>CM029016.1:10246860-11634190 GCA_016801055.1 Panax notoginseng
TATATTCATCAAACCAAGTACACAAAAGAGCTTCTTAAGAGATTTGGTTTTGAAGGAACAAATCAAAAGGCTACACACAATGAGCACGTCAATAAAAAACTCACTTCAAATGATAAAGGTATAGATGTAGAGTTAACCAAATATCGAGGTATGATTGGTTCTTTATATATTTAACTGCATCTAGACCTGACATAATGTACAAGTGTATGTCTTTGTGCTCGATTTCAAGTATAATCCCAAAGAATCCCACTTACAAGCAATTTAAAAGAATTTTTTAATATTTAAGTGGTACTTTAAATTTAGGTTTTATTTTATCCAGTAAGTTAATCATTTTGAACAATGGGTTATTCAGATGCTGACTATGCAGGGTTTTAAATTGATAGAAAAAGCACAAGTGGTGCTTGTACATTTTTGGGGCAAAGTCTTGTTTCATGGCATAGTAAAAAGCAAACTTCAGTTGCTTTATCAACTACTGAGGGTGAATATTTAGCTGCAGGAAGTTGTTGCTCTCAAATATTATGGATGAAACAAACTCTATGTGATTTTGATATTATCTGCAATAATGTGCCTATATATTGTGATAATTCTAGTGCTATTGACTTATCAAAGAATCCTATTTTGCATTCACGTACAAAACATATAGAGGTAAGACATCATTTTTTAAGAGATAATGTTTCAAAAGGGTTAGTCAAATTGATTTTATTCCTACCGAAAAATAATTAGTGATATTTTCACTAAACCTTGAATGAGGAAAGATTTTGTATGTTAAGGAGAGAACTTGGAATGTGCATGGTTTAATTATGATTTACGTGATTAAAAGTTTATTTATGCAGGTTATATTTTTTATTTTATTTTATTTTTTGCATGATATCTAATATAATATTGTTTGTTAGACATTCCTTATCTACTTAATGATATTCTAGATACACGGTTGTTTTAAAAATCTTAATTATCGCCGGATATCAATTTAGTAGAAGACGTAAAGACACTCCACCTTGGAATTCGGAACCATAGCCGAACAGACTTCTTCGAAATTGAAAAGACACACGCTTTTCGGTGATGGACTCTTGAATATCGTTTTATTTTATATCCTCAGACTTCATCATTATTCAGATCTATCGCCTTCATCACCATCTGTTTCACTCACAACATCCATCACACCATGAAAACCAGAGTAGCAATCGATCGTTTGGGAAATCAAACGAAGATGGATCATTGCTGAAGCATCCTATGGGCATAAAGATGAAATCCAAACGTGTACAGAGAAATCCTCTGTTTATGAGTTATCCGATGCTACACTAATATCAGATGACTCGGATTCCAGTTTTTCGTTCTTAAAAGCCTCAGATGTCGAACCATCTCTCAAGAAAAGATGAAGCAGCCCATGGATGACGAACAGTTTTTCTCTCAAACAGATCTCCCTCGAATCTGGTAAATCCGTTTTCATCCTCTTTTGATTAACGAGAGAATTTCTTTAGAGGCCCTAGTTTCGAAACACGTTTTTAAAAACTCATTGCTAAAAAAACAATTTGTGTATGAAAAATCTTTGGACCTCTTTTATCTCAAACACTTTGTTTTGGAAAAACTTTTCACGAGTGCAACATTTTTTCTATGTTGTTTCCTCCTGCTATTGCCTATCCTCGGTTGGTCTCAACAATTTTACACCAATCTTGAGTGTAATGGAGAAGGTTTTACCACATTTGTCAAGGGTAATCTTTTTTTTTACAAGTATTGATTTGGGAGTATTCTGGTGTTTCTTCTACTGGACCATGTCCTTTCACTCTCAAAGGAGAGGCCAATATTCCTTTTCATCCTTTAGAAAACTCTTTATAGTAATGAATGACTATTCTATTTCATCTCTGTCTCTACCAAAAAACTGTCAGTGTGTCTGTCCTAATGCATGTGTATTACATTAGTTTGGTTCGGTATAATCTGTTTCCATGCCTTGGTGTGGGGAGCCGATTTTACTTACCAAGATTTGGTTGTTGTCGCCTTGATTGTGACGCCCCCACATTATTAGGTATACATCACCCATCTTGGGTCGCCAGATACATAGTACAGATACAAATACAACTGTCGTGTACAATACGACAAAACATAAACTGTGAGTTTGAATACAAATTTTTATCTTCTAGAGAGTATTCATACTCAAAAAGAGTCCTCATTACATTTATTAACCAATATTACATAGTTATGTGAGGACTACTAACTAATACTATCATTCGAACATCACTCCGTTCCTGACTTGCCCAGCTACGTTCTCATTTCCTGAAGAGAACAGTGAAAGAAAGGGTGAGCTCAACTAGCCCAGTAAGAATTATTATGACTAAGATAATGCAGAATAAATTATCATTAGCTTCAACAATGTTAAACTGATAATATATAATAGACATCAAGTTTAACTGCAGCGGAACAAGCAATCCCATTAAAAGAGTCATGTAGAAATTAAACTCTACTATATATTTTATGATTTAAAAAGTTTTTCATCACTTTTATCGCTGAGACTCAGCTTCATAAATATTTCACATCTTCCCTGCACTACGGCCAAGGATATTCGTTAGGGTCACGACCACAAATTCCATACACTACGGGCCAAGGATATTTGTGTATTCATCAATGGTCATGATCATGGCAACAACTGTCCATCAATGCACTACGGCTAATGAGGACTTTTACCACATTATTTGTAACATTACGGTCATGATTATACCGAATAATCCCTGGTCATAATCATACCAAGTCCATCTATGCACTACAGGCCACAGATGACTTTTAATATTTTATAAATATGAGGATGATGACAATGATATAAGAATTCAATAAAACAAGTTCACGAATTAATTTATCCAAGAATTAACAACGTCCAAATTGTCAACATGATACTGCTTTGTGGAGTAAAATTCAAGAATGCTTAGAAGAATATTTTCATGAAAAGATACTGGATGAAACGCAATTATCAAGGATATTCCACAAATTTCATGGAGTATAGAAGTCAAAACTTAAACAACTGAGTACAATAAAGAATGGAATAACAAAAAAAATCACCATGCATGCGATAGACCGCACATACAGGTTATTCCAACAGAATAATAAATAATAGAACCAGGTCCGGCATAAAACGCACAGACAGGATATTCTGACAGAATAATAAATAATGGAACCAGGTCCGGTGTAAAACACACAGACAGGATGTTCCAACAGAATAATAACAAGACGGAACCAGGTCCGGTGTAAAACACACAGACAGGATGTTCCAACAGAATAATAATAAAAATGGAACCAGGTCCGATGTAAAACACACAGACAGGATGTTCCAACAGAATAATAACAAAAACGGAACCAGGTCCGGTGTAAAACACACAGACAGGATGTTCCAACAGAATAATAGAAGAATGTCACCAAGTATAGGGTAGACCGCGTATACTGGTTATTCCAACAGAATAATAAAGAATGGAATAACAGAAGTTCTCTTCATGAATATAAAAGAAATAATATTTCCTACCTTAAAAGAACTGGATATTGGAAAAGTGAAGTAGCAGAATACTTTTATTCTCTCTCTCTTATTCTCTCTATACTTTCTCTCTCTATAGCTTGAATGAATTCGTGAAAAATAATGAAGCCCTAGGCTTCTATTTATAGAAAAACTGAGGGTGGCTCTTGGTCTTAACGAAGGGTCAAATGACTCTTGGTCTTAACGAAGGGTCAAATGACTCTTGGTCTTAACGAAGGGTCAAATGACTCTTGGTAATATTGAAGGGACAACTACTATTGACGAAAGTAATTACTATTGACCAAGGTTAAATACTATTGACCAAGGTAAATACTATTGACGAAGGTAAATACTATTGACGACGGTAATTACTATTGACCAAGGTAAATACTATTGACCAAGGTAAATACTATTGACGACGGTAATTACTATTGACGACGGTAATTACTATTGATGACGGTAATTACTATTGACGACGGTAATTACTATTGACGAAGAGACTCTTAGATGATGACATATGGCCCCCTATAAAAATAACCAAACTTACCACAACGTCTCAATTATTGATTTAATAATATAACATATTATACAGATGATAATATGACAATAATTTAAGAGATATGATGCAGCAATTATTGTAGCAATAATTGAGTATAGCTGAGTGACTTCTCACGTAAGCATCAATAATCAATACCGTGTGCTACTATGCAACCACGCGTATTACTGTACTTTTACTACCAGGTAGTTCAACAGTTTTAACGGTTTTAACGGTAACACCTCAGCCGTTATTTTTATAGAAAGATGATTTTGTCGTTTTCTAACTACGACTATACTTCTGTTGTGGGGTCCACCAATGATTGTGCTGTCGTACGAATATTCCCCGACAAAAAGAATATTTCCCGACCAAACGAATATTTTATAACAACTTGCTTACTTTATAAATAATACCCACAACTATAATATTATATCAAATCCACACCATAATTATTTCGAGAAAATTAAAAATTTATTCATAAAATCTGGGGTCTCACAATCTCCCCTCCTTATGGAATTTTTCCCTCGAAATTTACGTACATACCTGGTATGCCGAACAGGTGAGGATACATTGACTTCACTTCAAATTCTAACTCTTGAGGTATAACCTTTGAGCATCGAATATGATCCTTCTTATCCAAGATGTTAACACGTATCTCCTCATACGTTAAATCTTTCGCTATCTCGTCCGGTTCTAAATTAATAATGTGGTTCGGGTCGTCCACATATTTACGTAACATCGATACGTAAAAATAAATGTTCTGAACACGCAACATACTTGGCGGTAAAACGAGTCTATAGGCCACAGTTCCTACTTCATCGAGGATTTCAAATGGGCCAATTAAATCGAGAGTTGAGATTTCCTCCCTTTGTCAATTTGTGCTTCTAGAATAACGCCATCTTGAACCTTCTTCTTCACATTCATCAGCTCCGGGTGTGTAGCTTGAACGGCTTTAACGTTATCGATTAAAGTCGATTTTACTCGTATATTCGTTATCTTCATTTGGGTCCCTCGATTCTTTAACTCTATCTTCGTCATTTGTAAGTTATACGAAATGAGTCTTTGTTTTAACAGCATCGCACTCGTAAACACATACGATCTTCTACTCAACACGTCAGTTACCACGTTCGTTCTTCCACAATGATATTGAATGGTACGGTCGTAATCTTCAACAGCTCGAGCCAACGTCTTTGGCGCATGTTACGTTCGTTTTAGTTGAAGAAATATTTGAGGGTTTAAGAAATGGGTTTTGTACTGGGGTCAATACAAAATTTAATTTTACGCTCTGGGGTAGGCTAAGAAGTCTTCAAGAATACGTCAATAAATTTATTAACAATAGAAATATCGTTCAAAACTGTGACCCTCATCCAAGACTTGGATAACACGTCACATTGATACTTATTAACTTGCCATCGTCATTTACAACGTCTCCTACGAAAAGTCTAGCTTCGGTGCATTTCACACCAGGAAGTCAACAACGAAAGGAACGGGAATTTTTACTTATGGCTTGATATGACAATAATTGACTTTAGTGATTTGGTTACTTGAATTCGCATAACAGATTGGTTAGGAATATGAAAGCTAACAACCTTACGAAAAGCATGATGAGTATTTAACCAATCATTTAAAAAAAATCACATCAAAGGCAAGTATTTTCAAAGAGATAAGATTGACAGGTAACGTGAAAGTGTTGATTTGAACAAGATTTATAAATAGTGGAGGTAACGAAGGTTTCTTCCAACGGAATTTCAACAGATAAATCAAAGTCTAACTTCTCCGGAGTTAAGTTCAAATATTGAACACAACTAGGTAAAATAAAAGAGTGAGTAGAACTGGTATCTAACACCGTATAGACTTCGCAAGAGTTTATGACTAACATACCCGTGATAATTTTATTCAGGTTCCTCATCACGAAAAAAAAACGCTCTCTCTTAAACTACTGGCTTTGGCTTGTCTGGGACATCCTTTGGCATCACTATCCCAGCTGAACTTGACTTCACCATACGACAAAATCGAGCTAGGTGACCTTCTCTTCCGCAATTAAAACACGCTTTGGATTGCTGTGTACAGTTTGGACGGATGTGTCCCTCCTGTCCGCATTTAAAACATACGACCGGTGGTCGTTCTTCTTCCTTTGAAACGGGTGCTGGTGCCGACGTCTTCACGTCATTGTTGAACCTTCTCTTCTTGAAATGTCCATTCTCATTGTTTTGGCCATGATTACCACCAAAGTGGTTACCATTTCTGGCATGTTGATTCCCTCCACGCTTATTGTCACCGGTTCGATGACTGTTGTCACTGGTATTATCATTTTTTCGGCTACTCTCTTTTGGTTGCGTTGACTCGTTATCGCGCTCCACTAACTGAGCCCTATTTACAACATCTGAATACAAACACAGTTTATGAGAAATAAGATATTGACGTATCTCAGGTTTCAAACCTCGCAAAAATATTCGCGTCATTCGCTCTTCATTATCCACCAAGCGGGACGCAAACCGGGACAACTCAGCAAATTTTGCCTCATACTGTGACACGGTCATATTATTCTGCTCCAATTTGATGAACTCCACCTCCTTCATGTGACGAACACTTTCGGGAAAGTATTTGCCATTGAAAAACTTTTGGAACTTCTCCCAAGACATCTTGAGTGCGTCAGGCTGGGTACGTTTTATAGATTCTCACCAATGATCTGCCTCTTCACGCAACATAAAGGTGGCAAAGGGAACCTTTTGCTCCTCAGAGCATCCCAAAACATCAAATATCTTGGTGATCTGCTTTAACCACGTCTCCGCCTTAAGTGGTTCTGGCTTTCCCAAAAACTCCGGTGGTCCTAGCTCCTTGAATTGCTTAGCGGTGACCGTCCGAGAGTTTTCAGTGTTTTCACCTATATTTTGGACAGGAGCCGCTCTCGCCTGCTGTTGCATGAACTGCATAAAGTTTTCGAACATTCCATCATTCATCATCTGGTCAGTGTTGTTGTTTGCATGAGGATTGTCACCTTCCTGATGCACATTATCCTGATTATTGATATGTGGTGAATCAACAGTCGTCTGTGCTCCATTGCTATTCTCAACATTTTCATATGCCATTTTCAGATACTACCACAAAATAAAAGTTAATTGATATGTCATATATTATCCTTATATTATGACCGACCAATTAAATACCATGCAAATAAACTTAGGTAGGTCATTCTAGCGAAGGAATTCCCCGTCTCTCCTCTCCTAGTTCTATTCTCACATCTTAGCCAGGGATCATATCCCTAAGCTCTGATACTAACTGTGACGCCCCCAAAAATAGGTATACATCACCCATCTTGGGTCGCCAGATACATAGTACAGAATACAAATACAACTGTCGTGTACAATACGACAAAACATAAACTGTGAGTTTGAATACAAATATTATCTTCTAGAGAGTATTCATACTCAAAAAGAGTCCTCATTACATTTATTAACACACTATTACATAGAATAGTGAGGACTACTAACTAATACTATCATTCGGACCATCACTCCGTTCCCTGACTTGCCCCAGCTACATTCTCATTTCCTGAAGAGAACAGTGAAAGAAAGGGTGAGCTCAACTAGCCCAGTAAGAAATATTATGACTAAGATAATACAGAATAAATTATCATTAGCCTTCAACAATGTTAAACTGATAAAATATAATAGACATCAAGTTTAACTGCAGCGGAACAAGCAATCCATTAAAAGAGTCAAGTAGAAAATAAACTCTACTATCTTTTATGATTTAAAAAGTTTTTCATCACTTTTATCGCTGAGACTCAGCTTCATAAATAATTCACATCATCCCTGCACTACGGCCAAGGATATTCGTTAGGGTCACGACCACAAATTCCATACACTACGGGCCAAGGATATTTGTGTATTCATCAATGGTCATGATCATGCCAACAACTGTCCATCAATGCACTACGGCCAATGAGGACTTTTACCACATCATTTGTAACATTACGGTCATGATTATACCGAATAATCCCTGGTCATAATCATACCAAGTCCATCTATGCACTACATGCCACAGATGACTTTCAATATTTTATAAATATGAGGATGATGACAATGATATAAGAATTCAATAAAACAAGTTCACGAATTAATTTATCCAAGAATTAACAACGTCCAAATTGTCAACATGATACTGCTTTGTGGAGTAAAATTCAAGAATGCTTAGAAGAATATTTTCATGAAAAGATACTGGATGAAACACAATTATCAAGGATATTCCACAAATTTCATGGAGTATAGAAGTCAAAACTTAACCAACTGAGTACAATAAAGAATGGAATAACAAAAGAAATCACCATGCATGCGATAGACCGCACAGACAGGTTATTCCAACAGAATAATAAATAATAGAACCAGGTCCGGCATAAAACGCACAGACAGGATATTCCGACAGAATAATAAATAATGGAACCAGGTCCGGTGTAAAACACACAGACAGGATGTTCCAACAGAATAATAACAAGACGGAACCAGGTCCGGTGTAAAACACACAGACAGGATGTTCCAACAGAATAATAATAAAAAAGGAACCAGGTCCGGTGTAAAACACACAGACAGGATGTTCCAACAGAATAATAACAAAAACGGAACCAGGTCCGGTGTAAAACACACAGACAGGATGTTCCAACAGAATAATAGAAGAATGTCACCAAGTATAGGGTAGACCGCGTATACTGGTTATTCCAACAGAATAATAAAGAATAGAATAACAGAAGTTCTCTTCATGAATATAAAAGAAATAATATTCCCTACCTTAAAAGAACTGGATATTGGAAAAGTGAAGTAGCAGAATACTTTTATTCTCTCTCTCTTATTCTCTCTATACTTTCTCTCTCTATAGCTTGAATGAATTCGTGAAAAATAATGAAGCCCTAGGCTTCTATTTATAGAAAAACTGAGGGTGGCTCTTGGTCTTAACGAAGGGTCAAATGACTCTTGGTCTTAACGAAGGGTCAAATGACTCTTGGTCTTAACGAAGGGTCAAATGACTCTTGGTAATATTGAAGGGACAACTACTATTGACGAAAGTAATTACTATTGACCAAGGTAAATACTATTGACCAAGGTAAATACTATTGACGAAGGTAAATACTATTGACGACGGTAATTACTATTGACCAAGGTAAATACTATTGACCAAGGTAAATACTATTGACGACGGTAATTACTATTGACGACGGTAATTACTATTGACGAAGAGACTCTTAGATGATGACATATGGCCCCCTATAAAAATAACCAAACTTACCACAACGTCTCAATTATTGATTTAATAATATAACATATTATACAGATGATACTATGACAATAATTTAAGAGATATGATGCAGCAATTACTGTAGTAATAATTGAGTATAGCTGAGTGACTTCTCACGTAAGCATCAATAATCAATACCGTGTGCTACTATGCAACCACGCGTATTACTGTACTTTTACTACCGGGTAGTTCAACAGTTTTAACGGTTTTAACGGTAACACCTCAGCCGTTATTTTTATAGAAAGATGATTTTGTCGTTTTCTAACTACGACTATACTTCTATTGTGGGGTTCACCAATGATTGTGCCGTCGTACGAATATTCCCCGATAAAAAGAATATTTTCCGACCAAACGAATATTTTATAACAACTTGCTTACTTTATAAATAATACCCACAACTATAATATTATATCAAATCCACACCATAATTATTTCGAGAAAATTAAAAATTTATTCATAAAATATGGGGTCTCACAATGATTCTCAAAGGAACAGTTTTTAATTTTTCACAGATGATGTTATCTCACATGCAAATTTGCATTCGTCAAACCAAGAACTGTTTTCCTTACAGTAAATTTCTAACAAAACTTTTTCAACATTTTAAGATTACTTTTGATGATGAAATTTCTGTTACAAATCATGAGCTTATTGACACTGCCATTTTGACAAAATCACACATTACTTTTCATGCTGGTAAATTCGTACGTCTTCTACCTGATCCTCCTACTACTCCTCCTCCTATTTCTCATACCCCTGAATCATCATCTTTTTCGTTGCCAATTCCAATGGATCCGATGTTATGACTGTTTTGACTGATATTTTACAAAATCAAACTTCTTTGAAAGATGAGTTGGTGGAAATCAGACATCATCTTGTTTGTCTTGAGAAAGAGAAGTTACCAATGGCTGCCCCTGAGATCAATAAATTATATCATCGAATTGAAGATGAATTTATTGACCTTCAAGCGGGTTTTGAGATTCAGACGTTGGCTATGGTTGAAGCACTCCAACGAAAGGTTAATCGAAACACTTGTCAATTAAGTCAAGAAGTGAAATTTGTTAGTTATCAAATTGGGGAGCTAGCAGATTTTATGGTTACAAGGTTCAATGCTATTGGTCAGAGGTTTCATGTTCCAACAATGTATTCTCCAATTCCCGAATGGCCAATGAACAACTGGATGGCTGAGTACAAGGGAGATTTTCTGGATATGGAGCTTCCTCCTACAATCTTTATTCCTAGACCACCTCGACTTGCCAACGATTACACCTTGGAAGAGCGTTTACATCGTCTTCGTCATCGACCATACTTTACCAATCGTGCTGAACAGAGGGAAAATCTCGAAGATATTGATTGATTAAAGTCTTCTCTTTTTGCATGATGCCAAAGGGGGAGAACATGTCAGCTTCTGCCTTCTGCTTTTGTTTAAAATTTTTGTTTTAAAAGACTACTGGTTTAATTTGGTTTTAATAGGCATGATTGCCTGGATGTTAAGACTATTCATAATTTTACTGCATGTTTAAAACTGTTTTTTATTATAGGCCTATTAAGATTTGATGGTTTTGATCTTCATATTTAGTTTAGTATGATACTAACTTACATGTGTTACAAACTTCTACTGAAGTGTGCATGAATTTAGGGGGAGTTTCATTCATATATGTTGTCATCATCAAAAAAGGGGGAGAATGTTGATTAATTCACGTTCTAGCCTAAAGTTTTGATGATGATTTATTTGTCGGTACTAAATTGTGTATTGTGGTTTTCAGGAAAATATTTCAAGAAGTGTATGTTGGTGTATTCAAGAAGAATGAAGATGTTTTGAGTCCTAAGAAAAATATGTAAGGTCATTGTAAATATTTAATTTTTCAATTCAAGGTTCTAGGACATTTTATGTGTGCATTTAAATTAATGTTTTGTGCATGCTTAATTTTATGCTAAACTGTTTTTATATGATTTATTATGCATACGTAATATAAATGTGATAAATATTATTCGGTTTAAATGAATTATATTACATGTGTTATTAGAGAGTTTTAATTCTATATAAATTGTATAACATGCATGTAATGTGGCGGTAAGTCTTTTGTCTGTTGACTAAAAGTTAAATGCCTATGTCTTGGAAAAGTAAGATAATCATTATCTTGAATATCTTGTTCATATCTCCTATTTTAATGATATTACTTGCTTCTGTTGCTATAGTAGTGGCGGCAGACTTCATAATTACTAGAGATATTGGATAAGTATTAAGTCCATTGAGTTATTTATGTGACTTGGTCTCTCTAGTCAAAAACTGATAGAGTCAGTTTTCAAAGGATATCCGAAGTCAATTGAATTTGTTATTTCTGTAGCAACGTAATTATTTTTCAAACAGGAATAATATTGGAATGCTAGTTATCTCATTATATCTAATGGTTCTAACAGATTAAAATTTTGACAACAGAAATATTTGTTATTTTCACAACGTTCATTTGTTTTGGGCTATAAAGGCAGAACTGTCATCAGTGAAAAGTACAACACTTACAACACTTGAATTAATATCTTGCACTCATTTACTTTAAAAGCTATTCTCATTTTGGTGCAAATTCTGAGCTGCTGATTCAGTGATATTTCCAGTCAAATTTTCGTGGGCATTAAATTGGTGATATCTTTTACTATTTCTATTTGATCATTGTATTCATTAGTTGAGCCTTGTATTGTTAAATTACTTATTTGCTTTGATCATTAGACCTCTATCATTGTAATCTTAAATTTGTGTTTTAGATTTAGTGTTGTCTAAGGGAATTTAATCCAGGTGGATTAAGATTTGCTTACAAACAGGTTCAAGAAAGTATAGGTGCTTAAGGAGTGCATTGGTGCACAAGGAGCAAGAGTTCTCAAGTGAATTATTGTAATTTAATTCAAAAGAATCTGTATTGTAACAAGAGTATTTTAAAGAAATAAAAGTGAGTCTCCAATACTAGTTAGTATTGGACGTGGAGTAGGCTATTATTATAGAGGGTAATAGTCGAACCATGTAAAAATCTTGGTGTTATTTTTATTAATGATTTTACTTATTTACATTCAAGTTAATTGATTTGCTAAATCACCAAGATATTTTCTTAAACAAAAAGTCAATTCGATAGACTATTTTCATTCAGCTAGCTGCATTCAGTTATATAGTTGACTACATTCGATAATTTGGTTTAAAGATCTTAATTGGTCATAGTTTGTATCCACACTTATTCAACCCCCCCTTCTAAGTGTGCCTTATCTGAATTTCATTTGGTATCAGAGCATGGCTCTACTTACTTGGTCTTAAAGGTGACTTGTAGGGAAAGATTCTGACATGGCACAGTTCGGAAACAACAATCAAGAAGGTCAATCAACCAATAGACCTCCACTACTGCATGGAACAGAAAACTATAATTTCTGGAAATTTCGAATGAGGATCTACCGCAAAAGAAATCCTTGGGAATGGTGGGTTGTGGAAAATGGACCGGTTATTCCAAGAAAAGATGACGGTACTCCAAAGACTTTGCTAGAGATGGATTCAACTGAGACCTTCATGGTTTCTTATGACTCAAGGGCAATGAATACTCTACTAAGCGGCATGGCACAATCGGAGATCGACAAAGTATCATCATGTAACACAGCTAAGGAAATATGGGACACTCTAGTGGTGAGTCACGAAGGAACATCAAAAGTTCGAGAAGTTAAACTAAGCATGCTTATGCATGATTATCAGATGTTCAAACTTGAGAAAGATGAAACTATAAAGATGGCTCAAGCGAGGTTCCTTGTTCTTCTGAATTCCTTAAAGCTATTAGACAAATCCATTCCACAAAGTGAGATTAACCGTAAGTTACTTCGGGCTATGCCCAAGAGATTTGCATCTAAGATTACTACTCTTCATGATTCCTCTACTATATCTACTATGGATACACTAACTCTTTTTGGTGAACTTGAGGAATATGAACTTCAGTTAAAGAGATATGACGATGAGGAGGAAACTCCTCGTAGAAAGGTTCTAGCTCTTAATGCAGGAAATGAAGAAGAGCTTGATGATGATTCTGATGATGAGATAGCTATGATGTCCCGAAGACTCAAAGGACTTCTACAACGAAAGAATAAGCGAAAGAATATCTTCAACTAAAATAAAGGCAAGGGAAAGCAAACTGAAGAGACATATTTTGAATGTGGACGTCCAGGGCATTTCAAGAAGGACTGTTTTCAAATAAAGAATAAAGGAAAAACAGGCTTCAAGGACAACAAGAAAAATAAGGCATTGGTCACTTGGAGTGATGAAGAAGAATCTGAAGTTGAAGTTGATGCCAAGGACGAGATAGCTCAAGTATGCTTCATGGGAATCGAAAATGAATCAAATGAGGTATCTATTTTTGAAAATATTTCTTTGAAACAAGAAAATTAGAAATTAAAATAAAAGAATGCATATTTGAAAGACTTAACACATTGATGGGAGAAGTAGAATTTTTGATAGATAAAAAGAAAGATATTGAAAAGGAATCTATATGTGAAGAAGAAAAAGTTTTGATTGCTAAAAATAACTTTCTTGAGAATTATAACAAAATTCTTTTTAACAAAGTAAAGTACCTGAATAATGAAGTTGAAAAATTGACAAATGAATTGAAAATGCGAGATGTATGTATTGATGCTTTTGGTAATGAATCCCAGTCTAAACCAATTCATACTAATGAACTTCAAAAGGAAGTAAATTCATTAAAAATATCTCTTGCTAGATTCGTTCAAGGAGAAGATAATCTAACTGTCATGTTAGGAAAGCAAAAACCTAGTTTTGATAGACAAGGAATAGGTTATAATCCCACTCATAAAACCGGTAATGTGAATATGCTTAGATCTAAGTCGCGTTTCAAATTAAATTATTGTTCTCCTTTCACAACATGCAAAAACTGTGGTATTAAAGGTCACTTGGACATAAATTGTTTTAAGAAAAATAAGGTTAAAAAGGTATGGGTTAAAAAGGTTGATTTACTTGTAACTAACCCTAAAGGACCCAAGAAGATGTGGGTGCCAAAAAGATAAATCAATTTTTCTTGACAGGTATGTCTCAAGGTGAAGGTTCCTTCTCAAAAATGGATTCTCGATAGTGGGTGCTCTCATCACATGACCGGCGACAAATCAAAGTTCGTGGAACTAAAAATCAAGAAGAAAAATGGAACGGTCACATTCGGAGACAATCGAACTTGTGAGATTGTTGGAATAGGTAAAATGGGTAATGGTAAGGTTAACATTGATAATGTTCATCTTGTTAACAGTCTTGAGTTTAATCTTATTAGTATAAGTCAATTAATGGACAATGGACATCAAGTCAGTTTTGATAAAGAAAAGTGCATTATTTCTCATGGTACTAACAATATTTCTTTAGTTGCACAAAGGGAAGGAAATATATATACTATTGACTTTGAAGAACAGGATGAAGAATTATGTCTTGCCTCTGTGCAAGATGAGGCTAACTTATGGCATAAAAGGATGGGACATGTTCACATGGATTTAATCAAGAAATTGTCCTTTAAAAACCTGGTCAAAGGATTGCCGAAGATAAAATTCGAAAAGAAAGGAGTATGTGTTCCTTGTCAACTCGGGAAATAAGTAAGAACATCATTTACGGCAAAGAACATGGTATCAACCTCTTCCCCTTTACAACTACTTCATCTTGATCTATTTGGACCAGAAAGACATCCTAGTATAAATGGTAAGTTTTATGCATTTGTAATAGTAGATAATTTCTCTAGATATACATGGGTATTATTTTTGAGAACTAAATATGAAGCATTTAAGGAATTTGAGAAATTAATAAGAAATTTGGAAACAAAATACAGTCTAAAACTTGTAAGGATAAGAAATGATCATGGTACTGAGTTTCAAAAAAACTTTATAATATTTCGTGATCAAAAGGGTGTTAGTCATGAATTTTTTGCTCCTAGAACCCCTCAACAAAATGGAGTTGTAGAAAGAAAAAATAGGACATTACAAGAAACAGCTAGAACTTTATTACAAGAAAGTAAACTTCCTAAAAAGTTTTGGGCTGAAGCTGTAAATACATCTTGTTATGTTTTGAATAGAGTACTTATTCGTCCAATTATTTTGAAGACTCCTTATGAAATGTTAAATAATAAGATTCCTAATATTAGTTATTTTAAAGTTTTTGGGTCTAAATGTTTTATTCTGAATACTAGTGATAACCTAGGAAAATTTGATGTTAAATCTTATGAAGGAATTTTCATTGGGTATTCACAGAATAGTAAAGCATATCGTGTATTTAATATTAACAAGTTGTGTGTTGAAGAATCAATTTATATTACTTTTAATGAAACTCAAAATGATCTTCCAAAAGAAAGAGATGAGGATGCAGGAAATTTGGAGATTTTGGTGAATCCAGCAAACCAAGATAATATATTCAGCAAGCCGAATATACAAATCCAGCAAACTGAATTGGAAAACTCGTCTGGAGTAAAACAAGAAACAACACAAGAGCTTGAGGTAGATTTCCCTCAACAGGAAAAAGTGATACATGATGTACAACTGCCAAAGACTGCAAGATATCTCAAGAACCATCCACCAGAAAACATCATTGGAGATATAAACAAAGGAATCACTACAAGAAGAGGATTACAAAATCAATGTGCTTTTTCTGCATTCCTATCACAAGTTGAGCCAAAGAATGCTAAAGAAGCTATACTTGATGAAAACTGGCTCATGGCAATGCAAGAGGAACTTCAACAATTTGAACGATGTCAAGTTTGGGAATTAATGCCTCCTCCAAAAGATAGTTCCATCATTGGAACAAAATGGGTGTTCAAAAAAAAGCTTGATGAGCATGGGACAATTACTCGAAACAAAGCAAGGCTAGTGGCTCAAGAATACAATCAACAAGAGGGGATCGACTACAAAAAAACTTATGCTCCAGTCGCAAGACTAGAGTCTATCCGTATCTTGTTAGCATTTGCTTGTTACAAGAAATTCAAGCTTTATCAAATGGATGTAAAGAGTGCGTTTCTCAATGGATACATCAATGAAGAAGTCTATGCCAAGCAGCCTCCTGGATTCGAACATGAGAAATATCCAAGTCATGTTTTTAAGCTAAAGAAAGCTCTTTATGGTCTCAAACAAGCTCCCAGGGCTTGGTACGAGAGATTGAGTAAGTATCTTCTTTCAAGTGGTTTTACTAGAGGTAAAATAGATTCTATATTATTTATTAAACATGAAAAACAAGAAATAATCATTGTTCAAATATATGTAGATGATATAATATTTGGTGCTACTAATGATTTTCTCTGTGAGTGGTTTTTAAAATGTATGCATAAGGAATTTGATATGAGCTTAATGGGAGAGCTAAATTACTTTTTGAGACTTTATATCAAGCAAACAAAGGAAGGGATTTATATTCATCAAACCAAGTACACAAAAGAGCTTCTTAAGAGATTTGGTTTTGAAGGAACAAATCCAATGGCTACACCAATGAGCACGTCAATAAAACTCACTTCAGATGATAAAGGTATAGATGTAGAGTTAACCAAATATCGAGGTATGATTGGTTCTTTACTATATTTAACTGCATCTAGACCTGACATAATGTACAGTGTATGTCTTTGTGCTCGATTTCAAGCAAAATCCAAAGAATCCCACTTACAAGCAGTTAAAAGAATTTTTGAATATTTAAGTGGTACTTTAAATTTAGGTTTACTTTATCCAGTAAGTAATCATTTTGAACTAATGGGTTATTCAGATGCTGACTATGCAGGGTTTCAAGTTGATAGAAAAAGCACAAGTGGTGCTTGTACATTTTTGGGACAAAGTCTTGTTTCATGGCATAGTAAAAAGCAAACTTCAGTTGCTTTATCAACTACTGAGGGTGAATATTTAGCTGCAGGAAGTTGTTGCTCTCAAATATTATGGATGAAACAAACTCTATGTGATTTTGATATTATCTGCAATAGTGTGCCTATATATTGTGATAATTCTAGTACTATTGACATATCAAAGAATCCTGTTTTGCATTCACGTACAAAACATATAGAGGTAAGACATCATTTTTTAAGGGATAATGTTTCAAAAGGGTTAGTCAAATTGATTTTTATTCCCACCAAAAAACAATTGGCTGATTTTTTCACTAAACCCTTGAATGAGGAAAGATTTTGTATGTTAAGGAAAGAACTTGGAATGTGCATGGTATAATTATGATTTACGTGATTAAAAGTTTATTTCATGCAGGTTATATTTTTTTTTTATTTTTTTTTTGCATGATATCTAATAAATATATGTTTGTTAGACATTCCTTATCTACTTAAATGATATTCTAGATACACGGTTGTTTTAAAAATCATAATTATCGTCGGATATCAATTTAGTAGAAGACGTAAAGACATCCACCTTGGAATTCGGAACCATAGCCGAACAGACTTCTTCGAAATTTGAAAAGACACACGCTTTTCGGTGATGGACTCTTGAATAGTCTCTATTTTATATCCTCAGACTTCATCATTATTCAGATCTATCGCCTTCATCACCATCTGTTTCACTCACAACATCCATCACACCATGAAAACCAGAGCTAGCAATCGATCGTTTGGGAAATCAAACGAAGATGGATCATTGCTGAAGCATCCTATGGGCACAAAGATGAAATCCAAACGTGTACAGAAGAAATCCTCTGTTCATGAGTTATCCGATGCTACACTAATATCAGATTACTCGGATTCCAGTTTTTCGTTCTTAAAAGCCTCAGATGTCGAGCCATCTCACCAAGAAAAGATGAAGCAGCCCATGGATGACGAACAGTTTTTCTCTCAACCAGACTCTCCCTCGAATCTGGTAAATCCGTTTTCATCCTCTTTTGATTTACAAGAGAATTTCTTTAGAGGCCCTAGTTTCGAAACACGTTTTAAAAACTCCATTGCTACAAAACAATTTGTGTATGAAAAATCTTTGGACCTATTTTATCTCAAACACTCTGTTTTGGAAAAACTTTTCACCGAGTGCAACATTTTTTCTATGTTGTTTCCTCCTGCTGTTGCCTATCCTCGGTTGGTCCAACAATTTTTCACCAATCTTGAGTGTAATGGAGACTGTTTTACCACATTTGTCAAGGGTAAATCTTTATTTTTTACAAGTATTGATTTTGGAAGTATTCTGGGTGTTTCTTCTACTGGACCATGTCCTTTCATTCTCAAAGTAGCGGCCAATATTCCCTTTCATCCTTTAGAACAACTTCATATAGTAATTGATGAGTAGGTTTTATACCTATGAATCAGATATTATTAAACTTAATTATTGCTATCTTTATTTGTTTTTTAGTATTTTTTTATGTGTTTTGTGTTTATTTCTTGTAGGTTGGAGCTGGAGGGACAAACTGGTCATTTGGAAAAAGAAAAATGTCAAAAATCATTTAAATTAGAGCTGAGTGGCATTTTTATAAATACACGGTCCTGGTCAAGCGCCTAGGCGCTTGGAAATGGCCTGGGTTGAGCGCCTAGGCGCTCATGTGCGGCTGAAGAAGGATTTTTCTACTGCTAAATGGGTTTTTGAAGCCAAAAAAGGAATCTAAAAGAGGGTGGAGACCAATACAAATAGGAGAAGACTTTAGAAAAGAGGTATCACTTAATTTTTCAAGAGATTTGCAGAGAGAACAACGAAGGAAAACACGAAGGAGAATTGCAAGGGCTGAAGATCAAAGAGAGAGTATTGGAGCAAATTCAGAGTTTCTTCTTCTCTTCTCTAGTTTTATCTTTTGTAATTATCTGGGATGTTTGGATTATTAATCTGGATGATGTTTTTCTTTATTATTATTATGAACTAAATTTTCATTAAGATTACAACGGAACTTGGTATGTAGTTTAAATTAAATCTTCCCATTGAATGAAAGTTAGTTTTTATTGAATTATTTATTATATCTTTTGCTTATTGATTAATTGTTTGGTCAACAATTACTGTGATAATCTATATAAAATTGGAAGATGGAGTATAGATTGAGATCTGGATATGATAACATCTGTTCATATAATCTGAATAGGGTTAATATGATTAGCATGTAGGATAGGAATATACCTATGTGTCCTTTGTATCCATTGAAAGAATTTGTGCGTTAAACCCTAATTAACTTGATTCACATAAGAATATAGTGAGTTGATTAACTGGGGTGTTCCTTGTAATTTTGTGTCTTAAGGATTGGAGTTAGGAGGATTTGTTCACGTGTTTTGGAAAAAGTGTGTGAATTCTATAAAGCATTCTTGGATAATGATTCATATTAATTAATTGATTTAAATGGGAAGTAAATTGGTTTACATGAAATACTAAGGGAAGTTGTAATCTTAATCTGTTAAATCTGCGGTTATTCTTGTGAAATTCTGATTTTAATTATTAGTTTTGTAAAGTTTAATTTTCAAATCATAAACAATATTTCGTAGTTTAAAATAGGATTAATTGCATTGAGATTAGTAATTGATAAATATTAGTCGGTTTCCTCGTGGGAACGATATCCTTGCTTGCTGAATATTACAATTGAACGCGTATACTTGCGTGTTAAAGTGCTATTAAAAAATTAGGCAACAAGTTTTTGGCGCCGTTGCCAGGGAGATTAGTTTAATATTTTGTCATTATTGATTTTGATAGAATTAATCTTAATTTAAACGTTTTCTTTTCTGTTCTATTCAGGTGCTCTTGACTAGTGAATGCAAATGCGATCAAAGAAGCTAGATTTATTACCTTACGAGGACGACATCGAAAAAAGGTTTCAGCGGTTGCGTCAGTGGGTTAAAGAAACCAAAGAGGCACTTGATAAGAAAGATACTATGGCTGAAGAAGAGCAAAAAGCACTGCGGGATTATGCTACGCCGCGGGTTACTGAAATTCAGTCGAGTATTACGAGGCCTGCCATTACTGCTACAAGTTTTGAGATAAAACCGGGGACAATACAGATGATTCAAAATTCATGTCAGTTTGGAGGGTTACCGAATGATGATACATAGTCAGCTTTATAGAAATCTGCGATACTTTCAAGTACAATAATGTGTCAGAGGATGTAATAAGGCTAAGGCTGTTTCCATTTACTCTCAGAGATAAGGCTAAGAGTTGGCTCCATTCACTACCACCAGGCTCGATTACTACATGGAACGACCTAGCTCAGAAATTTCTTGCAAAGTTTTTCCCGCCTGCAAAAAATAGCAAAGTTGCGGAACGATATCTTCTCTTTCGTTCAGCACGATTCAGAATCACTATATGAAGCATGGGAGAGATTTAAAGACTCATTGCGAAAATGTCCACACCATGGGATTCCTAAATGGCTTCAGGTGCAAACTTTTTATAACGGTTTATTCAGCACAGTGAGATCGAGTATAGATGCTACAGCGGGAGGAGCTATTATGGCCAAGAATTGTGATGAGGGGTATCAGTTGCTTGAAACCATGGCAGCTAATAATTATCAGTGGCCAACAGCAAGAACGACTCAGCCAAGGACAGTAGGGGTGTATGAAGTGGATGCGATGACAGCATTATCAGCCCAAGTGACAGCTCAGATTTCTGCTCTTACAAAGAAAATAGATGCACTTGGGGTACAACCAGTTCAGAAAATGGAAACGATTTGTGAAATATGTGCGGGTAGCCACTCAAGTGATCAATGTACAATAAATCCTGAATCAGTCCAGTTTGTTTCCAGTTATATAAGCAGCAGGGCAGTTATCCAAACAGTTACAATCCAGGAGTGAGAAACAACTCAAATTTTTCTTGGAGTAGTAATCAGTCACATGCTCAAGCACAAGCTTCAAGGCAATCATATCCACCTGGATTTCAGCCACATCAACAATCTCAACAACACCCACAACCTCATCAACCTGACAAGCTATCACAAATGGAAGAATTATTGGCAAGATTAGCAACTCAGTTTGAAGCCACAACGAAAAACCAATCAGCTGCAATAAAGAATCTTGAAAACCAAATTGGGCAGATAGCTAGTGCTTTGAATACTAGAACTCCAGGTTCTTTACCTAGTGATACGGAGAAAAATCCAAGGAATGATGGAAATGAACATTGTAAGGCAGTTACACTCAGAAGTGGGAAGGAGTTGACTACAGATTTTGACGGACAAAAGAAAATAATTTCTGCTGAGAATGACGAAAAAGAGAGTGGAAATTCGGAAAGTAAATCTGGGGAAAAAGTTGTACAAAAACAACAAGAAGATAAGCAAACAACAGTTGTACCACCTGTGCCATTTCCTCAAAGATTGCAAAAGCAGAAATTAGATAGACAGTTTTCGAAATTTTTAGAAGTTTTCAAAAAGCTACAAATCAATATTCCATTTGCAGATGCTTTAGAACAAATGCCTAGCTATGCGAAATTCATGAAAGATATTTTAGCAAGAAAGAGGAAGCTAGGGGAGTTCGAAACTGTAGCGTTGACAGAAGAATGTAGCGCAATTTTGCAAAGAAAGTTACCACCGAAGTTGAAGGATCCGGGTAGCTTCACCGTACCGTGCACGATTGTACCCCAGTTCTTTAATAGATGTTTGTGTGATTTGGGTGCGAGTATTAACTCAATGCCACTTTCTATATACACTCAGTTGGGATTATCAGCACCGAAGCCAACAAATATCTCTTTACAGCTCGCAGATAGATCAGTGACATACCCTAGGGGCATTGTGGAAGACATATTAGTGAAGGTGGACAAATTCATATTTCCAGCCGACTTCATTGTCTTGGACTATGAAGAGGATAAAGACATACCCATTATCCTTGGAAGACCATTTTTAGCCACTGGAAGGACATTAATTGATGTACAAAAGGGAGAGTTAACGATGAGAGTCCAAGATGAAGAAGTAACTTTTAATGTTTTCAAGGCTATGAAATTTTCGAAGGGAGAGGAAGAGTGCTTTAGAGTTGATCTGATTGAAGGAGTGACAAGGGAGGTATTTAGTGAGTATGTGAATGAAGACCCTCTTAAAACTGCATTGGTAAGTGAAAATTTATCTGATGATTTAACTGTGCTAGAATGGATTCAAATGCTAAATTCAGCTCCGAAGTTCACACGATGTTTGCAAAAATTTGAACCTCTGGATTATTGGGGAAAACCGGATGAAAAGGTGAAATCATCCTTAGAAGAACCGCCGACCTTGGAACTTAAGCCATTGCCTAACCATCTACGGTATGCCTACCTTGGTTCTTCTTCTACCTTTCCAGTTATTATTTTTGCATCACTTGATAAGGTTCAAGAAGAAAAGCTACTAAGGGTACTTCGGCAATATAAAACTGCTCTTGGGTGGACTCTTGTGGATATCAAGGGGATAAGCCCATCAATTTGCATGCATAAGATCGAAACCATTGAGAACCTCCCGCCACCAGTTTCAGTAAAGGGTATTCGAAGTTTTTTGGGACACGCTGGTTTTTATGCTAAACTGTTTTTACATGATTTATTATGCATACGTAATATAAATGTGATAAATATTATTCGGTTTAAATGAATTATATTACATGTGTTATAAGAGAGTTTTAATTCTATATAAATTGTATAACATGCATGTAATGTGGCGGTAAGTCTTTTATCTGTTGACTAAAAGTTAAATGCCTATGTCTTGGAAAAGTAAGATAATCATTATCTTGAATATCTTGTTCATATCTCCTATTTTAATGCTATTACTTGCTTCTGTTGCTATAGTAGTGGCGGCAGACTTCGTAATTACTAGAGATATTGGATAAGTATTAAGTCCATTGAGTTATTTATATGACTTGGTCTCTCTAGTCAAAAACTGATAGAGTCAGTTTTCAAAGGATATCCGAAGTCAAATGAATTTGTTATTTCTGTAGCAACGTAATTATTTTTCAAACAGGAATAATATTGGAATGCTAGTTATCTCATTATATCTAATGGTTCTAACAGATTAAAATTTTGACAACAGAAATATTTGTTATTTTCACAACGTTCATTTGTTTTGGGCTATAAAGGCAGAACTGTCATCAGTGAAAAGTACAACACTTACAACACTTGAATTAATATCTTGCACTCATTTACTTTAAAAGCTATTCTCATTTTGGTGCAAATTCTGAGCTGCTGATTCAGTGATATTTCCAGTCAAATTTTCGTGGGCATTAAATTGGTGATATCTTTTACTATTTCTATTTGATCATTGTATTCATTAGTTGAGCCTTGTATTGTTAAATTACTTATTTGCTTTGATCATTAGACCTCTATCATTGTAATCTTAAATTTGTGTTTTAGATTTAGTGTTGTCTAAGGGAATTTAATCCAGGTGGATTAAGATTTGCTTACAAACAGGTTCAAGAAAGTATAGGTGCTTAAGGAGTGCATTGGTGCACAAGGAGCAAGAGTTCTCAAGTGAATTATTGTAATTTAATTCAAAAGAATCTGTATTGTAACAAGAGTATTTTAAAGAATTAAAAGTGAGTCTCCAATACTAGTTGGTATTGGACGTGGAGTAGGCTATTATTATAGAGGGTAATAGTCGAACCACGTAAAAATCTTAGTGTTATTTTTATTGACTGATTTTACTTATTTACATTCAAGTTAATTGATTTGCAAAATCACCAAGATATTTTCTTAAACAAAAAGTCAATTCGATAGACTATATTCATTCAGCTAGCTGCATTCAGTTATATAGTTGACTACATTCGATAATTTGGTTTAAAGATCTTAATTGGTCATAGTTTGTATCCACACTTATTCAACCCCCCTTCTAAGTGTGCCTTATCTGAATTTCACCTATATTATGACCAACCAACAAATAAGCTTAGGTAGGACACACTAGTGAAGGATTTACTCGTCTCTCCCCTCCTAGTTCTATTTCCCCATCTCCGCCAGAGAAAATATCCCAACGCTCTGAAACCAATTGTGACGCCCCCAAAATAGGTATACATCACCCATTCTGAGTCGCCAAATACATGGTACAGAAATAAATATAACTTTATTAAAACACTTGTCGCGCAAAATACGACAACACAATACTGTGAGTTTAAATATAAATATTGTCTTTTAGACAATATCCACACTAAAATAAGTCCTCATTACAATTATTAAAATACTATTTAATAAAATAGTAAGGACTGCTAACACCACTGACTAGAAATATCACTCCACACCCCGACTAGTTCCCGCTATATTCTCGCCTCCTGAGAAAAATGGAACAAAAAGGAAAAGGGTGAGCTCAACTAGCCTAGTAAAGAATATTATGACTAAGATAATATACAACAACTTATCATTAGTCTTCAACAGGAAAAAATCTGATAAAATATAATAGACAACAAGTTTTAGATCAACAACTGCAGCGAAAACAGCAAACCATTAGAAGAGTCAAGTAGAGAATGAGTTCTACTATCTTCTAAGATTTAAAAGTTCATCATCAATATTTTATCCCTGTAACAACAATCAATAGCCATCTTTAATCAAATATTCATCTTTGCACTACAGGCCAAAGATATTCATTTGTATCACCAGTCGGTCATGTTCATCTCAACACCTGTTCATTTTTGCACTACGGGCTAAAGATATTCATCAGTTAATCATTCATCATTGCACTACGGGCCAAAAATATTCAGTAATATCATCATTTAGGACTTAGGATGATGAAAAATATTTTAAAAAAACGAACCAAGTGAGACAGAAGGACAAATATTAGAGATTCGTATTACAGTTTATCCAAGTGCAATAATACTCCATAACAACCAATTGTGAAGTAGAATTCAAAAATAAAGATCAAAACATGGATACAATCAAAGATAGTAACCATAATAGACATCTTGGATAAAAAGAAAAAATTTTATTTTTCGGTGAATAGTGTCGTATTCGTGAATAGTGCCGTATACGTGAATAGTATCGTATACGTGAATAGTAACCCCGACACAAAAAGTTCCAAATTTGATAAAAAGTTCATATCAATATTTCAGCATAATGATATTGAAGAAAATAATATCATTTAAGAAGAAAATAATATCCATTACCTCAAGATAACAATACTTCTGTTCGCGAAATATCGGTATAAGGCTGAAGGAAACTTGCACTGATAAATAAAAACTCACAAAGTATCTAAATACTCACAAAATACGCCCGATAATATAGAGAGAGAAAGAGAGAAAACTTATGAATTCCGGTGTGATTTTCAATTCTAACTTAGCCCTCTATTTATAGGAAAATGTTAGCACGCCGAAGCAGACTTGACCTGAAACCTGATGGTTTTACCTGCTACTATTCCCACCCACCACATTTGAATAAAAATTCCAGCACATTTCTCACCAACCAAAAGTGGGGCCCACTCAATTCTAGAATTTTTCACTAAAATTATTTATAAACCTAATTTTCGAATCATTCACCTCTTAAAATTCATAACAAATTATATGTTCATTTTTAACGGTTCAAAATTTGTGGGCATATACTCAACTTATATATGTATAACATATTCAAAAATCACAACGATCCAACGGTCAAATTAAAAATTATAACTCACGCAATATATCTCAAGAATAGTGATTTAATTTTTAATACCTCCATTCCGACAAAAATATCTCAACATTAATTCCTTCACATAAAATAAATATATCCATCAATTATATCCACAGAAAATGAATATTTCCTTATCATATAAATCAATAATTAATTATTCACAAATAATATTACAGAATCACAATTATGACAACCAGGCCGTTCCCAAGAAAGAGGGGGCTTTCCAATAAAGATTTCTCCTTACTGGCGCGCAATTAGATAACCAAACCTCTCCTTAGACAGAATTTTCTAGACATTGCCAATAATGTTATCTAATAATATTATTCAAATAATATGAATTATTGATCTGATAATAAAAAATACTGTGCAGCAACAATTATTGAAACAACAATAATATAAAATATCAACGCAGCAATTATTGAATCAATAAAATAAAATATTGAACAGTAACTACTGTAACAATTATTGAGTAGTGCCTTCTTACGTAAGAATCAATAATTGGTTCAATACCGTGTGCTACTATATTTTAACCACTGGGTATTCCAACAGTATTAACGGTAACAACTACGCCATTATTTATAAACAACTTATACTTGTCAGTTTTTTCATCCAACTGCTTTCCATTATGGGGCCCACACAAGGCTGCACCGTTGTACGAATATTCCCCGACAGAAAGAATATTTCACGACCAAACGAATATTCCCCGACAACAAATGAATATTTTATAACCACTTGCTTATTTTGTAAAATTTACACATTTCACCTATAATCAAAGCATTATATCAAATTAACATCTTATTATTCACAATAATATTTAGAAAAAATTTAATTTTATTCATTAATAAGTTGGGGTCTTACACATTATGTGAATCAATAGTACACACATGTGAACAAATAGTTTTATACATGTGAAAAAAAATAATTATAGTATAATACATTCATCTATACCTTCATTTTTAATTTAGTCATGCAAGTATTATCAATCTTGCACCAACTCCCCTAATAGTGCATTCATGTGAATCAATAGTGCATACATGTGAACAAATAGTTATAAGCATATGAATTAATAGCAATTAATTACATATTTATCCGATTAATTGTCCGATTGGTTAATATAACCTCCAGACATCAATTATTATCGAAATAACTGTCAATTTACACTAACACTAATAATCCTAATACAATAAAAATATCAATTTCATCTTTAATCAACACTAACTTATTCATCATTAATATTATAACTCACAATATTTAACAACCAGATCATTAACAGGAAAGAGAGGGCTTTCCAATAAAGATTTCTCCCTATTGGCGCGCAATTAAGTGACAAAACCTCTTCTCGACAGAACTTCCTACACATCGTCACTATTACAAATAATAATATGAATAACTTTTGTCGTCTCAATTATTGATTTAATAATAATAAATATTATGCAGATAATACTGTGACAATAATTGAATCAATAATGTGAGAGATATTATGCAACAATTACTGTAGCAATAATTGAGTATAACTGAGTGACTCCTCACATAAGTGTGACGTCCCCAAAATTAGGTATACATCACCCATCTTGGGTCGTCAGATACATGGTACAGAATATAAATACAACTTACTAATACAACTGTCGTGTACAATACGACAAAACATAACTGTGAGTTTGAATACAATTATTGTCTACTAGAGACTATACAAACTCAAAAGGAGTCCTCGTTATAATTATTATCACACTATTTAACAGAATAGTGAGGACTACTAATACTATCATCTGGTCCATCACTCCGTTTCCCGACTCGTCCTAGCTATATTCTCATTTCCTGAAGAGAACAGTGAAAGAAAGGGTGAACTCAACTAGCCCAGTAAGAAATATTATAACTAAGATAATACAAAATAAAATTTCATTAGCCTTCAACAGTGTTAAACTGATAAAATATAACGAACATCAAGTTTAACTACAGCGGAAAAAACAATCCATTAATAAAATCTACTATCTTCTTTGATTTAAAAGGTTTTTCAACACTGTTATCGTTGGGACTCAGCTTAATAAAATAATTTACATCATCGAATCACCCCTGCACTACAGCCAAGGATATTCGTGTATTCATTAATGGTCATGATCATGCCAACAACTGTCCATCAATGCACTACGGGTCAATGAGGATTTTTATCACATCATTTGTAACATTACGGTCATGATTATACCGAATAATCCCTGGTCATAATCATACCAAGTCCATCTATGCACTATAGGTCACAGATGACTTTCAACATTTTATAAACATGAGGATGATGACAATAATATAAGAATTCAATAAAATAAGTTCAAGAATTAATTTATCCAAGAATTAACAATGTTCAAATTGTCAACATGATACTGCTTTGTGGAGTAAAATTCAAGAATGCTTAGAAGAATATTTTCATGAAAAGATACTGGATGAAATGTAATTATCAAGGATATTCCACAAATTTCATGGAGTATAGAAGTCAAAACTTAACCAACTGAGTATAATAAAGAATGGAATAACAAAAGAAATCATCATGCATGCGATAGACCGCACAGACAGGTTATTCCAACAGAATAATAAATAATGGAACCAGGTCCGGCGTAAAACGCACAGACAGGATATTCCAATAGAATAATAATAAAGACGGAACCGGGTCCGGTGTAAAACACACAGACAGGATATTCTGTGGCGCCCCCAAAATTAGGTATACATCACCCATCTTGGGTCGTCAGATACAAAGTACAGAATATAAATACAACTTACTAATACAACTGTCGTGTACAATACGACAAAACATAAACTGTGAGTTTGAATACAAATATTATCTTCTAGAGAGTATTCATACTCAAAAGGAGTCCTCATTACATTTATTAACACACTATTACATAGAATAGTGAGGACTACTAACTAATACTATCATTCGAACCATCACTCCGTTCCCCGACTTGCCCCAGCTACGTTCTCATTTCCTGAAGAGAACAGTGAAAAAAAGGGTGAGCTCAACTAGCCCAGTAAGAAATATTATGACTAAGATAATGCAGAATAAATTATCATTAGTCCTCAATAATGTTAAACTGATAAAATATAATAGACATCAAGTTTAACTGCAGCGGAACAAGCAATCCATTAAAAGAGTCAAGTAGAAAATAAACTCTACTATCTTTTATGATTTAAAAAGTTTTTCATCACTTTCATCGCTGAGACTCAGCTTAATAAATAATTCACATCATCCCTGCACTACGGCCAAGGATATTCGTTAGGGTCACGACCACAAATTCCATGCACTACGGGCCAAGGATATTTGTGTATTCATCAATGGTCATGATCATGCCAACAACTGTCCATCAATGCACTACGGGCCAATGAGGACTTTTACCACATTATTTGTAACATTACGGTCATGATTATACCGAATAATCCCTGGTCATAATCATACCAAGTCCATCTATGCACTACAGGCCACAGATGACTTTCAACATTTTATAAACATGAGGATGATGACAATAATATAAGAATTCAATAAAACAAGTTCAAGAATTAATTTATCCAAGAATTAGCAACGTCCAAATTGTCAACATGATACTGCATTGTGGAGTAAAATTCAAGAATACTTAGAAGAATATTTTCATGAAAAAATACTGGATGAACCGCAATTATCAAGGATATTCCACTAATATCATGGAGTATAGAAGTCAAAACTTAACCAACTGAGTACAATAAAGAATGGAATAACAAAAGAAATCACCATGCATACGATAGACCGCACAGACAGGTTATTCCAACAGAATAATAAATAATGGAACCAGGTCCGGCGTAAACGCACAGACAGGATATTCTGACAGAATAATAAATAATGGAACCAGGTCCGGTGTAAAACACACAGACAGGATGTTCCAACAGAATAATAACAAGACGGAACCAGGTCCGGTGTAAAACACACAGACAGGATATTCCAACAGAATAATAATAAAAACGGAACTAGGTCCGGTGTAAAACACACAGACAGGATGTTCCAACAGAATAATAATACAAACGGAACCAGGTCCGGTGTAAAACACACAGACAGGATGTTCCAACAGAATAATAGAATAATGTCACCAAGTATAGGGTAGACCACGTATACAGGTTATTCCAACAGAATAATAAGAAATGGAATAACAACAGTTCTCTTTATGAATAAGAAAGAATAACACCCCTTACCTTAAAAGAACTGGATATTGGAAAAGTGAAGTAGCAAAATACTTTTATTCTCTCTCTCTTATTCTCTCTATACTTTCTCTCTCTATAGCTTGAATGAATTCGTGAAAAATAATGAAGCCCTAGGCCTCTATTTATAGAAAAACTGAGGGTGGCTCTTAGTCTTAACGAAGGGTCAAATGACTCTTGGTCTTAACGAAGGGTCAAATGACTCTTGGTAATATTGAAGGGACAACTACTATTAACGAAAGTAATTACTATTGACCAAGGTAAATACTATTGACGAAGGTAATTACTATTGACCAAGGTAAATACTATTGACCAAGGTAAATACTATTGACGAAGGTAATTACTATTGACCAAGGTAAATACTATTGGCCAAGGTAAATACTATTGACGACGGTAATTACTATTGACAACGGTAATTACTATTGACGAAGAGACTCTTAGATGATGACATATGGCCCCCCATAAAAATAACCAAACTTACCACAACGTCTCAATTATTGATTTAATAATATAACATATTATACAGATGATACTATGACAATAATTTAAGAGATATGATGCAGCAATTACTGTAGCAATAATTGAGTATAGCTGAGTGCCTTCTCACGTAAGCATCAATAATCAATACCGTGTGCTACTATGCAACCACGCGTATTACTGTACTTTTACTACCGGGTAGTTCAACAGTTTTAACGGTTTTAACGGTAACACATCAGCCGTTATTTTTATAGAAAGATAATTTTGTCATTTTTTAACTACGACTATACTTCTGTTGTGGGGTCCACCAATGATTGTGCCGTCGTACGAATATTCCCCGACAAAAAGAATATTCCCTAACCAAACGAATATAAATGACAACTTGCATACTTTGCTAAATTTATAAATAATACTCACAACTATAATATTATATTAAATCCACACCATAATTATTTCGAAAAAATTTAATATTTATTCATAAAATCTGGGGTCTCACATATTCTAACAGAATAATAATAATAAAGACGGAATCAGGTCCGGTGTAAAACACACAGACAGGATGTTCCAACAGAATAATAATAAAGACGGAACCAGGTCCGGTGTAAAACACACAGACAGGTTGTTCCAACAGAATAATAGAAGAATGTCACCAAGTATAGGGTAGACCGCGTATACAGGTTATTCCAAAAGAATAATAAGAAATGGAATAACAACAGTTCTCTTCATGAATAAGAAAGAATAACACCCCTTACCGTTTTAAAGAAAAACTGAAATAAGGAAGTAGTTAAGTAGCAGAATACTTTTCTTCTCTCTCTCTATAGTTTTTCTCTCTAGAGTTCAGTGAATTCGTAAGAAATAATAAAGGAATGAGCTGCTATTTATAGAAAAATAGAATGCATAGTAACTAATCCATGAACGGTCTAGATTGATTACTTTAATCTGACGGTCCATATTTAAAGAAAAATCTTTTAAATAAAATATAATATATTCTATTTATAGAATAACTTTAATAAAGTATTCTGTTTTATATAAAAAGATGTTTCTGTTTTATTACGTTAATAATACGAATAAAATAAAACTTCATTATCGCTAAATAATTTATATTATTAACTGACAATAATTGAATCAAACTGAGTGACTTCTCGCATAAACATTAATAATCAATATCGTGTGCTACTATGCAACCACACGTATTACTGTACTTTTACTACCGAGTAGTTCAACAGTATCAATGGTAAAACTTCCGCCGTTATTTTTAATAAAATATTTTTGTCATTTTCTCAATCCGACAATAATTTTATTGTGGGGTCCACCAATGATTGTGCCGTTGTACGAATATTTTCTGTTAAAACGAATATTCCCCGACCAATCGAATATTATATAACAATTTGCGTACTTTATAAAATTTATAAATATTACCCACAACTATAACATTATATCAAATTAACTCCATAATATTCAAAAATGATATTTATTAAAAATTCATCTTTATTTATAAAAGTTGGGGTCTTACATAAGCATCAATAATCAATACCGTGTGCTACTATGCAACCACGCGTATTACTGTACTTTTACTACCGGGTAGTTCAACAGTTTAACGGTAAAACTTTCGCCGTTATTTTTAAAAATATTTCAGTCGTTTTCTAACTACGACAATAACTCCGTTGTGGGGTCCACCAATGATTGTGTCGTCAAACGAATATTTTCTGTTAAAACGAATATTCCCCGACCAATCGAATATTCTCCGACACAACGAATATTTTATATCAACTTGCTTACTTTGTAAAAATTTTAAATGTCACCATTAACATTAACCTTTATCAATTTAACCATTTACTAAATAAAATAATAATTATAAGAAAATTGAATACTTTCATTTCATAAAATTCGGTATCTTACATAACTTTATCTATTTAATCAATCCTAAAAATTTTCAGGGATACTAACTCTTACTTAAAAAACTATAGGAGAGGTGAGTGTTATTATGATTATTTAAAAGGAATGTCACTGTATTTTACTCTAAATTTAATTAGAACTCCATCTGTTCCTTAATATAAGTATGTAGTTAGTTTTAGAATTGTGCATGAGTATTAAGAAAATGATTGTAAGACATTAAATGTAATATCAATTGTCTATATTGTCCTTGTATCGAAAAAAAAGAATGTTATTTATTGAACATAAAATAATGAGAGAACCAAAATTATATTTAATACTTAGGATAATATTGAAAATTAACTAAGCAATTAATACTTACTTGAAATTCTCAAACAACTTATATTAAAACAAAATTATTTCTCTAAAACGACTTATATTAAGGAACGGAGAAAGTAATATTTTACGATATATTTGATACAGTGAGCCAATTTTATAATCTTATCTAACCACATGAATTGATATACGTCGCAATCGTAATTCAGTAGAAATCTTTTACAATATATAGCACGATTCTCATAAAATTATATAAAGTGATCAGTACTTTTACTTTTTTATACATTCAGTCATCTTTTTGGGATGGAGAGAGTATTTCGTTTGAAGGGATTATCATTTCAACTCTTTTTATTAATTACTCCCTCCGTTCTCAACATGATGTCTTGAGTACATTTTTTACACAAATTAAAAAAAATAAAGTTAAAAAAAAATAATTTTTTTTAATGTATTCTTCCACAAGAGATTAATCTTTTTTTAAATATTAGTGGATTCTAATAAATGACATATTTACCATTTACTTTATGTATTTATTGTTATTCTTTTAAAAATAAATAAAAATTATACTTTAGACATTCTTTTGAGGACAAAAAGAATATAATTTTTTTATCTTTTATATCATATTATTGTTTTAATATATATATATATATATATATATATATATATATATATATATATATATATATATATTTCAGTTTTGGACTGATAGATATATAGAAAAAGAATTAAAAGAAAAAAGGTTACATGCCATATATATATATATATATATATATATAAGAAATCCAATTACATGCCGGCGCGTGCTATTATTTATGCGTTCATAAAAGTGTGGCTGTTTGACTGTCCTCCCCTCTTATTGATTTGATTAATGAAGAGGAAACATAGAAAACTAATGCTCTTGTTTCGTATTGTTGGAATTTGTGGTTCATATCATGTTTATGACAGATATTAAAATTTTAAAAAAAAAATTAGTGCAAAACAAAGCGTACTAAGAGAAACGAAATAGAGCAGAGCAATGCACTGACCCATTAAGTTTGGACCGAAGGTGCGGGGGGCGTAGCTCCGATACGGAACAGTGTTACAAGGGCATTATAGATATTCAAGTTATAATATAAATTACGGTTAGAATAAAAGTAATAATTATACATACTCTCTATTGTATATATATAAAAGAAAAACCTACGTAGGCTGAAGGAAAAAACACAAATTCTTCTGCCAAATGCCAAACAGAACCGAAAGAAAATAAAACAAAATAATTAACAGTATCATCTAGGACCTGTTGCTAGAACTTAGCAAGCTGTCTAAACCCAACCACAAAATTAATATATACTTCTAAACAAATAAAATAATGGATATATATATATATATATATATATAGGCTATATGTATATTTACATCTGTGTATTACACAGTAGGACTATGACGACGGATTTTTTGAGTTATGATGATGGTTCACAAGTTGTCATAGCCCAGATAACTATGACGACGGGTGAAACAGTCGCTATAGCCCAAAAAATCATCGTCATAATATAAACGACTGTGTAATACACAGCTGTGTACATATATTTTTTCCTATATATCTATCTAATAAAATACGATTGATTTTGAATTTCTTGCTCACTAAATAAATCATCTGGGATGTCTAAAATTTGAGATAAATTTCACCATTCATACAGTATCGGAGGCACGGGACACAATAAGTATATATATAAAGTTCAATAGTTTCAAATTTCATAATTTTTTTTGGATAACGTCCGCATATAAAGTTAATCAATTCTAATGTCTCACACACATGTTTTCTCTCTATATATATCTCCCCTACATAGACAGAATTTAGATTTCAATTCTAGGGTTTGCTTTTGCTATGATGATGGGTTTTTATGAAACAAAGAAAGGTAAGAGAAAAAAAATTATTCATACTGCTAGGATACTGATATTGTGTGTTGCATACAAACTAGATTTTGATCTTTAAATATTTTTGATAATTTGGTTGATTTTTTAGGTCTAACAAAATTTGATATCTAAATCTCATTAATAGCATGTTTTCATTTTTTAGAAACAAAACAAAAACTCTACTTTTTGTTTTGTGTTTTGGGCACACAAAAGTTGAGAACGGTGCTAAAGCATACCTCTTAAATAGCATACATTTATTATAACTACGTTATTTTGAAAATTCTTTTAAAAAACAAGTGGGGCCATGAGTGATATTTTTGTAAATAAAAAGAAATCAAGTGAGACCAGTCTCTTTTAATATTATTTTATTTTTTAAAAGAATCTTCAAAATCACGTAGTTTTAATAAATGTATATTATTTAAGAGATGTATGTTATTTAAGAGGTATGTTTTAGATTCATTCTCCATAAAAGTTGACACGTTTGCAAATATAAAAAAATAAAAATAATTACCAAAGGACGTTTTTTTAACGGTTATCAAATAAGCAAAATAAAAATAAAACAAAAGGTTACCAATTAAACGAGTAGAATTCACATGCTTCTTGATCAAAAAAGTTATACTATTGAAAATTAATGAAATTAATATGGGGTGACAAACTTGGTTAATACTAGACCTGACAATTTAAGTTAAAATCATATAGTTAACCAGAACCGCTCGAATTTATTAAGTTAGTTAACTAGTTTTTAGGTGATAGATTGGTTTAGTTTAGGACCCATATTATTATTACAAATATGGGTTGGATCTAGTTTAACTAGTTTTGACCCATATTAGTCTATAATAATTTTTTGTACTTTGTAGAGCTAATCAACATGTATGCATTATTTTTAGTTTCAAATTAGTCACATCAATTAAAATTTTTAGTTTCAAACTCAGGTCTAAAAATTTAAAATATGACTCTTTTAATATAACAGAAATTAAGATTTTAGTGAAATTATAATATGAAAAATTAGTCGACCTAGATTCGACCCATAACCATTTAAATCCAAACCATATAACTCATATTAAATATAGGTAATATAGTTTTGATTCCAAAACCAACCAAACTTATTTTATGTAACTCAAAACCAACCCAAACTCAAAACCAATATGGTTCAATTTTCACCAATTGTTGGAGTCTTTTTTTATCCTTCTGAAATTGATATTTTTACAAATAAAATTTGATAATATCACTATTCAATCATATTTTGCAGACTAGTTTGATTGGATGTTATAGTCCTATTGCTCTTCTAATAATTGTGCTAATTACTCTTTACTAAGATATAATTAATGGAGAGATTTTTATTGTTAATTATGAATTTGTTCGGTTATTAGCGTTTACAACATTTGTAGCGGTAGCGTTTGGACCTTAATACGCATCGCACTAAATTTGGTGTGTTGAGTTAAACTGCGTTTGAAGTAATCTACTAATAAACGAGCAAGATTTTCAAATGTATTTGACTTTGATCAAAGCTTTAAAGTCACTAAACGCTGTAAATGCTAAGTAACCAAACATTCAATATGTAATTAAGTTGATATTTCTCGGGGAAGACACTCCATAAAAAAAAACAACTTGTTTTCTTGAAAGATTTTTTAGGAAAATTTCTGATTGTGGAATTATAATTTAGGTGTTCTCAAATAAGGAGAATATCAGTATGACCAAATTATAAGTTACATTAAATGGGAACTACAAAATATTTACATTTAAGAATTTAACAAAGTTGAAGTTCATTTTATTTATTTAGAACCACACTTAATTTTGAGTTATGCACTTCATTCTACATCCAATCAAACCAATATGCAAAACATGATTGTGATCAGTATAATTGTTTGTCAGTCAAGCAAAAGGACTATAACATCCAATCACACTAGTCTGCAAAATCAGATTGAAATCATCTTAATTACTCTATTCATTTCAAAATTAGAGATATAATTTAATTTTTAAAATTAAACGACGACATATTAAAATTCAAATTAATCTGTATTTATTTAATTTTAGTTGGTACAATTATAATAAATTGTTTAGTACATAACAAAAACAATTAATTACGAAATTTATTTTATTTTAAAATTTTATAAGTTATACCAATTTTAAAATTTAATATGCAGTTGTTTAATCTCAGAAATTAAATTATATCTCTAATTTTGGAACCGAGGAAATACTAACAAACAAAAGGACTATAAGAATATTGGTCCCCATACAATTATTAAAAGGATTTGGAACACAAATATCCATGGACTCTTTTTCTTCATTTGATTTTCCCTTATCTCCGAGTGCAACACAAGTAGGACTAGTACATGAATGTCCTTTTTAGAAGATATGTTCTATCAACAAAGAAAGAATATCAAACCAACCCAATAGCATCCATCACTCAAAAGCTCTTTTAGGCACAGGTTGAGATATTTGACTCTTATTAATTCTTTATCTTGGAGGGTAGGCACAACAATTGCATGTTAATCAAGTTTTGAATACATAATTAAAGAAAATATCATCATGAAATTGAGCTCCATCGCTCACTAAAACTACTTTTTAAATTCGATTTCATATAAACAAATGTTTACGAACAATCCTCTTAAGTATAAAGTTAGGGATTAGTCGTTAATTAATTGAATCTGATAAATAAGATTTCGGCCATAAAGTTAGGAATAAGGGGATGTTTGTTTAGAGCTGAATGAAGTTGTTTTTTGGACTGAATGACTGTTGAATGAAGTATTATATATATATATATATATATATATATATATATATATATATATATATATATATATATATATATATATTACAATATTAACTATTATATTAAGTAATATTAAATAAATTTATAATAATTTTAAATTTTTTTAGAGGGGTAAAATAATAAAAATTTGTTATTCAGATATTTCAGACATCTCAATTATCAAACAACTTTTTCCATTCAGTATTCAAAATTCTGCTTCATTAAATATTCAGAACTATTTTATTGAATTTTATCAAACACCCCCTAAATTTTCAATAATATCTACTAACCGAGATTTTACAATTGTAAGCTTGAAAAGCTCATTAAACTCGGTCTCACTTATTTCACTTATTTATATTTTGACACTTATTTGTATTTTGACCCACCATTGGGGTCAAAATATAAATAAGTAAAATTCAAATACACTCATATCTAATTTTCATATCCACCTAGAAGAGTTCTAATAAATTATAAACAAATATTAATTTGTAGAGTACACTAATTAAATTATAAATTTATGTGAGAGAGATGAGTGTATAACGTGGACTGAATCCATGGATAAGTGATGATTTTAATTTTCTTCTCCAATATCAAAACTCCCTAAGCAATACTACCTTTTTATTATTTTTAAAAGAATAGATTCCCATGCACGAAGATTTTGAAGAATCATGTTCACAAAATGAATAAAGGGTAATGTGAAAAGGTTCCGTACACCCTTTGATTTTATGTGTTCGTCTTTCATTTTCAATGCGAAGCCGCGACTAGGGATTGAATTCGGATCTAACAACCAATTTGCTGGAATATTTTTGAATGCTTTATTGTATTATTGGAGCAGAGTAGATGGATTAAATGGCTTGTTTTGTCATTATTTTACTATTTTATCCCCAAATATATCACAACCAAACTGTTAACGTTGGTATTTGTACATAATATTAATTAAGGACATTGATGGAAACATAAAAAGGCTTAAAAAATTTTGGTGCACAAAAAAAAACTGTCAAATTTCCTCTCGATTTATTAATACTAGTTTACATGGCACACACTATGTGTGCTAAAAGAGGGAAAATGAAATGCTACAAAATTGGAGATGAGAGATAATGGAAGAGAAAAAAGGGTAAAAATAAATAAATCAGAAAGTTTGAAGGGTAGAATAGGAAAGCCAAAAAAGATTCACTTTTGTGTTTACAACTTATAATACAATACACTACGTGTGTATTAAAAAAAGAAAAGAATAATGCTACAGATACAAATTATTCTATAAATTATTAATGTGACATACTCTACCTTAGCATATTGTGTGGAGTCGAATACTATATTGAAACAATTTGTTGATTAATATGCTGAGGTAGAGTATGCCACATCAGCAATTTATAAAATAGTTTGTATCTGTAGTGTTACTCAAAAAAAAATATAGAATACTAAAAAATAGAATATGATAGATATATAATGGGAGAGAGAAAAGGGAAAAAGTGAATAAAGAGAGTTTAAAGAGTAAAATAGGAAAGTCAAAACAGGTTCACTTTTTTGTTTACACAAAAAAAAAATGTTATTTATTCCTCCCGTTTTATAATATAGATACAGATATAAATAGATAATATTGTGTTATAATTACCCATGTTGCCTCCCTTGATAATATAGATAATATTGTTTATTTTAATCAAATAATTAACTTAGAAAGTTTTGGCATTTAATTTAATATTGTACTAGCTTGTTGCTGATTTTGGTTATAAAAAGTTTGGGTAACTTGTTTGTAAGAGTTAATTAAGAATGGTAGCTATAGTTGGACCACTTAATTAACTAACTAAAATAATAACATAAGTTTTGACACTTAAAAATGATTTTATTAGTCATAATTATATAAATTATACATGTAACTGCAATCTAACATTCTTATAAGAAGGCATGGTGATATGTACAATTTTTGTATATATATTTTTTTGGCTAATTCGGGGGTGGGAGTTGAATCCAAGACCTTTTATTCGGCAAGAGGCCTGAACTACCAACTGAGTCAAGATCCGCTGATTAACATTTTGATATTTTAAAGTTAAAAGCGTTCGTCGCTTGGCTGAATAGTTTAAGGGAAAGCATGAGATCAGCCGTTAACTCGGAGGTCCTGAGTTCAACTCTCACTGAAAAAAACATAGGAGTCATGGATCACAAGTTTCGATTTGTTTCGAAAACTTTGTTTAGGGGTGGGGAGATATAATTTGGTTGCAAGACCAGAAAACTACTCGTAGCACAAAAAAAAGAGGAGGAGGAGCAGAAGAAGAAGATATTTTAAAGCCAATTAGCATAAGAAAATTGACTTATACAAACCACTCCATAGATTAATGGATTACTAATCATAAATTATCAATCTGTTAAAGACCCCGTGAAGAGTTGGTTTCTATTAATAATACAAATGTCTATAAAAAAAAGTTATAAAACTCAGTCACGGGTTGTCAGGTTCTTTACTTAAAAAAATTGATCTGTAATTACTTTTAAAGATTTCTTTCAGATTGATATACTGTAAAATTTATTAAGTTTAGACTTGTCTTATAATAATTAGAAGGATGTTATTACGAAACCTCAATCAAATTCAAAAATGAACCAAATCTGAGCAACTCAATACTTGACTCCATTTATTTATACCCTTATTTGAAAGTGTATGATAATTTGGAGGGTAAATTATATTAAGCTTGGACGTCTCTTGTAATAAGTAAAAGGATATTATTATGAATATCTTCCAACTTATAAATCAAAAGACGTACATCAGATCGTTGAGTCAACGAAACTAACCTATGAGCTATAAAATTACCATCTCTACAAATATAAAAAATAAAATTACATACTCAAAGGCTTCGGTGCACGAGGTCTTGGTATCCATTCTCGTCGAAGACAATCTTTTTAAATTTCAGTCGAAATAGCAAAAAAAAAAATTGTGTTCCTAATTTTAAATTCAAACTCTAATCTTTATCCCCAACCCCTGATCATGTTCCTAATTACTGCCCCCGGCCATCAGGACCAGCACCACCACCATCGCCAATATCTCCACCATCTCTATACCTAAAACTTCCACCATCTCAAATCACAAATCCTTCATAGACATTTCGTCGAATAGAAAAGCTGCATCATCGCACGTTGAATAGTAATGTAATGTTGGGTGCCATCCCATCCCATCTCATCAAAGCAGTCTACTCTAGCTTTCTCCCCACATTGGACGGTAAAAATCAACCGTACCAGGGGCCGGGCAGGGGACGGTAACAAACAAACAAACAAATCACAAGTGGAATAAGCAGGCTTCTTTTCTTTTTCTATTTTCTTCCCCTCTATCTACTTCTCACCCTCTGTCTTTGTGCTGAATTGAAATACTTGACTAAATTTGTTTGACTATTTTTTAAAAACTGGACTGGACCACAATTATTCCTTTTCTTTCTTTCTTTCTATCTATTTACATTAGTCTCTCCACTATTTTCACATTGACTCTCACTCACCCACTTATCTATCTACCAATATCTCATTCTACTCTCACCTACCTTCATATCACATTCTACTCTCACCTACCTACATATCTCTCTCTCTCTCTCCCTCTCCCTCTCCCTCTCCCTCTCCCTCTCCGTATATTTCAAATTTCTTTATTATTTATTTTTAATTACTAATAACTAACATTTATCTTTTTCACTTTCACTATATAGATGCATAAAAAATTGAGACACCTATTATTAACTTATCGTTAGCTTATTATGTTGAAAAATTATACAAGAACGTGTTATTGCATAGAATAAAATAAAATCAATAATCATAATAATATTAAGTACTTACATGAATTGAGAGAAGACCTCTTATGTGTATCACGCTTCCGCTGCGCTTAAGGGTGAAGGTCTTCAATTGCCTCTTTCAATCTTAGGATGGATGTATATGTGTGCATATAAAATTCTTGAGACCACAATTGGGACCAAACCCTAACTGTTTTATTTATAGAATAACTAAGGGTCAAAATCGTCCATCAAGATTATGAAACCCTAGGGCCCATTATGCCAAATACTATTAGGAATATTATTTATAGGCCACATAATTAATTACCAAACCCATAAATAAAGTTATTAAATTAATACAATATGTAAGCCCAATAATTACATAAATAGTAAAGGCCACATAAGGAATAAAATATTCTAACTTTCTCCCACTTGGCCGAAATACTATTTATATACAAAACATAACGCTTACAATTATTAATTTGGCCAAGTATTAATTTAATGTCTACATCCTGTTCAAATAAAAAATACCAATGCGAATTAATATAATCTTTGTGTCACTATTAACACAAGATCCCCATTAGTTACACAATTAGTATTTTTATTAAAATAAAGATTAACATTAAGCATAACAGGTATGAATAGAGTTTACATAAGTGGTAATTGAATAAACTCATTCATATGGTCCAAAACATTACCGTACCGTTTGCTCATAAGTTCTCAAGTGTGCACAATAAAAAGAATAGCAAATCATAAACATAATGTGAAGTTCAAAACAATGAGCTCAAAATTGTTGTCTTACATCATAATAACTTACTAATTAAGACTACCAGTTAAACTCATGCCGGCAACATGCTCTAAAAGAGCTTGGGTGATAAGTCTTTCGTAAGTGGATCCGCTAACATATCATGCGTACTAATATACTTAATGACAACGTTTTGATATTCAGCTATTTCCCTAACAAATAAGTACTTAGTGTCGAGGTATAGTCCAGCACCACTCGAAATGGTGATGTTGAAAAAATTAACAGCATAATTATTATCACAAAATACTTTTAATGGCCTTGAAATGGAATCTTCAACCTTAAGTCATGAAATAAGATTCCTTAATAATATGGCGTGGCAAGTAGCATGATAATAAGCCACATATTCTGCCATCATCGTGAAAGTAGTAGTTAACTCCTGCTTATGAGTTTTCCACGAAATAGGGCCTCTTGAAAACATAAAGATGTACCCTGGTGTAGATTTCTTTTCGGCTTTACACTTAACAAAATCAGAATCAGAGTAACCAACAACTTCAAGGTTATCTGTTTTTTTAAATGTAAGCATAATATCCTTAGTACCCTGTAAGTAGCGTACATAAGACTCCCAACTACAGAAGTATAGGGAATAAGATTCATTTAATCACGTTCAAAGTGGTTCTTAGGACATTGATATGAGCCAAATTTGTCACCCTTAACAACAGGGGCGACAGTAGGGGAGCAATTTTGCATGTTGTATTTGTTAAGAACTTTGTTAATATAAGCTCTTTGGAACAATCCTAATATCCCGCAAAACCTATCTCGATGAATTTCAATACCTATAACATAAGAGGTTTCACCGAGATCCTTCACATCAAAATTTCCAAAAAAGAAACATTTGGTCTCATGCAACATGTCTAAGTTATTAATTGCAAGTAATATATCATCAACATACAAAACAAGAATAACAAATTTACTCCCACTGACCTTCAAGTATATGCATTGATCCATTATATTTTTCTTAAAATCAAAATTACTCATCACCTCATGAAACTTAAGATATCATTGCTGAGAAGTCTGTTTTAACCCATATATGGACTTCTTAAGTCTACATATCATATGTTCCTTGCCTTTAACCAAAAACCTTCTGGTTGTACCATATAGGCATTCTCATGCAAGTTACCATTAAGGAATGCAGTTTTAACATCCATCTGATGTAACTCTAAATCATAATGAGCTACTAAAGTCATGACTATTCTAAATGAATCTTTCCTAGATACTGGAGAGAAAGCTTCATTATAATCCACACCTTCCTTTTGAGTGAAAACCCTTAGCAACCAATCGAGCTTTATTCCTTTCAATGTGATTTAATTTGGTCTTATAGACCCACTTGCAACCAACAGGTTTTAAAACCTTTTGGTAATTCTTCAAGATCCCAAACGTTATTAAGCTCCATTGATTTCAACTCATCATTCATGGCTTCAAGCCATTGAGTTGATTGAGCACTCGTAATGGCCTTTTTATAGGAGATAGGATCATTAATCTTACTTGAATCATAGTCAATCTCATTAAGATAGGTTATAAAATCATCAAAATTAATAGGCTTTTTAGGTCTTTCGGACCTACGTAAATGCTGCACAATTTCAAAAATATGATTTTCAATAATATGAGGTTCAACATTAGGTGGTGGCTCAGGATTAGAAACGTAAAACCTGTTTTTCTTTAAGATCAATTTTTCTAGGCTTACCACTCCCATTTAAATCACCATTCTCTAAAACTCTGCATGCCTAGTCTCAACAATTCTAGTGGTATGCGAGGGACAGTAAAATTGAAAACCCTTAGATCTCTCAGGATATCCAATGAAATGACAACTAATGGTTTTAGAATCAAGTTTCTTTATTTGTGGATTAAAAAAAAAACTTAGCCTCAGCTGGACAGCCCCACACCCGTAAGTATTTTAAACTAGGTTTCCTACCTGTCCAAATTTCATAAGGAGTGTTAGGGACAGATTTGCTAGAAACCCGGTTTAAAATATGAACAGCTGTCTTTAATGCCTCAGTCTACAAAAACGCAAGTAAGCTAGAATTGCATAACATACTACGTACCATATCCATAAGGGTACGATTTTGCCTCTCAGCTACACCATTCTGCTGCGGTGTACCAGGTATTGTATACTGAGTGACGATTCCATTTTCTTGACAAAATAAGGTAAATGAGCTAGGACTATGACCTGTATCGGAGTGTTTACCATAATACTCTCTGCCTTTATCTGATTCAGCTTTGAAAATTTCAGCTTCAGCTTTGAAAACTTTAAACATATTTAGTGATTCAGATTTTTCATTAATCAGGTAGCCATAAGTATAATGAGAATAATCATCAATGAACGTAATGAAAGATTTGTGTCCACCAATTCTTAGAGAAAATGGTCCACATATATCAGTGTGAATCACCTCAAGAAGTGCACTACTTCTTGTTGCTCCTTTCTTATTACCTTTCACAAAATTTTTCTTTTATACATTCAATACAATGGTCAAAATCAGAAAAATCTTGTGAATGAAGAATTCCATCATTTATAAGATGTTGCATTCTGTCTTTTGAAATATGGCCTAAGCGTTAATACCATAATTTTGAAGAATTCTCATTATCTAGTTTTTCTCTCATTTACACTTTTAGATGTACTTTCTGTCACATTCATTGTTAACAAGAATTCAGCAAAGACATTATCAAAATTTATCTTATAGAGATTTCCCTCTAAAGAGCCAGAACCAATAACATGAGAGTAATGATAAATAATTATTTTATTATTTCCAAACTTAAACGAAAATCCATTAACGTCAAGTTTAGATACAGAAAATTAAATTTCATGTCATACTGGGAACATAAAGTGTATCATATAAATACAAGGTGAAACCACTCTCCAAAATTAAAGGAAGAGTTTCTATAGTTTCAACTTATATAGACTCTCCATTGCCAACTTTAATGGTTCTTTCCCCCTTTTGGAGTGTCTTCTCTGAAAGGAATCCATGCAATGAATTAGTAATGTGAACCATAGCATCAGTGTCAAGCCACCATGTATTAGAATGAACATCAATTAGAAAGGATTCATAAATTACATAATTGAAGGACGATATACCTTTCTTTTCAAGTCATTCTCTTAATTTAAGACATTCTTTCTGAATATGTCCTTTTTTTTTCTTTTTTTTTTACAGAAGTGACATTTAGGACATGTCTCAGAGTTGTTACCTGAATACTTTGCCTTATTTATTTTGGTAGAAATTGGTTTATCTTTATTCTTAAAACCTTTGCCATTTTTATAAGCATTTTTCTTATAGGATCCAGTGGTAGTTAAATGAGTAACATTAGGTTTTTCAACCTTAAGCCTTTCTTTATCTTGGACGCACATGGAGATTAATTTGCTCATCTTTCACTTTTCTTTTTGCGTGTTATAATTGATCTTAAATGAATCAAACTGTGTAGAAAGAGAAGTCACAATGAAGTGAATAAGAAAACTCTCAAAAATCGTCATGTCCATACACTTTAATTTAAAGGCCATGTCGTTCATCATCATAATGTGCTCGCGCACCCCACTAAACCCATCATACATACTAGTAAGCATTTTCAAAATAAGGGTACTTGCATGAGTTTTAGAAGAACCCTTAAATTGTTACTCGACTGAAGTTAAGTACTCTTTAACATTCTCAAAGTCAGGAATGACTCCTCGAATGGCTGTCATGATAGAATTTTTCATAATCATAAGGGACATGTAGTTGAATCGCTCCCACTTTTCATAAATAACCTTTTGCTCAATTGAGCTAGTAGTTGTAAGTGGAGCAGGATGATCCACTCGTAATGATTAGTCCAAAATCATAATGCCGAGAATAATTTTCACTTACACTTTTCAAGCAGTAAAATTAGTTTCATTAAAGATTTCAATTCCAAAGAGATACCCAGAAATACTAGTTGGAGTCAATGTCGAAACATAATCAAGCTCATAAACATGCTTACAAAAAACTAAAAGAAATCCACAATGTACAACAATAATTATTCATAATAAAAACCAACTGTAGGGCAAGCAGTTAGTTAAATAAAATCTATTTACAACACCCAAAAATAGATTTTAATGAGACGTTGGTGCATAATTATTAATTTTTTCGTTGGTCCAATTAATAATATGCTAATAATATCTCCATAATATAATGCAAAACACATTTATCCACGCATCACCGTTGGGCAGAAACGAAATAAACATATTACTTATGCAATAAAATTTCATTTAATAAATTTTAATTCTAATTTTTCCGTTAGGTAAAATTAAAATTTTTTATTTATTAAATGTAACATTATGTGACTTTTCTTAATCTTTAATTGTTTCAATTAATAATCCTCCATTGGGCTTATTATTAATTTTAACAATAAAAGAGTCGCGCATACATGTAAATTATTACAATCAAACTCAATTTTCTTTAATCAAGTTTGAAAATTAACATTATTTAAAATTTACATGTAATAACTTAAAAGCCCTAATAATATATCACATCATGTTCACAAATTTTAAATTAAAAAATATAATTATGAACATGAATTGATTATAAAATAATCACGTTAATTTTAACATGAACACATGAGGTCATAAGAATATCATAATATTATCTAAACATAATAAATAATAAATTGAACATATATATAAACATACTGCAATTATATGTTAACACATATAAAGGTATGCAATTACCTGCTGCAATCTGTATATATATATATAAACATGCTGCAAGTATATATATTAACATAGACAGAGTACTTATCAGTTCAGTAGCATATTTGCTAATTCACTTTCGCTTATGCTAATTACGTCAATAACACAATTAACAACATAATTAAATTTACGGTAAATAAGGCTAAGGTACACGATAATAATAATGAATAAATAAACAGAATACATAAGATATCACATGTCAAAAATATTTTCGAAAAGATTTTTCCGTTCTGACATTTATGTATTATATATATGTTATCGTACTACATATATATAGATGTCAAAGGTAACTAATGAATTAAGATTCAATATATATGTCAATTTGCAGAACTTGATCAATTCAGTATATGCTAATTAGCATATTTACGTTACTTCGGAAATTGCTTTTCATGAATCTTACGGTATAATTTTATATTATATCAATAAATAGATTATGTAAAATTAAAATTTATAGCGTGACAACATAATTAATTTATTCTATATAATAACATAACCCTTGCTCTGATACCAGATGTTGAAAAATTATACAAGAACGTGTTATTGCACAGAATAAAATAAAATCAATAATCATAATAATATTAAGTACTTACATGAATTGAGAGAAGACCTCTTATGTGTATCACGCTTCCGCTGCGCTTAAGGGTGAATGTCTTCAATTGCATCTCTCAATCTTAGGATGGATGTATAGGTGTGTATATAAAATTCTTGAGACGACAATTGGGACCAAACCCTAACTGTTTTATTTATAGAATAACTAAATGTCAAAATCGTCCATCAAGATTATGAAACCCTAGGGCCCATTATGCCAAATACTATTAGGAATATTATTTATAGGCCACATAATTAATTACCAAACCCATAAATAAAGTTATTAAATTAATACAATATGTAAGCCCAATAATTACATAAATAGTAAAAGCCACATAAGGAATAAAATATTCTAACATATTATTCTCTGAGTCCTATTATGTATTGTAAAAAAATTCAATTAAAGTATAATTAATGCAACATATATGCATACATGGGATATGAAAGACTTAATAATGGTCATATCCTAATTTATTTTATCTTATCACTAAATTTTCATATTAGCTGTAATTCAATTTCGTCAGATATATATCATTTATTTTATTCTCTCTATTCACTAGCGGAACCAGGGGGGCCACCTGCCCCCGGTAGACTGATACTAAGGTTAGTTTGGAGGGAAAAAAATGAAATTTATATATATTTTATATCTTTTCTGTAATTTTTTTTCTTATAAGTCCTACATCTCAATGCGAGTGAGAAACGTAAATTTGAAGTGTCTAAATAATGACAAAATGTTTACAAATAAAAATCACAAAGAGACGATTTTGTTTTGTTCAATATAAAATTATTATGAACTTTTTAAAATCAAATTAAGATATTTTTAAACTCTAAATTAATATAATTTTTTTAATTTTAAAAATTCTGAGGCACATGCTCTCAATAGTCAAAATCAATTAAAAGTCGCACGAAAACACAATTTCTTTCTTATTTTATGCATTAGAAACTCCAAATTAGCCTTTAATTTAATTAATGGGTGATATAATAAGCATCTCAATTTTTAAATGCATTCTTATCCGGAAAAACTCTAAATTAACCTTTAGTTAATATGTAATCAAGAAATCTTTGTGAAGAGATTCAATCAAATATGCTCATTTCTATATTCCCACAATTTTTACAAACACATTGAATTATTATATTTTTCCAACAATTGAAAACGAGCAAATTTGGAGACGTTTTCAAACTATACAGACTCGCATGATACAGTTGTCTCATCTTAGTCGTACAACCGAAAGAAGCACTTCAAACGTCAATAAATAAAAATTTTTTACTGATGTATTTTGACCCCCCTAGGAAAACCTTCTGGTTCCGCCACTGTCTCTATTCCATAGAGTTTAATTTGCAAAATTTATAAATTTTGGTAATATTTTTGTGCTTATCTCTAAAATTATTAGTCAATTGACGTTTGTTTCTTGTCAAATAAATGCAATAACTCCGTAATGCAATAAGCTATTACATTGATGTGACATGTATTATGTTTGGTTCATGTATTACATGTATTAACCAATTACGGGAGTAATGTTATTTCATCGTTTTGTAAGTTTTTCGTTACATCCTTCAATTGATATATTAGTCCATTACGTCCGTAATGTAATAGGTTATAAAAGATAAAACATGAATGATTAAATGATTTGATATTTTGACTTATAATTTATTTTATTCATTACTTATAATCATATAATTTAGTGAACCAAATACAATTTTAAACATAATATAATTAAAAATATTACAATTACACAAATACCAAGAATCAACCAAACAAATATGTTATAATAACCTATTATCATTACATTACATTTCAATTGCATTATGTAAATTATTGCATTACATCAATTTTTTATTTGGCGAACCAAATCACACCTTAAGTGTTTAGTTTAGTAATTATGTCATAATAATTATGAAATTGAGATAATACAGTTGAGGATATTATGTTTTTTTTTTTCATTTTCTTTTTATGTATTTGCATCAAAATAAATAAATGAGACTATCATGAGATATTTATAGGGAAATACTATTTTTACTTGTGTTTTTAATATTTTTACATGATTCTTTCTCACATAAAGATAAAATTCACTGTATGTTCATGTGAGAAAAAATTATGTGAGAATATCAAAAATACATGTGAAAATATCAGTTGATTATTTATATTTATAATTTTTGTATCATGCAAAAAGACTTGGAATCGTGTGAGCTGATTGACAAGAAGCTCAGTTTGAATCTTGTATGTGAGCTTCACTAATGGCGGACTAACTACTTTAAAATACTCCCACCCTCAATCACTTAATATAAGATTTTTTAAAGTTATGTACAAATATTAAGTAAATAATTGTATAGTATTAAATATAATATTAAATATCTATATTGTCCTTATATTGAAAAAAGAGTTTGTTATTTATTGAATAAAAAATAATGAGAGAACTAAAGTTATATTTAATACTTGGGATAATATTGAAAACTAAGCAATTAATGCTTACTTGAAAATCTAAAACGTCATATATTAAGGGAAAATTTCTCTAAAACGTCTTATATTAAGGGACAGAGAAAGTAGAAAGTAGTCCGATCTAGTTAACGTTGGACATGTGTCATATTGGCTAATTAAATATGTGGCCAACTTTTCATTTGGCCATTGTATTATATCTAAGACTATAAAATGAGCAAACAGTTCGGACTTGATTCGTACTCGCTCGATTAAAAGTTCGATTCGAGCTCGACTCGATATATAAATGAGTCAAATATGAATAAATTTTAAAATTCGATAAATTACTCGAACATTCTCTAATTGTAATTTTTTATTGATATTCGGATCATATTCGCTCGAAAAGTTCAAACTGCTCGGGCTCGATTCGAGACCGTGCTCGACTCAGTAACTAAATGAGCCTCGATCAAATCTTATTTTATACTCGATAAATTTTGTAAACCAAATCTGAACAATTTAATACTCAGCTCGACTCGGTTCAGTTACCCCCTTTATATCTCATTATTGTGTTGCTAAGATTGTTATTTGTGTATACTTAAGTGGATTTTTATGGATGTTGTTGCATATTGAAAATTGGATCTTATTCTAGTGGGCTGGCTAAGTTTCAGTACTCGCCTACTAGTTAATGTTATGTGGGACAGAGACACATATTGTAATTAAATTTTCCTGGACTTTGAGGGTTAGCCCCGACTATGAGATTGTTTGTGCTTATGCATCCAAAAAACTGCTCTAAGGGATGTTGTTGTCATAATTGTAGTGAAATTCCTCCAACTAGTTGATGGAGAATTTTTGCTATTGATTGCCTCTGCCTCGAGATGTTCTAGCAGTTGAAGTCTTCCCTTTTTTGATTACTTTCTATCTAAATTTGGCTCTTGCTATTTTTTTAAAAATATTTTTATATTTTGTGCTGCGTTGCGTACAAACCGAGTCTGACTGCTAACCTACGAAATGATAGTACTATGAATTAAAGTTTGATACGCTGACAGTGTATAAACGAACGATATTAGGATCATGACACATCATTAGTAAACTACTTATGTTAGACATAATTACCCTTATTTTAATGACGAGTAATAATCCTAACACCGCTCATGTATACATTGTCAGCATATCAAATTTTAACTCTAGTAATATTCATGGCACCGTTTGTTAAAGTGTTTTGAGATTTCATATTTGTTTTTTTTGATATATTAAAATTGTAATATGTTATAAATGATAAAAGTATTATAAACAACGAATTCAAATAATAATTCTTTCAAATACAATAATAGATAATCAGGAGAAAAATTATCAATCGTAGCACTAGTGGAAATAGAATAAACTCCTAAATACAGTTATATTCCAAAAATAATAATAAATTACGCAGATCCAGACCGTTTTTTATCACGAACAACGGAAAAAAGACATGAGCATAGATGTAAGCCATCACCCACATGTAATATGAAGGTTGGGGTTTTTATTGGAGAAAAAAAAATTGAAAAGAAAAAAGAGAAGAAAAAGGTACTTTTAAACCGGAGTCTTCGGTTTCGTATTTGTTGATAATAATAAACATGGAGTTATTTATTAGACATTTTAGCTAGATAAACTTTGTACATCCACTTTGTCTTAGCTAGAAATTATTTTTTTCCCCAAATTGTTCTCATGTTGCACTCTTCATTAATCTGTTTCTATAGTATTTGCTTTGTTTGGTTTCTTGTAGAACAACCAAATATTTTTCATTTTATACTTTACAAATTTTCATTACTTCAAATCTATTTCCCCCTAATTGTGTAACCAATGGAAATGCTTATCCAAGAATCCATATTTTTACTGTATGTAATTGTAACCCCAGGGAGTATATGCATATGTATGTATATATGCAAATATACCGAACAAATTAATCGGTTTGGGACACCGATTTATCGATATTAATATATAAATTTGAACATTTTTGATAATTGGTACGGTTATTTACCGATGCATAGTAGCGAACATATCACCAAAAAAACATGAAATTGTCGTTGATTAAAAATCAAATAGCAACGGTTACAAATAGCCAATAAATAATGGTTGAAGAAATTTTTATTTTTTTATTTATGTAAAAAGAAAACTATGGGAGAATAAACCACGTCGACATAAAGTTATAGCAACGACCATGATATAATTTAAAGTTAAATTCTGATAGATTTTCTTTTTGATTGTAATTGAGTTGATAAAGAAAAAGATTAAAAATGTAAGTATTAAAATTACTATTTTATTTCCATATAGTGTTGTTGTGTTTGCATGCAAAGAGGATATATTAGATTATTTAATTTTTTCATTAAATTCGCCCTTTTTTGGATAAAAAATTGGCAACTTTTTAATTATTTTTAATTTATTAAAAAACTCAAAAAAAGAATAAAGAAGTTGGACTTTTTGTCATTTTTTTTTCTTTTTCCAATTTTTAAATTTAAAATTTCCCCCTTTTTGTCCATTTTAAAATTAAAACACAGAAATATTGCAACGCTTCCCAGCCGAAAAGCCCAGAAACGTTGAAGTGAGATAGAGCGGAAGAGAGAGAGAGAGAGAGAGCAAGAGAAACCTAAGAATTAACGGTTGAACATTCAAATACATAAGAATTAGACCTTAAAGAAAGTTTTATCTCACAGTTCTGGCTTAACAATGGTCACTCTCTCCACCCCTTTCACATCCCCTCCAATTTTAAGACACAAAAACTCTCATCAACTCAGCAAAACCTTCCTCTGCACCAGACCCAGCTCAATCTCAATATCCTCTCCATATCTTCGTCGTCGTCGTTTTACTCTCACACCCATCACAGCATCTCTTAAGGTACAGCTTCCGTATCTTTTACATATACCCACCAGGTGTTTGTTTCTATGCCTCAGTGACTTCTTTTAATTGATTCTAATCTCAGGAAAATTTGGGTCGAATTACAAAGACTTGGAGTGACATCACCAGCTTAAATTACTGGGTTGTTCGGGATTATTACCGTCTTGTGGATTCGGTTAATTCCCTTGAGCCAAGAATTCGAAGTCTTTCTGATGATCAGGTTGGTGGGTTTCAATTTCTTAGGTGTAAAGGTTTTATCTTTCTGGGTTGGTTTCATTTGCTTGTTATGGTTTTGTAGCTGGCTGCAAAAACCGTGGAGTTTCGTAATAGGCTGGCTCAAGGGGAGACACTTGCAGATATTCAACCTGGTTTATAATAATTCCTTCTTGTGTTTATAGGATTAAAGTTCATTCCCTTGGAAGAGAATGATATCATATTCTAATGTTGTAATATTTTTCAGAGGCATTTGCTGTTGTTCGTGAAGCTGCCAGAAGGAAGGTTGGAATGCGTCATTTTGACGTGCAGGTTTCTTTCGGTTCTTAATGACACATATATATGCATGTATATAATTAATTGGTTGTGGCTTTATTCACTTAAAGATTTGTGTTTATTTCTTTTACAAATGCTAGATTATTGGTGGAGCAGTGCTTCATGATGGAAGTATTGCTGAGATGAAAACTGGGGAAGGAAAAACCTTGGTCTCCACATTGGCTGCTTATCTTAATGCCTTGACTGGGGAGGGTGTTCATGGTATGTTCTCTAGAGACTTTGATCGATATGCGAATGGGAATGACAAGCTAGGGTTTGCAACCAATTTTTTGCTTTTGCTCCAAATTCTTTGAAATTAGTAGCGTAAAATGTTGTTTGCTAATTATATTTAAATGTTAGTTTTATTTTATTTTATGAAGAGTTAGAGTTTAAAATTTTGTTGTTGACAAAATTCGATGCTTGGACCTCATTAAAGTTGGAGTGGCTTCTTGTGTTGCCAAAATTGAAAAAGCACTTTTTTGTGTTTTTACTCTTTTACTGACAAAGTGGATTTTGCTTCCACTTTTTTTCAAAATAAATCAAACACTATTTCCTGTTTTTGATATAAAAAAAGTAGAAGTATAAACAAAAATTGGAAAGCAAAAACAGTTACCATCGGACCCTTTGTATTTGGAAAATTCAATGTTTCTTGGATGATTATAGATTATACTTTAGGCTATGTTTGTCTACATGGATTATTTTTTAAAGATTATACTAATATAGACTCATGGACTATAATGAGGGATGTAATATATTATCAAGGGAGGTGGTATTAGATGGTACCTCTTTTTGGCTATCCCCGATGTATACTGTGCAATAAGGATCCGGTTACCATAAATTTAATTTCATGGTAAGTTGATCAATTGACCAATACGGTGCTGACACGTAGAGAGAGAGAGATCACCTCCTGACCAGCGTATCGACACTGAATTGGTCAATTGACCAAAGTTAACTTCATGCTAACCACTCCCGTGCAATAAATATTGATACAAAACATAGGATAAAGGATCATTCAAGAACTACATTCCAATCTCCCAAACATTATATGCCAGGAACATAGCCTTAGAGCTATAAGGATGTGAGGCGAAAATTTCATTTTCTTTGGCAATCAGTGTGCTTTGAAACTATTTGGCTATTACTATCACTAGAGAAACATTGTTTAGAACCTATGCAAGTATTGCTATGCCCAGATGTCCTCTCAGTGACACTTTTGCACATTGATATAACTGTGCTGATTTTTATTTATTATAAAATGGATCAAATGTACTTCTTAGATGCGTTATATTGAAAAGTTGTTGTAACTTGTAACTCCATTGTACTGAGAGTGGAGTATTAGGACTTATGACGTGTTGTTGATTTTCTTCTTCGTCTTCTTATTTCTTCTTCCCTTTTTTTTGTATTTGGCAGTGGTTACCGTCAATGATTACCTAGCTCAACGTGATGCTGAGTGGATGGGCCGTATTCATCGTTCCCTTGGTCTTACTGTTGGCCTTATCCAAGTAATATTTAATATTAAAACAGCTAGTTATGCTTGTTTTTGCCTTGTCCCTTTGATTCTAACTAGATTTGAGTAATGCAACTTGAGATATTAGGCCTTTACGCTATCTCTTGTGTCACACATGCAAGCTAGAATAATAGATCATCTTCATAAACTTACAATTCTGCATATACACATTAGTTATTATTTATTTTCTTCTTTTCTACGCTATTAGCTTATCTTATTCTATTTTGTTTTCTTTTAAGAGAGGGATGAAACCCGAGGAGAGGAGGTCCAACTATAGATGTGACATAACATACACTAATAATTCGGTAAATTACTATAGTTTCTTAGTGTACACTATTAGCACATTTCCGTTAATCTTATATTGAATTAGTACAGTTGGTGATATTGGCTAATTAGTAAAGTGTTTCTTACCTGTAAATTCTTATGATTGCCATAGGAACTTGGTTTTGATTATCTGCGAGATAATCTTTCTGGAAGTAATGGAGAACTTGTGATGAGATGGTATTTCACACATTTTATGGTCGTTGGGGTTTGTCTTTAGATTTCAGTTGACTATAAACATTTTATCATGTGAAAACAGGCCAAAGCCGTTCCATTTTGCAATAGTTGATGAAGTTGACTCTGTCCTTATCGACGAGGGAAGAAATCCTTTATTGATAAGTGGTGAGGTAAAAGTTCTTAATCTAACTGCTGCTTTATATTTCCGTTATAAATTTTCACTTGTAGCTATTTATTAGTAATATCGAGATGCTTTTTATTTGTTTATTTTTTTATAACAGCATAAGGCTGTTTTTGAATAAATTTTTGCATCTCAGGCAAGTAAGGATGCTGCACGATATCCAGTTGCTGCTAAAGTAGCTGAGCTGCTAACACTGGGCCTTGTACTTATTATCTTTGCCTTCTTCAATTGTTATATGTTTTAATTTATTTTATTTTTTCATATTTTTGACTGTATATCTATCTTTACAATTTTAATTTATTGATACATTCACGTTTTTGCTTATGTTACAGCACTACACTGTGGAACTTAAGGATAACTCAGTAGAGCTGACTGAGGAAGGAATTACACTGGCTGAGATGGCTTTGGAAACAAATGACCTATGGGATGAGAATGATCCTTGGGCTAGGTGAACATTAGTTTCCTTAATTCTGCCGCCACTTTGTAAATCCTCTTATCATGTGGACAAGCAGTTCTCACCTCAATTTTTTTATGATTTTTTTCTAGATAATCTTAATCTTTCTAAGTTCCAAGTAACACTTCAAAATCTCCCCAACCTTGGAACAGGATTGAATAGAACATTAGTGCACTCATAGTTAGTGTAATCGTTTCCATTGTGCGACTCTTTGTGTTATTCTTATGTTGTGTTTTTTTGGGGGTGACGGTGGGAGGAGGATCCCAAGGAACTATTAAGGTGCTTCATTGTAGACTAGTAAAGTTACTTGACATCCTGGTTGGTGGCTTGGTTCTTTAATGCTATTTTTTTGCTGACAATTTCTTACTTGTATTGACATAATTGCAGATTTGTTATGAATGCTTTAAAGGCTAAAGAGTTCTATCGGCGGGACGTCCAATACATGGTAAAAGATGGGAAGGCTCTCATCATAAATGAGGTATTGCGACAATGGCTTCTGCAATAATTTTTGCAAGCACAATTTTTATGTTTATTTTTCAGTTATGAAAGAATGTATATTAACTCTTTGAATATATATATGTGTGTGCGTGTGTGAATTTTTCTCCGCCCCGATTCCATAAGAAGAGAATTACAAGATCTTCCAAAAATGTGAAGTATTATCTAGTATGCTGATGCATATATTAGGCCTTTTCAAAATAGTTGAAGGTTTGCTTTTGTTAAGAAATCTAAGCTGAAGAGATGTCCAGCAGCAAGCTTACACGTGAAGAATAATAAGTTTTAAAGGTAATAGAAAAGTTCAATGGATTTATCCTATGCACTATACCTCTCTATAATGCCCTCACTTAATATAGTCTGAAAAATATTTTTTACTTCTCCACAAAAACTGAAAAAAAGAAGACACGACATATTAGACAGTAGGCACAATTTCCTTGGTTATTCTTTTGGAACTCCGTCGTTTCTGACTTCTGCTTCTTATTTTTTAATCATCTATGTAACTTGTAGATTATGGTGTGAGTTTAGTACACAAGTTAACTTGTTGTTAGCTCTTGATTCTCTTGCTCTAAAGCCAAAAAATAGAAGTTTTTTTCCCTTGAATCATATCCATACGACAAAATGAAGGACTACAAAATAAATCTGGTTCATTTTTTTGGGTCTTCATGTATTAACACCAATGTTCGAAATAGTGGTTGAGGAGCGTGCCTCGAGGCGAAACGGGAGATGGCTATGGCGAGGTTGACGCCTCAGATGGAAAATCAGATGCTTGCGCCTTATATGCTTGAGGCTTACGCCTCGAGGCTTTGCGCCTCAAGGCGTTTCAAGGCTTACGCCTCAGTCTAACTTAAAAAAACCTAGATCTGATCGAATTCTCTCTTTTCTTCGGTTCGACTTCTCTCTGTTTTCTTCTTGCGAGTTGCGAGTCACGACTTCAGTTCGACTTCAGGTCGCTGACTTTAGTTCGACAACCGACAAGTATGGTCTTCTTTTGCAGTTCTTCTTCTTTCTCTTCTTCAATTATTCTCTCTCTCGTTCTTCTTCTTCTTTGACTGGGTAATGATCTATTCATCTTAGGTACTTAATTAATAACTTATATATTATATATACAGTATATATTAATAACTGGGTAATGATATATATATATATATATATATATATATATATATATTATATACAGTATATATTATATCTTAGGTACTTTTTTTATTAGTCACTTGGCATTGTTGAAATTAATGATCTTAGGCAAATTTTTTTTATTACAATTATATATATATATATATAAGTTACAATAATATAACAATCATATGTGGAATGCAGATTTACAGTGAATTGTTAGTCAATTTTAGTTAATATACAGTGAATTGTTAGTCAATTTCAATTAATGATCTTAGTCAATTTCAATTAAGTTACAATAATATAACAATAATGGATGATCACTATATAAGTAGTTGATGATATTATGTTGTTTTGATGTTTTGTAATGATACATTAACGTGACGTTGGTTATTTATGTCTTTTATAACCTTGATTATAATGATGGATTATTTTATGATTTTATTAGCATATTTTTATAATTTTTTGGAGACTTTTATCCATCCAAATAAGGTCCTTAAACCACTGGCCCAATAGTATCTTCTTGGGTCATCGTAGCCCACCACAGGCTCACCCAAAAGGTCATGACTTGAAGGTACTATTGGTAGTAACTTATTTCCTTATATGCAGACAAATTTTTCTCTTATCTTTTGATGTGGGACTGGGGTGTTACAAACTCCCCCACTTAAATTTCTAACGTCCCCGTCAGAACCGATCACACACACGGCCCAAAACGGCCCAAAGATCTTTGCCTCTCTAGCCATTGTGGGATAATACTGGCCGGTTTCGTGTCCCCACCTCTGGACCTCCATCTCTCCATTGTAGGATAATACGACCAGCCTTCGTATCCCCACCTCCGGCAACCCGATTGAATGACCCGACCCGAGATTTCGAGAGTCGGCTCTGATACCATATGAAACAATCCGGGTCAAATCCTAGTCCAGAACAAATCTTGGGTCAAATCTCAAGTCCGAATCGAATCAAATCCATCCAAATAAGGTCCTTAAACCACTGGCCCAATAATATCTTCTTGGGTCATCGTAGCCCACCACAGGCTCACCCAAAAGATCATGACTTGAAGGTACTATTGGTAGTAACTTATTTCCTTATATGCAGACAAATTTTTTCCTTATCTTTCGATGTGGGATTGAGGTGTTACAAACTCCCCCACTTAAATTTCTGACGTCCCCGTCAGAACCGATCACACACACGACCCAAAGATCTTTGCCTTCTAGCCATTATGGGATAATACCGGCTTGTTTCGTGTCCCCACCTCCGGACCTCCATCTCTTCATTGTGGGATAATACTACCAGCTTTCGTGTTCCCACCTTTGGCAACCCGATCGGATGACACGACCCGAGCTTTCGAGAGTCGGCTCTGATACCATATGAAACAACCCAGGTCAAATCCCGAGTCCAGAACAAATCTTGGGTCAAATCTTAAGTTCGAATCGAATCAAATTCATCCAAATAAGGTCCTTAAACCACTGGCCCAATAGTATCTTCTTGGTCATCGTAGCTCACCACAGGCTCACCCAAAAGGTTACGACTTGAAAGTACTATTGTTAGTAACTTATTTCCTTATATGCAGACAATTTTTCCTTATCTTTCGATGTGGGACTGGGGTGTTACACTTTTAGGTCTTCAATTTGAAGCTTCCGCCTCGCTCTGCCTCGCTCCGTCTCGAAACTTACGCCTCACCTCGTCCGGAGAAAAACCCGTCGTACCGCTTTTAGCTTTTTCGAACATTGGTTAACACCAATAGTTTCCATGGAAATCAATGCAGTTTTTGTCTTTATTTATTTAATATAAGCACAAGTTTATTAGAGAAAAATGGCAATGGGGCGAACCCTTTGAAAGCATCATGACAAACCAACTGCACAAGTTTTTATCTTTAGAGTTTCTAGACTAGTAACTGCAACCTGTTTCACGTCTATTTTTGACATTTGTAAAGCAAAGTAGAGCTTCGTAATCTTGAGTGCTTTAAATACTTTAAGGATAATTCTATCTAACAAACTTGTATTCTAAGGATAAGTTAAGTTATGGTGCAACTACCCTGATACTTGTTTCTGAAAAGTAATTCAGAATGTCTACAGTTCTTCATATTATCTTAGGATTAGAATTCACTTTTTTATTTTTCAAATCTACGTATAATTTTTTATTTTGAAACCCATTTACAGTTGACTGGGAGAGTGGAAGAGAAAAGGCGATGGTCTGAGGGGATTCACCAAGCTGTGGAGGCTAAAGAAGGTCTGCAGATTCAGGTATATCTTGCTTTAAATATGCTCTCTTAGGCTTGTTCATTCTAAAACCAATAACAACTAGTTTTTCTTACTTACTCAAAATTTGTTTCACGTGAACTTGCTAGTCTTACTCAAAATTTGTTTCATGTGAACTTGCTAGTCTGATTCAGTTGTTGTAGCGCAAATAACATACCAATCACTATTTAAACTATATCCGAAGCTATCAGGGATGACAGGGACTGCGAAAACAGAAGTATGAACATTTTTTTATCCAAATAATGTGCTTTGTAGAAATTTATCATCTTGTTGGCAACTTTCATGACGACTCATTCTACCATCATTGTTTCAGGAGAAGGAGTTCTTAAAAATGTTCCAGATGCCAGTTATTGAAGTGCCTACAAATCTGCCAAATATACGTAATGATTTACCCATCCAAGCTTTTGCAGTAAGACATCAAATGTTACTTGCTGTTTTTTTGGGGGGAATATATCCTGTTATAGAAGCCCATTCGATTTTACTTTGTTTGGATATTATATTGTTTTAGGCTGCAAGGGGAAAGTGGGCATATGTTCGTGAAGAAGTTGAGTTCATGTTTAGACTGGGTCGTCCCGTTTTGGTTGGAACCACTAGGTATTGTTATGGCGTATGCTTAATAAATGTAAATTCCCTGCTTCACTATTTTTCACTGGCTTAATTTCTTAATTTTACCTGACATAGAATTGCATCCTAAAGTTTCCATCGCCTTACTTATGTTCTATGTGATCACAGGCGTCTTTTGATTCCTAGCATACAAATTAAACTGCATCTGTAGTATTGAAATACGCATAAATGCATTCTTCTTGTATTGTATAGGTAGATATATCTATATCTTCGTTGATGTGTTGTGATTTAAAGAAGGCTCCTCTCCCATTATAGCTATGTTCAGTATAGAGTTTAGATGAGTAGTATTCCAAGCTAGACTGAAAATTTAAAGGTAACTTAAATTGTTTGTCACGGATAAAGACTTTGTTGGATGGTAGATTTCTTTTTGAGTCATGCTGCAGAGAACGCATTAGCAATTAACGGGTGAAAAATGTCTATGATTGTCTTTTACATGTGAATGGAAAATAAGGACAGGGTAATTTATGTGCTTGCTTACTTGTGTAGGCACACCAAAGGGTACCCGTCACCCTCACTTCTCTGGGAACTTTACTTCATTTTCATAATTATCTGTTTGTATTTGTCCCAATTTGTAAACTTGTTACAAATTACTGAAGAGTTGTAAAGACAACGGGAATTTGTGTTCCCCATCACCAGGAGCTCACAATACTGTGTTAATTTTGCCAACCAATGTTTCAGTTGACACTTTGGTCAAAAGCATCGATGAATTATTTGGTAGTGGTTGGTTCAGAAGGATGATTGAAGCCATTAAATCTTCCTCGGCTGCTAAGCTTAATATATTTGTTTCCTCAATTTTTTTAATTAGGCTAATTGTTTTTCCTAAATAGTTCTACGGCAGTGTTAAGAGGTATAGATCAATGAAATGCAAACCTGTGGTGCTTGATGAGGAATTCTTATGGTAGAATTAATTCAAATGTTTTGGTACATGACTTACTCTACATGTGCTATGACGAGCATTAATTTGTAGATACTGTTGGCATATGCTCAGGTAGTTCTAATAGTTGGAGTGGTATTATGACGAGTAGTTCTTAAGCCAGGGACTAAAACTAGTTGTTTAGTGGTGGAACTCAGAAGCTGCCACCAAAAAGCATTGATCATTTTCCATGAAACTGATACACGCCGGGCAATAATTGGAAGTAGACAGTGGTTATATCATCAATAATGTTCAATTTCTAGTTTGAATGAGGATAAATTAATTGAAAGCTACTTTAAAATTTATGCTGAATAGGCCTCATAGATTATGATATAGGATTGTCATGTTTCCATTTGGAAATAAAATGGGTTTGGAGAAGTAGAATTGTGGGAGCCAAAGAGTGGAAGTGGAAGGCAACTATTTCTTTGGGATAGAAAATGCTTCCTTTTTCATTTAATATAACGGGAACTGTTGGTTGCCAGGATGTTCTATTTATTTATCTTTGCCTAATTGCTTTGAAAGTCTTACGATTTATCATATACCTTGGTTCTGCTGGATGCTTTTCTAGTTTTTGGCATGCTCAAAATTTAGTTTATGAAACAGAATTTGTTTATTTTATCTGTTTGCTTCTTTTATGCTACCAAACTTCAACAAATTCGTATGCAAGACCTATTTCATTGTTGATGCAGTGTTGAGAATTCTGAGTACCTGTCTGCTCTGCTGATGGAGTGGAAAATCCCCCACAATGTCCTTAACGCACGACCCAAGGTTTATTATAAATTTAACTTACGAAGTCCTTTAGTTGGATTCTTGGTCATCTGGGGCTAGGATGCTTTTTTAACTGTTGTTTGTTTTATGTATTACTGCATTATACTCATGCTATATATCTATATATTTTGCAGTATGCCGCTTGGGAGGCTGAGTTTGTTGCCCAAGCAGGGAGAAAATATGCAATCACCATATCGACAAATATGGCAGGCAGGGGCACGGATATAATTCTAGGTGGAAATCCAAAGGTAGGTGTACTTGTTAAATACTTTTTCCTGAGATATCTCCAAGAATGATTGGGTGGCATCACTATTTTCAACTTTAGGGGAACTTTGGAGGCCTGGGCATCAACCAATTTTGTCATATATATGAATACAATCATATGTGGTGTTGATGAATACCTCTGATTTACTTTGTTGTTTATTTATTCAATGATGACAAGTTGTTAAATATTCCTTGGAGGAATTGGAATAACCTTCTACATGTTGTCTATTTTAAAATGTTTCAGATGCTTGCAAAAGGAGTTATAGAGGATAGATTACTTTCTTTTGTCACTCAAGATGCTCCTGATGCTGAAGATAATGGAGTGCCAATGTCACAGAAGGTAATTGCCTGTGGTTAGCTGTAGCTGAACAAAGATGGCAAGTTTCTTATCTCTTCAATTGGTACAGGTATTGTCAAAGATAAATGTTGGACCATCGTCACTAGCTTTGTTAGAAAGGACAGCGCTAATGGGTGAGTGGTCCCGGTCTTCAAGTAAAGATTCAGTTTAGATACACACGAGTTCTGTGATAATCTCCTTTTCTTTTTCCTATTTGCTTTGATTTTATTTTGATTATATATTTGTATCATGCACAGCTAAATATGTAAGCAAAAGTGAGGGAAGATGGACATATCAGGAGGTAAAATCTATGATTTCAGATTCGGTGGATATGAGTCAGTCAATGAACTTGAAAGATATAGAGAGACTTGCTGATGAAGAAGCAGAGATGTACCCTCTTGGCCCTTCCATAGCACTCACTTATCTATCAGTTCTAAGTGATTGTGAGGTTCACTGTTTTAATGAAGGTTTGGAAGTGAAAAGGCTTGGGGGCCTTCATGTCATTGGAACATCACTGCACGAGTCCCGTAGGATTGATAACCAGGTGAGCCATTCAACTAGACAGACTGTCCAGGACGAAAAAATACTCAAACTAGTGTAGCAATAGTAAAGTTTCTAGGATCCTTTTCCTTTTTTCTTTTTCTTTCTGTGTTGCCCGCTTTGAAACTCTCTGTTCATTCTTATTGAATACTTTTCACCCTCAGTTTTCACTCATTAAGTAGTTCGTTTGCTTGCAAGAGTTGTACCAGATATGTAGTTCATTAAGTGAGGTTTACCTTTGTGTGTGATACTTGCTTATCTTTTTAGCAAAGTGGACGTCTAGTTGGTGGCATAGTTGCGTTACTGTCATGTTTCTCTTATTACTCCCTCCGTCCCAGGATAAAAGTCTTTATTACTATTTTAAGTAGTTCTAAGTTAAATGTCTACTTACCTTAAATAATCTATTTCATACAATAATTTGCCTATAATACCCTTAGTATTAATTGTCATATTTACATTCTTTATGCATATTTATGGAATATCACTAATCATGTGCAAAAAACTATGTAATTAAATGAGAATTTAAATATGGACAATTTTGTCGTTTTATTCTCTTTTTTAATATGTGCAAAAAGTCAACTAAGACTTTTATCTTGGGACGGAAGGAGTATTTAAATTATATTATAGCCCCAGTTGAAACTGCCAGAGAAATTTTCTTATCTACATTAAATGTACAAATTTGAAAGTTCATTTGTCTGATATCGCGTGGAAAATGCATATATGCTTCGAAGTGGTTTTTATTTATCACCGTTACCACAACTATTTCTTAGTGGTGATCATTCACATTCTCATTCATTTTTTTGGCATATATTGAAAATTTACTTTAAATAGCTGTCAAAGGAAGAGCACTTTTTCATTTTTAAATTGTGAAGGAATCATGTATTTTTTCCTTGCTTTATTATGGGCTTATGCTTCTGGGGTTTTTAGAGCGGTTCTAACTACTGAGTATTAATGTTGTCAGGTATTGAAGGGCTATTCTGCTATGTATGTGTTATTTTCTGTATTATTTTCTCCTTTATTATAACTAGACTCCTGATTCTCTTCGGTTAGAAATTTTTAAGTATATGGATAGATAGTATAATGATTTGATGAATAGATGTTAATTACTATTTCTCATCACCCTAGGCCCTGCTACACACGCGACACCTACTTGCAGGTGGAGAGTCTGTAGTAGACAAATGCATACATGTAAACAAAATGCAAACTAAAAAGGCTGAGACACCTAATCCATGGACCTTATGCACTGTCTTTGAGTTTTTAAGAGTTAGAAAAGAAAAGAAGAGGAGAGAAGGGAGGAGAAGAGAAGAACTCCTTTTCTTTCCAAAAGTGAGAAGAAAACATTTTGTCCTAAATAACACTAGTTTTCTCTTCTCTTCTTTTCTCTCGTAACTAAATCTCCAGGATATACCCTCCTTTTGTTTTATCTTCTCTTTTCTCTTAGGGAATAAAACAACTCGAAGACACATCATCCTTTTGTTTTCCGTTCTTTTCTCTCCAAATCCTGATTTTGGTATCATTTTAAAGCATCCAAAAGCCAAACCATATGGAAATTAGTGGAGAGGCCCATAATAATACGTATTAGCGTTAGGACTTACTTACATGCGTTCCTCACATGTCTTATCCTTACATCCTTCTACAGATCAGCACCGGTAGATGAATCACGTTTCTCTCTATGATTTTCTACTAAATCTTTAAGGTCAACAAGTATTTCTAACAAGTTTTCTGCTTGACAATTTGGATTTGTCTATTAGCTTTGAAGTGTGATTGTGCATCCAATCTTGAAATGTGATGTTCAGATTTTAGAATGTATAGAGCATATTGTTTCTTTTGTACTTTCTCTATAATTTTCTGTCACTCAGCCTGTGCCTAAAAGCTATCAGTAAAAGAGGTTTTGCTGAAAGTATATTAAATTTTTCTTGGATTTAATTCTTAATGATATAAACCTAAGTTTTCACATTTATTTATAAATTATATTTTCTGTTTTCTTGTTTTTCCCTTTTCATGCATAGCATTAATAAAAGGCTTTTTTTTTTCTTTTTTGTTAAGCTTCGGGGCAGAGCAGGCAGACAAGGGGATCCTGGATCAACACGGTTTATGGTGAGGTAAAGTAATCTTGAAGTGATCTTTGTTATATAAGTCAGAGGAGACTTAGTCACGCAAGTGGTCTAATGATACACTTCTAGGGGGTTCTAAGCTCCACAATACCAATAAAGAAATGAATTTAAATTTCAGCCAAGATGACTTTCTTCTGTAGTTCTTTAATATTCATTATTGGGACAGGCCACACTTTGTTTATGTATCGATCGTATTGTTCTTTATATCCTTTGCAGTGGCACAACTTAAGGCTCAACAATGGTTTCTCAGTTTTCCATCTTAATGTTTATGGTGAAAATAATAGTCCTACCGATTTCTCGATTGTTTGAGTTTCTGTATGTTTATAGAAGAGAAAAAAAATTAAGAGCTTAACAATTTTGAAAGGCTAAAATGCAAGATAGAAAACACATACTTCTATTGTGTATGTAGGCTACTCAAATTTCGAAGCTAAGTATGCAATTTGGACAGGCTGGTTTTGCCCAAACCAGCACTACTGTCTTTGCATTCCAATCTTAAATATAGGTGCGAGTGCTTTGCATCTTTTGAATGATAAATTATAACTTGAAGAACAGCTTTTCTCGAAAAGGTTTGCATGTATGATCCCAGGATTTGATTATTAATTATCAATTGAAGTGATGATAGAACCATGTCTGGCCATATTTGATTCTTTAGGTGGAGTATCAGTTTGGATCAATTAAGATTCTAGTCAAAAGAACTTATGCTATATCGAAGTGGTGATGATCTCAAGCAACACGGGAGCAGTCAGGAAGAGAAGAATATTTCCACGATTGACTCCCACAAAGAGACTGATTTGATTTTGTAGACAAATAGGATCTTCATAGTCCTTGGTGGGGCGGGATAAGGTAAAGGGTTTTGTAGGGTTTTGGGTGGTCTCTGTCTATAGGGTTCAGGTTTCTTTACATTCCTTCTGCGAACTATTGAGTTCATTTATGGTTTTGTTTACTTCCATTGTCTTGTATATATGTTATTCTTTTCTAAATACCAATGCTGTCTTCTCAAACCCAACAACACTATGGTTGTGAGTAGATACAAAAAGCACGAAAATAAAAAGCTCTTATAGGTGAGTGATAGCCCTGCTGGGTGGCGAATTCATGAGTTCTGTAAAAAAAGAAGTCTTTATGTTGCATGTTGCTTGTTTGATTTAGGAGTTATGTCTTTTTGAAATATGGAATGACCATTTGCAGTTTTGGTTGGTGGAAATTGGAACATTAAAAATACAAGATTACATGCTGGATGTCTCTGTCATATGTGCTTTGATGTTTTAATTTTTTTACTAAGGAGAATCATATGTTTCTTAAAACATATATTTCGTTTACTAGAATTCAAAAGTACTGAGTGTATAGATATGCTAAGCTAACAAGAATATTTTTATTTACATGGAAATACCATTTCTTCTTCAAGTTTTCATTTGTTAATTTAATTACAACTACTAGGACTAAGCACTAGAGTTTACTGTTAATATTCAAAATTTGTTAACCACTAATTCAAATAACCTAGTTGTGTACAGCTTGCAGGATGAGATGTTTCAGAAGTTTAACTTCGACACTGAATGGGCTGTGAAAATTATATCAAGAATCACAAACGATGAGGATATACCAATTGAAGGAGATTCAATTGTTAAGCAGGTTCGACTCAGTGGTTAATTTTACAGCCTATTTCTCTTTCCTTATATTTTGTACGCAAATGCAAATCTCTTTCTCTCTTTGAAATTGTTTCTCAAATTATCTCCTTATTGTGAAGTTGAACTATTGCAAATTTTCAGCTTCTGGCCCTACAAATTAATGCAGAGAAATACTTTTTCAACATAAGAAAGAGCCTCGTAGAATTTGACGAAGTTTTAGAGGTACACATATGAAAGTAACACAGCCTGACTTTGAGTTTCATTGCAATTTCTTTCTTCATCACCTTCTTTTGAAGTTTATGCACCTCACCTCATGAACATATTATAGGTGGCATGCTTTTCACTTTGACAACGACTTTACGAGAGACTGTTTTAATTTGAGTACCTTCTATTTAAATTCAAATAAAACTACTAGCTCCCATTCAAAACTATTGATTAACAATGCAGTTGCTGCTTTCTATGTGCATCTATTGTTATATGAATATTTTATCATAGATTAGAAAAATACTCCCTCCATCCCCAATGAGTAAAGTACAATTTGCACACATACTAAGAAAACTAAAAGTAGAGGAAAGAGAGTAAAAAAGTTTCAAATTTATACTTAGTGGCCCCACAAGATTATATAAAGTGATGAGTACTTCTATATTTTTTATACTAATGAACCCCACTAAATGGCATATTTACCCTTCACCTTATGTACTTTATCTCATCCTTTTGGGGACAAAAAAATTTGTACCTTTAGTCATCCTTTTGGGGACGGAGGGAGTAATGATTTTTAATATGTATCTAAAATTGAGTTTTCCATGAAATTCGAAGTTATAGCTAAAATTGAACGTCTGATTTCTTTTATCAGGTGCAAAGAAAACATGTTTATAATCTTCGTCAGTTAATTTTAACAGGGGATTCTCAATGTTGCTCGCAACAAATATTCCAGTGAGTGGTTTTTCCTAATCCTTTATCACTCCATCTCTGCACATATCCAGTTAGATTTTGCAACTTGCTTTGCTTTTTATGTGTAAACATGTCACCCATTTGATATGATAAATAATACAATGTATTGTAATTATTTGTCAACATTATAAGATATTTAGAGAATGCAAAGAGTTTTTCTTTTATTTTTCTCTTGCGGAAAATTTATAGCAAGTAACATTGTGTCTTATATATTATCTCTCGGTATTTCTAGGACACTAGTAAAGAGAATCATCTCTTTGATTGTGTCTAAGCATTGTGGTGGAGTTAATACAATATGTTTTAATGTTATTTGTACGACACTAGTAAGGAGATGCATCTCTTCTTGATTGTGACTAAGCATCATGATGGAGTTCATACAATATGTTTTAATGTGGCAAACTTCAAATGAAAATATAATAGGAGAAAGAAAATACTGTCCTGCATTCGATTGTTTTTGATATGAAAGTTTGCCTCTAGTAGAGGATTGGGACCAGCAACCTTGACGTTATTCCTCAAGACCTCTAGCATTTCTCCCACCCCTACACCTAAGTGGATTATGCTTAGTCAATCTTTTTATGGCCTCCAAGCCATCTTCGAAGCATAGTTAAATATGCATTTTCTTGTGAACACCATCTGTTGCTTGTCTAAAGTCTAAACAAAAAATCGATTTCTGTAATTGTTACTGTTCATTTTTGCTTTTAATTCAATTATCATTTTTATCTCTTTATGCCAATAATTTTATAATAATGAGTCGGAGAATATATGCCACATATGACTCGTGCTGCACATACTTTTGACATTGCAGCATACGGTCATATTCCATTAGGCCCATAAAACAAAATAAGTCAAGAATACTGGTTTTGCTTTTTAATGATTATGTTTATTATCAAACACAATTCAGTGTACTATATGTTTAATCCAGCACAACTTGACAAGAATGATAGAAAGGACGGTCACTCATTATGCTCTCCATGGTTTATGCAAACTTTGAGGAGCAAATAAGACTGAATCTAGGATCTTCTTACTATCTTTTTTTTCTTTTTCCTGTGATTAAAGAGTTACTTGTATGTATATCTATATATACAAGGAATGATCACCAGTCATCAAGATCATACTCAGCAACCTAGAAGCAAAAAACTGTCAAAGAAGACGAACAAAGGCCTATGACAACATCAATGCACCTTTAAGAGAACACATTATTTACCCTTTAATTAGCTGCAATGTGGATCCTGTCCTGCCAAGTACTAAAGACAGGTGTACATATAGGAAAAGGCGGTCATATTTTTTGTTCTTAAAGTATGTGCTGTGTCTATCAAACCTAAAATGGGATTGCAGGAGTAGTAAATGTTCAGCACATTATACTCGTCAAATTAGGTTGTTTAACTTGCCTTTATGGCTTTCACTCTGTAAAACTGATTATTCTAAGAATTGGTCAATGAGTTGAATCATGAAACTAAATCGCCAGCCTCACAAGTTGGAGCTAGGTTTACATGACCCTTACAGCTTTTAGTATCTTCTTTGAGTGATTCTTGTCGTATCCTTGGCAATGATTTAAACTGAGTGATGCCCCATGATTTAAGTTCTCTGTATAATTAGATACAATGTGCTCACAATTTGAACATAGAAAGCCATTATTATGAGTTATACTGTACAAGTTGTCTCATTCTACTTTTTAGTTGTTCCATGTACAATAAAATCGGTAACATCAGACAGTTAAAAAAATACGCCGAATTTGAATTTGTTGCTTCAGATTACAATGTGACATCATGTTCTATCTTCAGTATGTTTTAAATTGTTCCACTACAGTATGTTTTAAATGAAAGCTATCCATGTAGTCCATATGAATGTCGCTATGGCTGCTTTATTTTGATTATGTTCTGCGTATTTTTAATTATTTGTTGTTATGATGTTAAAATATTGCCAAGGATGGTTTGGAGAATGTTGTGTTTTCCTTTTCCCATATACCCTCTCTTCTTTTATACAAAATAAATATATTATCAGATCAAATGAATGTACTGAGAAATTGTTTATAGGTACATGCAGGCTGTGGTAGATGAAATCATTTTTGGAAATGCCAATCCATCAAAGGTAGCACAATACTGCTCTAGAATGTATTATTTGTAGTCTACATTTTATATTTATGTTTCTTTATTACATTATAGCATCCAAGCAGCTGGAATTTGGGTAAGCTCTTGAAGGACTATAATGAAATTGCTGGGAAGATATTGGATGGTGAGCTTGCTAGGAACTATGTCTGTCTTGCAATCTTACTTTTTAAAACATTATCTAGCTAATTTCAATAATGGTTATTCATCTTCACTGTGTACATAAATGATTTAAGAGTATCTCCAGACTCCTCTGCAGGGATTACAGAGGAAGCTTTACTCACATCACTCAAGCAACTTCATGAATTAAGTTTCATCGATATTAATGACTTTTACCTTCCAAATTTGCCACCACCTCCAAATTCTTTCAGAGGTATCCGCAGGAAGAGCTCTTCACTAAAACGCTGGCTTGCCATATATTCTGATGATTCGACAAGGTGTGCCAATCAATGATAACTTAGCATTTATTTTCTATTTATAGTTTGTTTTCGTTTCAATCTTATGAGTTTTTGTGGTTACTAATGTCGTTTAGGGATGGAACATACCGAGTGACTGTTAATCTTCTTCGCAAGTACCTTGGAGATTTCTTAATTGCATCATATTTGGATGTCCTACAAGAATCTGGCTATGATGATGCATATATAAAGGAAATAGAGGTTAGATCCTTTCGTCATGTATTTTGTGCTGATAATAAAAAGCTTTATTCCAACATATAAGTTAAAGCTAAAAGCTTACTTCACAGCGTGGTCATGGAAGACTTGAGCAATAGGAATCAAATTGAACACTAATGCAACTGAATAATCTTTGCATTCTGACCGTATGAAATTTGAACCCAAAGCTATTAAGATATGACTTTATATATCACATTTAGTTTTTTAGTGTGAACATTACTACCCTTCTCCTAAGGAGCATCATCAGCTCCAATCAAGCTAAAATATTATATGTAGTTAAGCACTAACACCTATAGGTAGTAAGAAGCTATCTTGAAAGCCAAGCTACCTCACTTCTCCTGTCCAGGCATTCCAATAGTGGGCATCCTTAATTCAACTCTTATCTTAGAAGATCATGGCAATACGAGTAGGGTGTTACCTCACCCATTAAACCCAGGGGTTGGGGGTTTTTACTGGCTGGGTGGGCAAGTATGAAGTATGTCTTAAGGGCTGTTTGATTTGAATGGCTCAACCATTCAGTATGTTTGTTTCGAATAAAAATCGTCTGAATGGCTGAATCGGTCAGCCATTCAGACGATTTGGGCTAGATGGTTAAGTCTTATTTTTTTTGTTGAATGGGCTGAATGACGGCTGAATGATTTTTTTTTTACAATATTAACTATTATATTAAGTAATATTAAATAAATTTACAACAATTTTAAATTTTTTTAGAGGGGTAAAATAATAAAAATTTGTTATTCAGAGATATGTCAATTATCAAACAATTTTTTTCATTCAGATTTAGATTCAGCTCATTCAAAGTCATTTAATTTTTATCAAACACCTTAGTTGATGATGTATTGAATCTCGAAAGGCTATAGTCTTGGTGATGCTAATCAAACCAAGAGAATAATTAATTATCTTTTAACTATATTCTTATTAGTTTTATTTATAGCCTAATAATTAGGGATTTGTTTCTTTCTTAAATTAGCTTACTGGGTAATATAAGGGTCTCCAAGTTTTTAAGATTTTATTTAGTCAATATAAATTGATGTAACTCAATATTATAATTCAGTGAATTGAAGATTGTTTTATGCATTTTAGCGTTCAAGCATTATTCCTTTTTCTCCCTCTTCCTTCATTCCACCTTTTCATACCCAATTTTCTTAGCTTCCATCGTTTGTCGAAATTCGCTAGAGAGCCGGCATCAATATTCCTCACTCGAGAATCGGGAGCAAAATAAAATAAAATATATCGTTCATTGGGCACTATTCACCGTGATTACTGTTTGGCATGGGGATTGTTCATTTTTTTGGGGAGGTGGTTGGGGGGGTGAAATTAAGCTAATTTAAGCTGTTGTACCAAGAAGAAGATAAGGAAAAGAGACGAAGCCAAAGTTGCTCATCATCAAATTACAGTTAGTACCTCTATAGTTTTTGATTCTTGAACTTTTCTGTCTTTGGGATACCTTGATCTTCTTGTCTTTTCAGATTTACTCCTTATCTCTGTTTTTCTTTTTCTTTGAGTCTGAAAAATAAAACAGAGAAACAAAGAGTAGAAAAACATTAAGTAAAAAAACCAGAGCCAGGAAAAAAACAAAAAACAAAAAACAAAAATCAAAGTAAAGGAAGAAAAATAAGTTGAAAAATATTGTCATTTTCATTCACCATGGTTACTAGTGCTAGGCTTTACTCCAGAATGGATACTCTGCTAATACTTTGGAAGTAAAGTTGAAATCAATGGATGAAATAATCAAGTCCTTAAAGGAGTCGTTGATCTTCTTCTTCATCGACTTAATGACGTAGCTGAAAGTTTAATAATTCAAAATCAAGAGGATTCCTGACAAATTGATGATTAAAGATGTTTAATGGTGAAGGAGGAAGATGAATTTGTTGAGCAATTTGAATCAACCGACGACCAAAATGTAGTGGAAGAACTCAACAATAATGATGAGATATCAGTGGAAATTTTGGTTTTTGTCCCCAAAACTTACCAGTTATCAAGATATCTATTTTTCACCGATGATAGCAGGGGCGAAGCCACATAATATTGTGGGGTCAATTGACTCCACTGAAAAAAATAATTACTTTATAATATAAGGTAAATTTTAAAATTTTTAAGTATTATATATAAATTGACCTCCCATAAAATTTTATAAATTATTTACTATACGGGGTCAAATCGAAAATTTAGAACTTTGTTAATCAAATGTTAACCACATATGACTCATATCCTCTCAATATATGTATATCTCTCTATAATATTTTAAACTAAATAATAATCTAATTTATATTATTTTTAAAAATAATTAATGAATTAATTACTTATTAATAATTGTGATTAAAAAATCTATTATGAGTCAATATAATGTATATATACCAATATTATTACTTACTCCCTCCGTTTCATATTAAATGTCCTAGTTTATTTTTTAGGATGTTCTAAAATAAATGTCCTATTTTTATATTAGTAACTATTTTTATCCTATTCTTCCTCTTATACCCTCATAGTCTATTTAATATACTTATTGGGAATGTGAGAGTTACAAAAAAATATATCTAGAGAATTAAATGACATAGAAAAGAGTAATTATTAGAGTCATAGAAAAGTGAAAAAATAATTATTGGGGTCATAAAAAAAATGAAAAAGTAATTATTGGGCTCATAGAAAAGTGAAAATATTTATAGAAAAGTGAAAAAATACTTCAATTAATAAATAATCAAAAAGGGTAATTTAGGTAAAAGAATACTTTATTAATCAGCGTGTCGAAACTAATTATGACGTTTATTTTGAAACGGAGGGAATATTATATTGTCATTGTAATATAGTGTATATATATGTGTGTGACCCGAAAGTATAAAAGTATTAAAAAAAATTGGCTCGGGGTCAATGCACCACCCGAACCCCCGCCAAATTATTTATAGTTTAGTAATAATTTTAACCCCACTGAAAATTATTCCTGACTTCGCCACTGGATGATAGCTCCAATAATATGCTGTAAAAGAAAGTTATCGCCTTGCGGTTTTCAAGTTATCAATGTGCATACAAGTAGGCTCAAGGTTTCTTGCATATTTTGAGTCAAGTTTGTGGATTATGTAATATCCCATACTTTATAACTCGACCATGAGTTTGTTTATGGAATGGAGAATATTGTGGATCAAGCCAAGAGAATATTCATTACTATTATTAAATATTTATGCTGTTATTTAGAGAGAAAGTAATTACAGTTATTATCTAATCTTTTCAAGTTTTAATAATATTATGTAGATTATACAAGAGTATTTGATAATAAATACAAATTTGTTTCCTTTGAAAATTTTGTTATCCAAGTAATATTATTTTTTTATTTGGTCTCCATGTTTTAGTATTTCCTTATGTCTATATTAACTAATGTAACAAAAATCATCATAATTTACTAATTTAGTGAGGATGATTTTTATGTTGGTTTTGTTGCATTGTGACCTTCGGGCAGTATTCCTTTTTCTCCTTTATTTCCTTATTTTACCTTTATTCAGCATCGACCGAACTCTTCTTACGTTCTGTATGCTATAGTCTTTCCAATCCTTCTTCTTTTGCGGTTAAGTTTAGTACAGTACTAGGGGAGGCCATTACCATATTAAAAGGAAGAGAGGTCTTGCAAGTTTTGGTTCCGGAAGAACAAGATGTTAAGATTACTTGTTTCCTTGTCAGATTTATTTTCTTTGTGTATATGCTTAACTTCATAAGATTGACTGCTTGATTTTACTGGCTTCGCAGAAGTTCATTTTTTACTTATTTCTGTTGTCCTTGTTGGAATTCAGAGAGCAGTTCTTGTGAAGACCCTAGATTGTTTCTGGAGGGATCATCTTGTTAATATGAACAGACTCAGTTCAGCGGTATATGAAATTCTTAGCTGATTTGCAACTGTTCTTGTTTCCCATACACAAGGCTTATATAAGATGTTCTGCAGGTGAATGTGAGGAGCTTTGGGCACAGAAATCCTCTCGAGGAATACAAAATAGATGGTTGTCGATTTTTTATCTCAATGCTCAGTGCCACGCGGATGTTAACTGTGGAGTCCCTGTTGCGGTATTGGTCATCTCCGATGGAGTCTCAAGAATTATACTAATGATAGCAATGGATGAGTGTCGTACTAAATCTATGCATCTGGTTTCTGCTTATTTTGAAGAACAATTTTTGCATCCCAATACATATGAAGAAACAAAGTAAGCACTGATCATACTCAATTTTTTCTTTCTTTCTATTTTTTAAGCTAAATGAAGAAGAATCACACCTTGGCTTCTATAACTGTAATCTATTCATTTTCTATCAATAATAAGAAATTATTTAAACATTTCCGTTCTGTTTATCAATGTTCCTCACAGGTCCCGTGAACCATTTCTTTGCATCTATAATCCACACAGAGCATTATCAGAGTCGAAGAGCTACGAGTGCAGAATTGAAATTGTCCCATTTGATTGGATAGCGAGTGGGAAACATGAAGGCTGAACAGGTACAACATATCCATAACAAGGCTATGAAGTAAACCGGTCTTCTTGCTTTGCCCAAATAGAAGGGTCCTGGTTTGAACTTTTCCTCAGCCATCACTAACCTTGCAAAAATGGGAACTGATTATCCCCCCAACCCATCCATCCGATTGTGCTTATGGCACTGAAGATCACATTTAGCTTCAAGATCTGCAGTCCAAGAATAGCGGCTATGGCTGCACTAGTGAAACCTTGCGCACCGGGTGAATTCTCCTCCAAATTGGCGAAAATGGGATTCCATTGTCCCTGGATAGAGAAAGAATATAGACAGTTGCATATACTCCATCCGTTCCTAGGTCGTTTTAGAGTTGTGCATAAATATTAAGGAAATAATTGTATATCATTAACTATAATATCAATTGTCTATATTACCCTTGTATTGTAAGAAGAGATTGCTATTTATTGGACAGAAAATAGTGAGAGAATCAAAATTGTATTAATATTTGGGGTAATATTAAAAACAAAGCAATTAATGTTTACTTGAAATTTTCAAACGTTATATTGAGGAACGGAGGGAGTAGTTAGTAAGTAGTAAGAGGATGAATACAAATGACATATTAAGCTTATATTAGTTTTTGGTATATGGTAGGCATCTTTCTCCCTTTTTAGTGCAAAACAATCTATAAAGGGGGCTAGGAACTCTATAAAATGGCTAATTTTAGTTTTTAAGCTATTAGCCATTCAAAGTACATGTAGCACATAATATCCATATCTTACACAACTTTAAAACCTATATAGGTTGCATGAATAGTTAATTGTCAACCTAATAATAAGTTTCATTGTTTTCACACAAAGCTTAGGTACTCATTGAGGCTGATTATATCACATACAAGCTTAAATTTATTTGTTCTCTTCTTAAATAATTGTACTCTTATTTTAGCTTTAAAAAATCAACTAAAGAAATCTTAAATTTTAAATTGTTACATTTTGAAAATAAGTAGTTTATAATTATATTTCTTAGAAAATTTATAGCAATGGACGATAAATATGATGAATCATATTAATTTAAATTAAAAATATAGTAAATTAACTTTTAAAAGTCAAATAAAATTCTTATTTTGAAACCGAGAGAGCATATGGATTTCAAAATGTAAAAGCAAAGCATTCTAATATAAAAATGATAAATCCCTTGGTTAATTCAATATATTTCATTAAAAAAATTCTTTGATTTACCAATTAAGCTAAGCTAATGTTGGGATATTTCACATGAATCCCACATTGGATAAATTCAAGAGTGTAGATGGGTTAATAAGTATGTTAGAGCCTCAACCTAATAGGTTAACCTTTTAGGTAAGGAGGTGGTCCAACATACTTATTGGACCCGTCTACACAGGCGTGCGCTTCTAGGTGATGAATTGATGTGGGAAGGATCGTACAATTCCGCTACAGCTCGCCTTCTAGGTGATAAATTGATGTTGGGAAGGATCGTACAATTCCGCTACAGCTAAGCTATGCTATTAATTGTATATATCTAGATGGGATGGCCGTTTGCCACGCAGTCCACGACATAGAGTAAAATACAGTCACATCTTTCTAGATAATTATAATAATATTCATATTTAATTTTTCTAGTTTTTTAAGTAACAAAATATTGATGGGATGGCCATTGTCATAATAATATTCATATTTAATTTTTCTAGTTTTTTAAGTAACAAAATATTGATGGGATGGCCATTTGCCACGCAGTCCACGACTTTGGATTATTAATAGAGTAAAACACAGTCACACCTCTCTAGTGTTTAATTATCTTCTTTTAATATAATATATTTTAATTATAATTTTATTTATAATTAATACTATCTCATTCAAATAATTTAATTTAATTAACACATATTTTTGAACAAGTGATACAAATATTAAGAATCCTTTTTTAATATAATACATTTTAATTATAGTTTTATTTGTAATTAAGACTATCTCATTCAAATAATTTAATTTAATTAACACATATTTTTGGACAAGTGATACAAATATTAAGAATTTTAAATTAAATTAGTAATGGAGGTTTTCTAATTTAAGTGATTGAGGGTCTGTTTGTTTAGGACTGAATGACTGAATCGATTAGTCAGTCAGTGCGCTTGTTTTGAAAAAAAAAACGTTTAAATAGCTGAATTGGTCAATCATTCAGATAATTTGAGTTGAATGGTCTAGTGTTATTTTTTTTACTGAATGGGCTGAACGAGGGCTTAATGAAGTTTTTTTTACAATATTAACTATTATATTAAGTAATATTAAATAAATTTACAACAATGTTGAATTTTTTTAGAGGGGTAAAATAATAAAAATCTGTTATTCAGATGTTTCAGATATGTCAATTATCAAACAACTTTTTTCAGATTCAGATTCAGATTCATTTAGCTTTTATCAAACACCCTCCCCGAGTATGTTGATAGTTTAGTTTTTGGTGTTTAAAAACAAAATTATTATTTGAATTCTTAGTTTCATATATATTATGATTTTTATATGTTAAATTTTTTTGAGTATATGTCAAAATTTAGAAAGTTTATGATTTTAATTACATTTTTAGTATACAGTTGGTGTTGTTTTTATACAATATTGAATAAAAGAAAATATAATAATATTTATTACTATCTCTATCTTATTAAAATAATTTTTTTAATGCATTTTTCTTTTTTTGACTAATAAAAATTGTAATTTTTATTGTAAATAATTATGCTTAATTAGTGTGACTTATGTTTAGTTTAATATTTGAGAAAAATAATTAATATAATTTTTTAATACTTTTTATTTGAATAATAAGATTCATTATGTAATAAAAAGTTTATTTTACATAAATTTTAATATTTGAAAAAAATAATTATAATTTTTTTGCTTTAATTTGTACTTTTATGCTTATTAAAGTTTTAATTTTTAATTACAAAAAAAATATTTAAATGTATATTACGTAAATTTTAATTTTTAAGAAATTTAATTAGCAAAATGTGTATGGCATAATTTTCTTCATATAAATATTTATTATTTTTTGAAATTTATGTTATTTATTGCATAAATTCATAATTTAATTAATTAGATCAAGTTAAGTAAAAAATTATAACATACAAATTTATATTTAGTTGATATATTAAACATTATAACTTGAAGGGTATATTAGACATTATGTTAAAAATATTTTTGAATATTAGTTGATCAACCACACTGAGGATAGTAACGGTTACATATTAATATTAGACTAGAAGGGTACCGACTCTTACTTGAAAACTAGAGAAATGATGAGTACCGACTCTTACTTGAAAATTAGAGAAATGATGAGTACGTATTATTATAATTATCTACGGTGAGTGTTAATATATTTTACTCTTATTAATATAAAAGAAACCTCGAGATTATTATAATTTTTTTATAGTTTTTAATATATTATCGATCAGTCTAGTATGATGATAAGATTATTGATTAAAAATAAATATGCTGACGATTACAATATAGAAATATATCCTATTTTTGAGCCTAAAAATACAAAACGTGGGAAAGAGAATATCTTGGGGAGCAAGGCAAGAGAAATTGAGAAAGTAATGAAACTGAGCATTTTCTTTATCTTTATCCCTATTTTATAGTAATATTGACTCATTCTATAGGATATAGATTCAATTTTTTTCACTATGTACCCAACATGTTCCTTATATTTATTCTTTAAATAATAAATTTTGAAAGTTTCAACCGTCACAACAGTTTCGTTAATAAACACTTTATCCCCAACTTTGAAAATACATCAACAAATCATTATCCAACAGTTTCGTTCTTATCTTTATTTAATTCTCTATTTCAATCACTATATAGGATTTTACTCCTCATGATGAGGAGTCAAAGGACCGTTCTCTATGTATGCAAAATGACATTTCACATCCTCATTTAAGTGGACAACTCATCCATCATTATCCAACTCATCTTCATTTTCAAATTATAAAATTAATATTGACTTATTTTTTGAAAATTAATTTCAAATGTATTCAAATTTAAAATTAATATAAATTTATTTAATTCATGACAATATAATTATAAATATTATAAGAGTACTATTAATTATAAAATTTATTATTTTCAAAATTTAAATGAATCATATTAAATTTAAATTTAAATTTAAATATATCACAAATTAACTTTTTAAAAATTAATATTGATCTTATGTACATTTTTGCAACTATAATTCATTCAATACCCATTCCATAAATTACTTAAAATTTAAAATAAAATAAAAATTATTTTATAGTGGAATACAATTGATACATTATACTCTCTTTTATAAATTATAAGATTATTATTAATTTTTATAAGTCAATTTGATGCATTCTAAAACTTAATAATTTTGCTAAGAATTGTAAAAATAATAAATTTTATAAGTAGTAGTATTTTTTTTTTCCTAAATAAGTTACAATATGTGTTGATTAAATTTATATTTAAAAATATCACATATTTACTTCAAAAAAGGTTAATAAATTAATAGCGATTTTATAATTAAAAATAATAGGTTGTAGTTACAAAATTCAAAACATACTTTGACTGTTCGAACTTTCAAATTTTAACTTTTAAATTTCAAAATTTATTATTTAAGAAATAAATATAAGGAACCTGCTGAGTATGTAGTGAAAAAATTGAATCTCTATCTTGTAGAATGAGTTAATATTACTATAAAATAGGAATAGAGATAAAAAAATTATTGTGAATGCTGTAATAGATTCATTACTTTCTCTTGCCTTGCTCCCCAAGATATTCTCTTTCCCACGTTTTGTATTTAATTTTAGGCTCAAAAATAGGATATATTTCTATATTGTAATTTTCAGCATATTTATTTTTAATCAATAATCTCGTCATCATGCTAGATTGATCGATAATATATTAAAAACTATAAAAAAAATTATAATAATTTGGAGGTTTCTTTTATATTAATAAGAGTAAAATATATTGACACCCACTGTAGATAATATAAAAAAATTATAATAATCTGAAGGTTTCTTTTATATTAATAATTGATGAGTTACCAATGTATTTTACTCTTATTAATATAAAAGAAACCTCCAGATTATTATATATATATATTTTTTATACTTTTTAATATATTATCGATCAGTCTAGTATGATGACGAGATTATTGATTAAAAATAAATATGCTGAAGATTTTAATATAGAAATATATCCTATTTTTGAGCCTAAAAATACAAAACGTGGGAAAGAGAATATCTTGGGGAGCAAGGCAAGAGAAAGTAATGAACCTGTTAAAACTTTAAATACGTTATACGTACGTGGAATATTTTGAGACTAAAAATAATACAAAACTTGGGAAAGAGAATATCTTGGGGAGCAAGGGACTTGGGGAGCAAGGCAAGATAAAATCAACGGTAATAGAGCCCATTTCACGCAATATCCAAATTCCCATCATGTATATATATAAACTCTGCTTCACCCATAGGATCCAAAGCTTACAGAGAGTGAGTGAGAGAGAGAAAGAGGGAGAAAATGCAGATCTTCGTGAAAACTCTAACCGGGAAGACGATCACGCTGGAAGTGGAATCAAGCGAAACTATAGACATTGTTAGGGCTAATATTCAGGATAAGGAAGGTATGTTCATGCTATTTGCGCCTTTATTATCCACATAACAGTTTTCAAATGAAAACCAACAACTTAATTCATGTCCCTGTTTTCCATAGTTATAGTTATGGTTAGGTTTGTATGTCATATGTGGGCAGACTTGCTGATTACTTATACTGTATGGTCGATCGAGAGCTAGCTTTTTAAGATCTTACCACCAGCTTTCTGTTTCAAGCACTGTTGATGTGATATTGTTATTTTTGTGTGTATATATATATATATATTCACAAAATTATCTTTGGTTATCGTTTAGGTATCTCTCCGGACCAGCAGCGATTGATCTTTGCCGGAAAACAGCTTGAAGATGGTCGTACCCTGGCTGATTACAATATCCAGAAGGGTAAATTCTTTTACCCTGCCCTAATTTATATATATATATATATATATATATATATATATATATATATATATATATATATATGTGCTCATGAAACTAAGGAGTTTTTAGTGTTAATTGTGCAGAATCAACATTGCATCTTGTTCTGAGGCTTCGAGGAGGAGGGCTGGGTGCAATTAAACTTGCGCCTGCACTGCTTGCTTTGGCAAGAAAGTATAATCAGGACAAGATGATTTGCCGCAAGTAAGCTGTTACTGAATTCAGAGAAGCTTAGTATTGCCAAGAGGATTATTTGTGATTAGAACTTATGAATTATAAGCTGTAATTTGATGGATGATTCTAGCGATTCCCTTGTATAGTTAGAAATGGTATTTGATATTCATAGAATTAGGCAATGTTTAATTGGCATATGCAATTACTAATAATGTTGTTTTTTGCTTGTTTAAGATGCTATGCTCGCCTGCATCCTCGCGCTGTCAACTGTAGGAAGAAAAAATGTGGCCACAGCAACCAGGTGCTTGCTTCAATTAGACTTTATATATGTTTCCCTTGTACAACTATTATTGATATTGATTGACGAATTCTAGCACTCATCTCTTTTGCTTACATTTAATTGCAGTTGAGGCCAAAGGCGTTTCCGAAGCCGCCCAGAGGCTAAATTTCAAGTTTATATCGGCTGGTTGCAACAGTTGGAGGATTTATCACTGCAGCGATGATGATGATATTTTCTAGGGAATTAAAATTTGTGAATGCTATGTCATAGACGGTTGACTGATGGCAAAATTATGTCTATTTTAAGTATTTGTTTTGTGAGTTGCATGACATTTCTTATATATTAATATGTTTTCAAGTTACTGAGTTATTGAAACTAGCTTTATTTTCTTGTCTTGTTTCTTATTTTTTAGTTTGAATTAAATAATAAGTTATATTATATTTCAGTCACTGCTTACATATATACTTGGCAGTGGAGTGAGAAATGAAAAGCAAACACGGTGCAATATTAATCTACCCCTATGGGCTTCAAACATTTTAGGTTGCTGTTGTGACAGAACAGGGACAGGCTTCATTTAAGTAGCCCACTTCAGGGCATGTAAAATTTGATTAACTACAACGAGATAATCTTGCTGAAAACATTTTATGGTCCTTGGGGTTTGTTTATAAACATTTTATCATGTGAAAACAGGCCAAGGCCATTCCATTTTGCAATAGTTGATGAAGTTGATTCTGTCCTTTGGAGAGGGGGTCTACTGCTGCTTTATAAGGATGCTGCACGATATCCAGTTGCTGCTAAAGTAGCTGAGCTGCTAACATTGGGCCTTGTATTTATTTTCTTTGCCTTCTTCTTCCATTGTTTGACTGTATATCTATCTTTACAATTTTAATTTATTGATACATTCACGTTTTTGCTTGTGTTACAGCACTACAATGTGGAACTTAAGGATAACTCAGTAGAGCTGACTGAGGAAGGCTGAGATGGCTTTGGAAACATTGGGCTATGTGAACATTAGTTTCCTTACTTCTGCTGCCACTCTGTAAATCCTCTTATCGTGTGGATAAACAGTTCTCACCTCAAATTTTTTTATGATTTTTTTGAAAATCTACCCAGGATTGAATAGAACATTAGTTTGCCGACAATGGCTTCTGTAATAATTTTTGCTAGCACAATTTTTATTGTTCAGTTATGAAACAATGTATGCTTTTGAGTCCATGTTTAGACTTGGTCGTCCCGTTTTGAGGTATTGTTATGGCACATGCTTAATAAATGTAAATTCCTTGCTTCATGATTTTTCACTGGCTTGATTTTAACTGACATAGAATTGCATCCTAAAGTTTCCAACACCTTACTTATGTTCTATGTGATTCGTAGCATACGAATTAAACTGCATCTGTAGTATTGAAATACGCATAAATGCATTCTTCTTGTGTTGTAGTATAGGTAGATATATCTATATCTTCGTTGATGTGTTGTGCTTTAAAGAAGGCTCCTCTCCCATTATAGCTATCTATGTTCAGTATAGAGTTTAGATGACTAGTACTCCAAGCTAGACTGAAATTGTTTGTCACGGATAAAGACTTTGCTGGATGGTAAATTTGGTTTTGAGTCACGCTCGCTGCAGAGAAAGTAGTAGCAATTAATATGGGTGAAAAATGTCTACGATGGTCTTTTACATATGACAGGGTAATTTATGTGCCTGCTTACTTATGTAGTCACACCAAAGGGGATCTGTTTAACATAAAGTTTATTTTATGATAAGTTGGTCAATTGGCCAATAGAATGCTGATACACATAGAGTCTCGCTTACGTGTCAGTACTCTATTGGTCAATTGACCAACTTACTCAAAAATGAATTTTATGCTAACTACTCCCCACCAAAGCTTGTATCCCTCACTCTAGGAACTTTACTTCATTTTCATAATTATCAGTTTGTATTTCTCCCACTTTGTAACAAGAACTTTGTAAACTTGTTACAAATTACTCAAGAGTTGTTCAAAAGCAACAATGAACTATTTGGTAGTGGTTGGTTCAGAAAGATGATTGAAGCCATTAAATCTTCCTCGGCTGCTAAGCTTAATATATTTTTTTCCTAATTTTTTTTAATTAGGTTAATTGTTTTTCCTAAAGTTGAATAGTTCTGAAAGTAAAAGGAATTCTCTGTGTCTCCGTTGCCTTGAACAAGTGTCCCTAATATACAACAATGATTAACGTAATTCTAGGCTAGAATAATGATAATTAGGCTACAAAATAGGAGTGTCAACTATACAAAAGATATGGCCAATCAATCTAAAATATAATTATGAAGATTAACTTAAATAAATTTATATTCTATCACACCCCCGCATTCTGAGCGGGAGGTTGTCGGACGCTAAGGCTGTTCCGAAAATCATTAAATAATACGCGCGGAAGCCCTTTTGCAAAAATATCTGCGAGCTGAGAAAGAGACGGGACATGAAGGACACACACATCTCTTTTTTGTACCTTTTCACGAACAAAGTGGATGTCCATTTCAATATGTTTAGTGCGCTGATGTTGAACTGGATTCCCAGATAAATATATCTCACTAACATTATCACAGTAGACCAAAGTTGCCTTTTAGATAGGACAATGAAGTTCAAGAAGAAGATTCCTAATCCAACAAGACTCAGAGACAACGTTAGCGACACCCCTATTGTGACAACCCCAAAATAGGTATACAACACCCATTCTGAGTCGCCAAATACATGGTACAGAAAATAACTACAACTTTATTATAACAATTGTCGTGCAAAATACAACAACACATATGTTGTGAGTTTGGATACAAATATATACCAAATGTGACTCATATCCCAACCGTGGACAGCACCTCATAATGACACCTTACATAAAGGTATAGTCAAAAACTGTTTTAGAAATTAGAATCTTCACTACAAGAAAATGCTCTAACAGCGACCAATCTTATCAGCGACCGCTTTTTTTGGTCGCAGATAGGATTTTTAGCGACCACCTTTAGCGACCACACTTGAATTTAGTCGCTAGTTTATGTTAGCGACCGATATCGGTCGCTATTCGGTCGCAGACTCATTTTTGCCTCCAAAAAATTGGCTGGAAATGTTGGCGCGCTGCTTATTTGCCACCAATAAGTAACAGCGACCGCATTCGGTCGCGAATACTTCCACATCATTAAAAATCAGCGACCGCATGCGGTCGCTGATAGCGGTCGCAAATGTATTTCAATAAACCAGTATCAGTTCGTCACTGTCGACCAGAACAGAAGAAAAAAAGAGGGAGAAGAGGCAGAAGGGGGAGAAAAGAAGAGGGAGAAGAGGGGAAAACCGCTGCCAAGGTGCACCACTACCTCAGCCGCCGCCGACGCCACCGAGAAGGGGGAGAAAAGAAGAGGGAGAAGAGGGGAAAACCGCTGCCGCCACCCACCACTACCTCAGTCGCCGCCGGCGCCACCGTTACCTACAAATCTTTTGAAAGGTATGTTCAATTGTATTAACCTAGTTCGTTAGCTTGTAAATACTAGTGTTTGATTTAATGATATGTTAGAAGTACTTGGACAGTGATGACTGACATTGAGGAGGGGGGCTGGATTTGATAGATTGTCGTGGATATACTAGTAAAATCTCGTGTATTGTGAAAGATGCAATCAACTGTGACCATGTCTGTGTTGGTCTTGCTTCTTCTTTACATATGCATGTATATATTTATATGCATTGTTCATTGTGATGTAGGGACCCCTTCATTTTCTTTTGTAATTCAGACTACTGTAGGTAGGGTGCGTAATCAATCTGATTTTTGTTGAATCTTTTTATTGAATAGTGGTAATAATTTAAGAAAAATAGTATATATTGCAACTAAATTGATGTAGTGGGTTAATTTTATGTATTGATATAGTAGGATTCATAATTTCTGAGATATATCTAAAACTGTGACTACAAAGAGTGAGCAGCAGTAAAGAATGACAAACTATTTTATTTCTTTCCCTTCTGACTTCAAAGAATAATAATCTAAGAATTTCAACTTAATGAGCAATAAGTCACTTGACAATACTAATGAGCAATAAGTAACTTGACAACTAAATACAGAAGCAAAAATTAGATGGGATATAATGATGAAAAAAGAAACTGAAGCAATTATAAAGGTGTGATGTTACATGTAATAGCAAGAGCAGTGTTTGACTGACTGCTATGAAAAATAATCAATTATTAGTTCAACTTGTAATCTGCATTAAATTTCAATTCCTAACAAAAACAAAGTTTCAAGTCTTGCCAAGTAGGGATAATGTTATGATTATTTATATATTTCTCTTGGTTTGTGTCTTGGGTGCCTAGAAATGACAATATATGCATGCCGTCGTGCATGTGGCTAGTCCATATTATAGGGGAGACTCTGGCGAAATTTTTTTGTTGGTCGGGTAGTTGCGAACATTTATAAAGTACAACGAGCTAATCAAATGCTTAGTAACTAATCAAATGTACACGCAGCGCTTGAAAACTGAAACTGAAACATACGTTAAAACCGTACTTAAAGCAAGATATATCCTATATAAGGGACTAATAGGACTAATAGTCCCACATTAAGGGACTAATAGTATGCCTTCTTCTGCAATCTTGATGCAGACCATATATGATGTAATGATTCGTATTCTACCCCTATGAATCTATTGGCTTTAGGTTGGTGTTAGTTAAAATATGTAGGATGACATAAGACCATACTCTAATTTAAGATCCATAACAATATACCATGCCTTTGGGTAGTCGATCTCAAGCGGTGTAAATTTGTTTTGGCATGTATCCTTGTTCAATTCCCGAATAATCATATATGATGCACACTCATGTTATATATGTATATATACATCTATATGTATTTATAAGCATCATAAATGGGATTGAGCTGAATTGTAAATCTCTAACAAGGGAATACAATAAATTCATGTCAACATAGGTACCGTGCAATCATGGACCTCTATTTAGACCGTAGTTGGATGGCACGACGAAAGTCAAGTGCCCAGATAGGTGCTACAGCTGAATTTAGAGCTGGTTGCCAAGTATTTTTGGAGTATGCGTATAGTCACCCGGAATGTATGAATGGTAAGTCGCAGATACGATGTCCATGTTTGAAGTGTAAGAATGTAAATTATATGGATAGAGACATGATAAACTATCATTTACTTGTTTCTGGGTTCATGAGAAATTACGAAGAATGCTGGTGGGCACATGGGCAGAGAAGAGATGGTGGCATCACACAAGTACATAATTCTGGCAGTAGTACTCATCGTATGAATGAAATGGTTCATGATATTGCATGGCCAGATTTTGATTGGGAGCAAGGCAGAGAACAACCTATGAATTCTGATGCCAAAGAATTCTTTAAGTTGTTAAACGAGGGTAGCGAGCCATTGTGGCATGGTTGCACCAAACACACTATATTGTCTGCAGTGGCGACATTACTTAACATCAAGGCTGATCACAACATGAGCCATGAGTGTTTTGAGTCGCTCTTGAAGGCCATTAAGAGTATGTTGCCTGACGGTGAGAAATTACCTGGTAACTATTACTTTTGTAAGAAAATGGTGAAGAAGTTGGGTCTTGGATACCAAAAGATCGATGCATGTCCCAACGATTGCATGTTGTTTTATAAGGAAAATGAACAGATGACAAGGTGCACGTTTTGCAGTCATGATCGGTTTAGGCCTAATAAAGAGGGTGTGACTACAAAAAAATCAAGTATACCGTTTAAGATTCTAAGGTATTTTCCAATAACACATCGGCTAAAAAGATTGTACATGTCTTCAAGAACAGCTGAACATATGAGTTGGCATGCGAAATCTCCAGCTAAAGATGGAGAACTAAATCATCCCGCAGATGGGAAGGCTTGGAAAGATTTCAACTTAGCACATCCTGGATTTGCATTGGAACCTAGAAATGTGAGGCTTGGATTGTCCACCGATGGTTTCAATCCGTTTGGCCACTCAGCTGTTCCGTACTCATGTTGGCCTGTGATTGTTACTCCGTACAACTTGCCACCTTGGATGTGTATGAAACAGCCATACTTATTTCTTTCACTCTTGGTTCCTGGTCCTAAGAGTCCTGGAAAGAACTTAGATGTTTACTTGAGACCTCTTATAGACGAGTTGAAGGTATTGTGGGAGGATGGAGTACAGACTTGGGATGTTGCAACGAAAACAAATTTCAACCTTAGGGCAGCGGTTATGTGGACTATAAGTGACTTCCCAGCTTATGGTATGTTAGCTGGATGGAGTACACACGGGAAGTTGGCTTGTCCGTATTGTATGGAGCATACAAAGTCGTTTAATCTATCAAAAGGTCGAAAGCCTTGTTGGTTTGACTGTCATCGTCGGTTCTTACCGGTAGATCACCCATTTCGAAGAAATAGAGAACACTTCAGGAAAGGGAAAGTAGACAATGATATACCTGCACCGCGATTTTCGGGAACGGAGATGCGAGATCGTGTGATGAGATTGCCGGTTATCCCATTTGGTAAGGTTGATGCCACAAATATAATCAATGGGTTTGGCGAATCTCATAACTGGGTTCGGAGAAGCATCTTTTGGGAACTGCCTTATTGGTCTACAAATTTGATTCGTCATAATCTAGATGTGATGCATATTGAGAAGAATGTGTTTGACAATGTGTTTAACACTGTGATGAATGTTACGGGGAAGACAAAAGATAACGATAAGGCACGTTTGGACATGAAAGATATTTGTAAGCGTCCCGGATTAGAACTTTACGAATCTCCTAATGGTAAGATTGTCAAACCGCATGCAAAGTACACATTGTCCAAAAAGCAAGTTGAAGATGTATGCACATGGGTTAAGTCTCTGAAACTACCAGATGGATATGCATCAAACATTGCAAGGTGTGTTACGGGTGGGAAATTGCAAGGGATGAAGAGTCATGACTGTCATGTGTTCATGGAGAGGCTCATGCCTATAGCATTTCGGGATCTGCTTGATAAACCAATATGGGATGCTTTGACGGATCTTAGTCGTTTCTTCAAAGACTTATGTTCAAAATCATTAAATGAGAAGGACATGTCTGTACTTGAGAAGAACATCATAGAGATCACGTGTAAACTGGAAAAAATATTCCCACCTGGTTTTTTTGACTCCATGGAGCATTTGCAAATCCATCTTCCCTATGAAGCTCGTGTTGGGGGTCCAGTTCAATATAGATGGATGTACCCTTTCGAAAGGGTGATGGGAAACCTTAAGAGAAAGGTTAAGAATAGAGCTTATATCGAGGGGTCGATATGCGAGGCATACAGTTTCGATGAGATATCTACGTTTGTCTCAGACTATTTTCCGGACGAAGTCTTGACAAAGGCCAATCGAGTATCGAGACATGATGATGGGGGAAATGTTGAACTAAATGGTCGACTATCTGTATTTGGTCTATCGGGCCGCGCTTATGGAAAAGGGAAGCGCATATTCCTCTCTGAGCAAGAATTACATGCTGCACATACTTACATTCTTCTCAATTGCGAGGAGATTGACGAATTTGTGAGGTACACATGTAAACTTGATAATTTATCTTTTAAGTTGACAATTTATTCCAATATGTTAATGTTTATAACATGGTATAGATTGTACGATGACGAGTTAAAAGTGAAGCATCCCGGCATAACTGATAAAGATGTTCAAATCAATCGGGATAAAAACTTTGCACTTTGGCTAAAGGACAAAGTAAGTTTAATTTTTAAGCACGTAATATATATATATATATATACTCCATGTTAACTATGACTTCATTTAATAAGATGGAGTTTTTGTAGGCTTTGACTAAGGGATCAACGATTCCGGCTAATGTACAAGTCCTAGCTATGGGACCAGACAGGGACCAAGTCACCCGCAATGGTTACAAAATAAATGGTTGTGAATTTCACACAAAGGCATATGAGCACGGTAAAAGAACAACGAACTCTGGAGTGTGTGTCCAAGGAGATTGTTACAATGAGCTTGGTCGTGCCTTTTATGGGGAGTTGGAGGAAATCGTAGAGTTGTCGTACAAGGGCACGTACGGTGGTCATATTCACTTGTTCAAGTGCCATTGGTTTGATTCAGAAAAAGGGATACGTGTTGACAGACATGGAATCGTCGATATTGACCTCCATAGGTCTGCGTACTCCAACGAACCGTTTGTATTACCAACTCAAACAATACAAGTATACTATACTCCTAGTCCAGTTAGGAAAAGGGATAGACCGCCTACAGATTGGCAAGTTGTAATTCATACTCCCGCGCGTAGTCGTGTCCAAGTAATAGACGGGGATTTCTACCAAGAGGAAATGCTTCAGAGACCTCCTATAATAAATATAGAGGACAACAATGATGTAATCCAGTTAGAGGGTGGAGATGAACCTGATGAATTGGATCCCGAGACAGTTATTGTGCAGGATGACAGTGATATTGAGAAAGAGTTATTGACTGACACTGACACAGAATCTGAAGATGGTTATGAATCTCCGATACTTGTACAAAATGATTCTGACTCATCAGACAACGATTTTCATTAAAATGTATGTTTAGTTTTAATTGTACAAAATGTATGTTTATGTTCATGTTCATGTTTAGTTCATAATTATGTACCTTTCATTTATGTTCTCTATATAGGAATGTTCTCTATATCCTTAACTATATCATTTATAGTTGTTGTAGTTAACTATTTTGCAGTCATGTTTATGTACTTTTCACTTATGGTAATCGTAGTTAACTATTTCATACAATTAATTGTCATTCATAATTTCATACTAACATCCTAATTTTTTTTATTTATAGATGTCTTCTGAACCTGTTGCACGAAAGCGCGGGTTGGGTCGGGGCCCTAATCATGTGCCGAAGGCCCCGGCTAATCCGGATGATCGCATTCTTATACAGATCCGTCCTCCTCCAGAAAGCACGTAAGTTAAACATCGTGTATATATAAGGGTTTAATATTTCCATTGTTATAAATATATTTTAATGTAAATTATTGTATATTGTAGTGATTTTCAAGATAGTAAAATTGTGAAGTGCATTTCACAATTATGCTTACAGAACTGGCCTACGCCAGTGATTACATGGGCGAGCACACCTCTCGCCCATAAGGATGCAGTTTGGGCTGAATTTCAGGTATATTTATTTAATCACTCTGATAGATAATACATAGTTAATCAACTAATAGTTTAGTAATGTTGGATTATGGTATTATAGTAGTTTTAATATTATTATTGTTGTTTTATTTGCAGAAGCGGTATAGATGGGACGACGCACATGCATCAGTTATTCAGGCACTGTTCTGGCAGAAGTGCGCCGTCCGGACTAAAGATAATCTAAACAAAGAACGACAGAAAGCCCTGCACAATGCTGAGATTGACCATCCAGGACAGGGTGAGCAGTATATGCATGAGCATTGCCTCTGGTGGTGCGCACATCCCATATGGGTGCAGATGTGTGAGCAGTGGAGAGCTGAGAGCTGGGTCAAGAGACGTAAGACTGCCGCCTCGAACAGATCCTCAGGTGTATCTGAAGGCGAAAAGGCAAAAGGCACGTACAAGGGCGGCAGTATATCTCAGCTGCAACATATTGCTGCTAGGGTACGTATGTATAACAAGCTTATTGGCTTAGTTATTTGTCTTTATGTTTACAGTCATGTTTTGTAGCTAAAATATCATATGTTTACATATTAATATGAGAACATGAACTGTAGGAGTCTGAGTCTCAAGGTCAACCTATCAATTGGTTAGATGTGTATGTGGCCACCCGTGATGGTCTGCCTGATGCTGTTCAGATAGCGGTAATAAGTTAACTTTAAATATATTATAGTCATGTTTTTTAGCATTTCGTATTTATTTTTAACTATTTATTTGTTGACCTTCTGACAGGACACTTATAAGGGCTTAATGAACGAGCGCTATCCTGAAGGCACCCCGCGTCCGGCGATTGATCAAGAATTGTGGGAGAGGGCGTCCGTCGTGAAGAAAAATTATGTTAAAGGTCAAGGACAAAGACGACGCCCGACCATCAGTGGCACAGGCAGCTCTGCTACCCAGTCTACACAGTCTACACAGTCATCAGGTCATCCAGCCTATCATACTCCTGCTGACTGTGTGAGAGCGATCTGTCAAAATCGTGATCTTCTTCTTATACTGGGCGGGCATCTGCATTCTCTGAATCCTGATGACTTGGCAAAGGCAGTGGCGGAAGCAGCAGCATCACAGCATCAGGGTGGCGACCAGGTACTTTTAATGTTTCATTACGTACATTGTCTATTATTTAGCTTTCCCCAAGTCATAGCAGTATCAACACATGTAACATATATGTTTTATTCTTTTGTTAATTACAGGGTACTAATTTGAATGATCCATGAAGAGCTAGACCAGTCATGCATGTTAGATTTGTAAAGCCTTGTTAGACTTGTTTTTTAGATTTTTAAAGCCTTGTAATCTTTTAAACTACTTATCTTTGGACTGTATTGGTTTACGATTCTATTATATGGATGTTTACGATTGTATTGTGTTGTGTTGATTTAGATTCATTCTTTGGACTGTATGTATGGATGGATGTTTATCATATAGTAGTTATCATGGATGGATGCTTATATATACTGCTGTGTGTTGGGATAAAAAGCAGGTACAAAGCAGGTTATTTTTGGGAAATCAATAAAACAGGAAAAATATTTAAAAAAAAAAACAAAGTCAGCGACCGCGTGCGGTCGCTGATACAGTATTAGCGACCCAGTAAGGTTCGTCTACTTCAGCGACCGCATGCGGTCGCTATTACCAGTCGCTGACACGTGTACCACATCACGTCTGACGCATGACTCAGCATGAGTCAGAATAGCGACAGCTGAGGTCGCTGATTGCGGTCGCTAATAATGCGGTCGCTATTGTTGGTCGCTGATGTCTTTTTAGCGACAAGATTTTCTGCGACTACTATTAGCGACTGCATCCGGTCGCTGATACCCATCTGCGACTATATGCGGTCGCAGATGTGCGGTCGCTGATAAGCCTTTTTGTTGTAGTGCTTTGGGAAGTGCTCAAGGAAACTTTTGTACATGGGAGGCCATGCTTCTAGATTGTGATATATATCATATGGCCACAGAATTATCCTTGGTTGACCCAATATACCCCAAAGAAAAACAAGAAGATTACTATCATATTCTTCCCAATGGTGAGCCTTCTCTTGACTTATCATTATCTCCACTGTCTCTAATTGAGAATTATACTTCAAACAAACACCAAGATTATATAGGTAGTGCTCGTAGATATACTCAGCAAGTGGATGAGCACAACCCTGTCTTATGATGACACGAGGTTGTATGTCATTAGACATCTTGTATGATAGTGACGAAACACCCTTCCAACGTTGGGTTCGCCTCACCCTATTTTCTTCACCAAATATAACTACTAAATGATGACCACCGTTCTATTCCACTGTTACCCCCGCTTGACCCAGCTACACTCTTATTACCTGAAAGGAATTGTGAAACAAAAGGGTGAGCACAACTAGCCCAGTAAAGAATATCATGACTAAAGATAAATAAGTTATCAATAGCCTTCAACTGAATTAAATCAGAGATTTAGAACATATGGTAGATGATAAAAATTTCAATCATAGTTACAGCGGAACTAGCAATCCATTAGAAGAGTCAAATAGACTATAAAGTCTATTATCTTCTTCATGTTAAAAGTCCACCAACAATATTTTATCCCTGTAACATCAATCAACAATTCCTGTCCACAATCACATGTATAACTCATAATCGTAATTGTTGTTCTAAATTCCTTTTCTCATCCAGGACAAAGATAATTTTCATCACCTGAAACATCAAAGATCATGGTTATACCAAATCACAGTTCATGTTCATAATCATATTAATAAATTCATTTTTACACTACGGGCCAAAGATATTCACCAACAGACCATCTTTGCACTACATGCCAAATATATTCATCAATAATTCATCTTTACACTACAGGCCAAAGATATTCATCAACAAACCATCTTTTTGCACTACGGGCCAAAGATATTCAACAACAGTTCATCTTCGCACTACATGCCAAAGATATTCATTAATAATTCATCTTTGCACTACAAGCCAAAGATATTCTTCAACAGTTCATATTTGCACTATAGGCCAAATATATTAATATCTCAAAGAAATATATAATCATTTCAGAATTATATAAACAATAATTATAACTATGTTGATCAATTCACCTTTACACTTAAGCTAAAGATATTCAGTTATAAATTCAATGGTCATGATCATACCAGTCAACAATTCAACTTTGCACTACTGGCCAAAGAGAACCCATAGTCATGATCATACCAACAATCTACCCATCTTTACACTCAAGTGAAAGAGAATTTCAACATCAGGGTTATAAAAATGTTATATATGATAATAAAAATAATATGATCAAAATATAGATTTAATTTTAAGAGTAATATTCATAAATTAACTATAATTTGGTCAGAAAAAGAAACTAATTTTATCGTGAATAGTAACTCGTGAATAGTAACTCATGAATAGTAACTCGTGAATAGTAACTCATGAATAGTAACCCCGACACAAAAAGGTAAAAATTTCACAATAAAATTCATACCAATATTTCGATATAATGATATTGAAAGAATAATATTTGTTAAATTTATAAACAATTTATTTTAATTATTTATACTTTACTAAATAATGCATTTAATCATCTTAAAATGTCAAACTCATAAGATTTCATTACCAATAACCAAAACCATCATAAAAAATCTGCATATAACTTATATATGATTCTCAAGCCATAAAATCATATTTTCTAATTTTCTTACTTCACATAACATATTTAATTTATTTACTCATAACTAGACCATTTTCATGAAAAATACCAAATCAGTTTCAAAAATATTTTTGTTCTGGGATTTAGCAGAATATAGTCCCATATTGAACATATATTTTTTCTAGAATTTTTAAAATTCATTTACTATTTTTTATATGGCCAAAACAGCCGAATATTTAGTCATTTATCATAAATTGTACTTTTATCCAAAAATTCTGAAATTCACAGAGTACACTGATATTATATAGATATACTTTCAATAAAAATTTCATCAATTTTAGAGTTAACCACAAGGAGGTATAAGCGGTTACTTTTAAAATAGTCGTTTCTCATAAAATTCACAACTCTTAATCTATACATCCAAAAACCGCCATTTTTGGACACAATCAAGAAAACTCATCAAATTATTATTTCAAATTTTTTCTAAAATTTTTTGAAGGTCAGAAAAATTACGAAACTGAAAAACATAACAACCCTTAAAATCCCTTACAATCCCTTACCTCAAAAGAGCAGCACTTCTGATTGGATATCGGATATAACGCTGAAGAAAACTTGCACTGATGAATAGCAACTCACCAAGTATCAAAATACTCACAAAATACACTCAATAAGCTAGAGAGAGAAAGAGAGAAAACTTATGAATTCTGGTGTGATTTTCAATTCTAACTTAGCCCTCTATTTATAGGAAAATGTTAGCACGCCGAAGCAGACTTAACCTGCAACCTGATGGCTTTACCTGCTACTATTCCCACCCACCACATTTGAATAAAAATCTCAGCACATTTCTTCACCAACCAAGAGTGGGGCCCACCAATTCTAGAATTTTCCACCAAAATGATTAACTCTGAAAATTCAATAATTTCTGAACCAGTCATCTCGTAAAATTCATAACAAATCATACGTTCATTTTTAATGGTTCAAAATTTGTGGACATATACTTAACTTATATATGTATAACATATCCAAAAATTACCACGATCCAATGGTCGGATTAAAAATTATAACCCTCGCAAAATATCTCAAAAACCCTAGTTTGATTTTCAATACCTCTGTTCCGACAAAAATACAGATAAAACACCTCAACATTAACTCCTTCATTTTTAACCACAAAAATATATCCCTCATTTATATCCACATAAAATAAATATTTCCTTATCATATGAATCAATAATTAATTATTCACAGATAATATTACAGAATCACATTTATGACAACCAGGCCGTTCCCAGGAAAGAGGGGGCTTTCCAATAAGAATTTCTCTTTACTGGCGCGTAATTAGGTGACCAAACCTCTCTTTAGACAGAACTTTCTAGACATTGCCAATAATGTTATCTAATAATATTATTCAAATAATATGAATTATTGATCTGATAATGGAAAATACTGTGCAGTGACAATTATTGAACAACAATAATATAAAATTTTAACGTAGCAATTATTGAATCAATAAAATAAAATATTGAACAGTAACTACTGTAATAATTATTGAGTAGTGCATTCTCACGTAAGAATCAATAATTGAAAAAAATACTGTGCAATACCGTGTGCTACTGTGTAACTAAGCGTATTACTGTATTTTAACCACCAGATATTCTAACAGTGTTAACGGTAACAACTACGCCGTTATTTATAAAACTAAAATTTGTCGTTTTCTTCATCCGACAATTATTCTGTTATGGGGCCCACAAATGGCTGCGCCGTCGTACGAATATTCTCCGACAGAAAGAATATTCCACGACTAAACGAATATTCCCCGATAAAAATGAATATTTTATAACCACTTCCGTATTTTGAAAAAAATTTCATATATCACCCTTAACTTTAACTTTTATCAATTTAACCATTTACTAAATAGGAAAATTGAATACTTTTATTTCATAAAATTCGGGGTCTTACAATCTCCCCTCATGAAATTTCGTCCCCGAAATTTACGTACCTGATAATTTAAAGAGTTGAGAATACTTTACTTTCATTTCAGATTCCATCTTCCCTGTCATCATAATTTCTTCATTGCTCATCTCCTGTATTTTAGATATCATTCTAGAATACAGCTTCAAAACAAGGGTTAATTGAACAAATTAACATATCACATAATATCCCGATATTATGCCTGACCAACAAATAAGCTTAGGTAGGACACACTAGCGAAAGATTTACTCATCTCTCCCCTCTTAGTTCTTATTTTCGATCTCTGCCAGAGATCATATCCCTAAGCTCTGATACCAAATGGGACACATGTCCCATTAGTGGACAACACCTCACATTGGTACCTATCAGTTTGCCACCGCAGAACGGCGTCCCATACGGAGAGTCTGGCTTCGGTGCATCTCCCATCAACAGGAAGTCACCAGCGAGAGGCTCGGGGCTCTTTACTTATAGCTCTGATACCAAATGTGACAACCCCAAAATAGGTATACAACACCCATTCTGAGTCGCCAAATACATGGTACAGAAAACAACTATAACTTTATTACAACAATTGTTGTGCAAAATACAACAACACATATGCTGTGAGTTTGGATACAAATATATACCAAATGTGACTCATATCCCAACCGTGGACAGCACCTCACAATGACACCTTACATAAAGGTATAGTCAAAAACTGTTTTAGAAATTAGAATCTTTGGGAAGTGCTCAAGAAAATCTTTGTACATGGGAGGCCATGTTTCTAGATTGTGATAGATATCATATGGCCACAAAATTATCCTTGGTTGACCCAATATACCACAAAGAAAAACGAGAAGATTACTATCATATTCTTCCCAATGGTGAGTCTTCTCTTGACTTATCATTATCTCCACTGTCTCTAATTGAGAATTATACTTCAAACAAACACCAAGATTATATAGGTAGTGCTCGTAAATATACTCAGCAAGTGGATGAGCACAATCCTGTCTTATGATGATATGAGGTTGTATGTAATTAGACATCTTGTATGATAGTGAAAAAATACCCTTCCAACGTTGGGTTCGCTTCACCCTAGATGATTCACCAAATATAACTACTAAATGATGACCACCGTTCTATTTCCCTGTTACCCCCGCTCGACCCAGCTACACTCTTATTACTTGAAAGGAATTGTGAAACAAAAGGGTGAGCACAACTAGCCCAGTAAAGAATATCATGACTAAAGATAAATAAGTTATCAATAGCCTTCAACAGAATTAAATCAGAGATTTAGAACATATGGTAGATGATAAAAATTTCAATCATAGTTACAGCGGAACTAGCAATCCATTAGAAGAGTCAAATAGACTATAAAGTCTATTATCTTCTTCATGTTAAAAGTCCACCAACAATATTTTATCCCTGTAACATCAATCAACAATTCCTGTCCACAATCACATGTATAACTCATAATCGTAATTGTTGTTCTAAATTTCTTTTCTCATCCAGGACAAAGATAATTTTCATCACCTGAAACATCAAAGATCATGGTTATACCAAATCACAGTTCATGTTCATAATCATATTAATAAATTCATTTTTGCACTACGGGCCAAAGATATTCACCAACAGACCATCTTTGCACTACATGCCAAATATATTCATCAATAATTCATCTTTACACTACAGGCCAAAGATATTCATCAACAAACCATTTTTGCACTACGGGCCAAAGATATTCAACAACAGTTCATCTTCGCACTACATGCCAAAGATATTCATTAATAATTCATCTTTGCACTACAAGCCAAAGATATTCTTCAACAGTTCATATTTGCACTATAGGCCAAATATATTAATATCTCAAAGAAATATATAATCATTTCAGAATTATATAAACAATAATTATAACCATGTTGATCAATTCACCTTTACACTTAAGCTAAAGATATTCAGTTATAAATTCAATGGTCATGATCATACCAGTCAACAATTCAACTTTGCACTACTGGCCAAAGAGAACCCATAGTCATGATCATACCAACAATCTACCCATCTTTACACTCAAGTGAAAGAGAATTTCAACATCAGGGTTATAAAAATGTTATATATGATAATAAAAATAATATGATCAAAATATAGATTTAATTTTAAGAGTAATATTCATAAATTAACTATAATTTGGTCAGAAAAAGAAACTAATTTTATCGTGAATAGTAACTCGTGAATAGTAACTCATGAATAGTAACTCGTGAATAGTAACTCATGAATAGTAACCCCGACACAAAAAGGTAAAAATTTCACAATAAAATTCATACCAATATTTCGATATAATGATATTGAAAGAATAATATTTGTTAAATTTATAAACAATTTATTTTAATTATTTATACTTTACTAAATAATGCATTTAATCATCTTAAAATGTCAAACTCATAAGATTTCATTACCAATAACCAAAACCATCATAAAAAATCTGCATATAACTTATATATGATTCTCAAGCCATAAAATCATATTTTCTAATTTTCTTACTTCACATAACATATTTAATTTATTTACTCATAACTAGACCATTTTCATGAAAAATACCAAATCAGTTTCAAAAATATTTTTGTTATGGGATTTAGCAGAATATAGTCCCATATTGAACATATATTTTTTTTGGAATTTTTAAAATTCATTTACTATTTTTTATATGGCCAAAACAGCCGAATATTTAGTCATTTATCATAAATTGTACTTTTATCCAAAAATTCTAAAATTCACAGAGTACACTGATATTATATAGATATACTTTCAATAAAAATTTCATCAATTTTAGAGTTAACCACAAGGAGGTATAAGCGGTTACTTTTAAAATAGTCGTTTCTCATAAAATTCACAACTCTTAATCTATACATCCAAAAACCGCCATTTTTGGACACAATCAAGAAAACTCATCAAATTATTATTTCAAATTTTTTCTAAAATTTTTTGAAGGTCAGAAAAATTACGAAACTGAAAAACATAACAACCCTTAAAATCCCTTACAATCCCTTACCTCAAAAGAGCAGCACTTCTGATTGGATATCGGATATAACGCTGAAGAAAACTTGCACTGATGAATAGCAACTCACCAAGTATCAAAATACTCACAAAATACACTCAATAAGCTAGAGAGAGAAAGAGAGAAAACTTATGAATTCTGGTGTGATTTTCAATTCTAACTTAGCCCTCTATTTATAGGAAAATGTTAGCACGCCGAAGCAGACTTAACCTGCAACCTGATGGCTTTACCTGCTACTATTCCCACCCACCACATTTGAATAAAAATCTCAGCACATTTCTTCACCAACCAAGAGTGGGGCCCACCAATTCTAGAATTTTCCACCAAAATGATTAACTCTGAAAATTCAATAATTTCTGAACCAGTCATCTCGTAAAATTCATAACAAATCATACGTTCATTTTTAATGGTTCAAAATTTGTGGACATATACTTAACTTATATATGTATAACATATCCAAAAATTACCACGATCCAATGGTCGGATTAAAAATTATAACCCTCGCAAAATATCTCAAAAACCCTAGTTTGATTTTCAATACCTCTGTTCCGACAAAAATACAGATAAAACACCTCAACATTAACTCCTTCATTTTTAACCACAAAAATATATCCCTCATTTATATCCACATAAAATAAATATTTCCTTATCATATGAATCAATAATTAATTATTCACAGATAATATTACAGAATCACATTTATGACAACCAGGCCGTTCCCAGGAAAGAGGGGGCTTTCCAATAAGAATTTCTCTTTACTGGCGCGTAATTAGGTGACCAAACCTCTCTTTAGACAGAACTTTCTAGACATTGCCAATAATGTTATCTAATAATATTATTCAAATAATATGAATTATTGATCTGATAATGGAAAATACTGTGCAGTGACAATTATTGAACAACAATAATATAAAATTTTAACGTAGCAATTATTGAATCAATAAAATAAAATATTGAACAGTAACTACTGTAATAATTATTGAGTAGTGCATTCTCACGTAAGAATCAATAATTGAAAAAAATACTGTGCAATACCGTGTGCTACTGTGTAACTAAGCGTATTACTGTATTTTAACCACCAGATATTCTAACAGTGTTAACGGTAACAACTACGCCGTTATTTATAAAACTAAAATTTGTCGTTTTCTTCATCCGACAGTTATTCTGTTATGGGGCCCACAAATGGCTGCACCGTCGTACGAATATTCTCCGATAGAAAGAATATTCCACGACTAAACGAATATTCCCCGACAAAAATGAATATTTTATAACCACTTCCGTATTTTGAAAAAAATTTCATATATCACCCTTAACTTTAACTTTTATCAATTTAACCATTTACTAAATAGGAAAATTGAATACTTTTATTTCATAAAATTCGGGGTCTTACAATCTCCCCTCCTTATGAAATTTCGTCCCCGAAATTTACGTACCTGATAATTTAAAGAGTTGAGAATACTTTACTTTCATTTCAGATTCCATCTTCCCTGTCATCATAATTTCTTCATTGCTCATCTCCTGTATTTTAGATATCATTCTAGAATACAGCTTCAAAACAAGGGTTAATTGAACAAATTAACATATCACATAATATCCCGATATTATGCCTGACCAACAAATAAGCTTAGGTAGGACACACTAGCGAAAGATTTACTCATCTCTCCCCTCTTAGTTCTTATTTTCGATCTCTGCCAGAGATCATATCCCTAAGCTCTGATACCAAATGGGACACATGTCCCATTAGTGGACAACACCTCACATTGGTACCTATCAGTTTGCCACCGCAGAACGGCGTCCCATACGGAGAGTCTGGCTTCGGTGCATCTCCCATCAACAGGAAGTCACCAGCGAGAGGCTCGGGGCTCTTTACTTATAGCTCTGATACCAAATGTGACAACCCCAAAATAGGTATACAACACCCATTCTGAGTCGCCAAATACATGGTACAGAAAACAACTACAACTTTATTACAACAATTGTTGTGCAAAATACAACAACACATATGCTGTGAGTTTGGATACAAATATATACCAAATGTGACTCATATCCCAACCGTGGACAGCACCTCACAATGACACCTTACATAAAGGTATAGTCAAAAACTGTTTTAGAAATTAGAATCTTTGGGAAGTGCTCAAGAAAACCTTTGTACATGGGAGGCCATGCTTCTAGATTGTGATAGATATCATATGGCCACAAAATTATCCTTGGTTGACCCAATATACCACAAAGAAAAATGAGAAGATTACTATCATATTCTTCCCAATGGTGAGTCTTCTCTTGACTTATCATTATCTCCACTGTCTCTAATTGAGAATTATACTTCAAACAAACACCAAGATTATATAGGTAGTGCTCGTAAATATACTCAGCAAGTGGATGAGCACAATCCTGTCTTATGATGATATGAGGTTGTATGTCATTAGACATCTTGTATGATAGTGAAAAAATACCCTTCCAACGTTGGGTTCGCTTCACCCTAGATGATTCACCAAATATAACTACTAAATGATGACCACCGTTCTATTTCCCTGTTACCCCCGCTCGACCCAGCTACACTCTTATTACCTGAAAGGAATTGTGAAACAAAAGGGTGAGCACAACTAGCCCAGTAAAGAATATCATGACTAAAGATAAATAAGTTATCAATAGCCTTCAACAGAATTAAATCAGAGATTTAGAACATATGGTAGATGATAAAAATTTCAACCATGGTTGCAGCGGAACTAGCAATCCATTAGAAGAGTCAAATAGACTATAAAGTCTATTATCTTCTCCATGTTAAAAGTCCACCAACAATATTTTATCCCTGTAACATCAATCAACAATTCCTGTCCACAATCACATGTATAACTCATAATCGTAATTGTTGTTCTAAATTCCTTTTCTCATCCAGGACAAAGATAATTTTCATCACCTGAAACATCAAAGATCATGGTTATACCAAATCACAGTTCATGTTCATAATCATATTAATAAATTCATCTTTACACTACGGGCCAAAGATATTCATCAACAGACCATCTTTGCACTACATGCCAAATATATTCATCAATAATTTATCTTTGCACTACAGGCCAAAGATATTCATCAACAAACCATCTTTGCACTACGGGCCAAAGATATTCAACAACAGTTCATCTTCGCACTACAGGCCAAAGATATTCATCAATAATTCATCTTTGCACTACAGGCCAAAGATATTCTTCAACAGTTCATATTTGCACTATAGGCCAAATATATTAATATCTCAAAGAAATATATAATCATTTCAGAATTATATAAACAATAATTATAACCATGTTGATCAATTCACCTTTACACTTAAGCTAAAGATATTCAGTTATAAATTCAATGGTCATGATCATACCAGTCAACAATTCAACTTTGCACTACTGGCCAAAGAGAACCCATAGTCATGATCATACCAACAATCTACCCATCTTTACACTCAAGTGAAAGAGAATTTCAACATCAGGGTTATAAAAATGTTATATATGATAATAAAAACAATATGATCAAAATATAGATTTAATTTTAAGAGTAATATTCATAAATTAACTATAATTTGGTCAGAAAAAGAAACTAATTTTATCGTGAATAGTAACTCGTGAATAGTAACTCATGAATAGTAACTCCGACACAAAAAGGTAGAAATTTTACAATAAAATTCATACCAATATTTCGGTATAATGATATTGAAAGAATAATATTTTTTAAATTTACAAACAATTTATTTTAATTATTTATACTTTACTAAATAATGCATTTAATCATCTTAAAATGCCAAACTCATAAGATTTCATTACCAATAACCAAAACTCTCATCAAAAATCTGCATATAACTCATATATGATTCTCAAGCCATAAAATTATATTTTCTAATTTTCTTACTTCACATAACATATTTAATTCATTTACTCATAACTAGACCATTTTCATAAAAAATACCAAATCAGTTCTAAAAATATTTTTTTTCTGGGATTTAGCAGAATATAGCCCATATTGAACATATATTTTTTCTAGAATTTTTAAAATTCATTTACTATTTTTTATATGGCCAAAACAGCCGAATATTTAGACATTTATCATAAATTGTACTTTTATCCAAAAATTTTGAAATTCACAGAGTACACTAATATTATATAGATATACTTTTAATAAAAATTTCATCAATTTTGGAGTTATCCACAAGGAGTTATAAGCGGTTACTTTTTAAAATAGTCTTTTCTCATAAAATTCACAACTCTTAATCTATACATCCAAAAACCGCCATTTTTGGACACAATCAAGAAAACTCATCAAATTATCATTTCAAATTTTTTCTAGAATTTTTTGAAGGTCAGAAAAATTACGAAACTGAAAAACATAACAACCCTTAAAATCCCTTACTATCCCTTACCTCAAAAGAGCAGCACTTCTGGTTGGAAATCGGATATGACGCTGAAGAAAACTTGCACTGATGAATAGCAACTCACCAAGTATCAAAATATTCACAAAATACACTCGATAATCTAGAGAGAGAAAGGGAGAAAACTTATGAATTCTGGTGTGATTTTCAATTCTAACTTAGCCCTCTATTTATAGGAAAATGTTAGCACGCCGAAGCAGACTTAACCTGCAACCTGATGGCTTTACCTGCTACTATTCCCACCCACCACATTTGAATAAAAATCTCAGCACATTTCTTCACCAACCAAGAGTGGGGCCCACCAATTCTAGAATTTTCCACCAAAATGATTAACTCTGAAAATTCAATAATTTCTGAACCAGTCATCTCGTAAAATTCATAACAAATCATACGTTCATTTTTAATGGTTCAAAATTTGTGGACATATACTCAACTTATATATGTATAACATATCCAAAAATTACCACGATCCAATGGTCGGATTAAAAATTATAACCCTCGCAAAATATCTCAAAAACCCTAGTTTGATTTTCAATACCTCTGTTCCGACAAAAATACAGATAAAACACCTCAACATTAACTCCTTCATTTTTAACCACAAAAATATATCCCTCATTTATATCCACATAAAATAAATATTTCCTTATCATATGAATCAATAATTAATTATTCACAGATAATATTACAGAATCACATTTATGACAACCAGGCCGTTCCCAGGAAAGAGGAGGCTTTCCAATAAGAATTTTTTCTTACTGGCGCGCAATTAGGTGACCAAAACTCTCTTTAGACAGAACTTTCTAGACATTGCCAATAATGTTATCTAATAATATTATTCAAATAATATGAATTATTGATTTGATAATGGGAAATACTGTGCAGTGACAATTATTGAACAACAATAATATAAAATTTTAACGTAGCAATTATTGAATCAATAAAATAAGATATTGAACAGTAACTACTGTAACAATTATTGAGTAGTTCATTCTCACGTAAGAATTAATAATTGAAAAAAATACTGTGCAATACCGTGTGCTACTGTGTAACTACGCGTATTACTGTATTTTAATCACCAGGTATTCTAACAGTGTTAACGGTAACAACTACGCCGTTATTTATAAAACTCAAATTTGTCGTTTTCTTCATTCGACAGTTATTCTGTTATGGGGCCCACAAATGGATGCGCCGTCGTACGAATATTCCCCAACAGAAAGAATATTCCACGATTAAACGAATATTCCCCGACAAAAATGAATATTTTATAACCACTTGCGTATTTTGAAAAAATTTTCATATATCACCCTTAACTTTAACTTTTATCAATTTAACCATTTACTAAATAGGAAAATTGAATACTTTTATTTTATAAAATTCGGGGTCTTACACCTATATTCAGCTTCGGCACTAGACTTAGATATTGTAGGTTGTCGCTTAGAAGACCAAGAAATGAGATTATATCCGAGAAACACACAGTAACCCGAGGTGGACCGTCTAGTATCAGGACATCCACCCCAATCTGCATCTGTATATGACAAGATAGAGTGAATCGAAGATGGATACAAGTGCATACCATAATCAATCGTACCTTGTACATAACGAAGAATGCGTTTCAAAGACTCCATGTGTTCAATTTTCGGAGCATGCATATATAGGCAGACCTGTTGGACTGCATAAGAAATATCTGGCCTGGTGAAAGTAAGATATTGCAAAGCACCAGCCGAGCGACGATATTTCGTCGGATCATCAAAAGGGTCACCCGATTGTGCACTGAGCTTCCCCTTAGTGTTGACGGGTGTGGGGCAAGGTTTGTAAGCAGTCATTCCCATCCGCTCTAATATCTCTTCGGCATATTTTTGTTGAGAGAGAAAAAGGCCATTTTTGGTACGAGTGACAGCAATACCCAGAAAATAACTCAACTGACCCAGATCTTTCATAGCAAATTCTGCACTGAGAAGAGAGATAATAGAATATCGAAGAGCATCTGAAGAAGCTATAAGTATAATGTCATCAACATACAATAAAATATATTCAATGTCAGTCCCACGGCAATATATGAAAAGTGAGTGATCTGATTTGTTGTGAGTAAAACCAATAGTGACAACAAAATCAACAAACCGTTGATACCAGGCACGGGGAGCTTGCTTATGACCATAAAGAGATTTACGTAACAGACAAACATGATAAGGACGAGTGGGGTCTTTGAACCCCATAGGCTGGTGCATGTAAACAGTCTCATTCAAGTTCCCGTGCAAAAATACGTTCTTGCCATCTAGCTGATGAATAGGCCAAGATTTGGACAATGCAATGCTAAGAACTGTCCGAATAGTTGCCAGTTTTACAACCGGGCTAAATGTCTCGTCACAGTCAATCCCTTCGCGTTGCGACCGGCCATCACCTACAAGACGGGCTTTATGCCGCTCAAAAGAACCATCATATTTCTTTTTATGACGAAAAATCCACATTGACCGAATTATATTCACATGAGATGGTCGAGGGACTAAATCCCACGTCTTATTTTTAATTAGAGTATTATATTCATCTAACATAGCAGATTTCCAATTTGGGTCATTAAGGGCACTCACCGAGTTACAAGGGATATGAGAGATTTTTGGAGTGTCGGCACTTAAGGCATTGTGGTATTTTTGATTTAGCTTGAAGATGCCATGTTGACTACGAGTAGTCATGTGCTGGGCTGATCGTTGGTGTGAGATCCTAAATTTTATGAAATGAAAGTATTCAATTTTCTTATAATTATTATATTATTTCGTAAATGGTTAAATTGATAAAAGGTTAAAGTTAAAGGTGATATTTAAAATTTTTTGCAAAGTAAGCAAGTTGTTAGTCGTTGTGCCGGGGAATATTCGATTGGTCGGGAAATATTCGTTTTCACAGGGAATATTCGTACGACGACATAATCATTGGTGGACCCTACAACGGAAGTATTGTCGTATTTAGAAAACGACATAATTATCTTTTTATAAAAATAACGACGAAAGTGTTACCGTTAAAACTGTTGAACTACCCGGTAGTAAAAGTACAGTAATACGCATGGTTGCATAGTAGCACACGGTATTGATTATTGATGCTTACGTAAAAAGTCACTCAATTATTGCTACAGTAATTGCTGTATCATATCTCTCATATTAATGATTCAATTATTGTCACAATATCATCTGCATAATATGTTATATTATTAAATCAATAATTGAGACGGTAAAGTTATTCATATTATTATTTGTAATATTGACAATGTCTAGAAGTTCTGTCAAGGAGAGATTTGGTCACCTAATTGTGTGCCAATAAAGAGAAATCCTTATCGGAAAGCCCCCTCTTTCCTGGGAATGACCTGGTTGTTAAATATTGTGAGTTATAATATTAATGATGAATAAGTTCGTGTTAATTAAAGATAAAATTGATAGTTCCATTGTGTTGAAATTATTAGTGTTAGTGGAAATCGACATTTATTTCGATAATAATTGATGTCTGGAGGTTATATTGACCAATCGGGTAATTAACCGGATAAATGAGCAATTAATTGCTATTGATTCACATGATTATAACTATTTATTCACATGTGTGTACTATTGATTCACATTCATTTACTATTAGGGGAGTTGGTGCAAGATTGATAATACTTGCATGACTAAGTTAAAAATAGAGGTATAGATGGAGGTACTATACTGTAATTCGTATTTTCACATGTCTAGAACTATTGAGTCACATGATTTACTATTGATTCACAAGATTTACTATTAGGGGAGGTGGTGCAAGTTTGATAATACTTGCAGGACTAAGTTAAAAATAAAGGAAAAGAGGAAAGTTAAAAATGAAGGAAAAGAGGAAGGTATTATACTGTAATATTCTGAGCCCCAAAACGTGCAATTATCGAAACTATATTTTTTTATAAATAGAAGCTCATTCCTTCATTATTTTTCACCAATTCACTAAAGCTATAGAGCAATTATTATAGAGAAAAATTATAGAGAGAAAGAAGAAGAGAAGTCTGCTACCTCACTATTCCAGTATCCAGTCTTCTTTTGAGGTAAGGGGTATTATTTCTTTCGTATTCATGAAGAGAGCTTCTGTTATTCCATTCTTTATTATAATTATGTTGGAATAACCTGTCAATGCGAAGTACCGCATACATGGTGAAATTCTTCTGTTATTCCATTCTTTATTATTATGTTGGTACAACCTGTCTATGCGAAGTACCGCATACATGGTGAAATTCTTCTGTTATTCCATTCTTTATTATTATGTTGGAATAACTTGTCTATGCGAAGTACCGCATACATGGTGAAATTCTTCTGTTATTCCATTCTTTATTATTCTGTTGGAATATCCTGTCTGTGCGGATTACGCATGACCTGGTTCTATTTTTTATTATTCTGTTGGAATATCCTGTCTGAGCGTATTACGCATGACCTGGTTCCATTATTTATTATTCTGTTAGAATAACCTGTCTGTGCGGTCTATCACATGCATGGTAAATTCTTCTGTTATTCCATTCTTTATTATTCTGTTGGAATAACCTGTCTATGTGGATTACCGCTTGCATGGTGAATGATCCTTCGTATTCATTCTTTATTAAATTGTGGAAATGATCTGTCTACGTGGATTACCGCATGGCGAGTTAAAATCTATTTGCAGTTTCGTATATTCTATTATACTCGTATGAGATATCATTTCTTTTGTACTCGTCATGAAATATCATTTCATTTGGTATTTTATTTAAGAGTTACTATTCACGGGTTACTATTCACGGGTTACTATTCACTCTAGTATTATTCACTCGGGTATTCGGGGCAGTTTTCGTGTCGGAGTACTATTCACGAGTTACTATTCACCTAAATTACTATTCACCCAAATATTATTCACTCGGGTATTTGGGGTACTTTTTATGTCGAGGTACTAAACGAGGTACTATTTCTGAAGTACTATTCACGGGGTACTATTTACCTGAAAAATATATTTCTTTTATGTCCAAATTATTTTTGGTACATGAATATTATTCTTGAATTTTACTCTACAAAGCAGTATATGTTGACAATTTGGACGTTATTGATTTCTGGATAAATTAAAATATAAAATTTATCCTTGGAACTTGTTTTATTGAATTATTATGTCATTGTCATCATCCTCATGCTTATATTGTGATGAAAGCCATCTTTGGCTTACGTGCAGAGATGGACTTGATATGATTATTACCAGGGATTATTCGGTATAATCATGACCGTAATGTGACGAATGATGTGGTGAAAGTTCTCATTGGCCTGTAGTTCATTGATGGACAGTTGTTGGTATGATTATGACCAGAGATTATTCGGTATAATCATGACCATTGATGATTACATGAATATCCTTGGCCGTGGTGCAAGAATTTTATTTATTAAGCTGAGTCTCAGCGATAAAGTTGATGAAAAACTTTTTAAATCATAGAAGATAGTAGATTTTATGCTCTACTTGACTCTTCTAATGGATTGCTTATTCCGCTGCAGCTGTTGATCTAAAACTTGTTGTCTATTATATTCTATCAGTTGTTATACTATTGAAGACTAATGATAATTTATTCTGCATTATCTTAGTCATAATATTTCTTACTAGGCTAGTTGAGCTCGCCCTTTCTTTTATTATTCTCTTCAGGAAATGAGAATATAGTCGAGACGAGTCAGAGAATGGAGTGATGATCCAGTATAAGTGGCTTTAGTAGTCCTCACTATTCTACAGAATAATATGATAATAATTGTAATTAGGACTCCATTGAGTGTGGATATTGTCTAGATGACAATATTCTTGTTTAAACTCTCAGCTATGTTTTGTTGTGTTTTACACGACTGTTGTATAATTAAGTTGTATTTGAATTTATATACCATGTATCTGGCGACTCAAGATGGGTGATGTATACCTGTTTTGGAGACGTCACAGTTGGTATCAAAGTTTAGGTATATGATCCCTGGCTGAGATGTGAGATAAGAACTAGGAGGGGAGAGACGGAGAATTCCTTCGCTAGTATGACCTACCTATGTTTATTTGGCATTTAATTAGTCGGTCAGAGTATAGGGATAATATGTGATATGTCAATTAACCCTTGTTTTGTGACAGTGTTTGAGAATGACATCTGAAAATGTTGAGATCAGCAATGAAGCACATGAGACCGTTGAGTCACCAACGATCAATACCCAGGATAATGTGCAGCAGGAAGACAATAATCCTCAAATAAATAACAACACCGATCAAATGATGAACGATTGGATGTTCAGAGGCTTTATGCAATTCAAGCAACATCAGGTAAGAGAGACTCCTGTTCAAAATATAGGTGAAAATAATGGCAACCCACGGTTGGTCACAACTAAGCAGTTCAAGGAGCTGGGACCACCGGAGTTTTTGGGAAAGCCAGAACCACTTAAGGCGGAGACGTGATTAAAACAGATCACCAAGATATTTGATGTCTTGGGATGCTCCGAGGAGTAAAAGGATCCCTTTGTCACCTTTATGTTGCGTGAAGAGGCAGATTACTGGTGGGAATCTGTAAAACGTACCCAGCCTGACGCACTCAAGATGTCTTGGGAGAAGTTCCAAGAGCTGTTCAACAACAAGTACTTTTTCGAAAGTATTTGTCACATGAAGGAGGTGGAGTTTATCAAGTTGAAGCAAAACAATATGACCGTGTCGTAATACGAGGCTAAATTTACGGAGTTATCCCGGTTTGCTTCCCATTTGGTCGATAATGAGGAGCGAATTATGCGAATATTTATAAGAAGTTTGAAATTCGATATACGTCAATACCTCATTTCTCATAAACTTTGTTTATATTCAGATGTTGTGAATAGGACTCAGTTATTGGAGGGCGATAATGAGTCAGCACAACCAAAAGGCAACGACCAACAACACGATAATAATCATACCGGTGGCAACAACCATCAGAACAATGATAACCATCGTGGGGGAAATTATCATGCCAAGAATGGTAACCACTTCGGTGGTAATCATAGCCAAGATAATAAGAGTGGAAATTTTAAGAAGAGAAGGTTCAACAACGATGGAATGACAGCAACACCAACACCCGTTTTCAAGGAAGGAGAACGACCACCAAATGTATGCTTCAAATACGGAGGGAAGGGACATATCAGTTCAAACTGCGTGATGCAGTCCAAAGCATGTTACAATTATAGAAAAGAAGGTCATCTAGCCCGATTTTGTCGTGCACCAAAGTCAAGTCTAGCTGGGACGGTGGCACCAAAGGCGAATACGGACAAAACAAAGTCGATGGTTTTAGGAAGAGCGTTTTTCGTGACTTCTCAAAAAGCGAGTAATCCGAACGAAGTTAGCACGTGTTAGTTAATTATAAATTCTTGCGAAGTCTATACCTTATTAGATACCAGTTCCACCCATTTTTTATCTCTCTTGCTTGCGCACAACGTTTAAATTTGACTCCGGAGAAATTAGACTTTGACTTATCGGTTGAAACTTCGTTAGGAGAAACCTTCATTACATGTGCTATCCAAGTCTTGGATGAGAGTCACAGTTTTGAATGATATTTTTATTGTTAATAAATTTCTTGACGTATTGTTGAAGATTTCCTAGCCTACCCCTAGAGCGTGAAATTGAATTTTGTATTGATCCCAATACAAAACCCATTTCTAAAACCCTTAAATATTTCTTCAACCAAAACGAATGTATCATGCGCCAAGGACATTGGCTCGAGCTATTGAAGATTACGACTATACCATTCAATATCATCGTGGAAGAGCGAACGTAGTAGCTGACGAGTTGAGTAGAAGATCGTATGCGTTTATGAGTGCGATGTTGTCAACACAAAAACTCATTTCGTATAACTTACAAATGATGAAGATAGAGGTAAAGACTCTAGGGACCCACGCGAAGATAACGAATATACGAGTAGAATCGACTTTAATCGATTAAGTTAAAGTCCTGAAAGCTACATACTCAGAGCTGATGAATGTGAAGAAGAAGGTTCAAGAGGGCGTTATTCTAGAAGCAAGAATCGATGAAGAGAGGAAATCTCAACTCTCGATTTTATTGGCCCATTTGAAATCCTTGATCGAGTAGGAACTGTGGCCTATAGACTCGTTTTACCGCCAAGTATGTCGCGTGTTCATAATATTTTTTTTTTCACGTATCGATGTTACGTAAATATGTGGATGACCCGAACTACGTTATTAAATTAGACCTAGACGAGATAGCAGAAGATTTAACGTATGAGGAGATACGTGTTAAAATCTTGGATAAGAAGGATCGTATTCAACACTCAAAGGTTATACCTCAAGAGTTGGAATATGAAATGAAGCCAAAGTATCCTCATCTTTTCGGCATACCAGGTACGTACGTAAATTTCGAGGGCGAAATTTCATAAGGAGGGGAGATTGTGAGATCCCAAATTTTATGAAATAAAAGTATTCAATTGTCTTATAATTATTATTTTATTTCGTAAATGGTTAAATTGATAAAAGGTTAAAGTTAAGGGTGATATTTGAAATTTTTTACAAAATAAGCAAGTTGTTAGTCGTTGTGCCGGGGAATATTCGATTGGTTGGGAAATATTCGTTTTCGCAGGGAATATTCGTACGACGTCATAATCATTGGTGGACCCTACAACGGAAGTATTGTCGTATTTATAAAACGACAGAATTATCTTTTTATAAAAATAATGACGAAAGTGTTACCGTTAAAACTATTGAACTACCCGGTAGTAAAAGTACAGTAATACGCGTGGTTGCATAGTAGCACATGGTATTGATTATTGATGCTTACGTAAAAAGTCACTCAATTATACTCAATTATTACTACAGTAATTGCTGCATCATATCTCTCATATTATTGATTCAATTATTGTCACAGTATCATCTGCATAATATGTTATATTATTAAATCAATAATTGAGACGGTAAAGTTATTCATATTATTATTTGCAATATTGACAATGTCTAAAAGTTCTGTCAAGGAGAGGTTTGGTCACCTAATTGCGCGCCAATAAGGAGAAATCCTTATCGAAAAGCTCCCTCTTTCTTGGGAACGACTTGATTGTTAAATATTGTGAGTTATAATATTAATGATGAATAAGTTCGTGTTGATTAAAGATGAAATTGATAGTTTCATTGTGTTGAAATTATTAGTGTTAGTGAAAATCGACATTTATTTCGATAATAATTGATGTCTGGAGGTTATATTGACCAATTGGATAATTAACCGGATAAATGAGCAATTAATTGCTATTGATTCACATGATTATAACTATTTGTTCATATGTGTGTACTATTGATTCACATTCATTTACTATTAGGGGAGTTGGTGCAAGATTGATAATACTTGCATGACTATGTTAAAAATAGAGGTATAGATGGAGGTACTATACTGTAATTCGTATTTTCACATGTCTAGAACTATTGAGTCACATGATTTATTATTGATTCACATGATTTATTATTAGGGGAGGTGGTGCAAGTTTGATAATACTTGCAGGACTAAATTAAAAATGAAGGAAAAGAGGAAGGTATTATAATGTAATATTCTGAGCCCCAAAATGTGTAATTATCAAAACTATATTTTCCTATAAATAGAAGCTCATTCCTTCATTATTTTTCATCAATTCACTAAAGCTATAGAGCAATTATTATAGAGAGAAATTATAGAGAGAAAGAAGAAGAGAAGTCTGCTACCTCACTATTCCAGTATCCAGTCTTCTTTTGAGGTAAGGGGTATTATTTCTTTCGTATTCATGAAGAGAGCTTCTGTTATTCCATTCTTTATTATAATTATGTTGGAATAACCTGTCTATGCGAAGTACCGCATACATGGTGAAATTCTTCTGTTATTCCATTCTTTATTATTATGTTGGTATAACCTATCTATGCGAAGTACCGCATACATGGTGAAATTCTTCTATTATTCCATTCTTTATTATTATGTTGGAATAACCTGTCTATGCGAAGTAAAGCATACATGGTGAAATTCTTCTGTTATTCCATTCTTTATTATTCTGTTGGAATATCCTGTCTGTGCGGATTACGCATGACCTGGTTCCATTCTTTATTATTCTATTCTGTTGGAATATCCTGTCTGTGCGTATTACGCATGACCTGGTTCAATTATTTATTATTCTGTTGGGAATAACGTGTATGTGCGGTCTATCGCATGCATGGTGAATTCTTCTGTTATTCGATTCTCTATTATACTGTTGGAATAATATGTCTATGTGGATAACCGCATGCATGGTGAATGATCCTTCATATTCATTCTTTATTAAATTGTAGAAATGATCTGTCTACGTGGATTACCGCATGGCGGGTGAAAATCCATTTGCAGTTTCGTATATTCTGTTATACTCGTATGAGATATCATTTCTTTTGTACTCGTCATGAAATATCATTTTATTTGGTATTTTATTTACGAGTTACTATTCACGAGTTACTATTCACTCTAGTATTATTCACTCGGGTATTCGGGGCACTTTTCGTGTCGGAGTACTATTCACGAGTTACTATTCACGGGTTACTATTCACCCAAATTACTATTCACCCGAATATTATTCACTCAGGTATTTGGGGTACTTTTCATGTCAGAGTACTATTCACAAGGTACTATTCTCGAAGTACTATTCATGGGGTACTATTCACGGGGTACTATTTACCCGAAAAATATATTTCTTTTCTGTCCAAATTATTTTTGGTACTTGAATATTATTCTTGAATTTTACTCTACAAAGCAGTATCATGTTGACAATTTGGACGTTATTGATTTCTAGATAAATTAAATTATAAATCTTTAAAATTTATCCTTGAACTTGTTTTATTGAATTATTATGTCATTGTCATCATCCTCATGCTTATATTGTGATGAAAGTCATCTTTGGCTTACGTGCAGAGATGGACTTGGTATGATTATGACCAGGGATTTTTCGGTATAATCATGACCGTAATGTGATGAATGAAGTGGTGAAAGTCCTCATTGGCCTGTAGTTCATTGATGGACAATTGTTGGTATGATTATGACCATGAATTATTCGGTATAATCATGACCATTGATGATTACATGAATATCCTTGGCCGTGGTGTAGGGATGATTTGATTTTATTTATTAAGCTGAGTCTCAGTTATAAAGTTAATAAAAAACTTTTTAAATCATAGAAGATAGTAGATTTTATGCTTTACTTGACTATTCTAATGGATTGCTTATTCCGCTGCAGTTGTTGATCTAAAACTTGTTGTCTATTATATTCTATCAGTTGTTATACTGTTGAAAACTAAGGATAATTTATTCTGCATTATCTTAGTCATAATATTTCTTAATGGGCTAGTTGAGCTCACCCTTTCTTTCATTGTTCTCTTCAGGAAATGAGAATATAGCTGGGACGAGTCGGGGGATGGAGTGATGATCCAGTATAAGTGGCTTTAGTAGTCCTCACTATTCTACGGAATAATGTGATAATAATTGTAATGAGGACTCCATTGAGTGTGGATATTGTCTAGATGACAATATTCTTGTTTAAACTCTCAGCTATGTTTTGTCGTATTTTACACGACTGTTGTATAATTAAGTTGTATTTGAATTTATGTACCATGTATCTGGCGACTCAAGATGGGTGATGTATACCTGTTTTAGGGGCGTCACAGTTGGTAGTGAGGTGTGGGTTATGGAGGGGGGACTGTTGGGATTGGAGAAGAGGGCCCAGAGCTTTGATGAGGGGGTATATAGCAGCCTGGTAAGGTAGACAATAGAGGGATGGTTTAGGCCTGGGCCGGAGAGAGGTGAGTAGGGGAGGGCAGGGATGGGGTAGTGGGTAGCTGACCGGTGGGCTGGGCCGGAGAATGTAAGGGCATTCTTTATGGGGAAAAGGCAGCCTGCAAAGGAGACATTATGAGCACAGGAGAATGGGCCGCAGAAGAAGATTGAGGGAGTTGATGTTGTTGATGTTGGGCGACATTTTGATGCAAGGTGTGAATTTGTAATGGAGACAAACCATCCTCTAAAAAATCATATGTATGAGTATTTGGAGTATGGATTTTGAAAAATGGAAATTGAGTTTCATCAAACTGCACATGACGCGAAATGATAATTTTTCGAGCCGACAAATCATAACACTTGTACCCCCTATGATTGGAAGGATAACCTAAAAAGACAGACGGAGTTGAACGGGCTTGGAGTTTATTAATTGTGGTGGATGGAAAGAGTGGGAAGCATAAACACCCGAAAACCCGAAGATGAGAATAGGAAGGAATCTTTTGATAAAGAATTTGTGTAGGAGATTTGTAGCCTAAAGCCTTTATGGGAAGGATGTTTAGAAGGTAAGTAGCTATTTGTAGAGCATGGTGCCAAAAGGAGGGAGGCATAGATGAATGTGCAAGCAGAGTACGAACAATATTATTTATAGATTTTATTTTTCGTTCTACTTTTCCGTTTTGAGGAGAAGTGTGAGGACACGAAAAACGGAATGACATGCCATTTTGTTCACAAAATTTATGAAAGGGACCATTATCGTACTCACGACCATGATCACACTGAAATGATTTTATTTCTCTTTCAAATTGAGTTTTTATGAATGCTCGAAAAGAAAGAAAAATGTTGTGAACCTGTGATTTGTGAGATAAAGGAAAAGTCCACAAAAAATTAGTGTATGCATCAAGAAATAATGCATAATAACGATGGTCGGATGAGCTAAGAATACGTGACGTCCACAAATTGTGATGCCCCCAAAACAGGTATACATCACCTATCTTGAGTTGCCAAATACATGGTACAAAATTCAAATACAACTTAATTATACAACAGTCGTGTAAAATACGACTAAACATAATTGAGAGTTTAAACAAGAATATTGTCATCTAGACAATATCCACACTCAATAGAGTCCTCATTACAATTATTATCACATTATTTCGTAGAATAATGAGGACTATTAAAGCCACTTATCCTGGACCATCACTCCATTTCCCGACTCATCCCAACGATATTCTCATTTCCTGAAGAGAACAATAAAAGAAAGGGTGAGCTCAACTAACCCAGTAAGAAATATTATGACTAAGATATTGCAGAATAAATTATCATTAGCCTTCAACAATATAACAACTGATATAATACAATAGACAACAAGTTTTAGATCAACAACTATAGCGGAACGAGCAATCCATTAGAAGAGTCAAGTAGAGCATGATATCTACTATCTTCTATGATTTAAAAAGTTTATCAGAAATTTTATCGCTGTAATATCCATTAACAGTTCTTTGTTATACCCAAGACAAAAAGAATTTCCATCACCTGTCTTCACCTGAACCACCAAAGATTATAGTTAAATTCACAATTCATGTTTATAACAATGTGAATCAACAGTTTCTCTTTGCCACAAAGGCTTAATAGAACGTTTACTCAATATCCTTACCCCAAAGGCTAAAGACATTCAAGTGTAATAACAATGATCATACCAATTAGTTATCTATCTTTGTACTACGGGCTAAAGATATTCAACTATAAAACCAATGGTCATGATCATACCAATTAATTGCCTGTCAGTGCACTACGGCCAAAGACATTTAACTGTTAACTAATGGTCATGATCCTGCCAATCTCATCATCAAATTATCCATGCACTACGACCAGGGATATTAGTTAGTATCACCAGTGGTCATGATCATGTCATACACATGTCCATCTTTGCACTACATGCCAAAGCTATCAATTAACAGTTCATCTTTGTACTACGACCAAAGATATCAATCAATTGTTCTTCTTTGCACTACGGGCCAAAGACATACAACTGTAAAACAATAACTAACAGTCCATCTATGCACGTAAGCCACATATGACTTTCATCACAATATAAGCATAAGGATGATGACAATGATATAAGCATTAATCCAACGAAATCAAATCAAACGAAATCAAGGATAAATATTAAAGACTTTAAATTTATCCAGAGTTTGAAAATATCCAAATTGTCAACATGATACTGCTTTGTGGAATATTCATGTACCAAAAATAATTTGGACAGAAAAGAAATATATTTTTCGGGTGAATAGTATCTCGCGAATAGTACTTTGAGAATAGTACCCCGTGAGTAGTACCTCGACACAAAAAGTGTCCTGAATACCCGAGTGAATGATACTAGAGTGAATAGTAATCGGGTGAATAGTAACCCGTGAATAGTAACTCGTGAATAGTACTCTGGCACGAAAAGTGCTCCAAATATCCGAGTGAATAATACTAGAGTGAATAGTAATCGGGTGAATAGTAACCCGTGAATAGTAACTCGTAAAAGAAAAAATACCAAAAAAAATAATATTTCATGACGAGTACAAAAGAAATGATATCTCATACGAGTATAATAGAATATACGAAACCGCAAATAGATTTTCACCAGCCATGCGGTAATCCACGTAGATTGATCATTTCTACAATTTAATAAGGAATGAATACGAATGATCATTCACCATGCATGCGGTAGTCCATATAAACAGGTTATTCCAACAGAATAATAAAGAATGGAATAACAAAAGAATTTACCATGCATGCGGTAGCCCGCGTAGACAGGTTATTCCAATAGAATAATAAAGAATGGAATGACAAAAGAATTCACCAGGCATGCGATAGACCGCATAGACAGGTTATTCCAATAGAATAATAAATAATGGAACCAGGTCATGTGTAATCCACACAGACATAATATTCCAACATAATAATAAAGAATAGAACCAGGTCATGCGTAATACGCATAGACAGGATATTCCAACAGAATAATAAAGAATGGAACCAGGTTATGTGTAATCCGCACAAACATGATATTCCAACAGAATAATAAAGAATGGAACCAGGTCATGCATAATACGTACAGACAGGATATTCCAACAGAATAATAAAGAATGGAATAACAACAGAATTCACCAGGCATGCGATAGACCGCACAGACAGGTTATTCCAACAGAATAATAAAAAATGGAATAACAGAAGAATTTCACCATGTATGCGGTATTTCGCATAGACAGGTTATTCCAACATAATAATAAAGAATGGAATAACAGAAGCTCTCTTCATGAATACGAAAGAAATAATACCCCTTACCTTAGAAAAAACTGGATACTGAAATAGAAAGGTAGTAGACTTCTCTTCTTCTTCCTCTCTATAATTTCTCTCTATAATAATTGCTCTATAACTTTAGTGAATTGGTGAAAAATGAAGGAAGAATGAGCTTCTATTTACAGAAAAATATAGTTTCAATAATTACACGTTTTGGGGCTTGAAATATTACACTATAATACCTTACTCTTTTCGTTCATTTTTAATTTAGTCCTGCAAGTATTATCAAACTTGCACCACCTCTCCTAATAGTAAATCATGTGAATCAATAGTAAATCATGTGAATCAATAGTTCTAGGCATGTAAAAATATGAATTACAGTATAGTACCTCTATCTTTACCTCCATTTTTAACTTAGTCATGCAACTATTATCAATCTTGCACCACCTCCCCTAATAGTACAAGAATGTGAATCAATAGTACACACATGTGAACAAACAGTTATAATCATGTGAATTAATAGTAATTAATTACTCATTTATTCGATTAATTACCCGATTGGTCAGTATAACTTCCAGACATCAATTAATATCGAAATAAATGTCGATTTCTACTAACACTAATAATTCCAACACAATGGAACTATCAATTTCATCTTTAATCAACACGAACTTATTCATCATTAATATTATAACTCACAATATTTAACAACTAGGTCGTTCCCAGGAAAGAGGGGGCTTTCCGATAAGGATTTCTCCCTATTGGCGTGCAATTAGATAACCTAACCCCTTTTCTCGACAGAACTTTCTAGACATTATCAATAATATAAATAATAATATGAATAATTGTGTCATCTCAATTATTGATTTAATAATATAAAATATTGTGACAATAATTGAATAAAACTGAGAGACTTCTCACGTAAGCATCAATAATCAAAGATACTGTACAATACCGTGTGCTACTATGCAACCACGCATATTAATGTTCTTTTGTCTTCGATTATTTTATGACAACTTGCTTACTTTGAAAAAAATTCACATATCACCATTAAATTTAACCTTTTATCAATTTAACCATTTACCAAATAGAATAATTATAACAATCCCAAAACAGGTCCATTCCATCCAACCTATTCTGAGTCGCCAAATACATGGTACATAAAATAACTACAACTTTATTACAATAATTGTCTTGCAAAATACAACAACACATATACTGTGAGTTTGGATACAAATATATACCAAATATGACTCATGTCCCAACCGTGGACATCACCTCACAATGACACCTTACATAAAGGTATAGTCAAAAACTGTTTTAGAAATGAGAATATTTGGGAAGTGCTCAAGAAAACCTTTGTACATGGGAGGCCATGCTTCTAGGTTGTGATAGATATCATATGGCCATAGAATTATCCTTGGTTGACCCAATATACCCCAAAGAAAAACGAGAAGATTACTATCATATTCTTCCCAATGGTGAGTCTTCTCTTGACTTATCATTATCTCCACTGTCTCTGATTGAGAATTATACTTCAAACAAACACCAAGATTATATAGGTAGTGCTCGTAAATATACTCAGCAAGTGGATGAGTACAATTCTGTCTTATGATGACACGAGGTTGTATGTCATTAGACATCTTGTATGATAGTGGCAAAACACCCTTCCAACGTTGGGTACGCCTTACCCTATTGGATTCACCAAATATAACTACTAAATGAACTTTTTTATACTGCTTAGGGAGAACTCCACAGCTAGAGACCAACGTTCTATTCTCTTGTTACCCCCGCTCGACCCAGCTACACTCTTATTACCTGAAAGGAATTGTGAACAGAAGGGTGAGCACAACTAGCCCAGTAAAGAATATCATGACTAAAGATAAATAAATTATCAATAGTCTTCATCAGTAATAAATCAGAGATTTAGAACATATGGTAGATGATAAAAAATTTCAACCATAGTTGTAGCGGAACGAGCAATCCATTAGAAGAGTCAAATAGACCATAAAGTCTATTATCTTCTCCATGTTAAAAATCCACCAACAATGTTTTATCCCTGTAACATCACTCAACAGTTCCTTTCCACAATCATATGAATAACTCATAAACATAATTGTGATTCTAAATTTTTCTTCGCACCCAGGACGAAGAATATTTTCATCACCTGTTTTTACCTGAAACATCAAAGATCATGGTTATACCAAATCACAGTTCCTGTTCATAATCATGCTAATAAATCCATCTTCGCACTACGGCCAAAGATATTCATCAACAAACCATCTTTGCACTATGGGCTAAAGATATTCAACAACAGTTCATCTTCGCACTACAGGCCAAAGATATTCATCAATAATTCATCTTTGCACTACAGGCCAAAGATATTCATCAACAGTTCATATTTGCACTACAGGCCAAATATATTAATATCTAAAAGAAATATATAATCATTTCAGAATTTATATAAACAATAATTATAACCATATTGATCAATTCACCTTTGCACTTAAGCTAAAGATATTCAATTATAAATTCAATGGTCATGATCATACCAGTCAACAATTCATCTTTGCACTACAGGCCAAAGACATTCCTCAGTCACGATCATACCAATAATTTACCCATCTTTACACTCAAGTGAAAGAGAAATTTAACATCAGGGTTATAAAAATGTTATACATGATAATAAAAATAATATGATCAACAACTGTATTTATTTTTGAGAGCAACAATCATAAATCAACGATAATTTGGTCAGAAAAAGAAACCAATTTTTGTCGTGAATAGTACCTGTGAATAGTAACTCGTGAATAGTAACTCGTGAATAGTAACTCATGAATAGTATTCCGTATTCGTACATAGTACCGTATACGTAAATAATGTCATATACATAAATAGTGCCATATACATGAATAGTGCCGTATACGTGAATAGTATCGTATACGTGAATAGTAACCCCGACTCAAAAAGTTTTAAATTTGATAAAAAGTTCATACCAACATTTCGGTATAATGATATTAAAGAAAATATCATTTTAAGAAGAATATAACACCCCTTACTATCCCTTACTATCCCTTACCTCAAAAGAGCAGTACTTCTGATCGGTATAAGGCTGAAGGAAGCGTGCACTGATGATTAGAAACTCACAAAGTATCTAAATACTTACAAAATACACTCAATAATCTAGAGAGAGGAAGAGAGAAAACTTATGAATTCTGGTGTGTTTTTCAATTCTAACTTAGCCCTCTATTTATAGGAAAATGTTAGCACGCCGAAGCAAACTTAACCTGCAACCTGATGACATTACCTGCTACTATTTCCACCCACCATATTTGAATAAAAATCTCAGCACATTTCTTCACCAACCAAGAGTGGGGCCCACCAATTCTAGAATTTTCTACCAAAATGATAAACTCCGAAAATTCAATAATTTCTGAACCAGTCATTTCGTAAAATTCATAACAAATCATTCATTTATTTTTAACGGTTCAAAATTTGTGGACATATACTCAACTTATATATGTATAACATATCCAAAAATTACCATGATCCAACGGTCGGATTAAAAATTATAACCCCCGCAAAATATCTCAAAAACCCTGATTTTTAATACCTCCATTACGACAAAAATACTGATAAAAATCTCAACATTAACTCCTTCATTTTTAACCACAAAAATATATCCCTCATTTATATCCACATAAAATAAATATTTTCTTATCACATGAATCAATAATTAATAATTCACAAATAATATTACAGAATCACATTTATGACAACCAGGCCGTTCCCAAGAAAGAGGGGGCTTTTCAATAAGGATTTCTCCTTACTGGCGCGCAATTAGATAACCAAACCTCTCCTTAGACAGAACTTTCTAGACATTGCCAATAATGCTATCTAATAATATTATTTAAATAATATGAATTATTGATCTGATAATGGAAAGTACTGTGCATCAACAATTATTGAAACAACAATAATATAAAATATCAACGCAGCATTTATTGAATCAATAAAATAAATTATTGAACAGTAACTACTGTAACAATTATTGAGTAGTGTCTTCTTACGTAAGAATCAATAATTGGTGCAATACCGTGTGCTACTGTATTTTAACCACCAGGTATTTCAACAGTATTAACGGTAACAACTACGCCGTTATTTATAAACAACTTATACTTGTCGTTTTCTTCATCCAATTGCTTTCCGTTATGGGGCCCACACAAGGCTGCGCCGTCGTATGAATATTCTCCGACAGCAAGAATATTCCACGACCAAACGAATATTCCCCGACAACAATGAATATTTTATAACCACTTGCGTGTTTTGAAATTTTTTTTCATATATCACCCTTAACTTTAACTTTTATCAATTTAACCATTTACTGAATAGTAATTATAAGAAAAATTGAATACTTTTATTTCATAAAATTTGGGGTCTTACAATAATAATTATAAGAAAATTGAATACTTTCATTTCATAAAATTCGGGATCTTACACAAATCGCTATGAACAATATCAAAAGGCATAGTAGTGAAAGATAAAGAATCATAAAAAGACAATTTAACAGACTTCCCAAGGGGACAATATGAACAAAAAAAGTTACGGGCTTTATTACAACTAATAAAATTAATTTTGCGAAGAGTACTAAGAATTACATCTCCCGGATGACCTAGACAGGAGTGCCAAATACTAGGAGAAATGATTGTAAAAGTAGAAGGTGCTGAAGATGAAATAGCCTAATTTTTGGTGGTGAAAGGGTAGAGCTCTCCCGTGCTCTCACATCGCAGAAGTTTACTCCCCGTCTGGAGGTCCTTCACAGAAAAGCCAAAGGGATCAAATTCAACGGAAACCATATTATCGTTAGTAAATTTACGAACCGAAATAAGGTTTTTAATAAGGTTAGGAGCATGTAAAACATTTTTGAGGTGTAAGGGTGGATTTGTTTGGGTAAGGGAGGTATTACCATAACCACGAATTAGAATCATACTATCGTTACCAACAATTATTCCATTAGGTTTGCTCAAATTAAAATAAGGCGTGAGAGTATCGGGATTAGCGGTCATGTGAAACGTCGCTCCAGTGTCCATATACTAATTTTCGTCCGGCTGGTTCAAAGTGAGAGTGTGCATTGCTTGATCAATGTCAGTTAGAGCATAAACACTTGGAGCTGGAGTTGCGGTGTAGAACGATTGAGAAGGACGAGCACCCAAGACACCCTGCTTCCTTGCCGCCATTGGTGGACAGACACCCCAAGGGGCGGTGGGATAAGGACACAGTGGGGTGGCCCACAGCTGAGGAACCCACCCGCCCCAAGGTGGGAAATTCCAGGCCTGCTGCTGTTGCTGTGGAGGTCGCTGCTGGTTGCGATTGTCTCCACCACGGCCACCGCGGGTTTACTGGTTGCGTTGGTTGTTTCCACCGCAATTTTTGCCAGTGTTCTTCCTACCCTTATTATTTGAATTCCTGTTCTGACCCGTCTCCTGTTGCTGTCCATTATTGTTCAAATTATCAGTATTAGAATTCATGAATAGAGCAGAGGTCGAACCTAATTCGAGTTTGGCTTGTTCGGCCTTGGTGGTTTCATCTAGAAGCAGCATCGATCGTGCTTGAGCGAACGTCGGTAGAGGTTTCATGTTCTGAACCACCATTACAAAATCGTCATATACCTCGGTCAAGCCTGTGAGAAGACGCAGCACCATTCTTTGGTCAGAGACCTTGGCTCCGACATTGGCCAACTGATCGGCCAGCACCTTGAGGCGGCGAGTGAACGCCTTTGCATCAGGAAAGTCACGCAAATTAGTGGTTACAAACTCTGTCTCGAGGTAAATGGCCCGAGAAGTCTTATTATCCTGGAACAATTCTGCCAAACGGTTCCAAGCATCGGCAGCCGTGTCGTCAGGATCGATTATAGTGTTTAGGAGATCCTCGGAGATGGTTCCATAAATCTATTGACGAACAATATTGTTAATGCGATCCCAATGAGCCTTCTAGGCCAGAAGTGCAACCTTAATTTTTGGAGGAGAGGCCAGAGTTGTCGCCTTATCATCGACCGGTGGTGGCACGATGTGCTCGTAGGTGAGCGTGGCTTTAGCATGGATTATGAATAAAGTCTTCCAATTAGTGTATTTAGCAGACTCGTAATCCAGTGTGAGGGGAATGGCTGTTTTGATGTTTGTTATGGTGGTGGCGGGATGAATCTTTTCAGCCATTGATGAAGAATGAGAGATGACGATGAAGAAGAAGAAGAAGAGGAAGGATGAGAGGTTGCTTTTCTATGGCTCTAATACCATAAAAGTAAAATGAATTCTCTGTGTCTCCATTGCCTTGAACAAGTGTCCCTAATATACAACAATGATTAACGTAATTCTAGGCTAGAATAATGATAATTACAAGATATTAATCGCTACAAAGTAGGACAAAAGATATGGTCAATCAATCTAAAATATAATTATGGAAATTAACTTAAATAAATTTATATTCTATCACACCCCCGCAGTCTGAGCGGGAGGTTGTCGGACGCTAAGACTGTTTCGAAAATTATCAAATAATACGCGCGGAAGCCCTTTTGTAAAAATATCCGCGAGCTGAGAAAGAGACGGGACATGAAGGACACACACCTCTCCTTTTTGTACCTTTTCACGAACAAAGTGGATGTCCATTTCAATATGTTTAGTTCGCTGATGTTGAACTGGATTCCCAGATAAATATATCGCACTAACATTATCATAGTAGACCAAAGTTGCCTTTTGGATAGGACAATGAAGTTCACGAAGAAGATTCCTAATCCAACAAGACTCAGAGACAACGTTAGCGACACCCCTATATTCAGCTTCGGCACTAGACTTGGATATTGTAGGTTGTCGCTTAGAAGACCAAGAAATGAGATTATCTCCGAGAAACACACAGTAACTCGAGGTGGACCGTCTAGTATCAGGATATCCACCCCAATCTGCATCTGTATATGACAAGATAGAGTGAATCGAAGATGGATACAAGTGCATACCATAATCAATCATACCTTGTACATAACGAAGAATGTGTTTCAAAGACTCCATGTGTTCAATTTTCAAAGCATGCATAAATAGGCAGACCTGTTGGACTGTATAAGAAATATCTGGCCTGGTGAAAGTAAGATATTGCAGAGTACCAGCCAAGCGACGATATTTCGTCGGATCATCATAAGGGTCACCCGATTGTGCACTGAGCTTCCCTTTAGTGTTGACGGGTGTGGGGCAAGGTTTGCAAGCAGTCATTCCCGCCCGCTCTAATATCTCTTCGGCATATTTTTGTTGAGAGAGAAAAAGGCCATTTTTGGTACGAGTGACAACAATACCCAGAAAATAACTCAACTGACCCAGATCTTTTATAGCAAATTCTGCACTGAGAAGAGAGATAATAGAACATCGAAGAGCATCTGAAGAAGCTATAAGTATAATGTCATCAACATACAATAAAATATATGCAATGTCAGTCCCACGACAATTTATGAAAAGTGAGTGATCTGATTTGCTGTGAGTAAAACCAATAGTGGTAACAAAATCAGCAAACCGTTAATACCAGGCACGGGGAGCTTGCTTAAGACCATAAAGAGATTTACGTAACAGACAAACATGATCAGGGCGAGTGGGGTCTTTGAACCCCATAGGCTGGTGCATGTAAACAGTCGCATTCAAGTTCCCGTGCAAAAATACGTTCTTGACATCTAGCTGATGAATAGGCCAAGATTTGGACAATGCAATGCTAAGAACTGTCCGAATAGTTGTCAGTTTTACAACCGGGCTAAATGTCTTATCACAGTCAATCCCTTCGCGTTGTGACTGGCCATCACCTACAAGACGGGCTTTATGCCACTCAAAAGAACCATCAGATTTCTTTTTATGACGAAAAATCCACATTGACCGAATTATATTCACATGAGATGGTCGAGGGACTAAATCCCACGTCTTATTTTTAATTAGAGCATTATATTCATCTAACATAGCAGATTTCCAATTCGGGTCATTAAGGGAACTCACCGGGTTACGAGGGATATGAGAGATTTTTGGAGTGTCAGCACTTAAGGCATTGTGGTATTTTTGATTTGGCTTTAAGATGCCATGTTGACTACAAGTAGTCATGCGCTGGGCTGATGGTTGGTAGTGAGGTGTGGGCTGTGGAAGGGGGACTGCTGGGATTGGAGAAGAGGGCCCGGATCTTTGATGAGGGGGTATATAGCAGCCTGGTAAGGTAGACAATAGAGGGGTGGTTTGGGCCTAGGCCGGAGAGGGGTGAGCAGGAGAGGCCGGGGATGGGGTAGTGGGCAGCTGACCAGTGGGCTGGACCGGAGAATGTGAGGGCGTTCTTTGTGGGGAAAAGGCAATCTGCAAAGGAGACATTGTGAGCACAAGAGACTGGGCCAGAGAAGGAGATTGAGGGAGTTGATGTTGTTGATGTTGGGCGACATTTTGATGCAAAGTGTAAATTTGCAATGGAGACAAACCATCATCTAAAAAATCATATGTATGAGTATTTGGAGTATGGATTTTGGAAAATGGAAATTGAGTTTCATTAAACTGCACATGACGCGAAATGATAATTTTTCGAGCCGACAAATCATAACACTTGTACCCCCTATGATTGGAAGGATAACCTAAAAAGACAGACGAAGTTGAACGGGCTTGAAGTTTATTAATTGTGGTGGATGGAAAGAGTGGGAAGCATAAACACTCGAAAACCCGAAGGTGAGAATAGGAAGGAATCTTTTGATAAAGAATTTGTGTAGGAGATTTGTAGCCTAAAGCCTTTGTGGGAAGGATGTTTAGAAGGTAAGTAGCTATTTGTAGAGCGTGGTGCCAAAAGGAGGGAGGCATAGATGAATGTGAAAGCAGAGTACGAACAATATTATTTATGGATTTTATTTTTCGTTCTGCTTTTCCGTTTTGAGGAGAAGTGTGAGGACACGAAAAAAGGAATGACATGCCATTTTGTTCACAAAATTTATGAAAGGGACCATTATCGTACTCACGACCATGATCACACTGAAATGATTTTATTTCTCTTTCAAATTGAGTTTTTATGAATGCTCAAAAAGAAAGAAAAATGTTGTGAACCTGTGATTTATGAGACAAAGGAAAAGTCCACAAAAAATTAGTGTAATCATCAAGAAATAATGCATAATAACGATGGCCGGATGAGCTAAGAATAGGTGACGTCCACAAATCGCTATGAACAATATCAAAAGGCATAGTAGTGAAAGATAAAGAATCATAAAAAGGCAGTTTAATAGACTTCCCAAGGGGAAAATATGAATTCTTAGTACCACCACCACCACCACCAGAACTTCCTCCCAAAACCCAAAACCGACCAAACCAGAAAATGATTTCCAAAAAATGATACGAGAATACCTGAATGAAATTCCCACATGTCAACACACCTTCTCGCATTACTGCCACATACCTCCATATCATTCGTAAGCACTACCAAATCCTAAACACCCATCAATTGAAACCCTCTTTGCCTCTGACCGAATGTACCTTTGTCCTGATGGCTGGACCGCCATGCCCCTCACCCTCCTTGAGAAAGGTGTTCGGCTACCCTTTCACTCTTTCCTCCTTACTCTCCTAGGGTTTATCAACATCAGATTCGCCCAATTGGTGCCGAACTCCTACATCAACATCATAACCTTCATCGCATTCTGTCATGAGATCGACATTCCTCCTTCCATCGATTTTTTTCTTTTCCTTATACCAACTAATTAACTCCCGGGAACCCGGATTAAAAGTTCTAAGCAAACAACCTACAAAATCAAACCCAAAGATTGAGAAACGTCCCCTAATGGACACCCCTTTAAGTAACAAAAATTGGCATAAAGGCTGGTTCTACGTCAAGGGACCAGAAACCCACAAACTCCCGAATTGGGCATCATCTAGACGACCGAACGTCTACTTCGGCGACACCACGACCAAACGGGTACTAGAAATATCCAAATTGATTGAAAAGTTGCTGATACAAGAGTGGACTTCGTTCTTCTGACCAAACAAACATGGTTGTACGACCACAAACGTAAGTTGCCGACCCCTATCCTTAACTGCTTTTTCTTTCCATCTTGTCACCTGACCAAATCCTATTTTTTGGTTGCAGCATCCCTTATCAAACCAACCTCTGTCGAAAGAAAAGACCTTGAAGAATTTCTCTTCGACAAATCTACTGAAGAACTTACTGATACCCCAACTTTAGAAGCCACCACCGAAGCCACATGCGAAGAACCATCCACCACCCGATTCAAAAAGAGGGTAGTCAAAAGAGCCACAAAATCCACAACCACTCAAACCTCCACACTTACAGAAAGCCTTCTAGGCATGCCCGCTGAATAAAGGACAAAAATACTTCGGATCAAGAAAAAGCGTGCCAAAATTATGCTCTTTTCTATAGAAGAGCTAAAGGTTCCTTCCACCGAAACCTCGGTCCCTCACCCTACGACTGCCACCACATCTTTTCACCCAACAAACCCCCACCAAAAATGCAAAAAAAACGACGACTCTGTTCCCAAATTGCCAAACAAAAAGACCCATACCGAAAAACCTTCCGAACCCTCACCTCAACCTAGCCTTCGTAACCACGAACATCCCAACTCCTCAAAACCAACCGATCGATCAAAGGAAGTCAGACCTTCAAAAACCTTATTGCCTGACGCCTCTGAAGAGTATCCCATGCATCTTTTCAAACACTTCGTTCTCCCAACAGATAAACCACGCTTTGAAGGTATATCAACGACCGAACTTGTTGTCGTCAAATTCATGCATCAGGGAAGAGTAAGTTATTCTGAACCCCTCTTAATAAACTATTTTCCAACTGTAATTGCATCTTAACTGAACCAATAACATCTTCAGGCTAATGTTATATTCGGACGCCTTATTCAACGATACAAAACCATCGAAGCCAATGAGAAAGCCGCCTGAACAAAAATGAACAATTGAAAGCTGCCCTAGCCAAAGAGAAAAATCTTCACGACAATACCTCATTTTACTGTGAAGGGCTTAAATCAGATATTGCTAAATTGAAAGAGGAAACAACAACGATCGAAGATCAACGGAAGACGACTGTTAACAAATGCAACGAATTATCAAAAGAAAATGAGATTCTAAAATAAAATAACTAAATCCTCACTTGCCACATTCTAAACCTGATGAAAAAGGAGAAAATACACCTCCAAGCCTGAGCCAACCTAAAAAAGGAATTCACCGACTACAAAGCCCTCGACCCGCCTTTAATCAAAGAACTACAAAACTAGATCCGAAGTGATTACATAAAGTCTTCAGAACTTACCAACGAAATTATACAGATGTATTCTAAAGGATATAAAACTGGACGGAGGAAAGATAAAACCAAACTTACTGCTGTTGCACTGAACGCCGACCTCCTAGACTCCTCGAAAGACGAAGATGAAACCGAAGACAATCCCAAAGACAACCCTCCCCCGACCTAACTCTATATTTTAACTTGTTCTGTAAATACCATTTTGTACTCTGCTTTATGAAGAAAAAGATTATCATCTTACCCAAAAGACTTTACACAATTCTTCACACCATAAATGATAAAAACATTACTGAATACCCAAACTAAATATGGATTTGTATTAACCATTCAAAACACCAGAAACTTATTCGCCCAAAGGACTGAATAAACATATGATCGCCCGAAGGTTGAACATATCACTGAACTCCATTAAAATAAATAAACGTTTACACGAAGGCTGAATGTACGTTCGCACGAAGGCTGAATGTACGTTCGCACGAAGGTTGAATGTACCATTGAACTCCAAAAATAAATGTTCGCCCATAGGTTGAACAAACGTTCACACGAAGGCTGAACGTACCATCAAATTCCAAAAATAAATGTTCGCCCATAGGCTGAACAAACGTTCGCCTATGGGTGAACAAACATTTGCACGAAGGCTGAACAAACGTTTGCACGAAGGCTGAACAAATGTTCGGATGAAGGCTGAACAAACGTTCACACGAAGGTTGAACGTACCACCGAACTCCAAAAATAAATGTTCGTCCATAGGCTGAACATACTCTACCGAACCTCCGATAACACCAAAGTTCGCACAAAGGCTGAACATATAATCACAAGCTAAGAACATAGTAGATTCACAAAACATAACAACCATTTTATTGATAAATTCAGAGAAGGAATTACAAAGTTTACTCATATAATTTGCCCTACTAATAATATTTACGAATCCTCCTAGCATGCCAAGTATTTCTGATCTTTGTACCATCCATTATCTGAAGCCAATATGTACCTGGTTTCGGTACCTCAACTACCTCATAAGGACCTTCCCAACTTGGCATCAACTTCCCTTGATATTGAGGCATTGAAGCTTCAACCTCCCGAAGAACAAGGTCACCAACCTCAAATTTCCTAACTCCTTTGTTATAGTGCCTAGATACCCTCTTCTGATAAGCTTTTAACTTCACCAAGGCCGCTTCCTTGACCTCTTCCAATAAATCCAAGTTAGCCCGAAGGCCCTCATCATTATATACCTCCTGAAACCGACTGACCCGAAAAGAAGAAGAACCAATTTCAACTGAGACGAGTGCATCAGTACCGTAGGCCAACCTAAATGGCGAATCTCTGGTAGTAGATCTTGGAGTGGTCCTGTAAGCCCACAACACACTAAGCAACTCCTCTGGCCATCTCTCCTTTATCTCATCAAGCCTTTTTTTATTCCATTCAACAATGTTCTGTTGGTAACCTCCACCTGGCCATTATACTGAGGATGAGCTACAGAGGTCTTCCGATGCTAAATGTTTAGTTCCTTCAAGAATCCCTCAAACTTCGAGCTTACAAACTGTTGTCCATTATTCAAAATTATTACCATCGGTGTTCCAAATCGAAACACCACAAATTCCTTTAAAAACTTAAGACACTCCTGTTCCTTGATCTACCGAAGGGGTTTCGCCTCAACCTACTTAGTCATATAGTCAATTTCCACGATCACAAAGCTGACTTGCCTTTTCACCTTCAGCAATGGACCCAAAATATCGATCCCCCACACATAAAAAAGAATTGAAGACATGATCGAGCACAACTCTTCGGGCAGTTGGTGAATAATAGGACTATTTATCTGGCACTTGGGATATTTTTTCACATACTCCGTAGCCTCCTTGAAGATAGTAGGCCAGTAATAGCCTTGCCAAAATACCTTATAGGCCAAAATGCCTTAGCTTCCATGAGATCACCATAAATCCCCTCATAGACCTCTCGAAGAATATACTCGGCTTCGGACGACATTAAACATTTAAGTAGAGGAGAGGAATATGCCCTTCGATACAAATCTTCATCTATTAAAACGAAGTTCAAAATCCTATGCTTGACTTTATTCGCCAACAATCGATCCGAAGGCAAGACGCCATCAACCAGATAGTTCAAGTAAGGAGCCATTCAACAGTTTGACCGTTCCACGAACATTACTTCAACATGCTGAACACTTGGTTGATTTAGGACCTCCAAGTAAACTGACCCACCAAACGTGTTCACATAGGTCGTTGCCAACCTTGCCAATGCATCATCAGTAGTATTATTAGATCTTTTTACTCCCCGAAAAGCAAACGAACTAAAATATTGAAGTCGATCTTTTACTTTTGCCAGATATTTTATCATCCTTGCCCCCTGGGCCTCATACTCCCCTGAAACCTGCTTAATCACCAGCTGAGAATTATTGAAAATCACTATTTTTTGAACCTCCAAACTCTTCGCCAACCGAAGACCCGCTAAGATTGCTTCATACTCAGCCTCGTTATTGGTCGCCCTATATCCTAAACGAATCTCCTGCTGCACTCTGAACCTCTTCGGGCTTGTCAAAATGATACCAGCTCCACTAACATCTATAGTGGAAGACCCATCTACATATAGCGTCCAAGAACTTTGCTCCAGCCAAACATATGTTACTGTTTGAACAACGCCTTCCAAACTGTCCTCTGCCTCGAAGAATGAACACTCCATGACGAAGTCAACCAAAGCTTGGCCCTTTATTACTGTTCGAGGGTGATACTCTATTATAAACTGTGACAATTCCATTGCCTATGCTGCAAGCCAACCCAAAACCTCCGATTTTCCCAACCTCTTTTTCAATGGCTGATCAGTTTATACCACTATTAACCGACCCTAGAAGTACTGTCAAAGATTCCTACTCACTATCATTAGTGCATAGGCAAACTTCTCAATGTTTGGATACCTTGTATTTGCATCCCTAAGGGCATGGATTACATTGTAAACTGGGTGCTGCTTACCCCCAATCTCCCACACCAAAACTGTTCCTACCGCCAAAGAACTCGCATCCAAATACACATATAAAGGCTCAGCAGGAACTGGGTTCACCAACAAAGGAGCCGAAGACAAATACCTTTTAATTCCCTAAAAAACATCCTCACACTCTTAAGTCAACTGGAAAGTCTTCTCATTCTTCAGCCCTTTTAGCATATCAAAAAATGGCAAACACATTTCTGCCGACTTAGACATGAATCTCCTCAAAGCTGCTATCAGACTTGTCAGACGTTGAACATCTTTATACGACTGAGGAGACTTTATATCTAAAATTGCCTTAATATTCTCCGGGTTCGCCTCAATCCCTCGTCGGCTGATCATATAACCCAAAAATTTCCCTGTTCCCAAGTCTGAAGGTACACTTTATCGGGTTTAATCTGAGCTTATGATGCCGAATTATCCGAGAACAATCCTCTAAATCATCCAAGTGTCCTCGTACTGACATCCTTTTGACGATCATATTATCCACGTAGACCTCCATACTCCGACCCAACTGCTTCGAGAACACATAGTTCATCATTAAGTAGCCCCATCATTCAATAACCTGAGAGTCATCTTCTTGTAAGCGTAGACCGACCGATGTGTGATAAAGGCAGTCTTTGGGATATTTTCCTCGTGCATCAAAATCTGATTGTAACCCGAAAATACGTCCATAAAACTGAGCAAAGCATACCCCGAAGTGGCATGAATCAACTGATCAATATGGGGAAGTGGGTAAAAATCCTTTGGCCATGCCTTATTTAAATATGTGTAATCAATGCAGACTCGCCACTTCCTATTCTGTTTATGGACTAATACCACTTTCGCCATCCACTCTGGATAATCAATCTCAGAGATAAAATTTGTTGCCAAAAGCTTAACTATCTCTTCATCTATTATTTTCTGCCTCTCTGGGGTGAATATCCTCCTCTTTTGCCTAATCAGTTTCTTGGTTGGATCTACATGCAACGTATGCACGACCATCTTCTGATCATCCCCAGGCATATCATTGGGAGTCCATGCAAAGATATTAGCATAACATTGCAGTAATTCCACCAAACTGGTTTAAAAAGGTTCCTGCAATCCGGACCCAATCTTCACTGTCTTATCTTTTTTGCCAAAAATTAAGTCCACATGCTCAGTCACTTCGGTCGATGTGACCAGAGGTTCTAAAATATCCTCGATAAAAGGTTCGATCTCTATCGCCATCGTCTATTTATGTTTGCTAACTCCCACTCCCGAGGAGATTAATACATTCTTGTAACATTTTATTGCCAAATCGAGGTCGCCTGTCACCTCCCCAACCTCTTTTGGAGTAGGAAACTTGATTTTGAAATGAGGAATTGAAGTTACCGCCTAGAGAGCTGTCAAGGTCGGCCTCCCCAGTATGGCATTTTATGCTGAATCCACATGCACAATAAAAAACTGACAAACTATCTCCACCTGACAAGGAGTTGTCCCGAGGATAACTGGTAGCTCGATCATCCCTGCAACCTTGACCAGATCATTACTGAACCCGTACAGAGGAGGCTCCTAACCAGCCTCCAATTTTTGACCCTTCAAATCCATCATTTGGTAGGCATGAACATATAAAATATCCACCGATAAGCCGTTGTCAATCATCATCCTTTTCATGTCCATCAAACCCACTTGTGCTGTAATCACCAAGGCCCCTTCATGGGGTTTAATACCGCATCTAGATATCCACTTCTCTTATTTCCTGCAACCTTCCCGACCGACCCGCCCATGATCACATCCACCACCCGGCGCACTGCCAGGGTCTGATCTTGTTGTTGGGGCTGGGAGTTCGGATTTGATACTGAGGCATTGCTCGCCTGTTGTGTCCTCGAAGCATCTCGTTCTGCAACATATTGAACCAAATTCCCATTTTGGATGTTCTTCTCGATCAGGTCCTTCAAGTTCCAACAAGCTTTTATAGAATGCCTTGTCCTCCCATGATAGTCACAGTACATATCTGGATTTCCCCTCTCAACCTTCGAGTTGTACTTGGCTGGCTCATAGTACGACTTTTCCTTCTTATGCTCCAAAATAGTAACCCGATCAGTGTTCAACTTAAAGTAAATTTTTTCGACCCTCTGACTCGGGAAAGGCGGACGTCCTCCTCCTGACCCGCCATTGTTATTATTGTACTTCTTCGGGTAGCCCCCCGAACTGTCATTGTTGTTGTTCCCCCTATCATTTTCTTTCTCCTTCGGCTTTTCTGTTGAGTTCAGTTTTAGACTTCCCGTAGCTTCTTCTATCACGATGAGACCTTTTGCCTTGTCGAAGGTTTCTGTAAGACCTCAAATTTTTATGAATAAAGATTTAATTTTCTCTAAATATTATTTTGAATAATAAGGCGTTGATTTGATATAATGCTATAGTTATGGGTGATATGTGCAAAATTTTCAAAGTAAGTAAGTTGTCATAAAATATTCGTTTGGTCGGAGAATATTCGTACGACGACACAATCATTGGTGGACCCCACAATGGAATAACTGTCGGGTATAGAAAGCGACATAAATAATCTTTTTATAAAAATAACGAAAAAACTTTTACCGTTAAATTGTTGAAATATCAGGTGATAAAAGTACAGTAATACGTGTTGTTGCACAGTAGCACACAGTATTATACAGTATCTCTGATTATTGATGCTTACGTAAGAAGTCACCCAATTTTATTCAATTATTACAAAAGTAGTTGCTGCATAGTACCTCATACTATTGATTCAATTATTGTCACAATATCATTTGCATAATATTTTATCTTATTAAATCAATAATTGAGACAATACATTTATTCATATTATTATTTGTATTATTGACAATGTCTAGAAAGTTCTGTCGAGAAAAAAGGGTTAGGTTATTTAATTGCGCGACAATAAAAAGAAATCCTTATCGGAAAGCCCCCTCTTTCTTGAGAATGATCTGATTATCAATATTGTGATTTATAATATTAATGATGAATAATCGTTAAAAGATTAAAAATATATTTATTGAAGATAAGTGATTTGTGATAAATATTTATTCAATTTTTTTGATATAAATAGAGGGGTTTGTCATGAGGCGATTGTGATGCCCTCAAAATAGGTATACATCACCCATTCTGAGTCGCCAAATACATGACACAGAAATAACTATAATTTCATTAATACAATTGTCGTGCAAAATTTGACAACTCATAAATTGTGAGTTTAAATACAAATATTGTCTTCTAGAAAATATCCACATTCAAATAAGTCCTTATTATAATTATTGATACACTATTTTACAAAATAGTGAGGACTACTATAACAACTGTCTTGGAACATCACTCCACACCCCGACTACTTCCCGCTATATTCTCGCTTCCTGAGAAGAAAATGGAACAAAAAGGAAAAGGGTGAGCTCAACTAGCCCAGTAAAGAATATTATGACTAAGATAATATAGAAAAAATTATCGTTAGCCTTCAATAAATCAGATAAAATATAATGGACAACTAGTTTTAAATCAATATTCGCAGCGGAAATAACAATTCATTAGAAGAGTTAAGTAGAGAATGAAGTCTACTATCTTCTATGATTTAAAAGTCCATCATCAATATTTTATCCCTGTAACATCAATCAATATACATCTTGAATCAAATATTCATCTTTGCACTACAGGCCAAAGTATTCATCTGTATCACCAGTTGATCATGTTCATCTCAACACATGTTCATCTTTGCACTACGGGCCAAAGATATTCATCAGATAATCATTCATCTTTGCACTACACGCCAAAGATATTCAGTTATATCATCATTTAGGATTGAGGATGATGAAAAATATTTTAATGAAACGAATCTAGTGAGACAAAAGAACAAAGATTAGGGATTCGTACTTCAGTTTATCCAAGTTCAAAAACACTCCAAAATAAACCATAGTGGAGTGAAATTCAAGAATAAAGATAAAAATATGGATACAATCAAATATAGTAACCATAATAGACATCTCGGATAAAGAAGAGAAAATTTTATTTTTTGGTGAATAGTGCCGTATACGTGAATAGTAATCCCGACACAAAAAGGTAGAAATTCTACAATAAAATTCATATCAATATTTCGACATAATGATATTGAAAGAATAATATCATTTACGAAAAAATAACATTTCTTACCTCAAAAGAACAGTACTTCTGACTGAAATATCGGATATGTTGCTAAAAGAAACTTGCACTGAATAGCAACTCTCAAAGTATCTAAATACTCACAAAAATACGCTCGATAATATATAGAGAGAAAACTTATGATTCTGGTGTGTTTTTCAATTCTAACTAAGCACCCTATTTATATAAAAATGTTAGAACGCCAAAGTAGACTAAATTAATAAAATATTAAAAAAAATATTTTCTACGCACATTTATTTGACCAAATTATCAGCCATCACAAGGTGGGGCCCACCCATATTTTTTATAAAAATATTTATTTTCGAAACTTCAATAATTCATAATAAATAGCCCTTTTATCAGAAAAATTTGAATCTCATGTGTATTCCACAAGAAATTTAATTCTCTACAACTTTGCAGAAGAATATTTTTCCAAATTTCAAACAGAAAATACCCGAAATCTACATACGGATGATTTTTAATACCTCCATTCTGACAAAATACTGATAAAATACCTCAGCATTAATTCCTTCATTTATATCCATATAAAATAAATATTTCTTTATCTAATTAATTAATAATTAATTATTCACAAATAATATTACAGAATCACAATTATGACAACCAAGTCGTTCTCAGGAAAGAGGGGGCTTTCCGATAAGAATTTCTTCTTACTAGCGTGCAATTAGATGACCAAATCCCTTTTCTTATACAGAACTTTTTTAGACATTGTCAATAATGCTATCTAACAATATTATTCAAATAATATGAATTTTTGATCTGATAATAGAAATACTGTGCAGTGATAATTATTGAAACAACAATAATATAAAATATCAACGTAGCAATTATTGAATCAATAAAATAAAATATTTAACAGTAATTACTGTAACAATTATTGAGTAGTGTCTTCTTACGTAAGAATTAATAATCTAACAATACTGTGCAATATTATGTGCTACTGTGCAACCACACGTATTACTGTACTTTAACCACTGGGTATTCTAACAGTGTTAACGGTAACAATTACGCCGTTATTTATAAAAACTCAAACTTGTCGTTTTTTTTATCCGACTATTTTTCTTTATGGGACCCATAAATGACTGCACCGTCGTACGTATATTTCCCGACAGTAAAATTATTCCACGACCAAACGAATTTTCCCTGACAAAAATGAATATTTTATAACCACTTGCTTATTTTATAAAATTTGCACATTTCACCCATAACCAAAGTATTATATCAAATTATCACCTTATTATTTCAAGATAATTAATAGAGGAAATTTAATTTTATTTATTAAAAAGTTGGGGTCTTACAATGATAGTTGTAAGTTGACTTATTATTCTATAGGGAGATGTACTAATTTATGGACCGTCGGTTGTAATTTTAATAGTAAATCAATTTGGATCGTCGGTTGTAGTTTTAATAGTAAATCAACATGGACCGTCGGTTGTGATTTTAATAGTAAATCAATCTGGACCGTCGGTTGTGGTTTTATTAGTAAATCAATATGGACCGTCGGTTGTGATTTTAATAGTAAATCAATCTGGACCGTTCGTTTTAATAGTAAATCAATTTGGACCGTTTATGAATCAGTTACTATTTAGTCCATTCTCCTATAAATATAAGCTTATTTCTTCTTTCATTATCACCAATTCACTAAGACTCACAAGAGAAACTATATAGAGAAAGAAGAAGAGTATTATGCTACTTCACTATTGCAGTATTCAATCTTCTACTAAGGTAAGAGATATTATTTTTCATATTCATTCTTTAATCTGTGGAAATAACCTGTATACGCGGATTACCGCATGCATGGTGAATAACCCTTCGTACTCATTCTTTATTTGTGGAAAAGATCTATCTACGCGGATATTACCGCATGACGGGTGAAAATTCATTTGCAGTTACGTATTTTTTTTTCATATTCTTAAATCTAAACTTACAATGGTAAGTATTGCTTCTATAATCCCTGAAATTAGTAGAATATCCTTGAGTTTTGCGCTTCATCTAGTATCGTTTTATTGGAATATTGGTCTGAACTTTCTTATTAAATTTCAATATTTTCATTCGGAGTACTATTCACAGGGTACTATTTATTCAGAGTACTTTTCATGACGGAGTACTATTCATTTGGTACTATTCATTCGGGTATAATTCACGGGGTACTATTGACGACAAAAGTGATTTCTTTTCTGTCTAAATTATTTTTGATACATGAATATCATTCTTGAATTTTACTCCACAATTAGTTATCGTGTTGACAATTTGGACATTCTTGAACTCTAGATAAATTGAATTATAAATTTCTAAATATTTATCCTTCATCTCACTTGATTAATTCCTTATATCATTGTCATCATTCTCATGCTTATGTTGTGGTAAAAGTTATCTTTGGCCCGTAATGCATAGATGAACTGTTGATTGGTATGATTATGACCATGAATTTTGTATTGGTATAATCATGACATGTAATGTTACAGACAAATGATGTGGTGAAAGTCCTTTTTAGCCCGTAGTGCATAGATGGACAGTTGTTTAACATGATCATGACCACTGGTGATACTAACGAATATCATTGGCCCGTAGTGCATGGATAATTCGATGATGTGAAATGTTTATTAATTGGTGTTACAGGGATAAAATATTGATGATGGATTTTTAAATCATAGAATATAGTAGACATCATTCTCTACTTGACTCTTCTAATGGATTGTTGTTTCCGTTACAGTTATTGATCTAAAACTTGTTGTCTATTGTATTCTATCAGATTTTTCCCTGTTGAGGACTAAGGATAATTTATTTTATATTTTCTTAGTCATAATATTCTTTACTGGGCTAGTTGTGCTCACCCTTTTTCTTTTGGTTCCATTGTTCTTTTCAGGAGGCGAGAATATAGTTGGGACTAGTCGGGGAGTGGAGTAATGGTTCAAGATGATTTTTATAGCAGTCCTAACTATTTTGTAAAATAGTGTAACAATAATTGTAATGAGGAATTTATTTGAGTTTGGATATTGTCTACGAGACAATATTTGTTTTGAAACTCGGCTATTGTGTTGTTGTATTTTGCACGACAGTTGTATAAATGAAGTTTGTATTTAAATTCTATACCATGTATTTGACGACTCAAAATAGGTTGTATGGACCTATTCTGAGGGCGTCAAAGTTTCGGCCAAACTCTTCGGATGGTTAAACATCAACTCCTTTACTAACTTTTTAGATTTAACCAGATCCAACCCGTTCTAAAACAGCCCTACTGTCTGAAGGTCATTCAAATCTAAGACATGTCCCACTGCTTCTTGGAACTGCTTCACATACTGTCCCAAGGTTTCATTTGAGTACTGTCGGATCTGGGACAATGAACCAGTGGATTTTCCTCTCCTTTTATTGCTGCCGAACCACACATGGAATTTGTCACAGAGCCCTTTCTATAATGATACCGAGTTCGGGGAAAGAGTCATCATCCACTGCCGAGCATCTTTCCTCAAGGTCGTCATGAACATCTGACACTTGGCTGACTCCGAGTAGTCATAGTAGTCCATCAGGCGGTTATAGGTCTGACTATGCTCGTAGGGGTCCCCTGAACCATCATAACTGTCCATGTGAGGGGGCTTCTTGTTCGAATCTGCCTTTTCCTGCATGATCTCCGGAGAGAAAGGTGATGAAGTTTTGACCGTAGTCACACTGTCTGGACTTTCCCTTTCCTACTTGACTTTAGCTAGTTAAGGGTGAAGGATTCCTTCGGCCCCTTCCTACATTAGGAGACGCATCTCTCCTCGGACGAGTCACATGTCGTCTGCTATCAGAACTCGCTGCCCTAGATCGGCTCTGTCTCCTGTTTCCACTATGTCGAGGCCCATCCGGACAATGAGTCCTGGAGTGGTCCCCGAGCGAACGACCTCTCGATCGACTCCTCCGACTGCTCCTATCTCGAGAGCGACTTCGAAGTCAGCCCTTGATCTGTTTGACATTGTCCAGACGATGAGTCCTGGACTGAACCTCTGGTGACTGACCCCGCCTTCGTCTATGATTGGTGGTACCATCCTCGTTCCCAACAATCAAAAGCTCCATCTGCTGATCAACCTCCTTCCGTTGCGCGAGCAGAGCCGTCAAAGCATCATTAGTCTCCTGGGCTTTTTTGGACAAGATCAACCTCCTTCCATCATGATTATCATCGTGGGGTCGTGTTCGGGACGGAGCATCCTCAACACGAGCCCCATGGTCAGCGTTTCTACTGGCAGTTGAGAGCAGTCTCCTTTTAACGTCACCTCTGTCCAAGTCATCAGGCCCCACCGAACGACCTTGGGACCCCAACCTGTCGTGCATACTCTTAGATGGTCCCAATCTGTCTTTAACTGATCCTCTTTGCTGAATGGATCCACTAGTTGTGGATTTTCCAACCCCTGAAACTGTCTTGTTGTTCACCATAGATCCACCTAGCAAATTTTCAATGATGATTAAAAATCAACACTAACCGCCCTCCTTCTGGCGCCAATGTTAACGCCAAAAGTCGTTCACGCACCTCAATCACCAAAAGCGCGTCCAATCCTACATAAAAACTGTAAGCACACCAAAAGCTTGACGGTTTGTGCCGCAAGAGGATAGCTCCGATGTGAGAATAAGTACAAGCTGAACAAGGTTTAATAATTGAGACAAAAAGCTCTAGTGCTGAAAATAATAATGAGTTGTGTGTGTACCTTAGAATCAATGCAAAGTCTTATATTTATAATGGGCTCACCACCTTGTCAGAGTCCTTCCCCGAATTGGATTAGGTTTCTCCACCAGGTATAATTCCTTAATGTGATTGTATAAGATCTCCTAAAAATAAGGATGTTAATTCAAACCCTAAAACCCCTTTCTGGATTTAGAAACCAAATATAACTAGGAATCTTTGATTCCTTAAAATACTCCAACTACCAAAATATAATTCTACATGGGTTTAAACAACTCCATGTAGACTGCAGCCCACCATACAAATCGGACCTGACATACTATGGCGCAACAGAAATAAATGGGTTTGGAGAAGTAGAATGGTGGGAGCCAAAGACCGGAAGTGGAAGGCAACTATATCTTTGGGATAGAAAATGCTTCCTTTTTCATTTAATATAACTGGAACTATTGGTTGCCAGGGTGTTCTATTTATGTATCTTTGCCTAATTGCTTAGAAAGTCTTACGATTTATCATATACCTTGGTTCTGCTGGATGCTTTTCTAGTTTTTGGCAGGCTCAAAATTTAGTTTATGAAACAGAATTTGTTTATTTTATCTGTTCGCATCTTTTAAGCTACCAAACTTCTCCTTAACGCACGACCCAAGGTTTATTATAAATTTTACTTATGAAGTCCTTTAGTTGGATGCTTGGTCATCTGGGCCATCGATGCTTTTTTAACTGTTGTTTGTTTTATGTAGTACAGCATTATACTCGTGCTATATATCTATATATTTCGCAGTATGCCGCTAGGGAGGCTGAGTTTGTTGCCCAAGCAGGGAGAAAAATATGCAATCACCATATCAACAATATGACAGGCAGGGGCACGGATATAATTCTACGTGGAAATCCAAAGGTAGGTGTACTTGTTAAGTACTTTGTCTTGAGATATCTCCAAGAATGATTGAGAGGCATCACTATTTTCAACTTTAGGGGAACTTTGGAGGCCTGGGCATCAATCAGTTTTGTCATATATTTATTCAATGATGACAAGTTGTTAAATATTTCTTGGAGGAATTGGAATAACTTTCTACAAGTTGTCTATTTGAAAATGTTTCAGACGCTTGCAAAAGGAGTTATAGAGGATAGATTGCTTTCTTTTGTCACTCAAGATGCTCCTGATGCTGAAGATAATGGAGTGCCAATGTCACAGAAGGTAAATTGCCTGTGGTTAGATGTAGCTGAACAAAGATGGCTGTCAAAGGAAGAGCACTTCTTCATTTTTAAATTGTGAAACCAAGAATCACATCTCGGCTTCTATAACTGTAATCTATTCTTTTTATATCAATAATAAGAAATTATTTAAACATTTCCGTTCTGTTTATCAATGTTTCTCACAGGTCCCGTGAACCATTTCCTTGCGTCTAGAATCCACCAGAGCATTATCAGAGACAAAGATACTCCGAGAGCTACGGGTGCATAATTGAAATTGTCCCATTTGATTGGATAGAGAGTGGGCAACAGGAAGGCTGAACAGGTATAGCATATCCATAAGAAGGCTACCAAGCAAACCGGTCTTCTTGCTTTGCCCAAATAGAAGGGTCCTGGTTTGAACTTTTCCTCAGCCATCACTAACCTTGCAAAAATGGGAACTGCGTAGCCCCCAACCCATCCGATTGTGCTTATGGAAATTATGGCACTGAAGATCACATTTAGCTTCAAGATCGGCAGTCCAAGAATAGTGGCTATGGCTGCACAGAGCCAAACAGCATTTATTGGAACCTTGCGCACTGGGTGAATTCTCCTCCAAATTGGCGAAAATGGGATTCCATTGTCCCTGGATAGAGCATAGACCTGGAGAAGCAAGAATACAGTTGCATATAGTAGTAAGAGGATGAATAGAAATGACATTTATACTTACTACTCTAATTAGACAAATTATAAATAGAAGAAAATATATGGATGTGCTTACTACTCTTGCAGCACTAGTAGTAACAGAGAGCCCACAAAAGAAGAAGGAGCCCCAGATGATGCAGAGGAAAACTACAGCTCCAGTAGAGTTTTGATACCTTCCATGAAATGCGTCGTAGATTATCTGGGCCGGAACAAGTGCTCCTGCTGTCTCATTATTTACATCGTACAAGTACCTTGGATCCTGCATGCATCAATGTTTATGTTTTCGTGTTAAATTGGCACAATCCTGCTGGAACAAATCCTCGAACAGCCAAGTTTATGAAGGTACGTACCTTGATGCTGAAAGTGAGAGCTAAATTATATGCCCACCCAAATACTGTTATGATGCCAATGCAAGAAAGAATTGCTTTAGGACCAGTTCTGTCGGCGCCTTTGGTTTCTTCGGTTAAATGAGCAGCACTGTCGTATCCATACAGGCAGTAATTGCTCAGAAGAACGGATAATATAACTGCATAAGGCTTGCTACTTATTCCAGTGTCATCTGGGGACATCTCAAAATGAGTGAACACATAAGAGGCCGATTGCCTTGTTTGTGCCACCAGAGGGAGCATTATAATGACAACAAACCCTCCAAGGATCTGCATATGTTGTCAAATGTTTCAACATGATATTAGTGCAGTTATCGAGAAACGTAATGATAGGGGTCTCAAAAAATGGTACAGATAATATGCAGAATCGGAAGCAGTACCTGCCACCAGATGGAAATTATGTTGAGATAGGCGATTACTTGTAACGCGAATGAGTTGAGTATTGCCCATACTAAGATGAAGAACATGTAAATGCACAAAAATATACTTTTAGGAGCGAAGTAGCCCCCTCCTTTGTTTGTTCCAGTGGACAAAAGGATGATAAATTGTAATGCTTGTGCTCCTGAATATGCCTGTATTAAGTTGATAGACATTGTTAGTGTTTTCTGTTGAGATTTGGTGCTGAATGCATTATGTATGTAGGTAGAAGAAGGGGTTAGGCTTAGGCTACCTGAGCGCTGATTCCAGAAATGAGGCCAATGGTCTCGAGCCAGGCACAGCACCATGAGGCAAACGGTCCCCATGTTGGTCCAGCCAAATGTGCAGCCCAGAAATAGAGGGAGCCAGTTGTCTGGTTGTTGAAAATATGAACCAACATTCAAAAGTGAGTGAAATAAAATATTGTTGTAGACTAGTAGGGTATTAGGTAGGGATAATGAAAGAAAGAAAGGAGAAGCATATCATACAGGGAAAGAGGAGCATATTTCAGCCATAGCAATTCCAACAAACCAAGTGAAGAATGAAACTACAAGCCATCCCCATATTAAGCTTGCTGGACCTGCATAAAGCAAGCTCTGTCCATATAATGGCGTCCCGGTGAACACTGCCATGCTTGAGAACGTTATCGCAAGCGTCTTTATGAAAGTCTACATGTACATGTTCCCCCAACAACAAGAAGAAGAAAATATTAGCTAGCTAGCTAGCTGGTAATATTATATATATATATAGAGAGAGAGAGCAAGGATCAAGTGCATACCCCTTATTTTACTCACCCGTGCTCACCCCCTTTAGGCGACGGTTTCGGTCATACAACCGTCGTCTATACTTTTAGCGACGCTATATGTTGTTCGTCGCTAAAAGTATAGACGACGGTTGTATGACCAAAACCGTTGTCTAAAGGGGGTGAGCACGGGTGAGTAAAATAAGAGGTATGCACTCGATTCGGACCGTGTATATATATATATAAATCAAACTTAAAATTTCCCAATTAATAATATTTTCAAAAACTAACCATTTCCCTTCTGAGTTCTTGCTTGTATCCGAGTTCGTTGAGACGCTTCTCCCCGGAATCCATTTCCAAAGTTTGCAATCTGGTGGTAGCCATATGATTTTCTGCTGAAATCATTTCCCAAAGCACTTGGCAAAATTGCTGCAATTTGCAAAGGAAAACTATGCATCTACTTCCGAGAACTTAATTTGGTCCTTGGATATATAATTATAAAAGCATAGTTTGGCAGTTTGAATTAGTCCTCATTGCAACTTAAATATTAATGAAACGTGTAGATTTGCATTGGGAGAAGTAGTAGTAGTAGTAGTCATCAGAAAGAAAAAGATACTAGTAGTATATATGGTGATATCAACAAGTTGTTATTTGTAAAATATTATTGTGTAGATTTTCTTTGACTTTTTTGCATCTTATTTGAACTTGTCTTTTACCACTTTGTTCCATGTCCAAGGGCAAGGGATGTCTGTATGTGGTCAGAAAACTAGAAAAGCAAGTGGAAAAGTTTGAACACTTGAGTCTGAAATGTGGTGTTTGTCCATATTAGAACTAGGGTCACCTCCATTAACTTTTCTCCCAAATTGTTTTCAATATATGTTTAACGATATAAGATACTAATATTATTTTTAAGTGAGAACATTTATTATATAATTATTTTTTTAAAAACGTCATATAATAATATATTATAGGAAGGAGGGGGTAGTACGTATTAGGTCAACTCATCTCCTTTGAAATAGTTGTCTTTCTTCTTTGTACGCTAGCTTATTTCCCTGTTCCGAATTATAGAATCAGTATTAACTTTTTAAAAATCAATTTAATACATTTTTAAATTTAAAATTGACACGATTCATTTAAATTTTCAAATAATAAATCTTATAATTAGTAATATTTTTTTAGTTAATTTATGATATTCTTAATTGTATTGACATAAACTAAATAAAAATTTTGAGTTTGAAATTGATTTTTTTTAAAATTAATATTGATCTTATAATTTAACTTATAAATTTTCTAAACACATTTTACTAAGATATTAGAAGGATATGAACTAGTAAGTAGTAACCTAGTAGTTTGAATTAGTCCTCATTGCAAGTCAAGTGATTTATTCCAGACTGATTAAATAATGGCATGAAGATTTTGATAGGAAGAATAGTAGTCATCACCAAGGAAATAAGAAAAAGAAGATATTAGTATATTCTTTTAATAATTTTGTGTAGATTCTTTGACTTTGAACCTTATTTTAGCTCCTCCTTTTCTCACTTTTTATTCTAAAGTCCAAGGGATGTGGTCAGGAATACCACAAGTCTCTATAAAAAGCAAGTAGGAATTCAGTTTGTGCAAAATTTAATTACCAAAATAAAAAATGTTCAAACAGGCATGTCAATTTGTGTGATAGATTAAGTGATTAAAACTTCTGATTTTTTTAATTTGGGCCAAAATGTTACCTACAAAGTTACTCCCTCTGTCCTGAAAGGATGACAAGAGGTACAAATTTTTTAGTCTTAAAAAAGATGAGATAAAATATATAAAGTTAAAAGAAAAATATGTTATTTGATGGGGGTGGTCCATTAGTATATAAAAATAAATATTCATTTTTTTATATAATTTTATGGAACTACTAAATATAAATATAAATTTATTTTATATTATTTTATCTACTTTTATTTTTTTTAATATATATAAATTATAATTTGCTCATCTTTTTAGAATAGAGGGAGTAATATATAGGTTGAGTTATATTGATCCATTGACTACTGGGTACGAACTATGTAACCTACAGAATAATGTGCTATTTCTTGGACTAGTTTAGTTGCAACTTTCTGGGCATGCTTAATTATTTTCTTTTAGACTTATAGTTACTCTGTACAAAATTATCATTAATAAAAATAATACAATAATAAAACTTTCATTAATAAAACAAATTGAAATACATAGGGACACATATTCCCCAACCCTTATATAAAAAGTTCACTTTTACTTTGACATTGTATGAACTTATGAGTCAATTCCAAGAATACCCTTTCAAGTTTAGTTGCACATTTTTATTGAGTTCAGTTTATTTTATGATCTAATCTTGAAATGATAGTCTATCCCTCATTTCATAAGTACACCAGAGACTCAATTTTCTATTTCTTCCTCAAGCTTAGTTGCACATTTCTTTTGAGTTCAATCTATTTTATGATCTAATTTTGAAAAGACGGTCTCTCCTTTGAAAGTAGTATACACACAAGTCAATCATGTTTGATGATAAAACATATACTTTGTAACAATCGTATTCATTTATTAATAAAAGAATTGTTTAATTAAAGACTTTTAATTATCTACATGGTATTGTTTTTATAATATGTGATAAACACATAGTTTTGAGCAATACTTTTAGAATCATGATGATGATCATGCTAGTGAAATCTAAATTCTTAGATGGCTCACAAACTAAAATTGTTCCCAATCATTGGATTACTGAAAAAAAGATTAGTGAATCCGAATAGATTGGTACATACATTGTTTGCTCATTAGATGATGATGATTGATCTCATACTCATTTGTGTGGAGACACTAAAACAAGTATGTAGATGTTTATTGGAGAATAAGTTCACTGAACGTGACTCGCTAAGGAATACCTAATGGAGTTTTACTTGCCTGTCAATAGGAATTCCTTTGTGATAGTAGTACAAGTGATCCTTAGACTTGAGATCATCATGGTATCTTGTGTATGATGAATTATACTTTGACATATTCCTTAAGACCCTTAGGATATATCAAATGGTATGTTTGGGTGTAATAAGTTGTACATAGAGATAATGAATAATCAACAAAGAATCTACTGCTTCTAGTAAAAGAAGAGAATGTCCTATGTGATTCGATAAATGACAATCCAGTAGTCCTTGGCCAAGGCAGAAAGAAGTTTCTAATTTGCATTATTTGAAGTTGTGCATTTGAGAATCGAAATACATATAATTAAATAAAATAAGACTTGACAGTAATTCCATGTCTTATATTTAATTGAGACATTGTATGGTGGAAGGATTGAATTGTACGGTAACTATTTACTCAAGGGTTCTTTTATGATTAATGTTAAAATCTATATTATCTGGAAAGTCGTTGATCGCTAAGGAGGCTTATCCTTATTCTAGACTAAATATTATTTATTTAAATAAATTAAATTATTTTATTTATTTAAATAAGATTAGAATTATTCTAATTAATTTATTCACAACCGGTTTTATATGAAAAACCTAAAGGGTCGTACTGCAAAAGAAAAAATATTTATTTAAGAAGTAAATGGCATAATCGTAATAATAAGTTAAGTGTATTTAATTTAATCTATGGTGATAGAATAAATTAAATAATTTATTATTTAATATTTTAGAAATATTAAATATAAATTAATAAGAGGAGTCTTATTATTATTATTACTATTATTATTATTTAATTCCTAAAGAAGTTTGAGAATTAATTAATAAAATGTATTCTCATATATTCCTAATAAGATTAGGAGTCTTATTAATTAAAAGAGTTTAATTAATTATTCCTAAAAAGATTAGGAAACCTAATTAATTAGAGTTTAATTAATTAAAATAAAATTTTATTCCTAAATTGTTTAGGAGGGTTGCCTACATATATAAATAAGAGGAGTCTTATTTTGATTTAGGGTTAATAACAATTCCAAGAGTTGGGGGACTACACATAATTTTATAGATATAGAATCTAGGGTTTTGTCAAACACTCATTTTTTTGAATATTTGTTCTTACATGGTGGATCACCTCTAGAGACCAAACACTTGGGTGACTAACGTTAATCAAATGAAGGAATCAAACTCAGTGGATTCAAGTTGAACGTAAAAAGGAATTGGAGGTGAACTTGTGCCTGAGGAAACTCATTTCTACAAGGATATGAATCTGATCTCCATCTTTTTTCTATTGATTGATAATTATGCACAAAGTATGATCATGGTGATGGCTTGTATGAAAAAATTTTAAATTCCGTTTTATCGCGCTTGCGCACCTTTTATGTAATTTGATTGCATGATCGCGCTGTACACAAACCTAACATCCCTCACCTTACAAGTACAATTGAGACTCAACTCCCCGTTGACCTCTCTAAGACTTTAATTTTGGTCTAAGGATTACTTATCTTTCTCATATGTACATAAAATAAACTAATTCACTTTAAAACCTGTTTTCTTAGTATAGTTCTGTTTTACAATCTGGTCTTGAAACAAGAAATATGTCCGTCACAGGTTCACTAGAGACTCAACTACCCGTTGACCTCTCTTTGACTATGGTAGTGGACAAAGAATCATTCTCTCTTTCTCACAAATATACAAAAAAAATTAACTCACTTAAAATCCTTTTTCCCTTTTATAAAAGATTGACAAAATTGTGCTTCTAAGGTAGCCAAGTAAAATTCAGTGTTAATATATACAAGTTTAAATAACTTTTATATTTGATGTTTCTCAAATAAGCAAATAGCAATTAATGATCAGATATGTATATAAGAATTCAAATACTTTTATACATATGTAATATGTTTATCTTGTAAGCATATATATATATATATATATATATATATATATATATATATATATATATATATATATATAACATACCTTGCATACCCCCCTTTAGTGACGGACCGGGTGACGGTTCAGTCCGTTGCTATATATAGAATCGTCGTCTTAGCTTTTAGCGACGAACAGTTAACATATAGCGACGAACAACATATAACGACGGACCGAACCTGTGACACCCCCAAAATAGGTATACATCACCCATTTCGAGTCGCCAAATACATGGTAGAAAATCAAGATATGGTGACGAGGTATAGCGACGGTCGGCGCGGAACCGTAGCAATAGATATATATAGCGACGGTCACTGTCTAACCGTCGGTATAAGCCACTGAAGGTATTCTATTCCGAGGGTCACAATATGGTCGTCGGTATAGGTCTTTTTTTGGGATTTTAACGAGGGTCACAAAGGGGGCATTTTATCAGTATTGTTCTTTCCCCCAAACCAAACTCTCTCTCAGTTGCTCGATCTCAGTCACTGAATCTCACTCACTCCACATCTCCTCTTCAGTATTCTCACTCCATCTCACTCCGTCTGGCTTGGAAGGATCATATTGACTGGCTGTTTGAGTAGGAAACACACGATCGAGTGTCCGTCGGACTTCGTCTCACTCCATCTCTTCGTCCGGCTTGAAAGGATCATATTGACAGAGGGTTTGAGCAGGTATAATATCATTCTTTAGGTTTTTAATTTTATTTACCCCTTAGTTGTTATGATTTCCTCTATTTCTCCCATCCCTCTAACAAGCCCTAAATTTACTAATTTTGGCACACCCTTCTGTGGGGTGTTTCATGGTTCTGGGATTCACCATGGAATGCAAGGGCTGCTGCTGTTCCTCTCAGAGGATTGCGGTGGCCAAAGGGAACAAAAGTTCCTTCGATTCTTTACCTGGAGATGGACATTCCATGATCTGTCAATGATGGGTCGACTTATAATTAGTAAGTAGAAATAATTAGTAAGTAGAAGAAGAACATGAAGAGAAGAATAATGTTTCTGATATGAGATTTTAACCAATACCCAATACAAGTCTGACTCGAAATCAATCATGGCTAAGATGTACTATGTGCTCATTGTATCTTGTAGTTTGGAAAATAAATGATATAAATAAAGTCATTCTTCTTCATCTTGTTCCTACTATTTTTAGTATTTCAAAATTTGTTTTGCATTCTAAAGTTTTCGCAGTGAACATTCGTTTCAGCTAACTGATGATGCACAGGTTATATGCTTGAGTCTGGTATATATGCTTTTTCTAGGGAATTAATGTATGCATATGAACTAGCTAGTCACGGAAATTAGAAGTGTAATTAAGAAAGTTTTGGGAAAGGAGAGAAATTTTTGGCAAGTAGGTTTGGTTTGCAGATAGATTTTGTTTCTAAGGATTTGATGATGAGAATTAAGTTGAGGAGATAGAATATAATTGAAATGAAATTAAAGAGGATCAGTTCATTAATGTGAACAAGAAGAAGAAGAAGAAGTTGAAGAATGTGAAGAAAATTTTTCTGTGGTTGTCGGGTTGGATCGATGGATTTGCATATACTTTTCTGTGGTTCTCGGGTTGGGGTTGCCAGCTGCCATAATGCTCAAGTAATTAATTAAGCTACACATATACTTTGCATTTTTTTTTCTTTGGTAATTGCAGCCTAGTATATTAGTAGAATTTGGTACTAGAGCATATATGGTTATAGAGGGCTGAAATAATGAAACCCTGATTTAATTATATAATAATGCATGTGTGGTAAATTTAGGGAGGGATGGAGCAATTATATGAATATCTGAGTGGTGGGAAGGGTACTTGGCATAAATCTTACATATATACACCATTTTTGTTTTGTTTGAGTGAACTGGGAGTTTGGTTGGCGCATAGATTTCTATACGCAATATCATTTTGATGGTTGTTCAATTTGATTTAGGGACATAATTATGAGACCCCAGATTTTATAAATAAAGATTTAAATTTTTCGAATTTTTTTTTGAATATTATGGTGTGGATTTAATATATTGTTATAGTTGTGGGTAATATTTATAAATTTTGCATAGCATGCAAGTTGTTATATTATATTCGATTGGTCGGGGAATATTCGTACAACGGCGCAATCATTGGTGGACCCCCCACTTTCCATTTTTAAAAATTGTCGGTAGAAGTTATCTCATTTTTCGTTTTATATATATATATATATATATATATATATATATATATATATATATATATATATATGCAAGTTGAAAAAAATGGACGGTAGGAGTATTATTATGGATATTATATATATAATATATTATATTTTATTTAAAAAATTTTACTTTAACTATGGACCGTCAAATTAAAGTAAATCAATCTGGACCGTTCATGGATTAGTTACTATGCATTCCATTTTTCTATAAATAGAAGCTCATTCCATCATTTTTTCTTACGAATTCACTGAACTCTAAAGAGAGAAATTTTAGAGAGAAAGAAAAAGAGAAGTCTGCTACCTTTATTTTCCTATATCCAGTTTCTTTTACGGTAAGGGGTGTTATTCTTTCTTATTAATGAAGAGAACTGCTGTTATTCCATTGCTTATTATTCTGTTAGAATAACCAGTATACGCGGACTATCCTATACTTGGTGACATTCTTCTATTATTCTGTTGGAACATCCTGTCTGTTTGTTTTACACCGGACCTGGTTCCGTCTTTATTATTATTATGTTGGAACATCATGTCTATGTGTTTTACAACGGACCTGGTTCCGTCTTTATTATTATTCTGTTGGAATATCCTGTATGTGTGTTTTACACCGGACCTGGTTCCATTCTTTGTTATTCTGTTAGAATATCATGTTTGTGCGTTTTACGCCGTACCTGATTCCGTTTTTTATTATTATGTTGGAATAACCTGCATGTGCGGTCTATCGCATGCATGATGATTTCTTTTGTTATTCCATTCTTTATTATACTCAGTTGATTAAAACTTTGACTTCTATACTCCATGAAATTAGTGGAATATCTTTGATATTTGCGCTTCATCTAGTATCTTTTCATGAAAATATTCTTCTGAGCATTCTTGAATTTTACTCCATAAAGCAGTATCATGTTGACAATTTGGACGTTATTAGTTTTAGATAAATTAATTCTTGAACTTGTTTTATTGAATTCTTATATCATTGTCATCATCCTCATGTTTATATTATGTTGAAAGTCATCTGTGGCCTGTAGTGCATAGATGGACTTGGTATGATTATGACCAGAGATTATTCGGTGTAATCATGACCGTAATGTTACAAATGATGTGGTAAAAGTTCTCATTGGCCCGTAGTGCATTGATGGACAGTTGTTGGCATGATCATGACCATTAATGAATACACAAATATTCTTGGCCCGTAGTGCATGGATAATTGTGGTCGTGATACTAAAAAATATCCTTGGCCGTAGTGCAGGGGTGATTCGATGATGTAGATTATTTATTAAGCTGAGTCTCAACGATAATAGTGATGAAAAACCTTTTAAATCATAAAAGATAGTAGATTTTATTCTCTACTTGACTCTTTTAATGGATTGCTTGTTCCGCTGTAGTTAAACTTGATGGTTGTTATATTTTATCAGTTTAACATTGTTGAAGGCTAATGATAATTTATTCTGCATTATCTTAGTCATAATATTTCTTACTGGGCTAGTTGAGCTCACCCTTTCTTTCACTGTTCTCTTCAGGAAATGAGAATATAGCTGGGACGAGTCGGGGAACGGAGTGATGAACCAGTTGATAGTATTAGTAGTCCTCACTATTATGTGAAATAGTGTGATAATAATTGTAATGAGGACTCCTTTTGAGTTTTTATACTCTCTAGTAGACAATATTTGTATTCAAACTCACATGTTATGTTTGGTAGTATTGTACACTACAGTCGTATTATTAAGTTATATTTGTATTCTGTACCTTGTATCTGACGACTCAAGATGGGTGATGTATACCTATTTTGGGGGCGTCACAGTTGGTATCAAAGCTTAGGGATATGATCCCTGGCTAGGATGTGAGAATTGAACTAGGAGGGGAGAGACGGTAAATTCCGTCGCTAGTATGACCTACCTAAGTTTATTTGTTATTTAATTGGTTGGTCAGAGTATATTGATAATATGTGACATGTTAATTTAACCTTTGTTTTGTGGCAATATTTGTAAATGGCAGCTGAAAATGTCAACAATAGAGTGAATGAGACCGTGGAGACACCTCTAATCACCAACCAGGATAATGTAATATTAGGCGAAGAAGGAATTAGAGATATCCATGTGGTGAGGGAAGAATTAATAGTTGCACCCGAACTAGTCACAGAGGTAGCAGCTGAGAGTGAGGAAGAAGAAGAACCTGAGGAGAATTTATTTGAAGAAATTTTTGATCAAAATGTAGAACTTCGTGATCGTATTCGTGAGTTAGAAGAACAGGTTGAAGAACGGCAAGCGGTCGTGGAACAAAGGGATGCAACAATTCAAAATTGTGTTACCCGATATGTGATGCTCGAACAAAATCACGCTTTGGCAGAGGGTAAGATATTAAAGTTGGAATCTGAGAATTCAAATATCAAGGATCAGCTGAAAGAAGAAACAACTGAACGAGTGAGAATGAAGGATGTGTGGGTAAAAGCCGCATGACGTGTTGATATTGTAGAAAGAGACGTCCGATCCTAAAAGGCTAAAATAGATGATATACATTTCTCTTTTTGGACAGCAATTGGTAGAACCCAACATCGAGTTTTGAATTACCCTGTACAGAGCGGTCAGTCTGAACTCGATATGGATTGAAGATTGATGATTCAGATCATGAATCAGGAGTACGATGAAGCAGTTGAGGGTGGAATATGCCCTATATTGTGATGACACCAAATGGTACCCCAGACAAGTCAAAACCGGGTAGTTCAAAGGAGAGCGGTTGTCATGACTTTCCAACAAGTGAGGAACCCAAATGAAGTTATCACGAGTAAGCTTATCATAAATTTTAGCGAAGTCTATACCGTGTTATATACCGGTCCTACTCACTCTTTTATTTCACTTAGTTGTGTTTAATATTTGAAGTTAACTCTGGAGAAGTTAGACTTTGATATATCTGTTTAAACTCAGTTGGGAGAAATCTTCGTTACCTCCACTATTTATAAATCTTGTTCAAATCAACACTTTTACATTACCTATCGATCTTATCTCTTTGAAAATATTTGCCTTTGATGTGATTTTAGGAATCAAATGGTTAACTACTCATCATGCTTTTCGTAAGGTTGTTAGCTTTTATACTCCTAACTAACCTATTATGCGAATTCAAAGTAACCAAACCACTAAAGTCAATTATTGTCATATCAAGCCATAAGTAAAGAGCCCAATCCTTTCGTTGTTGACTTCCTTGTGTAGAATGAACCAAAGCCAGACTTTCTGTAGGCGACGTTGTGAATGACGATGGCATGTTGATAGGTATCAATGTGACGTACTATCCAAGTCTTGGATGAGAGTCACAGTTTTGAATGATATTTCTATTGTTAATAAATTTCTGACGTATTCTTGAAGACTTCCTGGTCTACCCTAGAGGTATTGACCCAGTACAAAACCCATTTCTTAAACCCTCAAATATTTCTTCAACTTAAAACGAATGTATCATGCGCCAAAGAAGTTGGCTCGAGCTGTTGAAGATTACGATCGTACCATTCAATATCATCGTGGAAAAGCGAACGTGGCAGCTGACGCGTTGAGTAAAAGATCGTATGCGGTTACAAGTGCGAATATACGAACCCACGTGAAGATAACGAATATTCGAGTAGAATCGACTTTAATCGATAAAGTTAAAGTCGCTCAAGCTACATACTCAGAGCAGATGAATGAAGAAGGTTCAAGAGGGCGTTATTCTAGAAGCAAGAATCGACGAAGAGAGAAAATCTCAACCCTCGATTTAATAGACCCATTTGAAATACTTGATCGAGTAAGAATTGTGGCTTATAGACTCGTTTTACCGCTAAGTATGTCGCGTGTTCATAACGTTTTTTTTTCGTATTGATATTACGTAAATATGTGGACGACCCGAACCACATTATTGATTTAAAATCGGACGAGATAGCGGATGATTTAACATATGAAGATGTACCTGTTAAAATCCTGAAATATATTCTACGTTTAAAGGTTATACCTCAAGAGTTAGAATCTGACGAAGTGTCCTCATCTGTTCGGCATACCAGGTACGTACATAAATTTTGAGGGCGAAATTCCATAAGGAGGGGAGATTGTGAGACCCCAGATTTTATAAATAAAGATTTAAATTTCTTGATTTTTTTTTAATATTATGGTGTGGATTTAATATAATGTTATAGTTGTGGGTAATATTTATAAATTTTGCATAGCATGGAAGTTGTTATATTATATTCGATTGGTCGGGGAATATTCGTTTTAGCAGAGAATATTCGTACAACGGCGCAATCATTAATGGACCCCCTACTTTCCATTTTTAAAAATTGTCGGTAGAAGTTATCTCATTTTTCATATATATATATATATATATATATATATATATATATATATATATATATATATATATATATATATATATGCAAGTTGAAAAAAATGGACGGTAGGAGTATTATTATGGATATTATATATATAATATAATATATTTTATTTAAAAGATTTTGCTTTAAATATGGACAGTAAGATTAAAGTAAATCAATCTGGACTGTTCATGGATTAGTTACTATGAATTCCATTTTTCTATAAATAGAAGCTCATTCCTTCATTTTTTTTTACGAATTCACTGAACTCTAAAGAGAGAAATTTTAGAGTGAAAGAAAAAGAGAAGTCTGCTACCTTTCTTTTCCTATATCTAGTTTCTTTTACGGTAAGTGGTGTTATTCTTTCTTATTCATGAAGAGAACTGTTGTTATTCCATTGCTTATTATTCTGTTGGAATAACCAGTATACGCAGACTACCCTATACTTGGTGACATTCTTCTATTATTCTGTTGGAACATCCTGTCTGTTTGTTTTACACCGGACCTGGTTCCGTCTTTATTATTATTCTGTTGGAACATCCTGTCTATGTGTTTTACACCGGACCTGGTTCCGTCTTTATTATTATTCTGTTGGAACATCCTATTTGTGTGTTTTACACCGGACCTGGTTCTATTCTTTATTATTCTGTTGGAATATTTTGTCTGTGCATTTTACGCCGGACCTGGTTTCGTTATTTATTATTCTGTTGGAATAACCTGCATGTGCGGTCTATCGCATGCATGATGATTTTTTTTGTTATTCCATTCTTTATTATACTCAGTTGATTAAAACTTTGACTTCTATACTCCATGAAATTAGTGGAATATCTTTGATATTTGCGCTTCATCTAGTATCTTTTCATGAAAATATTCTTCTGAGTATTCTTGAATTTTACTCCACAAAGCAGTATCATGTTGACAATTTGGACGTTATTAGTTTTGGATAAATTAATTCTTGAACTTGTTTTATTGATTTCTTATATCATTGTCATCATCCTCATGTTTATATTATGTTGAAAGTCACCTGTGGCCTGTAGTGCATAAATGGACTTGGTATGATTATGACCAGGGATTATTCGGTGTAATCATGACCGTAATGTTACAAATGATGTGGTAAAAGTCCTCATTGGCCCGTAGTACATTGATGGACAGTTGTTGGCATGATCATGACCATTAATGAATACACAAATATTCTTGGCCCGTAGTGCATGGATAATTGTGGTCATGATACTAAAGAATCTCTTTGGCCGTAGTGCAGGGGTGATTCAATGATGTGGATTATTTATTAAGCTGAGTCTCAGCGATAATAGTGATGAAAAACCTTTTAAATCATAAAAGATAGTAGATTTTATTCTCTACTTGACCCTTTTAATGGATTGCTTGTTCCGCTGCAGTTAAACTTGATGGTTGTTATATTTTATCAGTTTAACATTGTTGAAGGCTAATGATAATTTATTCTGCATTATCTTAGTCATAATATTTCTTACTGGGTTAGTTGAGCTCACCCTTTCTTTCACTGTTCTCTTCAGGAAATGAGAATATAGTTGAGACGAGTCGGGGAACGGAGCGATGAACCAGTTGATAGTATTAGTAGTCCTCACTATTCTGTGAAATAGTGTGATAATAATTATAATAAGGACTCCTTTTGAGTTTTTATACTCTCTAGTAGACAATATTTGTATTCAAACTCACATGTTATGTTTGGTAGTATTGTACACTACAGTTGTATTATTAAATTGTATTTGTATTCTATAACTTGTATCTGACGACTCAAGATGGGTGATGTATACCTATTTTGGGGGCGTCACAGTTGGTATCAAAGCTTAGGGATATGATCCCTGGCTAGGATGTGAGAATTGAACTAGGAGGGGAGAGACGGGAAATTCCTTCGCTAGTATGACCTACCTAAGTTTATTTGTTATTTAATTGGTTGGTCAGAGTATATTGATAATATGTGACATGTTAATTTAACCCATGTTTTGTGGCAGTATTTGAAAATGGCAGCTGAAAATGTCAACAATAGAGTGAATGAGACCGTGGAGACACCTCTAATCACCAACCAGGATAATGTAATATTAGGCAAAGAAGGAATTAGAGATATCCATGTGGTGAGGGAAGAATTAATAGTTGCACCCGAACTAGTCGCAGAGGTAGCAGCTGAGAGTGAGGAAGAAGAAGAACCTGAGGAGAATTTATTTGAAGAAATTTTTGATCAAAATGTAGAACTTCGTGATCGTATTCATGAGTTAGAAGAACAGGTTGAAGAACGGCAAGCGGTCGTGGAACAAAGGGATGCAACAATTCAAAATTGTGTTACCCGATATGTGATGCTCGAACAAAATCACGCTTTGGCAGAGGGTAAGATATTAAAGTTAGAATCTGAGAATTTAAATATCAAGGATCAGCTGAAAGAAGAAATAACTGAACGAGTGAGAATGAAGGATGCGTGGGTAAAAGCCACACGACGTGTTGATATTGTAGAAAGAGACGTCCGATCCTAAAAGGCTAAAATAGATGATATACATTTCTCTTTTTGGACAGCAATTGGTAGAACCCAACATCGAGTTTTGAATTACCCTGTACAGAGCGGTCAATCTGAACTCGATATGGATCAAAGATTGATGATTCAGATCATGAAGCAGGAGTACGATGAAGCAGTTGAGGGTGGAATATGCCCTATATTAAAGTCAATTCCAACGATAGTGATGACACCAAATGCTACCCCAGACAAGTCATAACCGGGTAGTTCAAAGGAGAGCGGTTGTCATGACTTTCCAACAAGTGAGGAACCCAAATGAAGTTATCACGAGTAAGCTTATCATAAATTTTAGCGAAGTCTATACCGTGTTATATACCGGTCCTACTCACTCTTTTATTTCACCTAGTTGTGTTTAATATTTGAAGTTAACTCTGGAGAAGTTAGACTTTGATATATCTGTTTAAACTCAGTTGGGAGAAATCTTCGTTACCTCCACTATTTATAAATCTTGTTCAAATCAACACTTTTACATTACCTATCGATCTTATCTCTTTGAAAATATTTGCCTTTGATGTGATTTTAGGAATCAAATGGTTAACTACTCATCATGCTTTTCGTAAGGTTGTTAGCTTTTATACTCCTAACTAACCTATTATGCGAATTCAAAGTAACCAAACCACTAAAGTCAATTATTGTCATATCAAGCCATAAGTAAAGAGCCTGATCCTTTCGTTGTTGACTTCCTTGTGTAGAATGCACCAAAGCCAGACTTTCTGTAGGTGACGTTGTGAATGATGATAGCAAGTTGATAGGTATCAATGTGACGTACTATCCAAGTCTTGGATGAGAGTCACAGTTTTGAATGATATTTCTATTGTTAATAAATTTCTGACGTATTCTTGAAGACTTCCTAGTCTACCCTAGAGCGTGAAATCGAATTATATATATACATATATATATATATATATATATATATATATATATATATGCAAGTTGAAAAAAATTGACGGTAAGAGTATTATTATGGATATTATATATATAATATATTATATTTTATTTAAAAGATTTTGCTTTAAGTATGGACCGTCAGATTAAAGGTAATCAATCTGGACCGTTCATGAATTAGTTACTATGCATTCTATTTTTCTATAAATAGAAGCTCATTCCTTCATTTTTTTTCTTATGAATTCACTGAACTCTAGAGATAGAAATTTTTGAGAGAAAGAAAAAGAGAAGTCTGCTACCTTTCCTTTCCTATATCTAGTTTCTTTTACGGTAAGGGGTGTTATTCTTTCTTATTCATAAAGAGAACTGTTGTTATTCCATTGCTTATTATTCTGTTAGAATAACCAGTATACGCGAACTACCCTATACTTGGTGACATTCTTCTATTATTCTGTTGGAACATCCTGTCTGTGTATTTTATACCGGACCTGGTTCTGTCTTTCTTATTATTCTGTTGGAACATCCTGTCTGTGTGTTTTACACCGGACCTGGTTCCGTCTTTATTATTATTCTGTTGGAACATCCTGTTTGTGTGTTTTACACCGGACCTGGTTCCATTCTTTATTATTCTGTTGGAATATCCTGTCTGTGCGTTTTATGCCGGACCTGGTTCCGTTATTTATTATTCTGTTAGAATAACCTGCTTGTGCGGTCTATCGCATGCATGGTGATTTCTTTTGTTATTCCATTCTTTATTATACGCAGTTGATTAAAACTTTGACTTCTATACTCCATGAAATTAGTGGAATATCTTTGATATTTGCGCTTCATCTAGTATCTTTTCATGAAAATATTCTTCTGAGCATTCTTGAATTTTACTCCACAAAGCAGTATCATGTTGACAATTTGGACGTTATTAGTTTTGGATAAATTAATTCTTGAACTTGTTTTATTGAATTCTTATATCATTGTCATCATCCTCATGTTTATATTATGTTGAAAGTCATCTGTGGCCTGTAGTGCATAGATGGACTTGGTATGATTATGACCAGGGATTATTCGGTGTAATCATGACCGTAATGTTACAAATGATGTGGTAAAAGTCCTCATTGGCCCGTAATGCATTGATGGACAGTTATTGGCATGATCATGACTATTAATGAATACACAAATATTCTTGGCCCGTAGTGCATGGATAATTGTGGTCGTGATACTAAAAAATATCCTTGGCCGTAGTGCAGGGGTGATTCGATGATGTGGATTATTTATTAAGCTGAGTCTCAGCGATAATAGTGATAAAAAACCTTTTAAATCATAAAAGATAGTAGATTTTATTCTCTACTTAACCCTTTTAATGGATTGCTTGTTCCGCTGCAGTTAAACTTGATGGTTGTTATATTTTATCAGTTTAACATTGTTGAAGGCAAATGATAATTTATTCTGCATTATCTTAGTCATAATATTTCTTACTGGGTTAGTTGAGCTCACCCTTTCTTTCACTGTTCTCTTCAGGAAATGAGAATATAGTTGAGACGAGTCGGGGAACGGAGTGATGAACCAGTTGATAGTATTAGTAGTCTTCACTATTCTGTGAAATAGTGTGATAATAATTGAAATGAGGACTCCTTTTGAGTTTTTATACTCTCTAGTAGACAATATTTGTATTCAAACTCACATGTTATGTTTGGTAGTATTGTACATTACAGTTGTATTATTAAATTGTATTTGTATTCTGTACCTTGTATCTGACGACTCTAGATGGGTGATGTATACCTATTTTGGGGGCGTCACAGTTGGTATCAATGCTTAGGGATATGATCCCTGGCTAGAATGTGAGAATTGAACTAGGAGGGGAGAGACGGGAAATTCCTTCGCTAGTATGACCTACCTAAGTTTATTTGTTATTTAATTGGTTGGTCAGAGTATATTGATAATATGTGACATGTTAATTTAACCCTTGTTTTGTGGCAGTATTTGAAAATGGCATCTGAAAATATCAACAATAGAGTGAATGAGACCGTGGAGACACCTCTAATCACCAACCAGGACAATGTAATATTAGGTGAAGAAGGAATTAGAGATATCCATGTGGTGAGGGAAGAATTAATAGTTGCACCCGAACTAGTCGCAGAGGTAGCAGCTGAGAGTGAGGAAGAAGAAGAACCTGAGGAGAATTTATTTGAAGAAATTTTTGATCAAAATGTAGAACTTCATGATCGTATTCATGAGTTAGAAGAACAGGTTGAAGAACGGCAAGCGGTCGTGGAACAAAGGGATGCAACAATTCAAAATTGTGTTACCTGATATGTGATGCTCGAACAAAATCACGCTTTGGCAGAGGGTAAGATATTAAAGTTAGAATCTGAGAATTCAAATATCAAGGATCAGCTGAAAGAAGAAACAACTGAACGAGTGAGAATGAAGGATGCGTGGGTAAAAGCCGCACGACGTGTTGATATTGTAGAAAGAGACGTCCGATCCTAAAAGGCTAAAATAGATGATATACATTTCTCTTTTTGGACAGCAATTGGTAGAACCCAACATCGAGTTTTGAATTACCCTGTACAGAGCGGTCAATCTGAACTCGATATGGATCAAAGATTGATGATTCAGATCATGAAGCAGGAGTACGATGAAGCAGTTGAGGGTGGAATATGCCCTATATTAAAGTCAATTCCAACGATAGTGATGACACCAAATGCTACCCCAGACAAGTCATAACCGGGTAGTTCAAAGGAGAGCGGTTGTCATGACTTTCCAATAAGTGAGGAACCCAAATAAAGTTATCACGAGTAAGCTTATCATAAATTTTAGCGAAGTCTATACCGTGTTATATACCGGTCCTACTCACTCTTTTATTTCACCTAGTTGTGTTTAATATTTGAAGTTAACTCTGGAGAAGTTAGACTTTGATATATCTGTTTAAACTCAGTTGGGAGAAATCTTCGTTACCTCCACTATTTATAAATCTTGTTCAAATCAACACTTTTACATTACCTATCGATCTTATCTCTTTGAAAATATTTGCCTTTGATGTGATTTTAGGAATCAAATGGTTAACTACTCATCATGCTTTTCGTAAGGTTGTTAGCTTTTATACTCCTAACTAACCTATTATGCGAATTCAAAGTAACCAAACCACTAACGTCAATTATTGTCATATCAAGCCATAAGTAAAGAGCCCAATCCTTTCGTTGTTGACTTCCTTGTGTAGAATGAACCAAAGCCAGACTTTCTGTAGGCGACGTTGTGAATGACGATGGCAAGTTGATAGGTATCAATGTGACGTACTATCCAAGTCTTGGATGAGAGTCACATTTTTGAATGATATTTCTATTGTTAATAAATTTCTGACGTATTCTTGAAGACTTCCTGGTTTACCCTAGAGGTATTGACCCAGTACAAAACCCATTTCTTAAACCCTCAAATATTTCTTCAACTTAAAACGAATGTATCATGCGCCAAAGAAGTAGACTCGAGCTGTTGAAGATTACGATCGTACCATTCAATATCATCGTGGAAAAGCGAACGTGGCAGCTGACGCGTTGAGTAAAAGATCATATCCGGTTACAAGTGCGAATATACGAACCCATGTGAAGATAACGAATATTCGAGTAGAATCGATTTTAATCGATAAAGTTAAAGTCGCTCAAGCTACATACTCAGAGCAGATGAATGAAGAAGGTTCAAGAGGGCGTTATTCTAGAAGCAAGAATCGACGAAGAGAGGAAATCTCAAACCTCGATTTAATAGACCCATTTGAAATACTTGATCGAGTAAGAATTGTGGCTTATAGACTCGTTTTACCGCTAAGTATGTCGCGTGTTCATAACGTTTTTTTTTCGTATTGATGTTACATAAATATGTGGACGACCCGAACCACATTATTGATTTAAAATCGGACGAGATAGCGGATGATTTAACGTATGAAGATGTACCTGTTAAAATCTTGGAATATATTCTACGCTTAAAGGTTATACCTCAACAGTTAGAATCTGACGAAGTGTCCTCATCTGTTCGGCATATCAGGTACGTACGTAAATTTTGAGGGTGAAATTCCATAAGGAGGGGAGATTGTGAGACCCCAGATTTTATAAATAAAGATTTAAATTTCTTGATTTTTTTTAATATTATGGTGTGGATTTAATATAATGTTATAGTTGTGGGTAATATTTATAAATTTTGCATAGCATGCAAGTTGTTATATTATATTCGATTGGTCGGGGAATATTCGTTTTAGCAGGGAATATTCGTACAACGGCGCAATCATTAGTGGACCCCCTACTTTCCATTTTTAAAAATTGTCGGTAGAAGTTATCTCATTTTTCGTTATATACATATATATATATATATATATATATATATATATATATATGCAAGTTGAAAAAAATGGACGGTAGGAGTATTATTATGGATATTATATATAATATATTATATTTTATTTAAAATATTTTGCTTTAAATATGGACCGTAAGATTAAAGTAAATCAATCTGGACCGTTCATGGATTAGTTACTATGCATTCCATTTTTTTATAAATAGAAGCTCATTCCTTCATTTTTTTTACGAATTCACTGAACTCTAGAGAGAGGAATTTTAGAGTGAAAGAAAAAGAGAGGTCTGCTACCTTTCTTTTCCTATATCCAGTTTCTTTTACGGTAAGGGGTGTTATTCTTTCTTGTTCATGAAGAGAACTGTTGTTATTCCATTGCTTATTATTCTATTGGAATAACTAGTATACGCGGACTACCTTATACTTGGTGACATTCTTCTATTATTCTGTTGGAACATCTTGTCTGTGTATTTTACACCGGACCTGGTTCCGTCTTTATTATTATTCTGTTGGAACATCCTGTCTATGTGTTTTACACCGGACCTGGTTCCGTCTTTATTATTATTCTGTTGGAACATCCTGTTTGTGTGTTTTACACCGGACCTGGTTCCATTCTTTATTATTCTGTTGGAATATTTTGTCTGTGCATTTTACGTCGGACCTGGTTTCGTTATTTATTATTCTGTTGGAATAACCTGCCTGTGCGGTCTATCGTATGCATGGTGATTTCTTTTGTTATTCCATTCTTTATTATACGCAGTTGATTAAAACTTTGACTTCTATACTCCATGAAATTAGTGGAATATCTTTGATATTTGCTCTTCATCTAGTATCTTTTCATGAAAATATTCTTCTGAGCATTCTTGAATTTTACTCCACAAAGCAGTATCATGTTGACAATTTGGACGTTATTAGTTTTGGATAAATTAATTCTTGAACTTGTTTTATTGAATTCTTATATCATTGTCATCATCCTCATGTTTATATTATGTTGAAAGTCATCTGTGGCCTGTAGTGCATAGATGGACTTGGTATGATTATGAGCAGGGATTATTTTGTGTAATCATGACCGTAATGTTACAAATGATGTGGTAAAAGTCCTCATTGGCCCGTAGTGCATTGATGGATAGTTGTTGGCATGATCATGACCATTAATGAATACACAAATATTCTTGGCCCGTAGTGCATGGATAATTGTGGTCGTGATACTAAAGAATATCTTTGGCCGTAGTGCAGGGGTGATTCGATGATGTGGATTATTTATTAAGCTGAGTCTCAGCGATAACAGTGATGAAAAACCTTTTAAATCATAAAAGATAGTAGATTTTATTCTCTACTTGACTCTTTTAGTGGATTGTTTGTTCCGCTGCAGTTAAACTCGATGGTTGTTATATTTTATCAGTTTAACACTGTTGAAGGCTAATGATAATTTATTCTGCATTATCTTAGTCATAATATTTCGTACTGGGCTAGTTGAGCTCACCCTTTCTTTCACTGTTCTCTTCAGTAAATGAGAATATAGCTGGGACGAGTCGGGGAATGGAGTGATGAACCAGTTGATAGTATTAGTAGTCCTCACTATTCTGTGAAATAGTGTTATAATAATTGTAATAAGGACTTCTTTTGAGTTTTTATACTCTAGTAGACAATATTTGTATTCAAACTCACATGTTATGTTTGGTAGTATTGTACACTACAGTTGTATTATTAAATTGTATTTGTATTCTGTACCTTGTATCTGACGACTCAAGATGGGTGATGTATACCTATTTTGGGGGCGTCACAGTTGGTATCAAAGCTTAGGGATATGATCCCTGGCTAGGATGTGAGAATTGAACTAGGAGGGGAGAGACGTGAAATTCCTTCGCTAGTATGACCTACCTAAGTTTATTTGTTATTTAATTGGTTGGTCAGAGTATATTGATAATATGTGACATGTTAATTTGACCCATGTTTTGTGGCAGTATTTGAAAATGACAGTTGAAAATGTCAACAATAGAGTGAATGAGACCGTGGAGACACCTCTAATCACCAACCAGGATAATATAATATTAGGCGAAGAAGGAATTAGAGATATCCATGTGGTGAGGGAAGAATTAATAGTTGCACCCGAACTAGTCGCAGAGGTAGCAGCTGAGAGTGAGGAAGAAGAAGAACCTGAGGAGAATTTATTTGAAGAAATTTTTGATCAAAATGTAGAACTTCGTGATCGTATTCGTGAGTTAGAAGAACAGGTTGAAGAACGGCAAGCGGTCGTGGAACAAAGGGATGCAACAATTCAAAATTGTGTTACCCGATATGTGATGCTCGAACAAAATCACGCTTTGGCAGAGGGTAAGATATTAAAGTTATAATCTGAGAATTCAAATATCAAGGATCAGCTGAAAGAAGAAACAACTGAACGAGTGAGAATGAAGGATGCGTGGGTAAAAGCCACACAACGTGTTGATATTGTAGAAAGAGATGTCCGATCCTAAAAGGCTAAAATAGATGATATACATTTCTCTTTTTAGACAGTAATTGGTAGAACCCAACATCTAGTTTTGAATTACCCTGTACAGGGCGGTCAATCTGAACTCGATATGGATCGAAGATTGATGATTCAGATCATGAAGCAGGAGTACGATGAAGCAGTTGAGGGTGGAATATGCCCTATCTTAAAGTCAATTCCAACGATAGTGATGACACCAAATGCTACCCCAGACAAGTCAAAACCAGGTAGTTCAAAGGAGAGCGGTTGTCATGACTTTCCAACAAGTGAGGAACCCAAATGAAGTTATCACGAGTAAGCTTATCATAAACTTTAGCGAAGTCTATACCATGTTAGATACCGGTTCTACTCACTCTTTTATTTTACCTAGTTGTGTTTAATGTTTGAAGTTAACTCCGGAGATGTTAGACTTTGATATATCTGTTTAAACTCAGTTGGGAGAATCTTCGTTACCTCCACTATTTATAAATCTTGTTCAAATCAACACTTTCACGTTACCTATCGATCTTATCTCTTTGAAAATATTTGCCTTTGATGTGATTTTAGGAATCAATTAGTTAACTACTCATCATGCTTTTCGTAAGGTTGTTAGCTTTTATACTCCTAACTAACCTATTATGCGAATTCAAAGTAACCAAACCACTAAAGTCAATCATTGTCATATCAAGCCATAAGTAAAGAGCCCGATCCTTTCGTTGTTGACTTCCTTGTGTAGAATGTACCAAAGCCAGACTTTCTGTAGGCGACGTTGTGAATGACGATGGCAAGTTGATAGGTATCAATGTGACATACTATCCAAGTCTTGGATGAGAGTCACAGTTTTGAATGATATTTCTATTGTTAATAAATTTCTGACGTATTCTTGAAGACTTCCGGGTCTACCCTAGAGCGTGAAATTTAATTTTGTATTGACCCAGTACAAAACCCATTTCTTAAACCCTCAAATATTTCTTCAACTTAAAACGAATGTATCATGCGCCAAAGAAGTTGGCTCTAGCTGTTGAAGATTACGATCGTGCCATTCAATATCATCGTAAAAAAGCGAACGTGGCAGCTGACGCGTTGAGTAGAAGATTGTATGTGGTTACAAGAGCGAATATACGAACCCACGTGAAGATAACGAATATACGAGTAGAATCGACTTTAATCGATAAAGTTAAAGTCGCTCAAGCTATATACTCAGAGCAGATGAATGAAGAAGGTTCAAGAGGGCGTTATTCTAGAAGCAAGAATCGACGAAGAGAGGAAATCTCAACCCTCGATTTAATAGACCCATTTGAAATACTTGATCGAGTAAGAATTGTGGCTTATAGACTCGTTTAACCGCTAAGTATGTCGCGTGTTCATAACGTTTTTTTTTCGTATTGATGTTACGTAAATATGTGGACGACCCGAACCACATTATTGATTTAATACCGGACGAGATAGCTGATGATTTAACGTATGAAGATGTACCTGTTAAAATCTTGGAATATATTCTACGCTTAAAGGTTATACCTTAAGAGTTAGAATCTGACGAAGTGTCCTCATCTGTTTGGCATACCAGGTACGTACGTAAATTTCGAGGGCGAAATTCCATAAGGAGGAGAGATTGTGAGACCACAGATTTTATAAATAAAGATTTAAATTTCTCGATTTTTTTTTGAATATTATGGTGTAGATTTAATATAATGTTATAGTTGTGGGTAATATTTATAAATTTTGCATAGCATGCAAGTTTTTATATTATATTCGATTGGTCGGGGAATATTCGTTTTAGTAGGAAATATTCGTACAATGGCGCAATCATTGGTGGACCCCCCACTTTCCATTTTTAAAAATTGTCGGTAAAAGTTATCTCGTTTTTCGTATATATATATATATATATATATATATATATATATATATATATATATATATATATATATATATATGCAAGTTGAAAAAAATGGACGGTAGGAGTATTATTATGGATATTATATATATAATATATTATATTTTATTTAAAAGATTTTGCTGTAACTATGGACCGTCAGATTAAAGTAAATCAATCTGGACCGTTCATGAATTAGTTACTATGCATTCCATTTTTCTATAAATAGAAGCTCATTCCTTCATTTTTTCTTATGAATTCACTGAATTCTAGAGATAGAAATTTTTGAGAGAAAGAAAAAGAGAAGTTTGCTACCTTTCTTTTCTTATATCTAGTTTCTTTTACGGTAAGGGGTGTTATTCTTTCTTATTCATAAAGAGAACTGTTGTTATTCTATTGTTTATTATTCCGTTAGAATAACCAGTATACGCGGACTACCCTATACTTGGTGACATTCTTCTATTATTCTGTTGGAACATCCTGTCTGTGTGTTTTATACCGGACCTGGTTCCGTCTTTATTATTATTCTGTTGGAACATCCTGTTTGTGTGTTTTACACCGGACCTGGTTCTATTCTTTATTATTCTGTTGGAATATCCTGTATGTGCGTTTTACGCCGGTCTTGATTCCGTTATTTATTATTCTGTTGGAATAACCTGTCTGTGCGGTCTATCGCATGCATGGTGATTTCTTTTGTTATTCCATTCTTTATTATACTCAGTTGATTAAAACTTTGACTTCTATACTCCATGAAATTAGTGGAATATCTTTGATATTTGCGCTTTATCTAGTATCTTTTCATAAAAATATTCTTCTGAGCATTCTTGAATTTTACACCACAAAGCAGTATCATGTTGACAATTTGGACGTTATTAGTTTTGGATAAATTAATTCTTGAACTTGTTTTATTGAATTCTTATATCATTGTCATCATCCTCATGTTTATATTATGTTGAAAGTCATCTGTGGCCTGTAGTGCATAGATGGACTTGTTATGATTATGACCAGGGATTATTCGATGTAATCATGACCGTAATGTTACAAATGATGTGGTAAAAGTTCCTCATTGGGCCATAGTGCATTGATGGACAGTTGTTGGTATGATCATGACCATTAATGAATACACAAATATTCTTGGCCCGTTGTGCATGGATAATTGTGGTCGTGATACTAAAGAATATCCTTGGCCGTAGTGCAGGGGTAATTCGATGATGTGGATTATTTATTAAGCTGAGTCTCAGCGATAACAGTGATGAAAAACCTTTTAAATCATAAAAGATAGTAGATTTTATTCTCTACTTGACTCTTTTAATGGATTGCTTGTTCTGCTGCAGTTAAACTTGATGGTTGTTATATTTTATCAGTTTAACACTGTTGAAGGCTAATGATATTTTATTCTGCATTATCTTAGTCATAATATTTCTTACTGGGCTAGTTGAGCTCACCCTTTCTTTCACTGTTCTCTTCAGGAAATGAGAAAATAGCTAGGACGAGTCGGGGAACGGAGTGATGAACCAGTTGATAGTATTAGTAGTCCTCACTATTCTGTGAAATAGTATGATAATAATTGTAATGAGGACTCCTTTTGAGTTTTTATACTCTCTAGTAGACAACATTTGTATTCAAACTCACATGTTATGTTTGGTAGTATTGTACACTACAATTGTATTATTAAGTTATATTTGTATCCTGTACCTTGTATCTGACGACTCAAGATGGGTGATGTATACCTATTTTGGGGGCGTCACAATAATATTATGGATAAGATGTGGATGGAATTACCAAGATATTCTAGAGAATATCTTGCAAGCATAGAGAGATTTTTGGACTTTGGTTTTGAAAAAGTGGGCATGGTAACGGGAAGAATTCCTTGCCCATGTAAGAATTGTGTAAATGGCCGATACCAGATTCGAGCTACTATTCGTGAACATTTGATTTGTGATGGATTTATGTTTGGCTACACAAATTGGGTGCATCAAGGGGAAGATGTGATTGTCATGGATGTGAGTAATGATGATGTTCACGAAGAACCATCACAATCCAAAGATGAACATCGTATGCCTGAGATGGTAAATGATATATTTAGGGATCACGGTGTGGAATCGTCGGCTGAAGCTATAAAATACCAAAAGTACATAGCAGAGGCCAATCAACCTTTATATCCTGGATGTGAAATTGAGACTGTCCTTTAAGTCATTGTATGGCTTTTTAATCATAATTAATGTTAGCAAATGGACTGATGTGACCTTTGATGGTTTGCTCCGTAAGTTCAAGTCATCATTTCCATCATTTGCAAACTTGCTTAATAATTTTTATGAAATGAAGAAAATGGTTGGAAATTTAGGGTTTGGTTATGAGAAGATTGATGCATGCGAGAATGATTGTATACTCTTTTGGAGGGAGAATGAAAAATTAGAGTCTTGTACAGTTTGCAAATCATTGAGATGGTTGTACCGGAGAATGCACAAATAGATACAAATGCTAAGAGGAGCAAAGTAGCTGTGAAGCAATTACGTTATTTACCGTTAATTCTGAGATTGCAGAGGCTATTTATGTCTATAGAAACTGCAAAATACATGACGTGGCATTATGTAAAGCGACAGAAAGATGGAGTGAATCGTCATCCAGCTGACTCTGCAGCTTGGAAGCATTTGGATACAATGTACCCTACATTCTATCAAGAACATCGAAATGTAAGACTCGGACTGTCCACTGACGGCATGAGTCCCTTTACCCATGGGTCACCATATAGTATATGGCCAGTGACAGTTGTTGTTTATAACTTACCACCATGGATGTGTATGAAGCACGAGTATTTTATCATGCCATTGTTAATACCTGGTCCAAACTCTCCATGTAATGATATTGACGTGTATATGCAACCTTTAATTGAAGAGTTGAAGATACTATGGAGTAATGGGATTGAAACGTATGATGCATCTACCAGTACAAAGTTCCAAATGCGTGCTGCACTGTTGTGGACAATTAGTGATTTTTCAGCTCTTGCTATGTTGTCTGGTTGGAGCACTAAAGGTAAGTTGGCTTGTCCATCATGTCAAATGAACACTCGTTCTTGTAGATTGCAAAGTAAGGAATGTTATATCGGGCATCGTTGTTTTCTGGAGTCGAGTCATAGTTATACGTTTGATACACGAAGATTAAACGGAGAATGTGACCATAGTGAAGCTCCGGTGGTGCCATCAGGATTTGATATTCTTGAACAAGTTAATGCCATTAATGTCAGTTTTGGAAAGACACCCACTAGCACGAAGACCGTTCCCCATGACTCAAAACATAATTGGAGGATGAAACCTATTTTCTTTGAATTGCCATATTGGCGGATACTTTTGTTGCGCCACAATCTAGGTGGAATGCACATTGCTAAAAATATTTGTGATAGCCTGATTGGGACATTGTTGAGTGTGCAAGGAAAGACAAAAGATAATTTAAAAGCACGATTGGACTTGATGAAAATGGGTATATGAAGAGAGCTCCATCCAATACCCGTGCAAGCAAGCAATTCAAAGTACCTTTTACCGGCTGCAAGCTACTCAATGTCTAAGAAAGAAAGACATGATTTCTTGCAAGTGTTCAAAAATGTTAAGGTACCAGATGGATATGCTTCAAATATTTCACGTTGCATCAATTTGAAGGGGGGTAAGATCTCAGGTCTTAAAAGTCACGACTGCCATATTTTAATGCAACAATTACTTCCAATAGCAATATGATGTACCAACTTGCCTAGACATGTCTGCTCAACTATAATTAAACTTTGTAACTACTTTAGAGAATTATGTTCCAACTACAACACATCAGAAGATTATGAACAGTTGAACAAGAAAATTCCGTTAATACTTTGCAAGCTTGAGATGGTGTTTCCTCCTGCTTTCTTTGATATAATGGTACATGTGTGTGTCCACCTTGCTAAGGAGGCGAAAATAGCTGGAAATGTGAAATATCGACAAATGTGGGCTTTTGAAAGATACATGGGCAAGTTGAAAGGGTATATTCGCAATAGAAGTCGTCCAGAAGGGTCAATTGTAGAAGGGTATATTGCTGAAGAATGTGTTACATTTTGCTCAAGATATTTGAGTCAAAACAATGTTGCATGGAAATGAGTTGGAAGAAATGAAGCTGGATACGAACAATGTGAATCAAGTTTATCTGTATTCAGAAACTTAGGGAGATTTCTTAGTGTCCCAAAGGTTTGTACTCTATGTGGCGATGATGTCAAGAGTGCACACCTGTATGTGTTATTCAATTGTACAGAGGTTGAGTCATATCTAAGGTGAGTAAATAAAGAATGACATTTATTCTTCGAAATATTAATTACTTTTGTTAGCCAACTATGACAAAAAAATATTTTCTTATTTTGTTTGTAGTATTTGGCAAGATTCATATATGTTACGACGTGGAAAGCGTAAGCAAAAACCGACGCTGAGGGAAATTGACAATGCTAAGAAAAAGGAATTTCCTGAATGGTTTAAGAATTATGTAAGTACTACATTATGTGAACGTAATTTTATTAATGGATATTAATAATAAATGGGGACTTTTCTTATATCGCTACCATTTTGTAGATGACAACTATTAATGATGCTTCAAATGAAGTTCAAGCTCTTGCATTTGGCCCAAATTTGATAGGCAGGAGAGGAGATGGTTATTTGGTAAATGGGTATCGATTCCATACTACAAGTTGTGAGAGTAAGAGGAGAACGCAGAATAGTGGGGTATATGTGGTAGCAACTACTCGTGGATATTCCTCTGCTAGAGACCGAAATCCTAGGGAAGATGTAGTTGAATACTTTGGTACTTTGGAAGATGTTGTTGAATTAGATTATTATGGATCTGGCAAGGTTGTCCTATTCAAGTGTAAGTGGTATGACAGTTTAGCACGTGATAGAGGGGTCAAAACTGATGACTATGGCTTCACGCTTGTAAATAATCAAAAGTTTGGTTCAACCGATGAGCCCTTTGTAATGCCTTCTCAGGTTCAACAAATATTTTATGTTGATGATCAAAAGGATAACAATTGGCGTGTGGTTCTATGAACAAAGCCGAGAGATTTATGTGAAGATGCTGAAGTAGATTCTGATAGTGACGAGTTACCCAATACCAATGAAGAATTCATCACTCCAGTTGCTGAAGTTGATATTGAAAACATTAATTGGGTTAGGAATGACGTTGATGCAGAATTAGTTGAAAATGGACGAAAAAGACTTAAAAGTAGGCGAAAGACAGGATCTCAAACTGATACATCTCGTTTCAAAAGACGAATGATTGAACATATTGTTGATGGAGCTGAAGACGAAGACGAAGATGAAGAGGAGGATCCCGAAGATGAAGAGGAGGGTCCAGAAGATGAAGAGGAGGGTGATAGTGAGGAAGAATGAAGAAGATAAACGTCACAATTGATAGAACTATCTTGTTACACTTTGTATGGAGGATTAAAACAGGGAAATAAGTGCATAAGATTTTCTTTCTGTATCATTTTTAGAAGGAACTGATGTTTTTGATTTGGGCCATTAAGGGGCTTCTTTTTGTTCTAGAAATGGACTTGACATAAATTATCTTGTTTGTTTTGTTTTGCTGATTATAGAGTTCCAGAATTCATACATATGCTTGCAAATATCACTGATTACTTCCTTTATGAGTTCCAGAATTCATTTTTTGTAACTTGGTAGTATCCAATTTTTTTATCAAATAGTTTAGTTTATAATAATAGTCTAATTATAATTAATTCAATCCATAGATTCATCATCAATATTCTGAATATTCCAGTTGAAGTTGTTGTAGATTTGCTAATTTGAGTTGTTTGTCCTGCAGCAAAGAGACTTTGTATGGTGGTCTATCTGTCAATAAGAAGAGAGCTGAGAGGGGGCTTTCACAACTAAAGGTTTGCGTTCTTGACATATGCTTTTACATATGTTTGATCAAACTTCAGGACAATCTCTCTTTCTTCAATTCTTTTTATATTTATAGGTGATTTGTTAAAGATAAAAAAGACTCATGAGAATTTTGCATAGGTTGAAGTTTTAAAATAAAACGAGAAACTTGAAGCCTTTAATTTCCTTTTTCATTTTATGCATATAATATTGTGCATTGGACAAACACAGTGTACTTTTTGCATGTTGGTTTTAATATATTGTTTGGTCAAATATAATATAAATGTATATTTATATATTTCTCATTAAAATATGTTTTGTATTTAAAATTAGTGTTACAAATTTCTTTTAGTTATAACTTAAATGAAATTAAAAAATAATAAATCTTAATTAGGGGCTAAAAAAAATATCAAAATATTTAAAAAAATAGTATTTGAAATGCAAGATTAATTATAACATATTCACAACCAAACTCACACCAAGGTAAAAATAGTACTAATATTATTCGATCTTTAGTTAAATATTTGTTGCCCACTATCCTAAGACCGACAACTGAATAGAAAAAATAAATAAAACAAGGAATTAATAAGGTAGCTCTAATGCTAAATATTTAACATTCTAATTAATCCAGATTTGGAAGTTAATTAATTGAAAGCAACTATCCATACTTCAACTAAACATGAGGTGATGAAAGGAAAGGGATAGGGCAAATGATCCATTTCAAAGATTTTGATCCCCCACCGAATCATAAGATAAGAGACCACCAGCCAAGTTAAGTGGCTCCATTAACTAATCCATGTAGGGTCAATGCCAATGAGGTTCATATAATCAAGGACACAAGTAGAAAGTAACAATCTCAAACTTTGTCCCACAAGGGTTAGTTCCACAATTCAATCACTACATCGTTTTGTGGGGACATGACTTCTCAAAGCCACACAAAAAAAGTCACATTTGCCAAATTTTATATGCTAAAGATATAGTTTTATATCACTTTTATAATCAAAATCATAAGTTTTTAGTTTACTATAAATGTGAAGTGACATAAAATTATGAGAATATTATGTCAATTTATATTCGGAGGAGAGCGATTTAAGTCGGTGAATAAAATTAATAAAAAGAATACTCTTTTTATGAAAAAGAAGTAGCATTTTTAATACATTTTTTGACATAATAGTGAAAGAAAAGGTGATTAAAGAATTGATATATATTTTCACAAGGAAATTTGATAGTAGTGCTCTTCCATCATAATGCTTATAATTGATAGTAGAGGCAAAGGAGGTCCACATGGGCGGATCTACCTTAGGGCAGTGGGGTCAATTGACCCCACTGAATTTTTGGGAGTCAATTTTTAATTTGATTTTGATTTTATAAAGTGTTTAGTAAAAATAAAAAATTTAGACTAAAAGACTATTAAATACCTCAAATTTCTACTAACATAAATACTCCACTCTTTTATATTGTTTAGTAACTTACATTGAATATGATATTTTTGCAGCTATTGAAATGAGACTATCATTACGATAGTTTCAAACAATGAAATATCGAAAAATGTTATTATAAATAATATTTTAACAATATTATTTAGTTTTGTAATTTATTTTAGAGGACACAAGAAGTTTCTCTTGTAGTAACAATGTTTAGAAAATTATAAAATATCATTTTATATATAACATAAGATCGAGGATTCGAAGTGTATTCAAATATTACATAAAATAATATCAATTTTATATGATAGCTCACACAATTATTTACAATATTCCTCACAATCTGGATGTAAGACCCCAACTTTTATAAATAAAGATGAATTTTCTATAAATATTATTTTTGAATATTATGGAGTTAATTTGATATAATGTTATAGTTGTGGGTAATATTTATAAATTTTGCAAAGTACGCAATATGTTATATAATATTCGATTGGTCGGGGAATATTCATTTTAACAGAGAATATTCGTACAACGACACAATCATTGGTGGATCCCACAACGGAATTATTGTCGGATTGAGAAAACGACAAAAATATTTTATTAAAAATAACGACGGAAGTTTTACCATTGATACTGTTGAACTACTAGGTAGTAAAAGTACAGTAACACGTGTGGTTGCATAGTAGCACACTGTATTGATTATTAATGCTTATGTGAGAAGTCACTCAGTTTGATTCAATTATTGTCAGTTAATAATATGAATTATTTAGCGATAATGAAATTTTTTTTATTCGTATTATTAACCTAATAAAACAGAAACATCTTTTTATATAAAACAGAATACTTTATTAAAGTTATTCTATAAATAGAATATATTATATTTTATTTAAAAGATTTTTCTTTAAATATGGACCGTCAGATTAAAGTAATCAATCTGGACCGTTCATGGATTAGTTACTATGCATTCTATTTTTCTACAAATAGCAGCTCATTCCTTCATTATTTCTTATGAATTCACTGAACACTGGGGAGAGAAACTATAGAGAGAAACTATAGAGAGAGAGAAGAAAAGTATTCTGCTACTTAACTACTTCCTTATTTCAGTTCTTCTTTAAAACGGTAAGGGGTGTTATTCTTTCTTATTCATGAAGAGAACTTTTGTTATTCCATTTCTTATTATTCTGTTGGAATAACCTGTTTACGCGGTCTACCCTATATTTGGTGACATTCTTCTATTATTCTGTTGGAACATCCTGTCTATGTGTTTTACACCGGACCTAGTTCTGTCTTGTTATTATTCTGTTGAAACATCTTGTCTGTGTATTTTATACCGGACCTGGTTCCGTCTTGTTATTATTCTGTTGGAACATCCTGTCTGTGTATTTTACACCGGACCTGGTTCTATTATTTATTAATCTGTCGAAATATCCTGTCTGTGCGTTTACGCTGGACCTGGTTACATTATTTATTATTCTGTCTGAATATCCTGTCTGTGCGTTTACGCCGGACCTGGTTCCATTATTTATCGCATGCCGGGTGATTTCTTTTGTTATTTCATTCTTTATTATACTCAGTTGGTTAAGTTTTAACTTCTATACTCTATGAAATTAGTGGAATATCCTTGATAATTGCGTTTCATCCAGTATCTTTTCATGAAAATATTATTCTAAGCATTCTTGAATTTTACTCCACAAAGCAGTATCATGTTGACAATTTGGACGTTGTTAATTCTTGGATAAATTAATTCTTGAACTTGTTTTATTGAATTCTTATATCATTGTCATCATCCTCATGTTTATAAAATGTTAAAAGTCATCTGTGGCCTGTAGTGCATAGATGGACTTGGTATGATTATGACCAGGGATTATTCGGTATAATCATGACCGTAATGTTACAAATGATGTGGTAAAAGTCCTCATTGGCCTGTAGTGCATTGATGGACAGTTGTTGGCATGATCATGACCATTAATGAATACACAAATATTCTCGACTCGTAGTGCATGGATAATTGTGGTCGTGATACTAAAGAATATCCTTGGCCGTAGTGCAGGGGTGATTCGATGATATGAATTATTTTGTTAAGCTGAGTCCCAGTGATAACAGTGTTGAAAAACCTTTTAAATCATAGAAGATAGTAGATTTTATTCTCTACTTGACTCTTTTAATGGATTGCTTGTTTCGCTGCAGTTAAACTTGATGTTCGTTATATTTTATCAGTTTAAAAGGCTAATGATAATTTATTCTGCATTATCTTAGTCATAATATTTCTTACTGGGCTAGTTGAGCTCACCCTTTCTTTCACTGTTCTCTTCAGGAAATGAGAATATAGCTGGGACGAGTCGGGGAACGGAGTGATGGACCAGATGATAGTATTAGTAGTCCTCACTATTCTGTTAAATAGTGTGACAATAATTGTAATGAGGACTCCTTTTGAGTTTGTATAGTCTCTAGTAGACAATAATTGTATTCAAACTCACAGTTATGTTTTGTCGTATTGTACACGATAGTTGTATTAGTAAGTTGTATTTGTATTCTGTACCATGTATCTGACGACCCAAGATGGGTGATGTATACCTAATTTTGGGGGCTTCACAGTTGGTATCAGAGCTTAGGGATATGATCCCTGGCTAAGATGTGATAACAAAACTAGGAGGGGTGAGACGGAGAATTCTTTCGCTAGTATGACCTACCTAAGTTAATTTGCATGGTATTTAATTGGTCGGTCAGAATATACTGATAATATATGACATATCAATTAACTTTTGTTTTGTGGCAGTATCTGAAAATGACGTCCGAGAATGTTGAGAATAGCAATGGAGCACAGGCGACCGTTGATTCACCACATATCAATAATCGGGATAATGTGCATCAGGAAGGCGATAATCCTCTCACAAACAACAACACTGACCAAATGATGAATGATGGAATGTTCAGAAGCTTTATCCAGTTCATGCAACAGCAGGCGAGAGCGGCTCCTATCCAAAATGTAGGTGGAAACACTGAAAACTCTAGGACGGTCACCGCTAAAAAGTTCAAGGAGCTGGGACCACCGGAGTTTATTGGAGAGCCAAAACCACTTAAGACGGAGACGTGGATAAAGCAGATCACCAAGATATTTGATGTATTGGGATGCGCCGAGGAGCAAAAGGTTCCTTTTGCCGCCTTTATGTTACGAGGAGAGGCAGATTACTGGTGGAAATCGGTAAAGCGTACTCAACCTGCTGCACTGATGATGTCTTGGGAGAAGTTCCAAGAACTGTTCAACGATAAGTACTTTTTCGAAAGTATTCGTCACATAAAAGAGGTAGAGTTCATCAAGTTGGAGCAGAATAATATGACCGTGTCGCAGTACGAAGCTAAGTTTGTCGAGTTGTCCCGATTTACGTCCCACCTGGTGGATAATAAAGAGAGAATGATGCGGATGTTTTTAAGAGGTTTGAAGCCAGAGATACGTCCACATCTTATTTCTCATAAACTGTGTTTATATTTCGATGTTGTGAATAGGGCTCAGTTAGTGGAGCGCGATAACAAGTCAACGTAACCAAAAGAGAGCAGCCGACAAAATGATAATACCAGTGAGAGCAGCCATCGAAGCGGTGACAACAAGCGTGGATGGAATAAACAGGCCAGAAGTGGTAACCACTTCGGTGGTAATCAGGGCCAAAACAATAAGAATGGACATTTCAAGAAAAGGAGATTCAACAATGATGGAAAGATGTCAGCACCAGCAACCGTTGTTAAGGAAGGAGAACGACCACCTATCATATGTTTCAAATGCGAAGGGGAGGGACACATCAGTCCAAACTGTGCGATGCCGTCCACAGCATGTTATAATTGTGGAAGAGAAGGTCATTTAACTCGATTTTGTCGTTTACCGAAAACAAGTTCAGCTAGGATGGAGGCACCAAAGGCCGTCCCAGAAAAGTCAAAGCAGGTAGTGCAAGGGAGAGCGTTTGTTGTGACCTCCCAGAAAGCAAGGAACCCAAATGAGGTCATCACGGATAAGCTTATCATAAATTATAGCGAAGTCTATACCTTATTTGATACCGGTTCTATCCATTCTTTTATTTCTCCTACTTGCGCTCAACGATTAAATTTGACTTCGAAAAAATTAGACTTTGACTTATCTGTGAAAACTCCATTGGGAGAAACCTTCATTACATCCACTATTTATAAGTCTTGTTTGGGTCAAATCGGTACCCTCATATTACCTGTCGATCTTATTTTATTGAAAATACTTACTTTTGACGTGATTCTAGGGATTGATTGGTTAACTACTCATTATGCTAAAATTGATTGTTTTCGTAAGGTTGTTAGTTTTCATATTCCTAATCAACTTATTATGTGAATTCAAGCGACCAAACCATTAAAATCAATCAATGTCATCTCAAGCCATAAAGCTATTCGTTTATTGAAAAACGAATGTCAAGCTTTCTTAGCTCATGTCACGGATCTAAATAAAAATACATCAGTTTTGAATGATATTTCTATTGTTAATAAATTCCCTGACGTATTCCCTGAAGAACTTCTTGGCCTACCTCCAGAGCGTGAAATTGAATTTTGTATCGACCTTGAGCCCGGTACAAAACCCATTTCCAAAGCCATATCGAATGGCTCCTATTGAACTTTAGGAGTTAAAGATCCAACTGCAAGAATTGTTAGACATTGACTTTATTCGTCCTAGTACTTCTCCTTGGGATGCTCCTATTCTATTCGTGAAGAAGAAAGATGGAAGTATGCGACTTTGTATTGATTATCGGGAGTTGAATCATGTCACCATCAAAAACAGGTACCCATTGCCACGTATTGATGACCTGTTTGACCAGTTACAAGGAGCCAAGTTCTTTTCAAAGATCGATCTTCGTTCTGGATATCATCAGCTGAGGGTTAGAACTGAGGATATTCCAAAGACTGCCTTCAGAACTCGATACGGGCATTATGAATTTCTAGTCATGTCCTTTGGATTGACTAATGCTCCTGCTGCGTTCATGGATATGATGAATCGGGTATTCAAGGAATATTTAGATCACTTTGTGGTCGTCTTTATTGATGACATCCTTATTTATTCCAAAAGCCGTGAAGATCATGAGCAACACTTGAGGCTGGCACTCCAAAAGCTTCGTGAATATAAGCTTTATGCTAAGTTGAAGAAATGCGAGTTCTGGCTGGAAGAGGTAGCATTCCTTGGGCACGTAGTATCAAGACATGGAATATCTGTTGACCCGGCAAAGATTGAAGCAATTCAAAGCTGGGAGCAACCTAAATAAGTGACCGAAGTGCGTAGCTTTCTTGGTTTAGCTGGTTATTATCGGAGATTCGTGGAAGGATTTTCTCGAATCGCTACTCCATTAACTCAGCTGACTCGAAAAGATACAAAGTTTGGTTGGAGCTAAGAATGTGAGAAGAGTTTTCAATAACTCAAGAGGAGACTTATTTCAGCACCCGTTTTAACAATACCATCTGGCTCGGAGGGATTTGTCATCTACAGTGATGCTTCGAGCAAAGGATTGGGATGTGTTCTCATGCAGTATGAGAAAGTCATAGCCTATGTCTCGCGACAACTCAAAGAATATGAGAGGAATTATCCTACTCATGATCTAGAGTTGGCAGTTGTTGTCATTGCACTTAAAATTTGGAGGCATTACTTGTATGGAGAGAAGGTGGGGATCTTTACGGATCATAAAAGTCTCAAATATTTTTTCACTCAAAAGGAACTCAACATGCGACAACGACGTTGGCTTGAGCTATTGAAATATCCTTACCTCTTCGACATACCAGGTACGTACTCTAATTTCGAGGGCGAAATTTCATAAGAAGGTGAGGTTGTAAGACCCCAACTTTTATAAATAAAGATGAATTTCTATAAATATCATTTTTGAATATTATGGAATTAATTTGATATAATGTTATAGTTGTGGGTAAAATTTATAAATTTTGCAAAGTACGTAAGTGGTTATATAATATTCGATTGGTCGGGGAATATTCGTTTTAACAGGGAATATTCGTACAACGGCACAATCATTGGTGGACCCCACAACAAAATTATTGTCGGATTAAGAAAACGACAAAAATATTTTATTAAAAATAACGGCGGAAGGTTTACCGTTGATACTGTTGAACTACTCGGTAGTAAAAGTACAGTAATACGTGTGGTTGCATAGTAGCACACGGTATTGATTATTAATACTTATGTGAGAAGTCACTCAGTTTGATTCAATTATTATCAATTAATAATATGAATTATTTAGCGATAATGAAGTTTTGTTTTATTCGTATTATTAACGTAATAAAACAGAAACATCATTTTATATAAAACAGAATACTTTATTAAAGTTATTCTATAAATAGAATATATTATATTTTATTTAAAAGATTTTTCTTTAAATATGGACCGTCAGATTAAAGTAAATCAATCTGGACCGTTCATGGATTAGTTACTATGCATTCCATTTTCCTATAAATAGCAGCTCATTCCTTCATTATTTCTTACGAATTCACTGAAACCCTTTAGAGAGACAAACTATAGAGAGAAAGAAGAAAAGTATTCTGCTACTTCACTACTCATATATCTAGTACTCTTCTTCTTAAGGTAGGGAATATTATTTCTTTTATATTCATGAAGAGAACTTCTGTTATTCCATTCTTTATTATTCTGTTGGAATAACCAGTATACGCGGACTTCCCTATACTTGGTGAAATTCTCCTGTTATTCTGTTCTTTATTATTCTGTTGGAACATCCTGTCGGTGCGAATTTCGCCTGACCTGGTTCCGTCTTTATTATTCTGTTGGAGCATTCTATCTGTGCGTTCTACGCCAGACCTGGTTCCGTCTTTATTATTCTGTCGGAATATCCTGTCTGTGCGTTCTACGCCGGACCTGGTTCCATCTTTATTAGTCTGTCGGAATATCCTGTCTGTGCGTTCTACGCCGGACCTGGTTCCATTATTATTATTCTGTTGAGAATAACATGTCTGTGCGGTCTATCGCATGCCTGGTGATTTCTTTTGATATTCCATTCTTTATTATACTCATTTGGTTAAAGTTTTGACTTCTATACTCCATGAAATTAATGGAATATCTTTGATAATTGCGTTTCATCCAGTATCTTTTCATGAAAATATTTTTCTAAGCATTCTTAAATTTTACTCCACAAAGCAGTATCATGTTGGCAATTTGGACGTTAGTAGTTCTTGGCTAAATTAATTTTTGAACTTATTTTATTGAATTGTCATCATCCTCATGTTTATAATATGTTGAAAGTCATATGTGGCCTGTAGTGCATAGATGGACTTGGTATGATTATGACCAGGGATTATTTGGTATAATCATGACCGTAATGTTACAAATGATGTGGTAAAAGTCCTCATTGGCCCGTAGTGCGTTGATGGACAGTTGTTGGCATTATCATGACCATTAATGAATACACAAAAATTCTTGGCCCGTAGTGCATGGATAATTGTGGTCGTGATACTAAAAAATATCATTGGCCGTAGTGCAGGGGTGATTCAATGATGTGAATTAATAATTAAGCTGAGTCTCAGCGATAATAGTGATGAAAAACTTTTTTAATCATAAAAGATAGTAGATTTTATTCTCTACTTGACTCTTTTAATGGATTGCTTGTTCCACTGTAGTTAAATTTGATGTTTGTTATATTTTATTAGTTTAACACTGTTGAAGGCTAATGATAATTTATTCTGCATTATCTTAGTCCTAATATTTTTCTACTTGGCTAGTTGAGCTCACCCTTTCTTTCACTGTTCTCTTCAGGAAATGAGAACGTAGCTGGGACGAGTAAGGAAACAGAGTGATGGTCCTAGATGGTGCATTAGTAGTCCTCACTATTCTGTGAAATAGTATGATAACAATTGTAATGAGGTCTCCTTTTGAGTTTTTATACTCTCTAGTAGACAATATTTGTATTCAAACTCATAGGCTATGTTTGGTAGTATTGTACACTACAGTTGTATTTGTATTCTGTACTTTGTATCTGACGACTCAAGATAGGTGATGTATACCTATTTTGGGGGTGTCACAGTTGGTATCATAGCTTAGGGATATGATCCCTGGCTAAGATGTGAGAATAGAACTAGGAGGGGAGAGACGGGGAATTCCTTCGCTAGTATGACCTACCAAAGTTTATTTGGTATTTAATTGGTTGGTCAAAATATAAGGATAATATGTTACATATCAATTAACTTTTGTTTTGTGGCAGTATCTGAAAATGACGTCCGAGAATGTTGAGAATAGCAATGGAGCACAGGCGACCGTTGATTCACCACATTTCAACAATCGGGATAATGTGCATCAAGAAGGCGACAATCCTCACGCAAACAACAACACTGACCAAATGATGAATGATGGAATGTTCAGAAGCTTTATGCAGTTCATGCAACAGTAAGCAAGAGCGGCTCCTGTCCAAAATGTAAGTGAAAATTCTGAAAACTCTCGGACGGTAACCGCTAAATAGTTCAAGGAGCTGGGACCACCGGAGTTTATTGGAGAGCCAAAACCACTTAAGGCGGAGACGTGGATAAAGCAGATCACCAAGATATTTGATGTCTTGGGATGCGCCGAGAAGCAAAAGGTTCCCTTTGCCACCTTTATGTTACGAGGAGAGGCAGATTACTGATGGGAATCGGTAAAGCGTACTCAACCTGCTGCACTGATGATGTCTTGGGAGAAGTTCCAAGAACTGTTCAATGATAAGTACTTTCCCAAAAGTATTCGTCACATAAAAGAGGTAGAGTTCATCAAGTTAGAGCAGAATAATATGACTGTGTCGCAGTACAAAGCCAAGTTTGCCGAGTTATCTCGGTTTGCGTCCCACCTGGTGGATAATGAAGAGAGAATGACGCGGATGTTTTTAAGAGATTTGAAGCCAGAGATACGTCAACATCTTATTTCTCATAAACTGTGTTTGTATTCTGATGTTGTGAATAGGGCTCAGTTAGTGGAGCGCGATAACGAGTCAACGCAACCAAAAGAGAGCAGCCGGCAAAATGATAATACCAGTGAGAGCAATCATTGAAGCAGTGACAACAAGCGTGGAGGGAATCAACAGGACAGAAGTGGTAACCACTTCGGTGGTAATCAGGGCCAAAACAATAAGAATGGACATTTCAAGAAGAGGAGATTCAACAATGATGGAAAGACGTCAGCACCAGCAACCGTTGTTAAGGAATGAGAACGACCACCTATCATATGTTTCAAATGCGGAGGGGAGGGACACATCAGTCCAAACTGTGCGATGCCGTCCAAAGCATGGTATAATTGTCGAAGAGAATGTCATTTAGCTCGATTTTATCGTTTATCGAAAACAAGTTCAGCTAGGATGGAGGCACCAAAGGCCGTCCCAGAAAAGTCAAAGCAGGTAGTGCAAGGGAGAGCGTTTGTTGTGACCTCCCAGAAAGCAAGGAACCCAAATGAGGTCATCACAGGTAAGCTTATCATAAATTCTAGCGAAGTCTATACCTTATTTGATACCGGTTCTACCCATTCTTTTATTTCTCCTACTTGCGCTCAACGATTAAATTTGACTTCGAAAAAATTAGACTTTGACTTATCTGTGGAAACTCCGTTGGGAGAAATCTTCATTACATCCACTATTTATAAGTCTTGTTTGGTTTAAATCGGTACCCTCATATTACCTATCGATCTTATTTCATTGAAAATACTTGCATTTGACGTGATTCTAGGGATTGATTGGTTAACTACTCATCATGCTAAAATTGATTATTTTCGTAAGGTTGTTAGTTTTCATATTCCTAATCAACCTATTATGCGAATTCAAGCGACCAAACCATTTAAATCAATCAATGTCATCTCAAACCATTTAAATCATACAGTTGGTATCATAGCTTAGGGATATGATCCCTGGCTAAGATGTGAAAATAGAACTAGGAGGGGAGAGACGGGGAATTCCTTCGCTAGTATGACCTACCAAAGTTTATTTGGTATTTAATTGGTTGGTCAAAATATAGGGATAATATGTTACATATCAATTAACTTTTGTTTTGTGGCAGTATCTGAAAATGACGTCCGAGAATGTTGAGAATAGCAATGGAGCACAGGCGACCGTTGATTCACCACATTTCAACAATCGGGATAATGTGCATCAAGAAGGCGACAATCCTCACGCAAACAACAACACTGACCAAATGATGAATGATGGAATGTTCAGAAGCTTTATGCAGTTCATGCAACAGTAAGCAAGAGCGGCTCCTGTCCAAAATGTAGGTGAAAATTCTGAAAACTCTCGGACGGTAACCGCTAAATAGTTCAAGGAGCTGGGACCACCGGAGTTTATTGGAGAGCCAAAACCACTTAAGGCGGAGACGTGGATAAAGCAGATCACCAAGATATTTGATGTCTTGGGATGCGCCGAGAAGCAAAAGGTTCCCTTTGCCACCTTTATGTTACGAGGAGAGGCAGATTACTGATGGGAATCGGTAAAGCGTACTCAACCTGCTGCACTGATGATGTCTTGGGAGAAGTTCCAAGAACTGTTCAATGATAAGTACTTTCCCAAAAGTATTCGTCACATAAAAGAGGTAGAGTTCATCAAGTTAGAGCAGAATAATATGACTGTGTCGCAGTACAAAGCCAAGTTTGCCGAGTTATCTCGGTTTGCGTCCCACCTGGTGGATAATGAAGAGAGAATGACGCGGATGTTTTTAAGAGATTTGAAGCCAGAGATACGTCAACATCTTATTTCTCATAAACTGTGTTTGTATTCTGATGTTGTGAATAGGGCTCAGTTAGTGGAGCGCGATAACGAGTCAACGCAACCAAAAGAGAGCAGCCGGCAAAATGATAATACCAGTGAGAGCAATCATTGAAGCAGTGACAACAAGCGTGGAGGGAATCAACAGGACAGAAGTGGTAACCACTTCGGTGGTAATCAGGGCCAAAACAATAAGAATGGACATTTCAAGAAGAGGAGATTCAACAATGATGGAAAGACGTCAGCACCAGCAACCGTTGTTAAGGAATGAGAACGACCACCTATCATATGTTTCAAATGCGGAGGGGAGGGACACATCAGTCCAAACTGTGCGATGCCGTCCAAAGCATGGTATAATTGTCGAAGAGAATGTCATTTAGCTCGATTTTATCGTTTATCGAAAACAAGTTCAGCTAGGATGGAGGCACCAAAGGCCGTCCCAGAAAAGTCAAAGCAGGTAGTGCAAGGGAGAGCGTTTGTTGTGACCTCCCAGAAAGCAAGGAACCCAAATGAGGTCATCACAGGTAAGCTTATCATAAATTCTAGCGAAGTCTATACCTTATTTGATACCGGTTCTACCCATTCTTTTATTTCTCCTACTTGCGCTCAACGATTAAATTTGACTTCGAAAAAATTAGACTTTGACTTATCTGTGGAAACTCCGTTGGGAGAAATCTTCATTACATCCACTATTTATAAGTCTTGTTTGGTTTAAATCGGTACCCTCATATTACCTATCGATCTTATTTCATTGAAAATACTTGCATTTGACGTGATTCTAGGGATTGATTGGTTAACTACTCATCATGCTAAAATTGATTATTTTCGTAAGGTTGTTAGTTTTCATATTCCTAATCAACCTATTATGCGAATTCAAGCGACCAAACCATTTAAATCAATCAATGTCATCTCAAACCATTTAAATCATACAGTTGGTATCATAGCTTAGGGATATGATCCCTGGCTAAGATGTGAAAATAGAACTAGGAGGGGAGAGACGGGGAATTCCTTCGCTAGTATGACCTACCAAAGTTTATTTGGTATTTAATTGGTTGGTCAAAATATAGGGATAATATGTTACATATCAATTAACTTTTGTTTTGTGGCAGTATCTGAAAATGACGTCCGAGAATGTTGAGAATAGCAATGGAGCACAGGCGACCGTTGATTCACCACATTTCAACAATCGGGATAATGTGCATCAAGAAGGCGACAATCCTCACGCAAACAACAACACTGACCAAATGATGAATGATGGAATGTTCAGAAGCTTTATGCAGTTCATGCAACAGTAAGCAAGAGCGGCTCCTGTCCAAAATGTAGGTGAAAATTCTGAAAACTCTCGGACGGTAACCGCTAAATAGTTCAAGGAGCTGGGACCACCGGAGTTTATTGGAGAGCCAAAACCACTTAAGGCGGAGACGTGGATAAAGCAGATCACCAAGATATTTGATGTCTTGGGATGCGCCGAGAAGCAAAAGGTTCCCTTTGCCACCTTTATGTTACGAGGAGAGGCAGATTACTGATGGGAATCGGTAAAGCGTACTCAACCTGCTGCACTGATGATGTCTTGGGAGAAGTTCCAAGAACTGTTCAATGATAAGTACTTTCCCAAAAGTATTCGTCACATAAAAGAGGTAGAGTTCATCAAGTTAGAGCAGAATAATATGACTGTGTCGCAGTACAAAGCCAAGTTTGCCGAGTTATCTCGGTTTGCGTCCCACCTGGTGGATAATGAAGAGAGAATGACGCGGATGTTTTTAAGAGATTTGAAGCCAGAGATACGTCAACATCTTATTTCTCATAAACTGTGTTTGTATTCTGATGTTGTGAATAGGGCTCAGTTAGTGGAGCGCGATAACGAGTCAACGCAACCAAAAGAGAGCAGCCGGCAAAATGATAATACCAGTGAGAGCAATCATTGAAGCAGTGACAACAAGCGTGGAGGGAATCAACAGGACAGAAGTGGTAACCACTTCGGTGGTAATCAGGGCCAAAACAATAAGAATGGACATTTCAAGAAGAGGAGATTCAACAATGATGGAAAGACGTCAGCACCAGCAACCGTTGTTAAGGAATGAGAACGACCACCTATCATATGTTTCAAATGCGGAGGGGAGGGACACATCAGTCCAAACTGTGCGATGCCGTCCAAAGCATGGTATAATTGTCGAAGAGAATGTCATTTAGCTCGATTTTATCGTTTATCGAAAACAAGTTCAGCTAGGATGGAGGCACCAAAGGCCGTCCCAGAAAAGTCAAAGCAGGTAGTGCAAGGGAGAGCGTTTGTTGTGACCTCCCAGAAAGCAAGGAACCCAAATGAGGTCATCACAGGTAAGCTTATCATAAATTCTAGCGAAGTCTATACCTTATTTGATACCGGTTCTACCCATTCTTTTATTTCTCCTACTTGCGCTCAACGATTAAATTTGACTTCGAAAAAATTAGACTTTGACTTATCTGTGGAAACTCCGTTGGGAGAAATCTTCATTACATCCACTATTTATAAGTCTTGTTTGGTTTAAATCGGTACCCTCATATTACCTATCGATCTTATTTCATTGAAAATACTTGCATTTGACGTGATTCTAGGGATTGATTGGTTAACTACTCATCATGCTAAAATTGATTATTTTCGTAAGGTTGTTAGTTTTCATATTCCTAATCAACCTATTATGCGAATTCAAGCGACCAAACCATTTAAATCAATCAATGTCATCTCAAGCCATAAAGCTATTCGTTTATTAAAAAACGGATGTCAAGCTTTCTTAGGTCATGTCACGGATCTAAATAAAAATACGTCAGTTTTGAATGATATTTCTATTGTTAATAAATTCCCTGACGTATTCCCTGAAGAACTTCTTGGCTTACCCCCAGAGCGTGAAATTAAATTTTGTATCGACCTTGAACCCGGTACAAAACCCATTTCCAAAGCTCCATATCGAATGGCTCTTATTGAACTTCAGGAGTTAAAGATCCAACCGCAGGAATTGTTAGACATTGGCTTTATTCGTCCTAGTACTTCTCCTTGGGGTGCTCCTGTTCTATTCGTGAAGAAGAAAGATGGAAGTATGCGACTTTGTATTGATTGTCGGGAGTTGAATCATGTCACCATCAAAAACAGGTACCCATTGCCACGTATTGATGACCTGTTTGACCAGTTACAAGGAGCCAAATTCTTTTCAAAGATCGATCTTCGTTCTGGATATCATCAGCTGAGGGTTAGAACTGAGGATATTCCAAAAACTGCCTTCAGAACTCGATACGGGCATTATGAATTTCTAGTCATGTCCTTTGGATTGACTAATGCTCCTGCTGCCTTCAGAACTCGATACGGTCCCACTTATTTTTCTTTTATTTACAAAAATACCACTCGCGGTCACTCCAAAACGACATAGTTTTAAATAGTTATTGTGACGCCCCCAAAATAGGTCCATTCCATCCAACCCATTCTGAGTCGCCAAATACATGGTACCGAAACAAATACAACTTCAGTAATACAATTGTCGTGCAAAATACGACAACACATATACTGTGAGTTTGAATACAAATACTGTCTACTAGAGATTATACAAACTCAAAAGGAGTCCTCATTATAATTATTATCACACTATTTTACAAAATAGTGAGGACTGCTAACACAACTGACTAGAAACATCACTCCACACCCCGACTAGTTCCCGCTATATTCTCGCCTCCTAAGAAAGATGGAACAAAAGGAAAAGGGTGAGCTCAACTAGCCTAGTAAGAAAATATTATGACTAAGATAATATATAACAAATTATCATTAGTCTTCAACAGGGAAAAATCTGATAGAATATAATCGACAACAAGTTTTAGATCAACAACTGCAGCGGAAACAGCAATCCATTAGAAGAGTCAAGTAGAGAAAGAATTCTACTATCTTCTAAGATTTAGAAATCCATCATCAATATTTAATCCCTGTAACATCAATCAATACACATCTTTAATCAAATATTCATCTTTGCACTACGGGCCAAAGATATTCATTTGTATCACCAGTTGGTCATGTTCATCTCAACACCTGTTCATCTTTGCACTACGGGCCAAAGATATTCGTCAGGTAATCATTCATCTTTGCACTACAGGCCAAAGATATTCATCATTTAATCATTCATCTTTGCACTACAGGCCAAAGATATTCAGTAATATCATCATTTAGGACTGAGGATGATGAAAAATATTTTAAAGGAACGAATCCAGTGAAACAAAATAACAAATATTAGAGATTCGTATTACAGTTTATCAAAGATCAATAATACTCCATAATAACCAATTTCGAAGTAAAATTCAAGAATAAAGATCAAAACATAGATACAATCAAAGATAGTAACCATAACAGACATCTTGGACAAAAAAGAAGAAAATTTTATTTTTCGGTGAATAGTGTCGTATACGTGAATAGTGCCGTATACGTGAATAGTAACCCTGACACAAAAAAGTTCTAAATTTGATAAAAAGTTTATACCAATATTTTGACATAATGATATTGAAGAAAATATCATTTAAGAAGAAGATAATATCCCTTACCTCGCAAAGACAGTACTTCTGACCGATATATCGGCACAAGGCTGAAGGAAACTTGCACTGATGAATAGAAACTCATAAAGTATCTAAATACTCACAAAATACACTCAATAATCTAGAGAGAGAAAGAGAGAAAACTTGTTTCTGGTGTGATTTTCAATTCTAACTTAGCCCTCTATTTATAAAAAATTTTTAGCACGCCGATGCAGACTTAACCTGCAACCTGATGGATTTATCTGCTACTATTCAAGCCTACCACATTTGAATAAAATTTTAAGCACATTTCTTCACCAACCATAGGTGGGGCCCACTCATTCTAGAATTTTCCACCAAAATGATTAACTCCGAAAATTCAACAATTTCTGAACCAATCATCTCGTAAAATTCATAACAAATCATTCGTTCATTTTTAACGGTTCAAAATTTGTGGACATATACTCAACTTATATATGTATAACATATCCAAAAATTACCATGATCCAACGGTCGGATTAAAAATTATAACCCCCGCAAAATATCTCAAAAACCCTGATTTGATTTTTAATACCTCCATTCCGACAAAAATGCTGATAAAACACCTCAACATTTACTCCTTCATTAATAACCACATAAATAAATCCATTATTTATATCCACATAAAATAAATATTTACTTATCATATGAATCAATAATTAATTATTCATAAATAATATTACAGAATCACATTTATGACAACCAAGCCGTTCCCAGGAAAGAGGGGGCTTTCCAATAAGGATTTCTCCTTACTGGCGCGCAATTAGGTGACCAAACCTCTCCTTGACAGAACTTTCTAGACATTACCAATAATGTTATCTAATAATATTATTCCAAATAATCTGAATTACTGATCTGATAAAGGAGATACTGTGCAGTGACAATAATTAAAATAACAATAATATAAAATATCAAAGCAGCAATTATTGAATCAATAAAATAAAATATTGAACAGTAACTACTGTAACAATTATGGAGTAGTGCCTTCCTTCGTAAGAATCAATAATTCAAAAATACTGTGCAATCTGTGTGCTACTGTGTAACCACGCGTATTACTGTATTTTAACCACCGGGTATTCCAACAGTATTAACGGTAATAACTACTCCGTTATATATAAAAACTTAATTTTTATCGTTATCTTCCCCCGACCGTTTTCCGTTATGGGGTCCACAAATAGCTGCGCCGTCGTACGAATATTCCCCGACAGAAAGAATATTCCACGACCAAACGAATATTCCCCGACAAAATGAATATTTTACAACCACTTGTTTATTTTGTAAAACTTACACATTTCACCCATAACCAAATATTATATCAAATTAACACCTTATTATTCACAATAATAAATAAAGGAAATTTGATTTTATTCATTAAAAAGTTGGGGTCTTACAGCTGCCATGGAAGATGTAAGGAAGTTCAAGTCGAGCTTGGTGGCTGTAAGATCTGAATTTGATGATGATGATGAGAAAGTGGTTGACGATTTTACCCTTTAATATATTAAAAATGTTTAATAACAAATTAAAAAATTATTTTTTTTAAACACATCAGCTTAGTTATGTCCCACCCATACAGCCACGTCAGCAATTTTTGACGTGACAGACTCAATTGAATGTAATTGAAAAAAATTAATAGTTCAATCATCTAATTGACAAAAATGAAAGGCGGATCACCGAAGTGAAATATGACCAATAATTTAAGATAGTAAATTATATTTAAGCCTAATATATTTGATCTATGATGTGAATACGTTAAATAAGGCTACGTAAGACTTTGAGTACTCATTCGACTGATTCCCTCACTTAAGTGGAATATCTTTGCGATAGTCTCAATGTCTAAGTACTAACCAATTTTATAGTTTCACAACTAATATTTATATAAATATTTTAGATAGACCACTTAGGACTTTGAGTCCTCGTTCGACTGATTCCCTCACTTAAGATAAATATCCCCGCTATAGTCTTGGTGTCTAAGTACTGATCTACTTTTACGATATTTACTTGAATAAACTATATCAATAAAGCGTCACTTAGGACTTTAAATACTGTTTAGATGATTTCCTTACATAGGAGGATTATCTCTGAATTGTTTCGGTATCTAAGTACTGACTTTTTATATGATACAAATAGATGAAAGATATATATATATATATATATATATATATATATATATATATATATAGGGTCAGGATCATGTAAGGGATCCCTTACTTTATTAAAATAAGGGACTTTTTTTTTTGCTTTTTTTTTGCTTTTTTTTTTAAAACAACTAAAAAAAAAATTTAATATTTTATGGAATTGAAATTTTTTTATAATACAGTGTTTTGAGTGTGCTTTGGGTACGCATAACAAAACATGTATATACAGTCTGGGCAGACTGTACCACCACTTTTTGGTATAGATATTTAAAACACGCCCAAAACATTGTATTATGGAAAAATTTCAGTTCCATAAAATATTAAACTTTTTTTTTTAGTTGTTTTAAAAAAAAAAGCAAAAAAAAGCAAAAAAAAAAGTCCCTTATTTTAAGAAAGTAAGGGATCCCTTACTTGATCATTTCTGTGTGTATATATATATATATATATATATATATATATATATATATATATATATATATATATATATATATATACGGTCAAGATCAAGAGCATTCTTCTTAAATAGCATTCCTCCTTAAATAACATTCTTTTATTAAAACTACGTCGTTTTGAAGGGACGCGGTGGTATTTTTGTAAATACGCGATGGCATTGTATTTACAAAAATGCCACCGCGTCCCTCCAAAATGACGTAGTTTTAATAAAAGAATGCTATTTAAGAAGGAATGCTATTTAAGGAGAATGGTCTTGATCCTTACCGTGTGTATATATATATATATATATATATATATATATATATATATATATATATATATATATATATAAAGCAAGGATCAAGAGCATAAGTCTTAAAAAGCATAATTCCCTTAAAGGGCATAACTATTTAAAACTACGTCGTTTTGGAGTGGTTTAAAAAAGAGTGGTCCCACTTGTTTTTCTTTTATTTACAAAAATGCCACTCGCGGTCACTCCAAAATGACGTAGTTTTAAATAGTTATTGTGACGCCCCCAAAATAGGTCCATTCCATCCAACCCATTCTGAGTCGCCAAATACATGGTACCAAAATAAATACAACTTCAGTAATACAATTGTCGTGCAAAATACGACAACACATATACTGTGATTTTGAATACAAATACTGTCTACTAGAGATTATACAAACTCAAAAGAAGTCCTCATTACAATTATTATCACACTATTTTATAAAATAGTGAGGACTGCTAACATAACTGACTGGAAACATCACTCCACACCCTGACTAGTTCCCGCTATATTCTCGCCTCCTGAGAAAGATAGAACAAAAGGAAAAGGGTGAGCTCAACTAGCCCAGTAAGAAAATATTATGACTAAGATAATATACAACAAATTATCATTAGTCTTCAGCAGGGAAAAATCTGATAGAATATAATCGATAACAAGTTTTAGATCAACAACTACAGCGGAAACAACAATCCATTAGAAGAGTCCAGTAGAGAAAGAATTCTACTATCTTCTAAGATTTAGAAGTCCATCATCAATATTTAATCCCTGTAACATCAATCAATACACATCTTTAATCAAATATTCATCTTTGCACTACGGGCCAAAGATATTCATTTGTATCACCAGTTGGTCATGTTCATCTCAACACATGTTCATCTTTGCACTACGGGCCAAAGATATTCATCAGGTAATCATTCATCTTTGCCCTACAGGCCAAAGATATTCATCATTTAATCATTCATCTTTACACTACAGGCCAAAGATATTCAATAATATCATCATTTAGGACTGAGGATAATGAAAAATATTTTAATGGAACGAATCTAGTGAAACAAAATAACAAATGTTAGATATTCGTATTACAGTTTATCAAAGATCAATAATACTTCATAATAACTAATTTCGAAGTAAAATTCAAGAATAAAGATCAAAACATGGATACAATCAAAGATAGTAACCATAATAGACATCTTGGATAAAAAGAAGAAAATTTTATTTTTCGATGAATAGTGTCGTATTCGTGAATAGTGCCGTATACGTGAATAGTAACCCCAACACAAAAAGTTCTAAATTTGATAAAAAATTCATACTAATATTTCGGCATAATAATATTGAAGAAAATATCATTTAAGAAGAAGATAATATCCCTTACCTCGCAAAGACAGTACTTCTGACCGAAATTTCGGCACAAGGCGGAAGGAAACTTACACTGATGAACAGAAACTCACAAAGTATCTAAATACTCACAAAATACACTCAATAATCTAGAGAGAGAAAAAGAGAAAACTTGTTTCTGGTGTGATTTTCAATTCTAACTTAGCCCTCTATTTATAGGAAATTGTTAGCACGCCGAAACAGACTTAACCTGTAACCTGATGGCTTTACCTGCTACTATTCAAGCCTACCACATTTGAATAAAAATTTCAGCATATTTCTTCACCAACCATAGGTGGAGCCCACTCATTCTAGAATTTTCCACCAAAATGATTAACTCCGAAAATTCAACAATTTCTGAACCAATCATCTCGTAAAATTCATAACAAATCATTCGTTCATTTTTAACGGTTTAAAATTTGTGGACATATACTCAACTTATATATGTATAACATATCCAAAAATTACCATGATCCAACGGTCGGATTAAAAATTATAACCCCCGTAAAATATCTCAAAAACCCTGATTTGATTTTTAATACCTCCATTCCGACAAAAATACTGATAAAACACCTCAACATTTACTCCTTCATTAATAACCACATAAATAAATCCATTATTTATATCCACATAAAATAAATATTTTCTTATCATATGAATCAATAATTAATTATTCATAAATAATATTACAGAATCACATTTATGACAATCAGGCCGTTCCCAGGAAAGAGGGGGCTTTCCAATAAGGATTTCTCCTTACTGGCGCGCAATTAGGTGACCAAACCTCTCCTTGACAGAACTTTCTAGACATTACCAATAATGTTATCTAATAATATTATTCAAAATAATCTGCATTACTGATCTAATAAAGGAGATACTGTGCAGTGACAATAATTGAAATAACAATAATATAAAATATCAAAGCAGCAATTATGGAATCAATAAAATAAAATATTGAACAGTAACTACTGTAACAATTATGGAGTAGTGCCTTCCTTCGTAAGAATCAATAATTCAAAAATACTGTGCAATCCGTGTGCTACTATGCAACCACGCGTATTACTATATTTTAACCACCGGATATTCTAACAGTGTTAACGGTAACAACTACGCCGTTATATATAAAAGCTCAATTTTTGTCGTTATCTTCCCCAGACCGTTTTTAGTTATGGGGCCCACAAATAGTTGCGTCATCATACGAATATTCCCCGACAGAAAGAATATTCCACGACCAAACGAATATTCTCCGACAAAATGAATATTTTATAACCACTTGTTTATTTTACAAAATTTGCACATTTCACCCATAACCAAATATTATATCAAATTAACACCTTATTATTCACAATAATAAATAAAGAAAATTTGATTTTATTCATTAAAAAGTTGGGGTCTTACAACCTCCCCTCCTTATGAAATTTCGTCCTCGAAATTAACGTACTTACCTGGTGTTTCGAAAAGAAGAGGGTATCTCACTTTCATTTCTGATTCCAACTCCCAGGTCATTTCTTCAATAGCATGGTTTCTCCACAAAACCTTAACTTGTGGTATAACCTTCGTGCGTAGGACATGCTCTTTCCTATCCAATATCTTGACAGGTACCTCCTCGTACGTTAAATCTTCGGTTATCTCGTCTGGTTCTAACACAATAATATGATTCGGGTTGTCCACATATTTACGTAACATCGATAAGTGAAAAACGTTATGAACACGCGACATACTAAGCGTTAAGGCAAGTCTATAGGCCACAGTTTCTACTCGATCGAGGATTTCAAATAAATCGAAGGCTTGAGCTTTCTTCTCTTCATCGATTCTTACTCCTAGAATAACGCATTCTTGCACCTTCTTCTTTATATTCATCAGCTTCAGTGTGTAGCTTGAGCGTCTTTAACGTTATTGATTAAAGTCGATTCTACTCGTATATTCGTTATCTTCACGTGGGTCCCTAGAGTCTTTAACTCTATCTTCATCATTTGTAAGTTATACGAAATGGGTTTTTTGTGTTAACAACATCGCACACGTAAACGCATACGATCTTCTACTCAACGCGTCAGCTACCACGTTCGCTTTCCCATGATGGTATTGAATAGTACGATCGTAATCTTCAACAGCTCGAGCCAACGTCTTTGGAGCATTATACATTCGTTTTGGTTGAAAAAATATTTAAGGGTTTTAAAAATGGGTTTTGTACTGGGGTCAATACAAAATTCAATTTTACGCTCTAGGGGTAGGCTAAGAATTCATTCAGGAATACGTCAGGAAATTTACTAACAATAGAAATATCATTCAAAACTGTGACTCTCATCCAAGACTTGGATAGCGCATGTAATGAACGTTTCTCCTAACGGAGTTTCAACGAATAAGTCAAAATCTAACTTCTTCGGGGTCAGATTTAAACGTTGAGCGCAAGCAAGAGAGATAAAAGAATGGGTGGAACCGGTATCTAATAAGGTATAGACTTCGTAAAAATTTATAATTAACTAACCCGTGCTAACTTCGTTCGGGTCACTAGCTTTTTGAGAAGTCACGAAAAACTCTCTTCCTGAAACCACCGACTTCATTTTGCCCGTATCCTCCTTTGGTGCCACCGTCCCAACTGGACTTGATTTCGCTACAGGACAAAATCAAGCTATGTGACCGTCTTTTCCACAACTAAAACATTTCTTGGAAATCTGTGAATAGTTTGGACTTATATGTCCATCCTCTCAGCATCTGTAGCATCTAACTGACGGTCGTTCTCCTCGCCTAGAATTTGTTGCTGGTGCTGGTGCTTTTGCCGACGACTTCCCGTCATCGTTAAATCTTCTCTTCTTGAAATTTCCAATTGAATCATTTCTTCTATTATCTTGGCCATGATTACCACCGAAGTTGTTACCATTTTTGGCATGATAATTTTCTCCACGATGGTTATCATTGTTCCGATGATCGTTGCCACCGGTACGATTATTATCGTGTTGTTGCTCGTTATCCTTCGGTTGGGCTGGCTCGTTATCACGCTCCACTAACTGAGCCCTAATCACAACATTTGAATATAAACAAAGTTTGTGAGAAATGAGGTATTGACGTATTTCGGGTTTTAAACCTCGCAGAAACATTCGCGTCATTCTCTCCTCATTCTCAACCAAATAGAATGCAAATCGGGATAACTCCGCAAACTTTAGCTTCGTACTGCGACATGTTCATATTGTTTTGCTCCAGCTTAATGAACTCAACCTCCTTCATGTGACGAATACTTTCGGGAAAGTACTTGTCATTGAACAATTCTTGGAACTTCTCCCAAGACATCTTCAGTGTGGTAGATTGAGTACGCTTTACAGATTTTCACCAGTAATCTGCCTCTCCTCCCAACATGAAGGTGGCAAAGGGAACCTTTTACTCCTCGGAACATCCCAAGACATCAAATATCTTGGTGATCTGCTTTATCCACGTCTCTGCCGTAAGTGGTTCTGGCTTTCCCAAAAACTCCGGGGGTCCCAGCTCCTTGAACTGCTTAGCGATGACCAACCGTGGGTTGCCATTGTTTCCACCTACATTATGAACAGGAGTCTCTCTCGTTTGGTGTTGCATGAATTTTAAAAAGCTCCTAAACGTACAGTCGTTCGTCATTTGGTCGGTGCTGTTGTTCACCTAAGGATTATTGCCATTCTGATGCACATTATCTTGGGTATTGATCGTTGGTGACTCAACGATCTCTTATGCTTCATTGCTTATCACAACATTTTTAGATGCCATTTTCAAACACTATAACAAAACAATGGTTAATTGACATGTCACATATTATTCCTATACTCTGACAGACCAAATAAATACCAAACAAACTTAGGTAGGTCATACTAGTGAAGAAATTCCCCGTCTTTCCCCTCATAGTTCTTGTCTCACATCTCAGCTAGGGATCATATCCCTAAGCTTTGATACCAACTGTGACAACCCCAAAATAGGTCCATTCCATCCAACCCATTCTGAGTCGCTAAATACATGGTACCGAAACAAATACAACTTCAGTAATACAATTGTCGTACAAAATACGACAACACATATACTGTGAGTTTGAATACAAATACTGTCTACTAGAGATTATACAAACTCAAAAGGAGTCCTCATTACAATTATTATCACACTATTTTACAAAATAGTGAGGACGGCTAACACAACTGACTGGAAACATCACTCCACACCCCGACTAGTTCCTGCTATATTCTCGCCTCCTGAGAAAGATGGAACAAAAGGAAAAGTGTGAGCTCAACTAGGCCAGTAAGAAAATATTATGACTAAGATAATATACAACAAATTATCATTAGTCTTTAACAGGGAAAAATCTGATAGAATATAATCGACAATAAGTTTTAGATCAACAACTGCAGCGAAAACAGCAATCCATTAGAAGAGTCAAGTAGAGAAAGAATTTTACTGTCTTCTAAGATTTAGAAGTCTATCATCAATATTTTATCCCTGTAACATCAATCAATACACATCTTTAATCAAATATTCATCTTTGCACTACGGGCCAAAGATATTCATTTGTATCACCAGTTGGTCATGTTCATCTCAACACCTGTTCATCTTTGCACTACGGGCCAAAGATATTCATCAGGTAATCATTCATCTTTGCACTACAGGCCAAAGATATTCATCATTTAATCATTCATCTTTGCACTACAGGCCAAAGATATTCAGTAATATAATCATTTAGGACTGAGGATAATGAAAAATATTTTAAAGGAACGAATCCAGTGAAACAAAATAACAAATGTTAGAGATTCGTATTACAGTTTATCCAAGATCAATAATACTCCATAATAATCAATTTCGAAGTAAAATTCAAGAATAAAGATCAAAATATGGATACAATCAAAGATAGTAACTATAATAGACATCTTGGACAAAAAGAAGAAAATTTTATTTTTCGGTGAATAGTGTCGTATTCGTGATAGTGCCATATACGTGAATAGTAACCTCGACACAAAAAGTTCTAAATTTGATAAAAAGTTCATACCAATATTTCGGCACAATGATATTGAAGAAAATATTATTTAAGAAGAAGATAATATCCCTTACCTCACAAAGACAGTACTTCTGATCGGAATATCGACACAAGGCTGAAGAAAACTTGCACTGATGAATAGAAACTCACAAAGTATCTAAATACTCATAAAATACACTCAATAATCTAGAGAGAGAAAACTTATTTCTGATGTGATTTTCAATTCTAACTTAGCCCTCTATTTATAGAAAATTGTTAGCACGCCGAAGCAGACTTAACCTGCAACTTGATGGCTTTACCTGCTACTATTAAAGCCTACCACATTTGAATAAAAATCTCAGTATATTTCTTTACCAACCATAGGTGGGGCCCACTCATTCTAGAATTTTCTACCAAAATGATAAACTCCAAAAATTTAACAATTTCTGAACCAGTCATCTCGTAAATTTCATAACAAATCATTCGTTCATTTTTAATTGTTCAAAATTTGTGGACATATACTCAACTTATATATGTATAACATATCCAAAAATTACCATGATCCAACGGTCGGATTAAAAATTATAACCCCCGCAAAATATCTCAAAAATCCTGATTTGATTTTTAATACCTCCATTCCGACAAAAATACTAATAAAACACCTCAACATTAACTCCTTCATTAATAACCACATAAATAAATTCATCATTTATATCCACATAAAATAAATATTTCCTTATCATATGAATCAATAATTAATTATTCACAAATAATATTACAGAATCACATTTATGACAACCAGGCCGTTCCCAGGAAAGAGGGGGCTTTCCAATAAGGATTTCTCCTTACTGGCGCGCAATTAGGTGACCAAACCTCTCCTTGACAGAACTTTCTAGATATTACCAATAATGTTATGTAATAATATTATTCCAAATAATCTGAATTACTGATCTGATAAAGGAGATATTGTGCAGTGACGATAATTAAAATAACAATAATATAAAATATCAAAGCAGCAATTATTGAATCAATAAAATAAAATATTGAACAGTAACTACTGTAACAATTATTGAGTAGTGCCTTCCTTCGTAAGAATCAATAATTTAAAAATGATGTGCAATCCGTGTGCTACTGTGCAACCACGCGTATTACTGTATTTTAACCACCGGGTATTCCAACAGTGTTAACGGTAACAACTACGCCGTTATATATAAAAACTCAATTTTTATCGTTATCTTCTCCCGGCCGTTTTTCGTTATGGGGCCCACAAATAGCTGCGCCGTCGTACGAATATTCTCCGACAGAAAGAATATTCCACGACCAAACGAATATTCCCCGACAAAATGAATATTTTATAACTACTTGTTTATTTTGCAAAATTTTCACATTTCACCCATAACCAAATATTATATCAAATTAACACCTTATTATTCACAATAATAAATAAAGGAAATTTGATTTTATTCATTAAAAAATTGTGGTCTTACTGTTATGCTATTTAAGGAATTATGTTATTTAAGACTTATGCTCTTTGTAAGAACACAACTTTTTAATGAATAAAATTAAATTTTCCTCTAATTATTATTATAAATAATAAGGTATTAATTTGATATAATAACTTTGGTTATGTGTGAAATGTAAAAATTTTACAAAATAAGCAAGTGGTTATAAAATATTCATTTTGTCGGTGGAATATTCTTTCTGTCGGGGAATATTCGTACGACGGCGCAGCCAATTGTGGGCCCCATAATGGATAACGGTCAAATGAAGAAAACGATAAAATTGAATAACGGCATAGTTGTTACCGTTAACACTGTTGGGATACCCGATGGTTAAAATACAGTAATACGCATTGTTGCACAGTAGCACACGGTATTGCACAGTATTGTTGAATTATTGATCCTTACGTAAGAAGGTACTACTCAATAATTGTCACAGTAGTTACTGTTCAATATTTTATTTTATTGATTCAATAATTGTTGCGTTAATATTTTATATTATTGTTGTTTTAATAATTGTCACTCCACAGTATTTCCCATTATCAAATCAACAATAATTCATATTATTTGGAATAATATTATTAGATAACATTATTGACAATGTCTAGAAAGTTCTGTCAAGGAGAGGTTTGGTAACCTAATTGCGCGCCAGTAAGGAGAAATCCTTATCGGAAATCCCCCTCTTTCTTGGGAACAGCCTGTTTATCATAAATGTGATTCTGCAATATTATTTGTGAATAATTAATTATTGATTCATATGATAAAGAAATATTTATTTTATGTGGAAATAAATGATGGATTTATTTATGTGGTTATTAATGAAGGAATTAATGTTGAGGTGTTTTATCAGTATTTTTGTTGGAATTGAGGTATTAAAAAATCAAATCAGAATTTTTGAAATTTATTGCGGGGGTTATAATTTTTAATCCGACCGTTGGATTGTGATAATTTTTGGATATGTAATACATATATAAGCTTAGTATATGTCCACAAATTTTGAACTGTTAAAAATGAACGAATAATTTGTTATGAATTTTACGAGATGACTGGTTCAGAAATTGTTGAATTTTTAAATTTATTATTTTGGTTGAAAATTCTAGAATTGGTGGGCCCCACTCTTGGTTGGTGAAGAAATATGCTGAGATTTTTATTCAAATGTGTTGGGTAAGAATAGTAGCAGGTAAAGCCATCATGTAAGACCCCAAATTATTAATAAATGAAATTTAATTTCCTCTATTTATTATTTTGAAATAGTAAGGGTTGAATTGATTAATGAGGTTAGTTATGGGTAAAATGCACAAATATTTCAAATAAGCAAGTGGTTATAAAATATTCATTGTTGTCGGGGAATACTCGTTTGGTCGTGGAATATTCTTCCTGTCGAGAAATATTCGTACGACGGCGCAGTCTTTTGTGGGCCCATAACGAAAAGCGATTGGATAAAGAAAACGACAAGTATAAGTTATTTATAATAACGGCGTAGTGGTTACCGTTAATACTGTTGGAATACCCGGTGGTTAAAATACAGTAATACGCGTTGTTGCACAGTAGCACACGGTATTGCACCAATTATTGATTCTTACGTAAGAAGGCACTACTCAATAATTGTTACAGTAATTATTTTTTAATATTTTATTTTATTGATTCAATAATTACTACGTTGATATTTTATATTACTGTTGTTTCAATAATTGTCACTACGCAGTATTTTTCATTATCGGAGCAATAATTCATATTATCTGAATAATATTATTAGATAACATTATTGGCAATGTCTAGAAAGTTCTATCTAAGGAGAGGTTTGGTCACCTAATTTAGCGTCAGTAAGGAGAAATCCTTATTAGATATCCTCCTCTTTCTTGGGAACGGCCTGGTTGCCAGTACTGTGATTCTGTAATATTATTTATGAATAATTAATTATTGATTTATATAATAAGGAAAATATTGATGTTATGTGGATATAGATGGAGAAAATTTTTAAAGTGACAATTGTTAAAAATTGATATTTTATCTTCTCTGATAAAATAATATTTTATTATATTATTATAATATAATAATGATGGTATTTTTACAATGAATAGGGGATATATGAGTATATGAGGAGAAAGAGTATTTTGTTACATTAAATGATTAACACATATTTTGTGTGTCGGTGGACCCCATTTCTTAACTGAAATTTGATTATAGCCTATAAAATCGTCCGTTTATGGATTTCGGTCAATTTCTGTTTAGAATTTGAAAAAACTTTCTTTTGCAAAGTTGTAGAGAATTGAATTTCCTATCAAAACACGCGAGATTCGAATTTTCTGATAAAAGGGCTATTTATTATGAATTATTGAAGTTCCGAAGTTCTGAAATAATTGATTTTTGGGAGTTTTAGTTAATTATTTTGAGAAAAACATTTTTTGTATTTTTTTGGACATCATTAACATGTGTGGCTAGTGTTTTTGACCAAAAGGTGGGCTAAAAAAAATTTGTACAAATATATTAATATTTTATTAAATTTTCTACTTTGGTGTTCTAAGTATTTTTCTATAAATAGGGTGCTTAGGTTAGAATTGAAAATCATACCAGAAACTGAAATCTTCTCTCTCTATATTAGTGAGCGTATTCTTGTGAGTATTTTAATACTTTGAGTGTTATTATACGGTGCAAGTTCAAGTCATAGCCTATATCCGGTGTTTCAACTAGAAGTACTGTCTTTACGAGGTAAGGGATATTATTTCTTCTTAAATGATATTATTTCTTTAATATCATTATGCCAAAATGTTGATTGGAAATTTTTATCAAATTTGAAACTTTTTCATGTCGGGGTTACTATTCATGAGTTACTATTCATGAGTTACTATTCACGAGTTACTATTTATGAGTTCCTATTCACGAGTTACTATTCACGAGTACTATTCACGAAGCATAATGATGTTTTTTGTGAAATTTCTATCTTTTGATGTCGGAGTTACTATTCACGTATACGACACTATTCACGTATACGGTACTATTCACGAATATGACATTATTCACCGAAAAATAAAATTTTCTTCTTTTTATCCAAAATATCTATTCTGGATACTAGCTTTGATTGTATTCATGTTTTGATCATTCTTGAATTTTACTCCACTATGATTATTTATGAGATATTTTTGGACATGGAATAACTGAAATACAAATCCTTAATATTTATTCTTTTGTTTCACTGAATTCGTTCTCTTTAAAATATTTTTCATCATCCTCAGTCCTAAATGATGATATAATTGAATATCTTTGGCCTGTAGTGCAAAGATTAATGATTTTTGATGAATATCTTTGGCCTGTAGTGCAAAGATGAATATTTGATTCCAGATATATATTGATTTATGTTACAGGGATAAAATATTGATGATGGACTTTTAAATTCATAGATAATAGTAGATTTTATTCTCTACGTAACTCTTCTATGAATGATTGTTTCCGCTGCGAATATTGAATTAAAACCTGTTGTCTATTGTATTCTATTAGATTTTTTCTTGTTGAAGACTAGCGATAATTTATTTTATATTATCTTAGTCATAATATTCTTTACTGGGCTAGTTGAGCTCACCATTTTCTTTGTTGTTCCATTTTTCTTCTCAAGAAGCAAGAATGTAGCGAGTACTAGTCGGGGTGTGGAATGATGGTTCTAGAAGTTATTTTAGTTGTCCTTACCATTTTTTTATAATATTGTATCAATAATTATATGAGGACTTATTTGAGTGTGGATATTATCTAGATGATAATATTTGTATTTAAACTCACAGTTTTTATATTGTAATAATAAAGATGTAGTTGTTTCTGTACCATGTATTTTGGCGACTCAGAATGAGTGTTGTATACCTATTTTGGGGGCGTCACAGTTGGTATCAGAGCTTAGAAATATGATCTCTGGCGAAGATCGGGGAATAGAACTAGGAGGGGAGAGACGAGTAAATCCTTCGCTAGTGTGTCCTACCTAAGCTTATTTGTTGGTCGGTCATTATATAGGGGTATTATGTGATTTGTTAATTTGTTTAATTAATCCTTGTTTTATGACAGTATTTGAGAATGTCGACTGAGAATGTTAACAGTGGAGTAAATGAAACCGTAGAGACGCCTGTACTCACCAACGAGGAGAACGTGCAACAGGCTGGCAATGTTCCTCCTGTGAACAACACCAATGAACAGATGATGAACGATGGGAAGTTTAGAAGCTTTTTGCAATTCATGCAAAATCAGACAAAGGAGACTCGTGTTCAAAATACAGGAGAAAATGATAGCAATTCACGGTTTGTCACAGCCAAGCAGTTCAAGGAGTTGGGACCACCAGAATTTAAGGAAAAGCCGGATCCGATCATGGCGGAAACGTGGGTCAAGCAAATTACCAAGATATTCGATGTCTTGGGATGCACGGAGGAACAGAAGCTTCCATTCGCCACCTTTATGTTCCGTGGCGAGGCAGACTACTGGTGGGAGTCTGTGAAACGGACCCAGCCTGCCGCACTCAGCATGTCTTGGAAAATATTTCAGAAACTTTTCAACAAAAAATACTTTCCTGAAAGTATTCGCCATATGAAGGAGGTAGAGTTTATTAGACTGGAGCAGAATAACATGACGGTATTCTAGTACGAGGTGAAATTTATAGAGTTGTCCAGGTTTGTACCTCATTTGGTGGAGAATGAGGAACGTATGACGCAGATGTTTCTGAGAGGTTTGAAATCCGGCATACGTCAATATCTCATTTCTCATAAATTTTTTCTCTATTCAGATGTTGTCAACAGGGCTCAATTATTAGAGCGAGATAACGAGTACGGTCAATCGAGGGACCACAACCAGGATCATACCGGTGACAGCAGTCATCAGAACAATGATAACTAGCGGAGAAAGAAAAATACAGACAAGAACGGCAACCACTCTGGTGGTAATCGTGGCCATAAAAATAAAAGAAGCTAGTCGGGAGGAGATTTTAAAAAGAGGAGATTCAACAATGACAATACGAAGACGTCAGCACCAGCAGCAACTGGTTCCAAGGGAGGAGAACGACCACCGGTTATATGCTATAAGTGCGGAGAAGAAGGACATATCAGCCCAAACTGTCCACAACAGTTCAAAGTATGCTATAATTGTGGAAAAGAAGGACATATCGCTCGAGATTGTACTGTAACGAAACCAAGTCCAGTGGGGATGGTGACTCAAAAGGCTGTCCCAGAAAAGTCAAAGTCAACGGTTCCTGGAAGAGCGTTTGTCGTGACTGGTCAACATACGAGGAACCCAAACGAGGTGATCACGGGTAAGCTAATCATAAATTCATGCGAAGTTTATACCTTACTAGATACCGGTGCTACCTATTCATTTATTTCTCCTGCATGTGCTCAACGTTTAAACTTGACTCCGGAGAAGTTAGACTTTGATTTATCTGTGGAGACTCCGTTAGGAGAAACTTTAATCACATCCACTGTTTATAAATCTTGTTTGATCCAAGTTGGCACCATCACCTTACCTGTTGACCTTATCTCTTTAAAGATACTTGCATTTGACGTGGTTTTAGGGATTGTTTGGTTAACTACTCATCATGTCAAAATTGATTATTTTCGTAAGGTTGTTAGTTTTCATATTCCTAACCAACCTGTTGTACGAATTCAAGCAACTAAGCCATTAAAATTAATCACTGTTATATCAAGCCATAAAGCCATTCGTTTACTAAAAAATTGATGTCAAGCTTTTTTAGCCCATGTAATGGATTTGAATAAAGACACGTCATATTTGAATAATATTCCTGTTGTTATTGACTTTCCTGACGTATTTTCTGAAGAACTTCCCGGTCTACCCCCATAACGTGAAGTTGAATTTTTTATTGATCTTGAACCTGGTACAAAGCCCATTTCTAAAACCCCATATCGAATGGCTCCTATTGAACTTTAGGAGTTAAAGGTCCAACTACAAGAGTTGTTGGACATCGGTTTCATTCGTCCTAGTACATCTCCTTGGGGTGCTCCTGTTTTATTTGTAAAGAAGAAAGACGGGAGTATGCGACTTTGTATCGATTACCGGGAATTAAACCATGTCACTATCAAGAATAGGTATCCGCTACCTCGTATTGATGACCTGTTTGACCAGTTACAAGGAGCACAATTCTTTTCAAAGATCGATCTTCGTTCTGGATATCATCAGCTGAAGGTTAAAACTGAGGATATTCCGAAGACTGCCTTCAGAACTCGGTACGGGCATTATGAATTCCTAGTCATGTCTTTTGGATTAACTAATGCTCCTGCGGCTTTCATGGATATGATAAATCGAGTATTCAAGGATTATTTGGATCAGTTCGTTGTTGTCTTTATTGATGACATCCTCATATATTCCAAAAGTCGTGAAGATCATGAGCACCATTTGAAGCTGGTACTCCAAAGGCTACGTGAAAATAAGTTATATGCTAAGTTGAAGAAATGCGAGTTCTGGCTTGAGGAAGTAGCATTCCTTGGGCACGTGATGTCAAAACATAGAGTATCTGTTGACCCGACGAAGATTGAAGCAATACAAAATTGGGAGCAACCAAAGACGGTGACCGATGTACGTAGCTTTCTGGGCTTAGCTGGTTATTATTGGAGATTCGTGGAAAGGGTTTCTCGAATCGCTACCCCGTTAACTCAACTGACTCGGAAGGATATCAAATTCGTATGGAGCGAGGAATGCGAGAAGAGTTTCCAAGAGCTTAAGAGGAGACGCATTTCGGCACCTGTTCTGACAATATTATCTGGTTCGGATGGATTTGTTATCTACAGCGATGCTTCAGGCAAAGGGTTAGGATGTGTTCTCATGCAACGTGGGAAAGTCATAGCCTATGCCTCGCGACAACTTAAAGAATATGAGAGGAATTATCCTACTCATGATCTAGAGTTGGCAGTAGTCTTTTTTGCATTGAAGATATGGAGACACTATCTATATGGGGAGAAATTGGAGATATATTCAGACCATAAAAGCCTCAAATATTTCTTCACTTAAAAAGAACTCAACATGCGGCAATGACGTTGGCTCGAGCTATTGAAAGATTACGACCACACTATTCAATACCATCTTGGAAAAGCAAACGTGGTAGCTGACGCGTTGAGTAGAAGATCATATACAGGAACGAATGCGATGATGTCAAGTATACGCATAGAACCAACTTTAATAGATAAAGTTAAAGTTTCTCAAGCCATAGACCCGGAGCTGATGCGTATGAAGAAAAAAGTGCAAGAAGGTGTTATTCTAGAAGCAAAAATCGATGAAGAAGGAATACTTCGAGTCCACTCCAGACTTTGTATTCCTAACGATTCTGATTTGAAGTACAAGATCATGATGGAGGCACACAATACACCATTTGTAATCCATCCTGGAAGTACCAAAATGTATCATGATCTTCAACATATATTTTGGTGGAACAATATGAAGAGAGAGATTGCAAAGTTTATCTCGAGGTGTTTAACTTGTCAACGTGTAAAGGCGGAGCATCAAGTGCCAAAGGGTTCATTGCAACCACTTGAGATTCTGAAATGGAAGTGGGAACACATTACCATGAATTTTGTTACGGGTCTTCCCACGGTTTCTCAAGGCATAAATGCTATTTGGGTTATTGTTGATAGATTAATCAAGTCTGCTCATTTCTTGCCGATACGGTAGACTTATTCCCTTGAACGTCTTGCTAGTATGTACGTGAATGAGATTGTGAAGTTGCATGGCATGCCAGTATCCATAGTTTCGGATCGTGACCCAAGATTCACTTCAAGATTTTGGGTTAGCTTGCAAAAAACTATGGGCACGGATTTACGGTTCAGTTCGGCATACCATCCTCAAACGGACGGGCAATCAGAGAGGACTATTCAAACTCTTGAAGATCTATTAAGACTTTTTGTCCTAGATTTCAAAGGAAGTTGAGATAAGTACCTACCATTGGTGGAATTCTCCTACAACAACAGTTATCAGGCAAGTATAGGTGTGGCTCCATTTGAAGTATTGTATGGACGAAAGTGTCACTCTCCAGTATGTTGGGATGAGGTGGGAGAAGCAACGTTGTTGGGACTAGAGTTGGTACGAATGACTACAGAGAAGATCTAAATGATTCGACAACGTATACAAACGGCACAGGATCGACAAAAGAGTTATGCGGATCTTCATCGAAAGGATGTAGAATTTGACATTGGGGATCATGTGTTGTTGCGTGTGGCTCCATGGAAAGGATTTACAAGATTTAGGAAGAGAGGAAAGCTCAATCCACGATTTATTGGTCCATTTCAGATTCTTGACCGAGTACGAAAGGTGGCCTATAGACTCGCGTTACCTCCAAGCATGTCTCATGTTCATAACGTTTTTCATATATATGTACTTCGTAAATATGTGAAGGACCCAAATCACGTTATTGAGTTAGAACCGGACGGATAGCCGAAGATTTAACATACGAGAAGATACCTGTCAAGATCTTGGATAGGAAGGAGCATGTCCTACGCACGAAGGTCATACCACAAGTTAAAATTTTGTGGAGAAACCATGCTATTGAGGAAATGACCTGGGAGTTGGAAACGGAAATGAAAGCGAGGTATCCTCATCTTTTCGAAACACCAGGTACGTACGTCAATTTCGAGGACAAAATTTCATAAGGAGGGGAGGTTGTAGAACCCCAAATTATTAATAAATGAAATTTAATTTCCTCTATTTATTATTTTGAAATAGTAAGGGTTGAATTGATTAATGAGGATAGTTATGGGTAAAATGCGCAAATATTTCAAATAAGCAAGTGGTTATAAAATATTCATTGTTGTCGGGGAATACTCGTTTAGTCGTGGAATATTCTTCTTGTCGGGGAATATTCGTACGACGGTGCAGTCTTTTGTGGCCCCATAACGGAAAGCGATTGGATGAAAAAAACGACAAGTATAAATTGTTTATAATAACGGCGTAGTGGTTACCGTTAATACTGTTGGAATACCCGGTGGTTAAAACACAGTAATACGCGTTGTTGCACAGTAGCACACGGTATTGCACCAATTATTGATTCTTACGTAAGAAGGCACTACTCAATAATTGTTACAGTAATTATTGTTCAATATTTTATTTTATTGATTCAATAATTGCTACGTTGATATTTTATATTACTATTGTTTCAATAATTGTCACTACGCAGTATTTTTCATTATCGGAGCAATAATTCATATTATCTGAATAATATTATTAGATAACATTATTGATAATATCTAGAAAGTTCTATCTAAGGAGAGGTTTGGTCACCTAATTGAGCGCCAGTAAGGAGAAATCCTTATTGGAAAGCCCCCTCTTTCCTGGGAACGGCCTGGTTGCCAGTACTATGATTCTGTAATATTATTTATGAATAATTAATTATTGATTTATATGATGAGGGCAATATTGATGTTATGTGGATATAGATGGAGAAAATTTTTAAAGTGACAATTGTTAAAAATTAATATTTTATCTTCTCTGATAAAATAATCTTTTATTATATTATTATAATATAATAATGATGATATTTTTACAATGAATGGGGGATATATGAGTATATGAGGAGAAAGAGTATTTTGTTGTATTAAATGATTAACACATGTTTTGTGTGTCGGTGGACCCCATTTCTTAACTGAAATTTGATTATAGATTGTAAAATCGCCCGTTTATGGATTTCGGTCAATTTCTGTTTAGAATTTGGGAAAACTTTCTTTTGCAAAGTTGTAGAGAATTGAATTTCCTATAAAAACTCCCGAGATTCGAATTTTCTGATAAAAAGGCTATTTATTATGAATTATTGAAGTTCCGAAGTTCCGAAATAATTGATTTTTGGGAGTTTTAGTTAATTATTTTGAGAAAAACATTTTTTGTATTTTTTTGGACATCATTAACATGTGTGGCTGGTGTTTTTGACCAAAAGGTGGGCTAAAGAAAATTTGTACAAATATATTAATATTTTATTAAATTTTTTACTTTGGTGTTCTAAGCATTTTCCTATAAATAGGGTGCTTAGGTTAGAATTGAAAATCACACCAGAAATTGAAATTTTCTCTCTTTCTCTCTCTATATTAGTGAGCGTATTCTTGTGAGTATTTTAATACTTTGACTGTTGCTATACGGTGCAAGTTCAAGTCATAGCCTATATCCGGTGTTTCAACTAGAACTATTGTCTTTACGAGGTAAGGGATACTATTTCTTCTTAAATGATATTATTTCTTCAATATCATTATGCCAAAATGTTGATTGGAAATTTTTATCAAATTTAGAACTTTTTCATGTCGGGGTTACTATTCATGAGTTACTATTCTCGAGTTACTATTCACGAGTTACTATTCACGAAGCATGATGATATTTTTTATGAAATTTCTATCTTTTGGTGTCAGAGTTACTATTCACGTATACGGCACTATTCACGTATACGGTACTATTCACGAATACGACATTATTCACCGAAAAATAAAATTTTCTTCTTTTTATCCAAAATATATATTCTGGATACTAGCTTTGATTGTATCCATGTTTTGATCATTCTTGAATTTTACTCCACTATGATTATTTATGAGATATTTTTGGACATGGAATAGCTGAAATACGAATCTTTAATATTTATTCTTTTGTTTCACTAGATTCGTTCTCTTTAAAATATTTTTTATCATCCTCAGTCCTAAATGATGATATAATTGAATATCTTTGGCCTGTAGTGCAAAGATTAATAATTTTTGATGAATATCTTTGGCCTGTAGTGCAAAGATGAATATTTGATTCCAGATATATATTGATTTATGTTACAGGGATAAAATACTGACGATGGACTTTTAAATTCATAGATAATAGTAGATTTCATTCTCGACGTAATTCTTCTATGAATTATTATTTTCGCTGCGAATATTGAATTAAAACTTGTTGTCTATTGTATTCTATTAGATTTTTCCCTGTTGAAGACTAACGATAATTTGTTTTATATTATCTTAGTCATAATGTTCTTTACTGGGCTAGTTGAGCTCACCCTTTTCCTTGTTGTTCCATTTTTCTTCTCAGGAGGCGAGAATGTAGCGAGTACTAGTCGGGGTGTGGAATGATGGTTCTAGAAATTATTTTAGTAGTCCTTACCATTTTTGTATAATATTGTATCAATAATTATATAAGGACTTATTTGAGTGTGGATATTGTCTAGATGACAATATTTATATTTAAACTCACAGTTTTTATGTTGTAATAATAAAGATGTAGTTGTTTCTGTATCATGTATTTTGACGACTCAGAATGGGTGTTGTATACCTGTTTTGGGGGCGTCACACATCAGGTTGCAGGTTAAGTCTGCTTCGGCGTGCTAACATTTTTCTATAAATAGAGGGCTAAGTTAGAATTGAAAATCACACCAGAAATAAGTTTTCTCTCTTTTTCTCTCTAGATTATTGAGTGTATTTTGTGAGTATTAAGACACTTTGTGGGTTTCTATTCATCAGTGCAAGTTTTCTTCAGCCTTGTGCCGATATTCCGGTCAGAAGTACTGTCTTTGCGAGGTAAGAGATGTTATTTTCTTCTTAAATGTTATTATTTCTTCAATATCATTATGCCAAATTGTTGGTTGGAAATTTTTATCAAATTTGAAACTTTTTCATGTCGGGATTACTATTCACGAGTTACTATTCATGAGTTATTATTCACGAGTTACTATTTACGAGTACTATTCACGAAGCATGATGATCTTTTTTGTGAAATTTCTATCTTTTAGTGTCGGGATTACTATTTACGTATACGATACTATTCACGTATACGTCACTATTCACGAATACGACACTATTCACCGAAAAATGAAATTTTCTTCTTTTTATCCAAGATGTCTATTATGGTTACTATCTTTGATTGTATCCATGTTTTGATCTTTATTCTTGAATTTTACTTCGAAATTGGTTATTATGGGGTATTATTGATCTTGGATAAACTGTAATACGAATCTCTAACATATGTTATTTTGTTTCACTAGATTCGTTCCTTTAAAATATTTTTCATCATCATCAGTCCTAAATGATGATATTACTGAATATCTTTGGCCTGTAGTGCAAAGATGAATGATTAAATGATGAATATCTTTGGCCTGTAGTGCAAAGATGAATGATTACCTGATGAATATCTTTGGCCCGTAGTGCAAAGATGAACAGGTGTTAAGATGAACATGACCAACTGTTGATACAAATGAATATCTTTGGCTCGTAGTGTAAAGATGAATATTTGATTAAAGATGTGTATTGATTGATGTTATAGGGATAAAATATTGATGATGAACTTCTAAATCTTAGAAGATAGTAGAATTTTTTCTCTACTTGACTCTTCTAATGGATTGCTGTTTCCACTACAGTTGTTGATCTAAAACTTGTTGTCGATTATATTCTATCAGATTTTTCCCTGTTGAAGACTAACGATAATTTGTTGTATATTATCTTAGTCATAATATTCTTTACTTGGCTAGTTGAGCTCACCCTTTTTGTTCCATTTTTCTCAGGATGCGAGAATATAGCGGGAATTAGTCGGGGTGCGTAGTGAGGTTTTCAGTCAGTGGTGTTAGCAGTCCTCACTATTTTATAAAATAGTGTGATAATAATTATAATAAGGACTCTTTTTGAGTTTGTATAATCTCTAGTAGAGAATATTTGTATTCAAACTCAGAGTTTGTTGTATTTTACACAACAATTGTATTTAATGAAGTTGTAGTTGTTTCTGTACCATATATTTGGCAACTCATAATGGGTGATGTATACCTATTTTGGGGGTGTCACGCTCTTGATCCTTGCTCTATATATATATATATATATATATATATATATATATATATATATATATATATATATATATATAATGGCACTAAGTTTTTTACACAATTCTTTGACTCTTGATTTGAACACTCTTAATGGCTAAGATTAAAGTTGATTTTTAATTTATAACTAAATAAAAATAAGCTTTTTGTAAGACCCCAACTTTTATAAATAAAGATGAATTTTCTATAAATATTATTTTTGAATATTATGAAGTTAATTTGATATAATGTTATACTTGTAGGTAATATTTATAAATTTTATAAAGTACACAAGTTGTTATATAATATTCGATTGGTCGGGGAATATTCGTTTTAACAGGGAATATTCGTACAACGGCACAATAATCGGTGGACCCCACAACGGAATTATTGTCGGATGGAGAAAACGACAAAAATATTTTATTAAAAATAACGGCGGAAGTTTTACCATTGTTATTGTTGAACTACTCGGTAGTAAAAGTACAGTAATATGTGTGGTTGCATAGTAACACACGGTATTGATTATTAATGTTTATGTGAGAAGTCACCCAGTTTGATTCAATTATTGTCAGTTAATAATATGAATTATTTAGTGATAATGAAGTTTTGTTTTATTCGTATTATTAACGTAATAAAACAGAAACATCTTTTTATATAAAACAGAATACTTTATTAAAGTTATTCTATAAATAGAATATATTATATTTTATTTAAAAGATTTTTCTTTAAATATGGACCGTCAGATTAAAGTAATCAATCTGGACAGTTCATGGATTAGTTACTATGCATTCCATTTTTCTATAAATAGCAGCTCATTCCTTCATTGTTTCTTACGAATTCACTGAACTCTAGAGAGAGAAACTATAGAGAGAAACTATAGAGAGAGAAAAGAAAAGTATTCTGCTACTTAACTACTTCCTTATTTCAGTTCTTCTTTAAAACGGTAAGGGGTGTTATTCTTTCTTATTCATGAAGAGAACTGTTGTTATTCTATTTCTTATTATTCTGTTAGAATAACCTGTATACGTGGTCTACCCTATACTTGGTGACATTCTTCTGTTATTCTGTTGGAACATCCTGTCTGTGTGTTTTACACCGGACCTGGTTCCGTCTTGTTATTATTCTGTTGGAACATTCTGTCTGTGTGTTTTACACCGGACCTGGTTCCATTATTTATTATTATTCTGTCAGAATATCCTGTCTGTGCGTTTACGCCGGACCTGGTTCTATTGTTTATTATTCTGTCGGAATATCCTGTCTGTGCGTTTACTCCGGACCTGGTTCCATTATTTATTATTCTGTTAGAATAACCTGTCTGTGCGGTCTATCACATGCATGGTGATTTCTTTTGTTATTCCATTCGTTATTATACTCAGTTGGTTAAGTTTTAACTTCTATACTCCATGAAATTACTGAAATATCCTTGATAATTGCGGTTCATCCAGTATCTTTTCATGAAAATATTCTTCTAAGTATTCTTAAATTTTACTCCATAAAGCAGTATCATGTTGACAATTTGGACGTTGTTAATTCTTGGATAAATTAATTCTTAAACTTGTTTTATTGAATTCTTAAATCATTGTCATCATCCTCATGTTTATAAAATGTTGAAAGTCATATGTGGCCTGTAGTGCATAGATGGACTTGGTATGATTATGACCAGGGATTATTCGGTATAATCATGACCGTAATGTTACAAATGATGTGGTAAAAATCCTCATTGGCCCGTAGTGCATTGATGGACAGTTGTTGGCATGATCATGACCATTAATGAATACACGAATATCCTTAGCCGTAGTGCAAGGGTGATTCGATGATGTGGAAAAACCTTTTAAATCATAAAAGATAGTAGAGTTTATTTTCTACTTGACTCTTTTAATGGATTGCTTGTTCCGCTGCAGTTAAACTTGATGTCTATTATATTTTATCAGTGTAACACTGTTGAAGGCTAATGATAATTTATTCTGCATTATCTTAGTCATAATATTTCTTACTGGGCTAGTTGAGCTCACCCTTTCTTTCACTGTTCTCTTCAAGAAATGAGAATATAGCTGGGACGAGTCGGAAAACGGAGTGATGGCCCAGAGGATAGCATTAGTAGTCCTCACTATTCTGTGAAATAGTGTGATAATAATTGTAATGAGGACTCCTTTTGAGTATGAATACTCTCTAGAAGATAATATTTGTATTTAAACTCACAGATTATGTTTGGTCGTATTGTACACGACAGTTGTATTATTAAGCTGTATTTGTATTCAGTTCCATGTATCTGGCGACCCAAGATGGGTGATGTATACCTAATTTTGGGGGCGTCAAAGTTGGTATCAGAGCTTAGGGATATGATCCCTGGCTATGATGTGAGAATAGAACTAGGAGGGGAGAGACGGGGAATTCCTTCACTAGTATGACCTACCTAAGTTTATTTGCATGGTATTTAATTGGTCGGTCATAATATAAGGATAATATATGACATATCAATTAACTTTTATTTTGTGGCAGTATCTGAAAATGGCATCCGAGAATGTTGAGAATAGCAATGGAGCACAGGCGACTGTGGATTCACCACATATCAATAATCGGGATAATGTGCATCAGGAAGGCGACAATCCTCATGCAAACAACAATACTGACCAAATGATAAATGATGGAATGTTCAGAAGCTTTATGCAGTTCATGCAACAGCAGGCGAGAGCGACTCCTGTTCAAAATGTAGGTGGAAACACTGAAAACTCTCGGACGGTCACCGCTAAACAGCTCAAGGAGCTGGGACCACCGGAGTTTAAGGGAGAGCCAAAACCACTTATAGCGGAAACATGGATAAAGCAGATCACCAAGATATTTGATGTCTTGGGATGCTCCGAGGAGCAAAAGGTTCCCTTTGCCGCCTTTATGTTGCGAGGAGAGGCAGATTATTGGTGGGAATCGATTAAGCGTACTCAACCTGCTGCACTGAAGATGTCTTAGGAGAAGTTCCAAGAGCTGTTCAATGACAAATACTTTCCCGAAAATGTTCGTCACATGAAAGAGGTGGAGTTCATCAAATTGGAACAGAATAATATGACCGTGTCGCAGTATGAGGCTAAATTTGCTGAGTTGTCCCGGTTTGCGTCCCACTTGGTGGATAATGAAGAGCGAATGACGCGAATGTTTTTGCGAGGTTTGAAACCTGAGATACGTTAACATCTTATTTCTCATAAACTGTGTTTGTATTCAGATGTTGTGAATAGGGCTCAGTTAGTGGAGCGCGATAACGAGTCAACGCAACCAAAAGATTGCAGTCGGCAAAATGATAATACCAGTGAGAGCAGTCATCGAAGCGGTGACAACAAGCGTGGAGGGAATCAACAGGCCAGAAATGGTAACCACTTCGGTGGTAATCAGGGCCAAAATAATAAGAATGGTCATTTCAAGAAGAGGAGATTCAACAATGATGGATAGACGTCAGCACCAGAACTCGTTGTTAAGGAAGGAGAACGACCACCTATCATATGTTTCAAATGCGGAGGGGAGGGGCACATCAGTCCAAACTGCGCGATGCCGTCTAAAGCATGTTATAATTATGGAAGAGAATGTCATTTAGCTCGATTTTGTCGTTTACCAAAAACAAGTTCAGCCAAGATGGAGACACCAAAGGCCGTCCCAGAAAAGTCAAAATCGGTAGTGCAAGGAAGAGCGTTTGTTGTGACCTCCCAGAAAGCAAGGAACCCAAATGAGGTCATCACGGGTAAGCTTAACATAAACTCTAACGAAGTCTATACTTTATTTGATATCGGTTCTACCCAATCTTTTATTTCTCCTACTTGCGCTCATCGATTAAATTTGATTCCGGAGAAATTAGACTTTGACTTATCTGTTGAAACTCCATTGGGAGAAACCTTTATTACATCCACGGTTTATAAGTCTTGTTTGGTTCAAGTTGATACCCACACATTACCTGTCGATCTTATTTCATTAAAAATACTTACATTTGACGTGATTCTAGGGATTGATTGGTTAACTACTCATCATGCAAAAATTGATTGTTTTCGTAAGGTTGTTAGCTTTCATATTCCTAATCGACCTATTATGTAAATTCAAGCAACCAAACCATTAAAATTAATCGATGTCATCTCAAGCCATAAAGCTATTCGTTTATTGAAAAACGGATGTCAAGCTTTCTTAGCTCATGTCTCGGATCTAAACAAAAATACGTCAGTTTTGAATGATATTTCTATTGTTAATAAATTTCCTAACGTATTCCCTGAAGAACTTCCTGGCCTACCCCCAGAGCGTGAAATTGAATTTTGTATCGACCTTGAACCCGGTACAAAACTCATTTTCAAAGCCCCATATCGAATGGCTCCTATTGAACTTCAGGAGTTAAAGATCCAACTGCAGGAATTGTTAGACATTAGCTTTATTCGTCCTAGTACTTCTCGTTGGGGTGCTCCTGTGCTATTCGTGAAGAAGAAAGATGGAAGTATGCGACTTTGTATTGATTATCGGGAGTTAAATCATGTCACCATCAAAAACAGGTACCCATTGCCACGTATTGATGACCTGTTTGACCAGTTGCAAGGAGCACAATTCTTTTCAAAGATCGATCTTCGTTCTGGATATCATCAGCTGAAGGTTAGAAATGAGGATATTCCAAAGACGGCTTTCAGAACTCGGTACGGGCATTATGAATTCCTAGTCATGTCCTTTGGATTGACTAATGCTCCTGCTGCCTTCATGGATATGATGAACCGGGTATTCAAAGAATATTTAGATCACTTTGTGGTCGTCTTTATTGATGACATCCTTATTTATTCCAAAAGCCGTGAAGATCATGAGCAACACTTGAGGCTGGTACTCCAAAAGCTTTGTGAATACAAGCTTTATGCTAAGTTGAAGAAGTGCGAGTTCTGACTGGAGGAGGTAGCATTCCTTGGGCACGTAGTATCAAGTCGTGGAATATCTGTTGACCCGGCAAAGATTGAAGCTATTCAAAGCTGGGAGCAACCTAAATCAGTGACCGAAGTATGTAGCTTTCTTAGTTTAGCTGGTTATTATCGGAGATTCATGGAAGGATTTTCTCGAATCGCTACTCCATTAACTCAGCTGACTTGAAAAGATACAAAGTTTGGTTGGAGCGAAGAATGTGAAAAGAGTTTTTAAGAACTCAAGAGGAGACTCATTTCAGCACCTGTTCTAACAATACCATCTGGCTCGGAGGGATTTGTCATCTACAGTGATGCTTCGAGCAAAGGGTTGGGATGTGTTCTCATGCAACATGAAAAAGTCATAGCCTATGCATCAAGACAACTCAAGGAATATGAGATGAATTATCCTACTCATGATCTAGAGTTGGCAGCTGTTGTCTTTGCACTTAAAATTTGGAGGCATTACTTGTATGGGGAGAAGGTGGAGATATTTACGGATCATAAAAGCCTCAAATATTTCTTCACTCAAAAGGAACTCAACATGCGACAACGACGTTGGCTTGTACTGTTGAAAGATTATGATCATACCATTCAATACCATTCTGGAAAAGCGAACGTGGTAGCTGACGCATTGAGTAGAAGATCATATGCAAGTACGAGTGCGATATTGTCAACACAAAGGCCCATTTTGTGTGACTTGCAAAGGATGGAGATAGAGTTAAAGACTCTAAGGACCCATGTGATGATGGCGAATATACGAGTAGAACCAACTTTAATCGATAGAGTTAAAGTTGCTCAAGCTACAGACCTGGAGCTGATGCGTATGAGGAAGAAAGTGCAAGAAGGTGCTATGCCGGAAGCAAGAATAGATGAAGAAGGAATACTTCGAGTCAACTCCAGACTTTGTGTTCCTAACAACCCTGATTTAAAGTATGAAATTATGATGGAGGCGCACAACACACCATTTGCAATCCATCCTGGAAGTACCAAAATGTATCATGATCTTCGTCATACATTTTGGTGGAGCAATATGAAGAGAGAGATAGCGCTGTTTATCTCAAGGTGTCTAACTTGTCAACGAGTCAAAGCGGAGCATCAAGTACCAAAAGATCCATTACAACCACTTGAAATTCCATAATGGAAGTGGGAGCACATTACCATGGATTTTGTTACCGGTCTTCCTAGGGTTTCTCAAGGTATTGATGCGATTTGGGTCATTGTTGATAGATTGACCAAGTCTGCTCATTTCTTACCGATACGAGAAACTTATACACTTGAACGTCTTGTTCGTATGTACATAAACGAGATTGTAAGACTGCATGGTATGCCAGTATCCATAGTTTCTGACCGAGACCCAAGATTCACTTCACGATTTTGGGTTAGTTTACAAAAAGCTATGAGCACGGATTTATGATTTAGTTCAGCATATCATCCTCAGACGGACAGACAATCAGAAAGGGCTATTCAAACTCTTAAAGATCTATTAAGACTCTGTGTCCTTGATTTTAAGGGAAGTTGAGACAAGTTCTTACCATTGGTGGAGTTTTCCTACAACAACAGTTATAAAACAAGTATTGGCATTGCTCCATTCGAAGCATTGTATGGAAGAAAATGTCGTTCTCCAGTATGCTGGGATGAGGTGGGTGAAGCAACGTTTTTGAGACCGGAGTTGGTACGTATGACTACAGAAAAGATTCAAACGATCCGACAACGTATAAAAACCTCACAAGATCGACAAAAGAGTTATGCTGATCTTCATCGAAAGGACGTGGAATTTGATATAGGAGATCATGTGTTCTTACGTGTTGTTCCATGGAAAGGAGTTACGAGATTTGGAAAGAGAGAAAAGCTCAATCCTCGATTCATCGGTCCATTTTTAATCCTCGATCGAGTAGGAACTGTGGCTTATAAACTCGTTTTACCGCCAAGTATGTCTCGTGTTCATAACGTTTTTCACATATCCATGTTACGTAAATATGTGGAAGACCCGAACCATATTATTGAGTTAGAACCGGACGAAATAGCAGAAGATTTGACGTATGAAGAAGTTCCTGTTCAAATCTTGGATAAGAAGGAACATATTCTACGCTCCAAGGTTATACCTTAAGTAAAAGTTTTGTGGAGAAACCACGATGTTGAGGAAATAACTTGGGAGTTAGAATCTGAAATGAAATCAAGGTATCCTTACCTCTTCGACATACCAGGTACGTACCCTAATTTCGAGGGCGAAATTTCATAAGAAGGGGAGGTTGTAAGACCCCAACTTTTATAAATAAAGATGAATTTTCTATAAATATCATTTTTGAATATTATGGAGTTAATTTGATATAATGTTATAGTTGTGGGTAATATTTATAAATTTTATAAAGTACGCAAGTTGTTATATAATATTTGATTGGTCGGGGAATATTCGTTTTAACAGAAAATATTCGTACAACGACACAATCATTGGTAGACCCCACAACGTAATTATTGTCGGATGGAGAAAATGACAAAAATATTTTATTAAAAATAACGGCGGAAGTTTTACCATTGTTTCTGTTGAACTACTCGGTAGTAAAAGTACAGTAATACGTGTGGTTGCATAGTAACACACGGTATTAATTATTAATGCTTATGTGAGAAGTCACTCAGTTTGATTCAATTATTGTCAGTTAATAATATGAATTATTTAGTGATAATGAAGTTTTGTTTTATTCGTATTATTAACATAATAAAACAGAAACATCTTTTTATATAAAACATAATACTTTATTAAAGCTATTCTATAAATAGAATATATTATATTTTATTTAAAAGATTTTTCTTTAAATATGGACCGTCAGATTAAAATAATCAATCTGGACCGTTCATGGATTAGTTACTATGCATTCTATTTTTCTATAAATAGCATCTCATTCCTTCACTATTTCTTACGAATTCACTGAACTCTAGAGAGAGAAACTATAGAGAGAAACTATAGAGAGAGAAAAGAAAAGTATTCTGCTACTTAACTACTTCCTTATTTCAGTTCTTCTTTAAAACGGTAAGGGGTGTTATTCTTTCTTATTCATGAAGAGAACTGTAGTTATTCCATTTCTTATTATTCTGTTAGAATAGCCTGTATACGCGGTCTACCCTATACTTGGTGACATTCTTCTGTTATTCTGTTGGAACATCCTGTCTGTGTGTTTTACACCGGACCTGGTTCCATCTTGTTATTATTCTGTTGGAACATCCTGTCTGTGTGTTTTACACCGGACCTGGTTCCGTCTTGTTATTATTCTGTTGAAACATCTTGTCTGTGTATTTTACACCGGACCTGGTTCCATTATTTATTATTATTCTGTCGGAATATCCTGTCTGTGCGTTTACGCCGGACCTGGTTCCATTGTTTATTATTCTGTCGGAATATCCTGTCTGTGCGTTTACGCCAGACCTGGTTCCATTATTTATTATTCTGTTAGAATAACCTGTCTGTGCGGGCTATCGCATGCATGGTGATTTCTTTTGTTATTCCATTCGTTATTATACTCAGTTGGTTAAGTTTTAACTTCTATACTCCATGAAATTACTGAAATATCCTTGATAATTGCGGTTCATCTAGTATCTTTTCATGAAAATATTCTTCTAAGTATTCTTGAATTTTACTCCACAAAGCAGTATCATGTTGACAATGTGGACGTTGTTAATTCTTGGATAAATTAATTCTTAAACTTGTTTTATTGAATTCTTAAATCATTGTCATCATCCTCATGTTTATAAAATGTTGAAAGTCATATGTGGCCTGTAGTGCATAGATGGACTTGGTATGATTATGACCAGGGATTATTCGGTATAATCATGACCGTAATGTTACAAATGATGTGGTAAAAATCCTCATTGGCCCGTAGTGCATTGATGGACAGTTGTTGGCATGATCATGACCATTAATGAATACACGAATATCCTTAGCCGTAGTGCAAGGGTGATTCGATGATGTGAATTATTTTATTAAGCTGAGTCCCAGCGATAATAGTGTTGAAAAACCTTTTAAATCATAAAAGATAGTAGAGTTTATTTTCTACTTGACTCTTTTAATGGATTGCTTGTTCCGTTGCAGTTAAACTTGATGTCTATTATATTTTATCAGTGTAACACTGTTGAAGGCTAATGATAATTTATTCTGCATTATCTTAGTCATAATATTTCTTACTGGGCTAGTTGAGCTCACCCTTTCTTTCACTGTTCTCTTCAGGAAATGAGAATATAGCTGGGACGAGTCGGGAAACGGAGTAATGGTCCAGAGGATAGCATTAGTAGTCCTCACTATTCTGTGAAATAGTGTGATAATAATTGTAATGAGGACTCCTTTTGAGTATGAATACTCTCTAGAAGATAATATTTGTATTCAAACTCACAGATTATGTTTGGTCGTATTGTACACGACAGTTGTATTACTAAGTTGTATTTGTATTCAATACCATGTATCTGGCGACCCAAGATGGGTGATGTATACCTAATTTTGGGCGCGTCACACTTTTCATCTTCATCTTTTTCACGTCTAAAACTTCAATCTGGAGCTGTCAAACTGTCACCATAATGGAGGAAGTCCAAGATGTATCATTCAACTCCCACCTATCTCTAGTATGTTACCATAATCTTTATTTTTTTATTTAGTTATAAATTAAAAATCAACTTTAATCTTAGCCATTAAGAGTGTTCAAATTCAAGAGTCAAAAAATTGTGTAAAATACTTAGTGTCATTGATCTGCCCCCTATATATATATATATATATATATATATATATATATATATATATATATATATATATATATATATAAATGTGTATAACAATTTATATTTGTAGATCTATAAATATATATATAAACAAGTATGAGATAGTTCAAATAGATTAATTCAATAACTTATCTCAAATACTTTGACCAATTTTCTCTTCTGCAATAGATCAGAACTGTGAGTAAAAGAGAAAGAAAGCTTCTTTATATAGAAAAAATGTAGGCAAGGAGTACAAGCTTTTCTTTTCTTAAGAATTGACAACTTCAAATGAACTGAAAAGCCTTCTATTTATAAAATTTTCGAGCTAAGGGTATAATGATCATTTGATAGCTTATTTAAAAAATCAATGATTATATTTATTAAATTTGAAATCAAGGGCTCGAATGAGATACAAGAGTCACAGGGATTGCCCAAGATTTGAATACTCACTCCGTCCCTTAATATAAGTCGTTTTAGATAAGTGTTTGTCTATTAAGTCGTTTAAAAATTTCAAGTAAGCATTAATTGCTTAGTTTCCAATATTACACTAAGGGAGTGTTTGATAAAAACTTAGTGGGTGTTTGTTTAGAGCTGAATGGAACTAAATCTGAATGGCTGAATCGGTCAGTGCGTTTGTTTTGGTCTGAATGGCTGAATCGGTAAGATGGACGAGCTGAATGGCTAAATCAGATTTTTTGAGCTGAATGAAGTAAAAAAAAATTAAAAAATTAAAAAAAATATATTAACTATTAGATTAAGTAATATTAAATAAATTTACAACAATTTTGAATTTTTTCAGATGGGTAAAATAATAAAGTTTTGTTATTCAGATGTTTCGGACATGTCAATTATCAAACAACTTTTTTCATTCAGATTTAGATTCAACTCATTCAGATTTAGCTCATTCAGATTCAGATTCAAATTTATTCAGTTTTTATCAAACACCCCCTTAATCTGAATGAGCTGAATCTGAATCTGAATGAAAAAGGTTGTTTGATAATTGACATGTCTGAAACATCTGAATAACAGATTTTTATTATTTTACCACTCTAAAATAAATTCAAAATTGTTATAAATGTATTTAATATTACTTAATATAATAGTTAATATTATAAAAAAAACTTCATTCAGCACTCATTCAGCCAAAAAATGACACTAAACCATTCAGGCCAAATTGGCTGAATGACTAACCGATTCAGCCATTTAGACGATTTTTTTCCAAAACAAACACACTTGGCTGACCGATTCAGTCATTCATACCTAAACAAACAGCTCCCAAGTATTAAATATAGCTTTGGTTCTCTCACTATTTTTTGCCCAATAAATAACACTCTTTTTCTAATATAAGGACAATATAGACAATTGATATTATATTTAATTCTATAAAATTATTTTCTTAATACTTGTACACACATCTAAAAAGACTTATATTAAGAAACGAACAGAATACTTAACATTTTCAAACTTTGGTTGATATAAAAAGTTAGCTTCCAATTAGCATTAAATAAACACATGGCTTATTTATTGCTAAATCTTTCAAATGCAGCATGCCTAGGGTCAATGAATGTAAGACCCCAACTTTTTAATGAATAAAATCAAATTTTCTTTATTTATTATTGTGAATAATAAGGTGTTAATTTGATATAATATTTGGTTATGGGTGAAATGTGCAAATTTTGCAAAATAAACAAGTGATTATAAAATATTCATTTTGTCGGGGAATATTCGTTTGGTCGTGAAATATTCTTTTTGTCGGGGAATATTCGTACGACGGCGCAGCTATTTGTAGGTCCTATAATGAAAAACGGTCGGGGGAAGATAACGACAAAAATTAAGTTTTTATATATAACGGCTTGTTGTTACCGTTAACACTGTTGGAATACCCGGTGGTTAAAATACAGTAATACGCGTGGTTGCACAGTAGCACACGGATTGCACAATATTTTTGAATTATTAATTCTTACGAAGGAAGGCACTACTCAATAATTGTTACAGTAGTTACTGTTCAATATTTTATTTTATTGATTCACTAATTGCTGCTTTGATATTTTATATTATTGTTATTTCAATTATCGTCACTACATAGTATCTCCTTTATCAGATCAATAATTCAAATTATTTGGAATAATATTATTAGATAACATTATTGACAATGTCTAAAAAGTTCTGTCAAGGAGAGGTTTGGTCACCTAATTGTGCGCCAGTAAGGTGAAATCCTTATTGAAAAGCCCCCTCTTTCCTAGGAACGGCCTGGTTGTCATAAATGTGATTCTGTAATATTATTTGTTAATAATTAATTATTGATTCATATGATAAGGAAATATTTATTTTATGTGGATATAAATGATGGATTTATTTATGTGGTTATTAATGAAGGAGTTAATGTTGAGGTGTTTTATCAGTATTTTTGTCGGAATGGAGGTATTAAAAATCAAATCAGGATTTTTGAGATATTTTTGCGGGGGTTATAATTTTTAATCCGACCGTTGGATCATAGTAATTTTTGGATATGTTATACATATATAAGTTGAGTATATGTCCACAAATTTTGAACCGTTAAAAATGAACGAATGATTTGTTATGAATTTTACGAGATAACTGGTTCAGAAATTGTTGAATTTTCGGACTTTATCATTTTGGTGAAAAATTCTAGAATGAGTGGGCCCCACCTATGGTTGGTGAAGAAATTTGTTGAGATTTTTATTCAAATGTGGTAGGCTTGAATAGTAGTAGGTAAATCTATCAGGTTGCAGGTTAAGTCTGCTTCGGCGTGCTAACAATTTCCTATAAATAGAGGGCTAAGTTAGAATTGAAAATCACACCAGAAATAAGTTTTCTCTCCTTCTCTCTCTAGATTATTGAGTGTATTTTATGAGTATTTAGATAATTTGTAAGTTTCTATTCATCAGTGCAAGTTTCCTTCAGCCTTATGCCGATATTCCGGTCAGAAGTACTGTCTTTGCGAGGTAAGGGATATTATCTTCTTCTTAAATGATATTTTCTTCAATATTATTATGCCGAAATATTGGTATGAACTTTTTATCAAATTTGAAACTTTTTGTGTCGGGGTTACTATTCACGTATACGACACTATTCACGTATACGGCACTATTTACCGAAAAATGAAATTTTCTTCTTTTTGTACAAGATGTCTATTATGGTTACTATCTTTGATTGTATCCATGTTTTGATCTTTATTCTTGAATTTTACTTCGAAATTGGTTATTATGGAGTATTATTGATCTTGGATAAACTGTAATACGAATCTCTAACATTTGTTATTTTGTTTCACTGAATTCGTTTCTTTAAAATATTTTTCATCATTCTCAGTCCTAAATGATGATATTACTGAATATCTTTGACCTGTAGTGCAAAGATGAATGATTAAATGATGAATATCTTTAGCCTGTAGTACAAAGATGAATGATTACCTAATGAATATATTTGGCTCGTAGTGCAAAGATGAATATGTGTTGAGATGAACATGACCAACTGGTGATACAAATGAATATCTTTGGCTCGTAGTGTAAAGATGAATATTTGATTAAAGATGTGTATTGATTGATGTTACAGGGATAAAATATTGATGATGGACTTCTAAATCTTAGAAGATAGTAGAATTCTTTCTCTACTTGACTCTTCTAATGGATTATTGTTTCCCTTGTAGTTGTTGATCTAAAACTTGTTGTCGATTATATTCTATCAGATTTTTCCCTGTTGAAGACTAATGATAATTTGTTGTATACTATCTTAGTCATAATATTTTCTTACTGGGCTAGTTGAGCTCACCCTTTTCCTTTTGTTCCATCTTTCTCAGGAGGTGAGAATATAGCGGGAACTAGTCAGGGTGTGGAGTGATGTTTCCAGTCAGTTGTGTTAGCAGCCCTCACTATTTTGTAAAATAGTGTGATAATAATTATAATGAGGACTCCTTTTGAGTTTGTATAATCTCTAGTAGATAGTATTTGTATTCAAACTCACAGTATATGCGTTGTCGTATTTTGCACGACAATTGTATTACTGAAGTTGTATTTGTTTCGGTACCATGTATTTGGCGTCTCAGAATGGGTTGGATGGAATAGACCTATTTTGGGGTTGTCACAGTTGGTATCAAAGCTTAGGGATATGATCCCTGGCTGAGATATGATACAAGAACTAGGAGGGGAGAGACGGGGAATTCCTTCGCTAGTATGACCTACCTAAGTTTGTTTGGTATTTATTTGGTCGGTCAGAGTATAGGGATAATATGTGACATGTCAATTAACCCTTGTTTTGTTGCAGTGTTTGAAAATGGCATCTAAAAATGTTGTGATAAGCAATGAAGCATATGAGACCGTTGAGTCACCAACGATCAATACCCATGATAATGTGCATCAGGATGGCAATAATCCTCAGGTGAAAAACGACACCGACCAAATAACGAACGACGGTACGTTTAGGAGCTTTTTAGAATTCATGCAACACCAAACGAGAGAGACTCCTGTTCATAATATAGGTGGAAACAATGGCAACCCACAGTTGGTCACCGCTAAGCAGTTCAAGGAGCTGGGACCACCAGAGTTTTTGGGAAAGCCAGAGCCACTTACGGCAGAGACGTGGATAAAGCAGATCACCAAGATATTTGATGTCTTGGGATGTTCCGAGGAGCAAAAGGTTCCTTTTGCCACCTTCATGTTGCGAGAAGAGGCAGATTACTGGTGGGAATCTGTAAAGCGTACTCAATCTGCCGCACTGAAGATGTCTTGGGAGAAGTTCCAAGAATTGTTCAACGACAAGTACTTTTCCGAAAGTATTCGTCACATGAAGGAGGTTGAGTTCATCAAGCTGGAGCAAAACAATATGAACGTGTCGCAATACGAAGCTAAGTTTGCGGAGTTATCCTGATTTGCATCCCATTTGGTTGATAATGAAGAGAGAATGACGCGGATATTTTTACGAGGATTGAAACCCGAAATACGTCAATACCTCATTTCTCACAAACTTTGTTTATATTCAGATGTTGTGAATAGGGCTTAGTTAATGGAACATGATAATGAGCCAGCCCAATCGAAGGATAACGAGCAACAACACGATAATAATCGTACCAGTGGCAACGGTCATCGGAACAATGATAACCATCGTGGAGGAAATTATCATGCCAAAAATGGTAACCACTTCGGTGGTAATCATGGCCAAGATAATAGAAGAAATGATTTAAGTGGAAATTTCAAGAAGAGAAGATTTAACGATGACGGGAAGACGTCGGCAACAGCACCAGCACCAGCAACAAATTCTAGGGGAGGAGAACGACCGTCAGTTAGATGCTACAGATGCGGAGAGGAGGGACATATAAGTCCAAAATGTTCACAGATTTCCAAGAAATGTTTTAGTTGTGAAAAAGACGGTCACATAGCTCGATTTTATCCTGCAGCGAAATCAAGTCTAGTTGGGACGGTGGCACCAAAGGAGGATACGGAAAAAATGAAGTCGGTGGCTTCAGGAAGAGCGTTTTTCGTGACTTCTCAAAAAGCGAGTGACCCGAACGAAGTTAGCACGGGTTAGCTAATTATAAATTTTTGCGAAGTCTATACCTTATTAGATACCGGTTCCACCCATTCTTTTATCTCTCTTACTTGCGCTCAACGTTTAAATCTGACCCCGAAGAAGTTAGATTTTGACTTATTCGTTGAAACTCCGTTAGGAGAAACCTTCATTACATGTGCTATCCAAGTCTTGGATGAGAGTCACAGTTTTGAATGATATTTCTGTTGTTAGTAACTTTCTTGACATATTCCTGAATGAATTCTTAGCCTACCCCTAGAGTGTGAAATCGAATTTTGTATTGACCCCAGTACAAAACCCATTTCTAAAACCCTTAAATATTTCTTCAACCAAAACGAACGTATAATGAGCCAAAGACGTTGGCTCGAGCTGTTGAAGATTACGATCGTACCATTCAATACCATCGTGGGAAAGCGAACGTGGTAGCTGACGCGTTGAGTAGAAGATCGTATGCGTTTACGAGTGCGATCTTGTTAACACAAAAAACCCATTTCGTATAACTTACAAATAATGAAGATAGAGTTAAAGACTCTAGGGACCCACGTGAAGATAACGAATATATGAGTAGAATCGACTTTAATCGATAACGTTAAAGACGCTCAAGCTACACACTAGAGTTGATGAATATAAAGAAGAAGGTGCAAGAATGCGTTATTCTAGAAGTAAGAATCGAATGAAGAGAAGAAAGCTCAAGCCTTCGATTTATTTAAAATCCTCGATCGAGTAGGAACTGTGACCTATAGACTTGCCTTAACGCTAAGTATGTCGCGTGTTCATAACGTTTTTCACGTATCGATGTTACGTAAATAAGTGGACAACCCGAATCATATTATTGCGTTAGAACCAGACGAGATAACCGAAGATTTAACGTTCGAGGAGGTACCTGTCAAGATATTGGATAGGAAAGAGCATGTCCTACGCACGAAGGTTATACCACAAGTTAAGATTTTGTGGAGAAACCACGCTATTGAAGAAATGACCTGGGAGTTGGAATCAAAAATGAAAGCGAGGTACCCTCATCTTTTTGAAACACCAGGTACGTACGTCAATTTCGAGGACAAAATTTCATAAAGAGGGGAGGTTGTAAGACCACAACTTTTTAATGAATAAAATCAAATTTCTTTTATTTATTATTGTGAATAATAACGTGTTAATTTGATATAAAATTTGGTTATGGGTGAAATGTGCAAATTTTGCAAAATAAACAAGTGGTTATAAAATATTCATTTTGTCGGGGAATATTCGTTTGGTCGTGAAATATTCTTTCTGTCAGGAAATATTCGTACGACGGCGCAGCTATTTGTGGGCCCCATAACGGAAAACGGTCGGGGGAAGATAACGATAAAAATTTAGTTTTTATATATAACGATGTAGTTGTTACCGTTAACACTGTTGGAATACCCGGTGGTTAAAATACAGTAATACACGTGGTTGCACAGTAGCACACGGATTGCACAGTATTTTTGAATTATTGATTCTTACGAAGGAAGGCACTACTCAATAATTGTTACAGTAGTTACTGTTCAATATTTTATTTTATTGATTCACTAATTGCTGCTTTGATATTTTATATTATTATTATTTCAATTATCGTCACTACACAGTATCTCCTTTATCAGATCAGTAATTCAGATTATTTGGAATAATATTATTAGATAATATTATTGGCAATATCTAGAAAGTTCTGTCAAGGAGAGGTTTGGTCACCTAATTGCGCGCCAGTAAGGTGAAATCCTTATTGAAAAGCCCCCTCTTTCCTAAGAACGGCCTGGTTGTCATAAATGTGATTCTGTAATATTATTTGTGAATAATTAATTATTGATTCATATGATAAGGAAATATTTATTTTATGTGGATATAAATGATGGATTTATTTATGTGGTTATTAATGAAGGAGTTAATGTTGAGGTGTTTTATCAGTATTTTTGTCGGAATGGAGGTATTAAAAATCAAATCAGGATTTTTGAGATATTTTTGCGGGGGTTATAATTTCTAATCCGACTGTTGGATCATAGTAATTTTTGGATATGTTATACATATATAAGTTGAGTACATGTCCACAAATTTTGAACCGTTAAAAATGAACGAATGATTTGTTATGAATTTTACGAAATGACTGGTTCAGAAATTGTTGAATTTTCGGAGTTTATCATTTTAATAGAAAATTCTAGAATGAGTGGGCCCCACCTATGGTTGGTGAAGAAATGTGTTGAGATTTTTATTCAAATGTGGTAGGCTTGAATAGTAGCAGATAAATCTATCAGGTTGCAGGTTAAGTCTGCTTCGGCGTGCTAACAATTTCCTATAAATTGAGGGCTAAGTTAGAATTGAAAATTACACCAGAAATAAGTTTTTTCTCTTTCTCTCTCTCTCTCTCTAGATTATTGAGTGTATTTTATGAGTATTTAGATAATTTATAAGTTTCTATTCATCAGTGCAAGTTTCCTTCAGCCTTGTGTCGATATTTAGGTCAGAAGTACTGTCTTTGCGAGGTAAGGGATATTATCTTCTTCTTAAATGATATTTTCTTCAATATCATTATGTCGAAATATTGGTATGAACTTTTTATCAAATTTAAAACTTTTTGTGTCGGGGTTACTATTCACGTATACAACAGTATTCACGTATACGGCATTATTCACGAATACGGCACTATTCACCGAAAAATGAAATTTTCTTCTTTTTATCCAAGATGTCTATTATGGTTACTATCTTTGATTATATCCATGTTTTGATCTTTATTCATGAATTTTACTTCAAAATTGGTTATTATGGAGTATTATTGATCTTGGATAAACTGTAATACGAATCTCTAATATTTATTATTTTGTTTCACTAGATTCGTTCCTTTAAAATATTTTTCATCATCCTCAGTCCTAAATGATGATATTACTGAATATCTTTGGCCTGTAGTGCAAAGATGAATGATTAAATGATGAATATCTTTGGCCTGTAGTGCAAAGATGAATGATTAGCTGATGAATATCTTTGGCCCGTAGTGCAAAGATGAACATGTGTTGAGATGAACATGACCAACTGGTGATACAAATGAATATCTTTGGCCCGTAGTGCAAAGATGAATATTTGATTAAAGATGTGTATTGATTGATGTTACAGGAATAAAATATTGATGATGGACTTCTAAATCTTAGAAGATAGTAGAATTCTTTCTTTACTTGACTCTTCTAATGGATTGTTATTTCCGCTGCAGTTGTTGATCTAAAACTTGTTGTCGATTATATTCTATCAGATTTTTCCCTGTTGAAGACTAATGATAATTCGTTGTATATTATCTTAGTCATAATATTTTCTTACTGGGCTAGTTGAGCTCACTCTTTTCCTTTTGTTCCATCTTTCCCAGGAGGCGAGAATATAGCAGGAATCAGTTGTGTTAGAAATCCTCACTATTTTATAAAATAGTGTGATAATAATTATAATGAGGACTCCTTTTGAGTTTGTATAATCTCTAGTAGACAGTATTTGTATTCAAACTCACAGTATATGTGTTGTCGTATTTTGCACGACAATTATATTACTGAAGTTTTATTTGTTTCGGTACCATGTATTTGGCGACTCAAAATGGGTTGGATGGAATTGACCTATTTAGGGAAACTGAACCGGTTCGAACCGGTCGGTTCGGTGCAAAGCTAAACCAGTTCGGTACGGGTCAAAAAACCGATACATACCGAATTTTCGATTCTAGTTTCGGTGGAGTGTTTGGTTTGGTCAAGAAATACCGAACCGAACCGGTTGTGCCGAATTTTTAAATAATATATTAAAAAAATAAAATATAACTTGACAAATCAATTCTTTAAGACTTTTGTCTAACCATAAAAAATTAACTTGAAAGTCTCCTCTATTTATAGAATAGAGGTAAGACAAGAGAAGGCATACTAGACAATGTAGGATGTCTAACCATGTAAAATTAACTTGAAAGTCTCCTCTATTTATAGAATAGAGGTAAGATAAGAGAAGGTATACTAGACAATGTGGGATGTCTAACCATGTAAAATTAACTTGAAAGTCTCATCTATTTATAGAATAGAGGTAAGATAAGAGATAACATACTAGATAATGTGGGATGTATTTGAAATCCTTAGTATTTGGTTGTCTCCAAGTCTCAAAGTCCCATATTAGCTAAATTAGTAAAATTTTAAAGAAATTTTTCTTATAATTTGATTATCATGTAATAATGAATTCAAGATAACAACTAATTAAACTATTATTACTTATTATTATTAAATTAATAATTAATATTGGGATGTAAATACCAACTTGACCCTTGTGAAGGGAACTTATGGCACCATCTCACATAACTTATTTCTAAGTCCCACATTGAAGAAAGTTTTCTTTATAAAAACACTACAATGTGAAGCCTTTACTATTTAGTTGAGAATTGATTACCATTTAATAATGAATTCAAGATAACAAGTAATCAAAATATTATTACTTAATATAGGGATGTAAATACCAACTTAGAAATCACATAAGGGAGCTTATGGCACCATCTTACATAACTTGTTTCTAAATTTTCCTTATAAATTGATTACATGTAATAATGATTCAAGATAACACGTAATAAAATTATAATTATTTAATATAGGGATGTAAATTTAATATTGGAATGTAAATACCAACTTAGACTCTCATCAAATCTGACACTAATGAATGCCAAGAAAATCACATAACATAAGGGAACTTATTGCACTATCTTACTTAACTTGTTTCTAAACTACCAAGTGAAATCTTAATAGTCAAGTCCCACATTAGTTTACTTATAAAAGTCTAAGGAAGTTTTCCTTATAAAAAGACTTCCAAATATTAATAGCCAAGTGCCCAAGTCCCACATTGGTTCACTTATCAAAGTCTAAAGAAGTTTTCCTTATAAAAATACTACCAAGTGAGATTTTAATAGCTAAGTCCCACATGGGTTATTTTATAAAAGTCTAAGGAAGTTTTTCTATTAAAAGACTATCAAGTGAAATTTTCCTTAAGACTTTAATAGCCAAGTCCCACCTTGGTTATTTTGTAAAAGTCTAAGGAAGTTTTTCTTATAAAAAGACTTCCAAGTCTTATATTTTTTTATTGGGCTGAATTTTAGCTTGAAAAAGGTTGAGTTTGGTACAAGTCATGGGCTACTTCCTTTAGCCAAATTTTGGCTCAAAAATAAGTGTTGGGATGCTTTTTCTTGGGCCGATTTTTGTTTAAAATTGGGCTGAGTAATAATTTAAATTTGGGGCCAGTTCTAGTAAGGTAAATGTGACGCCCCCAAAAATAGGTATACGTCACCCATCTTGGGTCGCCAGATACATGGTACAGAATTCAAATACAACTTAATTATACAATAGTCATGTAAGATACGACAAAGCATGAGCTATGAGCTGTGAGTTTGAATACAAACATTGTCTACTAGAGAGTATAAAAACTTAAAAGGAGTCCTCATTACAATTATTGTCACACTATTTCACATAATAGTGAGGACAACTAATACTATGATCTGAATCGTCACTCTGTTTCCCGACTAGTCCCGGCTACGTTCTCATTTCCTGAAGAGAACAGTGAAAGAAAGGGTGAGCTCAACGAGCCCAGTAGGAAATATTATGACTAAGATAATGCAGAATAAATTATCGTTAGCCTTCAACAGTGTTAAACTGATAAAATATAACAAACATCAAGTTTAACTGCAGCGGAACAAGCAATCCATTAAAAGAGTCAAGTAGAGAATAAAATCTACTATCTTTTATGATTTAAAAGGTTTTTCATCACTTTTAACGCTGGGACTCAGCTTAATAAATAATCCACATTATCGAATCACCCCTGCACTACGGCCAAGGATATTCTTTAGTATCACGACCACGAATTATCCATGCACTACGGCTAAAGATAATCACGTTTTCATCAACGGTCCTGATCATGCCATAAAATAATTCATCTTTGCACTACGACCAAAGAGAATCCATAGCCATAATCATACCAAAAACTGTCCATCAATGCACTACGGCAAATGAGGATTTTTACCACATCATTCGTTACATTACGGTCATGATTACACCGAATAATCACTAGTCATAATCATACCAAGTCCATTTATACACTACAGGCCACAGATGACTTTATCCACATCATTTGTAACATTACGGTCATGATTACACCGAATAATCCCTGGTCATAATCATACCAAGTCCATCTGTGCACTACAGGTCACAGATGACTTTCAACATAATATAAACATGAGGATGATGACAATGACATAATATTCAATAAAACAAGTTCAAGAATTAATTTATCCAGGAACCAATAATGTCCAAATTGTCAACATGATACTGCTTTGTGGAGTAAAATTCAAGAATGCTTAGAATAATATTTCCATGAAAAGATAATGGATGAAGCGCAAATATCAAGGATATTCCACTAATTTTATGGAGTATAGAAGTCAAAACTTTAACCAACTGAGTATAATAAAGAATGGAATAACAAAAAAAAATCACCATGCATGCGATAGACCGCACATGCAGGTTATTCCAAAAGAATAATAAATAACGGAACCAGGTCCGACGTAAAACGCACAGACAGGATATTCCAACAGAATAGTAAAGAACGAAATAATAAATAATGTAACAAGGTCCGGCGTAAACGCACAGACAGGATATTCCGACAGAATAATAAAGAACGAAATAATAAATAATGGAACCAGGTCAGGCGTAATACGCACCGATAGGATATTCCGACAGAATAATAAAGAATGGAATAATAGAAGAATTTTACCATGTATGCGGTACTTCGCATAGACAGGTTATTCCAACATAATAATAAAGATAGAATAATAGAAGAATTTCACCATGTATGCGGTACTTCACATAAACAGGTTATTCCAACATAATAATAAAGAATGGAATAACATAAGAATTTCACCAAGTATAGGGTATCCCGCGTATACAGGTTATTCCAACGGAATAATAAAGAATGGAATAACATAAGTTCTCTTCATGAATAAGAAAGAAAGACTACCCCTTATGACTACAATAAATAATATCCCTTACCTTTGAAAGAAAAGTACTCCGACTAGTAGGTCGAGGATATACTCGAAGAAAACTTGCACTACGCTCAAAGCTTTCTTAAACTCTAAAGAAATACGCTCAAGATTATAGAAGAAGAACTCTCTCTATAGTTTCTCTCTATAGAGTTTCAGTGAATTCGTAAGAAATTATGAAGGAATGAACTTCTATTTATAGAAGAATGGACTGCATAGTAACTAACTCATGAACGGTCCAGATTGATTTACTTTAATCTGACGGTCCATATTTAAAGCAAAATATTTTAAATAAAATATAATATATTCTATTTATAATCTAATAAAACGAATAACTTTATAAAAGATTTTACTATGCAAACATTATACAAGCACTATGCAAACACTATGCATAATAAAATATAATATATTCTAATTATTGTATAATAAAACATATAACTTTGTAAAAGTATTCTGTTTTATATAAAAAGATTTTACTATGCAAAACACTATACATAATAGAATATAATATATTCTATTTATAGAATAACTTTATAAAAGTATTCTGTTTTATATAAAAAGTTTTTCTGTTTTATTACGTTAATAATACGAATAAAACAAAACTTCATTATCGCTAAATAATTCATATTATTAATTGACAATAATTGAATCAAACTGAGTGACTTCTCACATAAGCATTAATAATCAATACCATGTGCTACTATGCAACTACACGTATTACTGTACTTTTACTACCGAGTAGTTCAATAGTATCAACGGTAAAACTTTTGCCATTATTTTTAATAAAATATTTTTGTCGTTTTCTCAATCCGACAATAATTCCGTTGTGGGGTCCACCAATGATTGTACCGTCGTACGAATATTTCTCGACTAATCGAATATTCCTCGTAAATAGTAACTCGTGAATAGTACTCCGACACAAAAAGTGCCCCAAATACTCAAATGAACAATACTAGAGTGAATAGTAACCGGGTATTTTATGACAACTTGTCTACTTTGAAAAATTTTCACATATCACCCTTAACTTTAACCTTTTATCAATTTAACCATTTACCAAAATAGAAAAATTGAATACTTTTATTTCATAAAATTTGGGGTCTCACAATCTCCCCTCCTTGTGAAATTTCGCCCTCGAAATTTACGTACGTACCTGATATTCGAAGTGATGAGAATACCTTGCTTTCTTTTCGGATTGTACATTCCCGGTTATTTCCTCTCTATCATGATTTTTTATTTCTCATCTCCTGTATTTCAAATATCATTCTAGAATATAGTTTCAAAATAAGGGTTAATTGACATACCACATAATACCCCTATATTCTGATACCAAATAAACTTAGGTAGGTCATACTAGCGAAGGAATTCCCCGTCTCTCCCCTCCTAGTTCTATTCTCACATCCTAGCCAGGGATCATATTCCTAAGCTTTGATACCAACTGTGACGCCCCCAAAATTAGGTATACATCACCCATCTTGGGTCGCCACTTACATGGTATAAAAATCTAAATACAAACTTCATTTATACAACTGTCGTGTAAGATACGACAAAGCATGAGCTGTGAGTTTGAATACAAACATTGTCTACTAGAGAGTATAAAAACTCAAAAGGAGTCCTCGTTACAATTATTATCACACTATTTCACAGAATAGTGAGGACTACTAATACTATCATCTGAATCGTCACTCCGTTCCTCGACTAGTCCTGGCTACGTTCTCATTTCTTGAAGAGAACAGTGAAAGAAAGGGTGAGCTCAACTAGCCAAGTAGGAAATATTATGACTAAGATAATACAGAATAAATTATCGTTAGCCTTCAACAGTGTTAAACTGATAAAATATAACAAACATCAAGTTTAACTGCAGCGGAACAAGAAATCCATTAAAAGAGTCAAGTAGAGAATAAAATTTACTAACTTTTATGATTTAAAAGGTTTTTCATCACTTTTAACGCTGTGACTCATCTTAATAAATAATCCACATCATCGAATCACCCCTGCACTACGGCCAAGGATATTCTTTAGTATCACGACCACGAATTATCCATGCACTACGGCTAAAGATAATCACGTTTTCATCAACGGTCCTGATCATGCCATAAAATAATTCATCTTTGCACTACGACCAAAGAGAATCCATAGCCATAATCATACCAAAAACTGTCCATCAATGCACTACGGCAAATGAGGATTTTTACCACATCATTCGTTACATTACGGTCATGATTACACCGAATAATCACTAGTCATAATCATACCAAGTCCATTTATACACTACAGGCCACAGATGACTTTATCCACATCATTTATAACATTACGGTCATGATTACACCGAATAATCCCTGGTCATAATCATACCAAGTCCATCTGTGCACTACAGGTCACAGATGACTTTCAACATAATATAAACATGAGGATGATGACAATGACATAATATTCAATAAAACAAGTTCAAGAATTAATTTATCCAAGAACCAATAACGTCCAAATTGTCAACATGATACTGCTTTGTGGAGTAAAATTCAAGAATGCTTAGAATAATATTTCCATGAAAAGAAAATGGATGAAGCGCAAATATCAAGGATATTCCACTAATTTTATGGAGTATAGAAGTCAAAACTTTAACCAACTGAGTATAATAAAGAATGGAATAACAAAAAAAATCACCATGCATGCGATAGACCGCACATGCAGGTTATTCCAAAAGAATAATAAACAACGAAACCAGGTCCGGCGTAAAACGCACAGACAGGATATTCCAACAGAATAATAAAGAATGGAACTAGGTCCGGCGTAAACGCACAGACAGGATATTCCGACAGAATAATAAAGAATGAAATAATAAATAATGTAACCAGGTCCGGCGTAAACCCACAGATAGGATATTCCGACAGAATAATAAAGAACATAATAATAAATAATAGAACCAGGTCAGGCGTAATACGCACCGACAGGATATTCCGACAGAATAATAAAGAATAGAATAATAGAAGAATTTTACCATGTATGCGGTACTTCGCGTAGACAGGTTATTCCAACATAATAATAAAGATGGAATAATAGAAGAATTTCACCATGTATGCGGTACTTCGCATAAACAGGTTATTCCAACATAATAATAAAGAATGGAATAACAGAAGAATTTCACCAAGTATAGGGTATCCCGCGTATACAGGTTATTCCAACAGAATAATAAAGAATGGAATAACAGAAGTTCTCTTCATGAATAAGAAAGAAAGAATACCCCTTATGAGTACAACAAATAATATCCCTTACCTTTGAAAGAAGAGTACTCCGACTAGTAGGTCGAGGATATACTCGAAGAAAACTTGCACTACGCTCAAAGCTTTCTTAAACTCTAAAGAAATACGCTCAAGATTATAGAAGAAGAACTCTCTCTATAGTTTCTCTCTCTAGAGTTTCAGTGAATTCGTAAGAAATTATGAAGGAATGAGCTTCTATTTATAGAAGAATGGACTGCATAGTAACTAACTCATGAACGGTCCAGATTGATTTACTTTAATCTGACGGTCCATATTTAAAGCAAAATATTTTAAATAAAATATAATATATTCTATTTATAATCTAATAAAACGAATAACTTTATAAAAGATTTTATTATGCAAATACTATGCAGGCATTATGCAAATACTATGCATAATAAAATATAATATATTCTAATTATTGTATAATAAAACAGATAACTTTATAAAAGTATTCTGTTTTATATAAAAAGATTTTACTATGCAAAATACTATGCATAATAGAATATAATATATTCTATTTATAGAATAACTTTATAAAAGTATTCTGTTTTATATAAAAAGTTTTTCTGTTTTATTACGTTAATAATACGAATAAAACAAAACTTCATTATCACTAAATAATTCATATTATTAATTGACAATAATTGAATCAAACTGAGTGACTTCTCACATAAGCATTAATAATCAATACCGTGTGCTACTATGCAACCACACGCATTACTGTACTTTTACTACCGAGTAGTTCAACATTATCAACGGTAAAACTTCCGCCGTTACTTTTAATAAAATATTTTTGTCGTTTTTTCAATCCGACAATAATTCTGTTGTGGAGTCCACCAATGATTGTACCGTCGTATGAATATTTCCCGACTAATCGAATATTTCCCGTAAATAGTAAGTCGTGAATAGTAACTCGTGAATAGTAACTCGTGAATAGTAACTCATGAATAGTAACTCGTGAATAGTACTCCGACACAAAAAGTGTCCCAAATACTCAAGTGAACAATAGTAGAGTGAATAGTAACCAGGTATTTTATGACAACTTGTCTACTTTAAAATTTTTTTACATATCACCCTTAACTTTAACCTTTTATCAATTTAACCATTTACCAAAATAGAAAAATTGAATACTTTTATTTCATAAAATTCGGGGTCTCACAGTAAAAACCAGAACCGAACTGGTTAATCGGTTCGGTATACCGGTTCTGGTATCGGTTTCCTATTTTGGGGACTTTCGGTATTCGGTTCGGACCGGTTCGGTCTGGTTCTGTACCGATAAACACCCCTAGTCACAATGAAGGTGAAGGCTTTAAGTCTTAGTAATGCTACATATACAAATTATTCTATAATCATTTTACAAATTGCTAATATGACATATTTCACCTCAACAAATTAATTAACAAATTGCTTCAATGTAGTCCTCGGCCCTCCATAAAAAGTTGAGATGAAGTATGCCACATCAACAGTTTATAAAATATTTATAAAATAATTTGCGTCCTTAACATTATTCTTAAGCCTTTGCCTTCTCTTCTTTTACAAAGCCAATCACATGCATGCATTAATTAAACATTCCAAGCTCCCCTCAACTTTCGGATAAAAGGAAGACAAAAAGAATTGTGTTTTTTGCAATTTCTTTTTAGGCGTCAAGTCCTTTAATGATATAGGCTGTTTCTGTTTAGCTCAATTTTATGGTTAGTACTGAGCCATAGATTAGGAGACCAATTAGTTTGGTCTTTGTACTAACTATCAAACAAATCAAATCCCATTTTGAACAAAAAAAGCTCATAATCCAACCTACCTACCTAGTATATATCTTAAATTATGCTATTGACTGTATCATACAACAACTCTAAAGTATTTGCTAAAGAAAAATGTTATCGTAACAAGTTTATGATGTTAAGGGTTTTCAGTCTATCAAAGACCAATTTGAGAAATAATAAATTGCAAATAATCAAAGTTACTTTGTAGTCACCTTTAGTTTAAAAATGAACTATCGAACACACGTGGTTTCATAAACATAAATTATGTCCTGTCTTATAATTTATAAAAGAGAATATAATTTATCAATTTTATTCCATTATAAAATAACTTTCATTTTATTTTAAATTTTAAGTAATTTATGGAGTGGGTATTGAATAGATTGTAGCTGCAAATGTACATAAGATTAATATTAACTTTTAAAAAAGTTAATTTGTGATATATTTAAATTTAAAATTAAATTTAATATAATTCATTTATATTTTGAAAATAATAAATTTTATAATTAATAGTACTTTTATAATATTTATAATTATATTGTCATGAATTAAATAAATTTATATCAATTTCAAATTTGAATACGTTTGAAATTAATTTTCAAAAAATAAGTCAATATTGATTAATTTTATAATTTGAAAATGAAGATGAGTTGGATAATGATTGATGAATTGTCCACTTAAATGAAGATGTGGAATGTCATTTTGCATACATAGAGAACGGTCTTTTGACTCCCTCATCCTCAGGAGTAAAATAGAGATTGAAATAGATAATTAAATAAAGATAAGAAAATTGTTGGATAATGATTTGTTGATATATTCTACAAAGTTAGGGATAGAGGATTTATTAAGGAAACTGTTATGATTTGTTCCCACGTTTTGTATTTTTAGGCTAAAAAATAGGATATATTTCTATATTGTAATCTTGAGCATATTTATTTTTAATCAATAATCTCGTCATCATACTAGACTGATCGATAATATATTAAAACCTATAAAAAAAATTATAATAATCTCGAGGTTTCTTTTATATTAATAAGAGTAAAATACGTATTTAAAACTTTAAATACGTATGTGGAATATATCCTATTTTTGAGCCTAAAAATAATACAAAACTTGGGAAAGAGAATATCTTGGGGAGCAAGGGACTTGAGGACCAAGGCAAGAGAAAATCAACGGTAATAGAGCCCATTTCACGCAATATCCAAATTCCCATCATGTATATATATAAACTCTGCTTCACCCATAGGAACCAAAGCTTACAGAGAGTGAGTGAGAGAAAAAGGGAGAAAATGCAGATCTTCGTGAAAACTCTAACCGGGAAGACGATCACGCTGGAAGTGGAATCAAGCGATACTATAGACATTGTTAAGGCTAATATTCAGGATAAGGAAGGTATGTTCATGCTATTTGCGCCTTATTATCCACATAACAGTTTTCAAATGAAAACCAACAACTTAAATTCATGTCCCTGTTTTCCATAGTTATAGTTATGGTTAGGTTTGTATGTCATATGTGGGCTGACTTGCTGATTACTTATACTGTATGGTCGATAGAGAGCTAGCTTTTTAAGATCTTTCCACCACCACTGTTGATGTGATATTGTTATCTTTGGTTATCGTTTAGGTATCTCTCCGGACCAGCAGCGATTGATCTTCGCCGGAAAACAGCCTGAAGATGGCCGTACCCTGGCTGATTACAATATCCAGAAGGGTAAATTCTTTTACCCTGGCCTAATTTATTTGTGTGTGTGTGTATATATATATATATATGTATATATGTATATATGGAAATCATCTATGGCAAACGTTTGCTACGGACACTGTTCAGCAAACAAGCTCGCATCCGTTGATTTGGGCATTTAATAGCTTAAATTGGTCAAAAATTCCACCTAGCGCTACAGTTTGTAGCGGCAGTCCCTTTTCCTTTTTATTATTACATTACTACCCCTACCATTTAGTACATGTCTCAGTCATATGGCTATAATGTAAGGATTTTATTTTTATGTATACATAATGTAAAAATAAAAGATAATGATAAGATAAATTTGAATAAAAGATAAATTTATTTTTATAAATACGTAATATAAAAATAAGATAAGTTTGAATAAATTTATCTTTTATAATAAAACAAATTTATCTTTTATTATAAAAGATAAATTTATTTTTATAATATATATATACATATGTGTGTGTATATATATATATATATATATATATATATATATATATATATATATAAAAGATAAATTTATCAATTTATTATAAAAGATAAATTTATCAATAATTTTATTATAAAAGGTAAATTTATTTTATTATAAAAGATAAATTTATTCAAACTTATCTTATTTTTACATTATGTATTTATAAAAATAAATTTATCTTTTATTCAGACTTATCTTATCATTATCTTTTTTTTTACATTATGTATCTTTACATTATCTTTTATTTTTATATTATTTATACATAAAAATAAACTCATCTTTACATTATAGTCATATCGGCAGGCATATATTAAATGGTAGGGGCAGTAATGTAATAAGTCTAAGGACAAAAAGGAAAAAAGACTGTCGCTACAAGCTGTAACGGCAGGTGAAATTTTTGACCAATCTAAGCCATTAAATGTCCAGATCAACGGATGTGAGCTTGTTTGATGAACAGTGTCCGTAACAAACGTTTGCCACGGATGATTTCCCATATATATATATATATATATATATATATATATATATATATATATATATATATATATATATGCTCATGAAACTAAGTAGTTTTTAGTGTTAATTGTGCAGAGTCAACATTGCATCTTGTTCTGAAGCTTCGAGGAGGAGGGCAGGGTGTAATTAGACTTGCGCCTGCATTGCTTGCTTTGGCAAGAAAGTATAATCAGGACAAGATGATTTGCCGCAAGTAAGCTGTCTCTGAATTCAGAGAAGCTTAGTATTGCCAAGAGGATTATTTGTGATTAGAACTTATGAATTATAAGCTGTAATTTGATGGATGATTCTAGCGATTCCCTTGTATAGTTAGAAATGATATTTGATATTCATAGAATTAGGCAATGTTTAATTGGCATATGCAATTACTAATAATGTTGTTTTTTGCTTGTTTAAGATGCCATGCTCGCCTGCATCCTCGCGCTGTCAACTGTAGGAAGAAAAAATGTGGTCACAGCAACCAGGTGCTTGCTTCAATTAGACTATATATATATATATATATATATATATATATATATATATATATATATATATACTCCCGGACATGATCAAAAACGGACCAATTTTTTTTTTTGCTTTTTATTTTAAAACAACTAAAAAAAATTATTTAATATTTTATAAAACTGAAATTTTTCCATAATACAATGTTTTGGGCGTGATTTGAATACATATACCAAAAAATGGTGGTACAGTCTGCACAGACTGTACATGCATGTTTTGTTATAGGTATCCAAATCACGCCAAAAATATTGTATTATGAAAAAATTTCAGTTCCATAATTTTTTATTAGTTGTTTAAAAAAAAGGTCCGAATTTTGGTCCGGTCTGAGAGTCCGGACCTGATCCGGCCTCATATATATATATATATATATATATATATATATATATATATATATATATATATATGTTTCCTGTGGACGACTATTATCTAGCACTCGTCTCTTTTGCTTACATTTAATTGCAGTTGAGGCCGAAGGCGGCGTTTCCGAGGCGTAATTTACTATTCTATTTGTTTGGGTACTAAAATTTGTGAATGTGCCAAGTATTGACAGTTGCCTGATTATGTTTTGTTTAGAGCAATAAAATGGCAAAATTATGTCTATTTTATTTAAGTATTTGTTTGTGAATAATATATAATTTCATAGTTGTATTTTCAAGTTATTGAAACTAGCTTTATTTTATTGTTTTATTTCTTATTTTTTTTTTAGTTTGAATTAAATTATTACACATTTAATTAAACACTAAGTTATATTATATTTCAATCACTGCATATTTGGTAGTGGAGTGAGTAAAAGTGTCCAAGAAATGAAAAGCAAACATGCATGCATGGAATATAATGTTTTTAAAGTATTTTAAGTGTATGTTTGGTTGTCGGTGGTAGCAGGAGGTGTTGACAAAATTATTACATATATACACATTTTATTGAAATAAATTTTATTCCATATTCTCAACATGGAATAAAAAAAACAAAGGGATATAATGAATTTTCATTTCATTGAAATGATTATTCACCAAAATAATCATTAAATACACTAATTTTATTTCATATATTCTTCTATTCTATTTCCTCGATCCAAATGTAGCATAAAAAGCAAGTGGGGGTGTTTGAACTTGGGAATTCAGTTTGTGTAAAATTTAAACACTGCTAAATGTAGTGTTGGACATTTAGGTGTTATTGTTTTCGACCAAAATAAAAAATGTTAATTCAAACAGGCATGTCAATTTGTGTGATTGCCTCAGAGACTTGAGCAAGTGGAAGATAGATTAAGTGATTAAAACTTTTGATTTTTTTGGGCCAAAATGTTACCTTCAAAGTTATTTACAAATTTTTTATTTTTTAAAAAGATGAGATAAAAATGTAACCCACTAAATAGTGTGCTATTTCTTGGACTAGTTTAGTTGCAACTTTCTGGGCATGCTTAATTATTTTCTTTTAGACTTATAGTTGCTCTGTACAAATTATCATTAATAAAAATAATATTAATAAAACAAATTGAAATACATAGGGTCACATATTCCCTTATAACCCTTAATATAAAAAGGTCACTTTTACTTTGACATAGTATGAACTTATGTGTCAATTTCAAGAATACCCTCTCTTTTTTTAACTTTCTTTTTATTGAAATATTAAATATAAAGGGGTTCATTATAGTTGTTTAGTTTTAGTGTTTATATAGAGAATGAAATTAGGAATTCTATTTTCATCTTATTGCAAAGTTGCCCGCATTCACTAAGAAAGGAGAAAACGTGTCGACATTCGGGAAGGAAGAGAGCATTACGAATTACCACCGATATTGAAAAAAATTGAGATATCGAAAAAAAGTTCTAATACTTTTCTGAGTGATTGAAATAGCTAATTTCTTATGAAGAAATAGGGGTTTGAGCTTATATCGTAACATTTGGTATCAGAGCAGACGATATTAATAGGTTCGTAGAACTACCGGCTAAACGAAAAGTGCTACCTAGAAGTTGAATTAAAATATTGATAGGTCTTTGGAACTATCGGCTAATTAAGCCCTTTCCATTGTCGCTTGAGTGGAGTCGTCCTGGACGTCGGTAAGAAAGTGTGAGCATGGTGAAATGTTATGAATTCCAATGTGAGCTTGTCATATGACATTGGTAGTATAACACTAAATTATTTATTGGTAACATGTTTCTTTATTTTACGTAATTAATTATTAGCATAATATAATTATATTATTAAAAGTTTAAAATTTTAAATATATATGTTATGCAGAAAGAATCTAAATCACTCCTCTTAAATAGCATTTCTTTATTAAAATTACGTCGTTTTGAAGATTCTTTTAAAATAGAAAATAATATTAAAATAAAGTGGTCCCACTTGCTTTCCTTTTATTTACAAAAATACCATCCGCGGACCCACTTATTTTTTAAAAGAATCTCCAAAATGACGTAGTTTTAATAAAGGAGTGTTATTTAAGAGAGAGTGTTATTTAAGAGTAGTGCTTTAGATCCGTCCTCATGTTATATAAATGTAAAAATTATAAAGATATATGCAATTTTAGTATTTAAAGTATATATAAACGAGAATTAACTATGTAAATGTGTATAACTTTAGGGCAAAAACATGAATTAAGATGATTCATAAATATAAGGTCCATGGGCTTATTTAGGCTTCAAGACTTTTAATGATATATAGGCTGTTTAGAATTCCAGGCCCATTTAGCTCAAGTGTATGGTTAGTACTGGGCCATAAATTAGTTTATCATAAAAGTCTACAAGACCAATTATTTTGGGCCTTATAGTAACTATCAGACAAAACAAATCCCATTTTGAACCAAAAAAGCTCATAATCCAACATAGTATCTTAAATTTTGATATTGACTATATCATACAACAACTCTAAAGTATTTGATAAGGAAAAATGTTATCATAAAGTTAAAATAACAAGTTTATGACCATAAGATATACATTGTTTTCAATGATTGGGAGGATATGAATATATTGAATTAGATATACGTTAATGTTATGTTTGGATTGGAATGAGTGAAGGAATGTAATAAATAAGCGAATGGAATGGAGAGTGGAATGATTCATTCCATTCTAGCCAGCCAGGAATAATTGAGTCATAGTTTATTCAATTCCAATGGAACAACTAAACACAATTTTTTCATTCCATAAGAATAAGTCATTTTATTCTCATCTTCATTCTTTCGATCCAAACATAGCACAAGAGTTTTCAATAATTGCGAGGATATGAATATATTTAATTAGAAAGTACTCATCAAGTTAACATTGCTCTTATGAAACTTATTGGATCTCCATCAAGTCAAAGCCGGCCTAAAATAACTTGATATATTACATTATAGTTTTACTTATAACGCTTTCAAAGACCAATTTGAGAAAGAGTAAATTACAAATGAGTACATGTGATTTACTCAAAGTTACTTGTAACTCACCTGTATTTTATTATCGATCACCTGTGGTTTCATAAATATAGCATACTCTCACTCCACCAATAACAATGTTAACAAAAGCTAACGGATGGTGTGTGTAAGTACGTTGCTATCCTCCATATATATATATAAATATAAATATTAAGATGAATCTAATTAGACATAAACAACTCATAATTTGATTTAGGGCTTGAAAATATAATGAAATCATAGCTACAAATTAGAGGGTTAATTTGAGAACTTTGTCAAAAGCATTCTAATATAAAAATGATAAATCCCTTATATAGTTAATTCAATATATTTCATTAAAAAATATTCTTTGCTTTACCAATTAAGCTAAGCTAAGCTATTAATTGTATATATCTAGATGGGATGGCCATTCGCCACGCAGTCCACCACTTTGGATTATTAATTCAACATCGAGATTATTATTTTTATACTTTTTAATATATTATCAGTCTAAGTATGATGATGAGATATATTGATTAAAAATAATGAAATAAACCAAATATTTAAATACGTGCAGCCACCCTAGACCATTTTTGCCTCCCTCATGGAACATGAATGCCTTCTGAGGGACACCATTTGTCAGCAGCATGTGTAAGTGATATATATTAAGTATATATTAATTATTTTCGTTAATTATATTAATATATTATTATTATTATTATTATTATTATTATTATTATTATTATATATAGAGAGAGGAGTTTACAATTCACTACCACTTAATTTCACTTGTTCTAAGACAACACAAATCCATGAAAAGTGTCTTGAGGGAATGAATTTGTATTAGTGGTCAGCATGAACTGAACTTTATGATAAGTTTATTTCATAATTAATATAGTACTAATACACAGGCGGAAAAATCACCCTCCCACCTGTGTGTTCGTATTATATTAAACATAAAGTGAACTTATCATGAAGTTTGCTTCATGCTAACCGTATCCGTCATCTACTAATTAGAATAAGTAGAAGAATGGGGAATCTTACAAAACTTGCTATATAGTAATAGTAGTAGTAATAGTAGTAGGGAGTGATTATCATGAAATTAATTTTAGTTAATTGACCAATATAGTGTCAATACGCACGTTGGAAGGTGATCTCTCTAAATGTGTGTTAGCATTATATTGGTCAATTGACCAACTTACCATGAAATTAACTTCATGGTAAGCAGATCCATAGTATGATATAAAAAAATAAACGCGAACAAAAAGTTGACAATTAATTTGATGTAAATAAAATAGTAAAATCTTTTTTACTTTCCTATTTTTTTACATAGATTTCTTTTGTTCACTTATACAATTTTCTCTCTCTCGTTATCTCTCATTTCTTATCTTTTAACATCCCATTTTATCCTGTTTAACACACGCAGTGTGCGTCATGAAAACTACTTCCTCCGTTTCTTAATATAAGTAGTTTTAGAATTATGTACAACTATTAAGAAAATAATTGTATAACATTATATTATATTAATTGCCTTTATTGTCATTATATTAGGAAAAAATATTATTTATTAGGCAAAAAATAGTGAGAGAACTAACGTTATATACTTGGGATAATATTGGAAGTTAAGCAATTAATACTTACTTGAAATTCTCAAACAACATATATTAAAAGACAAAAACACTTCTTTAAAACGACTTATATTAAAGGACAGAAGTAGTAACATTTATAATTTGTCAACTTCTATCGAGAAAGAACAACTTTTAAGTAATACTCTCTTTGTTCCAACATTAGAAATATAATTTATTTTTTGAGGTCAAACACATATTAAATTCCAAATTTATGTGAATTAATTTAATTTTAACTGACATAATTACTATAGTTGTACAATATTTAATAAAACTATTAATCACAAAATTTATTTCATTCTAATTTTTTATGAATCATACTGAATTTAAAGTTTAATATGTCGTGATTTAACATCAAAATTAAATTAAAATTTTAAATTTAGAAGGGAAGGAGTATATATCAACCAACTATAGTAACCATGAAAATTATGAGCACAAGATCTATTCTTGTGTGTGTTTGGCTTTCTTAAACTCATTTGGGTTCCCCATACATACATAACATGGGTGAGACAACCATAGTCAATTGTTTATGCTTTAAACATTTCAACAATGGCATTTATATTATTTTACCATTTTATTTATCAAAATTACATGGCATTTATCTGATTATCACAACTAATTTAAATGTGACAACTGTAAACATATTTTTACATACATATGCAACACTTAATAATTAAGGTTAGTTTAGGTGGTCATTGGCCAACACCAAAATATTTGGCATCATCACTTTAAGAGAGGCCTCCTTGAGGTCAAATCGAGAATAATTATTTATTTATTTAGAATAAGTCTATATACATATTTAAAGTGTTATTCTATCTAAAAATACACTCAAATATAAAATAATACTATTAAATAAGGAGAGAGAATGTATTGTAAATGGAGTTGAGAGAAATATTTTAGAAATATTTTATACTTGGGTGTGTCTTCGGATATATAATTTGAGACTAAATATTAATGGACAAAATTAACTTTTAATTTTATATAAAAAGACAGATATATATCCTATCTATTTATACGCAAACTAATGATAATATGATATGTTTGTTATTAGTAAGTAAGGATATGATAGTACGTACAAACAGTAAGTTTTTATCCAATCTTTTAAATAATCATGAAGAAAACAAATATAACATGAGATTATTTTAAGTTATCCCATGAGTAGTTTTATTAAAAATAAATATGTGACTATAAGTATTTAATATTAATAAACAGTTTTGGGATTATAATCTATGAAAATATAGTCATGGGATTATATTCTTTGCAAATAAACATTGCTCTAGAGTCTAGTATTGTGATAAATTGATAATTCTAATGGAGTACTATTTCCACAAGTGTTTTTGATATTTTTACATGATCCTCTCTCACATGAAAATAAGACTCACTTTCTTCTCATGTAAGAGAGGACGACGTGAAAATATAAAAAATACATATAAAAATATCAGTCTCATGTGGTTGTCAAAATCAACTCCATCCCATTTTTTTAAAAACAAAAGTTTGTTGTTATTTCTTGACACAGATTTTAGACCTATCAAAAAATACATTTAAACATTATATTTCCTTCTATAATTAAACTAATATAGAGAAAAATGTGAAATTTAAATAAATTAAGAATATAAAAATGTATAAACAATTCAATGGATATATGTTCTCAACAAGTCTTAAAATGTATGCCAAGAAATGCTTTAAAAAATTATCCCTTCAAATATAATTGAGGACACAATTTTTTTTATTTAAATAGATTAATTTTCACTAAAATAAATACCCGGAGTTGACACTAATAATACTCCCTCCATTTCTAAATAAGTGACGTTTTAGATAGTTCAAAATTTTTTCAATATATTTGACGTTACCAAATTTTTAGGAAGTATTAATTATAATTTTTCCTCTATTGCCCTCAAGTATCTTTCTATCTCATTTATCTAGGCAACTATATGGAGTACATTTTTTCTTAAATAATGCAAGGATAATTGTGGTAATACATATCAATCTTAATGACAGAATTGGAGTAATAAATGACTTCCTAAATAAGTGCATGTGAAACCCTTCAAAACGTCACTTATTTAGGAATGGAGGGAGTAACATTTTGATCGGCAACTACTCCTTGTGTCCAATTTTATTTTTCCGGATTGATTTTTTATGATTAAATTGATTATATTTAAAATTAAAATTTATTACTTCCTCCGTCCTATGATAAAAGTCTTTATTACTATTTTGGGTAGTCCTATGTTAAATGTTCATTTTCCTTTAATAACCAAACTTTTACACATATTTTCCTATTATACTCGTAGCATTAAATATTTCATACTTTTCTTATTCTAATTATCTCTCTATATTTAATGATATTATTATGGATAATTTTATCATTTTATTCATCTTCTTAATTTTCGTGAAAAGTCCACTAGAATTTTTATCATGAGACTAAGGGAGTATTAAATTTATTTAATTTAAATTTTTTAATATACTTATTTAATTATTAATCTTAAAATTGATCGATTTGACCGTAAAAAAGCGATTACATTTTGACTAGTAACCATTAAGAGTTTTTATTACAACATTTATTATTGGGTTAGTGAATCTCATTTGCCAATTTCCATGGTCAGCCGACAGTCTCCAAAGCATTTCACATTCAATAATGGAGCAGCTCAATTAATATTATCAATAACACTAACAATTTTGAGTTGACTTTGGACCATCAAATCTAACCCATGCATGTTCCTCTTTTAAACCTTGTAGGTGGAGTGTTAAGTACTACTTAACGATTAGATCTATCCCCATTAATTCACAATTATTGACAAAGTAAAACTACACCACATAAAATAACTATTCAGTTTTCAGTTTTGGGATTGAGCAATAAATCAAATTAGAAAATAATCTTACCAAAAATCGCATAAATCGGACCAATTAAAACGCATCAACGGTTCTGGCGTATATGACGATTTTAGGTAGGTTGAAAAATTAAATTTACGTTTTCGGTTTGGTTACTAGCCAAAATCGCACGCATAAAATCGAAACCGCACCAAATAATCATCATGCTTTCTCAATTTTGATATGAGTATATATAATTTCTCTACTGTAACATATTCTCCTTATTTTATTTTAGAAGACAGATATTGCACGGTTGAATGAAGAATCAGCAATATTAATTATGTTTCAAATCAAGAGTAACTTGCTATTTCCTAAATCAAATGTGATAACATAGTATTAATCAACCATATAATTGTTGATGCTTGGAACTATTTTGCTAAGTTAGCTCCATTATTGTGTTCAGTGCGTAATACCTTTGCAGATTCTTAAATTCATCAAAGGTTCATGAGTTGTGGCCACCACATTGAACATATTCTAAATAAAAATTTAGTGGTTTAAAGCCTAGAGGTGATTGTGAGATTTAAAGAAGCATTGAGAAGCTTCCAAATTTATTGCTCAGATTAAACTGTGGCCACAAGGGGGAATCAAACTGGAGTTGGTACGTATGTAGCTTATAACCAAATTTACGATTTTTTTTATTTCAATTGGTTTTGGAACCTAAATCGCACCAAATAAAACCACACAGCATGGTTCAAAACCGCACCACACCAATCACAAATGGTTTCATGTGCAGTTTTGAATTTGTCAAACCTCACCTAAGTGGTTTCGTGTGCGATTTGAGCTTCAAACCGCACCATGCTCACCCCTATTCAGTTTAACTGGTGAAGCTACAAAAATCTACATTAAGTTTTTAGATATTTTAATTGGTCAAGTTCATTAATAGTAACCAACGAGATTTGATTGTTTTTCTAATACAAAATTGTTCAGTTTTATGTTTTATTGGTTAAATCCAAAATATAGCTAGGAGGGAATCATAAATCCGAGGAAGGTAAGACCTAAATAGGAAAATAACTCTCCCCACTCTAATTTGAGTGTCATAATTCAAAACTATATGTTTTTACATTACATATATGTTGGGATTGACTCATACTTCTGTGGGTTTGACGAATGATGATTACGACAGGGTAGTCGGGGGTAGTCCGTTCTTGGGGCTTGGGGATTTATTAGTAGCCCGATTTTAGGTTTTATTAATGTATTGTGCCTCATGTGTTTGGGCTCATGTTATAGCAGCTAGAGTTTTTCTAGTTACTATAAAAATATTTTTTTGATGTGTGGATCATTGTAGAATGTGTGAAGCATCTAATGAATACATCAGATAGGCATGACTAGCCAAATTGGTGAACCTGAGTATATCGCGTGTTCTTACTTTTCTGTCTTTTATATAATATACGTGTGATTGCAATATTATTCATTCTTAAATTCTAGCATTTGGTATCAGAGCTGCATTTGAGGGTTCTGGGATTGCCGAATTTAAGATGTCGAATATAGGATCATCACGGATTGAAATTGATAAATTTATTAGAAAGAGTTTTGAACTCTGAAAACTGAAGATGGAGGATCTGCTCGTGGATAAGGATGTCTGGAAAGTAATTGAAGATCCAAAGCCGATTATTACTGCTCAGAAGGAGGGGACGTCTTCGACTAAAATGGAGTTAAAGGAAACAATTACTGAATAGGAGAAGTTGGATTGGAATGCTTGTGGCCTGATTCGACCATGTCTTGCTTGTTGGTAGAATGCATATTAAGATTTGATGTTTTTAATGCATGTGTTCATGATTACTTGTAAGGTCCTTAATAGATATATGTATAAGGACTTAGTGATAGATCAAAAATTGTTAGGTTGATCTAAGCTTTCAACGTGTATCATTCTGTTATAGAATGTATAGATAGAAAGATCAAATCTGTTAGGTTGATCTTGAGATGTAATAGATTAGTCATGAAGAGATCGTAGTGCATCAACCTGATCAACATTGCAGAAATCAAGGCAGAAATCGTAGAGCCTGAAGATCGTAGTGTGCCTGCCTTGAAGGGAACTCTTCGGAAATCGTAGAGTGGTCCCATCGTTCGCCGAGCCAACTCCACGATCGTAGTATGCTGAAGGAAACATGAAGTTTACAAGTCAACGATCGTAGAGTGCTCTCGAGAACGTAGAGTGAACTACACGAGCAAGTCAAGAATCGTAGAGTGCTCTCGAGAACGTAGAGTGAACTACACGAGCAAGTCAAGAATCGTAGAGTGCTCTCGAGAACGTAGAGTTCAAGACACGATGAAGTAAAGAATGTAGTTCTATCAACTGTTAGCATCGTAGTGTTCAAGAAATGACACTATGATCAGAATCGTAGAGCATCACGACCCAAATCGTAGAGCTCATCTGTCAGTCAGAAAATGTCAAGCCTCATGAGTTGTTAATTCAAGATACGAGGAATGAATATGAGAAACTGCAGTGCCCATCAGTCCCAGATTGTATAAAATATCCTTAGGACGCAACAAAGAAGCGTATTGAAGAAGCCAAGGATAGTACTATGGAAAAGAGGGACAAAACACCCTTTCAGGTGGTAGGTGGAAAAGCAGCCTGCAGTGTCAGTGGTCCAGAATGCAGAATTCAGAAAATGTGCAGAAATGTCACCATCACGGTACAGAAAGCTCAGACGCATTTAATGCCACAACGGATGGATTCAAACGGATAGTTTTCTGTATCACATATATACAGATCAGACAGATGAGAGAAAAAAAGACAAGCAAGCAATAAAACATTCAACGTGAACAATTCTCCAAGGCTCAACTCTACGATCTGAGAAATTCCAAAGCTTGCTCAGCTACTCAGTTCTTAACGAACCTGTGCTTGCATAGCAACTGAGTAGCAACCTTCAGAACGAAACAACAATCATCATTCAACTGAAGAAGAGTACCAAGTCTGCTGAACTTGAAGAGTTCAAGAGTGAACTATTAGATAGCCAAGTCTGCTGGACTTGAAGAGTTCAAAAGTGAACTAGAGAAGTTCCTAGACTGCTGGTCTAGAAGGAATCCAGTGGGATTCAGAAGTTTGTAAGAAACATCCTTAGTGGATATCCTACTCGTTGAGTAGAAGAGTGGACTAGGAGCCTTGTGTGCTCTGAACCACGTAAAAATAGCTGTGTCATTTACCTTACTGCCATAACTGCTATATCTGCTATAACTGCTTTACTCGTCTATTACTTTACTACTTGGTTAAGAAGATTAAAACAAATATTATTCCGCTAAGTTTTAATCACTATCTAAGAACAAGTCTAAAACAGAAAAGATTTTTAAATATCTATTCAACCCCCCCTTCTAGATAACTTGTGCCTATTAAGAACTAACAATTGGTATCAGAGCAGGTTCTATTTTACAGCTCACAAGCTTTAGTAGATCCACAATGGCACTAGTACCAAGCGAATCCAGGACCGGTGGAGGCAGCAGGCCACCGATGTGCAACAAAGACAAATTTGCTAACTGGAAGGTTAGAATGCAAGCTTACATGGACTCAATAGATGAAGATCTATTTGAGACTGTACTCAATGGGCCCTACATACCAACAAAGCTTGCACCAACCATTGACGAGCCAAACAAAGTGCAAATCAAGGTTAAGGAAGAATGGACAGACTCAGAAAAGAAAGCTGTCCAACTTGACAAGAAGGCTAAGAACATCTTGTTTCAATCCTTGGAGGACGATCTGTTTGACAATGTTGTAAATTGCAAAATAGCCAAGGAAGTTTGGGAAGCACTGCTGAGCATGCATGAAGGAACTGAAGAAGTTAGAGAAAACAAACAGTCTCTTCTAACACAGCAATACGAGATGTTTGCTCATATACAAGGAGAGAACGTAACTGCCACTTATGAAAGATTCAACATTCTGCTCAACTCTCTACGAGCATATGGAAAGGTCTATCCTAATAAAGATCTGACCATAAAGTTCATGAGAGCCCTACCTAGCAAGTGGGATGCCAAGACCACTGCAATAAGAGAATCAAAGAATCTCAACGAAATGACAGTTCAACAACTGTATGGAAATCTCCTGACATACGAGCTGGAGCTGACTCAACGTGCTGAAACCCTTTCAGAAGGAAGAAGAAAGGAAAAGGGTGTTGCTCTCAAAGCAACTGAAAACGTCTCTAAAGTCATCACTGATAATGAATCTGACGATGATGAAGATGATAATGACGATCTTGCCATGATGGTAAGAAAACTAAGAAGATTTATGCGTCAAGGCAAAGCTGGCAAACAAAAGAAGGTCAGCAACTACTCAAGCCAGGAGCAAATACATGACCTATGCTACAACTGCAAAAAGCCTGGCCACTTTATTGCCGACTGCAACAAACCTTTAAGAGAAGAACTAAAGAAGAAGCAGCATGGAAAGAAAGAATACAAAGGAAGCAAGAGGCCTCAGAGAAAAGACAAAGACCTAGTAGCTGGAGGATCATGGAGTGATTCAGATAATGACTCAAATGCTGAGTCTGGAGATGAGGAAGAACCACAAATGGCCAATCTGTGCTTGATGGCCAAACATGCAAAGGACAAACAAAGCCTCAATATTCACAATGTAGATCTTGATGAGGTATTTGATTTTAACTCACCTGATGTAGATATGAATGACTTAAGAACTGCACTGCGTGGCATAACTAATGATCTACATCAGTATATGAAGTGGTTCAGAGTGTTATCTAAGGACCATTCACTTCTTCAAGAGGAGAAGAAGAAAGTTCAAGAAGAGCTTGAAACAGCCCTTCTAAGTTCTAATCTTCTCTCCAAGCTTGAAGCTGAGAATGAAACCTTAAAGCAGAAAAACACACATTACACACAAAGAGAGTCTAAGCTAACCTCTAAAATTGAGGAACTAGAAAAGACTATCTCTGCATGGAACAAATCTTCATCATCCATGGACTGCCTGCTATCTAATCAAAAAAGCACATTCGACAAGACAGGCTTAGGATTTGGGGAATCAATCCCTAAGCCAAGTGTGGAAAAGACAATGGAAACTAGCTCAAGTAATGTCTCAGGTTTTAGTAGAGGCATTGCTTTTGTTAAATCCTCAAAGTTGGAAGAACAAGTTCAACCATGTTCCACTGATTCCAGTTATACTCAAATAAGTAAGGGATCACACGCTGGTCTAGGCTTCATAAAGGAGAAGAGTAACCCAACCTCTACTTATCAACCTCGAAGAATCTTAGAGTCAAGAAAAACTAACTCTACGAATCAACTGAGAAGGTACAGTAGAAGTAAAGTATACTCATCACTATTTATGAAACCAAAGAACGCGTGGAAGAAAGAGAATCAGTTTAATAGAAGACCAACCAAGGAATCACACAAGTCCAAGTGGAAGATAAATCATCACACACACACAGGCATGCATCATAATAGATGTTTCATATGTGATAAACATGGTCATAGAGCTACAAAATGTTATTATAACTCCATGCATGTGAGACCCAAGACTAGACAAGTTTGGGTCCCCAAAGGAACTAACAAAGAAGGACCCATGCGAATATGGGTACCAAAATGAAGGTTCAAATGTTTTGACAGGAACAGTGCTCCACGACCTCGACATGGTATCTAGACAGTGGATGCTCAAGGCATATGACCGGGAACAAAGCTCTACTATCCAACTATGTAGAAAATGAGGGTCCCTCAGTCATTTTTGGAGATAATGGCTCGGGAAAGACAAAAGGCTATGGCTCTACTGGCAATGGGGCAATATCTTTTAGCAAAGTAGCCTATGTGGAAGGACTTCAACACAACCTTCTAAGCATCAGTCAACTCTGCGATAAGGGCCATCAAGTAACATTTCTCAACAATCAATGTCAAGTCAGAGACCTGAAGACATCTGCTATAAAGCTGATCGGAACAAGAGAAGGAAATGTTTACACTATAGACCTTGGTCAACTTAGCTCTGAAGAAACAATATGCTTTCTAGCAAAAGCATCCGAGGAATTAAGCTGGCTATGGCATAGAAGGCAGTCCCACTTAAACTTCAAGAACATGTCAAAACTGGCATCAAAAGATCTTGTAGCTGGTCTGCCTAAGTTCAACTTCGTGAAAGAAAGGCCATGCAACGCCTGCCAGCTTGGAAAGCAAACCAGAAGCTCATTTAAAAGCAAGACTGTCAACTCCATTGACAAACCTCTGCAGTTGCTTCACATGGATCTCTTCGGGCCAATCCCTACTACCAGTCTTGGAGGAAAAAGATACTCACTAGTTGTAGTTGATGACTACACTAGATTCACATGGGTATTTTTCCTAACTTCTAAGGATGAAAAAAGCTCCGAGCTAATCAAGATGTTCAGACTGGTGATGAACAAAAAAGGAGAGAAAATCAAGGCCATAAGGAGTGATCATGGCAGAGAATTCGACTTCTCAGAAATGGATCAGTTCGGCACAGACAATGGCATCAGTCACAACTTCTCAGCTCCACGAACTCCTCAACAAAATGGAGTTGCTGAACGAAAGAACAGAACCCTGATAGAGGCTGGAAGGACTCTACTAGCAGCAGCTCATCTGCCTGAATACTTCTGGGCAGAAGCTGTCAACACTGCATGCTACACTCAGAACAGATCATTAATCCACTCTACGATCAAGAAGACACCCTACGAACTATGGAAAGGAAGAAAGCCAAGTGTCAGCTATTTTCATGTCTTTGGCTGTGCATGCTACATTCTCAACAATGGAAAACAGTATTTGACAAAATTCCAGCCCAAGTCAGATGAAGGAATCTTTCTTGGATATGCCATAGACAGCAAAGCCTACAGGGTGTTCAACAAGAAGACACTGAGTGTCGAAGTCTCGATACACATCATCTTTGATGAAACTGACTTAGAAAAATCAGTGCCTGAAGACACTACGACCGGTAATACAGACACCACGAATGAAATCGTAGAGCTCAACACTACGATCGTAGTGCCAGATAGTGAAATCGTAGAGCGTGATAAAGAGATCGTAGAGAGGTCCATCCAAGACAGTGAGCCTCCACTTCAAGAAGAAGAGATAGACCTTGAAGATCTAAGACAGGAAGGCATCAGGACAGATGTTCCAACTGGGAACAGATGGGCAAGACACTCAGGATCTAATCATTGGAGATCCAAGTGCAAGAGTCAAGACAAGGGCTGCTACTCAGAATGAATGCTTCTATCTAAGCTTCCTATCACAAATAGAGCCAAAGAAGATAGAGGATGCTATGGAAGACTCCAGTTGGATAGAGGCCATGCAGGAAGAACTCAACCAGTTTGAACGAAGCAAAGTTTGGAGATTGGTACCAAGACCAAAGAGTCATCCTGTCATAGGAACCAAGTAGGTCTTCAGGAACAAAATGGATGAGGATGGGATCATTACCAGAAACAAGGCAAGATTAGTGGCAAAGGGCTATTCTCAAGAAGAAGGTATTGACTATGATGAGACATTTGCACCTGTTGCCAGACTTGAAGCTATCAGAATCTTCCTTGCCTTTGCTGCCCACATGAAGTTCAAAGTCTTTCAGATGGATGTCAAAAGTGCATTCCTAAATGGAGAACTTTAAGAAGAAGTCTATGTAGAACAACCTTCAGGTTTCATCAATCCATCTCTTTCCAATTATGTCTATAGATTAGATAAAGCTTTATATGGTCTTAAGCAAGCACCTAGAGCATGGTATGAAACACTGACTAACTTTTTAATAAAAAATGGGTTCACTAGAGGTAGAGTAGATACCACACTGTTTCTCAGAAAGCATAAGGACAAAGTCTTACTAGTTCAAATATATGTTGATGATATCATTTTTGGTTCTACTGACGAAAAGTTATGTAAGAGATTCTCTAAGCTAATGCAGAGCAAGTTTGAAATGAGCATGATGGGTGAGCTGAGTTTCTTCCTTGGACTGCAAGTAAAGCAGACTGAAGAAGGATTTTTCATAAACCAAGCCAAGTACATCAAAGACTTATTAAAGAAGTATGGCATGGATTCAGCCTCTCCCATGAAAACACCAATTGCTCCTGCAACCAAGCTTGACAAGGATGAGAAGGTAAGAGTATTGATATAACTCAATACAGAGGTATGATAGGTTCTCTTTTATACCTAACTGCCAGTAGACCAGATATAATGTTTGTAACATGCATATGTGCTAGATTTCAGGCTAACCCTAAAGAATCACGTTTGTCTGCTGTAAAGAGGATATTCAGGTATCTTAAGGGTACACCCCACTTGGGGCTGTGGTATCCCAAGGAATCCTCTTTTGATCTAATAGGATACACAGATGCTGATTATGCAGGATGCAAAATAGACAGAAAAAGTACAAGTGGCACCTGTCAACTACTTGGAAACAGACTTGTGTCTTGGTTCAGCAAAAAGCAAAATTCAGTATCCACTTCAACTGCAGAGGCTGAATACATTGTTGCTGGCAGCTGCTGTGCTCAGATTCTTTGGATGAGAAATCAGCTAGCTGACTACGGGTTTGATTTCAAGTCTATACCCATACACTGTGATAATACAAGTGCCATAGCTATAACTCATAATCCTGTCATGCATTCTAGAACCAAGTATATAGAAATAAGGTATCACTTCATTAGGGATCATGTGCAAAATGGTACTATCTCTTTGCAATATATCCCTACTGAAGATCAACTTGCTGATGTGTTTACAAAACCTTTAGATGAATTCAGATTTAATAAGTTAATAAGTGACTAGGCATGCTACATCTATCTTCATGAAAATATGCTCTAGACTGTGCTAACAATGACAGATAAAGGCTGAACTCAAAATCGTAGACATGATCAAGGAAAACTCACCATCGTAGAGCTGAACTGTCAACTACCTCAACGATCATAGCAAGAACTAAACTTCCATAAGTGCAGACTCGACGATGATCAAACAAGAAAAGTAGATCATGTGATGTTGAGCTCCATAACAAAGCAATCCCTCCAAGAGGTGCCTCAGGGACAAACCTAACCCTTGAATTACACCAATAGGTTGGCCCTTCCTGAGTTACCTTAAAAAGAAGGCTTAGTCAAAATCTCATCACTAGGACCTAGAACAGACTCAACGATCGTAGAACAGTCTCAACAGACAGACTCTACGAATGCGGGTCAGACTCTACGACTGCCGGACATACTCTACGACCGTAGGACAGACTCGACGATCGTAGGATAAACTACCAGTGCTGATCAGACTCTACGACCAGAAGTCAGACTCTACGATCTAGATCATACTGAGGACACCTCAGCTCTTAATACTCAAAGGACAATTCAGTACATTCCTACACATACGAGATCGTAGAGCCAAACAAAATAAGACACCTGTCCCACGAAGACAAAAAGAGAGGAAGGAAGTTATAAGTACAGATTGGACACCTGATTTTGAAATACTGAAGTTCAAAAGTTCATCTCTCATTCTCTCTCTTAAAGCAAAACCCTAACTCAGACAAAAGTTCAACCGTATCTATCTTATCAACAAAAGAATCAATGGCTGCTTCCAACGTAATTTCAGGCCACAGACTCTGTTTTGACGAGTTCAAGACTGCACCTCCAAAGTTCCACAAGATTTTAGCCTTGCTGAAGAAGGCTGATCTCGAAGAGGCACTCAGCACTGACACTCTTATCTATCCCAAGCTAGTGAAGGAATTCTACAAGAATGCGGTGTACAAGAACAACACAGTCACCACGCGAGTTCGAGGAGCTGAAATAAAGCTAAGGGCAGAAGACATCAATCTAGCCCTAAGATTCCAAAATATGGGACACCCAATTCTGGACGACATAAGGTATCAAGAGGGACTGAAGAAAATGCATCATAAAAAGAACCCCTCTGTCAAGGGTTACAAAAAGAAAGAGTTCCCACAAAGGTACGAGTTTTTAGCTGACATTGTTGGAAAATGCATATGCTGCAAGAGCTCAGGGCATGACTCTATTAATGAGGCTCAGCTTAAAATCATGACTGCCTTAGTCCATGGCACCCAACTCAACTATGGGGCAGTGCTGATTGAGTGGATCAGTAAATGGATAGCTAGCTCTAAGAAGTCAAAGAGCATCCCAAAGATGCTATATGGGAGGTTCATAAGCATCATTCTGCAGTCTGCTGTAGGTGATAAGATTGGGGATAATGAAGGAGAAGCCATAAATCCCAATCATAAAATGACACAACAATTGTTCAAGAACTGGGAGAGAAACCCTACTGATTTCATTCGAATGATGGCAGAATCAAGTGGGAGTACTGAGGAACTAAGGAAAGCAGGTGTTACAGGAGATATGTTTGTTGTCAGGGAAGTTGAAGAAGAAGAAGAAGCAAATAAAGAAGAATCCTCTGCTCTTGCAAGAAAAAGTAAGGGTAAAAGGAAGATGAGGGCAAGACAAGCTGAAGAGGCTCAAGGATCTGCAACCAACACTCATGTAGAGCCCTCTGACATAGAGACTCTAAGGAGGCTAAGGAAGATACAACTGCAAGAAGAAGCAGAAGAAGATCAGGCCACCATTTCACAAATCTTGAAGAAGAACAAGACTAGTCACAAGCTCAAAAGACCAACAGTGTCTTCAATCGTAGAGACCTTGCTGTTCTCTGAGTCGAGGCCAAGTGTGGCAGAAATGGAGGAAGCTGCTACAAGGGCAGTGGTTGATCAAGTGATGGATAAAGCCAGCAAGCCAAAGAAAAAGCTGGTCAAGAAGTACATCCTTGAAAATAAGAAGATACTGAAGAAAGAAGCCAAGAGCATGGCTGAAACAGTAGATCTGACCCAGACAACCGAAGATGAAAAGGCCCTAGCTGAGGGGGAAAACCCTGAAATACTCATGATTGAATATACACCAGCTGAGGGGGAGAAGTCCACAGCTCAAAAGGATGCTCAAGCTGAAGGGAACTTCCTAAATTTAGAAGAAGATGTACAAGCTGAGGGGGAGTTTTCAAACCTCCAAGAAAATGATCATATTGAGGGGGAGCCTCAAGATGTACCAATGGCAGAAAAAGAGGTTCCTATCCAAGACAAGGTTGAACCACTATCAAACATTCCAGAGGCCATCGAGGTAATGGAATCTCCTGAAGAAATCCAAGAAGAAGCTGACAGTGATGATGAACTTATGATCACAGGTGAAGGAAAGGATGGGTACAGAAGCTATCTATACAGACAGATGTTCTCTTACCTACCCATGATGGCCTATCACCAAGCTCTGATCCAGAAATCATGGGATCATATGTTCTGGAGCTTCAAGGAATATTCAGCAATTTCTATTCTAGCTCATGGATTTCCCAGAGAAGTCAACTTCTCCAAAAAGCTGATTACAAACAATGCCTCATCAAAAGCCAAACTTGAGGTATTGACTATCCCTACAAGCTTTATAGTTAATCATCTGCCATCACCCTCATTTAGCCATTTTTATGAATTTCCTAAATGGCTGGAAGTGATTCTCAACCCTTTAAATCAATTTTCAGTTACAGAATCCCACAATTCTGTAACTGAAGAACCAAAAGAAATCAACCTTACCCAGCTCCCTCAAATAACCAACTCTACGATTCCAGACTCCAGCCACATCGTAGAGTCACCACTCCTAAATGTCCAAACCCAAGCTCCTCCAACTGATATACCATCCTCCTCATCGCACAACTATTTCAGTCTTGATCTTGCTTTGTACAACTTGCAAGCTCAATCTCCACCAAGAACCCCTCAAATGGACAATCCTCAACCAGAAAATACCCTTCCAAGCATGCCCACCAAGGATGATATGAAAGAAACCTCTGAGCAAATGATCAAAACTATTGAAGCAAGCCTGGAATCTCACTCTGATCTCCTTAACATCCGCCTGAATCAAATGATACAAGCTGCTAACAAATTCCCTAGTACAATGAATACTGAACTCACTACAAAGCTAAGGGAAATTATCAAAGAGATTCTAAAGAGCATATCAGATAGAGATGAGATCCATTTCCAGGTTGCTGCCAAACAAAAAGAGGCTATGCTTGAAATACAGAAAAATCAAGATCGTCAACATCAGATTATGCTGGACAATATTATCAACTTAAAAGCTTCTGTGTACGACTTCCAGAAATCATATGCAAATCAGGAAAAGTATAATGATACAATTCTGACCATCCTCCAGAAGAAAGTAGCAAGAGCTGATCAACAAATCAAGGAGAATAAGGAGGACATTGCTCAGACTCAAAGCCAACTAAACGAGCTTGTCCAAGGGGTCAACAAGCTATCAGCTGACATTCGAACCCTTGATGCTGACATAAAGGGGGAGAAAGATAAAGGGAGCAGAGGAGATCAAATCAGAAGCAGAGGAGGTCAGACAACTCAAGAAAGGGGAAGAACACGAAGCCCTCCTGCAAGACAGACTCCACGATCTGGTCAGCAGGTAATTGTTACAGCTATTCCTTTGAGCCATCAGCAGGCAACTCCTAGCTCACAAGAAGTGACCAGGGTAAACATAAGAATGCCGACTGGAGATCCTGCATTCATGCGCAGACATGAGGAGAATCCTGTTATAAGTCGAAGCGAGCTAGAGGAGTTAGCGAGGAATGAAGAAGCTCAAAGGAAGAGAAGGGCTGAAGAATATGCAAATCCTCCTCCTCACAAGAGACCAAGAAAACAGAGATAAGTATAGAGTTTAATGTTTTATTGATGTAATGCTACATTGTAATATCTATTGATCATCAATAAATTCATGCTTATTCTCTAGAAATTTCAGCTGCTCACTGAAATGCTAAGTCATGTTTAAATTCCTGCAAATGTATCTAGTCACTAATAATCATGACAACAAATCTCCTTGGTTATGTCAACATCAAATAGGGGGAGATTGTTGGTAGAATGCATATTAAGATTTGATGTTTTTAATGCATGTGTTCATGATTACTTGTAAGGTCCTTAATAGATATATGTATAAGGACTTAGTGATAGATCAAAAATTGTTAGGTTGATCTAAGCTTTCAACGTGTATCATTCTGTTATAGAATGTATAGATAGAAAGATCAAATCTGTTAGGTTGATCTTGAGATGTAATAGATTAGTCATGAAGAGATCGTAGTGCATCAACCTGATCAACATTGCAGAAATCAAGGCAGAAATCGTAGAGCCTGAAGATCGTAGTGTGCCTGCCTTGAAGGGAACTCTTCGGAAATCGTAGAGTGGTCCCATCGTTCGCCGAGCCAACTCCACGATCGTAGTATGCTGAAGGAAACATGAAGTTTACAAGTCAACGATCGTAGAGTGCTCTCGAGAACGTAGAGTGAACTACACGAGCAAGTCAAGAATCGTAGAGTGCTCTCGAGAACGTAGAGTGAACTACACGAGCAAGTCAAGAATCGTAGAGTGCTCTCGAGAACGTAGAGTTCAAGACACGATGAAGTAAAGAATGTAGTTCTATCAACTGTTAGCATCGTAGTGTTCAAGAAATGACACTATGATCAGAATCGTAGAGCATCACGACCCAAATCGTAGAGCTCATCTGTCAGTCAGAAAATGTCAAGCCTCATGAGTTGTTAATTCAAGATACGAGGAATGAATATGAGAAACTGCAGTGCCCATCAGTCCCAGATTGTATAAAATATCCTTAGGACGCAACAAAGAAGCGTATTGAAGAAGCCAAGGATAGTACTATGGAAAAGAGGGACAAAACACCCTTTCAGGTGGTAGGTGGAAAAGCAGCCTGCAGTGTCAGTGGTCCAGAATGCAGAATTCAGAAAATGTGCAGAAATGTCACCATCACGGTACAGAAAGCACAGACGCATTTAATGCCACAACGGATGGATTCAAACGGATAGTTTTCTGTATCACATATATACAGATCAGACAGATGAGAGAAAAAAAGACAAGCAAGCAATAAAACATTCAACGTGAACAATTCTCCAAGGCTCAACTCTACGATCTGAGAAATTCCAAAGCTTGCTCAGCTACTCAGTTCTTAACGAACCTGTGCTTGCATAGCAACTGAGTAGCAACCTTCAGAACGAAACAACAATCATCATTCAACTGAAGAAGAGTACCAAGTCTGCTGAACTTGAAGAGTTCAAGAGTGAACTATTAGATAGCCAAGTCTGCTGGACTTGAAGAGTTCAAAAGTGAACTAGAGAAGTTCCTAGACTGCTGGTCTAGAAGGAATCCAGTGGGATTCAGAAGTTTGTAAGAAACATCCTTAGTGGATATCCTACTCGTTGAGTAGAAGAGTGGACTAGGAGCCTTGTGTGCTCTGAACCACTTAAAAATAGCTGTGTCATTTACCTTACTGCCATAACTGCTATATCTGCTATAACTGCTTTACTCGTCTATTACTTTACTTCTTGGTTAAGAAGATTAAAACAAATATTATTCCGCTAAGTTTTAATCACTATCTAAGAACAAGTCTAAAACAGAAAAGATTTTTAAATATCTATTCAACCCCCCCTTCTAGATAACTTGTGCCTATTAAGAACTAACATTGCTGATAACGTCCTGGTTAATGTTTCTGGGGAGAAGACTGCGAAGGATCTCTGGACGATATTGGAAACCCTATATCAAAGTAATTCCTTAGTTAATAAACTGTTTCTTAGGAATAAATTGTATAAACTTCGGATGGATGATGGAAGTTCATTTTCTGCACACCTATATGAATTTAATACCCTGATTAGTCAATTATCATAAATAAGTTGTGATATCAATGATGATGATAAAGCTATTACCTTACTCTGTTCACTACCTTATTCGTGGGATAATCTGATTATTGTGATTGGTAGTGGTACTAAAAAATTGTCATTTGAGGGGGTTATTTCAGTTTTATTGTCAGAAGATATGCAACGACAGAGTATAGAGAGTTCAACCAAGGAGGCTCTGTTAGTTCGAGGGCAAAATCAGGATAAAAATTTAAAGAGGTCTAGACACAAGTCACAATCACGAAGAAGATCTAAGAGTACTGACAGGTCAAAAATTAAATGCTGGAAGTGTAATGAATTTGGGCATATGAAAAAGGACTGCAAGAACAAGGGTGGTAAATCTGCGAATGAGAAGAACGATTCGGGAAATGAGGATGAAGTCATTGAAGACTTATACATAGCAGCTTCTTGTTTAGCCCAAATAGATAATGACGTCTGGTTCATTGATACAGGAGCTTCGTATCACATGACACCTCACAGGGATTGGCTCTGTCCGTATGAAGCATTCAACTGAGGTAATGTTATGATGGGTAACGACTCATCAATGAAAATTGTTGAAGCTCATGATACATGATGGTACTGTTAAAACACTTCTGGGAGTTATGCATATTCCTGACCTTAGCAGGAACTTGATATCAGTTAGCACGATGACAGATGAAGGTGTCAATTTCAGTTGCGACAAAGACTCATATAAGATGACTTGTGGGTCAATTGTAATAGTGCGTGGTAGAAGACATGGTACCTTATACAAGTTGTAGGGAATTACCATAAAGGGGAAGTTTGGTGGCTCTTTTATTTCTAAGAGAGTAGAAAGTGCTAAGAATAATTTGTCTATATTGTGGCATCAACGGTTGAGGCATATCAGTGAGAAAGGGGCTGTCCACTATAGTATCAAAGAAATTGGTGGAAGAAGTTCCTGATTGCTCCATGGGATTCAAATTCTGTGAGCATTATTTTTACTTAAAATAGAATAGAGTCAAGTTTAATTCTACTGCCATTAGAGCGACTGAAGTATTGGATTTTGTAAGACCCCGAATTTTATAAAATAAAAGTATTCAGTTTTTTTTATAGTTACTATTCAGTATATGGTTAAATTGATAAAAGTTAAAGTTAAGGGTGATATATGAATTTTTTCAAAAATACTCAAGTGGTTATAAAATATTCATTATTGTCGGGGAATATTCGTTTGGTCGTGGAATATTCTTTCTGTCGGGGAATATTCGTACGACGGCGAAGCCATTTGTGGGCCCCATAATAGAATAACTGTCGGATGAAGAAAACGACAAATTTGAATTTTATAAATAACGGCGTAGTTGTTACCGTTAACACTGTTGGAATACCTGGTGGTTAAAATACAGTAATACGCGTAGTTGTACGGTAGCACACGGTATTGCACCAATTATTGATTCTTACGTAAGAAGGCACTACTCAATAATTGTTACAGTAGTTACTGTTCAATATTTTATTTTATTGATTCAATAATTGCTGCGTTGATATTTTATATTATTGTTGTTTCAATAATTGTTACTGCACAGTATTTTCTATTATCAGATCAATAATTCATATTATTTGAATAATATTATTAGATAACATTATTGACAATGTCTAGAAAATTCTGTCTAAGGAGAGGTTTGGTCACCTAATTGCGCGCCAGTAAGGAGAAATTCTTATTGGAAAGCCCCCTCTTTCCTGGGAACGGCCTGGTTGTCATAAATGTGATTCTGTAATATTATTTGTGAATAATTAATTATTGATTCATATGATAAGAAAATATTTATTTTATGTGGATATAAATGAGGGATATATTTTTGTGGTTAAAAATGAAGGAGTTAATGTTGAGGTGTTTTATCTGTATTTTTGTCGAAACGGAGGTATTGAAAATCAAATTAGGGTTTTTGAGATATTTTGAGGGGGTTATAATTTTTAATCCGACCGTTGGATCGTGGTAATATTTGGATATGTTATACATATATAGGTTGAGTATATGTCCACAAATTTTGAACCGTTAAAAATGAACGTATGATTTGTTATGAATTTTACAAGATGACTGGTTCAGAAATTATTGAATTTTCGGAGTTAATCATTTTGGTGGAAAATTCTAGAATTGGTGGGCCCCACTCTTGATTGGTGAAAAAATGTGCTGAGATTTTTATTCAAATATGGTGGATGGGAATAGTAGCAGGTAAAGCCATCAGGTTGCAGGTTAAGTCTCCTTCGGCGTGCTAACATTTTCCTATAAATAGAGGGTTAAGTTAAAATTGAAAATCACACCAGAAATATAAGCATTCTCTCTTTCTCTCTCTATATTATGAAGCATATTTTGTGAGTATTTAGATACTTTGAGAGTTGCTATTCAGTGCAAGTTTCCTTCGGCTTTGCATTCCAGTCAGAAATACTGCTCTTTTGAGGTAAGGGATAGTAAGGGATTTTAAGGGTTGTTATGTTTTTCAGTTCGTACTTCTAACGACCTTCAGAAAATTCTGAAAAAATTTGAAATGATATTTTGATGAGTTTTATTGATTGTGTCCAAAAATAGTGATTTTTGGATGTATAGATTAAGAGTTATGAATTTTATGAGAAAAGACTATTGTAAAAGTAACCGCTTATAACTCCTTGTGGTTAACTCCAAAATTGATGAAATTTTTATTGGAGGTATATCTATATAATATCAGTGTACTCTGTGAATTTCATAATTTTTGGATAAAAGTACAATTTATGATAAATGTCTAAATATTCGGCGGTTTTGGCCATATGAAAAATAGTAAATGAATTTTAAAAATTCTGAGAAAAATATATGTTCACTATGGGACTATATTATGCTAAATCCCAGAAAAGAAATATTTTTAGAAATGATTTGATATTTTTCATGAAAATAGACTAGTTATGAGTAAATAAATTAAATATGTTATGTGAAGTAAGAAAATTGGAAAATAGGATTTTATGTCTTGAGAATCCTATATGAGGTATATGCAGATTTTTGATGAGGGTTTTTGGTTATTGGTGATGAAATCTTATGAGTTTGACATTTTAAGATGATTAAATCCATTATTTAGTAAAGTGTAAACAATTAAAATAAATTGTTTATAAGCTTAAGAAATGTTATTCTTTCAATATCATTATACCGAAATATTGGTATAGATTTTATTGTGGAATTTCTACCTTTTTGTGTCGGGGTTACTATTCATGAGTTACTATTCATGAGTTACTATTCACGAGTTACTATTCACGACAAAATTGTTTTCTTTTTTCTGACCAAATTATAGTTGATTTATGAATATTACTCTTGAGATTAAATCTATATGTTGATTATATTGATTTTATTATCATATATAACATTTTTATAACTCTAATGATGCTATTCTCTTTCACTTGAGTGTAAAGATGTGTAGATTATTGGTATGATCATGACTAGGGTTCTATTTGGCCAGTAGTGAAAAAGTTGAATTGTGACTGGTATGATCATGACCATTGAATTTATAATTGAATATCTTTAGCTTAAGTGCAAAGGTGAATTGATCAACATGGTTATAATTATTGTTTATATAAGTTCTAAAATGATTATATAGTTTTTTGAGATATGAATATATTTGGCCTGTAGTGCAAATATGAACTGTTGAGGATTATCTTTGGCCAGTAGTGCAAAGATGAATTATTGATGAATATCTTTGGCCCGTAGTGCAAAGATGAATTATTGATGAATATCTTTGGCTCGTAATGCAAAGATAATTTGTTGTTGAATATCTTTGGCCTGTAGTGCAAAGATGAGTTGTTGATGAATATCTTTGGCCCGTAGTGCAAAGATGACCTGTTGTTGAATATCTTTGGCTAGTAGTGCAAAGATGAATTGGTGACGAATATCTTTGGGCCGTAGTGCAAAGATGAAGTTATTAGTATGATTATAAACATGAACTGTGATTTGGTATAACCATGATATTTGATGTTTCAGGTAAAGACATGTGATGAAAATTATCTTCGTCCTGGGTGCGAAGAGGAATTGAGAATCACAATTATGATTATGAGTTATTCATATGTTTATGGACCAGAACTGTTGATTGATGTTACATGAATAAAATATTATTGGTGGATTTTTAACATAGAAAAGATAATAGACTTTATGGTCTATTTGATTCTTCTAATGGATTGCTCGTTCCGCTGCAACTATGGTTGAAATTTTTTATCATCTACCATATGTTCTAAATCTCTGATTTATTACTGTTGAAGGCTATTGATAATTTATTTATCTTTAGTCATGATATTCTTTACTGGGCTAGTTGTGCTCACCCTTTTATTTCATAATTCCTTTCAGGTAATAAGAGTGTAGCTTGGTCGAGCGAGGGTAATGGGAAAATAGAACGGTGGTCTCTAGCTGTGGAGGTTCTCCCTAAGCAGTATAGAAAAGTGTTGTATACATCATTTAGTAGTTATATTTGGTGAATCCAATAGGGTAAAGCGTACCCAACGTTAGAAGGGTGTTTTGCCACTGTGAGGTGTTGTCCACGGTTGGGACATGTGTCACATTTGGTATATATTTGTATCCAAACTCACAGCATATGTGTTGTTGTATTTCATACGATAATTGTTATAATAAAGTTGTAGTTGTTTTCTGTACCATGTATTTGGCGACTCAGAATGGGTTGGATGGAATGGACCTATTTCGGGGTCGTTACATTTTGGTATCAGAGCTTAGGGATATGGTCTCTGGCGGAGACCGGAGAATATAACTAGGAGGGGAGAGATGAGTAAATCCTTCGCTAGTGTGTCCTACCTAAGCTTATTTGTTGGTCAGTCATAATATCGGGATATCATGTGATATGTTAATTTGTTAAATTAACCCTTGTTTTGAAGCTGTATTTTAGAATGATATTTGAAATACAGGAGATGAGCAATGGAGAAATTATGATGACAGAGAAGATGGAATTTGAAATGAAAGGAAGGTATTTTCAACTCTTTGAAATACCAGGTACGTAAATTTTGAGGATGAAATTTCATAAGGAGGAGAGATTGTAAGACCCCGAATTTTATGAAATAAAAGTATTTAATTTTTCTTATAGTTACTATTCAGTAAATGGTTAAATTGATAAAAGTTAAAGTTAAGGGTGATATATGAATTTTTTCAAAAATACGCAAGTGGTTATAAAATATTCATTGTTGTCGGGGAATATTCGTTTGGTTGTGGAATATTCTTTTTGTCGGGAAATATTCGTACGACGGCGAAGCCATTTGTGGGCCCCATAATAGAATAACTATCGGATGAAGAAAACGACAAATTTGAATTTTATAAATAACGGCGTAGTTATTACCGTTAACACTGTTGGAATACCTGGTGGTTAAAATACAGTAATACGCGTAGTTGAACAGTAGCACACGGTATTGCACCAATTATTGATTCTTACGTAAGAAGGCACTACTCAATAATTGTTACAGTAGTTACTGTTCAATATTTTATTTTATTGATTCAATAATTGCTGCGTTGATATTTTATATTATTGTTGTTTCAATAATTGTTGTTGCACAGTATTTTCCATTATCAGATCAATAATTCATATTATTTGAATAATATTATTAGATAACATTATTGACAATGTCTAGAAAGTTCTGTTTAAGGAGAGGTTTGGTCACCTAATTGCGTGCTAGTAAGGAGAAATTCTTATTGGAAAGCCCCCTCTTTTCTGGGAACGGCCTGGTTGTCATAAATGTGATTCTGTAATATTATTTGTGAATAATTAATTATTGATTCATATGATAAGGAAATATTTATTTTATGTGGATATAAATGAGGGATATATTTTTGTGGTTAAAAATGAAGGAGTTAATGTTGAGGTGTTTTATCTGTATTTTTGTCGGAACGGAGGTATTGAAAATTAAATTAGGGTTTTTGAGATATTTTGCGAGGGTTATGATTTTTAATCCGACCGTTGGATCGCGGTAATATTTGGATATGTTATACATATATAAGTTGAGTATATGTCCACAAATTTTGAACCGTTAAAAATGAACGTATGATTTGTTATGAATTTTACGAGATGACTGGTTCAGAAATTATTGAATTTTCGGAGTTAATCATTTTGGTGGAAAATTCTAGAATTGGTGGGCCCCACTCTTGATTGGTGAAGAAATATGCTAAGATTTTTATTCAAATATGGTGGGTGGAAATAGTAGCAGGTAAAGACATCAGGTTGCAGGTTAAGTCTCCTTCGGCGTGCTAACATTTTCCTATAAATAGAGGGTTAAGTTAAAATTGAAAATCACACCAGAAACATAAGCTTTCTCTCTTTCTCTCTATATATTATGAAGCATATTTTGTGAGTATTTAGATACTTTGAGAGTTGCTATTCAGTGCAAGTTTCCTTCGGCTTTGCATTCCAGTCAGAAATACTGCTCTTTTGAGGTAAGGGATAGTAAGGAATTTTAAGGGTTGTTATGTTTTTCAGTTCGTACTTCTAACGACCTTCAGAAAATTCTGAAAAAATTTGAAATGATATTTTGATGAGTTTTATTGATTGTGTCCAAAAATAGTGATTTTTGGATGTATAGATTAAGAGTTATGAATTTTATGAGAAAAAACTATTTTAAAAGTAACCGCTTATAACTCCTTGTGGTTAACTCCAAAATTGATAAAATTTTTATTGGATGTATATCTATATAATATCAGTGTACTATGTGAATTTCAGAATTTTTGGATAAAAGTACAATTTATGATAAATGTCTAAATATTCGGCGGTTTTGGCCATATGATAAATAGTAAATGAATTTTAAAAATCTTGAGAAAAATATATGTTCACTATGGGACTATATTATGCTAAATCTCAGAAAAGAAATATTTTTAGAAATGATTTGGTATTTTTTATGAAAATAGACTAGTTATGAGTAAATGAATTAAATATGTTATGTGAAGTAAAAAAATTGGAAAATAGGATTTTATGTCTTGAGAATCCTATATGAGGTATATGCAGATTTTTGATGAGGGTTTTTGGTTATCGGTGATGAAATCTTTTGAGTTTGACATTTTAAGTTGATTAAATGCATTATTTAGTAAAGTGTAAACAATTAAAATAAATTATTTATAAGCTTAAGAAATGTTATTCTTTCAATATCATTATACTGAAATATTGGTATGGATTTTATTGTGGAATTTCTACCTTTTTGTGTCGGGATTACTATTCATGAGTTACTATTCATGAGTTACTATTCACGAGTTACTATTCACGACAAAATTGGTTTCTTTTTTCTGACCAAATTATAGTTGATTTATAAATATTACTCTTGAGATTAAATCTATATGTTGATTATATTGATTTTATTATCATATATAACATTTTTATAACCCTAATGATGCTATTCTCTTTTCACTTGAGTGTAAAGATGGGTAGATTATTGGTATGATCATGACTAGGGTTCTCTTTGGCTAGTAGTGAAAAAGTTGAATTGTGACTGGTATGATCATGACCATTGAATTTATAATTGAATATCTTTAGCTTAAGTGCAAAGGTGAATTGATCAACATGGTTATAATTATTGTTTATATAAGTTCTAAAATGATTATATAGTTTTTTGAGATATGAATATATTTGGCATGTAGTGCAAATATGAACTGTTGAGGATTATCTTTGGCCTGTAGTACAAAGATAATTATTGATGAATATCTTTGGCCCGTAGTGCAAAGATGAATTATTGATGAATATCTTTGGCTCGTAATGCAAAGATAATTTGTTGTTGAATATCTTTGGCCTGTAGTGCAAAGATGAGTTGTTGATGAATATCTTTGGCCCGTAGTGCAAAGATGACCTGTTGTTGAATATCTTTGGCTAGTAGTGCAAAGATGAATTGGTGACGAATATCTTTGGGCCGTAGTGCAAAGATGAAGTTATTAGTATGATTATAAACATGAACTGTGATTTGGTATAACCATGATATTTGATGTTTCAGGTAAAGACATGTGATGAAAATTATCTTCGTCCTGGGTGCGAAGAGGAATTGAGAATCACAATTATGATTATGAGTTATTCATATGTTTATGGACCAGAACTGTTGATTGATGTTACAGGAATAAAATATTATTGGTGGATTTTTAACATAGAAAAGATAATAGACTTTATGGTCTATTTGATTCTTCTAATGGATTGCTCGTTCCGCTGCAACTATGGTTGAAATTTTTTATCATCTACCATATGTTCTAAATCTCTGATTTATTACTGTTGAAGGCTATTGATAATTTATTTATCTTTAGTCATGATATTCTTTACTGGGCTAGTTGTGCTCACCCTTTTATTTCATAATTCCTTTCAGGTAATAAGAGTGTAGCTTGGTCGAGCGAGGGTAATGGGAAAATAGAACGGTGGTCTCTAGCTGTGGAGGTTCTCCCTAAGCAGTATAGAAAAGTGTTGTATACATCATTTAGTAGTTATATTTGGTGAATCCAATAGGGTAAAGCGTACCCAACGTTAGAAGGGTGTTTTGCCACTGTGAGGTGTTGTCCACGGTTGGGACATGTGTCACATTTGGTATATATTTGTATCCAAACTCACAGCATATGTATTGTTGTATTTAATACGACAATTGTTATAATAAAGTTGTAGTTATTTTCTGTACCATGTATTTGACGACTCAGAATGGGTTGGATGGAGTAGACCTATTTTGGGGTCGTTACATTTTGGTATCAGAGCTTAGGGATATGGTCTCTGGCGGAGACCGGGGAATATAACTAGGAGGGGAGAGATGAGTAAATCCTTCGCTAGTATGTCCTACCTAAGCTTATTTGTTGGTCAGTCATAATATCGGGATATCATGTGATATGTTAATTTGTTAAATTAACCCTTGTTTTGAAGCTGTATTTTAGAATGATATTTGAAATACAGGAGATGAGCAATGGAGAAATTATGATGACAGGGAAGATGGAATTTGAAATGAAAGGAAGGTATTTTCAACTCTTTGAAATACCAGGTACGTAAATTTTGAGGATGAAATTTCATAAGGAGGAGAGATTGTAAGACCCCGAATTTTATGAAATAAAAATATTTAATTTTTCTTATAGTTACTATTCAGTAAATGGTTAAATTGATAAAAGTTAAAGTTTAGGGTGATATATGAATTTTTTCAAAAATACGCAAGTGGTTATAAAATATTCATTATTGTCGGGGAATATTCGTTTGGTCGTGGAATATTCTTTCTGTCGGGGAATATTCGTACGACGGCGATGACATTTGTGGGCCCCATAATAGAATAACTGTCGGATGAAGAAAACGGCAAATTTGAATTTTATAAATAACGGCGTAGTTGTTACCGTTAACACTATTGGAATACCTGGTGGTTAAAATACAGTAATACGCGTAGTTGAACAGTAGCACACGGTATTGCACCAATTATTGATTCTTACGTAAGAAGGCACTACTCAATAATTGTTACAGTAGTTACTGTTCAATATTTTATTTTATTGATTCAATAATTGTTGCGTTGATATTTTATATTATTGTTGTTTCAATAATTATTACTGCACAGTATTTTCTATTATCAGATCAATAATTCATATTATTTGAATAATATTATTAGATAACATTATTGACAATGTCTAGAAAGTTTTGTCTAAGGAGAGGTTTGGTCACCTAATTGCGCGCCAGTAAGGATAAATTCTTATTGGAAAGCCCCATCTTTCCTGGGAACGGCCTAGTTGTCATAAATGTGATTCTGTAATATTATTTGTGAATAATTAATTATTGATTCATATGATAAGAAAATATTTATTATATGTGGATGTAAATGAGGGATATATTTTTGTGGTTAAAAATGAAGGAGTTAATGTTGAGGTGTTTTATCTGTATTTTTGTCGAAACGGAGGTATTGAAAATCAAATTAGGATTTTTGAGATATTTTGCGGGGGTTATAATTTTTAATCCGACCGTTGGATCGTGGTAATATTTGGATATGTTATACATATATAAGTTGAGTATATGTCCACAAATTTTGAACCGTTAAAAATGAACGTATGATTTGTTATGAATTTTACGAGATGACTGGTTCAGAAATTATTGAATTTTCGGAGTTAATCATTTTGGTGAAAAATTCTAGAATTGGTGGGCCCCACTCTTGATTGGTGAAGAAATGTGCTGAGATTTTTATTCAAATATGGTGGGTGGGAATAGTAGCAGGTAAAGACATCAGGTTGCAGGTTAAGTCTCCTTCGGCGTGCTAACATTTTCCTATAAATAGAGGGTTAAGTTAAAATTGAAAATCACACCAGAAACATAAGCTTTCTCTCTTTCTCTCTCAATATTATGAAGTATATTTTGTGAGTGTTTATATACTTTGAGAGTTGCTATTCAGTGCAAGTTTTCTTCGGCTTTGCATTCCAGTCAAAAATACTGTTATTTTGAGGTAAGGGATAGTAGGGAATTTTAAGGGTTGTTATGTTTTTCAGTTCGTACTTCTAACAACCTTCAGAAAATTTTGAAAAAAATTTAAAATGATATTTTGATGAGTTTTATTAATTGTGTCCAAAAATAGTGATTTTTGGATGTATAGATTAAGAGTTATGAATTTTATGAGAAAAGACTATTTTAAAAGTAACCGCTTATAACTCCTTGTGGTTAACTCCAAAATTGATAAAATTTTTATTGGAGGTATATCTATATAATATCAGTGTACTCTGTGAATTTCAAAATTTTTGGATAAAAGTATAATTTATGATAAATGTCTAAATATTCGGCGGTTTTGACCATATGAAAAACAGTAAATGAGTTTTCAAAATCCTGAGAAAAATATATGTTCACTATGGGACTATATTATGCTAAATTCCAGAAAAGAAATATTTTTAGAAATGATTTGGTATTTTTCATGAAAATAGACTAGTTATGAGTAAATGAATTAAATATGTTATGTGAAGTAAGAAAATTGGAAAATAGGATTTTATGTTTTGAGAATCCTATATGAGGTATATGCAAATTTTTGATGAGGATTTTTGGTTATTGGTGATGAAATCTTTTGAGTTTGACATTTTAAGTTGATTAAATGCATTATTTAGTAAAGTGTAAATAATTAAAATAAATTATTTATAAGCTTAAGAAATGTTATTCTTTCAATATCATTATACTGAAATATTGGTATGGATTTTATTGTGGAATTTCTACCTTTTTGTGTCGGGATTACTATTCATGAGTTACTATTCATGAGTTACTATTCACGAGTTACTATTCACGACAAAATTGGTTTCTTTTTTCTGACCAAATTATAGTTGATTTATAAATATTACTCTTGAGATTAAATCTATATGTTGATTATATTGATTTTATTATCATATATAACATTTTTATAACCCTAATGATGCTATTCTCTTTTCACTTGAGTGTAAAGATGGGTAGATTATTGGTATGATCATGACTAGGGTTCTCTTTGGCTAGTAGTGAAAAAGTTGAATTGTGACTGGTATGATCATGACCATTGAATTTATAATTGAATATCTTTAGCTTAAGTGCAAAGGTGAATTGATCAACATGGTTATAATTATTGTTTATATAAGTTCTAAAATGATTATATAGTTTTTTGAGATATGAATATATTTGGCATGTAGTGCAAATATGAACTGTTGAGGATTATCTTTGGCCTGTAGTACAAAGATAATTATTGATGAATATCTTTGGCCCGTAGTGCAAAGATGAATTATTGATGAATATCTTTGGCTCGTAATGCAAAGATAATTTGTTGTTGAATATCTTTGGCCTGTAGTGCAAAGATGAGTTGTTGATGAATATCTTTGGCCCGTAGTGCAAAGATGACCTGTTGTTGAATATCTTTGGCTAGTAGTGCAAAGATGAATTGGTGACGAATATCTTTGGGCCGTAGTGCAAAGATGAAGTTATTAGTATGATTATAAACATGAACTGTGATTTGGTATAACCATGATATTTGATGTTTCAGGTAAAGACATGTGATAAAAATTATCTTCGTCTTGGGTGCGAAGAGAAATTGAGAATCACAATTATGATTATGAGTTATTCATATGTTTATGGACCAGAACTGTTGATTGATGTTACAGGGATAAAATATTATTGGTGGATTTTTAACATGGAGAAGATAATAGACTTTATGGTCTATTTAATTCTTCTAATGGATTGCTCGTTCCGCTGCAACTATGGTTGAATTTTTTTATCATCTACCATATGTTCTAAATCTCTGATAAATTACTGTTGAAGGCTATTGATAATTTATTTATCTTTAGTCATGATATTCTTTACTGGGCTGGTTGTGCTCACCCTTTTGTTTCACAATTCTTTTCAGGTAATAAGAGTGTAGCTGGGTCGAGCGAGGGTAATGGGAAAATAGAACGGTGGTCTCTAGCTGTGGAGGTTCTCCCTAAGCAGTATAGAAAAGTGTCGTATACATCATTTAGTAGTTATATTTTGTGAATCCAATATGGTAAAGCGTACCCAACGTTGGAAGGGTGTTTTGCCACTGTGATGTGTTGTCCACGGTTGGGACATGTGTCACATTTGGTATATATTTGTATCCAAACTCACAGCATATGTGTTGTTATATTTAATACGACAATTGTTGTAATAAAGTTGTAGTTGTTTTCTGTACCATGTATTTGGCGACTCAGAATGGGTTGGATGGAATGGACCTATTTTGGGGTCGTTACATTTTGGTATCAGAGCTTAGGGATATGGTCTCTGGCGGAGATCGGAGAATATAACTAGGAGGGGATAGATGAGTAAATCCTTCGCTAGTGTGTCCTACCTAAGCTTATTTGTTGGTCAGTCATAATATCGGGATATTATGTGATATGTTAATTTGTTAAATTAACCCTTGTTTTGAAGCTGTATTTTAGAATGATATTTGAAATACAGGAGATGAGCAATGGAGAAATTATGATGACAGAGAATATGGAATTTGAAATGAAAGGAAGGTATTTTCAACTTCGAGGATGAAATTTCATAAGGAGGAGAGATTGTAAGACCCCGAATTTTATGAAATAAAAGTATTCAATTTTTCTTATAGTTACTATTTAGTAAATGGTTAAATTGATAAAAGTTAAAGTTAAGGGTGATATATGAATTTTTTCAAAAATACACAAGTGGTTATAAAATATTCATTGTTGTCGGGAAATATTCGTTTGGTCGTGGAATATTCTTTCTGTCGGGGAATATTCGTACGACGGCGAAGACATTTGTGGGCTCCATAATAGAATAACTGTCGGATGAAGAAAATGGCAAATTTGAATTTTATAAATAACGGCGTAGTTGTTACCGTTAACACTGTTGGAATACCTGGTGGTTAAAATACAGTAATACGCGTAGTTGAACAGTAGCACACGGTATTGCACCAATTATTGATTCTTACGTAAGAAGGCACTACTCAATAATTGTTACAGTAGTTACTGTTCAATATTTTATTTTATTGATTCAATAATTGCTGCGTTGATATTTTATATTATTGTTATTTCAATAATTGTTACTGCACAGTATTTTCTATTATCAGATCAATAAATCATATTATTTGAATAATATTATTAGATAACATTATTGACAATGTCTAGAAAGTTCTGTCTAAGGAGAGGTTTGGTCACCTAATTGCGCGCCAGTAAGGAGAAATTCTTATTGGAAAGCCCCCTCTTTCCTGGGAACGGCCTGGTTGTCATAAATGTGATTCTGTAATATTATTTGTGAATAATTAATTATTGATTCATATGATAAGAAGATATTTATTTTATGTGGATATAAATGAGGGATATATTTTTGTGGTTAAAAATGAAGGAGTTAATGTTGAGGTGTTTTATCTGTATTTTTGTCGGAACGGAGGTATTGAAAATCAAATTAGGGTTTTTGAGATATTTTGCGGGGGTTATAATTTTTAATCCGACCGTTGGATCAGGGTAATATTTGGATATGTTATACATATATAAGTTGAGTATATGTCCACAAATTTTGAACCGTTAAAAATGAACGTATGATTTGTTATGAATTTTACGAGATGACTGGTTCAGAAATTATTGAATTTTCGGAGTTAATCATTTTGGTGGAAAATTCTAGAATTGGTGGGCCCCACTCTTGATTGGTGAAGAAATATGTTGAGATTTTTATTCAAATATGGTGGGTGGGAATAGTAGCAGGTAAAGCCATCAGGTTGCAGGTTAAGTCTCCTTCGGCGTGCTAACATTTTCCTATAAATAGAGGGTTAAGTTAAAATTGAAAATCACACCAGAAACATAATGTGACGCCCCCAAAATAGGTATACAACACCCATTCTGAGTCGCCAAATACATGGTACAAAAAGTAAACTACAACTTCAATAATACAATTGTCGTGCAAAATACGACAACACATACTGTGAGTTTAAATACAAATATTGTCTTCTGGACAATATCTACACTCAAATAAATTCTCATTACAATTATTCAAACACAATTTTACAGAAATAGTGAGGACTGCTAAAACATCTTTCTAGAACCATCACTCCGTACCCCGACTAGATCCTGTTATGTTCTCACCTCCTGAGAAGAAAAATGGAACAAAAAGGAAAAGGATGAGCTCAACTAGCCCAGTAAAGAATATTATGACTAAGATAATATACAACAAATTATCGTTAGTCCTCAACAGGGAAAAATCTGATAGAATATAATCGACAATAAGTTTTAGATCAACAACTGCAGCGGAAACAACAAACCATTAGAAGAGTCAAGTAGAGATAGAATTCTACTATCTTCTAAGATTTAGAAGTCCATCATCAATATTGTATCCCTGTAACATCAATTAATAATCATCTTTATCCAAATATTCATCTTTGCACTACAGGCCAAAAATATTCATTTGTATCACCTGTCAGTCATGTTCATCTCAACACCTGTTCATCTTTGCACTACAGGCCAAAGATATTTAGTAATATCATCATTTAGGACTGAGGATGATGAAAAATATCTTAAAGAAAACGAATCCAGTGAGACAGAAGGAAAAATAGTAGGGATTCGTATAACAGTTTATCCAAGATCAATAATACTTCATAATAATCAATTGTGAAGCAGAATTCAAAAATAAAGATCAAAACATGGATACAATCAAAGATAGTAACCATAATAGACATCTTGGACAAAAAGGGAAAATATTTATTTTTCGGTGAATAGTGCCGTATTCGTGAATAGTACCGTATACGTGAATAGTGCCGTATACGTGAATAGTAATCCCGACACAAAAAGTTTTAAATTTGATAAAAACTCATATCAATATTTCAGCATAGCGATATTGAAGAAAATAATATCATTTAAGAAGAAAATAATATCTCTTACCTCAAAATATCAGTACTTCTGGTCGGAATACCGGTATAAGGCTGAAAGAAACTTACTCTGATGAATAGAAACTCTCAAAGTATCTAAATACTCACAAAATACACTCAATAATCTAGAGAGAGAAAGAGAAAAAACTTGTTTCTGGTGTGATTTTTAATTCTAACTTAGCCCTCTATTTATAGGAAAATGTTAGCACGCCGAAGCAGACTTAACCTGTAACCTCATGGCTTTACCTGTTACTATTCCCACCCACCACATTTGAATAAAAATCTCAGAACATTTTTCTTCACCAACCAAGAGTGGGGCCCACCAATTCTAGAACTTTCCATCAAAATGATAAACTCTAAAAATTCAACAATTTCTGAACCAGTCATCTCGTAAAATTCATAACAAATCATACGTTCATTTTTAACGGTTCAAAATTTGTGGACATATACTCAACTTATATATGTATAACATATCCAAAAATTACCACGATCCAACGGTCGGATTAAAAATTATAACCCCCGCAAAATATCTCAAAAATCCTGATTTTTAATACCTCCATTTTGAAAAAAATACTGATAAAAACCTCAACATTAACTCCTTCATTTTTAACCACAAAAATATATCCCTCATTTATATCCACATAAAATAAATATTTCCTTATCATATGAATCAATAATTAATTATTCACAAATAATATTACAGAATCACATTTATGACAACCAGGCCGTTCTCAGGAAAGAGGGGGCTTTCCAATAAGGATTTCTCCTTACTGGCGCGCAATTAGATGACCAAACCTCTCCTTAGACAGAACTTTTTAGACATTGCCAATAATGTTATCTAATAATATTATTCAAATAATATGAATTATTGATCTGATAATAGAAAATACTGTGCAGCAACAATTATTAAAACAACAATAATATAAAATATCAACGCAACAATTATTGAATCAATAAAATAAAATATTGAACAATAACTACTGTAACAATTATTGAGTAGTGCCTTCTTAAGTAAGAATCTATAATTGGTGCAATACCGTGTGCTACTATATTTTAACCATCGGGTATTCCAACAGTATTAACGGTAACAACTACGCCGTTATTTATAAGTAACTTATACTTGTAGTTTTCTTCATCCAATCGCTTTCCGTTATGGGGCCCACACAAGGCTGCGCCGTCGTACGAATATTCTCCGACAGCAAAAATATTCCACGACCAAACGAATATTCCCCGACAAAATGAATATTTTATAACCACTTGCTTATTTTATAAAATTTGCACATTTCACCCATAACCAAAGTATTATATCAAATTAACCCCTTATTATTCACAATAATATTTAGAGAAAATTTGATTTTATTCATTAATAAGTTGGGGTTCTACAACCTCCCCTCCTTATGAAATTTCGTCCTCGAAATTGACGTACGTACCTGATGTTTCAAAAAGGTGAGGATACCTCGCTTTCATTTCTGATTCCAACTCCCAGGTCATTTCTTCAATAGCATGGTTTCTCCATAAAACCTTAACTTGTGGTATAACCTTCGTGCGTAGGACATGCTCTTTCCTATCCAAGATATTAACAGGTACCTTCTCGTACGTTAAATCTTCAGCTATCTCGTATGGTTCTAACTCAATAATGTGGTTCGGGTCTTTAAGATATTTACGAAGCATAGATATGTGAAAAACATTATGAACACGAGACATACTTGGAGGTAATGCGAGTCTATATGCCACATTTCCTATTCGCTCAAGAATCTCAAATGGACCAACAAATCTTGGATTGAGCTTTCCTCTTTTCCCAAATCTTGTAACTCCCTTCCATGGTGCAACACGTAACAATACATGATCCCCAATATTAAATTCCACGTCCTTCCGATGAAGATCCGCATAACTCTTTTGTCGATCCTGTGCCGTTTGTATACGTTGTCGAATCGTTTGGATCTTCTCTGTAGTCATGCGTACCAACTCTGGTCCCAACAATGTTGCTTCACCCACCTCGTCCCAGCATACTGGAGAACGACATTTTCTTCCATACAACGCCTCGAATGGAGCCATACCTATGCTCGCCTGATAACTGTTGTTGTAGGAGAATTCCACCAATGGTAGGTACTTATCCCAACTCTCTTTGAGATCTAGGACACAAAGTCTTAATAGATCTTCAAGAGTTTGAATAGTTCTCTCTGATTGTCCGTCCGTTTGAGGATGATATGCCGAACTGAATCGTAAATCCGTGCCCATAGCTTTCTGCAAGCTAACCCAAAATCGTGAAGTGAATCTTGGATCACGATCCGAAACTATGGATACTGGCATGCCATGCAATCTCACAATCTCGTTCACGTACATACTAGCAAGACGTTCAAGAGAATAAGTCTCACGTATCGGCAAGAAATGAGCAGACTTGGTTAATCTATCAACAATAACCCAAATCGCATCTATGCCTTGAGAAACCTTGGGAAGACCCGTAACAAAATCCAGAGTAATGTGTTCCCACTTCCATTTCGGAATCTCAAGTGGTTGAAATGGACCCTTTGGTACTTGATGCTCCGCTTTTACACGTTGACAAGTTAAACATCTCGAGATAAACTCCGCGATCTCTCTTTTCATATTGCTCCACCAAAATGTATGTCGAAGATCGTGATACATTTAGGTACTCCCAGGATGGATTGCAAACGGTGTGTTGTGTGCCTCCATCATTATTCTATGTTTCAAGTCAAAATCGTTAGGAACACAAAGTCTAGAGTTGACTCGAAGTATTCCTTCTTCATCGATTCTTGCTTCTGAAATAGTACCTTCTTGCACTTTCTTCTTCATACGCATAAGCTCCATGTCCGTAGCTTGAGCAGCTTTAACTTTATCGATTAAAGTCGGTTCTACTCGTATATTTGATATCATCATGTGGGTACTTGGAGCCTTCATCTCTATCTCCATCCTTTGCAAGTCATACAAAATGGGCCTTTGTGTTAACAACATTGCACTCGTACCCGCATATGATCTTCTACTCAATGCGTCAGCTACTACGTTTGCTTTTCCAGGATGATATTGGATGGTATGATCGTAATCTTTCAACAGCTCGAGCCAACGTCGCTGCCGCATGTTGAGTTCCTTTTGGGTGAAGAAATATTTGAGGCTTTTATGATCTGTATAGATCTCCACTTTCTCCCCATACAGGTAGTGTCTCCAGATCTTCAACGCAAAAACGACTGCTGCCAACTCCAAATCATGAGTAGGATAATTCCTCTCATATTCTTTGAGTTGTCATGAGGCATAGGCTATGACTTTCCCATGTTGCATGAGAACACATCCTAACCCTTTGCCTGAAGCATCGCTGTAGATAACAAATCCATCCGAACCAGATGGTATTGTCAGAACAGGTGCCGAAATGAGTCTCCTCTTGAGTTCTTGGAAACTCTTCTCGCATTCCTCACTCCATACGAATTTTGTATCTTTCCGAGTCAGCTGAGTTAACGGAGTAGCGATTCGAGAAAATCCTTCCACGAATCTCCGATAGTAACCAATTAAGCCCAGAAAGCTACGTACTTTGGTCACCGACTTCGGTTGCTCTCAATTGTGATTTATATCCCAATCTTGGATAGCACTTCACAATGGCACCTATTGTTTTACCACCACACAAATATAGAGTCCCTTACGGAGAGTCTGGCTTTGGTGCATTCCACAAAAGAAGTCACCAGATAGAGGCTCGGGTACCAACTTCTATAGTTGGGTTTTTAACTCCTGAAGTTTAATAGGAGCTATTCAATATGAGATTTTAGAAATGGGTTTTGTATCGGGTTGAAGATCAATACAAAAATTCAATATCACGCTCTGGGTTAGGCCAAAAATTTTTTCAGGAAATATGTCAGGAAATTCACTAACAACAGAAATATCATTCAAATTTGACGTATTTTTGTTCAAGTCCATGACATGGGCTAAGAAAGCTTGACATCCGTTTTTCAATAAACGAATAGCTTTGAGGCTTGATATGACAGTGACTGATTTTAGTGGTTTAGTAGTTTGAATTCGTATGACTGGTTGGTTAGGAATATGAAAACTAACAACCTTACGAAAATAATCAATTTTGGCATGATGACTAGTTAACCAATCAATTCCTAAAATCACATCAAAAGCAAATATCTTTAAAGAGATAAGATCAACAGGTAATGTGATAGTGCCAACTTGGATCATGCAAGATTTATAAACTGTAGATGTAACGAAGGTTTCACCCAACGGAGTTTTAACAGATAAGTTAAAGTCCAATTTCTCCGGAGTCAAGTTTAAACGTTGAGCACAAGCAGGAGAGATAAAAGAATGGGTAGAACTGGTATCTAGTAAGGTATAAACTTCACAAGAATTCAAGATTAGCTTACCCGTGATCACCTCGTTCGGGTTTCTCGCGTTTTGGCTAGTCACGACAAACGCCCTTCCAGGAACCGCTGATTTCGACTTATCCGGGACAACTTTTGGAGTCACCATCCCCGCTGAACTTGATTTTGCTACAGAACACTCTCGAGCTATATGACCCTCCTTTCCACAGTTATAACATACCTTGGATTGTTGTGGGCAGTTTGGGCTGATATGTCCCTCTTTCCCACATTTGTAACATACGACCGGTGGTCGTTCTCCTCCCCTAGAAACAGTTGATGTTTGAGCTGACGTCTTCACGTTATCATTGTTGTACCTTCTCTTCTTGAAATCTCCTCCCGACTCGCTCCTTTTATTATCACGACCACGATTACCACCAGAGTGGTTACCGCTTTTGTCCGAATATTTTTCTCCCTGCTGGTTTTTATTGCTTCGATAATTGCCACCACCGGTATGACCCTGGTTGTGGTCCCTCGGTTGCACATACTCATTATCTCGCTCTAATAATTGAGCCCTATTTACAACATCTGAATATAAAGAAAATTTATGAGAGATAAGATATTGCCGAATCTCGGGTTTTAGACCTCTCAGAAACATCCTTGTCATTCGTTCCTCATTTTCGACCAAATGAGGTGCAAACCTGGATAACTCTGTAAACTTCGCCTCGTACTAGGATACCGTCATGTTGTTTTGTTCCAGTCTGATAAACTCCACCTCCTTCATATGACGAATACTTTCAGGAAAGTACTTGTCATTGAACATTTTTTGAAATGTTTCCCAGGACATGTTGAGTGCGTCAAGCTGGGTACGCTTCACAGACTCCCACCAGTAGTCTGCCTCACCGCGGAACATAAAGGTGGCGAATGGAACCTTCTGTTCCTCCGTGCATCCCAAGACATCGAATATCTTGGTAATTTGCTTGACCCACGTTTCCGCCATGATCGGATTCGGCTTTCCCTTAAATTCTGGTGGTCCCAATTCTTTGAACTGCTTAGCTGTGACAAACCGCGCATTGTTATCATTTCCACCCGTATTCTGCACACGAGTCTCCCTCGTCTGATTTTGCATGAACTGCAAAAAGCTCCTAAACATTCCATCATTCATCGTTTGCTCGGTAACGTTGTTTACAGGAGGAATATTGCCTTCCTGTTGCACGTTCCCCTGGGTGGTGATCAAAGGTGTCTCCACGGTCTGATTTACTCCATTATTAACGTTCTCAGCTGTCATTCTTAAATATTGCCATAAAATAAGGGTTAATATTCATGTTATATATTATCCCTATACTCTGACCGACCAAATAAACACCAAATAAACTTAGTCAGGTCATACTAGCGAAGGAATTCCCCGTCTCTCCCCTCCTAGTTCTTGTCTCACATCTCAGCCACGGATCATATCCCTAAGCTCTGATACCAACTGTGACGCCCCCAAAATAGGTATACAACACCCATTCTGAGTCGCCAAATACATGGTACAGAAAGCAAATTACAACTTCAATAATACAATTGTCGTGCAAAATACGACAACACATACTGTGAGTTTAAATACAAATATTGTCTTCTGGACAATATCCACACTCAATTAAATCCTCATTACAATTATTCAAACACTATTTTACAGAAATAGTGAGGACTGCTAAAACATCTTTCTAGAACCATCACTCCATACCCCGACTAGATCCTGCTATGTTCTCACCTCCTGAGAAGAAAAATGGAACAAAAAGGAAAAGGGTGAGCTCAACTAGCCCAGTAAAAAATATTATGACTAAGATAATATACAACAAATTATCGTTAGTCCTCAACAGGGAAAAATCTGATAGAATATAATCGACAACAAGTTTTAGATCAACAACTGTAGCGGAAACAGCAAACATTAGAAGAGTCAAGTATAGAAAGAATTCTACTATCTTCTAAGATTTAAAAGTCCATCATCAATATTTTATCCCTGTAACATCAATTAATAATCATCTTTATCCAAATATTCATCTTTGCACTACAGGCCAAAGATATTCATTTGTATCACCTGTCAGTCATGTTCATCTCAACACCTGTTCATCTTTGTACTACAGACCAAAGATATTTAGTAATATCATCATTTAGGACTGAGGATGATGAAAAATATCTTAAAGAGAACGAATCCAGTGAGACAGAAGGATAAATAGTAGGAATTCGTATAACAGTTTATCCAAGATCAATAATACTTCATAATAATCAATTGTGAAGCAGAATTCAAAAATAAAGATCAAAACATGGATACAATCAAAGATAGTAACCATAATAGACATCTTGGACAAAAAAGGAAAATATTTATTTTTCGGTGAATAGTGTCGTATTCGTGAATAGTACCGTATACGTGAATAGTGCCGTATACGTGAATAGTAACCCCGACACAAAAAGTTTTAAATTTGATAAAAACTCATATCAATATTTCAGCATAGCGATATTGAAGAAAATAATATCATTTAAGAAGAAAATAATATCCCTTACCTCAAAATATCAGTACTTCAGGTCGGAATACCGGAATAAGGCTGAAAGAAACTTACTCTGATGAATAGAAACTCTCAAAGTATCTAAATACTCACAAAATACACTCAATAATCTAGAGAGAGAAAGAGAGAAAACTTGTTTCTGGTGTGATTTTCAATTCTAACTTAGCCCTCTATTTATAGGAAAATGTTAGCACGCCGAAGCAGACTTAACCTGCAACCTGATGGCTTTACCTGCTACTATTCCCACCCACCACATTTGAATAAAAATCTCAGAATATTTTTCTTCACCAACCAAGAGTGGGGCCCACCAATTCTAGAATTTTCCATCAAAATGATAAACTCCGAAAATTTAACAATTTCTGAACCAGTCATCTCGTAAAATTCATAATAAATCATACGTTCATTTTTAACGGTTCAAAATTTGTGGACATATACTCAACTTATATATGTATAACATATCCAAATATTACCACGATCCAACGGTCGGATTAAAAATTATAACCCCCTCAAAATATCTCAAAAACCCTAATTTGATTTTTAATACATCCGTTCCGACAAAAATACAGATAAAACATCTCAACATTAACTCCTTCATTTTTAACCACAAAAATATATCCACATAAAATAAATATTTCCTTATCATATGAATCAATAATTAATTATTCACAAATAATATTACAGAATCACATTTATGACAACCAGGCCGTTCCCAGGAAAGAGGGGGCTTTCCAATAAGGATTTTTCCTTACTAGCGCGCAATTAGATGACCAAACCTCTCCTTAGACAGAACTTTCTAGACATTGCCAATAATGTTATCTAATAATATTATTCAAATAATATGAATTATTGATATGATAATGGAAAATACTGTGCAGCAACAATTATTGAAACAACAATAATATAAAATATCAACGCAACAATTATTGAATCAATAAAATAAAATATTGAACAATAACTACTGTAACAATTATTGAATAGTGCCTTCTTACGTAAGAATCAATAATTGGTGCAATACCGTGTGCTACTGTATTTTAACCACCGGGTATTCTAACAGTATTAACGGTAACAACTACGCCGTTATTTATAAATAACTTATACTTGTCGTTTTCTTCATCCAATCGCTTTCCGTTATGGGGCCCACACAAGGCTGCGCCGTCGTACGAATATTTCCCGACAGCAAAAATATTCCACGACCAAACGAATATTCCCTGACAAAATGAATATTTTATAACCACTTGCTTATTTTGTAAAATTTACACATTTCACCCATAACCAAAGTATTATATCAAATTAACCCCTTATTATTCACAATAATATTTAGAGAAAATTTAATTTTATTCATTAATAAGTTGGGGTCTTACACATAAGCTTTCTCTCTTTCTCTCTCTATATTATGAAGCATATTTTGTGAGTATTTAGATACTTTGAGAGTTGCTATTCAGTGCAAGTTTCCTTCGGCTTTGCATTCCAGTCAGAAATACTGCTTTTTTGAGGTAAGGGATAGTAAGGGATTTTAAGAGTTGTTATGTTTTTCAGTTCGTACATCTAACGACCTTCAGAAAATTCTGAAAAAATTTAAAATGATATTTTGATGAGTTTTATTGATTGTGTCCACAAATTGTGATTTTTGGATGTATAGATTAAGAGTTATGAATTTTATGAGAAAAGACTATTTTAAAAGTAACTGCTTATAACTCCTTGTGGTTAACTCCAAAATTGATGAAATTTTTATTGGAGGTATATCTATATAATATCAGTGTACTCTGTGAATTTCAGAATTTTTGGATAAAAGTACAATTTATGATAAATGTCTAAATATTCGGCGGTTTTGGCCATATGAAAAATAGTAAATGAATTTTAAAAATTCTGAGAAAAATATATGTTCACTATGGGACTATATTATGCTAAATCCCAGAAAAGAAATATTTTTAGAAATGATTTGATATTTTTCATGAAAATAGACTAGTTATGAGTAAATAAATTAAATATGTTATGTGAAGTAAGAAAATTGGAAAATAGGATTTTATGTCTTGAGAATCCTATATGAGGTATATGCAGATTTTTGATGAGGGTTTTTGGTTATTGGTGATGAAATCTTATGAGTTTGACATTTTAAGATGATTAAATCCATTATTTAGTAAAGTGTAAACAATTAAAATAAATTGTTTATAAGATTAAGAAATGTTATTCTTTCAATATCATTATACCGAAATATTGGTATGGATTTTATTGTGGAATTTCTACTTTTTTGTGTCGGAGTTACTATTCATGAGTTACTATTCACGACAAAATTGGTTTCTTTTTTCTGACCAAATTATAGTTGATTTATGAATATTACTCTTGAGATTATATATATATGTTGATTATATTGATTTTATTATCATATATAACATTTTTATAACCCTAATGATGCTATTCTCTTTCACTTGAGTGTAAAGATGGGTAGATTATTGGTATGATCATGACTAGGGTTCTCTTTGGCCAGTAGTGGAAAAGTTGAATTATGACTGGTATGATCATGACCATTGAATTTATAATTGAATATCTTTAGCTTAAGTGCAAAGGTGAATTGATCAATATGGTTATAATTATTGTTTATATAAATTCTAAAATGATTATATATTTTTTTGAGTTATGAATATATTTGGCCTGTAGTGTAAATATAAACTGTTGAGGAATATCTTTGGCCTGTAGTGCAAAGATGAATTATTGATGAATATCTTTGGCCCGTAGTGCAAAGATGAATTATTGATGAATATCTTTGGCCTGTAGTGCAAAGATGAGTTGTTGATGAATATCTTTGGCCCGTAGTGCAAAGATGACCTGTTGTTGAATATCTTTGGCCAGTAGTGCAAAGATGAATTGGTGACGAATATCTCTGGGCCGTAGTGCAAAGATGAAGTTATTAGTATGATTATGAACAGGAACTGTGATTTGGTATAACCATGATCTTTAATGTTTCAGGTAAAGACAGGTGATGAAAATATTCTTCGTCCTGGGTGCGAAGAAAAATTTAGAGTCACAATTATGATTATGAGTTATTCATATGATTGCGGAAAGGAACTGTTGAGTGATGTTACATGGATAAAATATTGTTGGTGAATTTTTAACATGGAGGAGATAATAGACTTTATAGTCTATTTGACTCTTCTAATGGATTGCTCGTTCCGCTGCAACTATGGTTGAAATTTTTTATCATCTACCATATGTTCTAAATCTCTGATTTATTACTGTTGAATGCTATTGATAATTTATTTATCTTTAGTCATGATATTCTTTACTGGGCTAGTTGTGCTCACCCTTTTGTTTCACAATTCCTTTCAGGTAATAAGAGTATAGCTGGGTCGAGCGAGGGTAATGGGAAAATAGAACGGTGGTCTCTAGCTGTGGAGGTTCTCCCTAAGCAGTATAGAAAAGTGTTGTATACATAATTTAGTAGTTATATTTGGTGAATCCAATAGGGTAAAGCGTACCCAACGTTGGAAGGGTGTTTTGCCACGGTGAGGTGTTGTCCACGGTTGGGACATGTGTCACATTTGGTATATATTTGTATCCAAACTCACAGCATATGTGTTGTTGTATTTAATACGACAATTATTGTAATAAAGTTGTAGTTATTTTCTGTACCATGTATTTGGCGACTCAGAATGGGTTGGATGAAATGGACCTATTTTGGGGTCGTTACAGATTTGATACACAAAAATTTGTTTGGGGGAAATCTAGAAGCATCTCTTGAAAAATCAAGGTACTGTGTGTCTTTTAAAGATGATTTTTCAAGATATGCTTGGGTTTATTTATTAGAAGAAAGTCTAAAGCACTTGACAAATTCTAAGAGTTTTAAGGCATTAGTTGAAAATCAATTCAACAAGAAGATAAAGGTTCTTCGAACTGATAATGGTAGAGAGTATTTTCCAGTTAATCAGTTTTGTGCTGAGCATGATGTTGGGAGAGTGCATATTTAAATTTAATGTTGAAAGTAAATATTCATGATTATATGTAAAGTCCTTCAAGGAATATATGTACAAGGACTTAGTGGTAGATCAAATTTTTTAGGTTGATCTAAGCTTTTAATGTTTATCATTCTGTAAATGAATGTATAGATAAAGAGATCAAAGCTGTTAGGCTAATCTATATCTTGAGATATAATAGATAGGCTTCAACAGAATCGTAGTCTATCGAGCTGATCAAGAGATTGTAGAAGCCAAGGCAGAATCGTAGAGCATCGAGAATTGTAGTGTGTCTGCCTTGAAGGGCCTCTCCTGAAATCGTAAAGTGGTCCAAACGTTTGTCAAGCCAACTCAGAGATCGTAATGTGCTCTCGAAAACGTAGAGTCTGCACGATAAGCAAGTGAAGATCGTAGTGTGCCAGTCCTTAAGAGAAATCGTAGTGTTTTCATTTGCCAGTATCAGATCAAGCACCAAGGTGGCAAGACACCACGATCAGAATCGTAGAGCATCATCTGTCTGTATCAGAAGCATCGAGCCTTGCACATTTGTTTAAGAACAAATCCCAACAAATGTGGAATGGATTATAAACGTTGAAGTCCTCGGCAGTCCCAATGACACAACATTCATCCTTAGTATACAACAAAGAAACGTATTGAATAAGCTAAGAAAAGTACTATGGGTCAGCAGAAAATACCTTTTTATGGTGTTAGGTGAGATAGCAGTCTGCTGTGTCAGTGGGCCAGACTGCTAATCAGAAGATGTGCAGAAAGTCTCCATCAAAGCTCAGAAATGTTAAATGCATTTAATGCTTCAACGGATGTCTTCAACGGATACATTTCAAAGGCATCATATATACAAAACATCAGCAGATGAAAGATCTAAGCAAACACTGAACAAAAACGCTGAAGAACACTCAACGCTCAACTCTATGATCTGAAAAGAGAAAGCTTGCTCAGCTACTCAGTTCTTTCGAATAAGAGCTTAACGGCAACTGAGTATCACCATTCAAGAACTCATCAACTACTATCAAGTGAAGTAAGAAGTTCCAAGTCAGAAGGACTTGAAGAGTTCTAAGTGAACTGTGAAGAACCAAGTCTGCTGGACTTGAAGAGTTCAAAAGTGAACTGAGAAGTGCCAAGAATGCTGGTCCTGAAGGAATCTGTTAGATTCAGAAAGTGTAAAGATATACTTAGTGGATTTCCTACTCGAGGAGTAGAAGAGTGGACTAAGAGCTTTAAGTGCTCTGAACCACTTAAAACACTGTGTCTTTTACATTATTGCTATAACTGCCATAACTGCTATAACCGCTTATCACTCTAATTAACTCACTATATCTTAAAGGGAGGACAAACAAATCTTAATTCCGCTGTGTTTAAATCATTATCAAAACTAACAAAGTATTTCGAAAAGAATTTAAAATATTTATTCAACCCCCCTTCTAGATAACTATTGTGCCTCTGGGAACTAACACATGACATTGCAAGGGATAATACAATTCGGATGACACCCAACAGATTGGTGTGACTGAGAGATTAAATCGGACATTCATGGAGAAGGCGAGGTGTATACGGAGTTGGGCATGCTTGGAGCCTGAATTCTAGGCAGAGGCAATTGCTACAATATGTTACTTGAAGAACCGGACACCTACATCTGTATTGAAGGATCAAACTCTTTTTGAGGTACTTTTCGGGGGGAAGCCTAATATGTCTCATGTTCGAGTGTTTGGTTGTGATGCATATATGCATGTGCCGAAGGAAAAAAGGAATAAACTTGACTTTAAGTTTGAGAAGTGCAAGTTTATTGGCTACAAGGAAGGTGTCAAAGGATATAAGTTGTGAAATCTAGAGACTAGAATTGTTTTGTACAGCAGGGATGTGGTGTTTAGAGAAACATCGAATGAGCCAGTTGTGGATAAGTCTTTCAAAGAACTTGATCGTGTGCAGATTGATGTGAGCATGGGAAAGTAAGTGGAGACTAGGAATTCACAGTTGGCTACAGATTTTACAAATGATGAACTAGTTGAGTTCGAACATGCTATTTTGCATAATGAGAAAGATATGGATGATTTAGATGTTGAGGAAGATACAGAGGTGGAGATTGAGGAAGAAGTCGAGCCTACATTGAGGAGGTCCACACCGGTTCGAAACCAACCAAATAGGTATTCACTTAGTATGTATCATGCATTACATGTCACTAGTGATGAACCGTGCACAGTTAAGGAGGCAAGGGCCTCGGGGAAGTCGAATTAGTGGGAGCTTGCTATGAATGAGGAGATGCAATCACTTGATAATAATCAGACCTGGAGTCTTATTAAATTGCCTAAGGATCGAAAGGCGATTGGATGTAAATGGGTGTTTAAGAAGAAGACAAATGCGGATGGGGTAAAATGAATATGTTGCCCTTGAACTTTAGTTGTTTTGGGGTATTGAGCTCTTTTCTTTTGCTCAACGCAAAGAGAGCCACTTTTTGTTCGAAAATTTAGATATTGAGCCCCCAGGTGCCACATGGGCGTTGACCTTCCTACGTGGCACACGTGGCACATCTGACGTGGGCATATATTTTCCAATTAATTTTCCACGTGTACGAGATGAAGTGGCTGTGTTTTATTTTTTTCTCAAAAGTATGTCCAGTTGTAAGATTCGAACTCAAAACCCCCAATTTGAAATCTTGGGCATATGACCACCTGAGCACCACGCGCCCAGTTGTTATTATTTCGCTAAGATTAACCTTTATAATGAAACAATTCCTTTCCCCCAAATAAATTAAAAGACAGAACAGAGCCAAACAAAACAGATAAAATTCATCTCATCTCCATTGTCGTCTCTCTCTCATCTAAAACTCAACAATTTGAGATGTCCAAAAGTTAGGGTTCGATAAATTAAGACCAAAAGTTAGGGTTCGAATGATGAAGCTAGTCGTGATTACGAAGCTTCTAGAAAATCATCTTCTCCTTTTTCTTTTCATCATCAATGGCCTCGCAGCTACATGTAATTTAATTTTCTTCAACGCTTTTTTTTTGTCGTTGCACAGAGGCACTATTTTAAAATACAACCCTTCAATTTCAACATATATATATATATATATATATATATATATATATATATATATATATATATGAAAATTTTCAGTTATTTTAGTCATAGAGAAAATAAGGTGCAAGGTACTAGCTCCCTCTGTTTGACAAAATAGTCCCATTTGTAAAATTTATAAATTTTAAATTAAAATATATATTTCTTATATGTTTATTCTTAAATATTGAGCGCTTTGAAATTGTGATGTTAAACGTAAGGATATTGAAATTGGATTATATTTGTGAAACATTTTTTTATAGTATTTACAAATGGAACCCTTTTTGTGTAAGGGAGGGAGTAAGTTGTAGAGGTACGTAGTTCAGTAGTATTTATGGAATTCAGTGCTTATACAATTTTCTTCGTGACAAGGAGGCAATCGATTCATATACAATTGCTGCATTGCCAAATTCTAGATATTCACCTTGTGATATTAGTGGTAGAACTAGCTTGGATAATGATTCAAATACCTCGTTGTTGTCTAAATACGAAAAAATTTACAAGAGCCAAGATTTGGATGGGATAACAAGATCATACCCGATTAATGATTATCTTGTTTCTATTTCAACTGATTTGGTGCTTGTTTTCTTGGTTTGATCGGTTGTAGCTCATGATTTGGTGGTTTCATTTAGATTTGGCTTTTCCATTTGTTCAGATCTGTTAGGTTAGCGTATGTTGTTGTTTGGTGGATCTAGAAACTGGTTATCCGTTTAATGCAGAGATTTAAAGCTTTCAAAGTTAATTTTTTTTTCTTTTTCAATGTAAATGTAATCCCACTTCATTATCTGCAATTATAAATGTCTTCTCTCAAATTCTTTTCACCAACTAAAAATGTGGAGTTTTACCAGCAAAAAATAATAATAATAACAATAACACTAATAATAATAAAAATAATAATAATAACAATAAAAATAATAATAACAGTAATAGTAGTAGTAGTAGTAGTAGTAGTAGTAGTAGTAGTAGTAGTAGTAGTAGTAGGTGTAATAATAATAATAATAATAATAATAACAACAACAACAATAATAATAATAATATTACTAATAATAATAATAATAATAATAATAATAATAATAATAATAATAATAATAATAATAACAACAACAACAATAATAATATTACTAATAATAATAATAATAATAATAATAATAATAATAATAATAATAATAATAACAACAACAAGAATAATAATAATAATAACAATAATAATAATAATAATAATAATAATAATAATAACAATAATAATAATAACAAAAATAACAAAAATAATAATAATAATAAATTGATTTGGTATAAAACTTAATCCTTTTAATATTCTATTGAGGGAAATGAATTGATTTAGTATAAATCTCAATCCTTTTGCTAAAGTAACAACTATTCTTGTGTAGCTCAGGTGGTCTCATGACCAAGATCTCAAATTTGAGGTTTTGGGTTCGATTCTTGGGGGAACCTTGTTTTTGACAATTAATTAGAAAATACACATGTCAGCGGTTCCACATGGCAAAAATGTTAACGTCAGCGGTGCCACGTCAGCAAGTCCAAATTTTCGAATAAAAAGCACCTAAAGTTCAGGGGCAACCCATGCATTTTACCCAATGCAGATGGAAGTATAGAGAAGTACAAAGCGCGACTGGTGGCAAAATGGTAATCTCAAATAGAGGGAATTGACTATGATGAGATATTTACTCCAGTAGCAAAGTTGACATACATCCGCACAATTCTATCTGCAGCACTATTTATGATCTAGAGGTTGAGCAACTAGATGTCAAAACAACGTTTCTTTATGGTGACTTGGAGGATGAGATTTACATGAATCAACCAGATGGTTTTGAAATCAAAGGCAAGGAGAATCTGATATGTAAATTGAAGAAGTCCTTATATGGGTTTAAGCAATCTCCGAGAATGTGGTATTAAAAGTTTGATCCTTACGCTTTACAACTTGGATTCATGCGATGTCAGGCTGATCATTGTGTTTATGTGAAAAGGTTGGGTGACAATTTTGTTATTCTTACCTTTTATGCTGATGATATGTTATTGATTGAAAATAACAGAAAAATGATCAAGTCTGTGAAAGGTTTGTTGGCACAAAAGTCTGATATGAAGGATCTTGGGCCAGCAAATTTCATCTTGGGTATGCACATACACATGGATCATAAGAATCGAAAATTGGTGTTAGGGTAGAAAAGTACATTGAAGGGGTGTTGAAGAAATTCAACATGATTGACTGCAAACCGGTTGGAACCCCTATGGCTACAAGAACTAAATTATCTGCAGATCAGTGTCCTAAGACCAAAGAAGAAGAGGAGATGGCTCATATTCCATATACAAGCGCAGTCGGAAGCTTAATTTATGCAATGGTATGTACGAGACCAGATATTGCCCAAGCAGCAGAAGTATTGATCATATATATGCCAAACCCGGCCCGGGAAGGAGCATTGGACGACCGCCATCAAAAGAGTTTTCAGGTATCTTTGTGGCACCTCTGATTTTGCATTGCATTTTGGAGGTAAAGAAAGATGGGAGGAACTTTGAGGTGGTAGGATCTATAGATGTTGATTGGGGTGGAGATGTTGATAGCAGGAAATCAATAAGTGATTATGTATTCAAATTGTTTGATGGTCCTGTGAGTTAGATGACCAAGAAGTAAAGTGTTGTTGCTTTATCATCTTCTGAGACAGAATACATGGTGCTTACTCATGCAAGTAAGGAAGCCATATGGATTCGCAGGTTGTGTGTTGAACTTGGTTTTAAATAGAAAACAATGAAATTAAAGTGTGACAGTCAGAGTGCTATTCACTTAGCAAAGAATCCTGCATTCCACTCATGGTCGAAGCATATTGATGTCCAATATCATTTCATTAGAAAGAAGGTTGATGAGAAACTGATTCTCTTGGAGAAGGTTGACACGGTAGTTAACGACACAAATTTCTTAACTAAAGCAGTTAGTTTGGCGAAGTTTGAGTGGTGTACATCAGAGGTGGGTATCAAAAAGTATTCATCAACTAGGAAAATATTGGGATTGACTCATACTTCTGCGGGTTCGACGAATGGCCACTACGACAGGGTAGTCGTGTGTAAGACATCTAATGAATACATCAGACAAGCAGGACTAGCCAAATTAGTGAATGTATTCTTACTTTTTTATCTTTTATATAATATTTGTGTGATTACAATATTATTCGTTTTTAAATTTTAACAATATATAAAGTTTAAATTATTAGCTTTTTATATTAGTAGTTCAATCTTTCGTTATTCTGTGAACGCCGACAATGTCTTACTCATCCGTCCTAAAATGGGTAGATTCTCCCTCTTCATATAAAACTACATGATCCCCAATGAGTTATGTGACCAAAAACACATCCTACACAACAGCTTGCAAAGGTGCATCCCCAATTCTAATATTAATTCAATCTAACAGGTAAAATTTGCTTTCAGCAGAATATACTAATTAACCAACTGTACACATAATTAAAAAACCTACATTAGCACTTATTGCATGACCAAAACTATCAACAACTTGTATTAAAACAATCTTTGTAACTCAAACCTCTTAGGTGGCACAATATGTACGGTCGAAACGGACGATTACCTGTAATCATCCTCATCTTACAGCTCAAACTGTTTAAACAATGTACCCCAGAAAATATTTCTATGAAGTAAGTACCGCAAGTACCACCAAATGATTAAAGTTGGTTTGTTAACATATATGTTCTTGATAAGATGATGATCAGTATTACCTGTTGGCTTCCAAATTGTACCCTAATATTCGAACAATCAGAATCAAATCAAAGGCTGAGGATACGCCAAGTGTAGCACAACAAAGCTGGTTGATCTACATATAATTAAACATACACATTAAACATAATATAATAGAGTTGACAATGCATTAAACTAAGGCTAAATGATAGCTTTGTTATTGAAAGTCTTTTCCCTTAACCCTCAAACTATGCCTACAAGTAAGTGTGTATTTCTTTAATTATCTGGTCCCTTATCATGTGTTATAAACTATAAAGTCAAAGGGGAGGGGCAACAATATAATTAAGGGAATCAACAACATGAACCTTAGTCGGCAGAGGTTTGAGTCTTAAGTAAAATTAACCCATTTTTCTAAAAATGGGAACCGAAAGGTGTGTTGTGAAATAAGGAAAACTCGGTTTAATTTAACAAATCATACGATTCACTAGTAAAATTAAACAAGTAGTATAATCTGATATATCTACATCATGTTTTGCTTAAAATGCACATAAAATTCAATGCATTTATTGCAGTATGAATGTATGATAATTCAAAAAGTAAAAAGAACTAGTTCAAGTAGAGATTAATGGGAGCATACTTGGTCAATTAACATTAGGTAATAGAATGCATCACCTGAAGGGTGAATGCGTGTGTTGTGGGTTAGCAATAACCTCACAAAACATTGACCTTGCATGTTTATAACTAATTATGCCACCGTCTAACGCAGGCCTAACGGCTACTTAATATTAAAGTTGGAATCAAAGGATTAAAATATAAAGAGTTGACATCTAATGTGGCGGGAATGAAGAGGCTATAAATAGGCTAAGCTAACCTCTTCTCCATCACCACAACTTGCAAATATAATTAAGCAATATATATAATCTCTCTCTTTTCTCTCTCTCTCTCTCACACACTTTTCTGTGTACGTACTCGCTTAGCTTATTTGCTTCAATGGCAATCCCAGTGATCGATTTCTCGAAGCTCAATGGGGAGGAGAGAGCCAAAACATTGGCAGAACTCGCTAATGGGTGTGAAGAATGGGGATTCTTTCAGGTACTTCTTATCAAAATAACACAATTCCAAGTCCTTTATGCTCAATATCATGCCATCAGAACACACAAGATACAACATTATTCAATGATATTTGTTATGATAAGTATGAAACATATATATATATATATATATATATGTGTGTGTGTGTGTGTGTGTGTGTGTGTGTGTGTGTGTGTGTGTGTGTGTGTGTGTGTGTGTGTATTAAAACATATTCGTTTTATGTTACAGTTGGTGAACCACGGGATTCCAGAGGAGCTCCTCGAGAGGGTGAAAAAGGTAACCTCCGAGTGCTATAAAGTGGAAAGGGAAGAAAAGTTCAAAACCTCGACGCCTGTTAAGTTGTTGAATGAGTTGGTGGAGAAGAAAAACGGCAACAAGGTGGAGAATGTGGATTGGGAAGATGTTTTCCTTCTTTCAGATGATAACGAGTGGCCATCAGAAACCCCAGGATTCAAGTAAGCATCAAGAACTAATAGTTTTTGGATATTGACACTACTAATGTGTATAATTTATCATCTTACATATATATAAATGAAATGAATAAACAGAGAAACCATGGCAGAATACCGAGCTGAGCTGAAGAAACTGGCAGAGAAAGTTATGGAGGTAATGGACGAAAATTTGGGTCTACCAAAAGGATACATTAAGAAGGCTTTCAATGGAGGAGAAGTAGATAATGCCTTTTTTGGCACCAAAGTGAGCCATTACCCACCTTGTCCACAGCCCGAGATGGTTGACGGCCTCCGAGCTCACACTGATGCTGGAGGAGTTATCTTACTCTTCCAAGACGATGAGGTGAACGGCCTTCAAATCCTCAAAGACGGGGAATGGATTGATGTTCAGCCCTTACAGAATTCTATTGTCATCAATACTGGTGACCAGATTGAGGTTTTGAGCAATGGGAGATACAAGAGTGTTTGGCACCGCGTTTTGGCATTACCAGACGGAAATAGGAGATCTATTGCTTCTTTCTACAATCCATCGCTTAAAGCCACCATAGCTCCTGCACCAGAACTTGTGCAAACACTGAACAAAGAGGTCGGTCAAGGTTATCCAGAATTTGTGTTTGGTGATTACATGTCTATTTATACTGAACAAAAGTTCCTCCCTAAGGAACCAAGGTTCCAGGCTGTGAGGGCCATGTAAGAAATATCCTAATAGGATAACCAAACTTCTCACTGAGAAGTGATACATATTTTCTTTCTGTTGCGTGTATGATTAGCGCTAAAATGGAAAAAAAATCCTATATGGGCTAGTCAATCTTCTTCTTTATAAGTTGAAGAGGACATAAAGCTTAAGTGGATATTAGTGTAATGATTGTATCTTTGTTTCTCTTTTGCATTTAAATGTAATATTGTGTGCTTAATGTACTCCTTGAAGTTAAGTAGTTAACTAACCCTATATATTATGGAAGTGGTTAGCATGTTTGGTCAATAGATCAAAACAATATCGACACGCAGGTGAGAGGTGATCTCTCTGCGTGTCAACACTGTATTGGTCACATAACCAACTTACCATGTTCATTATAATTGGATCCATATATTACAGTCATAGAACTTGTAGATTTCGATTGAAGATCTATATTTTGGGTGCTCAAGTACAAAGTTGAGGACTTTCTGCTACTAAAACTTTTAATATAAAATATTAGGTGACTTAGTTAAATGTTTGAATAGACTTTTAAGGTTTAATTATTTTTGTAATGCTTTGTTCTTCAATTAGTTTATAGATGAGATCAACTTGGTTTGAATCTTGCTAGACATATTCAACTAAACAAATCTAGAGTTGATTGGCATGTCCTACCATTGCCCGACTCATAGTAGACCAACTGTGCTATTAACTGGACTGACAGCAAGTTCTGCCTACTAGATTTCAATTATTAAAGGATATTATATAGCAGAAAACCCATGGATATCTGTTAACAGTTCAATTTCTTTACATTCCATTACAATACAAGTTTTAACTGTTTAAACTTTTTTACTAAATAATGTTCAGCTATCATCATAGACAACAGTCGGTGCATATGTTATAATTACTCCCCTTAAAATTTTCATTATTGGTTTAAATTGTTTTCATAAAAAAGCCTGCAATTTCTTATCGTCAAAACTCAAGACCGAAGCAGTTCATATCCAATTTCTACATAATATTAAAAACCAATTTAACAATCAGTATGAAGCCAATCTCCAAATAAAACAAAATACTATATGAATTGCAGGGCAGCTTCTCATGTTGGAATAATTTTTTTATATTAATCTTAATTGAGACCACACATGTATATTATTAACGTGTGTTATCATGTATAGGCCTAAATTTAAGTGATCTAATTAAGTTTTAAGTAGGTTTAAAGCTCTTCTGGGTGGACTTGAAAATTAGACATGAGTGTATTTGAATTTTATTTATTTGTATTTTTACCCACAATTGGGGGTCAAAATATAAATAAGTGAAATTCAAATACATTCATGTCCACGTATAGTTTTTGGTAGGCTTAAGGGTATGTTTGTCATGAAATTAATGTGTAGAGATTAGACTTGTATTTTTTAAATTGATGATGGGCCAATTTAAAAATACTAAAAGATAATAACTGCCATTGGCAGATTCTTCACAAGGTAGTTTTTTTTTATAATGGGGTCATGGTCCCCAATTGAGCGTGTGGTTTTCTTCATATTTTTCTTTGTATTCCTATCAACAGAGAAATTCATTTCTAAAAAAAAAATACGCATCAATTGGAAGATCTTAACTCTTTTGATCAAACAATATTATGGAATCTGGTACACTTCCGTTACGTTCTTTCTTCTTCTCTTTGTTTCAACATGGAATTTTTATAAACATGTTTAGTTCATAAAATTTTGAGATTAATTGTGTTCGTTACATGTTTTTAGTTTCAGTAGTTGTATTAACATCTCATTCATAATGATATATGGGAGTAGTTAAGTACTTATTAATGCACTCATGGCGTAGTTGTCAAATACTCATTTCTTTGTTCTTATCAGGTATTATCAAATAAGAAAACCTAAATGTTAATGTGATTTTCTGTTAAATAGATGGTTAAGATCGACTATCTAAAGCATTCCTCCAAAATATCTACAAGTATTATTATCACATGAATAAATATATAACACTATTGAAACACTAATATGCACAAAAATATTTTTAATAATGAGAACTAGTGTTGTCAAGTGAGCCTCTTGTGGATATCTGGTAAAAAAACATAATTGGCCTTAATAATATCTTTTAAGAAAGGTACGCGTACAATATTTGAGATAAACGTATTTTGTGCCAATTACTAAAAGACCTGAATAAGATTATCCTACCATTGTCCGAAACATGGAAAGTGAAAATTTTCATTCTTATATTTGTTTCGTGTACTAAATCGAACAACAATCATAGTAACAATATTGATATTTGTTAGAGTAATCTAGAAGATTCCATAATTTATTTGACTAGGAGCAGTAAGTGATTATTCTAAAGGCATGATCAGTATTCATCAACAGCGGCTAAGAGCAATTTCAGGAGGCTGGAGGTCGACAAATCCGATTCAGATTTTGCTCTAGCAAATGGACTAAATATAGTCGATCGAATTTTCCAGTGAGCCCAACAGACCAAATCAAAGAACCAAATTTAGTGGACTATAATTTTAAATATATTTAAATAGGAGATATGGCTGGAAAAAAAAAACAAGAGCTGAAGAAGGAGATGAAATCTGCTGAAGAAGGAGATGAAGGCCTATGAGATACTGAAGAAGAAGAACACGAAGGGTGCAGGGACATTTGTTAATAATAGTTTGTATTTTTATTATATTTAATTTTTGTTTTTTATTGATAATATTTCTCTAATTTATTTTTTTGATGGAATATATTGGAGTTTTTTTGAATTCCAATATATAGATAACTCTAATATTTTGGAGTTTTTTTGAATTTATTGATTTTTTTATCTTTTAATATTATAATCCACGGATAGTCCATCTGCTGGAAGGATTGAAGACTAAAGGACATCTACTGATGTTATATGGACTAAATATAGTCCACGAGATAGTCCATCTGCTGGAGATGCTCTAAAGACTACATATTCTACCTCCATTCCATAATAATAGTCTTTTTAGCTTCATGCACATTAATTAAAAAAGTCATTTAATACTATCATTTAAGAATTAAAATTTGTATGAAATTCCATCACTACCCATTTATGAAAAGTTGGAAACTATTAATAAAGGGAGAAAATTTCTTGGGACAATGAGAGAAGTTATGGGTAATATAGAAAAATAAATAATTTATTCTCCTAAAAAGTTGTAAACGAAAAATAAATTAGAACTAATTTTTTCTTATAAAAAACAGTTATTATGGAACCGAGGGATTAGCACACTGACTTGGGCGGTGGAGTGTTCACTCGAGCACGGTTTATGAGAGCAAAAATTTTTAGATTATAAACAGTTGTTAAAATCGAGCAACTCAATTATATTTCTCTCTCTCTCTCTGTATATATATATATATATATATATATATATATATATATATATATATATATATATATATATATATATATAGTTAACGTTGTAAAAAAAGTTCAGTCTTACAACATATCGTGACCCTCCATTTTAAGATTGAATTGTTTAATAAAGCTATCGTCTGCAGTTTAATTTTCAGTATTCCGCACTTTAATACTGTAGACGGGACAAATGACCAAAATACCCCTTATTATAAAAGTCTTCGTCCACAGTATATTACACGCTAAAAGTATGACTGACCAATTTAAAAACGACGTCGTTTTTAAATAAGTGTCTTCCGAAGTACTGCGGACGCCTGACCAATTAGAAAAGAATGTCGTAGTGTTGGTCAAATTTAAATTTTTTTAAACTGCAGAGGCTGATTTATTTTTATTTTTTTTGCATACTGCGGAGATTTTGAGGGCGGATTGTGATTTTTTAAGGATGGTAGAGAGAATTTGCATTGAAGAAATTAAAGAGGAATAGAGTTCAAATGGAAAGGACTCTAAGTTCAGCTGTGCAGATTCTGGTTTCTGTTAGTATTAATTTCTCTGTTTTTTTCCCATATTCTCCTATGATTTTGGCCTATTTTGAGGAACCCGCTTGAGCTTATATTGAGTTAACAAAATCATATTTGGAAAAGGATACAAGTAATAATTATCTGTATTAATTTCTCAGGTTTTTCAATACTCAATAATAGGCCTTCTTTTATTTTTTTTATTTTTTTGTGTTATTGGTTTAATTTTAGGAACCCATTTGAGCATATCTTGAGTTAACAAAATTATATTTGGAAAAGGATACAAATCATAATACTAGTATTTTTTCTCTCTATTTTTTAACTCTGTTTTTCTTTTTCAAGAATTATGATTGAAGCTATAATTTATTGAAAGTCCAATAATAATCTAGAAGGGGGGTTGAATAGATTATTACCGATTAAAAAATTATCTTAGGCCTTTTTGAATTTTTTGGATAATTAATTTGAAGTGTTAGAAATTAATATGCAAGACAGTAAGAATTCAATCACACAATGCACAGAAATTTGTCTGGTACATAACATACATCCCGGGTATGCTGCTACGTCCAGTCTCAAGCTCCTCTCCAGAACTTGAGATCCTATTACTATCCGTAATAAATACTCCTTCAACATGCGGAGAAGCATTTACAAAGTTTTATAGACAAATTTCCAACTATTAATTCCCAACTAATCTATCTTGGACAGCAAGCTCCCCGCTCCCTGCTCCCTCCTCAAGCTTAGTTGTACTTCTTTTGAGTTCAGTTCTATTCTATGATCTGGTCTTGAAATAACAGCCTCTTTCTCACCTCACAAGTTCACTAGAGACCCAACTTCCAGCTGACCTCTCTAAGACTCTGGTCTTGGTCGAAGAATTACTCGTCTTTCTCACAGGTACATAAAATAAACTAACTCTAACCTTTTCTCTTTTTACAAATAATTTTACAACAATGTGCTTCTTAAATAAGCAGATAAGAATTTAGTACAGATTGATGCTTCTCAAATAAGCAGATATCAATTAAAGAGTAAATATATTTATGTAAGTTCAAAGACTTGTACTTGAGAAAATATGCTTCTTTGTAAGCAGATAGTAATTTATGTTTTAATCAAATAATGCTTCTGTGCAAGCAAATATGTAAATCATGCACTGTTATAAAAGTTTAAATAACTTTTATATATTGTGTGAAAAATACTTCTTGAATAAGCAAATAAGTAAGTTTCAGCTTATGCTCAAAGATGCTTCTGTATAAGTAGATAAATAATTTTAATGCAATTTATAAAGAATTATTTACTCTTTATGGAGTAAAAAAAACTCACTTTAAGTTTAAATATAAAAATTTAAATAATTTTTATATTTAGAGTGAAAATGCTTCTGAGTAAGCAAATAAGTAAGGTTTAAGCTTTGAATCAAATATGCTTTGTGACGCCCCTAAAATAGGTATACAACACCCATTCTGAGTCGCCAAAATACATGGTACAGAAACAACTACATCTTTACTATTACAACATAAGAACTGTGAGTTTAAATATAAATATTGTCATCTAGACAATATTCACACTCAAATAAGTACTCATTACAATTATTGATACATTATTTCACAAAAATGGTGAGGACTACTAAAATAACTTCTAAAACCATCATTCTATATCCCGACTAGTACTCGCTACATTCTCGCCTCCTGAGAAAAATGGAACAAAAAGGAAAAGGGTGAGCTCAACTAGCCCAGTAAAGAACATTATGACTAAGATAATACAGAACAAATTATCGTTAGTCTTCAACAGGGAAAAATCTAATAGAATACAATAGACAACAAGTTTTAAATTAATAACTGCAGCGGAAACAACAAACCATTAGAAGAGTCAAGTAGAGATTGAGTTCTACTATCTTCTAAGATTTAAAAGTCCATCATCAATATTTTATCCCTGTAACAACAATCAATAACCATCTTTAATCAAGTATTCATCTTTGCACTACAGGCCAAAGATATTCATTTGTATCACCAGTCGGTCATGTTCATCTCAACACCTGTTCATCTTTGCACTACAGGCCAAAGATATTCATCAGTTAATCATTCATATTTGCACTACAGGCCAAAGATATTCAGTAATATCATCATTTAGGACTAAGGATGATGAAAAATATCTTAAAGAAAACGAATCCAGTGAAACAAAATAACAAATATTAAGGATTCGTATTTCGATTTATCCATGTCCAAAAATACCTTATAATTATTCATAGTGAAGTAAAATTCAAGAATAATTAAAACATGGATATAATCAAAGCTAGTAGCCAGAATAGATATTCTGGACGAAAAGAAGAAAATTTCATTTTTCTGTGAATAGTAACTCGTGAATAGTAACTCATGAATAGTAACCCCGACGTGAAAAGTTTCAAATTTGATAAAAATTTCTAACCAATATTTCGGCATAATGATATTGAAGAAATAATATCATTTTCGAATAAAATAACATCCTTTACCTCGTAAAGACAGTACTTCTGGTCGGAATACCGGTATAAGGCTGAAAGAAACTTGCTCTGATGAATAGAAACTCTCAAAGTATTTAAATACTCACAAAATACACTCAATAATCTAGAGAGAGAAAGAGAGAAAACTTGTTTCTGATGTGATTTTCAATTCTAACTTAGCCCTCTATTTATAAGAAAATGTTAGCACGGCGAAGTAGACTTAACCTGCAACCTGATGGCTTTACCTGCTACTATTCAAGCCTACCACATTTGAATAAAAATTTCAGCACATTTTTTTACCAACCAAGAGTGGGGCCCACCAATTCTATAATTTTCTATCAAAATGATAAACTCCGAAAATTCAATAATTCCTGAACCAGTCATATCGTAAAATTCATAATAAATCATACGTTCATTTTTAACGGTTCAAAATTTGTGGACAGATACTCAACTTATATATGTATAACATATCCAAAAATTACCACGATCCAACGGTCGGATTAAAAATTATAACCCCCGTAAAATATCTCAAAAATCCTGATTTTTAATACCTCAATTCCGACAAAAATAGTGATAAAAATCTCAACATTAACTCCTTCATTTTTAACCACAAAAATATATCTCTCATTTATATCCACATAAAATAAATATTTCCTTATCATATGAATCAATAATTAATTATTCACAAATAATATTACAGAATCACATTTATGACAACCAGGCCGTTCCCAGGAAAGAGGGGGCTTTCCAATAAGGATTTCTCCTTACTGACGCGCAATTAGATGACCAAACCTCTCCTTAGACAGAACTTTCTAGACATTGCCAATAATGTTATCTAATAATATTATTCAAATAATATGAATTATTGATCTGATAATGGGAAATACTGTGTAGTGACAATTATTGAAACAACAGTAATATAAAATATCAACGCAGCAATTATTGAATCGATAAAATAAAATACTGAACAGTAATTACTGTAACCATTATTGAGTAGTGCCTTCTTACGTAAGAATCAATAATTGGTGCAATACAGTGTGCTACTGTGTAATAACGCGTATTATTGTGTTTTAACCACTGGGTATTCCAACAGTATTAACGATAACAACTACGCCGTTATTTATAAACAACTTATACTTGTCGTTTTCTTCATCCAATCGCTTTCCGTTATGGGGTCCACAAAAGATTGCGCCGTCATACGAATATTCCCCGACAGGAAGAATATTTCACGACCAAACGAATATTTTCCGACAACAATGAATATTTTATAACCACCTGCTTATTTGAAATATTTGCGCATTTTACCCATAACTAACCTCATTAATCAATTTAACCCTTACTATTTCAAAATAATAAATAGAGGGAATTTAAATTTTATTTATTAATAATTTGGGGTCTTACATGCTTCCTATTTAAGCAGATATATTCACTTAAGTTTGTGAAATAAAAGTTTAAATAACTTTTATATTATGCAACAAGTATTTTATGAATAAATGAATTTATGATCAAATACTTGTGATGACATATATCAAGTATAATAAATAAATCAGTTAAACAATACTTGATATAACAAATATATTTGTTTAACTCAGATAATACATAACAATATTTTATCTATTATGTGATTTTATAAATAAAGTCGCTTAGTACTATAAGGAATCGTACAGTTCGATTCCCTCACTTAAGAGGAATATCTCCGTAGCATTGCGGCGTCTAAGTATGACAAAATTTATATTCTCACAATTGATATTTATATAAATATTTTCAATAGATCATGATAATAGGTTAAAGAATCCTAGTCAAATTCAGAAACCTTTCAGTAATTAAAGGTCCTTGCTTCGTATGTGGCAAACCGAACCATATTGCTATGAAGTGTCTGTGACGCCCCCAAAATAGGTCCATTCCATCCAACCTATTCTGAGTCGCCAAATACATGGTACAGAAAATAACTACAATTTTATTACAACAATTATCGTGCAAAATACAACAACACATATGCTGTGAGTTTGGATACAAATATATACTAACTGTGACTTATGTCCCAACCTTGGATAGCACGTCACAATGACACCTCACATAAAAGTATAGTCAAAAACTGTTTTAGAAATTAAAATTTTTGGGAAGTGCTCAAGGAAACCCTCGTAGATGGGAGGCCATACTTCTAGGTTATGATAGATATCATATGGCCACAGAATTATCCTTGGTTGACCCAATAGACCCCAAAAAAAACGAGAAGGTTACTATCATATTCTTCCCAATGGTGAGTCTTCTCTTGACTTATCATTATCTCCACTGTCTCTAATTGAGAATTATACTTCAAACAAACACCAAGATTATATAGGTAGTGCTCGTAAATATACTCAGCAAGTGGATGAGCACATCCCTGTCTTATGATGACACGAGATTGTATATCATTAGACATCTTGTATGATAGTGGTAAAACACCCTTTCAACGTTGGGTTCACCTCACCCTAGATGATTCACCAAATATAACTACTAAATGATGACCACTGTTCTATTCTCCTGTTACCCCCGCTCGACCCAGCTACACTCTTATTACCTGAAAGGAATTGTGAAACAGAAGGGTGAGCACAACTAGCCCAGTAAAGAATATCATGACTAAAGATAAATAAGTTATCAATAGCCTTCAACAGAATTAAATCAGAGATTTAGAACATATGGTAGATGATAAAATTTTTTAACCATAGTTGCAGCGGAACGAGCAATCCATTAGAAGAGTCAAATAGACTACAAAGTCTATTATCTTCTCCATGTTCAAAGTCCACCAAAAATATTTTATCCCTGTAACATCAATCAACAATTCTTGTCCACAATCATATGTATAACTCATAATCATATTTGTAGTTCTAAATTCCTCTTCTCATCCAGAACAAGATAATTTTCATCACTTGTCTTTACATGAAACATCAAAGATCATGGTTATACCAAATCACAGTTCCTGTTCATAATCATACTAATAATTTCATCTTTGCACTACGGGCCAAAGATATTCATCAACAATTCATCTTTGCACTACAGGCCAAAGATATTCCTCAACAGCTCATATTTGCACTACAAGCCAAATATATTATTATCTCAAAGAAATATATAATCATTTCAGAATTTATATAACCAATAATTATAACCACGTTGATCATTTCACCTTTGCAATTAAGCTAAAGATATTCAATTATAAATTCAATGGTCATGATCATACCAGTCAACAATTCAACTTTGCACTACTGGCCAAAAAGAACACATAGTCATGATCGTACCAAAAATCTACCCATCTTTACACTCAAGTCAAAGAGAAATATCATCATTAGGGTTATAAAATGTTATATATGATAATAAAATTAATATAATCAATACATAGTTTTAATCTCCAGAGTAATATTCATAAATCAACTATACTTTGGTTAGAAAAAGAAACCATTTTGTCATGAATAGTAACTTGTGAATAGTAACCCATGAATAGTAACTCGTGAATAGTAACTCATGAATAGTAACTCATGAATAGTAACTCGTGAATAGTAATTCATGAATAGTAACTCGTGAATACTAACTCGTGAATAGTAACTCATGAATAGTAACTCGTGAATAGTAAACCCGACACAAAAAGATAGAAATTTCACAATAAAATTCATACCAATATTTCGGTATAAAGATATTGAAATAACATTTCTTAAACTTATAAATAATTTATTTTAATTGTTTACACTTTACTAAATAATGCATTTAATCATCTTAAAATGCCAAACTCATAAAATTTCATCACCAACAACCAAAACCCTCATCAAAAATCTGCATATAACTCATGTATGATTCTCAAGCCATAAAATCACATTTTCCAATTTTCTTACTTCACATAACATATTTAATTCATTTACTCATAACTAGACCATTTTCATGAAAAATACCAAATCAGTTCTAAAAATATTTCTTTTCTGAGATTTAGCATAATATAGTCCCATATTGAACATATATTTTTCTCAAAATTTTTAAAATTCATTTACCATTTTTCATATGGCCAAAACCTCTGAATATTTAGACATTTATCATAAATTGTATTTTTATCCAAAAGTTCCGAAATTCACATAGTATACTGATATTATATAGATGTACTCCCAATAAAAATTTTATCAATTTAACCACAAGGAGTTATGAGCTGTTACTTTTAAAATAGTTTTTTCTCATAAAATCCATAACTCCTAATCTATACATCCAAAAATCGCCATTTTTGGACACAATCTACAAAACTCATCAAAATATCATTTCAAATTTTTTCAGAATTTTTGAAGGTTCAGAAGAATTTCGAAATTGAAAAATATAATAACCCTTACATACTAACTACAATATCCCTTACTATCCCTTACAATCCCTTACCTCAAAAGAGCAGTACTCCTGACTGGAATAACGCTGAACGAACTTGCACCGTATAGCAACACTCAAGATATCAAAATACTCACAAGAATACACTCGATAATATAGAGAGAGAAATAGAGAGAAAACTTCAGTTTCTGGTGTGATTTTCAATTCTAACCTAAGCACCCTATTTATAGAAAATTGCTTAAAACACCAAAGCAAAAAATTGAATATAATAATAATATAATTACAAAATATTCAAGCCCACCTCTAGAAACTTGAATTCAGCCATTAACATGTGCAAGTGAGGGCCACCAAAGTACAAAAAACGTTTTTGTTAATAAAAATAAATAAAACTTCCAAAAATCAATTATTTCGGAACTTCAGAACTTCAATAATTCATAATAAATAGTCCTTTTATCAGAAAATTTGAATCTCGTGAGTTTTTATAGGAAATTCAATTCTCTACAACTTTGTAGAAGAAAATTTTTCCAAATTCCAAACAGAAATTGACCGAAATCCACAAACGGGCGATTTTACAGTCAATAATAAATTTTCGGTCAAGAATTGTGTCCACCAACACACAAAACATGTGTTAATCATTTAATGCCACAAAAATACTCTTCCTCCTCATATACTCATATATCTCACATTCATTGTAAAAATATCACCATCAATATATTATTAAAATAATATATTTAAATGAATTATTTTATCAGAAAAAGATAAAATATTAATTTTCAACAATTGTCACATTAAAAATTTTCTCCATCTATATCCACATAAAATCAATATTTTTCTCATCATATAAATCAATAATTAATTATACACAAATAATATTACAGAATCACAGTACTGGCAATCAGGCCGTTCCCAGGAAAGAGGGGGCTTTCCAATAAGGATCTCTTCCTTACTGGCGCGTAATTAGATGACCAAACCTCTCCTTAGACAGAACTTTCTAGACATTACCAATAATGTTATCTAATAATATTATTAAGATAATATGAATTATTGCTCCGATAATAGAAAATACTGTGTAGTGACAATTATTAAAACAACAGTAATATAAAATATCAACGCATCAATTATTGAATCAATAAAATAAAATACTGAACAATAATTACTGTAACAATTATTGAGTAATGCCTTCTTACGTAAAAATCAATAATTGGTGCAATACCGTGTGCTACTGTGCAACAACGCGTATTACTGTGTTTTAACCACCGGGTATTCCAACAGTGTTAACGGTAACAACTACGCCGTTATTTATAAACAACTTACTCTTGTCGTTTTCTTCATCCAATCGCTTTCTATTATGGGGCCCACAAAAGACTGCGCCGTCGTACGAATATTCCCTGACAGAAAGAATATTTCACGACCAGACGAATATTCCCCGACAATAATGAATATTTTATAACCACTTGTTTATTTTGAAAAATTTTCACATTTCACCCATAACTTTAACATTTATCAATTTAACCATTTACTAAATAGTAATTATAAGAAAAATTGAATACTTTTATTTCATAAAATTCGGGGTCTTACAGTGTCACTTTCGCAAGGGGCAAGATAACAAAAATAATAACTCTCAGCCTAAGCCCCAAGCGAACTTGGTTGAATCCGATGATATCATTGTTGGTGTTGTCTCGGAAGTAAACCTAGTTGACAACTTCACGGAATGGGTAGTAGATACCGGGGCCACTAGACACATTTGCACGAATAGAGATGTAATTCTTAACTACGAAAATGTGACTAACAGAGAAAAAGTGTTTATGGGGGATTCTCGAGTCACTAATGTTGCAGGAAAAGGGAAAGTCTTACTAAAATTAACTTCTGGGAAAACAATTGCCCTACACGATGTACTTCATGTGCCCGATATTCGTAGAAATCTTGTGTCCGGGTCTTTATTGAACAAAGTAGGCATTAAGCTTGTGTTTGAGTCTGATAAACTTGTACTTACTCGTAATGGGGAATTTGTTGGGAAAGGTTTTTGTAATGGGGGTTTATTTGTATTTGATGCTTCTGCTAAATTGAATAATAAGAATGCTTCTTTTGCTTATATTGTTGAATCTTTGGATATGTGGCATGCTAGATTAGGACATGTGAACGTGGCTTCTATTAAAAAATTGAAACAACTTGAACTTATACCTAATCTTGCAAATACCGAGTTTAACAAATGTAAAATTTGTGTAGAAGCAAAACATGCTAAGAAACCTTTTAAAAGTATTGAAAGACAAACTGAACTACTTGAGTTAATTCACAGTGACTTAGCTGATTTTAAAAATACTATGAGTAGAGGTAGTAAGAAATATTATATTTCTTTTGTAAATGATATGTCTAGATATACTCGTATTTATCTACTTTCCTCTAAAGATGAAGTAGAAGAAATGTTTATTAAATATAAAGCGGAAGTTAAAAATCAGTTAGAAAGAAAAATTAAAAGACTTAGATCTGATCGTGGAGGTGAATATGATTCGGGAAGTCTAAAAAAATTTGTGAACTGAATGGAATTATACATGAAACTTCTCCTCCTTATTCTCTACAGTCCAATGGAGTTGCGGAAAGAAAAAATAGAACACTTAAAGATATGATGAATGCTATGTTAATTAGTTCTGGTATACCTTCTAATATGTGGGGAGAAGATTGTCTTTCTGCAAATCATATTTTAAATAGAGTTTCACATAAAAAAATAGATTCTACACTATATCATTTATGGAAGAAACATTAGCTATACCAGAATTTAAAAGGAATAAAATTGGACCTAAAACAATGGATTGCATTTTTATTGGATATGCTTCTAATAGTGTTGCTTATAGATTTTTGGTAATTAAATATGCAACTAATAATTATCAAAATAATTCAATTTTGGAAACAAAAGATGCAGAATTTTTTGAAAATATATTTCTAATGAAAATAAGAGATGAGGGCAATCCTTCTTCAAGTGAACATCTTAAAAGAAAAGATAAAGAACTTGTACCTGCATCTACTAGAAGTAAAAGTTAACGTTTTGAGAAAACTTTTGGTCCAGATTTTATAACTGCCCTAAAACTTATGAAGAAGCAATGAAATCAATTAATACAAATTTTTGGAAGGACGCTATTAATAGTGAACTAGATTCTATTATGTCTAACCATACATGTGAACTAGTTAATTTGCCTGGAGGATGTAAACCTATTAGATGTAAATGGGTGATTAAAAAGAAGTTAAAAGCTGATGGGTCTATAGATAAATTTAAGACAAGACTTGTAGCAAAAGGGTTTACTCAAAAGGAAGGGTTTGATTATTTTGACACTTACTCACCAGTAACTAAATTAGCAACTATAAGAATTTTAATTGCTTTGGCTTCTATTCATAAATTGATAATCCACCAAATGGACGTTAAAACTGCCTTTTTGAATGGAGAGTTAAATGAAAAAATATATATGTGTCAACCTGAAGGGTTTGTTGTTCCAGGTGAAGAACAAAAAGTGTGTAGACTTGTAAAATCTTTATATGGTTTAAAACAAGCACCAAAACAATGGAATGACAAATTTAATAAAACTCTTGTCTAATAATTTTGTGACAAATGAATCTGATAGTTGTGTTTATAGTAGATTCAATGGAAATTGTGGTGTGATTATTTGTTTATATGTGGATGACTTGCTAATATTTGGTACTGATGAGAAAGTTTTGAAAACTACTAAAGACTTTTTATCTTCTAAATTTGACATGAAAGATTTAGGAGAAGCGAATTTGATTCTTGACATGAAAATAAATAAACATGCAAATGGTTCAATTTTATCACAGTCTCATTATGTAGAAAATATTCTTAAGAAATTTAATTTCTTTAATAAAGAGCCATTAGGAACCCCTTATGACTCTAGTGTGCATTGAAAGAAAAACAAAAGGGAAATGATATTTCACAAATCGAATATGCTAGAATCATTGGTAGTGTAATGTATTTAATGAACTGTATTCGGCCTGATATTGCATATGCCATTAGTAGACTTAGCAGATATACACATCATCCTTCATAAGATCATTGTAATGCATTGTCACGTCTAATGAGGTATTTAAAAGGAACAGTTAATATAGGTGTACATTTTACTAGTCAGCCTAGTGTTTTAGAAGGATATTGTGATGCTAATTGGGTATCTAATAATGATGAGACAAACTCCACTAGTGGTTATGTGTTTATTTTAGGTGGAGGAGTTGTTTCTTGTAAATCTGCTAAACAAACTTGTACTGCTAGATCTACTATGGAATCTGAATTTATGGCTTTAGAATTGGCAGGTACAGAAGCAGAGTGGATAAGGAATTTATTGGCTGATATACCATTGTGGTCTAAGCCAATTCCTTCTATTTCTTTGCATTGCGATTCTCAAGCAGCTATTGGTAGGGTAATGAACCATGTTTATAATGGAAAATAGAGACATTCGCTTGAAGCATAATATTGAACAAGGACTGATTAGTAACGGGGTTAGTTTTATAGAATTTGTGAGGTCTGAAAAGAACCTTGCAGATCCGCTTACTAAGGGATTGAGTAAAAGGGTAGTCCAAGAAGCATCTAGAGGGATGAGACTATTGCCAACATTTTGAGTAAATAATATGTGATGGAAACCTAACTCATGTGATTGGAGATCCCATGAATTGGGTTCAATGGGTAACAACAAGTCATGTAATTATTTAATTAAAGCACCACAATATATTATTTATATTTCTTCTTGTGTGTATGTGGTGCTTACTGACAAATTGTGATAGGATGAATCATTTAGATTCTTAATGAAACTCATAGCCCTAAAGGGTGGTGTATGTCAGTTTAGACTTGATGAGTTCACCTATATAAAGATGGAGGTGTAGGCCGCTTCCTATGAGTGTCTTTGACAAACTCTCTAGAGCCTTTATGAAAATCTGGGATATGGCGCATGGCCTAGAACGAGCCCAACCGCGGACATGTATGGATTCAGGATTTTTAGATATGTGTGCAAGTTCAATTGATTGTATCATAGATAATGGGTTCAAGAATATAGTTCACCTATAATCTACAATCATGAGCTTGTTCCACTAAGTGTCGGTTCAAACCCACAAGGTATCGACGTTGTGTATCTAAAATCCATTGCCCTTCTTACTTTCTTTTAATTCTTTCTATCTTTGATAATTTTGGATCATGTGGGGGATTGTTGGTTATGCTCCAAAATTCGTAGTTTTGACATAGTCCCATAGTTTCTATTTTAAAAACATTCTTTGGGTATATTAGCACATGTTAGCTTGAGTTGAGTAACATGGTTGAAAAAAAGGGATGGGCTCGCGCACATGAGGACGGGTAAGGAATTGGGCTAGGTCAAGCTTGGTTCTTGGACTTTAGGTAAAAAAACCTTAGTGCGTGTGTACGCGCATTACGCCCGCGCAGGGGGGTTGCCAATCCGGTCGGTTATGCCTTGCGGGTGCACCCAGGTAGCCTACTGTTTTGCTTAAATCCCTATCTTTTTATTTCTTTTAATACTAAGCCTAAATTTAATACCCTAGCCGTTTTTCATTAATTTTTCCCCCAACTTTCATTAACATAAAACTTATTTATTTCCAACGTTCCTTTTTACGTTACTGATTCCCAACGTCTTCTCCCAACGTTCTTCTTCTTTATATATATATATATTCCAATTCTATTATTCAGAGAATACACTGTGTCTTCTTCTTCTCTCTATATACTCTGATAATATATTTTGGCCAATCCACAAAGACAAGTTCACAGTCTTCTTCTGCGTGTACATGCAATTGAATGCTTTACCGTTGAATCCTGGAGGGTGAATTAAAGCCAAGAAGCTCATCTGTACCGAAGGTTATAACCAGTGAGGGCGGAATCACTTTTTAGGACAGTAGCTTTGCTACGCCTCAGCTTTCTGTCATCTACAAGTTAAGTTGTTCCAATTTTACTCTTCGATTCTTCTTATTAATACTGCTACTGCTATATATTTTCCAACAGTTAAGCACGTACACAAGAAGCGTATATATATAAAAGTGTAAAACAAATAAATATCCAGATGATTCCAATTTCTGTTAGCTCATGTTAAGTCACTACAAGAAAAAGCTTTAAATCTAAGACCGATTGAATATTCGATCGACATTAAGTCAGTCGGTGTTAATTTATCCTCGACAGACATCAGTCGAATTTAAGCCCTCCTCCTTGGAGCGAAGATTTCCCGCCAGCGCAAAAATAAAGTCAACAAAATATGTGTTATCCTCGACTAAATAATCCGTCGACATTAGCTTATGGTCGACAGACATAACCTCGACGGAATTCCGTCGAGAATAATCCTTAAAATCCTAATCAGATTGTTTTCTCCAGTGCCTCCCTCGTCACTCACTCTCTCATTCTCTCTCTCAGTTCAGCTCTCTTACTCACTCTCTCTCACTAAAACTCCCTCATTTCAGTCCACCCACACCACCACCTCGCCGGATTCCAACCACCACCTCCGACGACCACGCCTCCGACCACCATCTCCGGCTACCGAATTCTTACTGTGACGACTACTCCGACAACCACGTCTCTGACTCTCTCTTTCCAGTCCCTTTTCTCCTCTTATAATTAAAGGTATATACTGAAATTTCTAATTTTTTTAGCTAGGGTTAATATTTATTCTACTGATTTTGACTGGAATTGGTTTAATAAGTTACAATTGCATCTGATTTGGTGTCATGTGTTAATATATATCATAATCTGGAGTTATAGGGTTTAATAAGTTACAATTGCATGTATCTGATTTTGTAAGTTTGGTAGTATAATTTTTGGGGTCAGCAGTACATGCAATTGCATCTGATTTGGTTCTAATTTGGGGTCAGTCTAATTTGTATCTGATTTGGTTCTGTTTGGCTAGTGAATTTGATGTATCTGAATTTGGTTCAATTTTTATGCCTTTTGTTGCCATATGAAGTGAAATGCAGTGTGCTAAACTTATAATTTGTAGTGTTCTAATTTCTTCCTTTTCCAGCATTGTGAATTTTAATTTGTGAATCAATTGAAGACTTCTCTTATTTTGGTTTTGAATATTAATTCCGACGGAATTTCCGACTGAATTCTATGGAAGTTATAGATGACAATAAATAAATATTTAATTAACTATATAAAAGACAATTAGGACTTAGTTTGCCACTAAAACTAAGTAGTAATACTAGAAAATTTAAATAAATTAATAAAATAATACAAAAAATACTAGGAGATTTAAATAACTTTAATAAATTATATAATATAATATAATATAATAAACTTTAAAATAAAATAAGTTTAATAACATAAAATAAATTTAATAAAATAAAATAAATTTACTTTATTATTTAATATAATATAATAAAAAATAAAAATAAAATAAAATAAATTTAATTTAATTTAATACAATAAAATAAATTTACTTTATTATTTAATATAATATTATAAAAAAAATAAACAAATAAATAAATAAATCTAAATAAATAAATAAATTAAATAAAATAAAATAAAATTAAGTACACTTAAATACAATTAATAACTAAGTAGTATTTGCTTAGTTGGGATGCAATATTCAATAAACTAAGTAGCACTTACTTAGTTTTTCATTAGCAAAATAAACTAAGTAGCACTTACTTAGTTTTTTATTGGCAAAATAAATTAAGTAGCATTTGCTTAGTTTGAATGATATGATCTGGTTCCCATAATAAAATATGGGAACCAGATCATATCGTTCAAACTAAGCAAATGCTATACTTAGATTATCTTGATGAAGACATACATACTTTGGAGGTGTCAACTTAGAAACTCGTTCGACATTCACTCATTAGGAGTGAATGTCGAATAGTCCACAGTTTGGGACTGTTACTGGATGTTGTCTCTCACTTAGGTCGGTGCCAATGCACATGGTGCGTTTTTATAATTTTTGAGGAACTTTCAGCTGGTGTCTCTACATGTTCTCCGAGTGCATACTTAGACTAAGTTTTCTTGGTCTATTTCGTGTACTTGGAGACTATGGGGAGGTGCTGCTAAAAAATTCTAAAAATAGTAGGAACGTGCTTAAGATTGGCACTAGTGAGGAGACACATCCAGGAACGGGATAGAAGCCTAACCCCTGTAGAGTGGAGATATAAATTAGGTAAACTAAATTCATGATTGGGCCACATTCATGATTATTCTTGATCTAATTGGGTATTTTCTTCAAATAAAGATGGATGTCGACCGGAGTTGGATGTACCGTAGGATAAAGATTGATGGGAGGGGATTAGTTGATGCGTACCGTGACGGGGTGTCCAATTTTATGAACAAAGCAATAGAACATGCTGATGATCTAAACGAAAAGATGAGATGCCCATGTCTCAAGTGTAAAAACATAATATGGAAGACTGCCGATGAAGTGAAATTTGACTTATATTCACGTGGGTTTGTGGATGGGTATTTGGTATGGATTCATCACAGGGAATCAGTTGAGTTTAGAGATCTGTCAGAGAGTACTATAGACCAGTCAGATAACTATGATGTCGTGGAGATGTTGGTAGATGCGTACGGCCCTACGAATATTGACTGGGCTGAAAATGAGCCTGCGTCAAGTAGTGCTGATCAACAAAAGCTAAATGATTCAGCAACTGCCTTCTACAAGATGCTATCTGAATCAGGGACCCCATTGTATCCTGAACATGACAAGCACACCAGACTTTCTGCAGTGACGAAGCTTTTACACTACAAGAATGAGCATGACTGCAGTGAAAGGGGATTCAATGATTTGCTTGCTATTTTCAGGGAGTCTAAGGATAATACGCGAGTTACTATGAAGTGAAGAAGATGGTTAAGGGGTTGAATCTAGGGTATGAGAAGATCGATGCTTGTGAGCAGGACTGTATGTTATACTATGGGGAGGACAAAGATAAGGTGCAGTGTGATATATGAAATTTGCCGCGGTACAAAATCATAAAACGTGGGGGGAAGGAGAAACATGTTCCGAAGAAGATATTACGGTACTTTCCTCTTGCGCCGAGGTTGCAGCGGCTATTCATGTCTTCGCATACTACACCCAGTATGCGTTGGCATAGGACAAGGGACGTCGTCCCTGGTTAGCATACTCTCCCAGCAAATGGAGATGAGTGGAAGAATTTTGATGCTAATTTTCCATAATTTATCGACGATGTTAGGAATGTCAGGCTTGGCATGGCTACAGATGGATTTTGTTCGTTTAATAATTTTAGTCAGCCATACTCTATTTGGCCAGTGATTATGGTAGCTTACAATCTTCCACCGCCAATGTGCATGAAGAATCTGTATCTTTTCTTGACTTTACTAATACCGGGGGATAAGAGTCCTACAAAAGATATCAACGTGTACCTTAGATCGTTAGTCGATGAACTTAAGATGTTGTGGGAAATATGGGTTCAAACTTTTGATAAATCTGTCGGGTACATACTTCTGGCTCGCAATCATTTCAAGAGGTTAAGTTGGTATGTATTTCCCTTTAGTTTAGTTTAATATTAAACTGCAACTTTAATGTATATGATTTAGGTCATGCGGAGTAGCTTGGGCCGACCTCCTACTATGATGGAGTTCTAGGATAGAGTCCATACGCCGAAGGGCTCTACTTCGGGGTCGACGATATCTCCAGTAGTACTAGTTATACGGGTAATACATTTACTATAATAAATATTATTTAGGTTAATATTACGTAATTTATATGATGATACCCTCACATGTACATATATCAAATTACATGAGCGGTTTGAGAAGATCCGCAGCCAGCGTATAGCGGAGTTGCAGGCTGCTAGGGGCGATGCTGAGACGTTAGATTCCACCGTCCCTCCGCCCGAGATTAGTTTATCTCAGGACGAGGAGACGGCTCTTTGGGTCGCGTCTTAGGATACTCCCACTAGTACTAGCGGTCGGTATCGAGTGCTGGGGTTACCGAGGATACCAGCCTATACACTGCCAAGAGGTATAATATTTTTAGCTTATTTCTTGTTTATGAATAAAGTAAATTTATAATATTATTCATGTTATATTTATTTTTTTAGGCTCTAGCCAGCGTCTGCGTCCGAGAGCCCCCATGGGACCATCACATACGGGCGCTGGCTTAGACGATGCTTTGTTCCAGCGTGTTATTGCTGCGGTGTCGGAGAGGTTTAAGGCCGAACCGTTGTTCCGTCATCAGGACCTGCCCAGCCGTTCTCGCCTCCATCAGTTTGCACAGGACGTTGCAGCTGGTGCCACCGCCGAGAGTACGGGTATCCCTCCGGAGCAGTGGGCCGCGATACGCGATGAGATTGTTCGGATGGTGGCTACCTTAGTCGAGGACGCGTTTGGGCCGATGTTGAGTCAGCGCTCGACTGCTCAGGTATACTATTCGTTTTAATGTCAAATATATATTCTGCATGTAAACTAATTGGTGTTTAGTTATCTTGAACTGAATCATTTATATGGACTAATGAGTTACATTATATTGTATCAACAGGGTGACGAGCGGACTGACGAGCGGGATGACGATAATGGCGATTTTCATACTCCAGAGCAGCGTCGACGCCCGCCCGATGATCCTCCTCATACCGGGGGCTCTACTAGTTTTACTTAGTTTACATTCGTTTGTAGTTTACATTATTTTTGACTTAGTTTACATTCTGAGTTACATTATTTTGTAGTTTACATTATTTTTGATGTATTATAGTTTAAACATTGTCATTACTTTGGTTTTGTTGCGATTTGACATTTAGTTTAATTTATCTTATTGAGATGTTTGATATAGTTTAGTTTAGATTAATGAGATGTTTTTGACCTTTTTACTTCTCATTTAGTTGGGTTTTGACATATTGTCGGCCTTGGTAATTGTAATTCATGTTATTGGTCATATTGTTAGCTTGTGTATGTGTATGTGCTGTTGGAAATACAGGTACAGGTACAAGATGTGCGTTAAATCCCTGGATATTGCCAAAACAAATAAAATATTTTTTTAAAAAAATACTATTCTCGACGGAATTCCGTCGAGTTTAAGGAATTTATAATTTTTGTTACACTACCACGTGTCATGCTTATCATCGACCGAATATCCTCGACATACGATTTTCAGTCGGTAATATATTAACCCCGACTGAATATTCGGTCGAGGATAATTCCGTCGAAATTAAGTATCTGCGACCGAAAGAGCGACGGACTTAATCTCGACCTGCTTATATACGACCAAATTTCCGACCGAATATTCCGTCAGAAATAAGGTTAACCTCGACGGAATATCCTTATTACCGACAGACTAGTCCGTCGGAAATATTCCTTTTTGTTGTAGTGAGTGAATTACAATCCAACATATATATTCCTTCTCTTAATTTCTACGTACCAATGTTCCTCTTCATGCATGAAGCATAACTAATCACTCTGCAAAAATGGAAAACATAGAAACAAGAACACTAACTATCCTCATCCAAAAAATTAAAAAGTGTATGTGAATATTATTAAACCCCATTAACACACAAGCATGATGCATTTGTACACACACTGACACACACACAAATGATTGTGTTCAAGTTGAACCCTAATTATCAATTATATATGCACGAAAGTTGAGCATAGTACTGATCAAGCTTTGCCAAATATATAGTAATGGAATGACTCGATCCATGCATGTACAGACTTTAAACCATTTCCCTTTCTTTGATTATATATATTCGACCTTCAACCCAAAATAAGTGTCTTACTCGACTTTTGACTTTATCTTTTAAAAATATTGAAAAGTACGTACTATCTTCGCAAAATATTTATATATCTTTATTTTCGAGTTTAATAAAAAACATACATGTTTAATGTAGAGTGAGACTCTCATTCTAAAAAGTGCAGCTTAGATCGAACTCGAAAAACATTGGGTGGTGGGTGGTGGGTGGGGGTAATATCCCCCATTGTTGACGGGAGAAAAAAAGGTTAAATAAACATTAAAAGATTACTAGATGATCGATATATACCATAGAAACGACGCTCAGATTCTTGGAGATTGGGCTGAGTAGGCTGGAGGCTGTATGGGTAGGCGGCAGCCCGAGGAATAGGCTGCTGTTGCAAGATGAAGCACACCATTAGGCTGCTGTTGTTCTCCAGAGAGGAGCTGAAACTGATCCAACGGTACTGCCTGTGACTGTCCCAGTAGCTTCAGCTCAGTCATAATTGCCTGTTGGCTTTGTTGCTCCATTTCAGCTGCTTGTTGCCTCTGAATTTCATTACCCATCAACTAATTTGTCCCAAATAGTTAAAGTATAAGTGAAATTAAATTAAAATACACAGTTAAACTTAATTTGAACAAAAGCTAGCTTTAACATAATATTCTTTAACATTAGTGATTTTAATATTATACTCATTATACTAATAAAAAGTAAAGTAATAGTCCCTCTGTCCGAAAACGAGAGTCTGATATAAATTTTAATTAGGTTTTAATCTATCTAGGACACATTTAAATACGTACAAAGAGCTTGTATTAACAAAGAAATTACATTAAGGACAATTAATGCTACATGCAATGCCTAGAAAAATCATGCCCAAACTGTTTGGACATGCATTGTGATATTTTTCCGGGCCAAGTATTTCAGTGTTGTACTAACATCACAATTAATGCATGTCTGGACAATCTGAACATTTATTTTCCAGGCAACACGGCTTTTCCATAACATATATATTAAGGTTAGTTCTTCATATATTTTCTTCGCGTATATATTATCCTCACCCAATCATACATCTCTTGATTTTCCTTCTGCAGCAGATTTTCCTAAGCCATGATCAATGATCGACCCAAACAAAATTTAATTAATTAATATCCACAAAAGTGAGAAAAGAGAGAGGCAGAAATGAGGTAAAAGAGGTTAAGTAAAAACTACCGTCCTCTGCAAATTGTCTATCAGCTGCTGAAATAATTGAAACTGCATTCACATCCCTTCAAATTGATTAATGTTATGCAAAACAAACTCAGATCAATTCAATCCTAACTGTTGGGATATTTCACATGAATCCCACATTGAATAAATTCAATAGTGTAGATAGATTAATAAGTATGGTACTCCCTCTGTTCCTTAATATAAGTGGTTTTAGAGAAATATTTTTGTTCTTTAATATAAGTCATTTGAGAATTTCAAGTAAGCATTAATTGCTTAGTTTTCAATATTACCCAAAGTATTAAATTTAACTTTGGTTCTCTCATTATTTGTTGTCCAATAAATAACAATATCTTCTTTCAATACAATGACAATATAGACAATTGATATTATAGTTATAATGATATACAATCATTACCTTAACACTTGTGCACAACTCTAAAACGACCTATATTAAGGAACGGAGGGAGTAGAGTCTTAACCTAATAGGTTAACCTTTTAGGTAAGGAGGTGGTCCAACATACTTATTGGGTCAGTCTACACAGGTGTGTCCTGCATGGTGATAAATTGATGTGGGATGAATCATACAATTCCGCTACACTAACCTAGTGTATTAAGTATATATCGTGCAAAAGGTTATGTATTTGACCTGATAAATAAGTTGACACAAGATTAAACCATTATTAATAATTGATATATATATATATATATATATATATATATATATATATATATATATATATATATATATATACACACACACACACCAAAATATCAATGTTTCTATCATTTAATTTAAAAGTACACTAATCTTGAATTCCAACTATAAATAATAACCATGCACTTCAACTCTATTTTCCTCCTAGCTCCTCACCATCTATCTAGTTCAAAATTTTATGATATATATGGTTAATAATTATGGTCCTTATAAACTGTAATAGGGAAAAAATGGGAACTTTAATAACAAGAAAAAACCACAACTATTTTTTATGATGTAAAGTTCGTACCATGTTTGATCGTACGTGCCTATATTCTAAGTTGAATGAGTACGTATTATCATGTCAATACTACTATACTTCTAGTTAACGTTTGAGATATATTTAATAATAAAATAAAAATATTCTTTTAAAATTATCGTTTTAAAAATTTATTTAATTTTGAAACCGAGTAAAAGGAGATGTTATACATACCTTTCTTGAGCGGATCTTGTTAATGGAGTGCTCGAGCTGCTCTTCAAGCTTATCCAAATCCTCAGGTTGTACTAATCGAGCTCAACTCATCTCCTTTGTATAGCTGGAGACTCAATTGGAGGTCAAGGGTTTCTTTTTTTATTCGGGTTATCTCATTGTGTATTTGTTCCTAAAAATATTCAGGCATATTAATGAGGATTTCCTTTTCTTTATTTTTATTTTTTTGTATTTAACATAGAACCTTAAATATTGAATTTGATCATATGTAAGCTCCATCTTACCCTGCTCAGGGATAGAGGTTCCGGTAGTCTTCAGGTACCTTTCTACTATTTGCCCCATGCTGCAGCTGCAGTTGCAGTTTAAGATTATTAGTTGAGTCTATTTTGACTTTTTAAAGTTGTTTCTAAAATGTTAAATTTTAAAATTGATGTGATTCATATGTACTAAGATTTGGAATTGATAAATTGTGTATATAATTAGTAGACGGTTTTTAAATATTTTACAATAACTAAAATTCTATCAAACAACCGAATTTATATCAATTTAAAATTTTACAAATTAATTTCAAATGTGAATATTAGACTCTTGCCGTGGAACATGGGGAGTATGTTACATAATATTAAAATTTAGAGATATTTCTTGTTCTGTGAAATTAATGTTTCTCAAAATATCTGAGTATACAATGAAAAAGAATTATAGTAATACTATTGTAGTAATATAAATAATTAAAATTAACATAAATATATTCGATTAGTTCCTTTATTCGATGCAAATTAATAATGTCTTGTACGTGGAAATTAAATAGGATTAATTTCTTGCATCTTTTCTCAAAAAACTTGTTGAGGTGACAGATATTCCCAGCAATGGAGTCATGATTGCAACAAAAAATATCAAGTTTCAAAAGATAAAATTGTGTCCCAGAATCAATGCTAAACTTCCACTTGAATAAGATACACATGTCCCAGAATCAATGATAAAAAGTTTGAATTTTATTTTTGAGATTGATATATATATATATATATATATATATATATATATATATATGTGTGTGTGTGTGTGTGTGTGTGTGTGTGTGTGTGTGAACATTACAAAATGAAATCGCCCCAATAATAGGGAACTACACTAAATATTTCATATGAAATTAAACCTTGGGAAAAAATAGGGTTTAACTGGAAACCCTATTTTAGCAGAAGCTTGAAAAACTAATCAAAAAGTCAAGTGGTCAACTAAAAATTCTGATTAGGCTACTCATCAATACATGTATAATATAATTAATAATTATACATCACTGTAACCGTATTCCCAAAAGACAATTAAAGATATATATGTGAAATTAGATTGAAAGAATTTAATGGTTAGAAACCCTTTTAGCCAAAATCAAGAAAAACCAAAGGGTAGAGAATTGAGTTACCTGAGAGGGTGAGAGCAGTAATCAAACAGCTTCCCCTTGGTAGAGAAGACGATAAGGCCGATCTGAGCATCACAAAGAACAGAAAGTTCATGGGTCTTCTTGAAAAGTCCGGCTCGCCTCTTCGAAAATGTGTCTTGCCTGCTACTATTATTCTCAATCCTTTTCACCTCTGTTTTTCCTCTTCCCATAATTAATTTTATATCATCACTACTACTCTAAAAATGTTTCTCCTTCTGGTCCAAGTAAAGGGGAAAAAAACACTGATTAATTAGGTTTACAAAACTCAAGAAATATATACATATCTAACATAATTATGGGCTTAGTTAGTTGCTTAAGAAAATGGAAAAGCTAGAACATATGATGAGAAACTGACATCAGATTTGGAAAATATATATATATATATATATATATATATATATATATATATATATAATTACTGAATATTGTATATAATTCTTAAACTAGAGATGGAGAAAGATGAGGAAATAAAGGATCGAGAGAGATGATTTCTAATTAGCTTGTTCAGAGCTTCTTTGTTGGGTATCAGGGTTTTGGATAGAAGAGCACTAATGTCCTAGATATTATCCCAAAAGTAATTATATACTAATTATATAAACAGAAGTAGAAGATAAACAATTTTATAATAATAACTTACTAGACGAAATTGATAAACTTTTTAAAATCAAGTCAACTGTTGGACAGTCTCTCTTTAAAGCAGATTTCGTCAGCGCGCTATTGGTGCTTACGGATAGAACACTGAACGTTTACTTCCCAGGATAAAATTATTTTCATCTCTCACAAGAAGCACTTCAATGGAAGAGTTCCACGAACCAACAAAATTTTGAATACTCTCTACGACTTTTAATGAATGAAGAATGAATTTAATTTTAAGAACTTGAGAAGGATTGAAGTTGAAGTGATTGTTTTGGGTAGATTTGGAACCTATTTATAGGTTTTCAAATACCCCTTTAAAGATATACATTCCTTTGAAAGGATACATCCCTTTGAAAGGTTACATCCCTTTGAAAGGTTAACCCTTTGAAAAGATACATCCTTTTAAAAGTATACATCCCTTTGAACGGATACATCCTTTTAGAAAAGATACCTTTTCAATTTGATAAAATATGAACCAAAGGTCACAACCCAGTGATTTTATTTTAGATAAAATTCTCATTCATTAATATATATATATATATATATATATATATATATACACACACACACACACACACACACACTACAAGGAAAAACCTTATTTCTGACGGAATTTTTCCTCGGAAATAAGCCTATACCGTCGAACATAGGTTATTTCTGACGAAATATTCCGTCGAAAATTCGGTCGTATATATGCGCGTCGAAGATACCATCCGTCACAAATTCCGTTGTACCTATCTTATATCTACGACGGATTATCTCCGACGAAATTTCTTCGGAAATAAGTTATTTACGACTGAATAAATAGGACGAAACTTTTTGTCGAGTATAATATTCCTTATTTTCGACGGAACTATTCCCTCGGAAGTAACCTATTTCCGACTGAAAATTAAAATATACCGGTATTTCTTAAAAATTGGGTAATTATTAAATCCGACTGAATTTCCGTCGAAAATACCTTATTCCGTCGGAATTAAATGTTTTTTTTAAAATACAGATTTTAAAAGTACAGTTTTAAGGTGTTTAAACCTATTTATGTACCTGTAACCTGTCACAACCCAATACACAATAATATAAATCTGTATCACACATTCAAATATTCAACGTAGCGCTAAAAACGATAGCAACACATCCAGTAAAACGTAATCTACTAACTGATTATCATCAACACTACTGAGCTAACAATTACAAATATAAGTTAATGTTCCATAAACGAATAAATAATATAATTTACAATACTTATACCGACGCAATTAGGCACTACAATATATACAAATGTTCTACAATACTTATACAGACGCAATTAGACACTAAAATATATACAAATGTTCTACAATAACATGAATACAAATGACCTATAAACTAGTAAAAGTATCATCATCGGGCGGAGGTGAACGACGCTGCTCTAGTGTATGGAAATCAGTGTTGTCCGCCTGCTCGTCATCACCAGTCCGCTCGTCATCGCCACCCTGTTGATAGAATCAAAAATAAAATTATTAGTCCGTATATATATATATATATATATATATATATATATATATATATATATATATATATATATGTGTGTGTGTGTGTGTGTGTGTGTGTGTGTGTGTGTGTGTGTGTGTGTGTGTGTGTGAATTAACAAGCTAGCCTTAATTGAGAAAAACATAAACAATAAGAATGCCTGAGTAGGCGGGGGCAAACGAAAAGCCTCCTCCAAGAGGGTAATCACCATCCGGAGCATCTCGTCGCTGAAAGCGTCGAACTACTCCCGCGGTAATCTCGTACTCTCTGCGGAGGCCCCTGTTATAATATCTTGAGAAATCTGGTGAAGACGAGAACTGGTAGGCAACTGTTGATGCCGAAAGACTGGATCGGTACGGAACCTATCCGACACAACCCCTATCAGCCGCTGGAAGATATCGTCATCCAAGCCAGCGCCCGTATGAGATGGTCTAACATGTGCTCTCGGACGCTAGCGCTGGCTGGAGCCTATAAAAATATACAAATTCGATTACTAATAATAAATTATATAATGTGATAAATTCGAATAATTTCGTGAAACATAAAAAATATTACCTCCGGGAAGTGTATATGCGGGTATCCTCGGCAGACCCAACACTCGATATCTGTTGGTACTGCTAGTAGGGGGATCCTGAGACGCGACCCATAGTCTCAGCTCCTCATTCCAATATAATATAATATCGGGAATAGGGGTGGCAGAATCTAACGGCTCAGAACCCCTCCTAATAACCTCCAACTCAGCTATACGTTCGGCCTTAGGCGTGTAGGATCGATCCCAAAACTCTAAAATGGTAGGATCTCGGCCCAAGGTCCTCCTCATAGCCTAATAAAAACATTCATAAAACAGGTATTAAGTATTTGTGTGAGAACTTGGTAACTAAACAACCAAATACAACGCATTTACCGTCTTTGCCTCCTCGAACGACTGAGAACCAGTGGTGTATACTATCTGGAGCTGACCATGGTTCTTCTTCGTCTGCTCAGACTTTTTCTTGAAGTCCATTAGCATCCCAGTGCGCTCACATAACCTCCCAGGCTAAATCAAAGACTATGTAGGGCTGATGATCTTTGATGGTGGTTCTGGACTGGTCCTCAACTGCCCGGACTGCCCTCTGTCGCTTCTTATACAGCCAACCAGAGTAATTTACAGTGACATGTGAGGTATGCACATCGTCCCCAGCTATTTGAGAGATGCTCGGGTCAAATCTATAATAAACCTATAACAAAAGCTTAAAAATTAGGAACAATTGATTTCGTAATCCTAATACAACAATGTAGTAATTAATATAATATGCTTAACTTACGTGAAACTCCCGCAAGACGGTCTGCATAAAATAAGCATCGTACCGCGCATACTGGCTGAACCGCATGCACCCTCTTAGGAGATGCGTCAAACAGATCACGTGTAGGGTGTGCTTAGCCACCGGGTCTAGTATACTACAGAAAAAATATAACAATATGTGTTATGTGAATTGTGTTTTGCAATAACTGATAGAAATATTACCAATATATTAACACTTACTATCCAGAAGTGACATCCATCGGTCTGTCGCTTCTGGACTGTAAGTATGGCACTGCCGGCGGATGACCAAAGATACTGAGGTTCGTCCCTCGGTGTCGTCGACGAGGTGCATCTGTAATAATTGTATTTAACTGTGTCAATAAACATAAACTAATGCAGCTTGAGATATATTTAAATCCTAGTTAAGATAACTTACTAGCGCCTGAAAAAGAGCGTCTATCGTGGCTACCGTCTCCGGCACCGGATAGCCCACCACCTCTGCGACCTTCACCGCTATGTCTAGCCATGAATATCCTACTGCAATAACCAAATTGGTAGATTATGAATATGTAAGGTTTAACAATATGTGGTATATACTAATATGAATGCTCATTTTCAATTACATACGTCATCAAACCCATTAAAATCAACGTGTATATCGTTCTCAGATTCAGTATCTTCCTCATCCTCAGTTTCGAGATCAGTTTCGTCATCCTTATCATCCTCAACGACTACATAATCATTCATGTGTACGTTTGCCTCGACATCCTCATCGTCAGGTACGTCAATGACATCAGTACTCATCACATCTTCTGTAAGACCCCAACTTTTTTGAATAAAGATTAATTTTCTCTAAATATCATTTTGAATATTATGCTGTGGATTTGTTATAATATTATAGTTGTGGGTAATATTTATAAATTTTGCAAAGTAAGCAAGTTGTCATAACATATTCGATTAGTCGGGAAATATTCGTATGACGACACAATTATTGGTGGACCCCACAACGGAATATTATCGAAGTTAAAAAACGACAAAAATATCTTTTTATAAAAATAACGACGAAAGTTTTATCGTTAACTGTTGAAATACCCGGTGATAAAAGTACAGTAATATTCGTGGTTGCATAGTAGCACACGGTATTGATTATTAATGCTTACGTGAGAAGTCACTCAGTTATACTCAATTATTGCTACAGTAGTTATTGCATAGTATCTCACGTTATTAATTTAATTATTACCACAATATTTTATATAACTAAATCAATAATTGAGACGACAAAGTTATTCATATTATTAATTGCATTATTGACAATGTCTAGAAAGTTTTGTCGAGGAAAGGGGTTTGGTGATCACCTAATTGCGCGCCAATAATGAGAAATCCTTATCGAAAAGCCCCCTCTTTCCTGGGAATGATCTAGTTGTTAATATTACAAGTTATAAATGATGAATAATTATTGTTCAAAAATGTGTTTAGTGAAGCCAAGTGAATTGAGATAAATAGAAAAGTATTTTATGAAGTATTTGTTGTAAATTTTGCTTATTATATGGACTCCCACTTACTTATTTTTTAAAATAATCGGTAAAAAGTTATATATATATATATATATATATATATATATATATATATATATATATATATATATATATATATATATATATATATTATAATAAGTTTTGTTTTTTTATAAAAAATATAATATATTTTATTTTATTTTATTGTATAGTACTGCATAGTGTGTGCATCTTAATCGGTTAGACATAAAATTAAAGTTTAACCATTTAGAGGCACATCTGAATGAGTTTATATTTTTTTTTGAACAAAAATACCCTCTTCAATATTATTAATTTCCTTTTGTATTCATTTTAACCCTCTTTCTCTCTACTATGCATCCAAATAGTGTTTTGTCATTCTCCTATAAATAGGATGCTTAGTTTAGAATTGATAATCACACCAGAATCAGAGAATTCTTCTTCTATAATATTGAGCGTATTTCTTTTGAGTTTAAGGAAGCTTTGAGCATAGAAAACAGTAATTTTTCTTCAAGAATATCTCCTTTTAAGGTAAGAGATATTATTTTTATTCAATATTCGTAAGAAAATAATATTTTCTTCCATACTCTGTTGTATGTAAGTAATATTATTTCGTTTCAGATTCCGAATTCTACACTCATTTTGTTAAAGTATTGCTTCCATACTCCTTGAAATTAGTAGAATATCCTTGAAATTTGCGCTTCATCTAGTATCGTTTCACAAGGATATTTTTCTGAACATTCTTGTTAAATTTTAATTTTTTTCATGTTGGGATACTATTCATGGGGTACTATTCATGAAGTACTATTCACTCAGGTACTATTCACCCGGGGTACTATTCATGACATAAATTAATTTATTTTTTGTCCAAATTATTTTTGATACAATATTATTCTTGAATTTTACTCCACAAAACAGTATCATGTTAACAATTTGGACATTATTGAATTCTAGATAAATTGAATTATAAATCTTTAAAATTTATCCTTTGTTTTCATTTAATTGAATTCTTATATCATTGTCATCATCCTCATATTTATATTGTGATGAAAGTTATCTTTGGCTCGTAATGCATAGATGGACTGTTGATTGGTATGATTATAACTATGTATCGGTATAATCATGACACGTAATGTTTCAAATGATGTGATAAAAGTCCTCATTGGTCCGTAGTGCATTGATGGACAGTTGTTGGCATGATCATGACCATTGGTGATAATACGAATATCCTTGGCCCGTAATGCATGGATAATTCATGGATGTGATAATAATGAATATCCTTGGCCCGTAGTGCATGGATAATTCAGTGATGTGGATTATTTATTGAGTTGAGTCTCAGCGATAAAATTGATGATAAACTTTTAAATCATAGAAGATAGTAGATATAATGGATTGTTTGTTCCGCTGCAGTTAAACTTGTTATTTATTGTATTCTATCAGTTTAACACTGTTAAAGGCTAATGATAATTTATTCTACATTATCTTAGTCATAATATTTCTTACTGGGCTAGTTGAGCTCACCCTTTGCTTTCATTATTCTCTTTAGAAAATTAGAATATAGTTGGGACTAGTCGGGGAATGGAGTGACGGTCCAGATGGTTGCTTTAGTAGTCCTCACTATTCTGTGAAATAGTGTGATAATAATTGTAATGGGAACTCCATTTGAGTTTGGTTATTGTCTAGAAGACAATATTCGTGTTAAAACTCTCAGCTTATGTTACACGACAGTTGTATATTTATGTTTGCATTTGTATTTTGTACCATGTATTTGGTGTGACGCCCCCAAATCAGGGTTATCTTTAACTCAAGTTTGGTGCTCACGATACTAAAATACCCATTCATACTAAAAGGAAATTGTCTTATATTACATGAACATCGAACTTAAATCCCAGGTTCTATAGACCTTTACATACATTACAAACCAAATATTATTAGTACACAACATAGTACTAACAGTGTTTGTTACATTCACTACTTAAGTTCAATTAAGCACAGGCGCTTAATAAATGACTATTCAACATCTTTTCCTTTTCCTTTGTCTTTTCCAGATGGACCAACAACCTCATTTTTAACTGAAAACATTATATTTACGCAAGGATGAGCAACAGGCTTGCTCAGCAAGGAAATAAGTAGCTAAATATAATGAAACAGAAATATTATAACGATGAGGATTCAATACAATAGATACTGAACAATATAATTCTTTAAAAGTGTTGAGTCTAAAAAATCAGGCTTTAGCATGCTGTTAGGTCAAATGACCAGTGAACTCTGTACTAGAATTGACGGTAATAATGCTGCAATCCATGGATACAAACAGTTATAAAAGCTATTTTATATCCTAGACTCGTACTTTAGGGGATTAGCCTAAGCACCCTACACTGTGCACAACATAACAGTCTAATGACACTTTACATGTCCTTCAAAATCATGTCCGGTACAATATGCCCCTATAAAAGGGTTGTTCGTTCATAGCATTATATAAGAATCCGTACCACAACAAAATGGTTTGGACAACATTAACTGGTAATCTCATGAATAATATCAATATATCTCAACAATTGTCTAACCGAAGTAATGGTATTGACATACTTTCAATGCAAACTCATTTAAGAGAGAAAAGTTCGATATACTATTCTTTTGAAGCTGATTGGAATAAAAAGGTTATTTAACCTTATATTATTCATAAATAGGGAGAGACAGTTCAAAAATTAGAGAACCTGTCTATAGCAGAATACTTGTTCAATAAAGAGTAAGAGTTAGAGACTTGCCTCGTTTGTAGACTATTGATAAGATTCAGCTTAATATGTTCTCACAGAGCCTACATAATTTATTTGCATTTACAAGCCTATTAGCTAAATAGCCGAGTCATATAGCTTGTGTATGTTCACACATCACATAATTCATTGGTCAAGATTGTAGTTAGATTCCTATATTTTATACATTTTTCAAATATCTCATCCATGTTTTCACATTAGTCAATCTTCTCTTTAATGGGGTTCGACATGCTTACAATAAGTAATAGGAATCAAATTACAATTATTATTTGCATTAATCAAGCATGTTAGCCACATAGCCAAGTCATATAGTTTGTAAGCTCACATATCACGTAGTTTCAGTGATCATAGTTGTAGTTAAATTCCTATATTTGATACATTTTTCAAATAGCTCATTCATGCTTTCACAATAGACATTTTTCATTTTGATGGGGTTCGACATGCTTATATCATGTAATAAGAATCACATTACAGTTATCATTTACATCTTATTCATGATTTTAGATATCAAGGGTTTATGTTTTCTTGAGTTTACTAGTTTTGGTCATTTCTTGACAATTTCATTTCTAGCCACTTCGGTTCATTCCAACACTTGAATTATATCTAGTTAGAACTAGTTCTAGCACTCCTTAAGGTTTACCAAGTATAGATTGGGTGTTGACCCCCTTTTTATCATATTTTCACTCTCAAGTTAGCTATCATATATAATTCATATAAGTTCACCCTATTGGACAATTTAGGACCATTTATAGAAGGTGCTTAACTGTCTATTGGTATTTATTAATAGTTATTTAGGTTTGATAATGAGGAATTCAATACAATTATAATTGACCTTAGTTTCAACTAGGTCTAACAAGCTCAACACTGCATTAGGTTACCTATTATAGCTAACTGCTAGCAGCCCTGTGACTCTTCTCAGATCAGAATTCAACCTCAAGTCAGCTATCAGTTGGAATAGTATATAACTCATATAGTTACACAATATGGGGATGTTAGGACAAAATCATAGGAGGTACCTAGCTGCCTTAGGACAATATTGATCCCAAACCTTGATACATTTTAATTTTATCTTAGCTTACTACTGCAGCTAAAAGAAAGCTAGAAAAATCAACTCAGTTGCCAAAATGGCACTGCAGTTACTTGCTTGTTACTGCCAAAGATAGCAGTTCATGATCCTATTTGAGCACTTTAGGATCTCTACAGAATTTTATCCTTCTAAAGTGATGCTACTAACTGATTTGCTCAAGTTTGCACTAGCAGCTACCCAAAACTATTTGCCACTGCCATTAGCAGCATCCCATGCCAAGATATCCCTTTTCCAGATTTTTAATCACAGGTCTCTAGTTAATTAACCTCTAGAGTTTCAAAGTTATCCAAATGGCTTATCCAATGATGTTAGGCTGGACTTCTTGGTTCAGCCACTGCTCCACACAGTGGACCAAAGGAATCATCAAGCTAGTGCTTTTTACTACTAGAGTTAGCCTAAAATTATCCTGGTCTAAGGTTCACCCAACCAAAAAATTATTATACTAAATTGTATTTGAGGGTCAATTGTGTCTAGCAGTTTTCTTTAATACTCTACCAGTTCCTTAACTTCCATCATGTTAACAGCCACTATTGCATGGCTTTGACATATGAAGTACTAAATTCTTATAAGTTCTGTGCATATAATTCTTTAGTAAGCTTTTTGGTTAACCTTTTCATACAGTGCTTGACCCACAGGTGGCTGAACTCAAACTGTTAGTAGAACAGTTAGCAGTCAACTACTATCACTGCTGCTATCTTAGGCAACAGTCATCCCTTTCTCAGCTCTTCTTTCATAAGTCTTAGCCTTTGAACCAAAAGTTTAGTTATACTTGAATTTAAGATATATTAGTACCTAAAAGTACCCTTAGAACTTGCAACACAATCGTGTCAGTCTCCATAGACTGACTCAAATCAGTGTGCAAAGGGGTTTGACATGCTAATTTCATTAATTCTTAATTTTGACTTAAGACTGAATTCCATTTCCTCCTAATAGGCTTAACTTGTTAATTATCAATATATGTAATACATGAATAATTTCCAGCCATGTTTGTGTCTAATATTCTTGGGACTTTTGTAAGACCCCGAATTTTATGAAATAAAAGTATTCAATTTTTCTTATAATTACTATTCAGTAAATGGTTAAATTGATAAAAGTTTAAAGTTATGGGTGAAATGTGAATTTTTTTTTCAAAATAAACAAGTGGTTATAAAATAATCATTGTTGTCGGGGAAAATTCGTACCTGAGGAGAGTTTATTAGAGGTATTATATGATCAAAATGTAGAATTTTAAAATCGTATTCATGAGTTAGAAGAGCAGGCAGAAGAACGACAGGCGGTCGTGGAACAAAAGGATGCAACAATTCAAGCTTGTGTTACTCGATATGTGATACTTGAACAGAAGCATTCTTTGGCAGAGTATAAGATGATAAAAATGGAATCTGAGCTGAAAGAAGAAAAAACTGAACGAGTGAGAATAAGTGATGCATGGGCAAAATTCGCACGACACGTGGATATTGTGGAAAGAGATGTTCGATCTAAGAAGGCTAAAATAGATGATATGAAATTCTCTTTTTGGAAAGCAATTGGGAGAACCCAACATCGAGTTTTGAATTACCATGTACATAGCGGTCAACCTGAATCCGATATGGATCGAAGATTGATGATTTAGATCATGAATGAGGAGTACGAAGAGGCAGTTGAGGGAGGAATATGTCCTATAGAAAAGTATATTTCAACGGTAATGATGACGCCAAATGTTGCTCTAGACAAGTCAAAGCCGAGTAGTTCGAGGGATGACGGTTGTCATGACTTCCCAACAAATGAGGAACCCAAATGAAGTTATCATGGGAGATGAGCAATGGAGAAATCATGATGATCTGAGAGATAGAATCTGAAATGGAAGCAAGGTATTCTCAACTCTTCGAAATACCAGGTACATAAATTTCGGGGACGAAATTTCATAAGGAGGGAAAATTGTAAGATCTCGAATTTTATGAAATAAAAGTATTCAATTTTTCTTATAATTACTATTCAGTAAATGGTTAAATTGATAAAAGTTTAAAGTTATGGGTGAAATGTGAATTTTTTTTCAAAATAAACAAGTGGTTATAAAATAATCATTGTTATCGGGAAATATTCGTTTGGTCGCGGAATATTCTTTCTGTCGGAGAATATTCGTACGACGGCGCAACTATTTGTGGGCCCCATAACGAATAACTGTCGGATGAAGAAAATGACAAATTTGAGTTTTTACAAATAACGACGTAGTTGTTACCGTTAATACTGTTGAAATACCCGGTGGTTAAAATACAGTAATACGCGTTATTGTACAGTAGCACACGGTATTGCACCAATTATTGATTCTTACGTAAGAATACACTACTCAATAATTGTTACAGTAGTTATTGTTCAATATTTTATTTTATTGATTCAATAATTGCTGCGTTGATATTTTATATTATTGTTGTTTCAATAATTGTTGTTGCACAGTATTTCCCATTATCAGATCAATAATTCATATTATTTGAATAATATTATTAGATAGCATTATTGGCAATGTCTAGAAGGTTCTGTCTAAGGAGAGGTTTGGTCATCTAATTGCGCGCCAGTAAGGAGAAATTCTTATTGGAAAGCCCCCTCTTTCCTGGGAACGGCCTGGTTGTCATAAATGTGATTCTATAATATTATTTGTGAATAATTAATTATTGATTCATATGATAAGGAAATATTAATTTTATGTGGATATAAATGAGAGATATATTTTTGTGGTTAAAAATGAAGGAGTTAATGTTGAGGTGTTTTATCTGTATTTTTGTCGGAACGGAGGTATTGAAAATCAAATTAGGGTTTTTGAGATATTTTGCGAGGGTTATAATTTTTAATCCGACCGTTGGATCGTGGTAATATTTGGATATGTTATACATATATAAGTTGAGTATATGTCTACAAATTTTGAACCGTTAAAAATGAACGTATAATTTGTTATGAATTTTACGAGATGACTGGTTCAGAAATTGTTGAATTTTCGGATTTAATCATTTTGGTGGAAAATTCTAGAATTGGTGGGCCCCACTCTTGATTGGTGAAGAAATGTGCTGAGATTTTTATTCAAATGTGGTGGGTGGGAATAGTAGCAGGTAAAGCCATCAGGTTGCAGGTTAAGTCTGCTTCAGCATGCTAACATTTTCCTATAAATAGAGGGCTAAGTTAGAATTGAAAATCACACTTGAATTCATAAGTTTTCTCTCTTTCTCTCTCTAGATTATTGAGTGTATTTTGTGAGTATTTAGATACTTTGTGAGTTTCTATTCATCAGTGCAAGTTTTCTTCAGCCTTATACCGATCAGAAGTACTGCTCTTTTGAGGTAAGAGATAGTAAGTGATTTTAAGGGTTGTTATATTTTTCAGTTTCGTAATTTTTCTGACCTTCAAAAATTCTGAAAAAATTTGAAATGATATTTTGATGAGTTTTCTTGATTGTGTCCAAAAATGGTGATTTTTAGATGTATAGATTAAGAGTTATGAATTTTATAAGAAAAGACTATTTCAAAAGTAACTGCTTATAACTTCTCGTGGTTAACTCCAAAATTGATGAAATTTTTATTGGGAGTACATGTATATGATAGAAGTATACTATGTAAATTTCAGAATTTTTGGTCAAAAGTACAATTTTTGATAAATGTCTAAATATTCAGCTGTTTTGGCCATATGAAAAATAGTAAATGACTTTTAAAAATTCTGAGAAAAATATATGTTCACTATGGGACTATATTATGCTAAATCCCAGAAAAAAAATATTTTTGGAACTGATTTGGTATTTTTCATGAAAATGGTCTAGTTATGAGTAAATAAATTAAATATGTTTTGTGAAGTAAGAAAATTAGAAAATAGGATTTTATGGCTTGAGAATCCTATATGAGGTATATGCAGATTTTTGATGAGGGTTTTGGTTATTGGTGATGAAATCTTATGAGTTTGGCATTTTAGAATGATTAAATGCATTATTTAGTAAAGTGTAAACAATTAAAATAAATTGTTTATAAGTTTAAGAAGTGTTATTCTTTCAATTTCATTATACCGAAATATTGGTATGTATATTATTGTAAAATTTTTACCTTTTTCATGTCGGGATTACTATTCATGAGTTACTATTCACGAGTTACTATTCATGAGTTACTATTCACGAGTTACTATTTACGACAAAATTGGTTTCTTTTTCTAACCAAATTATAGTTGATTTCTGAATATTACTCTTGAGATTAAATCTATATGTTGATCATATTGTTTTTATTATCATATATAACATTTTTATAACCCTGATGTTGAAATTCTATTTCACTTGAGTGTAAAGATGGGTAGATTATTGGTATGATCATGACTTTGGATTCTCTTTGGCCAGTAGTGCAAAGTTAAATTGTTGAATGGTATGATCATGACCATTAAATTTATAGTTGAATATCTTTAGCTTAAGTGCAAAGGTGAAATGATCAACATGGTTATAATTATTGTTTATATAAATTCTGAAATGATTATATATTTCTTTGAGATATGAATATATTTGGCCTGTAGTGTAAATATGAACTGTTGATGAATATCTTTGGCCTGTAGTGCAAAGATGAATTGTTGATGAATATCTTTGGTCTGTGGTGCAAAGATGATATGTTGTTGAATATCTTTGGCCTGTAGTGCAAAGATGAACTGTTGATGAATATCTTTGGCCGTAGTACAAAGATGAAGTTATTAGTATGATTATGAACAGGAACTGTGATTTGGTATAACCATGATCTTTGATGTTTCAGGTAAAGACAGGTGATGAAAATATTCTTCGTCCTGGGTGCGAAGAAAAATTTAGAGTCACAATTATGATTATGAGTTATTCATATGATTGTGGAAAGGAACTGTTGAGTGATGTTACATGGATAAAATATTATTGGTGGATTTTTAACATGGAGGAGATAATAGACTTTATAGTCTATTTGACTCTTCTAATAGATTGCTCGTTCCGCTGCAACTATGGTTGAAATTTTTGTCATCTACCATATGTTCTAAATCTCTGATTTATTACTGATAAAGACTATTGATAATTTATTTATCTTTAGTCATGATATTCTTTACTGGGCTAGTTGTGCTCACCCTTTTGTTTCACAATTCCTTTCAGGTAATAAAAGTGTAGCTGGGTCGAGCGGGGGTAACAAGGAAATAGAACGGTGGTCATCATTTAGTAGTTATATTTGGTGAAGAAAATAGGGTGAGGCGAACCCAACGTTGGAAGGGTGTTTCGTCACTATCATACAAGATGTCTAATGACATACAACCTCGTGTCATCATAAGACAGGGTTGTGCTCATCCACTTGCTGAGTATATCTACGAGCACTACCTATATAATCTTGGTATTTGTTTGAAGTATAATTCTCAATTAGAGACAGTGGAGATAATGATAAGTCAAGAGAAGACTCACCATTGGGAAGAATATGATAGTAATATTCTCGTTTTTCTTTGGGGTCTATTGGGTCAACCAAGGATAATTCTGTGGCCATATGATATCTATCATAACCTAGAAGCATGGCCTCCCATGTACGAAGGTTTCCTTGGGCACTTCCCAAAGATTCTAGTTTCTAAAACAGTTTTTGAATGTACCTTTATGTAAGGTACCTTTGTGAGGTGCTGATACATGATGGTGTCCAATGTCACATGTGGTATATATTGTATTCAAACTCACAGCATATGTGTTGTTGTATTTTGCACGACAATTGTTGTAATAAAGTTGTAGTTGTTTTCTGTACCAAGTATTTGACGACTCAGAATGGGTTGGGTGGAATGGACCTATTTTGGGGTTGTCACAGGTGGTATCAGAGCTTAGGGATATGGTCTCTAGCGGAGATCGGGGAAATACAACTAGGAGGGGAGAGATGAGTAAATCCTTCGCTAGTGTGTCCTACCTAAGCTTATTTGTTGGTCAGTCATAATATCGGGATATTATGTGATATGTTAATTTGTTTAATTAACCTTTGTTTTATTGCAGTATTTGAGAATGGCAGCTGAGAATGCTAACAATGGAGTGAATGAGACTGTGGGGATACCTCTAATCACTAACCGTGATAATGTGATGTCAGACGAAGAAGGAATTAGAGATATCCATGTGGTGAGTGAAGAATTAATAGTTGCACCCGAGATAGTCGCAGAGATAACAGCTGAGACTGAGGAAGAAGAAGTACCTGAGGAGCGTTTATTAGAGGTATTATATGATCAAAATGTAGAATTTCAAAATCGTATTCATGAGTTAGAAGAGCAGGCAGAAGAACGACAGGCGGTCGTGGAACAAAAGGATGCAACAATTCAAGCTTGTGTTACTCGATATGTGATGCTTGAACAGAAGCATTCTTTGGCAAAGTATAAGATGATAAAAATGGAATCTGAGCTGAAAGAAGAAAAAACTGAACGAGTGAGAATAAGTGATGCATGGGCAAAATCCGCACGACACGTGGATATTGTGGAAAGAGATGTTCGATCTAAGAAGGCTAAAATAGATGATATGAAATTCTCTTTTTGAAAAGCAATTGGGAGAACCCAACATCGAGTTTTGAATTACCATGTACATAGCGGTCAACCTGAATCCGATATGGATCGAAGATTGATGATTCAGATCATGAATGAGGAGTACGAAGAGGCAGTTGAGGGAGGAATATGTCCTATAGAAAAGTATATTTCAACGGTAATGATGACGCCAAATGCTGCTCTAGACAAGTCAAAGCCGAGTAGTTCGAGGGATGGCGGTTGTCATGACTTCCCAACAAATGAGGAACCCAAATGAAGTTATCATGGGAGATGAGCAATGGAGAAATCATGATGATCTGAGAGATAGAATCTGAAATGGAAGCAAGGTATTCTCAACTCTTCGAAATACCAGGTACGTAAATTTCGGGGACGAAATTTCATAAGGAGGGGAGATTGTAAGACCTCGAATTTTATGAAATAAAAGTATTCAATTTTTCTTATAATTACTATTCAGTAAATGGTTAAATTGATAAAAGTTTAAAGTTATGGGTGAAATGTGAATTTTTTTTCAAAATAAACAAGTGATTATAAAATAATCATTGTTGTCGGGAAATATTCGTTTGGTCGCGGAATATTCTTTCTGTCGGAGAATATTCGTACGACGGCGCAGCTATTTGTGGGCCCCATAACGAATAACTGTCGGATGAAGAAAACGACAAATTTGAGTTTTTGCAAATAACGGCGTAGTTGTTACCGTTAATACTGTTGAAATACCCGGTGGTTAAAATACAGTAATACGCGTTATTGTACAGTAGCACACGGTATTGCACCAATTATTGTTTATTACGTAAGAATACACTACTCAATAATTGTTACAGTAGTTATTGTTCAATATTTTATTTTATTGATTCAATAATTGCTGCGTTGATATTTTATATTATTGTTGTTTCAATAATTGTTGTTGCACAGTATTTCCCATTATCAGATCAATAATTCATATTATTTGAATAATATTATTAGATAGCATTATTGGCAATGTCTAGAAGGTTCTGTCTAAGGAGAGGTTTGGTCATCTAATTGCGCGCCAGTAAGGAGAAATTCTTATTGGAAAGCCCCCTCTTTCCTGGGAACGGCCTTGTTGTCATAAATGTGATTCTATAATATTATTTGTGAATAATTAATTATTGATTCATATGATAAGGAAATATTAATTTTATGTGGATATAAATGAGAGATATATTTTTGTGGTTAAAAATGAAGGAGTTAATGTTGAGGTGTTTTATCTGTATTTTTGTCGGAACGGAGGTATTGAAAATCAAATTAGGGTTTTTGAGATATTTTGCGAGGGTTATAATTTTTACTCCGACCGTTGGATCGTGGTAATACTTGGATATGTTATACATATATAAGTTGAGTATATGTCTACAAATTTTGAGCCGTTAAAAATGAACGTATAATTTGTTATGAATTTTACGAGATGACTGGTTCAGAAATTATTGAATTTTCGGAGTTAATTATTTTGGTGGAAAATTCTAGAATTGGTGGGCCCCACTCTTGGTTGGTGAAGAAATGTGCTGAGATTTTTATTCAAATGTGGTGGGTGGGAATAGTAGCAGGTAAAGCCATCAGGTTGCAGGTTAAGTCTGCTTCGGCATGCTAACATTTTCCTATAAATAGAGAGCTAAGTTAGAATTGAAAATCACACCAGAATTCATAAGTTTTCTCTCTTTCTCTCTCTAGATTATTGAGTGTATTTTGTGAGTATTTAGATACTTTGTGAGTTTCTATTCATCAGTGCAAGTTTTCTTCAGCCTTATACCGATCAGAAGTACTGCTCTTTTGATGTAAGGGATAGTAAGGGATTTTAAGGGTTGTTATATTTTTCAGTTTCATAATTTTTCTGACCTTCAAAAATTATGGAAAATTTTGAAATGATATTTTGATGAGTTTTCTTGATTGTATCCAAAAATGGTGATTTTTAGATGTATAGATTAAGAGTTATGAATTTTATAAGAAAAGACTATTTTAAAAGTAACTGCTTATAACTTCTTGTGGTTAACTCCAAAATTGATAAAATTTTTATTGGGAGTACATGTATATGATAGAAGTATACTATGTAAATTTCAGAATTTTTGGTCAAAAGTACAATTTTTGATAAATGTCTAAATATTCGGCTGTTTTGGCCATATGAAAAATATTAAATGACTTTTAAAAATTCTGAAAAAAATATATGTTCACTATGGGACTATATTATGCTAAATCCCAGAAAAGAAATATTTTTAGAACTGATTTGATATTTTTCATGAAAATAGTCTAGTTATGAGTAAATAAATTAAATATGTTTTGTGAAGTAAGAAAATTAGAAAATAGGATTTTATGGCTTGAGAATCCTATATGAGGTATATGCAGATTTTTGATGAGGGTTTTGGTTATTGGTGATGAAATCTTATGAGTTTGGCATTTTAGAATGATTAAATGCATTATTTAGTAAAGTGTAAACAATTAAAATAAATTATTTATAAGTTTAAGAAATGTTATTCTTTCAATATCATTATACCAAAATATTGGTATGTATATTATTGTGGAATTTCTACCTTTTTTATGTCGGGATTACTATTCATGAGTTACTATTCACGAGTTACTATTCATGAGTTACTATTCACGAGTTACTATTTACGACAAAATTGGTTTCTTTTTCTAACCAAATTATAGTTGATTTATGAATATTACTCTTGAGATTAAATCTATATGTTGATCATATTATTTTTATTATCATATATAACATTTTTATAACCCTGATGTTGAAATTCTCTTTCACTTGAGTGTAAAGATGGGTAGATTATTGGTATGATCATGACTTTGGGTTCTCTTTGGCCAGTAGTACAAAGTTGAATTGTTAAATGGTATGATCATGACCATTGAATTTATAGTTGAATATCTTTAGCTTAAGTGCAAAGGTGAAATGATCAACATGGTTATAATTATTGTTTATATAAATTCTGAAATGATTATATATTTCTTTGAGATATGAATATATTTGGCATGTAGTGTAAATATGAACTGTTGATGAATATCTTTGGCCTGAAGTGCAAAGATGAATTGTTGATGAATATCTTTGGTCTGTGGTGCAAAGATGACATGTTGTTGAATATCTTTGGCCTGTAGTGCAAAGATGAACTGTTGATGAATATCTTTGGCCGTAGTACAAAGATGAAGTTATTAGTATGATTATGAACAGGAACTGTGATTTGGTATAACCATGATCTTTAATGTTTCAGGTAAAGACAGGTGATGAAAATATTCCTCGTCCTGGGTGCGAAGAAGAATTTAGAGTCACAATTATGATTATGAGTTATTCATATGAATGTGGAAAGGAACTGTTGAGTGATGTTACATGGATAAAATATTGTTGGTGAATTTTTAACATGGAGGAGATAATAGACTTTATAGTCTATTTGACTCTTCTAATGGATTGCTCGTTCCGCTGCAACTATGGTTGAAATTTTTATCATCTACCATATGTTCTAAATCTCTGATTTATTACTGATGAAGACTATTGATAATTTATTTATCTTTAGTCATGATATTCTTTACTGGGCTAGTTGTGCTCACCCTTTTGTTTTACAATTCCTTTCAAGTAATAAGAGTGTAGCTGGGTCGAGCGGGGGTAACAAGGGATTAGAACGGTGGTCATCATTTAGTAGTTATATTTGGTGAAGAAAATAGGGTGAGGCGAACCCAACGTTGGAAGGGTGTTTCGTCACTATCATACAAGATGTCTAATGACATACAACCTCGTGTCATCATAAGACAGGGTTGTGCTCATCCACTTGCTGAGTATATCTACGAGCACTACCTATATAATCTTGGTGTTTGTTTGAAGTATAATTCTCAATTAGAGACAGTGGAGATAATGATAAGTCAAGAGAAGACTCACCATTGGGAAGAATATGATAGTAATCTTCTCGTTTTTCTTTGGGGTCTATTGGGTCAACCAAGAATAATTCTGTGGCCATATGATATCTATCATAACCTAGAAGCATGGCCTCCCATGTACGAAGGTTTCCTTGAGAACTTCCCAAAGATTCTAGTTTCTAAAACAGTTTTTGACTGTACCTTTATGTAAGGTACCTTTGTAAGGTGCTGATACATGATGGTGTCCAATGTCACATTTGGTATATATTGTATTCAAACTCACAGCATATGTGTTGTTGTATTTTGCACGACAATTGTTGTAATAAAGTTGTAGTTGTTTTCTGTACCAAGTATTTGACGACTCAGAATGGGTTGGGTGGAATGGACCTATTTTGGGGTTGTCACAACTTTCGTCGAGCAGGTGGTGTGCACAGTTTCAATTTACTAGTGCCATAGATATTTGCTTGTGTTAGAAAGCCAACTTTATCCTCCTTATTACTCCTCAACCCAGCCTAGCTCCTTGTGCCTAGATTTAGCATATAACAGTTAAATACACAATCAAATATGTGCATAATCAAGTAATGGATAACTAGCTAGTTTATAACTTAGGTACCTCACTAATTTTCTTACTTTCTACCTTATTAATACAATTCCAGTCCCAGCAGTAGGCCTACTGGCACAGTCCAAACAGTATAGCACAATAGCATCTTAGTCAATTTCATACCATAACAGTTAGTAAGGTAACACAGGTAGTGCTAGCAGTTAGTCAACATAGCAATATAGCATAGCAGTCATTGTGACACACAACAATTAATATAGCAATTTTAAAGTCCAGGACGGTCCTTTATGCCTATTTCAAGCCCTTTTGGCAAGGTATGATACTAAGTTACCAAAACAGTCTTCAAGCTTCTAACACAAGGATTATCGCATCATGCCCATGCTACATAATATATGTTCATGATTTAAGAACCTAAATGCAAGGCTTCTAGCTTTGGTTTAAAACAGCCCCCTCATAGGCCTTAAATTTATACCAGGTAGCATGATTTGAAAAATAACTAGGTATCAAGGTAACATGTTTGGGTAACATGGAAACAAGGACTGCCTATAATGAATATATTAGAAGCAAGGCATGATCATCATAATAAAACTTCCAATAACATTCCATATAGAGCAAGTTAGGCATGGTTTAGTACCATTATACCAAAACCACACCAAATATTGAATTTCATGTATTACCACAATAAGTACATTCTATATACTATATTTTTCATAGTTAAAACATATGGATGTAATACCTTAGGATTTTTTCTCAAACCAGTCTTTAGTAGGCTTTAGGTACATTAGAATACCAACAAAACATTTACTCAACTATCTTAAACATTACTCATCCAATAGTCAGAACATCATCACAAAGTGCTCTCACTTAGGCCTTCTAAGCATGGCATTTAAATAGCAAGTCATAATCATTTCATGCTAAGGCAAAACTGACTTTTAAGTATCTTTACACTCATAGAATGACAATGTAACAATATGAGCATAGGCTTTTGCTTGACTGCACTCCCTTTTTAAGACAGTTGACACCAACAGTTTCTCGCAAGCATTCTATCAAGCAGTTGGGGTGTAGTCTCTATTTTACCATGTTGATCATCAATATAGGTATGCCTTATACTCATTTTGGTATCATATACTATAGATAACACCCATATGCAGTCATAACAAAACAACACAGCATGCTAGCTACATTAATCCTAAACAGTCAACCTAGTAATTCAAAAAAAAATAGCACGACTGCCCCCTTATGTCTATTCCAGGCCATTCGGCCATAACAGGTCACTAGTGGCACGAAAATGGAATGAAAAAAGGATTGAAAAGAGTCAAAATTAGCTTACCTTTCTGATGCAATGACTTCAGATGAGTTGAGTTGCTCAATTCCTCCTCCTTTTATAGCCGAAGCTCTCCCACTCTCACTCTATATAACTGAGTTGATATAGCTTTTAGTCTTTGTTAAGTGGTGAAGCTAAATTAGGCAATAAGCTTGGCCCTTTTTATGGCTGAGCTTAGCTTCTTCTACTATTAATCCTATCACCTCTACTTGGCCCCTACACAGCCATCATCCTAGTCTAGCTCACATAGTCCCTTCACAGCCACCCTAGCAGACCTTAGCTTACTTGCTATGCCTTATCCTCTGTAAGTGTATCTGACCTGCTATTTTTCTGTTAGCTAAACTAACTTACCTGCTAACTATAACCAACATCATCTAATTACTTATTTACGTTTGAACTTGAAGTAGTTCCCTTTTCTCCTTTCAATGGGCTTCTGAAATGGACACTCAATTGGGTTGAATATGGATGTGGAAGTTGGGCTTCATGTAGAAGTAAAATACATACTTTGAAGAATTATGTATGAGGATTGCAAGCATATACTTGGGTTGGCCCAATTTATGAATATTGGTCTTTTAGATAAAGTAGGGGTCTAAATTCTCAAAAGCCAATGCAACACATTTAGCAAAACTTAGTATGGCCCAATATTTCAATATGGACTCTTATTAAATTTAAAACATAGGTAACTTTTATCTATCATATTCCCTTTTGGCTAGCAACAATAGTTAGCACATATTTCATTAAAATGATGATCCTAAGTAGTCTTAAATAATTCATAGTAGTACACCATTTCTTTAAATAACCCTTTTTTTGCTCACCAACTAATACTTTTTGAATGAAATAAATTATATCACGGTATAATTATTCCTTAAACACATTTGTAGCTTCATATCAAAGGATATTTCATAACTAAGCCATATTGGCTTTCCTTTTCATCATTGATATTTATTTAACACTATATTAATGTATATCCCCATCTCTTTCTTACCCCTTCATAATTCAAGATGCTTAATAAACTATTAAGTAAATAATAGTTTTGTCAATGAGAAATAAAATAATAATAAAAACAAAATTTTATACACAACATTTGACATTATAATAGCAGTGTATTACATAGAATTTCCTAAGACATTACATTCTCCCCTCCTTATAAGGATTCTGTCATCGGAATCACAAGTACAAGGTTACTCAAAGAGATGGGAGTAACTTTTCTTCATCTTTTCTTCGAGTTCCCACGTAACTTCCTCAGCACTGTGGTTCCTCCATATCACCTTCATAGAAGGTATTATTTTGTTTCTTAAAACTTGTTCTTTCTTATCAATTATTTGAATAGGAACTTCTTCATAAGTTAGATCTTTTTCAACCTGAATAGGTTCATATTGAATTACATGCTTGTGATCTGGTTTATAAGGTCGTAGTACCGATACATGAAACATATTATGAATGTGTCCTAATTCTAGAGGTAAAGCTACTTCATAAGCCACCTCACCTATTTGTTTCAATACTTCAAAAGGTCCTATGAATTTTGGACTCAGTTTTCCCTTCTTCCCAAATCTAATTTTTCCCTTCCAGGGTGATACTTTCAAAAACACAAACGACCCTATTTCAAAATATCTCTTTTGACGGTGCAAATCTGCATACTTCTTTTGCATGTCTTGAGCTGCTACCAATCTTGCTCGTATTACTCGGACAATCTGCAGTTTGTTAAACTATTTCTGGTCCCAGCAGTTTATGTTCTCCTACCTCGTCCCAATAGAATGGGGTTCTACATTTTCTTCCGTACAATGCCTCGTAAGGCAACATCCCTATACTTGCGTGATAACAATTATTATACGCAAACTCGACTATTGGTAGGTGATCATCTCAATTGCCCTTAAAATCCATGACGCATGTGAAAGTAGTATGCATATAAGCCAATCATGTATGATGATAAAGCATATACTTTGTAATAAATCTTATTTATTTATTAATAAAAGAATTATTTATTAAAGGCATTTATTATCTACATGGTCCTGTTTAATAATATGTGATAAACCCATAGTTTTAAGCAATGCTTTTAGAATCATGATGAGATCATGCTAATGAGATCTAAATTCTCAGATAGCTTAAAACTAAAAAGTTCCTAATCAATGGATTACTAAAAAGGGGATTAGTGAATCCGGATAGATTGGTATGTGTGTTGCTTGCTCATTGGATGAGGATGATTGATCTCATGATCATTTGTGTGGAGACACTAAAGCAAGTATGTAGGTGCTTATTAGAGAATAAGTTCACTGAACGTGACTCGCTAAGGAATACCTAATGGACTTTTACTTGCCTGTCAATAGGAATTCCTGTAGTGATAGTAGTACAAATGATCCTTAGACTTGATATCATCATAGTATCTTATATATAATGAATTACACTTTGACTTATTCCTTAAGACTCTTAGAGTATATCAAAGGGTATGCTTGGGTGTAATAAGTTATATATGAAGGTAGTGAATAATCAATAAAGAATCTACCACTTCTAGTAAAAGAAGAGAAATGTCCTATGTGATTCGATAAATGACAACCCAGGAATTCTTGGCCAAGGTGGAATGAAATTAGAAAGTAGTTTCTAATTTGTATTCATTAGGAGTTGTGCATTTAGGAATCGAAATACATATAATTAAATAAAATAAGACTTGACAGTAATTCCATGTCTTATATTTAATTGAGACATTGTATGGTGGAAGGATTGAATTGTACGGTAACTATTAACTCAAAGGTTCTTTTATGATTAATGTTGAAATCTATATTATCTGAAAAGTCGTTGATCGCTAGGGAGGCTTATCCCTATTGTAGAATAAATATTATTTATTTAAATAAATTAATCGTTTAGTTTATTTATTTAAATAAGATTAGAATTGTTCTAATTGATTTATTCACAACCGGTTTAATATGGAGAACCTAAAGGGTCACACCATAAAAGGAAGAATAATTATTTAAGAAGTTAATGGCATAATCGTAATAATATGTTAAGTATATTTAATTTAATCTATGATGATAGAATAAATTAAATAGCTTAATATTTATTATTTAATATTTTAGAAATATTAAATATAAATTAATAAGAGGAGTCTTATTAATATTATTACAATTATTATTATTTTAATTTCTAAAAGAGTTTAGAATTAATTTAATATAAGTACTCTCATTTATTCCTAATAGGATTAGGAGGGAAAATTAGTTAAAGGAGTTTAATTAATTATCCCTAATAAGATTAGGGAGCCCATTTAATTAAAAGAGTTTAATTAAATAAATAATACCTTATTTTAATTAAATAGGGTTACCTGATATCTTTATAAGAGGAGTCTTATATCAGATATCAAATATACGTAATTCCTAGAGTTGGAGAGCACGCCCTCTTTTCTACAGAGATAAGGAAAAACTAGGGTTTGAGCCAATACACCCTTCTTTTTGAAAATTCTTCTTCCTTGGTGGATCACCTCTAGAGGCCATACACTTGGGTGGCTTACATTGATCAAAGGAAGGAATCTACCCGGAGATTCAAGGAGATCGCGGAGAAGTAGGAGGTGAACTCGTACCTGAGGAAGCTCGTTTCTACAAGGGTATGATTTCATAATTTCTTGTTCTTCGTTTTAATTAATAATATGCATAAAGGATGATCCGGGTAATTGGTTTGTGAAAAATTTTAAAATCTAATTTTATTACGCTTCCGCTAATTTTGCAATTTGATTGCTACTTTGATTTTCACAAAACCTTACAGTGGTATCAGAGCCAAACTTTATGCAAATTATTAATTGTTTTTATTTCATATATGTATGGGTATGTATTTTGAATAATTTATTGGTCATATTTTATTGTATAGAATTATTATTTTATGAAAAAAAAATTATCCTTACCGAAACCTGTTTCGGAAAACGTTTTTTTTTTACTGAAATCCGTGGCTTAATTTTTTTTTCCAAAAGCTAATCCTTTTGATGCACTTCGTTAATAATATTATATATATCGCAGGCGAACTATTGTACATGCATCTTAGATTATATATGATTATATCATACTACTGTATGTATGAATCACCATGGTATTCATATAATCAAAAGTTAACATATATTCATATTCTTGCTAATGCTTCAGTAAGTGCCCACGTGAATATATATAGTCACGTTAATATATATATTAAATAATATTAACGAAGTGGATGCATATTTGCGAAATAATTTTATTTTTTTATTTTTTGAAAAATGGTATTTTTTTTTCTTAATAATTTTATAATTAAAATAAAAGAGTTTATTTTAATTTTGAAATTAGATTTCATGCAACATAAAAATGCCCATTAAATGATATTCATATATATATGGAATGATTTTATTTATTGATACATATGATGATATGTATAATAATAAATGGGATTTATTATGGACTATTGACCAATGTGATTGGATTTATTTTGGTTAGATGTTTGAATGAATAGGTTTTATTAAATGGGGTCTGCGTACCTCGTCTTTTCTGGTTTTCTTCTTATGTAAATTCTATCTTTCTCCTATGTACTTCCCCTTGACTGCTGATCAAGGTTTCTATTTAAATTAGATAGTTAATGTAATAGGATTAGTTAGAATTATTTTCGAAGAACCGGAGATCAAGAAGAAAAGAACGCTCGAAGACCCGTTTGTAATGGAGCCCGGGTTTAAATGTAATAGTTATATTTAAATATTTATTCTTGCACCCTAGGGTTTGACCTTTTGGTTCACTTGGTGGCTCTAGTGAACCAAACTAGAATAAAAGTCCATAATTAATCCGGGTAGAATATAGTATTCTATATGTGCATGCTAGTATTATATATATTATATATTATGCAAACATGCTTCGCATGTTTAATAATATGACGCGTATTTTATATATATATTTGCATGCGCGCTAAACAAGATGAGACAAATAATAACAAATCCCTCAAAGTTTTTATATATTAAGTCTTAAGCGTTCAAAGATATTTAGAATATCGAACGTCGCCTTCTAGCATGATAAAATTAATAGAGTATTAAATATTTAATATGAGTTTGTTGTGTCACCACAAGGCAAGTATTAAGTATTTAAGATGTTAATTTATCACATTTGATGCTTATAAAGAAAATTGAACAATATTGTTTTGTTGTGTCACCACAAGGACACTATTTTTCTTTTTTGAATATATGGAAGTGCTAGGTTGGACTTAACTTAAATAATTTTGATTCGGATGTGCCACCACTTGATCAAAATAATCTAAGAGGCAAAACATAAGGAGTTACATGATGATGTAATTGACAAGGAGTTGTCTACCTATTTATTTATATATAGTTTGTTGTGTCACCACAAGGCTATATATATTTGAAATGAGATCCTTATTCTCACTAGCAAAAACTTTAATTAGATTTTGTCGAACTATATAAACGAGGGTAATATAGTTTGAAGAAAATAGTGGGAGATACCAATATAAAATAAGACCTAATTTATTTTGATAATTAATTAAATGAATGTTTACTAAAATATTGTCTTTTTACATGCAGAATTTTGAAAATGTCACATTCACTAATTTCACTGCGTAGCATACTTGATGCTAACAAACTGACCGGACCGAACTACACGGACTGGTTAAGGAATCTGAGAATTGTTCTCACTGCTGAAAAGATTTCTTATGTCCTAAATTCGCCCGTACCTACAAAAGTTGCAGAGACAGCCTCTGAGGAAGAGATTGCTACTTTTAAAAAGTGGCAAGATGATGCATTTGTGGCTCAATGCATCATGCTCGCATCCATGAGTAACGAGCTTCAGCGTCAGCATGAAAACATGGATGCTCCTACTATACTGCTGCACCTGCAAGAGCTGTATGGTGAGCAAAGTAGGACTGCTAGATATGAAATATCTAAGGAGCTCTTCCGATCTCGGATGACCGAAGGCACTACCGTTGATACTCATGTCTTAAAGATGATCAATTTGATTGAACGTCTTGGACAGCTTGGGTTCGTCATGGATGGGGAGTTGAGTCAAGATTTGATCTTGCAGTCACTCCCTGACACCTTCTCACAATTTGTTGTGAATTTTCACATGAATAAGTTGGACGTCAGCTTGCCTGAGTTACTTAACATGTTGAAAACTGCTGAAGGTCACTTCCCATCCAAGAAGAACCATGTCTTACTGGTGGATGATTCTTCCAAGAAGAAGAAGAGGCCCAAGGTATCTTCTGAAAAGAAGAAATCCAAGAAGGCTAAGGGAAAGGCGAAAGTGAAGGATCAAAAGAAACCTGATCCAGCTAGCAAAGGAATTTGCTTCCATTGCAATAAGCCGGGTCACTGGAAGAGGAACTGCAAGGATTATCTTGCGGAACAAAAGCAGAAGAAGCTTGGAGAAGCTTCGAATCCTAATCAAGGTTTGTTTATGATTGAAATTAATTTTTCTGAAAGTCAATCTTCTACTTGGATATTGGATACCGGCTGTGGTTCTCATATATGTAATAATATGCAGGGACTGGTCAGAAGTAGAAAGTTGAGCAAGGATGAGGTCGTCCTACGAGTGGGAAATGGAGCAAAGGTTGCTGCATTAGCTGTAGGGACTTATTATTTAGCACTGCCTACGGGCAAGTTCATTAATTTAAATAATTGTTATTTTGTTCCAAATATCATTAGAAACATTATTTCTATCTCTGTATTGGATATGGATGGTTTTAATATTATAATAAAGAACAACAGTTGTTCTATTTATAATGATAATGTTTTATATGGTGTTGGTAATTTGTGAAATGGACTTTATATACTTGACTTGCATGAAAATATACTTCAAATTGAACAAACTAAGAAAAGAAAAAGAGATGATGTTAATTATACCTTCATGTGGCACTGTATACTCGGTCATATTAATGAAACAACATTATCCAAGTTGCATAAAGATGGGCTCCTAGAGCTATCGGATTATAAATCATATCCAACTTGTGAATCTTATCTCATGGGCAAAATGACTAAATCTCCTTTTAGTGGAAAAGGAGAAAGAGTTACAGAGTTGTTAGCGTTGGTACACACAGATGTATGTGGACCTATGACAACGAATGCACGAGGAGGGTATTCTTATTTTATTACATTCACTGACGATCACTCAAGATTTGAATATGTGTATTTAATGAAATACAAATCTGAATCATTTGAAAAGTTCAAAGAGTTTAGAAGTGAAGTAGAGAAGCAAACTGGTAAGAGTATTAAGATTCTTCGATCTGATCGAGGAGGAGAATACTTAAGTGGTGAGTTTCTCAATTGTCTCAAAGAAAATGGTACAATCTCACAATGGACTCCACCAGGGATGCCACAGATGAATGGTGTATCTGAAAGGAGAAATCGAACATTGTTGGACATGGTTCGATCCATGATGAGCTTTACCGACCTTCCAGTTTCCTTCTGGGGATATGCCCTAGAATCGGCTGCATACCTACTTAACAAGGTACCTACAAAATCCGTCCCCAAGACCCCATATGAGTTATGGACAGGGAGGAAACCAAATCTTAAGCATGTTAAGACTTGGGGTTGTCCAGCTTATGTTAAAAAGTTTGAAAACGATAAGCTACAGACTAGATCTGACAAATGTAGATTTGTGGGATACCCTAAAGAAACATCGGGGTATTATTTCTATCATCCAACTGATCAAAAGGTGTCTGTTGCGAAACATGATGCCTTCTTGGAAAAGGAGTTTATCCTTGAAGGGGTCAGTGGGAGTAAGATATATCTTGAAGAGGTTCAAGAACCACAAAATACTACAGATCAAAGTGAGGTACCTAACCAAGTAGAGATTCCTTCTGTACCACACCCTATTCGTAAATCTGGAAGAGTACCAAAGATACCTGAAAGGTATGGACTTGTCATAGAGGATGACGATGAGGTAAGCATCATAGATGATGATGATCCATTGAATTATGAACAGGCTATGAGTAGTAAAGACTCAGAGAAGTGGCAAGAAGCCATGAAATCCGAGATGGGCTCCATGTATGAGAACCAAGTATGGACTTTGGTTTCACCACCTGAAGGCATTAAGCCTATTGGGTGTAAATGGGTCTTTAAAAGAAAGACTAGAGCAGATGGCAAGGTAGAGACCTATAAGGCCCGACTGGTCGCAAAAGGTTTCAAACAAAGACAAGGAGTTGACTATGACGAAACCTTCTCACCAGTAACAATGCTCAAGTCTATTCGGATTTTGCTTGCGATTGCAGCTTACCATGACTACGAAATCTGGCAGATGGACGTGAAAACGGCCTTCCTCAATGGGAAACTTGAGGAGGATGTGTATATGACACAGCCAGAGGGATTTGTTTCAAAGGTTGGAACAAATCAAGTCTGTAAGCTACAACGATCCATTTATGGATTGAAGCAAGCTTCCCGTAGGTGGAATATCCGTTTTGATGAGACAATCAAAGAGTTTGATTTTATCAAAAATGAGGATGAACCATATGTGTACAAGAAGGTTAGTGGGAGTGCTGTTTCATTCCTCGTATTATATGTTGATGATATATTATTGATAGGGAATGATATTCCTATGCTACAATCAATTAAAATCTGGTTATCTAAGCGCTTCTCCATGAAGGACTTGGGAGAAGCATCCTATATTTTGGGGATAAAGATCTATAGAGATAGATCTAAAAGGATGCTTAGCTTGTCCCAAGGAACGTACATTAACTCGATGCTAAAAAGGTTTAGCATGGAAGATTTCAAAAGAAGTCTCATGCCGATGAGCCATGGAATACATCTCTCCAAGAAACAGGCCCCAAAGACACCTGAGGAGAGAGACCGTATGAGTAAGATTCCTTATGCTTCAGCAATAGGATCTATCATGTACGGTATGATATGTACTAGACCAGATGTCGCTCATGCACTTAGTGTAACAAGCAGATATCAGTCGAATCCAGGAGAAGAGCACTGGAAGGCAGTGAAAAATATCCTAAAGTACTTAAGAAGAACTAATGATGTATTTCTTGTCTACGGTGGGTCTGAATTGAAACTAGAGGGCTTCACAGACTCAAGTTTTCAAACGGACCAAGATGACAGTAAATCTGTTTCGGGGTATGTGTTTACCTTGAATGGTGGTGCAGTGAGTTGGAAAAGTTCCAAACAGCAAACAGTTGCTGATTCAGTGACAGAGGCAGAGTACATAGCTGCAAGTGAAGCTGCAAAGGAAGCTGTTTGGATGAAGAAGTTCATTACCGAACTTGGTGTGGTTCCTAGCATTACAGGACCAGTACCTTTATTCTGTGACAACACTGGAGCTGTTGCGCAGGCCAAGGAACCCAGGTCTCATCAGAAATCCAAACATGTGTTGCGGCGATTTCATTTGATCAGAGAGATCATTGAAAGAGGAGACGTCACCCTGGAGCGTGTGGACTCTCAAGACAATATTGCAGATCCATTTACTAAAGCGTTAACACAACAGCAGTTTGATCGTCACTTAGAGAAGATGGGTATGAGATACCACGGCGATTGGCTTTAGTGCAAGTGGGAGATTGAAAGTAGTATGCATACAAGCCAATCATGTATGATGATAAAGCATATACTTTGTAATAAATCTTATTTATTTATTAATAAAAGAATTATTTATTAAAGGCATTTATTATCTACATGGTGCTGTTTAATAATATGTGATAAACCCATAGTTTTAAGCAAAGCTTTTAGAATCATGATGAGATCATGCTAATGAGATCTAAATTTTCAGATAGCTTAAAACTAAAAAGATCCTAATCAATAGATTACTAAAAAGGGGATTAGTGAATCCGGATAGATTGGTACGTGTGTTGCTTGCTCATTGATGAGGATGATTGATCTCATGATCATTTGTGTGGAGACACTAAAGCAAGTATGTAGGTGCTTATTAGAGAATAAGTTCACTGAACGTGACTCGCTAAGGAATACCTAATGGAGTTTTACTTACCTGTCAATAGGAATTCCTGTAGTGATAGTAGTACAAATGATCCTTAGACTTGAGATCATCATAGTATCTTATATATAATGAATTACACTTTGACTTATTCCTTAAGACTCTTAGAGTATATCAAAGGGTATGCTTGGGTGTAATAAGTTATATATGAAGGTAGTGAATAATCAATAAAGAATCTACCACTTCTAGTAAAAGAAGAGAAATGTCCTATGTGATTCGATAAATGACAATCCAGGAATCCTTGGTCAAGGTGGAATGAAATTATAAAGTAGTTTCTAATTTGTATTCATTAGGAGTTGTGCATTTAGGAATCGAAATACATATAATTAAATAAAATAAGACTTGACAGTAATTCCATGTCTTATATTTAATTGGGACATTGTATGGTGGAAGGATTGAATTGTACGGTAACTATTAACTCAAAGGTTCTTTTATGATTAATGTTGAAATCTATATTATATGGAAAGTCGTTGATCGCTAGGGAGGCTTATCCCTATTGTAGAATAAATATTATTTATTTAAATAAATTAATCGTTTAGTTTATTTATTTAAATAAGATTAGAATTGTTCTAATTGATTTATTCACAACCGGTTTAATATGGAGAACCTAAAGGGTCACACCATAAAAGGAAGAATAATTATTTAAGAAGTTAATGGCATAATCGTAATAATATGTTAAGTATATTTAATTTAATCTATGATGATAGAATAAATTAAATAGCTTAATATTTATTATTTAATATTTTAGAAATATTAAATATAAATTAATAAGAGGAGTCTTATTAATATTATTACAATTATTATTATTTTAATTTCTAAAAGAGTTTAGAATTAATTTAATATAAGTACTCTCATTTATTCCTAATAGGATTAGGAGGGAAAATTAGTTAAAGGAGTTTAATTAATTATCCCTAATAAGATTAGGGAGCCCATTTAATTAAAAGAGTTTAATTAAATAAATAATACCTTATTTTAATTAAATAGGGTTACCTGATATCTTTATAAGAGGAGTCTTATATCAGATATCAAATATACGTAATTCCTAGAGTTGGAGAGCACGCCCTCTTTTCTACAGAGATAAGGAAAAACTAGGGTTTGAGCCAATACACCCTTCTTCTTGAAAATTCTTCTTCCTTGGTGGATCACCTCTAGAGGCCATACACTTGGGTGGCTTACATTGATCAAAGGAAGGAATCTACCCGGAGATTCAAGGAGATCGCGGAGAAGTAGGAGGTGAACTCGTACCTGAGGAAGCTCGTTTCTACAAGGGTATGATTTCATAATTTATTGTTCTTCGTTTTAATTAATAATATGCATAAAGGATGATCCGGGTAATTGGTTTGTGAAAAATTTTAAAATCTAATTTTATTACGCTTCCGCTAATTTTGCAATTTGATTGCTACTTTGATTTTCACAAAACCTTACAGCATGCCCTCAGAATATCTTCCACTATCTGAATTGTTCTTTCACTTTGGCCATCAGTTTGAGGGTGATACGTCGTACTTAATTTCAACTGCGTCCCCATACGTTCTTGTAGACTTCGCCAAAAATTGGATGTGAATCGCGGATCTCGATCGAATACGATTGATAATGGAATGCCATGTCTTGATACAATCTCTTTAACGTATAGTCTAGCCAATTGATCTAGATTAAATTTGATCTTAATTGGTAAGAAATGCGCTAACTTTGTCAACCGATCCACGATGACCCATATAGCGTCGAAGCCTTTCTATGTAGTTGGAAGTCCCACAACGAAATTCATAGTTATGTGCTCCCATTTCCATTCCAGAATCTCTAACGGTTGTAGCAATCCACTTGGTCTTTGATGCTCTGCTTTTACTCTTTGATAGGTTAGGCATCTACTGATGTATTCTGCCACCTCTCTTTTTAAATTGGGCCACCAAAAGTATTGTCGAAGGTCTTGATACATCTTTGGGCTGCCCAGGTGAATTGAGAAATTTGAACTGTGTACTTCTTGCAAGATTCCTTCTTTTAGGTCTGATACTGCTGGTACCCACACTCTTCCCTCAAATCGCAATAATCCTTCTTTAACTATTTTGAACTTGGTAGTCTCTCCTTCCTCTACCTGTTTCATCACCTTATTGCATTCCTCATCTTGATCCTGGGCTTCTTTTACTCTGTCCAATAAAATTGGACGAGTCTCCAAATTAAACAGTTTCTCTTTCGACTCTCTCGGATATTTCACCTCGATTTCCATTTTCTCCATTTCTCTGATGAGCTCGTCCTGATTTGTCAGTGTCTCTATTTTTCTCGTCCCTTCTGGCTTAGGGCGTCGGCAACTACATTAGCCTTTCTGGGATGATACAAGATTTTGCAATCGTAGTCTTTGATTAGTTCTAACCATCTCCTCTGACTCATGTTTAATTCCTTTTATGTGAAGATATACTTCAGACTTTTATGGTGTGTGTATATCTCACATTTCTCACCATACAGATAGTGTCTCCAAATTTTTAGAGCGAATACTACTGCAGCCAGCTCCAAGTCATGGGTAGGATACCCTTTCTTGTAATCCTTCAACTGGCGTGACGCGTATGCTATGACCCTGTCGTACTGCATTAAAATGCAACCAAGCCCTTTATGTGATGCATCGTTGTAAACAACGAAACCACTCGTATCATCTAGAAAGGATAGCACTAGTGCTTCACTCAATCTTTTCTTTAGTTCTTGGAAACTTTCTTCACATTTTTCTGACCAAACGAAGTTTACTGCTTTTCGGGTCAAATTCGTCAAAGGTCCTGATAATTTCGAAAAATCTTTGATGAATCTACGGTAATAACCTGCTAGACCTAGGAAACTTCATATTTCAGTTGGTGTCTTCTGTCATTCCCAGTTAATTACCACCTCCACTTTTGCCAGATCTACTGATATCCCTTCAAGGTCGATCACGTGTCCCAAAAATTACACTCTTTCCAACCAAAACTCGCATTTTGAAAATTTTGAGTACAACTTCTCTTCTCAAGATTTCCAATACCATCTTCAGATGTTCAACATGATCCTCTCGAGTCTTCGAATAGATCAAGATATCGTCAATGAATACCACCACAAATTTATCTAAGTAAGGTTTGAATACCCGGTTCATTAAATCCATGAATGATGTCGGTTCATTAGTCAGCCCAAATGACATCACTAAGAACTCATAGTGGCCGTAACGAGTCCTAAATGCGGTCTTTAGCACTTCTTCATTCCTCACTTTCAATTGGTGATAACCCGTACGCAAATCTATCTTGGAAAAATAACAAGCTCCCTTCAGTTGATCAAAAAGATCAGCAATTCTTGGTGATAACCACTCCTCAAGTCAATCTTGGAAAAGTATTTTGCTCCCTTCAATTGATCAAATAAATCATCGATCCTCGGTAATGGATATCTGTTCTTAATCGTGACCTTATTTAATTCTCTGTAGTCAATGCAGAGCCTCATCGATCCGTCCTTCTTTTTCACGAACAACACCGGCGCTCCCCACGGCGATACGCTCGGTTGAATGTACTTTTTGTCCAACAATTCTTGTAGTTATACCATTAATTCCTTCATCTCTACTGGCGCCATTCGGTATGGTGCCTTCGATATTGGAGCAGTTCCGGGCGCTAAATCAATCACAAAGTCTACTTCTCTATCTGGTGGAAGTCCTGGCAAATCGTCTGGAAATACATCGACGAAGTCCCTCACAATCGGTATCTCTTCTACTTTCGGATTCTCCTTTCAACTATCGACTATGTAAGCTAAATATCCTACACAACCATGTCTTAATAACTTCCTGGCCTGCAACATCGTCAGACAACTCGCTTGTCTAGGCGACTTGCTACCATAAAACACAACCTTTGACGGAGTCATAAGGTTAATACGCTTCTTTTGGCAGTCAATTACAGCCCCATAATTGGATAGCCAATCCATACCCAATATAACGTCGAATTCCCCCAATCGAATAGGGATAAGATCTACGTTCATGATATTACCCTTAATGTCCACTCTACAATTCTTATACACATGCTTAACAGGAATTATCTCTCTATTCGCAATTTCTATAATCATGGGATATTCCAATTTATCCTTAAGCAAATCTAAACTATTAGCAAAGTCATCGGATATAAAGGAACAAGTAGCACCCGAATCAAATAAAACGTAAGCATTAATTTCATTGATCGGAATGATACCTGACACCACCTCACGAGACTGGATTGCATCCTGCACCGTCATATTGAAAGTTTTGGCGGTTGGTCGGTTTGTTGCAGGTGGTCCGGTGATGGTTAAGGTATTTCCACTGCTATTTCCCCGGTTTTCTCCTTGTCCTGATCCTCCCGATCCCCTCTTGGGACAGTCTCTTGCTAAATGATCTTTCGAACCACAGTTGAAACAAGCACCCTTCTTTGGGTTTGGACAATTTGGTGCTATGTGGCCTTCCTGACCACAATTGTAGCACACTCTCTTTCCCTTCAAACAAACTCCTAGATGTGCCTTGCCGCAAGTCGGACATGCTTCTATCTTCTTTTTCTGCCCTCCGTGTTGACTTCCAGCTGTCGAGTTATCTGTCCACTTCCTCTTCTATTTATTATTATTCCCAGTATTACTTCCACCAGTCTTGTTATTACCTTTATTCTCACTCTTTTTTCTTTTTCTGTTCTTGGTTGTACTTAGTCACTGCATCACTTCCTCCTTCCACGAGAATGGCCTTATCCAAAACTCCCGCAAACGTGTTAAGTTGAAACATTGATACCTTGCTGTATACCCAAGGCTTCAGTCCTTGTTCGAATCGTCTGGCTTTCCTCTCGTCAGTGTGTACTTGATACGGGGCAAACCTTGCCAACTCATCGAATTTAGCCGCGTATTCAGGCACGCTCATGTTTCCCTGTTTCAGTTCCAGAAATTGCACCTCCATCTGATTCTGCGAACTAGCTGGGAAATACATTTCGAAAAATATCTCTTTGAATCTCTCCCACGTAATTACACCTTCACCTCCTCGCATCTTGTTTGCCTGCCACCAGTAGCTAGCCTCAGACTTCAGCATAAATGTCGCAAAAACGGTCTTCTGATCTTCTCGAACCCTAGCAACGTCGAAAACCTTCTCCATTTCCATCACCCACGTTTGAGCCTCGATCGGGTTTCTGGAACCTTTGAACTCTGGCGGTCCCACCGCCTTAAAATCTTTAAACGTTGTGCTAGGTGGAGCTTGCGGTTGATTATTCATGACTCCAGTTAGTAAATTAACTAGCTGTTGAACTGGATTAACGGTGGCATTATTGTTATTATTGGTTGACCCTTCCTGAGTCGGTTGACGTTGTTGTCTTCTCCTTGGCGGCATTTTTCTGTTAAATAAACGTTTATTAGAACTTTATTTATTTCTCTACATAGTTAAGACATTACTCAACAATTTAACATATCACTTAACACATCATCTCAAACAACTTGATATCTTTTCATTCAAATAAAAAGTTTTAACATTAAACTATAGCATACTGCTATTTACATCATCTATCCTGGAATAAAGAATCCACAGGATTTAAAACATTCAAATATTAACATATTCCTTAGTTCATAAACACATCAGAATTTACATAAAACTATATAAGTCTTTCACATAAATAAACAGATTCTATTCCTGTCTTTCAAGGTGCTCAATAGCCTTGCCACGCTCCTCATTCATGATACGAGACATCGTCCTGCGATCCAACATATACGATGGAAGTCCTTCAAACTGGATGGGGTACCTTAACACTCGCTCTTGAACCTCATCCATCGCATGATTAAGTGTGGCGTACGTGTCTTCAAGCTTTGCCTTCTTTGCACGGCTATCATTTTCTGCACGATCAGCTCGATGTGATTCTCTTACCCATCCTTCCTCTGCTATTTTCAGTCTTCTGGAGGTTTCCTTCAGTTCCTTCTTCAGCTTCTCTATCTCCTCGGTCTTATCTTCGGTTTGACCCTTCTCATGAACCAGATCCCACTCCACGTTTCCTAAACGTGTATGAAGGGTCACAATCTCTCTATCCTTCTCCTCTAAAGTAGACTGCTGAACAGTCGCTCGCTCAGTCAATTCATGAACCTCATCTTGTAACTCCACGTTACAATCATATAGTATGTCATACATCTCAGCATCAACAGTGTACCGTGGTAGCTCCTCTTCTTCTTCCTCCTCATCAAACTCCTCCTCAGGACCCTCCTCAGGATCAATCTCAGGTTCATGCTCCTGACCAACAACGGTGATAAATGGAGATGAAACCCTCTGCACCAGCTGCTCCCTAACGACGTGAATGTCTCGGGGCTCCTCCTCAGTCGGTCCTACAAGTACACGAGATCCCTCCTCAGTAGGTACTATAGGTAAATGGGGTCCCTCCTCAGCTTGACTAGCTTCTCCATCATTCGTCATCCTGACAACAAAATTTTAAGTTTTAGTTACTAAGTCATACTATCTAACGCATACTTAACACATAAACACATAATGTATTTTATTATCTTCAATGAATTACAAAAATTCATTTCTTAGAACTCGATAAGAGTTTTCAATTTCTATCTTCTTCTATAAGGCTACTACCTAAGGTTGTTTCCCCCACCTAAGGTTCATAACCTACAGCTCTGATACCAACTTGTGACACCCCCAAATCCGGGTACTTCGATTCCACGGGATTTGGTGTTCACTGTACAAGCATCATCTATCTATCTACCCATAAATAATATCAAACCATACAATAGATAGAAATCATAATAAAATCTCTTCCCTTAAGGGTTACATCAACTGAATCATAAATAAATCCCAGGTTACTCTAACCTTAAAACATCTGTGTGGAATTCTAAACAAATAAGTCTTAACATCAACATAACTCAAGTCTTAAACAAATACATCAGTTAATAAATAACAGGTCTTCATCATTTGCTAACTTTGCCCTTGCCCTTACTAGTGGAGGGTTCATCGCTTCTTTCATTCTTAACTGCAATGTTATTATTAAGCAAGAGTGAGCACAAATGCCCACAAGTATAAAAAAATGAAACAACAGTATAATAACATGCGAATAATCAACGACATCTGAATAAAGCTCAACTTTTGAATCAAGAATAAATAACATGAATCAAAAGAATACTGAGGGTCATAAGACCTTGAACTATGTCCTAGGTTAACAAGGGTTATACTTGAAACCTTTAACAGTCATAAGACTATGGACCTTCTTCTCGTACTTAGGGGGATCAGCCCTTAGTACCATACTGTGCACAATATCTTAACGCTAACGCATAAGTGAATCCCTTTTCAGGGTTGTTCATCTCAGTTTGACATTCGAGTCCGCACCAAAGGAAGTTTGGTTTGGATAATTCAATAAGGGTTCTGAAATTTAGAACGTTCATCAACTAAGGACTAGCTGAATCAGTAAGGTTCACTAGTCTAAAAAGTTCGACAATAATGATATTCAATATGATTAATAATCTCAAGAAATATACAATAGAACAATTATTGTATAACTGAATCATGCTTTGAAAGATAATCAATCTTTAATATAATACTCGAACTTGAATAATAGTTTAAATTTAGGAAATTTGCTCAATGTAAAAGATAGAGTTAAGAAACTTGCTCGACATAAAAGTAACGTTTAAGTTTAAATAAACTTGCTCAATAGAATGGAGTTAGGGATAGGATACTTGCCTCGTGCGTAGATTACTCTTTAACTAAGCACGTTCTTTGAATTAAATCCTACATACCATTCATATACACAATACCAGTTAATTATAAATTAACTAATCAATATAAACTCATTCTCGTTGTCTACTTTAATTATTAACTAAACTTAGTCAAATTATCACGTTGTCACATAATTTATACTTCATGAATTATCAAACTAATTATGTATTTAATAATTCAATTCACATATAATATTTTATTACATGTTAAACAACTATTTTATCATCTCATAATACCTCTAACATGATTACATGTTCATTACATCAATCCACTAACACTTGTTAGACTTTAACATTTTAAAAATACATTTCTGACATTTTCTGGAGAGTGGCGCTGCGGCGCCACTAATGTGCTAAGAAGTCGCGCTGCGGCGCGGTGGCGCCGTGGCTCGAGTCTTGGCGCTGCGAGCGCTGTGGCGCTGCGAGCGCTGTGGCGCTGCGAGCGCTGTGGCGCTGCGAGCGCTGTGGCGCTGCGAGCGCTGTGGCGCTGCGGTGCGAGAAATCAGTTCTAGAGCTGGCGCCGAGGCGCGAGACCCCAGAAACTGAATCTCAGTTCGCGAAGAACACAGAGTTCAGCGAAATCAACACATTTTTAACACTAATTTCACCAAATCACATTTACCCAAATGTTATAATTCATGCATAATCATAATACAACATCTATAAAGTGATTTTAACCTATTAAAACATATAATCACATATTTAAATCATAAAAAATTTAGACTGTTCTTGAAGTTCTTGAGGATTTTGAACAAAACTTATAATTTAACACTACGGATTCGTTATAAGGCCAAATCCGTTCGTTTAGAGCTTGATCACTTGGTATTAACATGCTCAATAATATAAGGGTGTAAAATTTAGGGATAATATATAATCAATATATCAATTATCACATATAAGGCCATATGGCCATATCACGTACTCTGTTTATTTTGAAATAACAAGTCATCAGATTACTACATGTTTTCATGAACTTGATGATATGAAATTATGTAATATATATATAAAACATGTTATGCTATTCTTACTATCACATAAATCCATATAATAGTACAATTCCCAAATCACAGAGATTAACAGAAGTTTTGAAAGCCAATTTATAAAAACTAAAAGACGTAAATGTAGAAATTGGGTTTGGGAGAATTACCCAAAGTATAGGTTAGGAGATGGTTAATGAAAGCTTTCTACAAGTACCTGTTAATTAAATACTTATAATATCTCTCACAAATTCTCACTTTCTCTCTGAACTCTCTCTCTGAACAATTTTAGACTTAGAAAAAATGAAAGGAATGAGAAGACGTCGATTGAAATAGAACTGACGCGATGTGGTCAGTTGCCCAGTCATGGGTTAACTGCCCATAACCTCCCTTAGTGCCATGTTTGGCTTAGCAAGAAAATAACTCAAAGCTCTTTATTTTAATAAAACATTTATCATATAGTTCAATAATGTCACCCTCTTTATAAAATAATCTCATATTTTATTTAATTTACTTTAAATAAAATATAATAATTACTCATAAATTCACATAATCATATATTCAATTATCTCATTAATAAATAATGTCAATTTATTAATTCTCTAATTAATAATTAAATTAATTAAATAACATTATGCTTAATTAAATAATTCATTTAATTCAATAAGCTCACATAATCACATACTTGAATAATAAAATTCTCTACATTAATTTAATAATGTAACACATATGATTAAATTAATCTACCACAATTGCATCAATTAATTATTAAATCTAATAATTAAATCATCGAAAATATTTATTTAATTCAATAAATATTAAAATAAATTACAGAATTCTCGTTCGTCACATCAACTACATGGGCTAAATAACCTACACACCCTTTTCCTAACAACTTCTTGGCCTGCTTCATCGTCAGACAACATGACTGTCTCTATGATTTAGTACTATAAAATACAATTTTTGACTTACTCCTAACCCTTTGCCCGAAGCATCGCTGTAGATAACAAATCCATCTGAACCAGATGGTATTGTCAGAACAAGTGCCAAAATGAGTCTCCTCTTAAGCTCTTGGAAACTCTTGTCGCATTCGTCGCTCCATACGAATTTTGTATCTTTCCGAGTTAGCTGAGTTAACGGAGTAGCGATTCGAGAAAATCCTTCCATAAATCTCCGATAATAACCAGCTAAACCCAGAAAGCTACGTACTTCGGTCACAGACTTCGGTTGCTCCCAACTTTGTATTGCTTCAATCTTCATCGAGTCAACAGATACTCCATGTTTTGACACCACGTGCCCAAGGAATACTACTTCCTCAAGCCAGAACTCACATTTTTTCAGTTTGGCATATAGCTTGTTGGGGTCTGAAGGTTTATACTTTTCTTTTGGCAATCAATTACTGCTCTATGGTTATATAACCAATCCATTCCTAATATCACGTCGAATTCACCTAATCGGATGGGAATTAAATTCACTGTAAAATTATGACCCCGTATATCCACACTACAATTTTTATGAACATGATTCACGGGAATAACTTCTTTATTTGCGACTTCTATGTTCAAAGGACGATCCAATCTTTCGGGAGATAATTCTAACCGTTAAGCAAATTCTTCAGATATAAAGGAACAGATAGCACCCGAATCAAATAGTATAAAGGCATTAACATTATTGACGAAAATGATACCTGACACCACCTCCTTTGATGCCACTGCATCCTGCACTGTCATATTGAATGTCCTCGCAGTTGGTCGATTGGATGGGGTTGGTCCCCCGATTGTCAGCTTCCCATCGTTGTTTCCTTTCTTTGGATAATTCTTGATTTGGTGATCTGCAGCTCCACATGCAAAGCATCCTTGACTCTTCTTTGGGTTGGTGCAGTTAGGAGAGATGTGGCCCTCCTACCCACATTTGTAACAGACCGTCTTCCCCTTCATACAAATTCTGAGATGATTTTTCCCATACTTTTTACATGCTTCTAATGGTTCTCCCTGCTTATTGCAAAATTTATTGCCCGTATTATTCCATTTCCTTTTGTTAAAAGTATTTCCCCTGCTGCTTCCCTCTTGAGGTCTTCCATCTATCTTCTTACTCTTCTTCTCTTGGTGAAATTTGGTCAGTGCGTCAGTTCCCCCTTCAGCGATTATGGCTTTTTCCAGTATGCCAATAAACGTATTTATCTGAAACATCGAAACCTTGCTGAAAAGTACCGGCTTCAGTCCTTGTTCAAATCTCCGAGCCTTCCGTTCTTCAGTGTCAACCTGATGCGGTGCAAACCTCGACAGTTCATTAAATTTTGTAGCATAATCAGGTACAGTCATACTTCCTTGTTTAAGTTCGAGAAATTCGACTTCCATCTTATTTTTCATGATACGGGGGAAGTAGGCTTCGAAAAATAGTTCTTTAAACCTATCCCACGTCACGACTCCTACTCCAGCTCTATTTTTATTGGCTCCCCACCAGTAGCTTGCTTCCCCTTTCAGCATGAACGTGGCAAAAGCTGTCTTTTGATTCTCAGCAACTCGGGCAACTTCGAAGACCTTTTCTATTTCATTTACCCAAGTTTAGGCTTCTATCGGATTATTGGTTCCCATGAACTCTGGGGGTCCTAATGCTTTAAAATCTTTAAAGGTAGTCAAATGACCTTCAGGAGGGTTCGGGTTTATGGGCGATGCGGCATTCCTCCCTTGCAGTGCTTGAGTTAACAAGTTGATAAACTGCTGTATAGGATTTTTAGGTCCTCCTGAGTTATTCACGGACTCTTCTTGAGTTATTCAAATGAACTGCAAAAATAGTAAAATGTCTTTAACATATATAGATGACTACACTTATAAATTGCACTAAATACCACAAATAATTATTCATACGTGATGTATGATGATACTTCGGGCATATTTAGAAACACGTATGTAGATACAATCTTCAACTCTTTGTCGCTTAAGTAAGTCAGCGTTGCATGGCCAAATGGCTTAGCCGGATATGTGAATACAGCTAACTCATCATCAGTATGAGACATTGGACCAACAACCTCATTCCTTCCTAAACGATTATGCTTCGTTGAGACAACATCGTCAAAATACAATGAGCAGAAGTTGACAAGCTCTTCCTTCGTATAGCGTTCATCAATAGAACCCTCTACACGAGCTTTGCTCTTGACCTTTTGTTTTAATCGACGCATATACCTAAGATAAATATTTCGACAAATATGAGTATTATTAATGTGAGCAACATAAAGCAATTAGCAGTTTATATTACCTCTTAAAAGGATACATCCACCGATATTGCACCGGTCCTCCAAGTTTGAGTTCATAAGGTAGATGAATAGGTAGATGTTCCATCGAGTCAAAGAATTCTGGAGGGAAGATCATTTCGAGATTGCAAATAGTAAGCACAATATTGTTCTCCATCTACTCGACATCACTGTATTGAAAGTTCGGTCAATGCATCCACAACTTTTCTGGGTAACATCTCACGAAATGCAATTGGGATCAACTTCAACATGAATACATGATAATCGTGACTCTTGAATCCAAAAATTTTTAATTGCTCAACCTTACAACAACGTGTTATGTTTGACGCATATCCATCTGGGAGCTTCAACCCACTAACCCACTTACACACGTCTTCAACTTGTTGCTTAGTAAGACAAAATGGAGCTTTAGGTTTCGTAGTGTTAGGACGAATCCACAATTCTGGCCTGATATTCAATGCCTCCAAATCTTTTCGAGCATTGTCATTGTCTTTGGTTTTACCACTCGTATCTAACATGGTGTAAAATAAGTTCTCGAAAACATTCTTTTTGGTATGCATGACATCTATACAATGACGAACTGAAAGTGTGCCCCAATACGGCAACTCAAACCATATGGGCAAGTGTGTCCAATTATGAGTCTTTCCGTACCCGGCTTCTCTCAATTTACTGTGTTCCTTCCCCGGTAAAGGAAAATCAAGCTGGTTCAACCAGCCCAAGACCTCACTGCCCGACAGTCGACCAACAACCCCCTTCTTCTATGTCTTTCTATTGAACTGTGCAGACATCTTTCTGTAATTGTGATCAAGAGGCAAGAATCTACGAGCAGTTCCAAAGAAACTACATTTTCGCCCATGCTGCAACTGGTTGCCTTGGTCATCCCCCATACACACTGGACAGGACAGCTTCCCGTGAGTTGACCAACCACTAACCATCCCAAGAGCCGAAAAATCAGTGATAGTTCATAACAGGGTTGCCTTCATCACAAAATTCTCGCATATCGATTTATCATACGTCTGGACCCCTGTCTCCCATAACATCTTTAGTTCATCCACTAACGGTCGAAGGTATACGTTAATGTCTTTTGTAAGACTTTTATCCCCCAAAATGAGTAAAGTCAAGAACAAATACGGATCCCTCATGCACATTGACGGTGTAAGATTATAAGCGACCATAATGACTGGTCAAACTGAGTACGGCTGGCTAAAATTATTAAAAGGGCAAAAGCCATCAGTAACCATGCCAAGCCTAACATTCCTAACTTCTTCCACAAACTCAGGATAATTTGCATCAAATCTCTTCCATTCATCTCCATCCGCTGAGTGAGTCAGCTAACCAGGCACGACATCCCTTGTTCGATGCCAACTCATATGTTGAGCCGTATGAGATGACATGAATAGCCGCTGAAGCCTCGGCACAAGAGGAAAGTACCATAAGATCTTTCTGGGAGTATGTTTCTCCTTCCCCCCACATTTTGTCACCTTGTAGCGCGGTAAGCTTTATATATCACATTATCCCTTATCTCTGTCCTCCCCATAGTATAACATGCGATCCTGCTCACAAACATCGACTTTCTGATACCCCATATTTAACCCCTTGACCATCTTCTTCACTTCGTAATAATTCACAGGAAGAGTATGATCCTTGGGTAAGAACTGTCCAACTATAGTAAGCAAATCATTGAAACCTCTCTCACTACAGTCGTGCTTATTCTTGAAATGTAAAAGCCTCGTCACTGCAGAAAGCTTGGTGTCCGTATCATTTTTTGGATACAACGTGACTCCAGATTCAGATAGCAACTTGTAAAAGGCAGCATCTATATCATTTGGTACTTGCTTAGCACTACTTGAAGAAGGCTAATTTTCAGCCCAGTTAATATTAGTAGGGCCATAAGCATCGATCAACATCTCCACTGGATCAAAGTTTTTGACGTATGAATCCCTTAGAATTGGTTGTTCCATAATATTTTCAATCACTTCTGATTCCCCGTGATGAGTCCATACGAAGTACCCATCCACAAATCCACGAAAAAATAAGTCAAATTTAATCTCGTCGACTTTCTTCCAAATCAGGTTTTTACACTTGACACACGGCATCGCATCTTCCCGTTCGGATCATCAACATGTTCTATTACTTTGTTCAAGAAATCTGACACCCCAACACAATAAGCTGAGACTAATCCCCTCCCATTACTGGGTATCCTACGGTACATCCAACTCCAGTCGGCTGACATTTTTAACTACACAGAAGACGTATTCAGTTAATTTAGATATTCATGCATGAATTAGATTTACCTAGTATCTTCACTCTACAGGACAGGGGTAAGGCTTCTATCCCGTTATTGGATGCGTCTCGTCACTAGTGCCAACACGTTGAGTACGTTTCATGAGTTTTAAGATAATTTCGACAGCACCTCCCCATGGTCTCCAAGCACACGAAATAGACTAAGATAACTTAATCTAAGTATGGACTCGAAGAACATATTGAGATAACAGTCGAAAAATCCTCAAAACAACAAAAACGTACAGTTTCGTATTAGCACCGACTTAAGTGAGAGACATAACATCCAGTAACAGTCCCAAACTGGGGACTATTCGACATTCACTCCTACTGAATGAATGTCAAACGGGTTTCTAAGTTCCAAAGTATAGTATATATATTATTGAGTGTATTGAAGATTAAAGGGAGAGTATTATTGAGTTTATTGAAAATTATGGTAAACTAAGCAAATGTTACTTAGTTTATTTTGCCAATGATAAACTAAGTAAGTGGTACTTAGTTTATAAGAATTATTATTTGGAATCTATAGAGACTATTGTTCGACATTCACTCATACTTGTCAAACGGGTTTCTAAGTTTCATAGCAGTTGCAGCTGTAATGACTACTAGGAGAAGAGTCAAGGACTTCCTTGTATGCAGGGTTCGACATAGCATTTACAGCTAATAGTACTCCAACTGGTTCCTCGACAGCAAACAAAAAGGGTCGTAGTTCATGTTTGTGTCCTATACTCGAATAATAAAGTTAATTGAATTACTACGAACATTTCTCATTGTTCCATAATAACATATGACAGCATCCCGAAGGAGTTCCATTAAGCTATTGAACAAATTTCTAGGTTAAGTAACCCTCTAGATGAACGAATGAATACTTCTCTACTAGGAATGAATCATTGCCTGATATGGGTCCAATCCATGACATAAATAACTTCTCACCACTCTAAATTCCTCATATGGGTAGTTCTCATAGAAAAAGAAGTGAAACGTTCTGTGAGAACTACCCATATGAGGAATTCAGAGTGGTGAGAAGTTGTCTATGTTATGGATTAGACCCATATGGGAGATGATTCATTCCTAGCAGAGAAGTGATCGTTCGTTCATCTAGAGGGTTGTTTAACCTAGAACTTTGTTCAACAACTTAATGGCACTCCTTCAGGATGTTGTGATCTGTTATGATGGAACAGTGAGAAATGTCCGCAGTAATTCAATTAACTTTATTATTCGAGTATAGGACACAAATAGGAACTACGACCCATATTTTTTTTAATTGCTGCCGAGGAACCGGTTGGAGTACTATTAGCTACAATTGCTATGTCGAACCCTGCATACAAGGAAGTTCTTGACTCTTCTCCTAGTAGTCATTACTCATGGGCGAGAAATATTCACTTCCAAATTAAGAGCTGTTATGTGTGATAACAATCGAAAAATCCTCAAAACAAAAAAAAACGTACCGTTTCGTATTGGCACCCGCCTAAGTGAGAGATATAACATCCGGTAACAATCCCAAACTGGGGACTGTTCGACATTCACTCCTACTGAGTGAATGTCAAACGGGTTTCAAAGTATAGTACATATATTATTGAGTGTATTGAAGATTAAAGTATATTATTCCCTACCTCCTGCATGTTGAGTTTTCTACATGCATGCATAAAGTGGTGTTATAATTTCCTTTTTGTTTTTTTATTAATGAAATTTTAAAATGAATTATTATTTAAATACCATTAATATTCTCAGTCATGATAATATTTCCAATATGGTTTATCACTATATTTAATTAAATTTAAATACTCCACAGTCCAAAGGAGCATGCATGAATTTTGGGACTGATGGCATATCTGTAAAATCAAGCAATAAAGTAGTTCTCAATGATCCTCTTATATATAAAATTCAAGAAAAAAATGGACGGTGTTGACGTATAACCACCACTCCAGTTTGATCTGCAAAGCTTACCGGCTCCCTTGTGAATATTGCCAATTAGGGCTTGTTGGGACAGTGGCCTTAATTTAAGGTTCCCAAATATGGAAACTGCACTGATCGATTTGAGTTGGGCCAAAGCTTACATGGAAATGACTGTTTTTATAAGACGAACAGAGAGAGAATATGCTACAATAAAGTTATAAAATGAGCTAACAATTTGGGATCGATTCGTACTCGTTCGACTAAAAGTTCAATTCGAGCTTGAGTCGAAATATAAATGATTCAAATATGAACAAATTTTAAAGTTCGATAAATTACTCGAATATTCTCAAATTGTAATTTTCTGTTGATACTCATATCATATTCGTTCAAAATGTTCAAACTGTTCGGACTCGATTCGAGATCGTGTTCGACTCGATAACTAAATGAGACTCAATCAATCATTATTTTATATTCGATAAATTTTGTGAATCAAATATTAATAACTCAATACTCAGCTCGACTCGATTCATTTATGCCTTTTTACGTCAACTTAACTTCGACTCGATTCATTTATGCCTTTTTACGTCAACTTAACTTCTTCTGGTGGGTTCAAAGTGAATTATTTATACTACTAATTGGCTCAGACATGTGGACTTAGATATTTTTATTAAATTTGGCTCAAAAAATTGACACATAAGTTCCCACCCAATCTATACCAGTAGTCCATAAATACCCGTCGCTATGATTTCTATACCTACATATTTTAACTGTCATCGCCATAGCTTGAACCGTTTACGAACGGGGCTATGACGACAATACGAACCATCGTCATCAGAGCCAGTCCTAGGTTTTGTAAGGCTTAGGACAAAAAGTTCAAGTGTGCCCCTTTATACAAATTAAACAAAATAAATAAATAAATTATCAACTAATTAATTTTATTAAAATTATAAGAATTTACAAAAGATAAGTAAGAACACTTTGGGGCCTCGTTAAAAAACTTGTTTGGGGAAAATCTAATGGGACAAAACCCCAAACGAAGGAAAAAGAGTACCACAAATTGTAAACATTGCATTAAAAACAAAGAACAAGAATCTCAGCCAAGTTTTCTATTGAATCAAATAATAAATAAGAAAAAATTAACAAAAATATATATTACAATTTACAAAATTTATATATCTAGATTCTATATATATCTTTAAAAAAAATTACCTTCAAAGAAAGGCACTGGTCTAGCTGGTGGATGATTTATTTTCCAACTTTGTTGGAGAAGAAGAGAATCATCGGAAAAAAATTGTTTGCGTTGCGTTATGAATTAAGAGGGTCGAAGAGTTGTTCTTTCTTTTTGTGGTTAAGAGCCTATTTTGATTCTCCATATTTATTGATTTATTTTATATTATATTTTATAATTAATTTTTTATTTTTTTATACACATATATACATAATTTTAAAAAAAAAATTGAGCCCTCCTCAGCTTTGGGGCCTGAGCTGTAGCCCTAGTAGACCTGGCCCAGGGCCGGATCTGATCGTCATAGAACAGAAAATCATCGTTATAAAGGCTTTCTATTCTATGACGACGGTCCGTACCAGGGCTAACCTTCCCGAGCCTTTCTATGTATATCATGCAAAAGGTTATGTATTTGAGCTGACAATAAGTTATGTCACAGTATTAATTGAACCATCATTTATTAATAATTAAACTATATACCAAAATATTGATGTTAATTTCTACCATTTAAAATAAAGTACACTAATCTTAAATTCCAGCTATATATATATATATATATATATATATATATATATATATATATATATATATATATATACAGTCCATTTCTTAAGCTCACCCTTATTGAGCTCACCCCGAGCTCACCCTACCTTTTTTTTTATTATAAAAAAACATAACTAATAAAAAATGTATAATAATTTTTGGAATTGAATGTTTTTTAAAAAAAAGTATTTTGGGTGTGATTTGGTACATATAACAAAACAGTGTTGTATAGACTGTATAACACTGTTTTGTTATATGTACCCAAATCACACTCAAAACACTTTTTTTAAAAAAACTTTCAATTCCAAAAATTATTATACATTTTTTATTAGTTATGTTTTTTTTAAAAAAAAAAAAAAGACAGGGTGAGCTCGGGGTGAGCTCAATAAGGGTGAGCTTAAGATCCTTGCTCTCTCTCTCTCTCTCTCTCTCTCTCTATATATATATATATATATATATATATATATATATATATATATATATATATATATATATATATATAGTCTGGATCTTAAGTTCACCCAAGCTCACTACCCTTTAGCGACGGACCCGGCAACGGTTCGGTCATACAACCGTCGTCTATACTTTTAGCGACGGACAACATATAGCGTCGCTAAAAGTATAGACGACGGTTGTATGACCGAACCGTCGTCGGGTCCGTCGCTAAAGGAGGGGTGAGCTCGGGTGAGTTGGATAAGAGGTGAGTTTAAGATCCGGGCATATATATATATATATATATATATATATATATATATATATATATATATATATAATAGCTATGCACTTGATTCCTTATCTTTTCCACCTTGCTCCTCACCATCTAATTCAAAATTTTATGATAAATAGATGATTAATAATTATGGTCGTTACTGTTAAGATAACAGTGAGAAGTTTAATAACATGAAAAAATCACTACTGTTTTTGTTCGTAACATGTCGATCCCTATCAAGGATGGATCTATGCCTGGGAATTTACAGGGGGTCAAATTAAAAAAAATATTTGAAAAGAGTGTTAAATGAAATTATCATGTTTTAGACTTAAAAATTATTAGAATTCCTAAAGTCTAAATTTAATGGACCAATCCCATCTTAGTACTAAATGTGTTCAGCAACAAAGCAACAACAACTTCAAGTCTCCAAATTCGCAACACAATAATTCCAAGTCGTAAATAGGCAATCACGATCTGTAACTACTTTCCATGATGACTTATCTCATTGACCTCGTTCGATTCTTTTGAAACTACTTTCCACTCCACTTTTGAGAAATTTTTTATTCAGGTATATTTTAATTTTAGTTTTTAAATTTCACATATTTAACCATTGTTTTTAGGAATTTTTGTAATTGTTTATGAATTCTTCTTCTTTTTATTTTTATAAAATTACAGTTTTTTACTTCTTAAAGCAACACTGCAACAATGAAGAGAAACCATCAAATAAAAGTTATTCAAGCATGTGCTCTATTCTATTTTTACCTTCTTTAAATTTTGTAATTTATTTTGTAATGTTACTTATTAATTACTTGTTAGTGATTTAATTGAGATAATTTGTTGTTGGTGCTAATTACACTTGACTATTCATATTGTATATTGATCTTGTTTTGATGTTAAATTAGTTTTTAAATATTTATTGATTGTCAGGCATGGACATATGTAATTGGGTTACAACAACTAAACGTACAAAATTTAAATCTATTCCTGAAAATGTCCAAATTGAAGGGATTAGCGACAAACCTATCACTGTTGATATTCACCAAGAAACTCATCCGCAAAATGTTAACCCCCAAACCCAAGTACTAGAATCTTTTGTCCAAAATATTCAGTTCCAAACTCATACACTAGTATCTCTTTCCCTTAATATTGAGGGGGATCCCGGTAAAATACCACCAATAAGTTCTTATCCCGCTAGTGAAAGAGAGAATTTTTGAAGAAGTTATTTACTCATGGGCCCGACTCAACCAATACCTCACAAATTTTTCGATACACTAATTAGTGGAGTTGCTCGTAAATTCAACAAGAATTGGTACAAGAAATATCCAAGTTAGTTGGAATATAATTTGAGTGAAGATGATCTATTTTGTTTGTGTTGTTACCTATTTAAAATTGATCATGGTAACCAAGGTGGTAAGGATGCATTTGTTGGCGAGAGATTTAGAAATTGGAAGAAGATGAATATATTGAAAATACATGTTGGAGATCATGGTTGTGTTCATCATAAATGTGAACAGGCTTATCGTGATTTATTGAATCAACCTCAACACATAGATATCAATCTTGTTAACATAACTGAGCAATAAAGGATCGATTATCGTCTTTGATTGTTCGCATCAGTTAAATGTGTTAGGCTTCTTTTAAAAGAAGGATTGCCTTTTTTATAGTCACGATGAGTCAGAAGGTTCAAGAAAACGAGGGCTATTTATTTCTCAGCTAGAGGATCTTTCAGAAAACAATGATGAGTTGCATAAAGTTTTCCTAAAAAATACTCCAGAGAATCATAAATTGATTGCGCCCTTATTCCAAAAAGATATTTGTAGAGCTACTACATTTTTGACTACACAAGCTATCATTAAAGAAATTGGGGATGGGTTTTTTTCTTTATCGGTTGATGAGGCTCGTGATACATCAATCAAAGAACAAATGGCAATGGTTTTATTATACGTGTATAGGTATGGCTGTATCATTGAGCGATTTCTTGTCATTATTTATGTTCTTAAAACTACTGTTTTGCACTAAAAGTTGTTATTGATCATCAACTTTTTTCTAAACATGGATTGAGCATGCCACATGTGCGTGGCCAAGGTTATGATGGAGCTAGCAATATGTCAGGGATGTTTAAAGGTCTTAAGAATTTAATATTATCTAAAAATCTATGTGTTTTCTATATTCATTGCTTTGCACATCATCTGCAGTTGACACTTGTTGCAGCTGTTAAAAAAAACATAAGTCATTATGTTCTTTCTTTGATTATCTTGGATTGTTAGCAAATGTTATTAGGGATTCTTACAAGCGAAAAAAAAAATCTCCGATTGAAGCAATTTCAAAAAGTAATTAAAGGAGTTGCTAGTGGATGTGACACCCCCAAATCTTGGTACTCAAATTTTTCACAAATCTGGTGTTCACTCTCCAAAATAACAACATCTAACTATCCATAAATAAGGATAAGAATGAAACTTATAACTTAAATAGAAATCCTCCCATTAAAGGGTTACAACATCATAAAAAAATCAATCACGGGTCATCTAACCTTAAATAAATCAAATACGAAAACATAACATAATTTAAATAAGTCTTATAAAATCAACATAATAAGTCTTAACATCAACATTCTCAAATAATAATAAACAAGTCTTCATCACTTGTTTGTTTTGCCTTTGCCCTTACTAGTAGATGGCTCATCAACCCTTTTAACCTTAGCTACATACAATGTGTTAGGTTTGTAATATTCATGAACGCAATCAAATTACAAAAATAAGCGAAAACGTGGAAAATCAGAGTTTTAAAATTTTACAAACCATATACCCGGATCATCCTTTATGTACAATTATTAATTAAACGAAAAGACAAAGAATAAAATTATACCTTTGAAGATTCGAGCTTCCTCAAGTACGAGTTCACCTCCAATCCTTTTCGCGTTCAACTTGAATCCACCGGGTTAGGTTCCTTCCTTTAATCAACGTTAGCCACCTAAGTGTTTGGCCTCTAGAGGTGATCCACCAAGAAAGAATAAAAATTCAAGAAGATGGGTGTTTGGCAAAACCCTAGTTTTTCTATCTCTCATAGAAAAGGAGCGTACTCTCCAACAATTAGAATTACGTCTGTTGTCAAAAATCAACAACAACTGTCACCCATAATAAGACTTCTCTTATTTATAGATGTGGGCAACCCTCCTTAACAATTAACGAATTGGGTTTTATTTTAATTAATTAAAATCCTTTAATTAATTAGGCTCCTAATCTTATTAGGAATAATTAATTAAACTTTTAATTAATTAGCCTCCTAATCTTATTAGGAATAAATGAAAGTACTTTTATTAATTAATTTCTAAACTCCTTTAGGAATTAAATAATAATAATAGTAATAATAATAATAAGACTCCTCTTATTAATTTATATTTAATATTTCTAAAATATTAAATAATAAATATTAAGCTATTTAATTTATTCTATCACCATAGATTAAATTAAATATACTTAACTTATTATTACGATTATGCCATTAACTTCTTAAATAATTATTCTTCCTTTTATGGTGTGACCCTTTAGGTTCTCCATATTAAATCGGTTGTGAATAAATCAATTAGAACAATTCTAATTTTATTTAAATAAATAAATTAAACAATTAATTTATTTAAATAAATATTATTTATTCTACAATAGGGATAAGCCTCCCTAGCGATTAACGATTTTTCAGATAATATAGATTTCAATATTAATCATAAAAGAACCTTTGAGTAAATAGTTACAGTACAATTTAATCCTTCCACCATACAATGTCCCATTTAAATATAAGACATGAAATTACTGTCAAGTCTTATTTTATTTAATTATATGTATTTCGACTCTTAAATGCACAACTCCAAATAATACAAATTTGAAACTCCTTTCTAATTTCATTCTGCCTTGGCCAAGGACTACTGGGTTGTCATTTATCGAATCACATAGGATATTTCTCTTCTTTTACTAGAAGCGGTAAATTCTTTATTGATCATACATTATCTCCATGTACGACTTATTATACCCAAGCATACCCTTTGATATACCCTAAGAGTCTTAAGAAATAAGTCAAAGTATAACTTATCGTACACAAGATACTATGATGATCTCAAGTCCAAGGATCACTTGTACTACTATCACTACAGGAATTCCTATTGATAGGCAAGTAAAACTCCATTAGGTATTCCTTAGCGAGCCACGTTCAGTGAACTTATTCTCTAATAAGCACCTACATACTTACTTTAGTGTCTCCACACAAATGATCATGAGATCAATCATCTTCATTCAATGAGCAAGCAACGTATGTACCAATCTATCCGGATTCACTAATCCCCTATTTAGTAATCCAACGATTGGGAACTATTTTAGTTTTAAGCTTTCTAAGAATTTAGATCTCATTAGAATGATCATCATCATTATTCTAAAAGCATTGCTTAAAACTATGGGTTTATCACATATTATAAAACAGCATCATGTAGATAATTAAAAGCCTTTAATAAATTAATACTTTTTATTAATAAATGAATAAGATTGTTACAAAGTATATGCTTTATCATCAAATATGATTGGCTTGTGTGCATACTACTTTCAATCTCCCACTTGCACTAAAGCTAATCGTCATGGTATCTTATACTCTTCTTCTCTAAGTGACGATTATCCTGCTGTTGGATAAGTTTTAGTTAATGGATATGTAATATTGTTCTTGAGAGTCACTATCTCTATAGTGATTTCCCATCTTTCAATGATTCCTATAATCAAATGAAAGTGCCACAACACATGTTTAGATCCAAGATGAGACTTAGGAACTATTCCTAGTTCTGTAATGAACTTTTCATCCAAACAATCAACTTGTAGCTTCATTTATAGTTATATACTTTGTCTTTATCACTAAACCAACAACTCTTTGCTGTTTGGAACCTTTCCAATTCACTGCACCACTGTTCAAGGTAATGCTTTACCTTAAAGTGAATTTTATGTCGTCTTGGTCTGTCTGAAAAAACTTGAGTCTGTTAAGCCCTCTAGTTTTAATTCAGACCCACCATGAATATGATCACATCCTTAGTGTCGGTTAAGTACTTTAAGATGTTTTTCACTGACTCATAGTGAACTTCTCCAGAATATGACTGATCAACATCAGGTCTCGTATATTTTATTGCATACATGATTGTCACTCATGCGATATCTCTTTTCAGGAGTTTATGGGGACTATTAAGAGAGATACACTCAATAGCTCATCAACATAAGACATCTCTTAGAGTTTACCATGCTAAACGACTTTAGCATCAAATGAATATACGTTCATTGGGTTAAGTCAAGCATCCTATTAAATCTATCTATATAGATTTGTATCCCCAATAACGATACTCTTCCCATATCATTCATGGAGGAATGTTTAAACAACTTTATCTTTATGATTGTAGCATTGGTATGTCATTCCTTATCCGTAGTATATCAACATATAATACTAAAAATGTCACAATGCTTCCACTGACCCTTTTATACACACTATAACTCTTACTTCATCGTATGTAACTGGATCATCATCTTCTATGATGTGTACCTCATCATCATCGTCTATGATGAATTCATACCTCCCAGGTATCTTTGGTACTATTCCAGATTTACGATTCGATTGTGGTACAATAGGTCTATCTATAAGTTCCTCTTATTTGACTTATAGTGATTTGTGGTTCTTGAACTCTTTAAGATCTATTATCCTCCCACTAGCTCTTTTAATGATAAACACCTTTATGTTAGAAGGTAACGTGTTTCGTAACAAACACCTTTTGCTAAGTAGGATTATAGAACATATACCATAAACTTACTTTAGGATGTCCCACAAATCGACACTTGTCAAATCTTGTCCCAAGCTTATCCTTTGAAATATTTTCACATAAGTTGGACAACCCCTTATCTTAACATACTTAAGATTAGGAATCCTCCCTGTCCATAACTTTTATGGAATCTTGGGGACGGATTTTGAGGTTACCTTTTTCGTAGATATGCAGTCATTTCTAGGACATGACCCCAGAAGGATACTGGAATGTTGGTAAAATCATTATGGACCGCACCATGTCCAACAAGGAACGATTTTTCTATTCAGATACATCAATCAATTATTGCGTATCAGGAGGCGTCCATTATGAGAAAACCATTTAAGATGATCTAGAAACTTATTGCACAAGTATTTATTCCTTGATCTAATAAAAGAATCTTAATACTTTGCCAATTTGTTTCACTTCTGAATTCTTTGAACCTTTCAAATAATTCATACTTGTATTTCATCAAATACAAACATTCAACTCTTTGAATGATCATCTCCTTTTCTTAAACTAATTTGTTCAATATGCAAAATTATTTTCACGTAAGTCAAGTATACAAAATCCATTAAGTAATATTTCAGTTCTATAAAAATATTATTATTATAAATAGAACAACAATTATTCTTAATTATAATACCAAAGATTTCATTATCCAACAATAAAATAGAAATAATATTTCTAACAAGAACTGGAATACAATAACAACTTATTGACTTAATAGATTTGCCCGTAGGCATTGCTAAACTATAAGTTTCTATGGCTAATGTGGCAACTTTTGCTTCATTTTCCACACATAGGATTACTTATCTTTGTTTAGCTTTCTACTTCTGCTTGGTCCCTTCATAAATCTATATTTATGATAACCAAAGTCGGTATCCAATACCCAAGTAGAATCTTGACTTAAAGAAAAATTTATTTTAAATCATGAACAAATTTATATTTGTAACCGAAACTTTACTAAGCTTCTTTTGGTTAGCCTCTGCAAGAAGCTTCTTGCAGTTTCTTTCCAGTGTCCAGGCTTATTGCAGTGGAAGCAAACTCCTTTGCTATCCGTATTAGTTTTGTTCTTATTATCCTTTGTTTTTTCCTTTCTATTTACCTTCTTCGAATTGTTCTTCTTTTCAGAAGATCCTTTGGCCCCTACCAGTAAGACATGGTCTTTCTTGGTTGGAAAGTGACTCTCAACACTTTTCAACATGTTAAGCAAATCAGCGAGGCTGATATCTAGCTTGTTTATATGAAAAATTCACAACAATTATGAAAGAAGTCTGGGAGTGAGTACAAGATCAAATCTTGGCGCAATTCTCCAACCATTACAAAACCAGTTGTCCTAATTGATCAATCAAATTGATTATGTTAAGGACTTTTATCTGTACTGAAGTGTCATCGGTTATTCTAGATCGGAAGAGCTCCTTAGATATCTAATATCTATCAGTCCTACTTTCATCACCATCAACTACTTGACGTGCAGGAGTATAATAGGAGTATCTATAGTTTCAGGCTGACGCTGAAGCTTGTTACTCATGGATACGAGCATGATGCATTGAGCCAACTGTGCATCATCTTGCCACTTTCTAAAAATAGCAATCTCTTCCTCAGAGGCATTGTCTGCAACAATTGCAGGGATAGACGTATTAAGGACATAAGATAGCTTTTCAACCGTGAGAACTATTCTCAATTTCCTTAATCAATCCGTTTAATTCGGTCTGGTTAAATAGCATCTAATATGCTTTGCAGTGATAGTAATTTTAGACATTATAAAATTCTTTAAATGAATTTGTAATTAACAACATTTTAGCATATATTCTTTTATTAATTACCAAAATAAATTAGGTCTTGTTTTAAATTGGTATCTCCCACTATTTTCTTCAAACTATATTACCCTCAATTTATATAGTTCGGCGATATCTAATTAAAGATATGCTAGTGAGAATAAGGATCTCATTTCAAATGCATATAGCCTTGTGTGTGCACAACAAACTATATATAAATAAATAGGTAGACAACTCTTGTCAATTATATCAACTATGTAACTCCTTGTATTTTGCCTCTTAAATCGTAATGGTCAAGTGTGTGCACATCCGAACTAAAATGATTTAAGTTAAGTCAGACCGAGCATTTCCATACAAGTGAAAAAAAAATTACAGCCCTTGTGTGTGCACAACAAAGCAGTAATGTTCAATTCCTTATAAACATCATATGTAATAAAAATAACATCTTAAATATTTAATACTTGTCTTGTGTGTGCATAACAAACTCATATTAAATATTCAATACTCTATTATTTATATCATGCTAGAAGGCAGCGTTCGATATTCCAAATATCTTTGAATATTACAACTTAATATAATATATTTGAGGGGTTTGTTATTAATTTGTCTCATCTTGTTTAGCGCGCATGCACATATATATATAAAATATGCGCCATATTAATTAACATGCGAAGCATGTTTGCATAATAATAATATATATATATATATATATATATATATATATATATATATATATATATATATATAGTATAAGCATGCACATATAGAATACTATATTCTATCTGGATTGATTATGGACTTTTATTCTAGTTTGGTTCACTAGAGCCACCAAGTGAACCAAAAGGTCAAACCTAGGGGTGCAAGAATTAATATTTAAATATAACTATTACATTTAAACCCGGACTCCATTACAAACGGGTCTTCAAGCGCTCCTTGCTGCTTGATCTCCAATTCTTCAAAATAATTCTAACTATTCCTATTACAAAACTATTTAAAATAAATAAAAATCTTGATCAGCAGACAAGGGGAAGTACATAGGAGGAGGATAGAATTTACATTAAGAAAAATTAGAGAAGACGAGGTACGCAGACCCCATTTAATAAAACTCATACATTTATGCATCCAACTAAAATAAAATCTAATCACATTGGTCAATAGTCCATAATCAATCCCATTTATTATCATACACATCACCATATGCATCAATAAATAACATTCATCTCATGAATAATAAACATTCAATATATATATTGATATCATTTAATGGGCAAATTTAGTTAGTATAAAATCTAATTTTGAATCAAAATAAATTCCTTTATTTTAATCTAAATTTAAATCAAAATAAACCTCTTTATTTTAATTTATCCAGTTTTGAATAAAATAAAATAATTTATTTTAATAAAAATCTTTAATCAAAATAAACTCTTTTATTTTAATTAATTATGGAATCCAATTCCAAGTAAAAAAAAATTTCTTTATTAAAGGAAACACGGATTCTCTTTCTTATTCACAAATAAACTCTTTTATATTGAATAATATGAAATCTTATTTTATATCTAAATAAACTCTTTTATTTAAAGAAACATGAAATCCAATTTCAACTCTAATTAGTTATCATGGAATCCAATTCCAGCTCTAATTAGTTAGCATGAAATTCAATTTTAAAATTAAAATAAACTTTTTATTTTAAGATTAAAATAAACCTTTTATTTTAATAATAAAACTATTAAGAATATATATATATATATATATATATGTATTATATATATTTATATAGTCACGTGAAAGTTAATGTGGCAGGATATTAACATGGCAGTATTGTTACTCCCTTAGAATCCCTTGAAATACATGTTGCTGGGTTCATGATTCAAGATTATATATATATTATATATATAATAACGGATAAGCACCGTGATATATATTTATCAAAATATATAATCGTGAATTACCAACCAAAAATGGTGTGTATCACAATTATCAGATAATCCAATATAAGGTGAATAACTTTTGAATTCTGGGCCACGTGGAGTCACACATATTATATCCTATGAGAAGATTCATTCCTTTTAAAAGTGCAAGTGATTCTCGGTCTGCTATGTATCAGCCATTTCGCGAGATTTTCTTTTCTTTCTTTTTTTTTTTAAATTTTATACAATAAAATTATGCCCAATTAAATTATTCTAAACACATATCAATATACATATCAAATTAAAATAATTAATAATTCGCATAAAGGTTTGGCTCTGATACCACTGTTAGGTTTGTAATATTCATGAACGCAATCAAATTGCAAAAATAAGCGAAAACGTAGAAAATCAGAGTTTTAAAATTTTACAAACCATATACCCGGATCATCCTTTATGTACAATTATTAATTAAACGAAAAGACAAAGAATAAAATCATACCCTTGAAAATTCGAGCTTCCTCAGGTACGAGTTCACCTCCAATCCTTTTCACGTTCAACTTGAATCCACCGGGTTGGGTTCCTTCCTTTGATCAACGCTAGTCACCCAAGTGTTTGGCCTCTAGAGGTGATCCACCAAGAAAGAATAAAAATTCAAGAAGATGGGTGTTTGGCAAAACCCTAGTTTTTCTATCTCTAATAGAAAAGGAGCGTACTCTCCAACAATTGGAATTACGTCTGTTGTCAAAAATCAACAACAACTGTCACCCATAATAAGACTCCTCTTATTTATAGATGTGGGCAACCCTCCTTAATAATTAAATAATTGGATTTTATTTTAATTAATTAAAATCCTTTAATTAATTAGGCTCCTAATCTTATTAGGAATAATTAATTAAACTTTTAATTAATTAGCCTCCTAATCTTATTAGGAATAAATGAGAGTACTTTTATTAATTAATTCTCAAACTCCTTTAGGAATTAAATAATAATAATAGTAATAATAATAATAAGACTCCTCTTATTAATTTATATTTTAATATTTCTAAAATATTAAATAATAAATATTAAGCTATTTAATTTATTCTATCACCATAGATTAAATTAAATATACTTAACTTATTATTACGATTATGCCATTAACTTCTTAAATAATTATTCTTCCTTTTATGGTGTGACCCTTTAGGTTCTCCATATTAAACCGGTTGTGAATAAATCAATTAGAACAATTCTAATCTTATTTAAATAAATAAATTAAACTATTAATTTATTTAAATAAATAATATTTATTCTATAATAAGGATAAGCCTCCCTAGCGATTAACGACTTTCCAGATAATATAGATTTCAACATTAATCATTAAAGAACCTTTGAGTAAATAGTTACCGTACAATTCAATCCTTCCACCATACAATGCCCCAATTAAATATAAGACATGAAATTACTGTCAAGTCTTATTTTATTTAATTATATGTATTTCGACTCTTAAATGCACAACTCCAAATAATGCAAATTTAAAACTCCTTTCTAATTTCATTCTGCCTTGGCCAATGACTACTAGGTTGTCATTTATCGAATCACATAGGACATTTCTCTTCTTTTACTAGAAGCGGTAGATTCTTTATTGAACATACATTATCTCCATGTACGACTTATTATACCCTAAGCATACCCTTTGATATACCCTAAGGGTCTTAAGGAATAAGTCAAAGTATAACTTATCGTACACAAGATACTATGATGATCTCAAGTCCAAGGATCACTTGTACTATTATCACTACAGGAATTCCTATTGACAGGCAAGTAAAACTCCATTAAGTATTCCTTAGCGAGCCACGTTCAGTGAACTTATTCTCTAATAAGCACCTACATACTTGCTTTAGTGTCTCCACACAAATGATCATGAGATCAATCATCCTCATTCAATGAGCAAGCAACATATGTACCAATCTATCCGGATTCACTAATCCCCTATTTAGTATTCTAACGATTGGGAACTATTTTAGTTTTAAGCTTTCTAAGAATTTAGATCTCATTAGAATGATCATCATCATTATTCTAAAAGCATTGCTTAAAACTATGGGTTTATCACATATTATAAAACAGCATCATATAGATAATTAAAAGTCTTTAATAAATTAATACTTTTTATTAATAAATGAATAAGATTATTACAAAGTATATGCTTTATCATCAAACATGATTGGCTTGTGTGCATACTACTTTCACAATGTTATTATGCGAGAGTGAGCAACGATTGCCCACAAGTATAACAATAATTATAATAACATGCAAATAAACAAGGGATACTGGATAATAGAAAGCTCGGCTTTTGAATCATGATTAGAAAACAAGAATCAAAAGTACATCTGAGGGTCACAAGACGAAGAACTATGTCCCAGGTTATCAAGTATTTCTAATTTAAACCTTTAACAGTCATAAGACTATATGGATCTTACTTCTCGTACTTAGGGGGATCAGCCCTTAGTACCATGTATGTGCACAACATTTCAAAGCTAACGCATAATATAATCCCCTATAAAGGGATATTCATCTCAGTTTGATATCAGAGTCCGTACCAAAGGAGGTTTGGTTTGGATAAGCTTCAATAGAAGTTCTAGAATTTAGAATGTTCATCAACTATGGACTAGTCGAATCAATAAGGGTTCGCTAGTCATGCAAGGTTCAATAATATAATTGATACTCAAATCAAATAGTGAATCTCAAAGTTATATAGTTGAATAAACATTGTATAACCGAAGTATTACTTTAGAAGAATTAGAACATCTCATTTGAAATCATGAACTTGAATAAACAAGAGTAAGACTTTGCTCAATATAAGAGTAGGACTTGTGAACTTGGAAACTTGCACATTGTAAAAGTAAGGTTTAGGAACTTGCTCAATGAAAGTTTAGAGTTAGGGAACTTGCCTCGTGCGTAGATTATACGTTTACTATTCACGTTCCTCAATTTAATCTTACATGCATATCATTTAAAGTCACTATACTAATTAATTATAACATAACTAGCATCATGAGTATATTCTCTTTAGTATTAACTTAACTCTAGGTCTGATTATATTAATCAAGCCCAGAAACATTAATTAAATCTTAAACACATTATTAGACTTCACGAGTAACGAGTTTAAATTAATATTTGACTTATCAATTAATCACGTAAAAACATCATTGGCATGTTGTTAATCTGTTTTAACATCTCAATATATGATTAACACATTTTCATGTTCATTAGATTAAGTTACAATTACAAATTCTGGACTTGAACACTTAAATAAAATTTCCTGGGCGATTCTTTATAGTAGCGCTGCGGCGCGGCCCCAAAGTCTGGTAGTCAATGTTGCCACTCGAACAAAAGGCCTGCAGCCGGTGCTGCTGTGCGGCGGCGTGCAAACAAGCCTTCTAAGAGGCGCTGCAGCACTGCGTCGCAAACTCAGAATTTGAAGTTTGTGAAAAACACATAACATGGCCAAAAAACTTCCAATTTTCTTGTTCATAGCATAATTTACTTATATCTAAACTACATAATCTTTACAAAAACTTTGTTAAACGTATATGACTTGATTATAACCAACAAAGCAACACAAACATTCAAATTTAAACTCATAAATTCACTATTTTGTGAAAAACTCTATTTTTGACATTCTTAACGAAATTAACTACCATGGACTCGTTTTTTAACCAAATCAGTCCATACAAGTTTCGTTCTTTTCGTTTATATGTATAAACATAATCAATCATCAATTTACTGTTTAACATACAATTCAAGCATCAAATTTCATACATATAAGTCATATTCATATGTTATTTCTCTATAAACTACAAAACTCTAATTCAAACATAATTTTATGGATTAATTACTCTAAATCATATACAAATCATATACAAACGAATTATGCATACTAATAAACATATATAATCGACTTCTTAACAATTCAACCATGAAACTCCATTTACAGAGAACTCAAAATAACTTTTCATGGAGAAAACTAAGAACGTAAATTAAAGTTTGAATCAAGAGATTACCCCTTATTTCTCTGTTAAGATTAAGCAAGATGATTATAGAACTTCTTTAATTCTCCCAAACTCCTTCAATCTCAATATCTCTCAAGTTTTTCTCTCTGTATTGTGTTTGTAAATGAACTGACATAATAACTTAGTTATACGTATAATATAATTAACTGGCACAACATGGGTGACAGAATCAAGAAACAACATTAAAGCGGCCTGGAGAAACGCGTTTGAGTTCACATTTAAAAATAATTTTGAGTGTTAATATCTCGTTTTCTCCAATAATAGATGTGCCCGAGTTTATAGCAGATGATGTTGAAGGGAAGAAAAGTACAGAAGTTGGTACACTTTTGAAATTCATGCATGATTTTGAGTTTGTGTTCTTGTTACACTTATTGAAATTAATGAGTCATAAAATTACAAATGACTTATCATAAGCCTTATAGAGGAAAGATCAAAACATTGTAAACGTCATAGCTTTATAAATGTAACCAATTAGCAACAATTACAATGCATGAGAGAAAACTGGAATGATTTTGTTAGCGGAAACTTGTGAATTTTGTGCATTGCATATCATAGTTGTCCCGAGGATGGAGGATATTTTTGTGTTTCAAGGGAGACTAGGACGCAATAGTAAAGAAATCACAAACCTTCATCACTTTAGGGTTCAATTATTTTTCACTGTGATTGATAGTCAACTTGGGAAGTTGAATGGTCGTATTGATAATACAAATACAGACTTATTTTCAAGTATAGCATGTCTTGACCCACGTGACTCTTTCTCGACATTTGACAAATAAAAAATTAATTGAATTTGCAAAACTTTACCCTTCATAATTTGATGATATCGAATTTTTGGCACTTGATGGTTAACTCCAAAGTTATATTGTGCATATGAGAAACGATCCCAATTTTTCGAGTATAAAAGAAATTGGTGAATTGGCTCAAATGTTGGTTATGAAAAGAAAGAATTATGTGTATCTTCAAGTCTATTTGTTGTTAAAATTGGCTCTAGTTTTGCCTGTTGCTACTGCAACTGTTGAAAGGACATTTTCAGCATTAAATATCGTGAAGAATGAACTCCATAATCAAATGAGAGATGAATGGATGAATGACTGTTTAGTAACTTACATTTAGCATGATATTTTTACAACTATTAAAAATGAGGTTATCATACAACAATTTCAAGTAATGAAACCTCGAAAAATGTTTTGTAAATAATACTTGAAAATTATTTAGTTTTGTGATTCATTTTATTAAATTATTATTCTTAAGAAAAAAAAATCGAATTTGACCCCACTAAACTACGAGGCTGGATCTACATACATAAATAGGTTAGAAAATTTTGCCCAAACATGTAAAAATGCATAACATTATTATGGGCTTAATGAGTTGTGCAAGTAAATGGAAAAGCTAGAACAGATATATAAGAAACTGGATTTGGAAACATATATAGTTATATGTATGTATATAAAATTACTGAATATTGTATATAATTCTTAAACTAGAGATGAGAAAGATGAGGAAATAAAGGATCGAGAGAGATGAGTTTTAATTATCAAGTAAGTTGTTCTGATCTCTAGATATATAGACCGGCCCCATTCATTTAATTTCTTAATGCAAGACGATGACTTGCTTAATTAATGATAATAATTTTCTAAAAATTAAACAATCTTGTTTTCTGATCACGTGAAAGCGGTTGGATGATTACCATTATCATTACCATTACTATTACCGTTGATAAAATCCTATTCATTTCCTGCTCACTGTTAACCCCAAAACCAGCCTTTGTTCCGAAGTCTTGAACTTAATCTGATGCAGCATGAAAGATTGGTAACCTAATATAAGTGTAGCAGCTCTGCAATGGAGATCGGGGTTGGTTCAAACTTTCATTATTTACAGTAAATAACTACACCAGAATAATGTGATTTTTTTTCATTTTATATGAACGTTAAAGGTTTAAACACTAAAAAAATATAATAATTCGTTAATTTCCTCCAATATATCATTTCAAAATTAATTAAAGACACTTGATAAGAGTATCATTTAATTTAATTTGAGGGAATGATAGATAGTTTGCAAATGAACCCAAGGAAATGACTAATTCTAAATAGACAAAGTAGCATATGGTTTTATAAGAAATGAAAACCAAATAGTCATGAGCTACTAAAGTAGTATGACATTCTTTGTACACTCACAAGTGTCTAGGCATAAAATAATCATGCTCAGAACTATGATTGGACAATAAAATATTTGGTGAGTGTAATAAGTCTTTTTTGGTGAGTGTAATAAGTCTTTTTTATGTGCGTGATGTACTTGTAAATAAAATTATACAATTAAATTCATGTATACTAAACCGAACTCATAGCTCTATAATATATTAGTTATATGTATATACACAGATGTGTATTACACAGTAGGACTATGGCGATGGATTTTTTGGGCTATGACGATTGGTTTTTTGGGCTATGACGACGGTTCACCCGTCGCCATATCGCCATAGCCCAGAATAACTATGACGACGGGTGAAACCGTTGCTATAGCCCAAAAAACCATCGCCATAACCGACTGTGTAATACACAAATGTGTACATACATTTTTTCCAAATATATATATATATATATATATATATATATATATATATGTATGCACACAACTGTGTATTACACAGTCAGTTATGACGACGGTTTTTTAGAATATAGCGACGGTTTCACCCGTCGCCATAATTATTCTGGACTATGGCGACAGTTTACCGTCGTCATGGCCAAAAAATCCGTCGTCATAGTACTACTGTATAATACACAACTGTGTATATACATATAGCCCTATATATATATATATATATATATATATATATATATATATATATATATATATATATATATATGAAAAGTTATACATAGCTACATTTGGATAAGAGGCCATTTTATCCAATAGTTTACTCATCCATTGATCCAAAAGCTAAAATTACTTTCATCTACGGATTGGGTGAAGACCCAATCCGCAGTCCGCACAATAGTTGTGCGAACAGATATACCATCCACACAACTATTGTGCAGAAAAAGTTAATCTTAAAACATTTGATCTTCTCTTAAACAGTCAAAAATGAGTTGGAAGGTTAGAAGATCCTATCCAATATTTTCCCTATATATATTTGGTTAGTTTAGATATACCATACCTAGTAAAATACAATGTTGATGAAAATCCAGTAAATAATACACTTACTAAATTTTCCACAATTAGGTTATTCACATATAAATCTATGTTCATTAGTTTCTCAAATGTTATCATTCTAAATTATTGAAACGTTCTTAAACAAATAAAGTTTGCAAAATAAAGGAAAAGAATTTAGTTAAACAAAAAACAAACAATTACAAGGAGATCTTGAATTCTAAATTAAGTAGAAAAGGCATAAATTAATTTGATATTCTATAGCTGTGAAATCTAGAGAGTAATGAGCCATTAGAAATATGTGATCATCTAACATCCGTTCTGCATTGTACAAAAAAATATCATTGAAAATAATCCTGCAGCTTGATACCTACAAGATTTCCCTTGGAAAGTTGCACATTATGTTCCTAACAGAAAGTTCCAACTATTCAATCTGAACTTGCAAAAAGTATACTCACCCCGGCAAGAAAACAGCAGTTGAAGAAACTTACTCGCATGTTATTTCTTCATATATTTCAGTCGGCATCTCCAAGTCCATCACTCCCATCACCTCTCTTGGAAATAGGGGCATATTTAGAGTTAGGTTTCTTCTTTTGTGAAGCAATTTCAGCATTTTTTCGTAAGACTGCTCCAGGGGATGGGTATGGGCGCTGCTGGAAGAGAGGACCCTGAAAACCAAAGAACCAAATAGAAATCATTTTGAATCACGAATATTTGATACGAACAGGCAGTTTGCATGTCTGCAGTCTATTGACTCTGCTTGGGTAGAAGGAGAGGGTAATAAACCACAAAATGACTTCTAAATAATTTAAGGAAGAAAGTCGTGATAATGATGACTTGTGCCAAAACTATCAGGAAGTCCCTAAACCAATTGACATTAGTCAGCTAGCTTCTTTGCAGCCAAATAACTGCTCCTGAAGTGAATAAATAACATTACAAGTCTCTCATTATCGGCAATGCTACTATACTTAAATCTTTTGTTAGTTTATTTTTGTATGCATCTTCTTAAACTATGTAGTTCGACATTTCGAGCCATCTTGAAACATGCCTCCTGATGCAACTAAATATAAATCATCCTAGATAGCAATCTGTTTTTACACAATACTGGGTGTTTTAGCGTCTCTTTTTTTAAGATCGACATCTGCTAGAAAGAGTAGCAATGTCCATCCATTAGACTTCTAGCAGACACGTTTAAAACATTTAAAATTGTGTGATCTGCATGGATGACTACAAATGGATTGGCTGAAAATAGGTCTCCCCATACATATGTACACGCAACTCACATAGCTTAAAACAGAGAGATCAACAAAATAAAATTTGTAGCTAATATACCGAAGCAGTGGTATCCGCTGCTCGTGGTTGTACTCCTTTCAGACCTACGACCCTGTAAAATCAGCAATAGATGGAGTAAGAAGCAAACTAGTCAAACTTCTCTACAACACAAGGAGAAAACCAAGATTTATAATATGAGGAAAGCATCATTATCAGGCAAGTGCATGCTGACAACAGTCATATCGAGTATTGACATATTGTGACATATTACTCGTGAAACATGTACAACATACCAGCCACCACGGGGAGCATCAGAATAAGAGCTTGGATCCATGGGATCCAACTCATCCTCCTCAGTGTGCGAACGTTTCCTGCTATCCTTTTTTGTGCCTTTTCCCATAGGAGGCTTCAAATTAGATCTACAAACCAAAAGATTTTTATTTAGGCTATATTTATGCAGCTTCAAATCATTGTCGAATATTACATTTACTGCTTTCATTCAGAGGTACAGTAAGCTGACCTATAGGGTAGCAAACCCTTAATCTTCTCTCTCTTCCCACACCTCTCCCCCCCTCCCCCCCTCCCCCCCTCCCCCTTCTCTTCTCTTCCAAACCAAATATAAGAAACATAAAAAAATATCATAGAAGGGAATCGCTCAACTCATTCAGATCTCATATTTAATATCTAGCAACAAATAATAAACCTGGTGTTACTTCACCGAATCAGAACAAATAAGATATGTAGTATGGGATTCAGTTCAGAACGCATCAGAATACGAATGCCAGCAGACTGAATTAAATCCAACAAAGCTCCCTTTTTAGCTAGGACGCAATATCTTCTGTTTTGCAATAAGGACAATGTCAATGGCCTGATGTTAATTAATATAAGAATATTATTTAATAGTTTTTACTAATTATTCTTTAGTATCTAAACTGCAATTTAAGGGGGGAAATATGAAAGATATTATATTTATATATAAATATGACGTCAGCGAGTCTGAAAATCCATGCCATACATATGGTTGTGAACCATGACACTCAAAATTGGATCAGATTTCTTGCAGAAGTGCTCTGCCTTATTTGTTCTGGTACACATCTTAGTGACAACTGAAATATTAAACTCACATTGCAGACACTGCTTAAATTGCAGCCCTCAATAACAAAACCAAGTCAATTGAAGAGCAATGCTACAGAGTTATTAAGAGAAGCTTAATGAAAGGGAATGATACCTCTGCTTCGAGAATCCTTTGCCTGAATCTTCTATAGTACTTCCGATATCGGTGGTCTGCTGTTTCTTTTCTGAAGTAATTAATTGGCTTTGTGGAAGGTTGAACACACTACAGTAAAAGAAAAGTTTAACTTACTAAAATAATGCCTTCAACTGTAACAAACAGGTTAATTTGGTTAACCAATTATCCGCAACATGGCAATTAAACATGACTTGCCCATGCAACATCATTTTAGATTATATGAGTAGTTATTTGAGCCACCGGTACAGTATTCTCTGAAATACCATTCATGAGGTGTGGACCTTCACATAGTCCAGGATATTAAGGAAAAAGATCAATCAAACCTACGTAAAGTTTATCTATCACGGTATCACCTGCTCAAAAGAAATAAAAAGAGTTGAATTGTTTTATAAGCTTTAAAAAATCTAGTCATGATAACTTATATTCCTCAGTGCCCAATAATGAAGTGGGGGCTGAAGCTGGAGAGTGGCCGAGAACGGCTAGTTTGAAAATGCTTCTGTAACCTACTGCACCTAGATTAAGATTTACTCAAGCATATAAGTTTCAAATTGTACCATAGGTGTTATAAGTTAAGGAGTATAAGAGGTCAGATGAAGAAAATAGAGCATCATAATAGGCACAAACAAATAATGGATTAGCAGTCTAACACCGAAAGCTAGCAAGATCACCGTTCTAATCACACTTTCAACTACCCTTGTCACTTTCATGAGTCTTATATACATTTCAAGAGGTCACAACTTTGTTCCACTACAGGTTCAGGCTCCACTAAGCCTCATGATACATTGATATATTGTCCTTCTTCCAAACACAAGACAGTAGAATTTAAGGCAAACAGTGAATCTCACATGCGACTTAGTTCCTAATGCTATTACAAAAGAAAAATCGACTTGTTGGGTGCAATTTTTCATTAATTTGCTAATGTATTTGCATTTCGCATCAATTTAAACAGGCATATCTACCCCACGCACACTGTTGGGAGTGACGAGGACAGGAACGAAGGAACCTAAATAATATTATGGTAGAAAAATTCTTCGGTTTCATGCTTTAACATGAGAATTTTAGCATACGCTTGAAATAAACAGTAAAAGATTTCTAGTCAGAAGATTGAATATTAATCTGCAAGAAGAGATCACCGTGTGCAATGATTGCAGTAACCCCACGTCTGAACGAGGCTCATTCCCCAACCACCGCATCCTATGCATTTCTTAAACACAGAAAACTGATCACCCTGATTCTCATTAGCTGCATTCCCAGAAACCTTTTCATCATAATTATGCAAGGCAACCTGGTGTGATGATTCAGGTTGCTCCCACTGTGACACATGGGTCTTTGGGTTGTAGTAATATTTTCTACCTGTAGAGAAATAATCTAAGAAAATATATATACATATATATCTATATATATGTGTGCTCTGTGTGTGTGTATAGAGAGAGAGTAATGCAACTAATAACCTAGATAAAGAGACCCTGTATAAAAAAGAACTACATACTTTACATGTTGAAATATAAGCAACTAGCTAAAATAATACGTACTTCTTGTACTTGACCAATGCTTAGTAAACAAGTAGTCCCCCAAAATAAATTTCAAACTAAGCAAATACCAAAAGAAAATACTATTAACATCTACCAATTCTGTCACTTAGGCAAGGCAAAGGTGTACAAGGGCACCAGAGAGACCATGGACCCAATATTTTCTTATCTTTGAACAATTCTGCCTTGAAATTCTATAACAAATCTTATAGTGTCCAATATTGACTATGGTTTCTCAATACTATCAAAGACCCACTATTATCTTTTAACTTCACATTCCAACATCTATGCTATACAGAAGCATGTGTTAAAACCCTTTTTAGAAATAAATACCAAAAAGCTTTCTTATTGTTGGTGCTCCAACCCCAACAAACAGGTTTAGATAAAGTTCTGTATTCTAATCTTTTTCATTTCCGTTGCACCTGTTAAGAGATCGAGTCTTGTTTAGTTTGGGCTTCCATTATAGAGAGTGTCAAAGGGAACCTCTATTCAGATTTTGAAGGGATTCAGAAGTTGAACTTAATTGAATAAATTGATTTTTTTTTTCTTTTCTCACTTGTTCTTTTCCGTGGACTTTTTGTAGCAATGCCCTAATGATTGCATAGCATTCCCCACAAAGATGCTAGAATCTGCATAATATTCTACCTTTTACACATTCTTAATTCAGAAAGATCAATAGGAAATATAAGATATATGGCATACCAGTTGTTTCATCCAATACCTCTTGCCAATCTGCTGGAAGTGGTGAAGATGATGGAGGGTCTTTGTTAAAAGAAGCCTCAACAGGTCTTTCCCACTGACTTGTCCCAATTTTTTCATTATAATAATATAATGCACCACTTGCAGGGTCGCTTGCCTCAATCTACATGAAGATTTCACGGAGAATAACAACAGCCATAAAGGTAACATGAAAACATGAAAAAGGGGGGAAATATGGAAGAGAATGTATTCATTTAGTAAGAAGACAAAATATTTTATATGAATTAATCATATTTACAGCTAAAATTGGAAACGAAAAGAAAGTAATATCATAAAGAGTAATGTGGTCTCAAATTTTCGGTCTCAAATGGGTCTCAAATGACATGACATTGAATATTTTAATGATAATTTATGGCATAGTCAATCACGTGAGATCTATCCAACCAATGTTATGATGACACATCATTTGAGACCAAAAATTTTAGACCCCTAATGTAATACCCACAAAATAAAAAGAAGTAAATTACATTTAAAATTATATTTTAATTGGGCTTTTCTTATATTTGGGTCAAATTATATTTAATTTGTGTGGACAATAATAAGTAAGGGATTCCATTAATTTGGGACTTTAAAACTAATTGGGTCTAATTTATATTTGTGTAATATTAAAATTCTATTAAAATTAGGAGTCACAATAAGATATATAAATAAACAAGTAAAACATAACTACTTTATACTGAAAAGATAAAAGAAGGGGGAGCAGTGGCGGCATAAAAAAAACGAAGAAGGAAATTCATCAACCTTCAAATTTTGCAATATCCAATTAGTAAGTTATTATTATTTTTTTTCAAAGCTATTAGATCTATTGTGTTGAAAGTTCACTGATTCATAAAAAAGTTTAAATATATATTTTATATGCATAGTACTTTTGCAAAGTGATTACCGAAATTGGTTAATGTGGTTGTAGGAAGTGGGTATATATATATATATAATGAACATGTCAGTTGGCCTATTACTATTATTATTATTATATATATAAATATATATATATATATATATATGTGTGTGTGTGTGTGTAGATATATTGTTTTTGTTTATTAGAATATAATATGGTAAAGGAGGGGGTATATATATCAACAGAAGTTGAGTTCACACATTATATGGACTCGGAAATTTAACAAAATTTTATAAGTTAATTATTATTAGATTTAATATTATATAACTCTTTAAATTTGTAAATTATTTGATTATTTATTTATTTATTGTTTAGTTCAGACAGAAGGAGTTTAACGAATAATTTCGAATATAAATTTTGGGTATTTCGTTTGCTCAATTCAGGTACGGATTCCGTACTCCACTACTTTGATTATTGTAACGTTGTATTTGTTTTTATATCTCGTTACTCGTTTCATTTTCTTATAATTCTATTGACACTCTTAAATATAAATTTGATCTTTGATATCTTGGCTTTACTCAGTAATTTGAACTCCTTTCTTTCTTTTGAAATTTGTACATATTCTATAATTTTTTAGCATTACTTCCGTGAGACTTAATTAGTTCGCTTGGTTCCTCGTTTTGATTTTCGTTATTATTTCACATAATTGCTTCTTGTGAAATAAATATATTAGTTTCATTTTGGAGTTGATACATATGACTTGTATTTGTACTCTTTGAATTAGGTTATCATGTTTAGTACTATTTATTTATTTTTGAAACTTGTAGAGCGGTACATGTTGCTACCTTATTTTTGAAACCTTATGACTATAATTTGATTTGGTTCAACATATACATATAGGACCCTTTTGTTGGTATTATGTCGCATGTGTTGTGACATGGTATTTTTGTTAGAATATACCGTAAGGTATACCTGAGCTATAACCACCTATGGGGGTACCACAGGCATGTCTTGGCACGAGAGGCATGACACTCTCCGTGGCGGTGTGATTAGTCCACGGCGTCTCCGTTTGGGCTCCGGAGGAAGTGGGTCATTTGGTGTTTTGTTGTGGGAGGCGTATGGGTTAACCCTAGTTTTCTGTTCTACGGATTGGTGATGTTGTGCCAAACACACTTATCCGATTTGCATACATTTGGATTCGCGGTCCAATGTGTGAATGCCCCTGTGGCATTATTTTGACTTGCCTGTGTGGCATCATTTGATTTGCCTGTGTGGCATTATTTTGACTTGCATGAGTGGCAAGGTATATTTCTGAGCTCAATCGGTATGAAATAACTTCAGCCATTTGTTTCAGCCTATTATTTTATTGTATTAGTTTTGTTGGTTTCTGTTCAGTTCAATTCATTGAGTTAGTTACTTCAGTTCGTTATTTCTTTATTCTTCTATTAGCTTCGTCAATTCTGTTGATTCAGATATATTCCATTCAGATCTTCGGAGATTATATTTTCGTCAGTATTTACATTTGAGACTTTGTTCAGTATTTTATCTCAGTTGTTTTCGTATATCAGTGGTATATCTTTTGTATATCTATATCCGTACTGAAAAATTGGCTCATGCTGTATTTTTTTCTTCCGGCAGGTTGTAGGGTTGATTCAGGACTAGTGTGATGAGAGAGTTGCCTTTGACCATCTAGGTTGATTCGAATTTTAAGTTTTAATTATTTTGACTCTGTTTGGAGAATTGTATTTAGTACTTTATTAATGGATCGCCACTATTAATATTTTGAAGTTATTAGTGCTCTGTTTACTAATTTTGAGGTTGTGCTTTGCACGTGACCTTCCTTTCTTTTTCGAGAAGGTGTGTTACAGATATGGTATCAGAGCTTTAGGTTCTTTCTTGTAGAAAACCTATTTAGGTTTGACCTGTGAGTTGTGGGTAAACCATTGGGTAGACGTAGGAGTTTGATTCGATTTTGTCCTTTGTTTGGTTGGTCTCTATGTTGACTAACTGTCAATTTCTTTTCGATTTGTAGTTGATTTGAGGAAAGTGAAATAATTTATTAAGGTGATTGAGTAATGATATTAGTTAAGAATTGTGATTTAATCATTGAGGTGAAAAAAGTTATACTTTGTACAAATAAGAAATGATCTTATATGAGATACGATTATGATGTGAATATTTGTATCGACGAGAATTTAATTTTGGAAAAATTATTTGTTAGAGTTGTTTTTTTTTTGTGAATTATTATGATTTTGGAATTGAGGATTTGATTTGAGTTAGGTTTTGATTTATGTTAAGCTTGTGGATAATTTGAGGTATGTGTATCGGTGGGATAATATGATAAAGTGAAAGCTATTAAATACAAAGGATCTCTTGTAATTTTGAGTTGTAAAGATTCGAGGTAATTAGATTAATCTTTTGGAGTAAATGAATTTTGCGATTATTTTCTAGTAGAATATTGGAGTTATCTTGTATGAAATTTTGAGTGATAGTACGAGATCTTGGAATTTGTTGGGTTAAGGTTTGCACTAAGAGAATGATTGATTTATTGAATGATTAGATATATAATAAGTGATGAATCCAATATATTTTAAGAGATTTTGAAAGCTATAGTTTGCTTATTCAGATAGTAGGATATATGATTTGGAGTTTGGTACGGTGATGAAGAGGTCTTAGTAGTAGTATATTTTTGGTGTAATATTATTTGAGAACTAATTTGATTTGAGGTTATGATATTTTGAAGCTTTTGAGGACTTAGGGAGAGACGTTAGTAATATAGCTTGCATAGTTGTTTTGTTTATTTGATGTCCTTGGAGTTTTGTATGAATTTATGTAAAATAAATAAATATAAATAAAAATAATTTGTTAAATCTTTGTCATGTGTAGAACATGAACGTTTTACGAATTAAAAATAATTTTAAATATTTTGGGTAATCGAATCGTATTTAGATGAAGAAATTTTTTTTTTGTGATTTCGAATTTTGTTCCGAAGGGTACGTTTACAAGAATTAAACTCAAAGATATTAGCGACGGCCCGCACCAACGGTGGATCATGTGATCTAATTTGATACAACACGAAGAACCTTACCAAGGCTTGACACGGTAGCTGACGAATCTTTTACAAGTACATTGATAATTACGTGGACCGATGACTTATCCGCGTTGATCGTTACAAATGGCGGCACTACGTCTTAACTAAAATTTATGAATAATTATGTAATTTAAATAAAAATATTTTTTGTTTGGAAGTTATTTGAATTCCGAGGACATAATTATTTTTAAGGGGTGAAAAATGTAATAACCCATATTTTTTTTTAATAATTAACTATTAATTGATTTTATTTTATACAATTGTATTTAAATTGGAAAAGGTGACTTTTTCTTTTCTTTTCTTCCTTGTTTTGTTTGGAAAGTTAAATTGTCTTGGTAGATAATTAAATAATGGATTAAATTAAGAATGAGGAGTCCATTAGAGTTTTGGTAGCTCCTATATTGAGTTATATTTATATTTAAAGAGTGAAGTTGTAATTTTAATCCTATTCTAATTTGATTAGTTAAATTTCCAAGTAGAATACTTATACGCGCTGCAGTCCATTAGAAAAATTATAATTAATTCATCTGATGTTGGAATTGAGTGAATCCAAATCAGGTTCCTTCAGTTTTTCGTCCTCTACAATTTTGAAGAAATAAGCAACTTGAGATAATTTTAGATTGTCAAGAACAGGTTATGAGGAGGAAGACAATCCCATTTGTTAAAATTTTGTGGAAAAAAAAATCATCTGGAGCGCGGAGCTACTTAGGAGATTGAGGAGTCTAGCTATTCGAGCGGAGTATCCGCATCTCTTTGAAAATTAGATACATTCTATTATTTTGAATTTCAAGGACGAAAATCTTTTTAAGGGGGAGGTAATGTAATACCCACAAAATAAAAAGAAGTAAATTACATTTAAAATTATATTTTAATTGGGCTTTTCTTATATTTGGGTCAAATTATATTTAATTTGTGTGGACAATAATAAGTGATTCCATTAATTTGGGACTTTAAAACTAATTGGGTCTAATTTATATTTGTGTAATATTAAAATTCTATTAAAATTAGGAGTCACAATAAGATATATAAATAAACAAGTAAAACCTAACTACTTTATACTGAAAAGATAAAAGGGGGAGCAGTGGCGGTATAAAAAAACGAAGAAGGAAACTCATCAACCTTCAAATTTTGCAATATCCAATTAGTAAGTTATTATTTTTTTTTTTCAAAGCTATTAGATCTATTGTGTTGGAAGTTCACTGATTCATAAGAAAGTTTAAATATATATTTTATATGCATAGTAGTACTTTTGCAAAGTGATTACCGAAATTGGTTAATGTGGTTGTAGGAAGTGGGTATATATATATATATATAATGAACATGTCAGTTGGCCTATTACTATTATTATTATTATTATTATTATTATTATATATATATATATATATGTGTGTGTGTGTGTGTGTGTGTGTGTGTGTAGATTTATTGTTTTTGTTTATTAGAATATAATATGGTAAAGGAGGGGGTATATATATCAACAGAAGTTGAGTTCACACATTACATGGACTCGGAAATTTAACAAAATTTTATAAGTTAATTATTGTTAGATTTAATATTATATAACTCTTTAAATTTGTAAATTATTTGATTATTTATTTATTTATTGTTTAGTTAGGACGGAAGGAGTTTAACGAATAATTTCGAATATAAATTTTGGATATTTCGTTGCTCAATTCAGGTACGGATTCCGTACTCCACTACTTTGATTATTGTAACGTTGTATTTGTTTTTATATCTCGTTACTCGTTTCATTTTCTTATAATTCTATTGGCACTCTTAAATATAAATTTGATCTTTGATATATTGGCTTTACTCAGTAATTTCAACTCCTTTCTTTCTTTTGAAATTTGTACATATTCTATAATTTTTCAGCATTACTTCCGTGAGACTTAATTAGTTCGCTTGATTCCTCGTTTTGATTTTCGTTATTATTTCACATAATTGCTTCTTGTGAAATAAATATATTAGTTTCATTTTGGAGTTGATACATATGGCTCGTATTTGTACTCTTTGAATTAGGTTATCATGTTTAGTACTATTTATTTTTTAAAAAAAATTATAGAGCGGTACATGTTGCTACCTTCTTTTTGAAACCTTGTGACTATAATTTAATTTGGTTCAACATGTATATATAGGACCCTTTTGTTGGTATTATGTCGCATGTGTTGTGACATGGTATTTTTGTTAGAATACACCGTAAGGTATACCTAAGCTATAACCACATGTAGGGGTACCATAGGCATGTCGTCTTGGCACGAGGGGCATGACACTCTCCGTGGTGGTGTGATTAGTCCACGGCGTCTCCGTTTGGGCTCCGGAGGAAGTGGGCCATTTGGTGTTTTGTTGTGGGAGGCGTATGGGTTAACCTTAGTTTTCTGTTCTGCGGATTGGTGATATTGTGCCAAACACACTTATCCGATTTGCATACATTTGGATTCGCGGTCCAATGTGTGAATGCCTGTGTGGCATTATTTTTACTTGCCTGTGTGGCATCATTTGATTTGCCTGTGTGGCATTATTTTGACTTGCATGAGTGGCAAGGTATATTTCTGAGCTCAATCGGTATGAAATAACTTCAGCCATTTGTTTCAGCCTATTATTTTATTGTATTAGTTTTGTTGGTTTCTGTTCAGTTCAATTCATTGAGTTAGTTACTTCAGTTCGTTATTTCTTTATTCTTCTATTAGCTTCGTCAATTCTGTTGATTCAAATATATTCTATTCAGATCTTCGGAGATTATATTTTCGTCAGTATTTACATTTGAGGCTTTATTCAGTATTTTGTCTCAGTTGTTTTCGTATATCAGTGGTATATCTTTTGTATATCTATATCCGTACTGAAAAATTGGCTCATGCTGTATTTTTTTCTTCCGGCAGGTTGTAGGGTTGATTCAGGGCTAGTGTGATAAGAGAGTTGCCTTTGACCATCTAGGTTGATTCGAATTTTAAGTTTTGATTATTTTGACTCTGTTTAGAGAATTGTATTTAGTACTTTCTTATTGGATCGCCACTATTAATATTTTAAAGTTATTAGTGCTCTGTTTACTAATTTTGAGGTTGTTGTGCTTTGCACGTGACCTTCCTTTCCTTTTCGGGAAAGGGGTGTTACACCTAACATCACCCTATCATAAAATCAACCTGTTCACTGATTAAGCAAATGTAGCAGACTGGAGTTCACTAAGACGAAGCTTGTGAGCATAAGAATCCATGCAACCAAAAGTACAATAAGGAAAATATTAACATAAATCCAATATGAAGTAAAAGATTAGAGACAAGATTCTCAACTCCTTCCAATAAGGAATATAATGTTGGCAACATTTTGCATTTTTAAAATCTGTTGTCCAACTCATCATAACATTTTATCAGCTGATGGCACTTTCTAAAAGCAATCATAACTACGAAAAACTTTGAGCAGCATTTTCTGTTTTTATATTTTATATACTCAAATTTAGGGGTGTATATTATGTACTTAAATTTCAATTGACTTTCATTTTAATTGTAATTCAACCACTATTGTAAAAGGTTCTGGCATCTTCCATTGTAAGGAACATTTTTATCAATAAAAATTATTATCTTTGGGTATTTCCCTCTTTGGTGGATTCCAAAACTTATCTTCCTAGTGGCTTTAGTAGATCATAGGGTTATTTTACCTAATGGATTCTAGACTCGTCTACTAGAACAATATATAGTTTTTGTTCACCTTCACTATAGTTTTCTTCAGAACCACTTCCTCACATGAAATTCTGGTCAACCAAACAAAAACCTAGCTGCAAGCAGTAACTTCCGATCTCATATTTCTAGTGCTGATTGTTTCATAAGTTTCTCAGACATGATCATTTTTCACGGAAAAAACGGATGGTTAATTTTAATTCTATTTCCAACCATTCCCAGTCAAATTCAACTATTTTTATTTACTAAAAACAAAGAATTTAAAAGAAGTTAACTTTAAGGATCAAACACTTGACTACTAAATTTCTTGATGATCCAAATTAAGTATGACCAACAAAATCACATCAATAGACACAAAACAATAACATGTATTTCAACACTCCCGATTATTTACAGCAGATCAAATCTAAGGTTATCAGTAGCAACTGATACTTACCCATCCTGGAGGCAGTTTTCCAGTCACCATAGTTAAAGATGGAGTCTTCAAACTCTGGAATGCAAAGTTGTGAGAATAGAGTCAGCAGATTAAACATAGTTAAAAAACAAGAAAAGCGCTTAGTAAAATTCTGCAAAGTGAAAGAGAAAAGAAAAAAGTAGAAACAACAGTGAGGAATTTTAGAGATATCTTAGCGTAAACTCTTATAAAGTAATTTAGCAGATAAGATAAGGCAAGATGAGAAACAAACAAAAACCGCATGGTATTTGGCCCAGCCGTATGACTCGCCTCAATCCTCATGGTATCCATGAGTTCGAGGGGGAGGGTGTGTGTGTCAATGTAGCCAAAAAAAAAGATGAGAAACAAAATGACTAAACAGGAGTTTAACGTGCATTATCAGAGAACGCAGTATTCTCTTTGGCTCGGTCATCTTTCAGAATTCCCCTTGCTCTCAACTTTTGCTTAAGGTACTCGGGCAATTTACTGGCCCCATGCTTCTGTTCAGAGCTCCCATCAAGCTCCACATTTTTCTGGCCTGTTTCATGACCAAAAACTCCATAATATAAGTCCAACTTCAGAAGACAGTTATGAGAACACAAAAAGTAACTGTAGTGTGAGTTATGCTTACTGGAGGATACAATATTAGGCCTTGAAGCACCAGAATAAGCACCTCCACCTGGTACACCATATCCATTTCCAATTTCCACGTTACCTGATACAAAATCAAAGAAATTATTTCTTCCCATGGAGAAAATCAAATTTTTAATCCAACACTTTTACGGAACAGATAACGCTTACCAATATCATAAACTGATATTAGGGCAGGAAAGAGCTTTGAAAATTTAAAGACAAGATCATAAACTAAAAGAATGTCATTTCACAAAAATTTCAGTGTTTCCTATAATCCTTTCTATTTCTTTTTTTCTTGTTCCATTTCTCAAAACCCAATAACAGGTTTCTTCTTCAAGTGGAGAATAGAAAATTAAAGAAAAAAGAACCTCTTCTGTTGTTATTCGAAATGGTTGCACATTCAAATTGAGACCTGATAACAAAATAATGAACTTCTTTTCCAATTAAATGTTATAGTTGGGTGAAACAGTGATAAAGCTGAAATTAATAGGGGAAAGTACATAACTATTTTTCTTATTAGCAAGGCAAATGCTATCAATAATTGAGTGTTTTCTCAAGTCGAAGAGCATGAAAAAGAAAAATTACAGTTAAATTCATCATCAAAAGAATGGATTCACCAGTTGGACCTAACAATTATTTATCTCTACTGGAGTGTAGGAAAAGGCAATGGCAAAATCATTATAATTAGAGCATCAGAGAATGATGACATATGACAAAATAAAGTAGCGACGAACCTTCCTCAGCAATGCTAGACTTGCCACGTTTTAAGGCCATTTGTGCACGATGTTCTGTGGTCATTTTAAGTAGATGCTCCTATATATGATAAATAAAAAAATCTGGAGTCATCATGGTTATATACGATCTGCTGTGAGTCTGTTAAAGTGTTGGCGTTTAAAATAAGATTAAGAAGAAGATGTTAAAGAAAATAGCAGAACATAAATACCTTTATAGCATTTGGGTCATGACGACCTGCCAAAATGTCAGTATGGTCCTCAGGAGTTTCAGTTGCACCTTTGGCTTCTCTGAATTCGGGTAATACAGGAATAGGAGTGACATACTGTTACATCAGCTTACTGATTCAAAAAAAATGATATTTTATTGAAGAAATCAGACTGCACCTTTGATCATGTATAATTTTTTGGACGACAATTTCCTGAAAATTACAGACCAAAGACATATTACTCACAAGAATCAGTTATCAAAAAGAACATATTGCTCACATCAATAACAAAGAGTGTAAAAGAATATCTTGAAATCCCTGCTATTCCTCAATGGACTTACCTGTTCACGCAGCACAGCATCCTGCACAGCCGTTTCAATATCATCAGCACTTTCCAAATGCACCTTCAAGTGGCTGTCTGGTGCAAAGTTTTATTCATTCAGTCCAGGATGAACAAATACATGACCAATATAAAGGAACAATGGAGCATTTTTTACTAAAATATATTTCATAAACATGGCTTAATCTGTCATAAGGTCTTGTGTCAATGATTTGCTAGCGCATGTCTTACCTATCTCGTTTTGTTTTTGTGATTGCTGCTCCACTAGGTTATCTGCCACGGGTTCAGGACACCCCAATTCCCCTTTGTTTCTATGGTTTACTTCAAATAATTTAACTTGTTGCAACTCATCAACATCTCTTTCCTTTGCATGTTTGGGTGGAGCATTTAATTCGGCTAATTGAGGAGTCCTTTGCGAACCACCATCTTGAGGAATTCCTGATTGTGGCTGAGAAGCATCAGATTCCATAGGTGAATGGAAAGAACTATCCAGGCCGCCTGCTGACCACACTGAACCTGGAGCATTATGTCTAAAGTTGTGACCAGTGGGCATGCCAAATTGGGTGAAATTGCTATTTTGAATGTTATTCACAAATTGATCTGGTATGCGAGGAGCAAATTGAGCAAGATTAAATTGAGTTGAAGGATTAAAATGTGGATAAAAACTTTGAGGGGGAGGAGCGTGAGCTGCATTTGAAGGGGGGCCATGAAAGAGATTATTTTCAGCATAGTGAAATTGGTGATGAGGATTCACAGAGTTCTGAAAAGACTGATTAGGATAGTTGGTGGATGAATTCACAGACGGAGCTACGTGTGGTAAAGAACTTGGAAGGGACACAACACCAGGAGGGAGAGGCTGATGCTGATCATAGTTTTTATCCATAAGCTTCAACTATTATATGTAACCAAATCTGCTCTGATAATTGCAATATTAGAATTGTTCTTACTAAAGGAAATTGAAAATGGAGTGTTAGAGAAGAATGCCAATAGCGCTGATTCTACCTGCATAAGCAAATATCTTCTGTTACGTTTTGGATTATCAAAATAACATCTAGGCAAAATATCACTTTTTCCTTGGGACAAAGCAAAATATTTGTAGCATTCAACACGCAAGGTAAAATAAGACATTATAGCATATAGCAATACCCCGTATACCAAGACAATTAAAAATGAATAGGAGCATGGTTGTGAAAAAGTTCTACCATTTAACCTTCTCCCTTCTTTTCTTAACTATGTCAACAAAACTTGCTCGAACTCATTGGCGGAACCAGAACATGTTTATAGGGGGGTCAAAATACATCAATAAAAAAAATTATTTATTAACGCTTGAAGAGCTTCTTTTGGTTGTACGAGTTAGAGGAGGCAACTGTATCCTGCGAGTCTGCATAGTTTGAAAACGTCTCAAAATTTGTTCGTTTTCAATTGTTGAAAAAATATCCTTCTCAATATAAACTACCATACTGTCATTCATCCACTCGTCTCCCATTTTATTACGCAAGTCAGTCTTGACAATTTTCATCACAGAGAATACTCTTTCAACAGTAGCAGTTGCAACTGGTAAAACCAAAGCCAACTCGATCAATCGATATACCAATGTAAAAGTCATATGTCTTCTTGTTTCAATCAACTTCTTAGCAAGACTTCCCAAACCCAAATTTTCGATCCCAAAAAATTGACTATCGCATCGCATATCATAAATGTAATTTTCAAGTTGATCCCCAAGTATCATGCGATCAGTCAATGAGAAGTCTTCTGGATAAAGCTCAGCAAGACGGAGTAATTTATTTTTGTCAAATTGAGAGAACGAATCCCTTGGATCAAGGCATGATATGCATAAAAGTAACTCTGTGTTTGCTTTTGAAAAACGATTGTTCATCTCTTGAACAATTGAATCAACAACCTACATTGTAATAATGAAAAATAAAAAAAAGATAAATTTTTAGATAGGAATAATGAAAAAAGATTTATAGATATTATACCTGACAAAAAATCTCAACACGATAATGATGAAAATTAGTAATAATTTGTTCATTGCGCCTACTACAACCACGGGATCTCATGTTGTCTTCTATATTAATTATTGGGATCGTGTTCTTCTCACAAAATATATTGACTTCCTTAAAAAAATTCTCCCATTCCGCCTCCCTAAAATCTTGTAGTCGAGCTTTCATTACCCCAATCAATCTCACAGCATGTACAATGTTTTGATCTTTTTGTTGCAAGGCAAGTGACAAATCATTTGTGATTCCCAATAAATATTTCATCAAATGCATCACAAATACAAATTCATAATTCTCCATCTTATCAATCAAACTTATGGCTATACCGCTATTATCATCAGAAGCACCATCATCATGCACATTTTCAAGCACTTGTAATACGAAAGTCCACATCGACATAAGACGGATTATTGTTATGTAATGTGACCCCCAACGAGTATCTCTTGACCGTCTTAAACTGATTTCTTGATTTTTTTTCCTTTACCACTAACTATCTCTCCCTTTTCCAAACATTCCACGATCCTATCATGTTCAAGCTGTCTAAGTTTATCTTTCCTTTTACATGATGCTCCAACCACATTCACAATCATAGTAACATATTCAAAAAAATCACTCATAATACGGCTGCTCTTGGCAACAGCAACAACTAATTGGAGTTGGTGAGAAAAACAATGAACATACATTGCATATGGATTTTCTTTTAAAATAAGAGCCTTCAATCCATTGAACTCGCCTCGCATATTTGAAGCTCCATCATATCCTTGGCCTCTCAATCTCGATAATGACAATTTATGCTTTGCAAACAATTCAGCAATAGCATTCTTCAAAGAAATAGATGAAGTGTCAGGCACATGTACCACACCAAGAAACCTTTCAATCACATCTCCATGGTTGTTTACATATCTCAAAACAACTCCCATTTGTTCCTTTATTGAAACATCTCGGGACTCGTCAACCATAACAGAAAATATGTTGTCCCCAATATCATTGATGATGGCAAGTGTAGTTTCCACGGCACAAGCACTTGTTAGTTCTTTTTGAATATTTGGAGAAGTCATTTGATTGTTTCTAGGAGCATTCTCATTAATTACCTTGCCTACCTCTTCATTTCGTAGATTGTACCACTGAAAAAACTCAAGAAAATTTCCCTTATTTGATGAAGTCGATGACTCATCATGTCCACGAAAAGGTAAACCTTGCTTCTAAAGAAGGCGTGTGACATCCAAAGCCGCCGTTAAACGGGTGCGATAAGCAACCTCCATCTCTTGTCCTTGTGCTAGTTGTATTCTAGCATCATTATGAGCACTATTCGAAACACCCACATGTTCTTGAAATTTTTTAATTGCCTTTTTCCAGTTGCTGAACCCTTTTTTTGTAAAAGCATCTATTCTGTTTGAATTACCAAATAGATAGCAGCAAAAACAAAAGGCCGCATCCTTTGAAATGCTATACTCCAACCATTCAAAATTTTTAAACAAAGCGGGCCGAAAGTTTTTCTTCACATTAGAGTATTTTTGGGGATAATTATGGGTAATTGGTTGACATGGACCTCTAGTCAAATACTCTCTTCGAACTTGATCTCTAATCACAAAAGCAAAGTCGTCAATTGATTTACGTAACCCCGGATCACTAACAATATCATTCGAATTGAACTCCACATGTGAATTATTAATACCACCACTTGCTTCGAAACTTGGTAATTGATTATTAGAAGAATCAACAGTTCTTTGTCGCTTAATCAAGTATTTATCCATAATCTAGTATAAATAAAAACATCAATTGCTAATCAATAATTTCATCAATTTAAACATTTCATAATAATTCCCAATTACCCAAAAAATTAGTAACATAAGCAACACTATTCTAATTAGTTTACTCAGTGTCACATGGTTTAGATTGTATCACATAGAACTACAGAAAAGGAACTCCACAAACAACACATCCTACCAATTCCATTGCACTAATTACTCCGTGTCAAGAAAAAAAGAGTTCAAAGTTCAAATCAAGAAAAACAAACCTGATGAGCCGAAGAGGAGCAGTGCAGGAGCAGAGCTGCAGAGTGCAGAGGCGGAAGAGGCAGGACCAGTGGCTGCAGTGCAGAGGTGAGAGGCGGAAGACTGAAGAGAAGGAGTTAAAATCCCTAACTCTTTCTATTTTTAAAGACTGAGGACTAAAAGGAGTGCAGAGGTGCGAAAGAATGATAGACATTTTTTATTTTATTTTATTTTTAATGAAACGACGTGGTTTCATGTTTCTAAAAAAACAATAAACAAAACAAACAAAACCTGCAGCGAAGAAGACAGAAGAAGACCGGAGCTGCGGAGCAGACTGCAGACGAGCAGTGGCTCTGTGGCTGGCGCCTGGTTGGCTGCCCCCCTCCCGCCCCCCTAGTTCCGCCTGAACCTCCTCTGGTAGAGTCAGATGCCCCCGCCCCCTAGTTCCGCCTCTGCTCGAACTACACAAATCTATTATCAACATAATTAATAAGCTTTCATTATGGATTCTTCAGGTTCGCATCTGTTGGGTCATGATATTTCTCATATTGGGCCTTGTGGATTGAGTTTTATTATCCAATTAGTCTATTGGGTCTCCCCTATTGGGTCTTGAAGATTGGGCCTAGTCTTCACATTATATCTCCTTAATATTGGGTAAGGTCAATGGGTGGGTCCATTAGATCTTTTAGTACCTAAGTCTTTGACTTGCAATGATGAAAGGAGGTGAATATTGACCAAAAGTCTGAAAATCATTAATATGGATGGGATTTTATCCGGCCGGCGGCATGCACAGTGGAAAAAAGGTGACAACCTGCATGAATCCGGCTGGGATCAGTGAGGGATAGGGAGCTGTGTCAGATAAGAGTTGGTGGCACGGTAAACCAGGCAAGAGAGTATAACCTAGCAAGGAAGTCTCTAAGAAAAGGTACGCATACACACGACCCACATTTTTCTTATCTCTCTAGAGACGCTAGATATTTTATCTTCCATTGTTAAACCTTGAACGGCCTGTACTGACTCTCACGCCGGAGCTATCTCCCGACGGTCCAGCCGTCAAGCTTTTGGTGTTGACTGCGTTTACTGTGCAGGATTAGGGCGTCTTACGTGATTGAGACGTCACCAAAGATCCAGGCGTTAACATTGGCGCGAAAAGGAGGGCTGAGTTCTAGTGTCCTTAGTATTTTTCAATCACACACATTGTGGTCGTTCTACGTCAGTGTTCATGGGGAAGAGTAGAACGCCAACACCCGAAGGGCAGGCGATGGTTGTGAGCTCGTCGTTGCCCCGTATTTCGGTAAAGGATCGTCTGGGTCCTTCTAAAAGTGCTCACGATAGTACGGCCTCCAAGTACGATTCGGGAGATCTTCGTCTGAAGATTCATGGTAAAGCCAGACGGAGGCTGGTCTTTGATACAGATAAAGAGCGAGATCATAGTCGAGGGCGAGCAGAAGGTTCACCGACCAAGACTCATTGCTGAAATGGTCAGGAGGACAGAGCTGTCAAGTTGGCGAGGATGGCAGACGAAGCGGATAGGGCCTTAGAAGTCCTTTTAAAACAGAGAGAAGATATAGCCAAACAAATGCTTCGAGTGGCCGAATTGAGAGACGAAACATCCAGGCATGTACAGTCCGAAAGACGGAGTAGGCATAAGGAAATGCAACGGCGAGAGGGGAAAGAGCCAGAGCATTCTGTACACGTATCTAGTGGTCGTTCTCGCGACAGAAGGAGGTCAAGGAGCAGAACTCCCTTGGCCTCGAAGAAGGCACTAATGGTCGTTGATTCTCAGCATCGAGACGACGACAGGCAAATGAGTAGGTCAAGGGAGATCGCGCTGAAAACCAGAAGGAGAGAGCACCAGCGTGAGTATTCTCGACATGAGAATAGAATTGTACGCCGGAGTAGATCCAGGAGTCCAACAAAGGCAGCAGGGTCAGGTAGAAGAGGTCAGTCTATTCGGGATCAGAAATTTGCCCAGGAGATAGAAGTCTCCTCGCAGCCAGAAGGTGTAGATTTTCTGGCAAAAGAATTGAAAGAGCTTAGAAAGCAGTTAGCAGAGTTCCAACAGGCGAAGGACACCCCGGGGAAGAAGGCATCTCCTTTCTCCTCAGACATTCTTAAGAAAATGGCAGACGTCACTAAGAAGCTGCCACGGATGGAGAGTTACGACGGATCTGGAGATCCTTATGACCATAGCCAGGCGTTCGACCGGCTGATGGATTATTATGACTTTACCGATGCGGCCTAGTGTCACACGTTTGTCACAACACTAAGGAAAGATGCGAGGCAATGGATGGGAACTTTACCGTCAGATTCAATTTCCTCTTGGGCCGAGCTCTGTGACAAGTTCCATGCCCGCTTTGGGAGCAACCGAAGAAGAGGGAAACCTACGAGTTCTTTAGCCCAGGTCAGACAGTTCACCAACGAATCCTTAGGCCAATATGTGAAGAGATTCAGAGAAGCAGTTGGTCAGGTGTCCGACTTAAATTATCTCCAGGCGGTAGGGTTGTTTCAGAATGGGTTAGATCTGGTGAAGTCTGAAAAGCTGGTGAAGTCTGAAAAGCTAGTGAAGAAATTGATGTTCCATCATCCGAAGAGCCTAGCAGAGGCTTTCGATAAGGCAGAAGGTTATATTGTTGTGGAAGAGGCCATGAATAGCCTGAAGCGCCCTTCTTGGGACCAAATGAAAGAGGCAGATATTCCTAAGACTGGGGGCGATCAGAGGAAGACGGGGGGTATAATGATCGCCCAGAGGGCAGTTCAAAGAAGTACAACAATTCATGGCGACAGGGGAGTAGTCGTCCACCTGCATCCACCCCTAGGGTGAATAAGGTTTACACCAAACTGAATACGGATAGGTCGGTGATTTTGGACCAGATCAGGAACCAGCCATTCTTCGAGCCACCTCGCGATAATTACAGGACAGGGCATGGTAACTCTCGAAAATATTGTGGCTATCATCAAGCCGCGGGTCATGATACTAATGAGTGTTGCAATCTGAAAGACTTTGTGGAGAAGAAAATTCAAAGCGGTTTGCTGGTTCAGTATGTGGCCGGGAGGGACCAACAAGATCAGCAGAATGTGGATCGTACTTTTCAAACGGTTCAAATGGTTCCACCAGTCCAAAATGCTCCAATACCACTACCAAGGCACGTCGTTGATGTGATAACCGGTGGGACAGCAGAGAAAGTAATAGGGAAGAAGAGGAGAGGATATTTAGATTCAGTCATGTCCGTGGCGGGCACTCCCTCGAAGACCGACAGAGCATTTTCCGAAACTGTTATCTCTTTTACCGATGCAGATTACCCTTCGGAGCCCATCGAGCCACATGAAGGAGCGTTGGTGATCACTGCACAAGTGGGTTCGATGGATGTGAAGCGAATGATGATAGACAACGGGTCTTCTGTGGATATTCTGTATGCTCATGCTTATCATAGGATGCATCTCGATAGCGAAAAATGGAGGTTGGGCAGGAGGCACCTTTGTACAGTTTTAGCAACGATCCAGTCAGAGCTGCAGGCACCACTGTTTTCAAACCCGGACCGGACCGCCGGTTGAACCGGAAAAAATCGGACCCGGTTCACTCAACGGTCCGGTTTGGACCATTAAACCATTTCTGCTCAAAAACCGTTCAGAACCGGTGAACCGGCGGTTGAACCGGTTGACCCAGTGAACCAGTGACCGGTTCACGGGTTTGACCGGTTCTCTCCTTAAAGATTAAAAAAAAAAAAATTACGTATTTTATTTTATTTAAGTAATTTAGTTGAGACTTTGTTTGGTATTTTATATATTTTTGCATTCATTTAATCAAACACTTGAACTTGTGGTTGAACTTCGGAATTTGAATGTATCTTAGAGATGTTTAGTTTTTTTTTTTTGTAGATAAATTAATTAATTTTACATATTTACTAAATATTATATACAATATATAATAATAATTAATATAATTAATTATTTATTATTTATTACATATTAATGACGTCACTGGGTCAATAACGGTCCGACCACTGGTTGGACTAGTGACCCATCCACCCGGTAACTTTTCCGGTTCGATGACCGGTCCGGTTTTAAAAACATTGACAGGCACTATTGAACTCCCAATGGTCTTCGGCACAACTCCTCAGCAGGTAAAAATAACATGTAAATTTTATGTTGTGCATGTAGATTCGGCTTACAACGCCATACTAGGAAGACCTACCTTGATGGCTCTACTTCCATCCCTCATTTTAAAATCAAATTCCCTACGGCACATGGAGTGGGAGAGGTAGCAGGGGATTTGGATCTGGTCCGACGCTGTTATCGGAATGCTGTCATTTTCTCAGGAATAGGGGTCAGCAAGCAGAAACAAACCATGGCAATCGAGATCGAGCCCTTTACTGAAAGCAGTTCGGAGCCGTTGGTTATTCCCACAGGAGAGACAGAAGAGATCGAGCTGGTCCTTGGAAAGAATGACAAAACAGTGAAGATTGGTTCAGGTTTGCCGGAACCTCTTCGGACAAATCTTATGGAACTTCTTCGTTGTTATGCGGATATCTTTGCATGGGAGCCACAAGACATGCCCGGGATCAGTCGAAAGATTGCCGAGCATCGGCTGGATGTGGATCCATCAAAGAAGCCAGTTCGGTAGAAAAGGCGGATCTTTGCACCTGAACGACAAAGAATCATTGATGAAGAGATCGCGAAGCTGATAGCTGCCGACTTCATCTTCGAGATAGACTATCCGGAGTGGATGGCAAATGTAGTGTTAGTACAGAAACAGAATGGAAAATGGCGGGTTTGCATCGACTACACCGACCCGAATAAAGCTTGTCCGAAGGATTTCTATCATTTACCCCATATTGACCAACTTATTGATGTGACTTCGGGGTATGCACTACTAAGCTTTATGGATGCTTTTTCAGGTTATCACCAAATTTCCATGTGTGAGGAGGACATTCCAAAGACAGCATTCATCACACACCGTTCGGTGTACGCCTATAAAAAGATGACCTTCGGCCTGATTAATGCTGGAGCCACCTACCAGAGAATGATGAATTTTGTCTTCCAGAAGCAGCTGGGAAGGAACATAGAGGTATATGTGGATGATATGATCGTGAAGAGCACGACGACTCAAAAGCATTTAGATGATCTGGAGGAATGCTTTCAGACAGTTCGCCATCGCAAGTTGAGGCTCAATCCTACTAAGTGTACCTTCGGACTCGGTGCAGGGAAATTCCTGGGTTATCTGGTCAGTCAGAGGGGCATTGAAGCCAATCCGGAGAAGATCCAGGCTATTCTAGACATGAAGACTCCTCAGTCGTTCAAAGACGTTCAACGTCTGACCGGTAGGATTGCAGCTTTAAGAAGGTTCATGTCCAAATCTGCAGAGAGATGCTTACCATTCTTCAACACACTGAAGGGACCAAAAAATGCGAAGACATTCCAATGGACTTCGGAGTGTGAAGACGCCTTCCAAGGCATAAAGACGTATCTGTCTTCGGCTCCTCTACTGGTGAAGCCTGCCCCAGCAGAGACTTTATATTTATATCGGGCGGCTAATTCGTGGGCAGTTGGAGCAGTACTGGTTCGGGAGATCAGTGGAAAGCAGCATCCGGTCTATTATGTCAGTCATGTCCTAAGAGATGCTGAAACCAGGTACCTCAATATAGAAAAATTTGCCTTTGCTTTAATAATTGCCAGTAGGAAGCTTCGGCAGTATTTTCAAGGTCGGCTCCTGGTCGTTTACACGGATCAACCATTAAAGAAGGTAATGGGTAAGCCGGAGGTTTCGGGGAGATTAGCAGCATGGACTATGGAATTATCCCAATTTTTTATTGAATATCATCCCCGAACTGCTATCGAGGGTCAAGCCTTGGCCGATTTTATGGTGGAATGTTCGTTCTCCGAAGCAGATGCTGAGCTGCCAGAAGCAGAGACATCCGATCGAGCAGTTGCAGTTCTTCAACACGGTCAGAGTGCATGGACGCTGTATGTAGATGGGTCTTCTACGGTGAACGTCAGTGGAGCGGGGATTTTTTTAACGAGCCCAGAGGGATTCAAGGTGCAGCAGGCCATCATGTTTGGATTCAAAGCAACGAACAACGAGGCCGAGTATGAGGCAGTATTAGCAGCAGTCCGTCTGGCGAAGAGCCTAGAAGTTCAGAAGCTGATTATTTACAGCGATTCTCAGCTGGTCGTCAAATAATTATCGGGAGATTATGAAGCTCGTGGGACCAGAATGATCAAATACCTGACAGAATTGAAGGATCGGCTTCAGTATTTCGTCTCTTACGAATTTCAGGGCATAGAGCGCAACGACAATTCCATTGCCGATGCATTATCAAAGTTGGCCACTACGGATGACGTCGTTTTCAATGGATCAGTTTACTTAGAGGCCTTGCAGCAACCGAGTATTCAATACGAAGCGATAATGTGTATCGAGCGGTCTAACTGCTGGATGACTCCCTACATCGAGTATTTGGCAGATGGCGTTCTTCCTTCGGATCAGATGCTCGCAAAGAAGGTCAAATATAAAAGTGCGAACTTCGTCCTTATTGATGGGGATCTTTATCGAAGGGCATTTTCGTCACCATTATTGAAGTGTTTGGTTCCGTCTGAAGCGGAATATGCCCTTCGGGAGGTTCATGAAGGCATCTGCGGCGATCACATGGCTGCTAAATCACTGGCCTACAAAGTTTTTCGGCAAGGGTACTACTGGCCAACAATCTTCAAGGAAGCTACTGAATATGTGAAGAAGTGTGACAAGTGTCAGCTCAATAGTCCGATCCCACATCAGCCACCAGAAGAGCTATACTCGATCTTATCTCCTATACCCTTCGCTGTCTGGGGGTAGATATATTGGGTCCGTTGCCGAAAGCTAAAGGGCAGGTCAGTTTCGTCATAGTTGCTATCGATTACATGACCAAATGGGTAGAGGCGAAGCCACTTCGGTTGATAACGGAACAAGAGTGCTTGAAGTTCATAAAAGAGTCCGTAGTATTTCGTTTTGGAATTCCTAAAGTAGTGATATCGGACAATGGACGCCAGTTCGTGGGATCAAAGTTTGAAAGATTTTTGAAAGAATTGGGGATTCAGCATTGGAAGACTTCAGTGGCTCATCCACAGTCGAATGGGCAAGTTGAGGTGACAAACAGAACACTGCTGAACGGAATCAAGCGCAGACTGGACGAAGCTAAAGGAAGATGGCCAGAGGAGCTGCTCAGCGTGCTATGGGCGTATCGGACCACACCAAGGACTACCACAGGGGATTCACCTTTTCGATTGGCCTATGGTACTGATGCTTTAGTCCCAGTCGAAATTGGATCTCCAAGTCTTCGGGTCAGTCAATTCAAAGAAATCTACAACGACGAAGGACTGAAGGCCAACCTGGATCTATTGGAAGAAGTCAGAGAAGTGACTTTGGTCAAACTGGCAGCTTATCAACGAAGAGTAGCTAAGCATTACAACAAGGGAGTCAAACTTCGCAGATTTGAAGTAGGGGACTTCGTCCTCAGAGAAGCCGAAGCATCTACACCTCAAAACACGGGAAAACTGATGCCGAACTGGGAAGGGCCGTATGAGGTGGTCGACGTACCAAAGCCAGGAACTTATCGATTAAAAGCATTAGATGGGTCCGAAATCAAGAATACTTGGCACGCTGGAAGGCTTCGGAAATATTTCCAGTAGAGATTGAGTCAGTTTGCCAGAAGTTTGTATATGATTGTTCAAAATCAATAAAACTCACTTTTTCACGATTGATGTTCTTCCTATTTGGCACTAAGTTCACAACGAAGTAAGGAGGCATGGTCGGACTCGCTGGCCATTCGATGGCAGCCTATTTATTCGTTACCCCGTGTGGTAGTCGAATCCTATGGTCCTCTTAATATTGTTTTTACCCCGAGTGGTAAATCAATGGGCACCGAAGTAAGGAGGTATGGTCGGACTCGCTGGACATTCGATGACAGCCTATTTATTTGTTACCCCGTGTGGTAGTCGAATCCTATGGTCCTCTTAATATTGTTTTTACCCCGAGTGGTAAATCAATGGGCACCGAAGTAAGGAGGTATGGTCGGACTCGCTGGCCATTCGATGGCAGCATATTTATTCGTTACCCCGTGTGGTAGTCGAATCCTATGGTCCTTTTTATATTGTTCTACCCCGAGTGGTAAACAAATGTCCTTATATACTTGTTCTACCCCGAGCGGTAAGCAAGATCTTGATGGTGCAAAGAGGATCAGCCGAATTCGCCTTACACATGACCGATCTCATACTTCGGTAACGACAAATATACATCACTTTGTTTTACGCAAGGGTTGAGTTCGGTTCAGTCCATTTAATTCAGTTCATTTCATTCTTTAACTTAACTGTTATATGCCTTATCTGATTCACTATCTAAGTTAAGTTCATACAAATTAATTGATACTGAATAACTGACAAGAAATGAATCAAAACATAAGTCATAATCAAACATAAATGGTGGTTCATTGATAAATTCAAGCACTCCTCCATCTATTCAGTCCTAACAATTAACTATTACAAAAAGTAAAAAATTACATAGTTCTTACAAGTCATTAAAATATCAGAAGAAAGCAAAAAGGACATTCAAGCACCGCCTTCACCTTCGGAGTTGATCAGAGCTAGATCTAGCTGAGCAGCCGCCAATTTTTCCTTACCACGCTCCCGGCAATCTTCGTATCCTTCGTAATATACCTTCAGAATCTCTTCGCCAAGCTCGTCAGACGCACGATAGTCCGCCTGTATCTGTTTACGCAATTCTTCGGTCAGAGGAGGATCTCGTTCTTCAAGTGCCTTTATTTTGCCACGAAGTTTGCGACGTTTGGCCCTATGAATTTTTCTATCACCCCGAGCCTTCGTCTGGACTTCGCCGAGTTGTATTGACAGATTTTGATTTGTTGCAGCAAGACCCTCATTGGTAGTCTTCAGGGCTTCGGTTTCTGCAACAAATCTAATATTCATATTGGCCAATTTCTGTTCACTGGCTTTTGTCGTCTTCAGCTCTTCTCTGACCGAGCTCAGCACCTCATAGGTTTCCCTCAGATCCCCCTTGGTTTAGGCCAACTCCCTCTGAAGGCTTTCATTGACGTGAAGATTGGCTTCATGTTCATTTCTCTCCCGAACCAATGTAGCTTTCAACAGGTTGTTCTCCCTTTGCAGAGTCTCCTCATCGGATTCGGCATTTATATGTCTGGGACGTAAACGTCCGAAGACTGCATTTGTCTGCACATATGTGACGATATCCAATTAATCTCAGATATTTAAACGAGAAAAGAAATATTTAACCAAGAAAATTGTCGTTTACCTTTGCCAGATAACTCATGCCTTCGTCAAGAAAATTCTCGTTCGTATGGTTATCGAATCGGCGATCGTCAGTCTCTTGAACGAAGGCATCAAAGAGCCGAAAAGGAAAGTTCACGTTGTATCGGGGCCACAAGGTCGGCATCCCCGTAGCCTCTTCATGGAATTTTTGTGATGAAGGCCTTGGAGGGGAGGGTATAGGTTGATCACGAGGAGGAGAAGGATCCGTATATATATTTTCTGGGGAGGGAGATCGAGCCGGAGACGGGACGCTGTCAGAAGGTTGCTTTCTCTTTCGGGATGGTGGTACAGTGGGTTCAGTTTGCTCTTCCTTTGTAGTGGTTCGAATCTCCATTTGGGTTATTGGGGGGAGAACACCCGAAGAAGGTACCCTAAGCTCGTCGGAGGTTAAGGGGGTAACTTGGATTCTCAACTTCTTGATCCGAATAAGCTGCCTTCGATCGCCTGCAGGTAGATCTAACAGACTTTTTCGGGCTGGCAAAGTCGGGTTGATAATCGGTGGTGTCGAGTCAATAATTGGCGGAGTTGGGCCGACGACTAATGGCGTTGGATCGACAGTTGGTGGTATCGGATCAATAGCTGAGGGTGTTGGATTGACAGTTGGTTCAGTTTCGGAAAGGGCTTCGGAGTCAGATGGGATAAAAATCGGTCGAGGTTCTCGAGTGGCTCTTCTCTTTCGACGAGGTCGAAGGACTTCTTCTGGGATGATAGGTTCATCATCCGCGGGTGTTTGGATTGGGGGCTTAGTAATGTGAGTTCCAATGGTTGGTATCTCAGTGGGGGGCTTGAACTTGGAAGAGGCTTCCGGATGTGGAGGGTCGGCATCGACCTCTGCAGTTTTTCCGGCTATGTTACCTTCGGAAGGGACTTCCTGTTGGGAGGATTCGGCAGTAACTTCTACGAACTTCCCAGCTAGAAAATCCTCCAACTCCTTCACCTCCGAAGACGATGGTTTGATCAAAGTTACTGCAGAAGATTAACAGTTTTACATTAAAATCAATACCACCGCAATTTTCAAAATATTGATAAAGTAAATCCATACTTACATTTGTAGTCGTATAACCACGCTTGCTTGGAAAGAAGTCCGTATTTCCATTCTTCCTTCGGGAAGTTGTCAAACAGTTCTATCATTTCAACCTCGCGTTCTTCGAAAATGTCTCCAAAATCGACAGAGATCTTCTCATCAGTGGCCCAGTTCGGTAAGGAGGAAATTTCAGGTCCCTTAACGTAAAACCATTTTTCATGTCATCCCCTATTACTAGAAGGGGTGTTGACCAACGAACGTCTCTCGAATTTCTCCCGTCTTCGAGGAATGTTTGCTTATGGCCTTGAATCCTTTCTCTCTGGATTGACCGATCTTGTATACTGTGAAGAAGAAGTCGAGTGTAGGCTCTATACCTAACTCATGGCAGAAAGCGATGAACGCTAGGATATGAATATAAGAATTCGGCACCAATTGGGCGAACCCAACACCCAGAAACCCTAAGAGGGTCACTATGAAAGCATGGAGAGGAAACCGAACTCCCTTCTCCAAGATGGTCACCGGAGCAGCCGTCCATCCTTCAGGGCGTTGGTACATTCGCTCTTCAGATCAGGAAGCTCTCACCAGATGAGTATCCGGGATATAGCAGCGAGTTCGAATCCTCTTCAGGTCAACCTCTGTGATTGTCGACGGAATATTGGCATGTGCATACCGTTCCTTACTCCTATAGAATGCGGAAGGGTTGGAAAGGGGCTTCATTACCGGATCCTTACTAGAAATTGCAGTTGTCGGATGGGAGGATGAGGCTTCTTTGCCGGAGTTTGGGTTTGGTAGAATGGCCGTAATAGGAGTCGCCCGAAGTGGAGAATTTTGACTAGTGCTAGGGGTTGCCATTGATCGTATTTTGCAGAGAAAGTGAAGAAAAGCTATGGAAGGAAGAAAAGAGCTCAAAGGTCTGAAATTCAAATTGGCAGGTAAAACTGTCAAATTTGGTAAAATTTACCTTTTATACTGACGGTTACACGAATTACGAAGGCGGCACATTTAATTTCTGGCAATGATAATAATTCGAATGGGGAGCGTCCGGGTTAATCCTCAGATATTTTATCAAATTGGGCCTCCCGTTTGGACTTCCGGTTTTCAGCCCATCTTTTTCAAATTTAATCCTTAACTGTTTGGGCCTTTTACGTTGGACATCCGGACATCCTCTGCTTTAACTTATGGATCAAATCGGGTATGTCTTAGTCACCCCTTATCATGGACCATTCATAGTTTTCTATTAAAAAATTCTGTTTAATAAAAAACTAGGGGGCAATGTTGGGTCATGATATTTCTCATATTTGGCCTTATGGATTAGGTTTAATTATCCAATTAGTCTATTGGGTCTCCCCTATTGGGTCTTGAAGATTAGGCCTAGTCTTCACATTATATCTCCTTAATATTGGGTCAGGTCAATGGGTGGGTCCATTAGATCTTTTAGTACCTAAGTCTTTGACTTGCAATGATGAAAGGAGGTGACTATTGACCAAAAGTCTGAAAATCATTAATGTGGATGGGATTTTATCCGGCCGGCGGCATGCACAGTGGAAAAAAGGTGACAACCTGAATCCGGCTGGGATCAGTGAGGGATATGGAGCTGTGTCAGATAAGAGTTGGTGGCACGGTAAACCAGGCAAGAGAGTATAACCTAGCAAGGAAGTCTCTAAGAAAAGGTACGCATACACACGACCCACATTTTTCTTATTTCTCTAGAGACGCTAGATATTTTATCCTCCATTGTTAAACCTTGAACGGGATGTACTGACTCTCACGCCGGAGCTATCCCCCGACGGTCCAGCCGTCAAGCTTTTGGTATTGACTGTGTTTACTGTGCAGGATTAGGGCGTCTTGCGTGATTGGGACGTCACCAAAGATCCAGGCGTTAACAACATCCATATACACTGTCACCTATTTCAAACACTTTAGGATTAAACATTACTAACAAACAAAAACATTAAGTATTCCTCCACCAGTTATATTATTATGTATGCAATTAAATTGGCACCAACTTCACCAATTTTGGATTTAAATTGATGGGGAAAAGTAAAAAAGAACCAAAATTAGCAATATAAACACTCAAAGGTTCACAATAATTAACCATTCTGTATATTTAAGACACTATTACGATCCTATCGAAGTTGTGCCATTGTTCTTCAAGTATTAAAATTACTTCAAAAAAATCCAAAAACGATGAAGAAATAGAACTAATTAGAGCAAAATTAACATACCAAACAGCGAAGTTTTACAATTTGCAGCGACAAAGGGGATTTGACGAGACTCCGGTGAATATATTGGCGTTAAGAAGAAAGAACTAATGAGTAGAAATATTCGAACTGATGGAACATCTTACTGTTCTATATGTCTCCGTATATTATCAATTTTCGGTTTTTCTTTGTTTTCAATTTTTATTTTTAGGTCAATATGGGGCTAAGTTACTGTTTGATAAAAAGAATGAAGTGGTTAATGGGCCGAATAAAATTAAATACTAAATAAAAATATTTGTTTAATAATTGACATGTCTGAAATATCTGAATAACAGATTTTTATTATTTTATTTCTCTCAAAAAATTTAAAATTATTGTACATTTATTTAATACTACTTAATATAATAGTTAATATTGTAAAAAAAAATACTTCATTCAGCAGCTCATTCAGCCAAAAAAATAACACTAAATTATTTAGCCTAAATCGTCTGAATGGTTGACCGATTCAGCTATTCAAACGATTTTTTTTTCAAAATAATCGCACTGAATGGCTGATTGATTCAGTCATTCAGTGCTAATCAAATAGCCTTTAAATCCACTAAACTTGCCTACGTTACTTAAAGGCTGAATGACACTTCTGTCTTTTCAAGTTGTCATTCACTTTCAAATTTGTTTCAAAAGTTCATTTTTCGTCAATCAGGTCCTTAAAGTGACATTTTTTTTGCGTTTTCATTCCTTCTACACGATTTAACCCCAACCTGACCCATTTTGACCAATTTTTGACCCAACCCGACTTAGTTTGACCCGATCCAAAATTTTAATATTTTAAAATAAAATATATTTTTTTAAAATAACAATTATATTTAATATTTTAAAATAAATTATTATTTAAAAAATAGTTATTTTTAATATTTTAACACAAAATATTATTTTTAAAATAATAATTATATTTAATATTTTAAAATATAACTTTTTTTTAAATAATTATTATTTTTAATATTTTAAATGATAATATTATTATTTTTTTAAATCAAATAATAATTTAATTTAAAATTTTAAAATAAAATATTTTCTTAAAATAATTTGAAAATAATAATTAATTTAAATATTTTAAAATAAAATATTCTTTTTAAAATAATTATTATTTTCAAATTATTTATGTGACAACCTCAAAATAGGTCCATTCCACCCAACCCATTCTGAGTCGTCAAATACATGGTACAGAAAACAACTACAACTTTATTACAACAATTATCGTGCAAAATACAACAACACATATGCTGTGAGTTTGAATACAATATATACCAAATGTGACATTGGACACCATCATGTATCAGCACCTCACAAAGGTACCTTACATAAAGGTACAGTCAAAAACTGTTTTAGAAACTATAATATTTGGGAAGTGCTCAAGGAAACCTTCGTACATGGGAGGCCATGCTTCTAGGTTATGATAGATATCATATGGTCACAGAATTATCCTTGGTTGACCCAATAGACCCTAAAGAAAAACGAGAAGATTACTATCATATTCTTCCCAATGGTGAGTCTTCTCTTGACTTATCATTATCTCCACTGTCTCTAATTGAGAATTATACTTCAAACAAACACCAAGATTATATAGGTAGTGCTCGTAGATATACTCAGCAAGTGGATGAGCACAACCCTGTCTTATGATGACACGTGGTTGTATGTCATTAGACATTTTGTATGATAGTGACGAAACACCATTCCAACGTTGGGTTCGCCTCACCCTATTTTCTTCACCAAATATAACTACTAAATGATGACCACCGTTCTATTCCCTTGTTACCCCCGCTCGACCCAGCTACACTCTTATTACCTGAAAGGAATTGTGAAACAAAAGGGTGAGCACAATTAGCCCAGTGAAGAATATCATGACTAAAGATAAATAAATTATCAATAGTCTTCATCAGTAATAAATCAGAGATTTAGAACATATGGTAGATGATAAAAATTTTAACCATAGTTGCAGCGGAACGAGCAATCCATTAGAAGAGTCAAATAGACTATAAAGTCTATTATCTTTTCCATGTTAAAAATCCACCAACAATATTTTATCCCTGTAACATCAATCAACAATTCTGGTCCACAATCATATGAATAACTCATAATCATAACTGTAGTTCTAAATTCCTCTTCTCATCCAGGACGAAGATAATTTTTATCACCTATCTTTACCTGAAACATCAAAGATCATGGTTACACCAAATCACATTTCCTGTTCATAATCATACTAATAACTTCATCTTTGCACTACGGCCAAAGATATTCATTTATATCATCAGTTGGTCATGTTCATCTCAACATCTGTTCATCTTTGCACTACTTGCCAAAGATATTCAACAACATGTCATCTTTGCACTACGGGCCAAAGATATTCATCAACAATTCATCTTTGCACTACAGGCCAAAGATATTCCTCAACAGTTCATATTTGCACTACGGCCAAATATATTCATCAACAATTCATATTTGCACTACAAGCCAAATATATTAATATCTCAAAGAAATATATAATCATTTCAGAATTTATATAAACAATAATTATAACCATGTTGATCAATTTACCTTTGCACTTAAGCTAAAGATATTCACTTATAAATTCAATGGTCATGATCATACCAGTCAACAATTCAACTTTGCACTACTGGCCAAAGAGAACCCATAGTCATGATCATACCAGAAATCTACCCATCTTTACACTCAAGTCAAAGAGAAATATCATCATTAGGGTTATAAAAATGTTATATGTGATAATAAAATAAATATAATCAACATATAGATTTAATCTCAAGAGTAATATTCATAAACCAACTATAATTTGGTTAGAAAAAGAAACCAATTTTGTCGTGAATAGTAACTCGTAAATAGTAACTCATGAATAGTAACTCGTGAATAGTAACTCGACACAAAAAGATAGAAATTTTACAATAAAATACATACCAATATTTCGGTATAATGATATTGAAAGAATAACATTTCTTAAGCTTATAAACAATTTATTTTAATTGTTTATACTTTACTAAATAATGCATTTAATCATCCTAAAATGTCAAACTCATAAGATTTCATCACCAACAACCAAAAACCCTCATAAAAAATCTACATATACCTCATATAGGATTCTCAAGCCATAAAATCCTATTTTCTAATTTTCTTACTTCACAAAACATATTTAATTCATTTCCTCATAATTAGACTATTTTCATGAAAAATACCAAATCAGTTCTAAAAATATTTCTTTTCTGAGATTTTGCATAATATAGTCCCATAGTGAACATATATTTTTCTCATAATTTTTAAAAGTCATTTACTATTTTTCATATGGCCAAAATAGCCGAATATTTAGACATTTATCAAAAATTATACTTTTATCTAAAAATTCTAAAATTCACAGAGTATACTCCTATCATATACATGTACTCCCAATAAAATTTTTATCAATTTTGGAGTTAACCACAAGGAGTTATAAGCGATTACTTTTAAAATAGTCTTTTCCCGTAAAATTCATAACTCTTAATCTATACATCCAAAAATCACCATTTTTGGACACAATCAAGAAAACTCATCAAAATATCATTTCAAATTTTTCCAGAATTTTTGAAGGTCAGAAAAATTACGAAACTGAAAAACATAACAACCCTTAAAATTCCTTACTATCCCTTACCTCAAAAGAGCAGTACTTCTGATCGGTATAAGGCTGAAGAAAACTTGAACTGATAAATAGAAACTCACAAAGTATCTAAATACTCACAAAATACACTCAATAATTTAGAGAGAGAAAGAGAGAAAACTTATGAATTCTGGTGTGATTTTCAATTCTAACATAGCCCTCTATTTATAGGAAAATGTTAGCACGCCGAAGCAGACTTAACCTGCAACCTGATGGCTTTACCTGCTACTATTTTCACCCACCACATTTGAATAAAAATCTCAGCATATTTCTTCACCAACCAAGAGTGGGGCCCACCAATTCTAGAATTTTACACCAAAATGATTAACTCCAAAAATTTAACAATTTCTGAACCAGTCATCTCGTAAAATTCATAACAAATTATACGTTCATTTTTAACGGTTCAAAATTTGTAGATATATACTCAACTTATATATGTATAACATATCCAAATATTACCACGATCCAACGGTCGGATTAAAAATTATAACCCTCGCAAAATATCTCAAAAACCCTAATTTGATTTTCAATACCTCCGTTCCGACAAAAATACAGATAAAACACCTCAACATTAACTTCTTCATTTTAAACCACAAAAATATATCATTCATTTATATCCACATAAAATAAATATTTCCTTATCATATGAATTAATAATTAATTATTCACAGATAATATTACAGAATCACATTTATGACAAACAGGCCGTTCCCAGGAAAGAGGGGGCTTTCCAATAAGGATTTCTCCTTACTGGCGCGCAATTAGATGACCAAACCTCTCCTTAGACAGAACTTTCTAGACATTGTCAATAATGTTATCTAATAATATTATTCAAATAATATGAATTATTGATCTGATAAAGGAAAATACTGTGCAACAACAATTATTGAAACAACAATAATATAAAATATCAACGCAACAATTATTGAATCAATAAAATAAAATATTGAACAATAACTACTGTAACAATTATTGAGTAGTGTCTTCTTACGTAAGAATCAATAATTGGTGCAATACCGTGTGCTACTGTACAATAACGCGTATTACTGTATTTTAACCACCGGGTATTTCAACAGTATTAACGGTAACAACTACGCCGTTATTTGTTAAAACTCAAATTTGTCATTTTCTTCATCCGACAGTTATTCGTTATGGGGCCCACAAATAGCTGCGCCGTCGTACGAATATTCTCCGACAGAAAGAATGTGACGCCCCCAAAATAGGTATACAACATCCATTCTGAGTCGCCAAATACATGGTACAGAAAACAAACTACAACTTCAATAATACAATTGTCATGCAAAATACGACAACACATACTGTGAGTTTAAATACAAATATTGTCTTCTAGACAATATCCACACTCAAATAAATCCTCATTACAATTATTCAAACACTATTTTACAGAAATAGTGAGGATTGCTAAAACATCTTTCTAAAACCATCACTCCATACCCCGACTAGATCCTGCTACGTTCTCACCTCCTGAGAAGAAAAATGGAACAAAAAGGAAAATGGTGAGCTCAACTAGCCCAGTAAATAATATTATAACTAAGATAATATACAACAAATTATCGTTAGTCTTCAACAGGGAAAAATCTGATAGAATATAATCGACAACAAGTTTTAGATCAACAACTGCAGCGGAAACAGCAAACCATTAGAAGAGTCAAGTAGAGAATGAATTCTACTATCTTCCAAGATTTAAAAGTCCATCATCAATATTTTATCCCTGTAACATCGATTAATAATCATCTTTAACCAAATATTCATCTTTGCACTACAGGCCAAAGATATTCATTTGTATCACCAGTCAGTCATGTTCATCTCACCACCTGTTCATCTTTGCACTACAGGCCAAAGATATTCATCAAGTAATCATACATCTTTGCACTACAGGCCAAATATATTCAGTAATATCATCATTTAGGACTGAGGATGATGAAAAATATCTTAAAGAGAACGAATCCAGTGGGACAGAAGGACAAATAGTAGGGATTCGTATAACAGTTTATCCAAGATCAATAATACTTCATAATAATCAATTGTGAAGCAGAATTCAAAAATAAAGATCAAAACATGGATACAATCAAAGATAGTAACCATAATAGACATCTTGGGCAAAAAGAGAAAATTTTATTTTTCGGTGAATAGTGCCGTATTCGTGAATAGTGCCGTATACGTGAATAGTGCCGTATACGTGAATAGTAACTCCGACAAAAAAAGTTCCAAATTTGATAAAAACTCATATCAATATTTCAGCATAATTATATTGAAGAAAATTATATCATTTAAGAAGAAAATAATATCCCTTACCTCAAGATATCAGTACTTCTGGTCGGAATACCGGTATAAGGCTGAAAGAAACTTGCTCTGATGAATAGAAACTCTCAAAGTATCAAAATACTCACAAAATACACTTAATAATCTAGAGAGAGAAAGAGAGAAAACTTGTTTCTGGTGTGATTTTTAATTCTAACTTAGCCCTCTATTTATAGGAAAATTTTAGTAGGCTTGACCTGCAACCTGATGGCTTTACCTGCTACTATTCCCACCCACCATATTTGAAATATAATTCAGCACATTTCTTTACCAACCAAGAGTGGGGCCCACCAATTCTAGAATTTTTCACCAAAATGATTAACTCCAAAAACTCAACAATTTCTGAACCAGTCATCTTGTAAAATTCATAATAAATCATACGTTCATTTTTAACGGTTCCAAATTTGTGGGTATATACTCAACTTATATATGTATAACATATCCAAAAATTACCACGATCCAACGGTCGGATTAAAAATTATAACCCCCGCAAAATATCTCAAAAACCCTGATTTTTAATACCTCTATTCCGACAAAAATACGGATAAAAACCTCAACATTAACTCCTTCATTTTTAACCACAAAAATATATCCCTCATTTATATCCACATAAAATAAATATTTCCTTATCATATGAATCAATAATTAATTATTCACAAATAATATTACAGAATCACATTTATGACAACCAGGCCGTTCCCAGGAAAGAGGGGGCTTTCCAATAAGGATTTCTCCTTACTGGCGCGCAATTAGATGACCAAACCTCTCCTTAGACAGAACTTTCTAGACATTGTCAATAATGTTATCTAATAATATTATTCAAATAATATGAATTATTGATCTGATAATGAAAAATACTGTGCAACAATAATTATTGAAACAACAATAATATAAAATATCAACGCAGTAATTATTGAATCAATAAAATAAAATATTAAACAATAACTACTGTAACAATTATTGAGTAGTGCCTTCTTACGTAAGAATCAATAATTGGTGCAATACCGTGTGCTACTGTATTTTAACCACCGAGTATTTCAACAGTATTAACGGTAACAACTACGCCGTTATTTATAAATAACTTATACTTGTCATTTTCTTCATCCAATCGCTTTCCGTTATGGGGCCCACACAAGGCTGCGCCGTCGTACGAATATTCCCCGACAGCAAGAATATTCCACGACCAAACGAATATTCCCCGACAAAATGAATATTTCATAACCACTTTCTTATTTTGTAAAATTTGCACATTTCACCCATAACCAAAGTATTATATCAAATTAACCCCTTATTATTCACAATAATATTTAGAGAAAATTTGATTTTATTCATTAATAAGTTGGGGTCTTACAACCTCCCCTCCTTATGAAATTTCGTCCTCGAAATTGACGTACGTACCTGATATTTTGAAAAGGTAAGGATACCTCGCTTTCATTTCTGATTCCAACTCCCAGGTCATTTCTTCAATAGCATGGTTTCTCCACAAAACCTTAACTTGTGGTATAACCTTCGTGCGTAGGACATGCTCTTTCCTATCCAAGATCTTAACAGGTACCTCATCGTACGTTAAATCTTCAGCTATCTCATCTGGTTCTAACTCAATAATGTGGTTCGGGTCTTTAACATATTTACGAAGCATAGATATGTGAAAAACATTATGAACACGAGACATGCTTGGAGGTAATGCGAGTCTATATGCCACATTTCCTATTCGCTCAAGAATCTCAAATGGACCAACAAATCTTGGATTGAGCTTTCCTCTCTTCCTAAATCTTGTAACTCCCTTCCATGGTGCAACACGTAACAATACATGATCCCCAATATTAAATTCTACGTCCTTCCGATGAAGATCCGCATAACTCTTTTGTCGATCATGTGCCGTTTGTATACGTTGTCGAATCGTTTGGATCTTCTCTGTAGTAATGCGTACCAACTCTGGTCCCAACAATGTTGCTTCACCCACCTCGTCCCAGCATACTGGAGAACGACATTTTCTTCCATACAACGCCTCGAATGGAGCCACACCTATGCTCGCCTGATAACTGTTGTTGTAGGAGAATTCCACCAATGGTAGGTACTTATCCCCAACTCCCTTTGAGATCTAGGACACAAAGTCTTAATAAATCTTCAAGAGTTTGAATAGTCCTCTCTGATTGTCCGTCCGTTTGAGGATGGTATGCCGAACTGAATCGTAAATCCGTGCCCATAGCTTTCTACAAGCTAACCCAAAATCGTGAAGTGAATCTTGGGTCACGATCCAAAACTATGGATACTGGCATGCCATGCAATCTCACAATCTCGTTCACATACATACTAGTAAGACGTTCAAGGGAATAAGTCTCACGTATCGGCAAGAAATGAGCGGACTTGGTTAATCTATCAACAATAACCCAAATCGCATCTATGCCTTGAGAAACCTTGGGAAGACCCGTAATAAAATCCATAGTAATGTGTTCCCACTTTCATTTCGGGATCTCAAGTGGTTGCAATGGACCCTTTGGTACTTGATGCTCTGCTTTTACACGTTGACAAGTTAAACATCTCGAGATAAACTCCGCGATCTCTCTTTTCATATTGCTCCACCAAAATGTATGTCGAAGATCGTGATACATTTTGGTACTCCCAGGATGGATTGCAAATGGTTTATTGTCTGCCTCCATCATGATCTTGTACTTCAAATCAGAATCGTTAGGAACACAAAGTCTGGAGTGGACTCGAAGTATTCCTTCTTCATCGATTCTTGCTTCTGGAATAGCACCTTCTTGAACTTTCTTCTTCATACGCATCAGCTCCCGGTCTGTGGCTTAAGCAACTTTAACTTTATCGATTAAAGTTGATTCTACGCGTATACTTGACATCATCGCACTCGTACTCGCGTACAATCTTCTACTCAACGCGTCAGCTACCACGTTCGCTTTTCCAGGATGGTATGGTCAGAATAGGTTCCGAATGAGTCGCCTCTTGAGCTATTGAAAAATCTTCTTGCATTCCTCGCTCCATACGAATTTTGTATCTTTCTGAGTCAGCTAAGTTAACGGAGTAGAGATTCGAGAAAATCCTTCCACGAATCTCCGATAGTAACCAGCTTAGCCCGAAAAGTTATGTACTTTGGTCACCGACTTCGGTTGCTCTCAATTGTGATTCATATCCCAATCTTGGATATCACGTCACAATGGCACCTATCAGTTTACTACCATACGAATATGGCATCCCCTACGAATAGTCTGGCTTCAATGCATTCCACAAAGGAAGTCACCAGATAGAGGCTCGGTTATCAACTTCTATAGTTGGGTTTTTAACTCCTGAAGTTCAATAGGAGCCATTCGATATGAGATTTTAGAAGAGAGTTTTGTACCAGATTCAAAGATGATACAAAATTCAATATCACGCGTAGGCCAAGAAATTCTTTAGGAAATACGTCAGGGATTTTACTAACAACAGAAATATCATTCAATTCTGACGTATTTTTGTTCAAGTCCATGACATGGCTAAGAAAGCTTGACATCCGTTTTTCAATAAACGAATGACTTTATGGCTTGATATGAAAGAGTTTGACTTCAATGGTTTGGTTGCTTGAATTCGAATAACAGGTTGCTTAAGAATATGAAAACTAACAACCTTACGAAAGCAATCAATTTTGGCATGATGAGTAGTTAACCAATTAATCCCTAAAATCACGTCAAATGCAAGTATCTTTAAAGAGATAAGATCAACAGGTAATATGATGGTGCCAACTTGGATCAAACAAGATTTATAAACAGTGGATGTAACGCAAGTTTCTCCTAACGGAGTTTCAACAGATAAGTCAAAGTCTAATTTCTCCAAAGTCAAGTTTAAACGTTGAGCACAAGCAGGAGAGATAAAAGAATGGGTAGAACCGGTATCTAGTAAAGTATAAACTTCACAAGAATTCAAGATTAGCTTACCCGTGATCACCTCGTTCGGGTTTCTCGTGTTTTGGCCAGTCACGACAAACGCCCTTCCAGGAACCGCTGATTTCGACTTATCCGAGACAACTTTTGGAGTCACCATCCCCGCTGAACTTGGTTTTGCTACAGAACACTCTCGAGCTATATGACCCTCCTTTCCACAGTTATAACATACCTTGGATTGTTGTGGGCAGTTTGGGCTGATATGTCACTCTTTCCCACATTTGTAACATACGACCGGTGGTCGTTCTCCTCCCCTAGAAACAGTTGATGTTTGTGCTGACGTCTTCACGTTATCATTGTTGTACCTTCTCTTCTTAAAATCTCCTCCCGACTCGCTCCTTCTATTATCACGACCACGATTACCACCAGAGTGGTTACCGCTTTTGTCCGAATGTTTTCCTCCCTGCTGGTTTTCATTGCTTCGATGACTGCCGCCACCGGTATGACCCTGGTTGTGGTCCCTCGGTTGCACATACTCATTATCTCGCTCTAATAATTGAGCCCTGTTTACAACATCTGAATATAAAAAAAATTTATGAGAGATAAGATATTGCCGAATCTCGGGTTTTAGACCTCTCAGAAACATCCTTGTCATTCGTTCCTTATTTTCGACCAAATGAGGTGCAAACCTGGATAACTCTGCAACTTCGTCTCGTACTGGAACACCGTCATGTTGTTTTGTTCCAGTCTGATAAACTCCACCTCCTTCATATGACGAATACTTTCAGGAAAGTACTTGTCATTGAACAGTTTTTGAAATGTTTCCCAGGACATGTTGAGTGCGTCAGGCTGGGTACGCTTCACAGACTCCCACCAGTAGTCTGCCTCACCGCGGAACATAAAGGTGGCGAATGGAACCTTCTGTTCCTCCGTGCATCTCAAGACATCGAATATCTTGGTAATTTGCTTGACCCACGTTTCCGCCATGATCGGATCCGGCTTTCCCTTAAATTCTGGTGGTCCCAATTCTTTGAACTGCTTAGCTATGACAAACCGCGCGTTGTTATCATTTCCACCCGTATTCTGCACACGAGTCTCCCTCGTCTGATTTTGCATGAACTGCAAAAAGTTCCTAAACATTCCATCATTCATCGTTTGCTCGGTAACGTTGTTTACAGGAGGAATATTGCCTTCCTGTTGCACGTTCCCCTGGATGGTGATCAAAGGTGTCTTCACGGTCTGATTTACTCCATTATTAACGTTCTCAGCTGCCATTCTTAAATACTGCCATAAAACAAGGGTTAATAGTCATGTCATATATTATCCCTATACTCTGACCGACCAAATAAACTTAGTCAGGTCATACTAGCGAAGGAATTCCCCGTCTCTCCCCTCCTAGTTCTTGTCTCACATCTCAGCCAGGGATCATATCCCTAAGCTCTGATACCAACTGTGACTCCCCCAAAATAGGTATACAACACCCATTCTGAGTCGCTAAATACATGGTACAGAAAGCAAACTACAACTTCAATAATACAATTGTCGTGCAAAATACGACAACACATACTGTGAGTTTAAATACAAATATTGTCTTCTGGACAATATCCACACTCAAATAAATTCTCATTACAATTATTCAAACACTATTTTACAGAAATAGTGAGGACTGCTAAAACATATTTCTAGAACTATCACTCCATACCCCGACTAGATCCTGCTACGTTCTCACCTCCTGAGAAGAAAAATGGAACAAAAAGGAAAAGGGTGAGCTCAACTAGCCCAGTAAATAATATTATAACTAAGATAATATACAACAAATTATCGTTAGTCTTCAACAGGGAAAAATCTAATAGAATATAATCGACAACAAGTTTTAGATCAACAACTGCAGCGGAAACAGCAAACCATTAGAAGAGTCAAGTAGAGAATGAATTCTACTATCTTCCAAGATTTAAAAGTCCATCATCAATATTTTATCCCTGTAACATCGATTAATAATCATCTTTAACCAAATATTCATCTTTGCACTACAGGCCAAAGATATTCATTTGTATCACCAGTCAGTCATGTTCATCTCAACACCTGTTCATCTTTGCACTACATGCCAAAGATATTCATCAAGTAATCATACATCTTTGCACTACAGGCCAAAGATATTCAGTAATATCATCATTTAGGACTGAGGATGATGAAAAATATCTTAAAAAGAACGAATCCAGTGGGACAGAAGGACAAATAGTAGGGATTCGTATAACAGTTTATCCAAGATCAATAATACTTCATAATAATCAATTGTGAAGCAGAATTCAAAAATAAAGATCAAAACATGGATACAATCAAAGATAGTAACCATAATAGACATCTTGGGCAAAAAGAAAAAATTTTATTTTTCGGTGAATAGTGCCGTATTCGTGAATAGTGCCGTATACGTGAATAGTGCCGTATACGTGAATAGTAACCCCGACACAAAAAGTTTCAAACTTGATAAAAAACTCATATCAATATTTCAGCATAATGATATTGAAGAAAATAATATCATTTAAGAAGGAAATAATATCCCTTACCTCAAAATATCAGTACTTCTGGTCGGAATACCGGTATAAGGCTGAAAGAAACTTGCTCTGATGAATAGAAACTCTCAAAGTATCTAAATACTCACAAAATACACTCAATAATCTAGAGATAGAAAGAGAGAAAACTTGTTTCTGGTGTGATTTTCAATTCTAACTTAGCCCTCTATTTATAGGAAAATTTTAGTAGGCTTGACCTGCAACCTGATGGCTTTACCTGCTACTATTCCCACCCACCACATTTGAAATATAATTCAGTACATTTCTTCACCAACCAAGAGTGGGGTCCACCAATTCTAGAATTTTCCACCAAAATGATTAACTCCGAATATTCAACAATTTCTAAACCAGTCATCTTGTAATCATAATAAATCATACGTTCATTTTTAACGGTTCAAAATTTGTGGGCATATACTCAACTTATATATGTATAACATATTCAAAAATTACCACGATCCAACGGTCGGATTAAAAATTATAACCCCCGCAAAATATCTCAAAAACCCTGATTTTTAATACCTCCATTCCGACAAAAATACGGATAAAAACCTCAACATTAACTCCTTCATTTTTAACCACAAAAATATATCCCTCATTTATATTCACATAAAATAAATATTTCCTTATCATATGAATCAATAATTAATTATTCGCAAATAATATTACAGAATCACATTTATGACAACCAGGCCGTTCCCAGGAAAGAGGGGGCTTTCCAATAAGGATTTCTCCTTACTGGCGCGCAATTAGATGATCAAACCTCTCCTTAGACAGAACTTTCTAGACATTGTCAATAATGTTATCTAATAATATTATTCAAATAATATGAATTATTGATCTGATAATGAAAAATACTGTGCAACAACAATTATTGAAACAACAATAATATAAAATATCAACGCAGCAATTATTGAATCAATAAAATAAAATATTGAACAATAACTACTATAACAATTATTGAGTAGTGCCTTCTTACGTAAGAATCAATAATTGGTGTAATACCGTGTGCTACTGTATTTTAACCACCGGGTATTCCAACAGTATTAACGGTAACAACTACGCCGTTATTTATAAATAACTTATACTTGTCGTTTTCTTTATCCAATCGCTTTCCGTTATGGGGCCCACACAAGGCTGCGCCGTCGTACGAATATTCCCCGACAGCAAGAATATTCCACGACCAAACGAATATTCCCCGACAAAATGAATATTTTATAACCACTTGCTTATTTTGCAAAATTTGCACATTTCACCCATAACCAAAGTATTATATCAAATTAACCCCTTATTATTCACAATAATATTTAGAGAAAATTTGATTTTATTCTTTAATAAGTTGGGGTCTTACAAAGAATATTCCACGACCAAACGAATATTCTCCGACAACAATGATTATTTTATAACCACTTGTTTATTTTGAAAAAAAATTCACATTTCACCCATAACTTTAAACTTTTATCAATTTAACCATTTACTGAATAGTAATTATAAGAAAAATTGAATACTTTTATTTCATAAAATTCGGGGTCTTACAATCTCCCCTCCTTATGAAATTTCGTCCCCGAAATTTACGTATCTGGTATTTCGAAGAGTTGAGAATACCTTGCTTCCATTTCAGATTCTATCTCTCAGATCATCATGATTTCTCCATTGCTCATCTCCCATGATAACTTCATTTGGGTTCCTCATTTGTTGGGAAGTCATGACAACCGCCATCCCTCGAACTACTCGGCTTTGACTTGTCTAGAGCAGCATTTGGCGTCATCATTACCGTTGGAATATACTTTTCTATAGTACATATTCCTCCCTCAACTGCCTCTTCGTACTCCTCATTCATGATCTGAATCATCAATCTTCGATCCATATCGGATTCAGGTTGACCGCTATGTACAGGGTAATTCAAAACTCGATGTTGGGTTCTCCCAATTGCTTTCTAAAAAGAGAAATTCATATCATCTATTTTAGCCTTCTTAGATCGAACATCTCTTTCCACAATATCCACGTGTCGTGCGGATTTTACCCATGCATCACTTATTCTCACTCGTTCAGTTTTTTCTTCTTTCAGCTCAGATTCCATTTTTATCATCTTATACTCTGCCAAAGAATGCTTCTGTTCAAGCATCACATATCGAGTAACATAAGCTTGAATTGTTGCATCCTTTTGTTCCACGACCGCCTGTCGTTCTTCTGTCTGCTCTTCTAACTCGTGAATACGATTTTAAAATTCTACATTTTGATCATATAATACCTCTAATAAACTCTCCTCAGGTACTTCTTCTTCCTCTTCTTCCTCAGTCTCAGCTGTTACCTCTGCGACTATCTCGGGTGCAACTATCAATTCTTCACTCACCACATGGATATCTCTAATTCCTTCTTCGTCTGACATCACATTATCACGGTTAGTGATTAGAGGTATCCCCAGAGTCTCATTCACTCCATTGTTAGCATTCTCAACTGCCATTCTCAAATACTGGCATAAAATAAAGGTTAATTAAACAAATTAACATATCACATAATATTCCGATATTATGACTGACCAACAAATAAGCTTAGGTAGGACACACTAGCAAAGGATTTACTCATCTCTCCCCTCCTAGTTGTATTTCCCCGATCTCCGCCAGAGATCATATCCCTAAGCTCTGATACCACCTGTGACAACCCCAAAATAGGTCCATTCCACCTAACCCATTCTGAGTCGTCAAATACATTGTACAAAAAACAACTACAACTTTATTATAACAATTGTCGTGCAAAATACAATAACACATATGCTGTGAGTTCGAATATAATATATACCAAATGTGACATTGGACACCATCATGTATCAGCACCTCACAAAGGTACCTTACATAAAGGTACAGTCAAAAACTGTTTTAGAAACTAGAATCTTTGGGAAGTGCTCAAGGAAACCTTCGTACATGGGAGGCCATGCTTCTAGGTTATGATAGATATCATATGGCCACAGAATTATCCTTAGTTGACCCAATAGACCCCAAAGAAAAACGAGAAGATTACTATCATATTCTTCCCAATGGTGAGTCTTCTCTTGACTTATCATTATCTCCACTGTCTCTAATTGAGAATTATACTTCAAACAAACACCAAGATTATATAGGTAGTGCTCGTAGATATACTCAGCAAGTGGATGAGCACAACCCTGTCTTATGATGACACGTGGTTGTATGTCATTAGACATTTTGTATGATAGTGACGAAACACCATTCCAACGTTGGGTTCGCCTCACCCTATTTTCTTCACCAAATATAACTACTAAATGATGACCACCGTTCTATTCCCTTGTTACCCCCGCTCGACCCAGCTACACTCTTATTACCTGAAAGGAATTGTGAAACAAAAGGGTGAGCACAATTAGCCCAGTGAAGAATATCATGACTAAAGATAAATAAATTATCAATAGTCTTCATCAGTAATAAATCAGAGATTTAGAACATATGGTAGATGATAAAAATTTTAACCATAGTTGCAGCGGAACGAGCAATCCATTAGAAGAGTCAAATAGACTATAAAGTCTATTATCTTTTCCATGTTAAAAATCCACCAACAATGTTTTATCCCTGTAACATCAATCAACAATTCTGGTCCACAATCATATGAATAACTCATAATCATAACTGTAGTTCTAAATTCCTCTTCTCATCCAGGACGAAGATAATTTTTATCACCTATCTTTACCTGAAACATCAAAGATCATGGTTACACCAAATCACATTTCCTGTTCATAATCATACTAATAACTTCATCTTTGCACTACGGCCAAAGATATTCATTTATATCATCAGTTGGTCATGTTCATCTCAACATCTGTTCATCTTTGCACTACTGGCCAAAGATATTCAACAGCATGTCATCTTTGCACTACGGGCCAAAGATATTCATCAACAATTCATCTTTGCACTACAGGCCAAAGATATTCCTCAACAGTTCATATTTGCACTACGGCCAAATATATTCATCAACAATTCATATTTGCACTACAGGCCAAATATATTAATATCTCAAAGAAATATATAATCATTTCATAATTTATATAAACAATAATTATAACCATGTTGATCAATTCACCTTTGCACTTAAGCTAAAGATATTCACTTATAAATTCAATGGTCATGATCATACCAGTCAACAATTTAACTTTGCACTACTGGCCAAAGAGAACCCATAGTAATGATCATACCAGAAATCTACCCATCTTTACACTCAAGTCAAAGAGAAATATCATCATTAGGGTTATAAAAATGTTATATGTGATAATAAAATAAATATAATCAACATATAGATTTAATCTCAAGAGTAATATTCATAAACCAACTATAATTTGGTTAGAAAAAGAAACCAATTTTGTCATGAATAGTAACTCGTAAATAGTAACTCATGAATAGTAACTCGTGAATAGTAACTCGACACAAAAAGGTAGAAATTCTACAATAAAATACATACCAATATTTCGGTATAATGATATTGAAAGAATAACATTTCTTAAGCTTATAAACAATTTATTTTAATTGTTTACACTTTACTAAATAATGCATTTAATCATCCTAAAATGCCAAACACATAAGATTTCATCACCAATAACCAAAAACCCTCATAAAAAATCTGCATATACCTCATATAGGATTCTCAAGCCATAAAATCCTATTTTCTAATTTTCTTACTTCACAAAACATATTTAATTCATTTCCTCATAATTAGACCATTTTCATGAAAAATAATAAATCAGTTCCAAAAATATTTCTTTTCTGGGATTTAGCATAATATAGTCCCATAGTGAACATATATTTTTCTCAGAATTTTTAAAAGTCATTTACTATTTTTCATATGGCCAAAACAGCTGAATATTTAGACATTTATCAAAAATTATACTTTTACCTAAAAATTCTAAAATTCACAGAGTATACTCCTATCATATACATGTACTCCCAATAAAATTTTTATCAATTTTAGAGTTAACCACAAGGAGTTATAAGCGATTACTTTTAAAATAGTCTTTTCCCGTAAAATTCATAACTCTTAATCTATACATCCAAAAATCACCATTTTTGGACACAATCAAGAAAACTCATCAAAATATCATTTCAAATTTTTTCAGAATTTTTGAAGGTCAGAAAAATTACGAAACTGAAAAATATAACAACCCTTAAAATCTCTTACTATCCCTTACCTCAAAAGAGCAGTACTTCTGATCGGTATAAGGCTGAAGAAAACTTGCACTGATGAATAGAAACTCACAAAGTATCTAAATACTCACAAAATACACTCAATAATCTAGAGAGAGAAAACTTATGGTGTGATTTTCAATTCTAACTTAGCCCTCTATTTATAGAAAAATGTTAGCACGCCGAAGCAGACTTAACCTCCAAACTGATGGCTTTACCTGCTACTATTCCCACCCACCACATTTGAATAAAAATCTCAGCATATTTCTTCACCAACCAAGAGTGGGGCCCACCAATTTTAGAATTTTCCACCAAAATGATTAACTCCGAAAATTCAACAATTTCTAAACTAGTCATCTCGTAAAATTCATAACAAATTATACGTTCATTTTTAACGGTTCAAAATTTGTACACATATACTCAACTTATATATGTATAACATATCCAAATATTACCACGATCCAACGGTCGGATTAAAAATTATAACCCTCGTAAAATATCTCAAAAACCCTAATTTGATTTTCAATACCTCCGTTCTGACAAAAATACAGATAAAACACCTCAACATTAACTCCTTCATTTTTAACCACAAAAATATATCATTCATTTATATCCACATAAAATAAATATTTCCTTATCATATGAATCAATAATTAATTATTCACAAATAATATTACAGAATCACATTTATGACAACCAGGCCGTTCCCAGGAAAGAGGGGGCTTTTCAATAAGGATTTCTCCTTATTGGCGCGCAATTAGATGACCAAACCTCTCCTTAGACAGAACTTTTTAGACATTGCCAATAATGTTATCTAATAATATTATTCAAATAATATGAATTATTGATCTGATAAAGAAAAATACTGTGCAGCAACAATTATTGAAACAACAATAATATAAATTATCAACGCAACAATTATTGAATCAATAAAATAAAATATTGAACAATAACTACTGTAACAATTATTGAGTAGTGTCTTCTTACGTAAGAATCAATAATTGGTGCAATACCGTGTGCTACTGTACAATAACGCGTATTACTGTATTTTAACCACCGGGTATTTCAACAGTATTAACGGTAACAACTACGCCGTTATTTGTTAAAACTCAAATTTGTCGTTTTCTTCATCCGACAGTTATTCGTTATGGGGCCCACAAATAGCTGCGCCGTCGTACTAATATTCTCCGACAGAAAGAATATTCCACGACCAAACGAATATTCCCCGACAACAATGATTATTTTATAACCACTTGTTTATTTTGAAAAAAAATTCACATTTCACCCATAACTTTAAACTTTTATCAATTTAACCATTTACTGAATAGTAATTATAAGAAAAATTGAATACTTTTATTTCATAAAATTCGGGGTCTTACAATTTAAAGAAAATATTTTAATTTAAAATATTAAATTAAATTATTATTTTCAAGAAAAAATCTTAAAAATATTTATTTTTTTAAGAATGAGTAAAGTTTCATAAAATATAGATTCAAAAAAAGTAAATTAAAATTTTTTAAATCTTAATTTTTTTTAAGAAAATTTACACATCTTTAAAAAAATTATTTTTGTATTATGAAAATAAAGTTTTATTTTTGAATAAATATTTTTTAAAATTTACACATTTTTTTAAAAAATAAAAAAAATTAAATTTTTTCCCTAAAAATAAAAATTACTTTTCAAAAATTTTAATTTATTATTTTTTTCAATTAAATTGAATCAATTTTTTTATTTATCTTTTACTGTTTTTTGTATTTTAATTTCTAGTTTTAGTCCTTAATTTTAAAAATTCTAATATTAAGAATACATATAATAATGATAAAGGTATTAAAAAAAATTCTGAAAATAAAGTTTTACATAAAAAAAATGAAAAACATCTAATTTATTTTTTTAAAATAAATTTCTTATTTAATTTTTTCGAATCTATATTTTATAAGACCCCAACTTTTTATAAATAAAATCAAATTTTCTTTATTCATTATTTTGAACAATAAGGTGTTAATTTGATATAATGCTTTGGTTATGGGTGAAATGTGCAAAATTTTTAAAATAAACAAGTGATTATAAAATATTCATTGTTGTCGGGGAATATTCGTTTGGTCATGGAATATTCTTGTTGTCGGGGAATATTCGTACAATGGCGCAACTATTTGTGGACTCCATAACAGAAAATGGTCGGATGAAGAAAATGACAAGTTTGAGTTTTTACAAATAATGGCGTAGTAGTTACCGTTAATACTGTTGGAATACCCGATGGTTAAAATAAAGTAATATGTGTGGTTGCACAGTAGCACACGGTATTGCATAGTATTGTTAAATTATTGATCCTTACGTAAGAAGGCACTACTCAATAATTGTTACAGTAATTATTGTTCAATATTTTATTTTATTGATTCAATAATTGCTACGTTGATATTTTATATTATTGTTGTTTCAATAATTGTCACTACACAGTATTTCTCATTATCAGATCAATAATTCATATTATTTGAATAATATTACTAGATAGCTTTATTGGCAATGTCTAAGAAAATTCTGTCTAAGGAGAGGTTTGGTCATCTAATTGCGCGTCAGTAAGGAGAAATCCTTATCGAAAAGCCCCCTCTTTCCTAGGACCGACCTAGTTGTCACAATTGTGATTCTATGATATTATTTGTGAATAATTAATTATTGATTTATATAATAAGGAAATATTTAATTTATGTGGATGGATAGGAAAATATTTATTTTGTGTGGATATAAATGAAGGAATTAATGTCGAGGTGTTTTATTAGTATTTTGTTGGAATGGATGTATTAAAAATCGTTCGTATGTGGATTTCGGACATTTTTTGTTTGAAATTTAGAAAAGTTTTCTTATACAAAGTTGTATAGAATTAAATTTCATATGGAAAGGACATGAGATTTGAATTTTTCTGATAAAAAAACTATTTATTATGAATTATTGAAGTTTCAAAAAATAAAATATTTTTATTAAAATTATGGGTGGGATCCACTTTTATTTTTAAAACATGTGGGCTGCTAATTTTTTCCCAAGATGGCATGCTAGTCTTGGATGGCTAGCATGCGTAGAATGAAGAAAATATAATATATTATTTTATTAATTTAGTCTCCTTTGGCGTTCCAGCATTTTTCTATAAATAGGGTGCTTAGTTAGAATTGAAAATCACACCAGAAACAAGTTTTTCTCTCTCTCTCTACATTATCGAACGTATTTTGTGAGTATTTAGATACTTTGAGAGTTGATATTCAGTGCAAGTTTCATTTGACTTTACATCTGATATTCCGATCAGAAATACTGTTATTTTAAGGTAAGGGATGTTATTTTTTTCGTAAATGATATTATTTCTTTCAATATCATTATGCCGAAATATTAGTATGAATTTTATTATGGAATTTCTACCTTTTTGTGTCGGGGTTACTATTCACGTATACGGTACTATTCACGTATATGACACTATTCACGAATACGACACTATTCACTAAAAAATAAAATTTTCTTTTCTTTGTCCAAGATGTCTATTGTGGTTACTATATTTGATTATATCCATGTTGTGATCTTTATTTTTGAATTCTGCTCCACAATTGATTATTATGGAGTATTTTTAAACTTGGATAAACTGTAGTATGAATCCCTAATATTTGTTCTTTTGTCTCACTTGATTCGTTTTATTTAAGATATTTTTTATCATCCTCAGTCATAAATAATGATATTATTGAATATCTTTGGTCTGTAGTGCAACGATGAATGATTAACTGATGAATATCTTTGGCTCGTTGATGAACAGGTGTTGAGATGAACATGACCAACGGGTGATACAAATGAATATCTTTGGCCTGTAGTGCAAAGATGAATATTTGATTCAAAGATATATATTGATTGATGTTACAGGGATAAAATATTGATGATGAACTTTTAAATTTATAGATGATAGTATATTTCATTCTCTACTTAACTCTTCTAATGAATTGTTATTTCCGCTGCAGTTGTTGATCTAAAATTTAGTGTCTATTATATTCTATCAGATTTTTTCCTGTTGAAGACAATTGATAATTTGTTGTATATTATCTTAGTTATAATATTCTTTACTAGGCTAGTTGAGCTCACCCTTTTCCTTTTTGTTCCATTTTTCTTCTCAGGAGGTGAGAATATAGTAGGAACTAGTCGGGATATGGAGTGATGGTTCTAGAAAGTTATTTTAGTAGTCCTCACTATTTTTGTAAAATAGTTTATCAATAATTGTAATGAGGACTCCTTTTGAGTTTTAATACTGTCTATTAGACAATAATTGTATTTAAACTCACAGTATATGTGTCGTCGTATTTTCCACGACAATTGTATTAATAAAATTGTATTTATTTCTGTACCATGTATTTGACAACTCAGAATGAGTGATGTATACCTATTTTGGGGGCGTCACAGTTGGTATCAGAGCTTAGGGATATGGTCTCTGGCGGAGATCGGGGAATAGAACTAAGATGGGAGAGATAAGTAAATCATTCGCTAGTGTGTCCTACCTAAGCTTATTTGTTGGTCGGTCATAATATAGGGATATTATGTGATATGTTAATTTGTTTAATTAACCCTTGTTTTATGGCAGTATTTAAGAATGGCAGCTGAGAACGTTAACAATGGAGCGTATGAGACTGTGGAAACACCTTTAGTCACCAATCAAGAGAACGTGCAACAAGAAGACAATATTCCTCCTGTAAACAACACTACCGAACAAACGATGAATGATGGAATGTTTAGAAGCTTTTTGCAGTTCATGCAAAATCAGACGAGGGAGACTCGAGTACAAAATACGGGTGGAAATGATAGCAACGCGCGGTTTGTCACAGCCAAGTAGTTCAAGGAGTTGGGACCACCAGAATTCTGGAGAAAGCCGGATCCGATTAAGGCAGAAACGTGGGTCAAGCAAATTACCAAGATATTCGATGTCTTGGGATGCATAAAAAAATAGAAGGTTCCATTCGCCACCTTTATATTTCGTGGTGAGGTAGATTACTGGTGGGAATCTGTGAAGCGTACCCAGCCAGCAACATTTAACATGTCTTGGGAAAGATTTCAGAAACTGTTCAATGAGAAGTACTTTCCTGAAAGTATTCGTCATATGAAGGAGGTAGAGTTTATTAGACTGGAACAAAATAACATGACGGTGTCCCAGTACGAGGCGGGATTCGCAGAGTTATCCAGGTTTTCACCTCATTTGGTAGAGAATGAGGAACGAATGACACGGATGTTTCTGAGAGGTCTAAAACCCGATATTCGGCAATATCTTATCTCTCATAAATTTTCTTTATATTCAGATGTTGTAAACAGGGCTCAATTATTAGAGCGAGATAATGAGTATGTTCAACCGAAGGACCACAAGCAGGGTCATACCGGTGACAGCAATCATCGGAGTGATGATAACCAGCGCATAGGGAAAAATACGGACAAAAACGGTAACCACTCGGGTGGTAATCGTGGCCATGATAATAGGAGAGGTGAGCCAAGTGAAAATTTTAAAAAGAGGACATTCAACAATTACGGGAAGACATCAGCACCAGCACCAACAACAAATTTTAAGGGAGGAGAACGACCGCCAGTTAGATGCTACAAATGCGGAGAGGAGGGACACATAAGCCCAAACTATTCACAACCTTCCAAGGTATGTTTCAATTATGGAAAAGACGGTCATATAGCCCGATTTTGTCCGGTAGCAAAGTCAAGTCCAACTGGGACGGCGGCACCAAAGGCGACTACGGACAAAACAAAGTCGGTGGTTTAAGGGAGGGCGTTTGTCGTGACTGGCTTAAACGCGAGAAATCTGAACGAGGTGATCACGGGTAAGCTAATCATAAACTCTTGCGAAGTTTATACTTTGTTAGATACCGGTTCTACCCATTCTTTTATCTCTCCTGCTTGTGCTCAACGTTTGAACTTGACTCCGGAGAAATTAGACTGTGACTTATCTGTGAAGACTCCGTTAGGAGAAACTTTCATTACATCCATTGTTTATAAATCTTGTTTGATCCAAGTTGGTACCATCACATTACCTGTTGATCTTATCTCTTTAAAGATACTTGCTTTTGATGTGATTTTAGGGATTGATTGGTTAACTACTCATCATGCCAAAATTGATTATTTTCGTAAGGTTGTTAGTTTTCATATTCCTAACCAACCTGTCATGCGAATTCAAGCGACCAAGCCACTAAAGTCAATCACTGTCATATCAAGCCATAAAGTCATTCGTTTATTGAAAAATGGAAGTCAAGCTTTCTTAGCCCATGTTATGGAATTGAACAAAAACACGTCAGATTTGAATAATATTTCTGTTGTTAGTGAATTTCCTGACGTATTTCCTGAAGAACTTCCCGGTCTACCCCCAGAACGTGAAGTTGAATTCTTTATTGACCTTAAACCTGGTACAAAGCCCATTTCTAAAATTCCATATCGAATGGCTCCTATTGAACTTCAGAAGTTAAAAGTCCAACTACAGGAGTTGTTAGACATCGGTTTAATTCGTCCTAGTACATCTCCTTGGGGTGCTCCTGTTTTATTCGTAAAGAAGAAAGACGGGAGTATGCGACTTTGTATTGACTACCGAGAATTAAATCATGTCACCATCAAGAATAGGTATCCACTACCTAGCATTGATGACCTGTTTGACCAGTTACAAGGAGCACAATTCTTTTCAAAGATCGATCTTCGTTCTGGATATCATCAGCTGAAGATTAAAACTGAAGATATTCTGAAGACTGCCTTCAGAACTCGGTACGGGCATTATGAATTCTTAGTCATGTCTTTTGGATTGACTAATGCTCATGTTGCTTTCATGGATATGATGAACTGTGTGTTCAAAGAATATCTAGATCAGTTCGTTGTTGTCTTTATTGATGACATCCTCATCTATTCTAAAAGCCGTGAAGATCATGAGCACCATTTGAAGCTAGTACTTCAAAGGCTTCGCGATAACAAGATATATGTCAAGCTAAAGAAATGCGAATTCTGACTTGAGAAAGTAGCATTCCTTGGGCACGTGGTGTCAAAGCATGGAGCATCTGTTTACCCAGCGAAGATTGAAGCCATACAAAGTTGGGAGCAACCGAAGTCAATGACCGAAGTACGTAACTTTCTGGGCTTAGCTGGTTATTATCGGAGATTCGTGAAAGAATTTTCTCAAATCGCTACTCTGTTAACTCAGCTGACTCGAAAAGATACAAAATTCGGTTGGAGCGAGGAATGCGAGAAGAGTTTCCAAGAGCTCAAAAGGAGACTCATTTCGGTACCTGTTCTGACAATACCATCTGGTTCGGATAGATTTGTTATCTACAGCGATGCTTCAGGCAAAGGGTTAGGATGTGTTCTCATGCAACATGGGAAAGTCATAGCCTATGCCTCGTGACAACTCAAAGAGTATAAGAGGAATTATCCTACTCATGATTTGGAGTTGGCAGCAGTCATTTTCGTATTGAAGATCTGGAGACACTACTTGTATGAGGAGAAAGTGGAAATTTATACGGATCATAAGAGCCTTAAATATTTCTTCACCCAAAAGGAACTCAACATGCGGTAACGACATTGGCTTGAGCTGTTGAAAGATTACGATCATACCATCCAATACCATCCTGAAAAAGCAAACGTGGTAGCTGACGCATTGAGTTGAAGATCATATGCGGGTATGAGTGCGATGTTGTTAACACAAAAGCCCATTTTGTATGACTTGCAAAGGATGGAGATAGAGGTAAAGGCTCCAAGTACCCACATGAGGATATTAAACATACGAGTAGAACCGACTTTAATCGAGAAAGTTAAAGCTACTCAAGCTACGGACTTGGGGCTGATGCGTATGAAGAAGAAAGTGAAAGAAGGTATTATTCCAGAAGCAGGAATCGATGAAGAAGGAATACTTCGAGTCAACTCCAGATTTTGCGTTCCTAACGATTCTGACTTGAAGCATAGAATCATGATGGAGGCACATAACACACCATTTGCAATCCATCCTGGGAGTACCAAAATGTATCATGATCTTCGACATACATTTTGGTGGAGCAATATGAAGAGAAAGATCGCGGAGTTTATCTCAAGGTGTTTAACCTGTCAACGTGTAAAGGCGGAGCATCAACTGTCAAAGGGTCCATTGGAACCACTTGAGATTCCGAAATAGAAGTGGGAACACATTACTATAGATTTTGTTACGGGTCTTCCCAAGGTTTCTCAAGGTATAGATGCAATTTGGGTTATTGTTGATAGATTAACCAAGTCTGCTCATTTCTTGCCTATACGTGAGACTTATTCCCTTGAACGTCTTGCTCGTATGTATGTAAATGAGATTGTAAGATTGCATGGCATGCCAGTATCTATAGTTTCGGATCGCGACCCAAGATTCACTTCACGATTTTGGGTTAGCTTGCAGAAAGCTATGGGAACGGATTTACGATTCAGTTTGGCATACCATCCTCAAACGGACGACCAATCAAAAAGGACTATTCAAACTCTTGAAGATCTATTAAGACTCTGTGTCCTAGATTTCAAAGGGAGTTGGGATAAGTATTTACCATTGGTGGAATTTTCCTACAACAACAGTTATCAAGCAAGTATAGGCATGGCTACATTTGAGGCGTTGTATGGAAGAAAATATCGTTCTCCAGTATGCTGGGACGAGGTAGGTGAAGCAACGTTGTTGGGACCAGAATTGGTACATATGACTGTAGAAAAGATCCAAACGATTCGACAATGTATACAAACGACACAAGATCGACAAAAGAGTAATGCAGATCTTCATCGAAAGGACGTGAAATTTAATATTGGGGATCATGTATTGTTACGTGTTGCACCATGTGTAAGACCCCAACTTTTATAAATAAAGATGAATTTTCTATAAATATCATTTTTGAATATTATGGAGTTAATTTGATATAATGTTATAGTTGTGGGTAATATTTATAAATTTTACAAAGTACGTAAGTTGTTATATAATATTCGATTGGTCGGGGAATATTCGTTTTAACAGGGAATATTCGTACAACGACACAATCATTGGTGGACCCCACAACAGAATTATTGTCGGATTGAGAAAACGACAAAAATATTTTATTAAAAATAACGGCGGAAGTTTTACCATTGTTATTGTTGAACTACTCGGTAGTAAAAGTACAGTAATATGTGTGGTTGCATAGTAGCACACGTGTATTGATTATTAATACTTATGTGAGAAGTCACTCAGTTTGATTCAATTATTGTCAGTTAATAATATGAATTATTTAGCGATAATGACATTTTGTTTTATTCGTATTATTAACGTAATAAAACAGAAACATCTTTTTTATATAAAACAGAATACTTTATTAAAGTTATTCTATAAATAGAATATATTATATTTTATTTAAAAGATTTTTCTTTAAATATGGACCGTCAGATTAAAGTAATCAATCTGGACCGTTCATGGATTAGTTACTATGCATTCTATTTTTCTATAAATAGCAGCTCATTCCTTCATTATTTCTTACGAATTCACTGAACTCTAGAGAGAGAAACTATAGAGAGAGAGAAGAAGAGTATTCTGCTACTTAACTACTTCATTATTTCAGCTATTCTTTAAAACGATAAGGGGTGTTATTCTTTCTTATTCGTGAAGAGAACTGTTGTTATTCCATTTCTTATTATTCTGTTGGAATAACCTGTATACGCGGTCTACCCTATACTTGGTGACATTCTTCTATTATTCTGTTGGAACATCCTGTCTGTGTGTTTTACACCGGACCTGATTCTGTTTTTATTATTATTCTGTTGGAACATCCTGTCTGTGTGTTTTACACCGGACCTAGTTCCGTCTTGTTATTATTCTGTTGGAACATCCTGTCTGTGTGTTTTATACCGGACCTGGTTTCATTATTTATTATTCTGTCGGAATATCATGTCTGTGCGTTTACGCCGGACCTGGTTCCATTATTTATTATTCTGTTGGAATATCCTGTCTGTGCGTTTACGCCGGACCTGGTTCCATTATTTATTATTCTGTTGGAATAACCTGTCTGTGCGGTCTATCGCATGCATGGTGATTTCTTTTGTTATTCCATTCTTTATTGTACTCAGTTGGTTAAGTTTTGACTTCTATACTCCATGAAATTTGTGGAATATCCTTGATAATTGCGTTTCATCCAGTATCTTTTCATGAAAATATTCTTCTAAGTATTCTTGAATTTTACTCCACAAAGCAGTATCATGTTGACAATTTGGACGTTGTTAATTCTTGGATAAATTAATTCTTGAACTTCTTTTATTGAATTCTTATATCATTGTCATCATCCTTATGTTTATAAAATGTTGAAAGTCATCTGTGGCCTGTAGTGCATAGATGGACTTGGTATGATTATGACCAGGGATTATTCGGTATAATCATGACCGTAATGTTACAAATGATGTGGTAAAAGTCCTCATTAGCCCGTAGTGCATTGATGGACAGTTGTTGGCATGATCATGACCATTAATGAATACACGAATATCCTTGGCCGTAGTGCAGGGGTGATTCGGTGATGTGGATTATTTTATTAAGCTGAGTCCCAGCGATAACAGTGTTGAAAAACCTTTTAAATCATAAAAGATAGTAGAGTTTATTTTCTACTTGACTCTTTTAATGGATTGCTTGTTCCGCTGCAGTTAAACTTGATGTCTATTATATTTTATCAGTTTAACATTGTTGAAGGCTAACGATAATTTATTCTGCATTATCTTAGTCATAATATTTCTTACTGGGCTAGTTGAGCTCACCTTTTCTTTCACTGTTCTCTTCAGGAAATGAGAACGTAGCTGGGGCAAGTCGGGGAACGGAGTGATGGTTCGAATGATAGTATTAGTTAGTTGTCCTCACTATTCTATGTAATAGTGTGTTAATAAATGTAATGAGGACTCCTTTTGAGTATGAATACTCTCTAGAAGATAATATTTGTATTCAAACTCGCAGTTTATGTTTTGTCGTATTGTACACGACAGTTGTATTAGTAAGTTGTATTTGTATTCTGTACTTTGTATCTGACGACCCAAGATGGGTGATGTATACCTAATTTTGGGGGCGTCACTGTTGGTATCAGAGCTTAGGGATATGATCCATGGCTAAGATGTGAGAATAGAACTAGGAGGGGAGAGGCGGGGAATTCCTTCGCTAGTATGACCTACCTAAGTTTATTTGCATGGTATTTAATTGGTCGGTCATAATATAAGGATAATATATGACATATCAGTTAACTTTTATTTTGTGGCAGTATCTGAAAATGGCATCTGAGAATGTTGAGAATAGCAATGGAGCACAGGCGACTGTTGATTCACCACATATCAATAATCAGGATAATGTGTATCAGGAAGGTGACAATCCTCATGCAAACAACAACACTGACCAGATGATGAATGATGAACAGCAGGCAAGAGCGGCTCCTGTCCAAAATATAGGTGGAAACACTGAAAACTCTCGGACGGTCACCGCTAAACAGTTCAAGGAGCTGGGACCACCAGAGTTTAAGGAAGAGCCAAAATCGCTTATAGCGGAAACATGGATAAAACAGATTACCAAGATATTTGATGTCTTGGGATGCTCCGAGGAGCAAAAGGTTCTCTTTGCCGCCTTTATGTTGCGAGGAGAGGTAGATTACTGATGGGAATCGATTAAGCGTACTCAACCTGCCGCACTGAAGATGTCTTGGGAGAAGTTCCAAGAGCTGTTCAATGACAAATACTTTCCCGAAAGTGTTTGTCACATGAAGGAGGTGGAGTTCATCAAATTGGAGCAGAATAATATGACTGTGTCGCAGTATGAGGCTAAATTTGCTGAGTTGTCCCGGTTTGCGTCCCACTTGGTGGATAATGAAGAGCGAATGACGCGAATGTTTTTGCGAGGTTTGAAACCTGAGATACGTCAACATCTTATTTCTCATTAACTGTATTTGTAATCAGATGTTGTGAATAGGGCTCAGTTAGTGGAGCGCGATAACGAGTCAACGCAACCAAAAGAGAGCAGTCGACAAAATGATAATACCGGTGAGAGCAGTCATCGAAGCGGTGACAACAAGCGTGGAGGGAATCAACAGGCCAGAAATGATAACCACTTCGGTGATAATCAGGGCCAAAACAATAAGAATGGTCATTTCAAGAAGAGGAGATTCAACAATGATGGAAAGACGTCAGCACTAGCACCCGTTGTTAAGGAAGGAGAACGACCACCTATCATATGTTTCAAATGCGGAGGGGAGGGGCACATTAGTCCAAACTGCGCGATGCCGTCTAAAGCATGTTATAATTATGGAAGAGAAGGTCATTTAGCTCGATTTTGTCGTTTACCAAAAACAAGTTTAGCCAAGATGGAGACACCAAAGGCCGTCCCAGAAAAGTCAAAACCGGTAGTGCAAGGGATAGCGTTTGTTGTGACCTCCCAGAAAGCAAGGAACCCGAATGAGGTCATCACGGGTAAGCTTATCATAAACTCTAACGAAGTCTATACTTTATTTGATACCGGTTCTACCCATTCTTTTATTTCTCCTACTTGCGCTCATCGATTAAATTTAATTCCGGAGAAATTAGACTTTGACTTATCTGTTGAAACTCCATTGGGAGAAACCTTCATTACATCTACGGTTTATAAGTCTTGTTTGGTTCAATTTGGTACCCACACATTACCTGTCGATCTTATTTCATTAAAAATACTTGCATTTGACGTGATTCTAGGGATTGATTGGTTAACTACTCATCATGCAAAAATTGATTATTTTCGTAAGGTTGTTAGCTTTCATATTCCTAATCGACCTATTATACGAATTCAAGCAACCAAACCATTAAAATCAATCGTTGTCATCTCAAGCCATAAAGCTATTCGTTTATTGAAAAACGGATGTCAAGCTTTCTTAGTTCATGTCACGGATCTAAACAAAAATACGTCAGTTTTGAATGATATTTCTATTGTTAATAAATTCCCTGACGTATTCCCTGAAGAACTTCCTGGCCTACCCCCAGAACGTGAAATTGAATTTTGTATCGACCTTGAACCCGGTACAAAACCCATTTCCAAAGCCCCATATCGAATGGCTCCTATTAAACTTCAGGAGTTAAAGATCTAACTGCAGGAATTGTTAGACATTGGCTTTATTCGTCCTAGTACTTCTCCTTGGGGTGCTCCTGTTCTATTCGTGAAGAAGAAAGATGGAAGTATGCGACTTTGTATTGATTATCGGGAGTTGAATCATGTCACCATCAAAAACAGGTACCCATTACCACGTATTGATGACCTGTTTGACCAGTTGCAAGGAGCATAATTCTTTTCAAAGATCGATCTTTATTCTGGATATCATCAGCTGAAGGTTAGAACTGAGGATATTCCAAAGACGGCTTTTAGAACTCGGTACGGGCATTATGAATTCCTAGTCATGTCATTTGGATTGACTAATGCTCCTGCTGCCTTCATGGATATGATGAACCGGGTATTCAAGGAATATTTGGATCACTTTGTGGTCGTCTTTATTGATGACATCCTTATTTATTCCAAAAGGCGTGAAGATCATGAGTAACACTTGAGGCTGGTACTCCAAAAGTTTCGTGAATACAAGCTTTATGCCAAGTTGAAGAAATGCGAGTTCTGGCTGGAGGAGGTAGCATTCCTTGGGCACGTAGTATCAAGTCGTGGAATATCGGTTGACCCGACAAAGATTGAAGCTATTTAAAGCTGGGAGCAACCTAAATCAGTGACCGAAGTACGTAGCTTTCTTGGTTTAGCTGGTTATTATCGGAGATTCGTGGAAGGATTTTCTCGAATCGCTACTCCATTAACTCAGCTGACTCGGAAAGATACAAAGTTCGGTTGGAGCGAAGAATGTAAACAGAGTTTTCAAGAACTCAAGAGGAGACTCATTTCAGCACCTGTTCTAACAATACCATCTGGCTCGAAGGGATTTGTCATCTACAGTGATGCTTCGAGCAAAGGGTTGGGATGTGTTCTCATGCAATATGGAAAAGTCATAGCCTATGCATCAAGATAACTCAAGGAATATGAGAGAAATTATCCTACTCATGATCTAGAATTGGCAGCTGTTGTATTTGCACTTAAAATTTGGAGGCATTACTTGTATGGGGAGAAGGTGGAGATCTTTACGGATCATAAAAGCCTTAAATATTTCTTCACTCAAAAGGAACTCAACATGCGACAACGACGTTGGCTTGAACTGTTGAAAGATTATGATCATACCATTCAATATCATCCTGGAAAAGCGAACGTGGTAGCTGACGCATTGAGTAGAAGATCATATGCAAGTACGAGTGCGATATTGTCAACACAAAGGCCCATTTTGTGTGATTTACAAAGGATGGAGATAGAGTTAAAGACTCCAGGGACCCATGTGATGATGGTGAATATACGAGTAGAACCGACTTTAATCGATAAAGTTAAAGCTGCTCAAGCTACAGACCTGGAGCTGATGCGTATGAGGAAGAAAGTGCAAGAAGGTGCTATGCCGGAAGAAAAAATCGATGAAGAAGGAATACTTCGAGTCAACTCCAGACTTTGTGTTCCTAACAACGCTGATTTAAAGTATGAAATCATGATGGAGGCGCACAACACACCATTTGCAATCCATTCGGGAAGTACCAAAATGTATCATGATCTTCGTCATACATTTTGGTGGAGCAATATGAAGAGAGAGATAGTGCTATTTATCTCAAGGTGTCTAACTTGTCAACGAGTCAAAGCGGAGCATCAAGTACCAAAAGGTCCATTGCAACCACTTGAAATTCCAGAATGGAAGTGGGAGCACATTACCATGGATTTCGTTACCGGTCTTCCTAGGGTTTCTCAAGGTATTGATGCGATTTGGGTCATTGTTGATAGATTGACCAAGTCTGCTCATTTCTTACCTATACGAGAAACTTATACACTTGAACGTCTTGCTCGTATGTACATAAACGAGATTGTAAAACTGCATGGTATGCCAGTATCCATAGTTTCTGACCGAGACCCAAGATTCGCTTCACGATTTTGGGTTAGTTTACAAAAAGCTATGGGCACGGATTTACGATTTAGTTCAGCATATCATCCTCAGACGAACGGACAATCAGAGAGGACTATTCAAACTCTGGAAGATCTATTAAGACTCTGTGTCTTTGGCTTCAAGGGAAGTTGGGACAAGTTCTTACCATTGGTGGAGTTTTCCTACAACAACAGTTATCAAGCAAGTATTGGCATGGCTCCATTCGAAGCATTGTATGGAAGAAAATGTCGTTCTCCAGTATGCTGAGATGAGGTGGGTGAAGTAACGTTGTTGGGACCGAAGTTGGTACGTATGACTACAGAAAAGATTCAAACGATCCGATAACGTATAAAAACCTCACAAGATCGACAAAAGAGTTATGCTGATCTTCATCGAAAGGACGTGGAATTTGTTGTAGGAGATCATGTGTTCTTACGTGTTGCTCTATGGAAAGGAGTTACGAGATTTGGAAAGAGAGAAAAGCTCAATCCTTGATTCATCGGTCCATTTTTAATCCTCGATCGAGTAGGAACTGTGGCTTATAGACTCGCTTTACCGCCAAGTATGTCTCGTGTTCATAACGTTTTTCACATATCCATGTTACGTAAATATGTGGAAGACCCGAATCACATTATTGAGTTAGAACCGGACGATGTGACTCCCCCAGAATAGGTATACAACACCCATTCTGAGTCGTCAAATAAATGGTACAGAAAGCAAACTACAACTTCAATAATACAATTGTCGTGCAAAATACGACAACACATACTGTGAGTTTAAATACAAATATTGTCTTCTAGACAATATCCACACTCAAATAAATCCTCATTACAATTATTCAAACACTATTTTACAGAAATAGTGAGGACTGCTAATACATCTTTCTAGAACCATCACTCCATACCCCGACTAGATCCTGCTATGTTCTCATCTCCTGAGAAGAAAAATGGAACAAAAAGGAAAAGGGTGAGCTCAACTAGCCCAGTAAAGAATATTATGACTAAGATAATATACAACAAATTATCGTTAGTCTTCAACAGGGAAAAATCTGATAAAATATAATCGACAACAAGTTTTAGATCAACAACTGCAGCGGAAACAGCAAACCATTAGAAGAGTCAAGTAGAGAAAGAATTCTACTATCTTCTAAGATTTAAAAGTCCATCATCAATATTTTATCCCTGTAACATCGATTAATAATCATCTTTAACCAAATATTCATCTTTGCACTACAGGCCAAAGATATTCATTTATATCACCAGTCGGTCATGTTCATCTCAACACCTGTTCATCTTTGCACTACATGCCAAAGATATTCATCAAGTAATCATACATCTTTGCACTACAGGCCAAAGATATTCAGTAATATCATCATTTAGGACTGAGGATGATGAAAAATATCTTAAAAAGAACGAATCCAGTGGGACAGAAGGACAAATAGTAGGGATTCGTATAACAGTTTATCCAAGATCAATAATACTTCATAATAATCAATTGTGAAGCAGAATTCAAAAATAAAGATCAAAATATGGATACAATCAAAGATAGTAACCATAATAGACATCTTGGACAAAAAGGGAAAATTTTATTTTTCGGTGAATAGTGCCGTATTCGTGAATAGTGCCGTATACGTGAATAGTGCCGTATACGTGAATAGTAACCCCCGACACAAAAAGTTCCAAATTTGATAAAAACTCATATCAATATTTCAGCATAATGATATTGAAGAAAATAATATCATTTAAGAAGAAAATAATATCCCTTACCTCAAAGTATCAGTACTTCTGGTCGGAATACCGGTATAAGGGTGAAAGAAACTTGCTCTGATGAATAGAAACTCTCAAAGTATCTAAATACTCACAAAATACACTCAATAATCTAGAGAGAGAAAGAGAGAAAACTTGTTTCTGGTGTGATTTTCAATTCTAACTTAGCCCTCTATTTATAGGAAAATTTTGGTAGGTTTGACCTGCAACCTGATGGCTTTACCTGCTACTATTCCCACCCACCACATTTGAAATATAATTCAGCACATTTCTTCACCAACCACAAGTGGGGCCCACCAATTCTAGAATTTTCCACCAAAATGGTAAACTCCGAAAATTCAACAATTTCTGAACCAGTCATCTTGTAAAATTCGTAATAAATCATATGTTCATTTTTAACGGTTCAAAATTTGTGGACATATACTCAACTAATATATGTATAACATATCCAAAAATTACCACGATCCAACGGTCGGATTAAAAATTATAACCCCCGCAAACTATCTCAAAAACCCTGATTTTTAATACCTCCATTCCGACAAAAATACTGACAAAAACCTCAACATTAACTCCTTCATTTTTAACCACAAAAATATATCCCTCATTTATATCCACATAAAATAAATATTTCCTTATCATATGAATCAATAATTAATTATTCACAAATAATATTACAGAATCACATTTATGACAACCAGGCCGTTCCCAGGAAAGAGGGGGCTTTCCAATAAGGATTTCTCCTTACTGGCGCGCAATTAGATGACCAAACCTCTCCTTAGACAGAACTTTCTAGACATTGTCAATAATGTTATCTAATAATATTATTCAAATAATATGAATTATTGATCTGATAAATGAAAATACTGTGCAGCAACAATTATTGAAACAACAATAATATAAAATATCAACGCAGCAATTATTGAATCAATAAAATAAAATATTGAATAATAACTACTGTAACAATTATTGAGTAGTGCCTTCTTACGTAAGAATCAATAATTGGCGCAATACCGTGTGCTACTGTATTTTAACCACCGGGTATTCCAACAGTATTAACGGTAACAACTACGCCGTTATTTATAAACAACTTATACTTGTCGTTTTCTTCATCCAATCGCTTTCCGTTATGGGGCCCACACAAGGCTGCGTCGTCGTACGAATATTCTCCGACAGCAAGAATATTCCACGACCAACCGAATATTCACCGACCAAAAATAAATATTTTATAACCACTTGCTTATTTTGTAAAATTTGCACATTTCACCCATAACCAAAGTATTATATCAAATTAACCCCTTATTATTCACAATAATATTTAGAGAAAATTTGATTTTATTCATTAATAAGTTGGGGTCTTACAGATGAAATAGCGGAGGATTTGACGTATGAAGAAGTTCCTGTTCAAATCTTGGATAAGAAGAAACGTATTCTACGCTCCAAGGTTATACCTCAAGTCAAAGTTTTGTGGAGAAACCACGATGTTGAGGAAATGACTTGGGAGTTAGAATCTGAAATGAAATCAAGGTATCCTTACCTCTTCGACATACCAGGTACGTACCCTAATTTCGAGGGCGAAATTTTATAAGAAGGGGAGGTTGTAAGACCCCAACTTTTATAAATAAAGATAAATTTTTTATAAATATCATTTTTGAATATTATGGAGTTAATTTGATATAATGTTATAGTTGTGGGTAATATTTATAAATTTTGTAAAGTACGCAAGTTATTATATAATATTCGATTGGTCGGGGAATATTCGTTTTAACAGGGAATATTCGTACAACGACACAATGATTGGTGGACCTCACAACGGAATTATTGTCGGATTGAGAAAACGACAAAAATATTTTATTAAAAATAACGGCGGAAGTTTTACTATTGTTACTGTTGAACTACTCGGTAGTAAAAGTACAGTAATATGTGTGGTTGTATAGTAGCACACGGGTATTGATTATTAATGCTTATGTGAGAGGTCACTCAGTTTGATTCAATTATTGTCAGTTAATAATATGAATTATTTAGCGATAATGACATTTTGTTTTATTCGTATTATTAACGTAATAAAACAGAAACATCTTTTTATATAAAACAGAATACTTTATTAAAGTTGTTCTATAAATAGAATATATTATATTTTATTTAAAAGATTTTTCTTTAAATATGGACCGTCAGATTAAAGTAATCAATCTGGACCGTTCATGGATTAGTTACTATACATTCTATTTTTCTATAAATAACAGCTCATTCCTTCATTATTTCTTACGAATTCACTGAACTCTAGAGAGAGAAACTATAGAGAGAGAGAAGAAGAATATTCTACTACTTAACTACTTCCTTATTTCAGCTATTCTTTAAAACGGTAAGGGGTGTTATTCTTTCTTATTCATGAATGAGAACTGTTGTTATTCCATTTCTTATTATTCTGTTGGAATAACCTGTATACGCGGTCTACCCTATACTTGGTGACATTCTTCTATTATTCTGTTGGAACATCCTGTCTGTGTGTTTTACACCGGACCTGATTCTGTTTTTATTATTATTCTGTTGGAACATCCTGTCTGTGTGTTTTACACCGGACCTAGTTCCGTCTTGTTATTATTCTGTTGGAACATCCTGTCTGTGTGTTTTATACCGGACCTGGTTTCATTATTTATTATTCTGTCGGAATATCATGTCTGTGCGTTTACGCCGGACCTGGTTCCATTATTTATTATTCTGTTGGAATATCCTGTCTGTGCGTTTACGCCGGACCTGGTTCCATTATTTATTATTCTGTTGGAATAACCTGTCTGTGCGGTCTATCGCATGCATGGTGATTTCTTTTGTTATTCCATTCTTTATTGTACTCAGTTGGTTAAGTTTTGACTTCTATACTCCATGAAATTTGTGGAATATCCTTGATAATTGCGTTTCATCCAGTATCTTTTCATGAAAATATTCTTCTAAGTATTCTTGAATTTTACTCCACAAAGCAGTATCATGTTGACAATTTGGACGTTGTTAATTCTTGGATAAATTAATTCTTGAACTTCTTTTATTGAATTCTTATATCATTGTCATCATCCTTATGTTTATAAAATGTTGAAAGTCATCTGTGGCCTGTAGTGCATAGATGGACTTGGTATGATTATGACCAGGGATTATTCGGTATAATCATGACCGTAATGTTACAAATGATGTGGTAAAAGTCCTCATTAGCCCGTAGTGCATTGATGGACAGTTGTTGGCATGATCATGACCATTAATGAATACACGAATATCCTTGGCCGTAGTGCAGGGGTGATTCGGTGATGTGGATTATTTTATTAAGCTGAGTCCCAGCGATAACAGTGTTGAAAAACCTTTTAAATCATAAAAGATAGTAGAGTTTATTTTCTACTTGACTCTTTTAATGGATTGCTTGTTCCGCTGCAGTTAAACTTGATGTCTATTATATTTTATCAGTTTAACATTGTTGAAGGCTAACGATAATTTATTCTGCATTATCTTAGTCATAATATTTCTTACTGGGCTAGTTGAGCTCACCTTTTCTTTCACTGTTCTCTTCAGGAAATGAGAACGTAGCTGGGGCAAGTCGGGGAACGGAGTGATGGTTCGAATGATAGTATTAGTTAGTAGTCCTCACTATTCTATGTAATAGTGTGTTAATAAATGTAATGAGGACTCCTTTTGAGTATGAATACTCTCTAGAAGATAATATTTATATTCAAACTCGCAGTTTATGTTTTGTCGTATTGTACACGACAGTTGTATTAGTAAGTTGTATTTGTATTCTGTACTTTGTATCTGACGACCCAAGATGGGTGATGTATACCTAATTTTGGGGGCGTCACACCATGAAAGGGAGTTACATGATTTCGGAAGAGTGGAAAGCTCAATTCACGATTTGTTGGTCCATTTGAGATTCTTGACCAAATAAGAAATGTGGCCTATAGACTCACATTACCTCCAAGCATGTCTCGCGTTCATAATGTTTTTCACATATCTATGCTTCGTAAATATGTGAAAGACCCGAACCACATAATTGAGTTAGAACTAGACGAGATAGCCGAAGATTTAACGTACACTACAAGAAAATCGGCTAATTTCGACGGAGCTAAGTTCGACGGACACATTCCCTCGAAGATACTATGTATTCCGACGGATTATTCAGTCGAAGATACGTCAGTCGAAACTACTTTAATTTCGACGGATGTTCGTCGAAAATATATGTATCCCATTGGCGCCAATGTTCCCGCCAGTGCGAACCTTATTTTTGACTGAATAGTGTGTATTCCGACGGACTATGCAGTCGAAGATACCGTAATTACGTCGAAGTTAAGTACGACAGACAGTCCGTCGAAACCAATCCTAAAAACTATCGGTACGTCTTCCGGCCCCCTCGTTTCTCTCATTTTGCTCTCATTTCTCTCTCACCTTTACGCGATCTCTCACTTGATTCTCTCTCAGTCTCACTTCTCTCACTGCTCTCATCTCCACCATCGCAGCCGCCACCACGTACTACCACCACCACCACCAGTGGTTCCACCACCACCACCTTCGATTCCACCACCACCACGTACTGCCACCACCACACCTTCGATTCCACCACCACCACGTACTGCCACTACCACCACCACGTACTGCCACCACCACCATCACTGTCGATCGGTTCAGGCGCGAGTAAGTTATCTTAACTAGGATTTAAATATATCTCAGGCTGCATTAATTACAATGATTATTGAAGTATTATGTTAAATACAATTATTACAGATGCACCTCATCGACGACACCGAGGGACGAACCTCGGTATCTTTGGTCGTCCTTTGGTCGTCCGTCGGCAGTGCCACTTACAATACCGGTGGATGTCGTTTCCCGGCAGTAAGTGTTAATATATTCATACTATTTCTATCAGTTATTGCAAAACACAATTCACATAACACATATTGTTATACTTTTTCTGTAGTATACTAGACCCGGTGGCTAAGCACACCCTACACGCGATTTGTTTGACGCATCTCCCGAGAGGGTGCATGCGGTTCAGTCAGTATGCGCGATACGATGCCACTTTTATGCAGACCGTCTTGCGGGAGTTCCACATAAGTTAAGCATATTATCACTGCATAGTTGTTTTCGGATGACGAAATCAATTGTTCTTAATTTTAAATAATCGTTTGTTATAGGTTTATTATTGATTTGACCTGAGCATCTCTCAGTCAGCTGGCGATGATGTGATTGAGCATCACGTCGCTGCGAATTACTCTGGATGGTTGTATGAGATGCGACAGAAGACAGCCCGGGCAGTTGTGGACCAGCCCGGGACCACCATCAGAGATCATCAGCCCCGCATAGTCTCCTATTTAGCCTGGGAGGCTATGTGTGCACAATGGGAGGCTGATGACTTCAAGAAAAAGTCTGAGCAGGCGAAGAAGAACCGTGGTCAGCTCCGGATAGTACATACCACTGGTTCTCAGTTGTTCAAGGAGGTGAAGACGATAAATGTGTTGTATTTAGTTATTTATGTGTCAAGTTCTCACACAAATACTTAAGACATATTTTATGAATGTTTGTATTAGGCATTGGGGAGGACCTTGGGCCGAGATCCTACCATTCTAGAGTTTTGGGATCGAGCCCACAAACCTAAGGACTAGCGTACTTTGTCTCAGGCAGCTTTAGCTATACAGGTAAAACTCATCTTACTATTTAGCTTTTAATAATATTCAATCGTAAATAAAATGATATAATTAACATACGTATAGGGAATACATTACAGGACCGATTTCAGAGGCTTCGGGACGAGCGTATAGCTGAGCTGGAGACTATTAGGAGGGGTTCTGAGCCGTTAGATTTTGCCACCCCTCTTTTCGATATTGTATTAGATCGGGATGAGGAGCTGAGACTATAGGCCGTGCCTCAGGATCCCCCTACTAGCAGTACCGGCAGATATCGAGTGTTGGGTCTGCCGAGGATACCCACATATACACTTTCTGGAGGTAATATTTTTTTATGTTTCACGAAATTATCTGAATTTATCACATTATATAAATTATTATTAGTAATCGAATTTGTATCTCTTTATAGGCTCCAGCCAGCGCCAGCGCCCGAAAGCACATGTAGGACCACCTTATACGGGCGCTGGCTTGGATGAAGATATCTTCCGGCGGTTGATAGGGGCCATGTCGGATAGGTTCCATACCGATTCGGTCTTTCGGCGTCAGCAGTTACCTTTCAGTTCTCGTCTTCACCAGATTGCTCAGGATATTATAGCTGGGGCCTCTGCAGAGAGTACGAGATTACCACGGGAGCATTTCGACGCTTGGAGCGCCGAGATGCTCCGGATGGTGATTACCCTCTTGGAGGAGGCTTTTCGTCTGCCCCCACCTACTCAGGTATTCTTATTGTTTATGTTTTTCAATTAAGGCTAGTTTGTTAATTCTCACATATATATATACGGACTAATGATTTATATTTTTGATCCTATCAACAGGGTGGCGATGGTGACCAGGCTGGCGATGATGAACAGGAGCACGAGGCTGATTTCCATACACCAGAGCAGCGTCGTTCACCTCCGCCCGATGATGATACTTTTACTAGTTATATAGTTCATTTGTATATATTCATGTTATTGTAGAACTTTTGTATATATTGTATTGTCTAATTGCGTCTGTACAATTATTGTAAATTATATTGTTTAACATTTATGGAACATTAGCTTATATTTGTAATTAGTTAGCTTATAATACGTTTTGGTGGATAGTTGAATGTGAATGATAATGAGTTGAAGATTAAGTTTTAGTGCTACGTTGCATATTTGAATGTGAGATACAGGTTTATATTACTGTGTATTGGGTTGTGCCAGGTTACAGGTACATTAATGGGTTTAAACACCTGGAAACTGAACTTTTAAAATCTGCAATTAATAAAAAGGATAGTTAATTCCGACAGAAAAGGGTATTTGCGACGGAACTTCCCTCGGAGTTAACAAATAATCAATTTTTAATAAATGCCGAAATATCCTTATTTCAGTTGAACATACGTTATATTCGACGGAACGTATCCGTCGTAAACACTCTATCTCCGACGCAAATTCCGTCGAAGTTAATAATTAGCCAATTTTAATGAATAGTGGGTTATTTTAGTTTTTAGTCGAAAATAAGATAATTCCGAGGGAATACATCCGTCGAAAATAGGTACTGTTATATTCGACAAAAATTTTCGTCCTATATATTCTGTCGAAGATAGTTAATGTTCGACGAACATCCGTCGGAGATACGTCCGTCGAGGATAATGAATTTTCGACGGAATTATTGACGGATCTTATTTTCAACGCGAATATTTAAGACCGAATATCTGACGGATATTTTTGTCGGGAATAATATATTTTCGACTGAATAAGCTTATGTCCGACGGATTATTCCGTCGGACTTAAGCTCTTTTCTTGTAGTGGTACGAGGAGGTACCTGTTAAGATCTTGGATAGGAAAGAACATGTCCTACGCGCCAAGGTTATACCACAAGTTAAGGTTTTGTGGAGGAACCATACTATTGAGGAAATCACTTGGGAATTGAAATCGAAAATGAAAACGAAGTACCCTCACCTTTTCGAAACACCAGGTACGTACGTCAATTTCGAGGACGAAATTTTATAAGGAGGGGAGGTTGTAAGCCCCAACTTTTTATAAATAAAATCAAATTTCCTCTATTCATATTTTGAATAATAAGGTGTTAATTTGATATAATGCTTTGGTTATGGGTGAAATATGTAAAATTTTTAAAATAAGCAAGTGATTATAAAATATTCATTATTGTCGGGGAATATTCGTTTGGTCGTGGAATATTCTTGCTGTCGGGGAATATTCGTACGATGGCGCAGCCATTTGTGGGCCCCATAACGGAAAACGATCGGATGAAGAAAACGACAAGTTTGAGTTTTTACAAATAACGGCGTAATAGTTACCGTTAACACTGTTGGAATACCCGATGGTTAAAATACAGTAATATGCGTGGTTGCACAATAGCACACGGTATTGCACAGTATTGTTGAATTATTGATCCTTACGTAAGAAGGCACTACTCAATAATTGTTACAGTAATTATTGTTTAATATTTTATTTTATTGATTCAATAATTGCTACGTTGATATTTTATATTATTATTGTTTCAATAATTGTCACTGCAAAGTATTTCCCATTATCAGATCAATAATTCATATTATTTGAATAATATTACTAGATAGCATTATTGACAATGTTTAAGAAAATTCTGTCTAAGGAGAGGTTTGGTCACCTAATTGCGCACCAGTAAGGAGAAATCCTTATCAGAAAGCCCCCTCTTTCTTGAAAACGACCTGGTTGTCATAATTGTGATTCTGTAATATTATTTGTGAATAATTAATTATTGATTTATATAATAAGAAAATATTTATTTTATATGGATGGATAGGGAAATATTTATTTTGTGTGGATATAAATGAAGGAATTAATGTTGAGGTATTTTATCAGTATTTTGTCGAAATGGAGGTATTAAAAATCGTCCGTATGTAGATTTCGGACATTTTCTGTTTGGAATTTATAAAAGTTTTCTTCTACAAAGTTGTAGAGAATTAAATTTCCTATGAAAAGGACATGAGATTTAAATTTTTCTGATAAAAGAGCTATTTATTATGAATTATTGAACTTTTAAAAAATAAAATATTTTTATTAAAATTATGGGTGGGACCCGCTTTTATTTTTAAAACATGTGGGCTGCTAATTTTTTTCCAATATGGCATACTGGTCTTGGATGGCTAGCATGCATAGAATGAAGAAAATATAATATATTATTTTATTAATTTAGTCTCCTTTGGCGTTCTAGCATTTTCCTATAAATAGGGTGCTTAGTTAGAATTGAAAATCACACCAGAAACAAGTTTTTTCTCTCTCTATATTATCGAGTGTATTTTGTGAGTATTTAGATACTTTGAGAGTTGCTATTCAGTGTAAGTTTTATTTGGCTTTACATCTGATATTTCGATCAGAAATACTGTTATTTTGAGGTAAGGAATGTTATTTTCCTCGTAAATGATATTATTTCCTTCAATATCATTATGCCGAAATATTAATATGAATTTTATTATGAAATTTTTACCTTTTTGTGTCGGAGTTACTATTCACGTATATGGCACTATTCACAGAAAAATAAAATTTTCTCTTCTTTGTCCAAGATGTCTATTATGGTTACTATTTGTACCTATGTTGTAATCTTTATTTTTGAATTCTGCTCCACAATTGATTATTATGGAGTATTTTTGAACTTGGATAAACTGTAGTACGAATCCCTAATATTTGTTCTTTTGTCTCACTGGATTCATTTTTTAAAAGATATTTTTCATCATCCTCAGTCCTAAATGATGATATTACTGAATATCTTTGGCCTGTAGTGCAACGATGAATGATTAAATGATGAATATCTTTGGCCTGTAGTGCAAAGATGAACAGGCGTTGAGATGAACATGACCAATGGGTGATACAAATGAATATCTTTGGCCTGTAGTGCAAAGATGAATATTTAATTCAAAGATGTATATTGATTAATGTTGCAGGGATAAAATATTGATGATGGACTTTTAAATTCATAGATGATAGTAGATTTCATTCTCTACTTAACTCTTCTAATGAATTGTTGTTTTCGCTGCAGTTGTTGATCTAAAATTTGTTGTCTATTATATTCTATCAGATTTTTTTTCGTTGAAGAATATTGATAATTTGTTGTATATTATCTTAGTCATAATATTCTTTACTAGGCTAGTTGAGCTCACAATTTTTCTTTTTGTTCTATTTTTCTTCTCAGGAGGTGAGAATATAGCAGAAACTAGCCGGGGTATGGAGTGATGATTCTAGAAAGTTGTTTTAGCAGTCCTCACTATTTTTGTAAAATAGTGTATCAATAATTGTAATGAGGGCTCCTTTTGAATTTTAATACTGTCTATTAGATAATAATTGTATTTAAACTCACAGTATATGTGTTGTCGTATTTTGCACGACAATTGTATTAATGAAGTTGTATTTGTTTCTGTACCATGTATTTGACAACTCAGAATGGGTGATGTATACCTATTTTGGGGACGTCACATATTTTATGAAACTTTACTCATTTTTGAAAATAATAAATTTCTAATATATTTTCCTTAAAATGTTAATTATTTTATGACTTTTTAAAAATAATATTTTATTTTAAATAAAAAATAATTATTATTTTAAAAATAATATTTTATTTTAAAATATTAAAGATAATTATTATTTCAAAAATTTTTAAATATTAAATATAAATATTATTTAATTTTTTTTAAAAAATAATTATTTTAAAATATTTAAAATAAATATTATTTTAAAAATTATAATTTATTTTAAAATATTAAATATAATTATAATTTATAAATAATATTTTATTTTAGCATATTAAAAATATTTATTTTATTTTAAAATATTAAAATTTTGGGTTGGGTCAAAATTTGGTCGAAATGAGTTGGGTTAGGGTCAAATCAGATAGAAGGAACGGAAACGTTAAAAAAATGCCACTTTAAATACATGACAAAAAATGAACTTTAAGACGACTTTGAAAGCGAGTGTCAACTTGGAAGCACAGAAGTGTCATTCAGCCGTTGCTTAAAACATCCCTATATGTGTGTGTATTTTTTAAAATATTTAAATCTCCCCAATATAAGATCTCATGTCTAAAAACCCTAGATTATAATATGTATATTCCAAAGACTAAACCATCTAAATTTTCATTTATTTGAATTGAAAGTTTGATATCTTAGACTTAAACTACACTTCATTATGTAACAATTTTTGTTGTGACAAATTTAAATAATTAAACACGTTATAAATAGATTATTTTTGTCCTTAAACGAGGATCATTGTCAATAATTACCGCGATTTATATGTTTCTTAGGTTTGGTTTTATAGGATAAGTTTTGAAAATTTTATATTTTTAACAAAAAATATGTTAATTCTACAATATTCATCTCATGTGAATAATAAATTATTGATGTAAAACTAAGTTGCATATTTTCTCAAGTAATGAATTAGAAATTGTTCTTGCACCCTTCTTCCGAGTAGGCTCAAACAAGTTTTGCACTTCTATTCAAAAATAATATATATATAATCTCCACCAAAAGGCATTATAAAAAGCTTGAAAAAATATAAATAAATAAGGCTTAGAAAACTAAGAATCCACAAAAACATTATTTCATGACTGCACGTGTGACCCTAAACAAAAGGGTTTCTTTGCAAACTCAATTGAACTATTTTTGGAATTAAGGATTTTTAAAAAGAAAATTTGAAATTACATATGTAATGTGTTAGGCAACCATTCTAGGAGCTAGGCTGATAAAAAAATAGCTAAACCGAATAACCGAATAGAACGTAATTTTTTTAACCGAAATATTTCGATTATTTTGTACATTTCAATTATAATCATTTTATTATCCGATTTTCGGGTTCGAGCTTGGTTATTAAAATTTTGTTATTTGATTAACCAAATAACCGAATCAGATATGAAAAACAGTATGGAAATTATACCATGTTTTCATATTGAGTTCAGGTCATATACTACTATTGGACAGTGTCATGTAACAAAAGCAATGAGAACAGAGAAACCATTTGAGGAAACTATACCATGTGCAGGTAGAAAGAAATGTGTCACAAAAGCTACTGGCTGGATTTCACGCTGCTCAATATGGAAGACTGAAAAATTCAAGTTGCCTTGGGACTGGCATGTAAACCGATTGGTTTACATTGGGGCACTTCATGCAATTTATGGCTGGTTCGTTCCCCTAAATGGTTCGAGGCTAATATCTTCTTCAATGGTTTCTACCAAGAGCGATACAGCTTTCGAAAACCTTAATTTTGGGGTTATTCGGTTATCTCATAATTCGGGTTGCTGTTCGGATATTAAAATTATATAAATTTTGATTTTCAATTATAATCGAATAAGCTATTCGTTAAATTAATCTTATCTTAGTTGGACTCTCATGTCGATCAAGATTGACATGAGGATAAATTAAAGGCAAATTATTTATTGCATTACATCAAATTTCTATTCAACACCCCAAATCCTACCCTACGAGTTACCAAGCTCAACCAAACTCCCCAAGAGGATTCCCAAGTTTCTCCTTAAAAGAGGGAATTGATATACAAGAGAAGAAAATTTGATATATTCACAAGCTTTCCTCTCCTCAAATAAATAGTAAATAGATCCATGAGAGTTGCGCCTTGTAGAAATATCGAGTTTCCCTGGCAAAAATAACACTTGACAATAATATTTATCATCAAAACACACAAGACATTTGTGAACTTCAGCACAGGCTTAGATGTGCCCATAATCGAGCCAGGCTCAAGCTATAAATTCTTATCCTGGCGTAGTTTCAACTTCATAACAGCAAAATTCAAAGTTCATTTTTTGCCAAATGCTTCCATCTTTCAGCCATTAAGAAATTTCATTTGAAAAATACAGCTTTCTTTTTGACACACTGCTCAATATGAAATTCTGATTCAAAATGCATCATATGAACAACATACTTACAAAACTTAAAAAGCAATGCTGATCCCCATACACAATGCCGTTGAAAAGTAAACATGATTAGAACAAATATCTGTGTTACTCAAACATTTCCGAACTTGTAAACTTCCTAATTGAGCTAGATGTCATGTTAATTTATTTTTTCCGAGTTAGGAGCAGCTGCCGCTGTCTGAAGGTCTGCTTTTTGGGAGGTACCAGCAACCTGCTTAAGAGACTTGTTTCTTTCCTCACCCTGTACTGAAGTCAACTTCTCTGGACGGGCGTGAGCTTCACCCAACTCCAATTCTGGCTTTCGCTTTACTTTCTTTTTTGCTAATATTTCTGTTGTCTTCACGTCATTCAAAATACTGAAATTTCTCTTAACCTTCTCTTGCTTTGGCTGGTTGATGTTAGGACCACTCGCAACCACAGTGGGCAATCGTACAGCAGTATCTGCTCCTGTTATACTGAGAACTGGCCTGTTTACTGAAGTTGCACCCGAATCAGTAACCAATTTCTCTTGAACATACTGTGACTGCACAACAGGATTAACTTCTCCTTGAAGAGTCTCCGGTGTCTTTGAAATCAACTTCTTCCTCTTGATTTTCTCCTGATCCTGAACAATTAAACGGGGGTGGTGGGAGATTAGATAACCGTACGTGGGATATCAATTTCAAGGGGATGATAAATGTGGCATTGCATGTAAGAGCTGTACAGTCAAATCAGACTAAATATTGCTTAACATGACTGTCTCCCCCCATCTCTTCTTTTCACTTCCCTTTAAAAACACCCTCCTAACTTGCATGTAGAAATCAATCAGCAAAAGCAATCAATATCGAAAGCCTAAAAGCATTTTTAAAGATGAATGGAACACTAATACACAGGAAGAGGAGTACTGTCTATCTATACCTTGTACATACTGTGCAATAATTTCTTTCTATCTTTGGCCCTACATATAGCACGTTTAATCCCATGATTGTCCATGAATCCTTTTGGCCACAATTCTGCAAGCTGCATAAAGGAAACGGAACAAACATTGAAGGGATTAAAGGAACTTATAGAACCCAAAAAATGATTACTAACTAATAAGTTACATAAATATGAAACTAAAAGCAATAATGTTTGAAAAAATGAAATGCAAGAAGTGTTTTAGATACAACAGCCACAAAATGCATCATGTTGAATCTTTAAACGGAAGCAGGAGAAAGTTAGGAATCGAATTGCCTCTTCTGGAAACATATTACACTGTTACAAAAAACACTAGGGAACTACCTCTGCATAAAGTTTCCGTGCCTGTGGACCTGCATCTTCTTCCACCCCCTAGAATCAAATAATAATGAGCAAGTAAGATTCACACTAGTGTGTGAGTGACTCTTTTAATGTGAATGTAGGAACCAAAATTTGTACTTCAATGTAAAGGTCATAGAGGTCACAGATCTTGTCCTCTAATGCTTCATCCATGCTAAATTTTCTTTTAAGTACTTCTTTCTCTTCAACCCCATTCTCTTGAAAATCATCAGATGCTCCACTTGCTTGTTCAGGAGCCTGAAGATAAGATATCATGCACTTGTTATCATTTGAAAGTTTGATGACATTTGGTGACACTTGGTGTCAGCAGGACAGGAAGCATATACACCAACACTAACAAGACATTTGTTTCCAATCAATCTTTTTAACATTATTTGAAACAGAGTCCTTAAACAGTACAGTTGCAAAATGTTAATTATATAATACGAAAGACACATGGGGACTGCACGAAGAAAATGGTGGGCCGGGGGAGGAGTTGAGGATGGTTTCTTGAGAGTGTACCTTGGACTTCAACTGAGGAACACTAAATTTAACCATCTCATCTATTTCCTTCTTTATCTGCTGAAACCTAGCATCTGTCTCCTGCTTTGCTGACAATCCCATATTAACCATGATTTTTAAATTTCTCTGCAGCAAGAACATTCTGCATTAGTCATTAATCCAACTTTTATAAGTAACACAAGCACATGGTTTACTCAATAATTCGCATAAAGCAGTTACGATAGACTTATCACTAAACGGTGTTTGTTGTACTGTATCACTTGCATCGTTAAGGGGAAAAAAGTTGTTAAAAACAACAAATAAAATAAATAAAACAGCTCCAATCCTCAATCAGGAAAACAAAGAAAGACATAAAATTAGTTGACTTTCATTAACATATTTTATGATTTAGTTTATAATGGTTGCCTGACATTTACAGTGTCTTGAATTCTTTCACAATTGACTATATTCTACGAAAGCTTCATTGTGGCTCAAATTAGTATTGAACTTGTCAAGTGTATCATAACTCTAACATTGATCAGGAAAAATAACAGTTATCTTGGCTCAGAGCCTCCCTAGAGAAAGTTGAACCAAGCTGGAGCAACTTAATACTTAAATCAACTCAGTTCATTTCCAGTTCTATTCAAGAACAGATATCAACCTAGCATATCATATTTGGAATGCTATCATCGTGATGAAAAATCAAGGCAACATGTAAGATTTAACCCTCTTAGCCCGTGATCAACACATAGGGAGAGGAAAAGACAAATCCTTTGAGGGAGGAGATGAGCTTCCTTTCGTAGAAACTTTGTTGTTGAAATCTTTCTTTTTGGGCGACATGAAACATGCATAGGAAGTATATGTTCTTTTGTGGATCTTCTAGGAAAACTTAGTCTTCAGTTCTGGCTATGGCTGCCTATGATTCAGGCAGATCTTTTTGTTCCTCCCGGTTTGTTTTTGTATATTCTATATGAATATGTGTTGTGCAAACTTTCTGAGGCTCTCCTTTAAAAGACTCAACATAAAGACAAAGATATTTGAAGTAAACGAAGCATAACATTTTATAACTAATAACTATGGCCCAAAAAATTCAAATTTGTTCAATAAAGCAAGAGACGGTAAATACAGGATGTATGGTCTAATATGAAAATGAGTCTGATTTTCAGGACTATGATATTGCTTGTTGAGTGACTACCCTGCCTACCAATATTTTTCTGGTATTGGTTATCACTAACGCAATTCCCAGTATAGGCATGACAATTTAACTTTCCCCGACGGGTCCATGCCCAACCCCGATGCTGACAGAACGGGTTTGGAAGAAAAGTGAAAACACTATAAGGTTAGGGTTGGGTGTGGTGTTTAATTAAATTTTGGAATCCGCCCCGAGTACATGTTTGTTTAGCTACCCTCACATATACGTAGATATCATACATGTTTACTTAGATACCCTTACATATATTTCATCTTACTTTTTGTTATTTTCTTTTGAATAAATAATTTTGTTTTTAATTTGGTAATTTATGAGATGTATATATTGTTATTCCCTTCTAGCATGATACTTTTTTATATAATTTTTTGCTCTTCATTTATTTTGTTAATTATAACAATTAAGAAGAAGAAAAATTGACTTGGTGGCTCAAGGCGTCATTGTAATAAGAGGGGTGCAGGGCACAATGGGGTGGGAAAAGGTCAGTTCGTACCACACCCGCCATGTTGACATGTCTAGTCCTCAATATCTTATATTCCTTTACTGGCTTTACATACAAAAAGATTCTCTTAAACCACATACATTTGTGTGCATAAACACAAAAAGAGTGAAATATTACATAACCTGAAAACAAAACATATAAGCTAATGAGTCCTATATTAGTTCTTCAAAAAAATGATTACCTTTAGTGTTCTGAGCTGTATCAAGTGGCCAACAATACTCATCAAACGATTAAGTAGCTCCTTTGATATTTTTCCATGGGTTGCCTGCTGCAACCACCCAATTATAAACGTTTAACTACTTTACAACTTCCAAAGAAATGTTAAAATATCAAAGAGGGGAAGGGGTGGGGAAGGGACACAAAATGTGATGACATACAATTCCATTCAGTAAAAATTACAGATAAAAATAGAAATGTCAAGTTAGTTTTTCTCAGTACCGCTAGTCTTGCAACTTTACCAAGCTTCAGCTTTATTTCAGGTGGCATTCTTCTTTTAATGGCCTGAGATGATATATCAGCGTCGAGCATCTCCATACTCGGAGGTCTTGCTGTCATGTATAGATATGAACAAAAAATCTAAGTATGAGATTTCAAAATTAATATCAATAAAAACTATACTTGTTAGCATAGGCACACATACATTCTGCGACCATCTTCTCTAACTCCCTAATGGCCTTTTCAAGCATTGAGCTTCGTGATTTAACACTGGAACCTTCTTTCCTCTGCATGTGCGGAACCTTCTGAAAGATTTTGAATAAAAATCAATCAATGATATGGGAAGAGAGAAATACTAATTGAAATTCATATAATATTATAGCATGCATAGGTAAAATTGCTTGAGTTGAAGTGATGCAAGAATGGACCTAATCTTAAAAAACTGGCAATATTTCAAATGCTGTTTGTCAGAATATTCATCGGTCAAAGCCAAAACAAAATAGAAAGACAAAAAATAACCTGGGACGCATAACAAAGGGAAATCTTTAGGTTTTTTACGTGCCAGCATTTTTATACCATATACCGCCTTTCGTAGCTTTGGAAAGGAGGAGAATTTCATAAAGTCGCTCTCTCCAACCTTTTCTATCTATTCGATGAGAGAAAGACAATATGATATTTGAGCTTTAGCTTGAGGAAGAATGAAGGCAGACATCTCAGTTTTGGACTACTCCCTTTACCAAAAGGGGATGAGATGCTTCCCTACGGCATTTCTAAATCTAAATAAAGGCTTTCTCCTCGGGCTTACAAGGCATATGAGTTCTTCAAATTCTTTTATTTAAGTTTTGATAAGTTATATGAGGCCGTCATATTGCTCCAGAGTTTTATTAAAGTCTAAATTTTCTCAAAAGTAATACAATAGTTCATTTAAAAGAACTAAATATGAATACACAATGGTACATATCATACTATCATAGTATTTTTCAATAAGAACAGGAAGGTTTATCATTTGCAGAAATGATGACGAAAATGCAGATTATTGAGGAAGAACTGGAAACATTCACAGTGATAACATCTATTAGTTAAATAATGAAACAAACTCGCGCAGCAAAGAACAGTGCCTGTCTTATTTTTTTCATCTTCTTTTAATAGATTAAACTTATATTACAATGTCTCGTAGTGCTCATATGGCCAAAAAGAATGATGAAAGTCAAACTTAGACCATAGTAGTGCAACATCATCTCAAATTTCATCCACCCATAATGGCCATATCAGTTGTTTTAGATATATATTAAATTGACAAGGTACCACAAAGTTTGCTTTATATAATTCAATAACTGTAAAGAACATGCTAGTAGGGTTAAGAGAAATCTTAGAAATCTACTCACCATAGTTTGCATGGAGTTCCTACCCTCAGAGACAGTGATGTCAGATCGTTCACGAATCCCATTCTTTTCTCTAAGTTGAACTGATTGGCCCAAGTCTTCACCACTGTTTAGTGATCTTGCAGATTGCGATTTGCATTGTGCGTGCGAGATTATTTCATTCAACCTATGATTTGAAGTATCAGAAAATTCATATCCGTCTTTCAACTTGCTACCATGGTTCTTAGATGGGAGGACTCCTGACTTCTGCTTCTCACCCTTTTCCTCTGTAATGGCCTCACCATTTGAAACTATTACAGGAGACTGGTGCATTGCACTTTTAAACTTAGCTGAGTTATTTTTAGCAGAAATTCCAGAAGAACTTGTCTGATTCTGATATTTCAGATCTTCAAAGTTTACAGTAGGTAGAGCCATAACGAGAGTTGGATTAGTAGAGTTTTTCTCTGCTAAAGGCAAAGACCTCCCAGCAGCTTTCTTTCCTACTTTAACATGTTTGTTTGGAGCATTTCCCTCGTCACTTCCAACTTGACCTTTTGCCAAATCTTTCCTTCTCCGTTTCTTTGGTTGCTGGTGTGGTGATATGCTAGGTTCATTTCTACAAAAAAGGTAAACAAGCAAAATTAGTAAAAGAAATAGAAATCAGGAAACACAACAAAGAAAAAAAAATTAAAGTCAATAAATAAAAATAGTATTCATCTAATCCAACTGTACACATGGAATATAATTTTAATTATCTGGAAAAGTCAGAAACAAATGCAATACATGTTTGTTTGTTTTTTTAATAAAACCAAACGTAATACATAAATCTAGATGAAAGCAAAATTCTCAACAAAAAAGAAACAAATTTTTTAGAAGATCAAAAGCTGATACAAGTGATTAAGTTAAATTTAACAACACTAAAATTCAAAAAGGAAGAGAAGATATAATGAATTTCAGGTTTTCATTAAGTTTAAATCTAGTTTGTTCTAATGTGTCAAACTTGCTCACTTAGCAAATGAGTCAAATCAAGTCGAGCTCAAGTTCTTATCAAGCACAGAACAAAATATCAATCATTTATACTTTATATTTTGTAGGTGATCAAACCTATATGTAGCTAGCTGGATTCATACAAATCGAGTTTAGTTTTCACTCATTTAATAATCGTAACTAAAATTACGTTTAAACTCAGGTTACATGACTCAAAAGTTTAATCAAGCTGAATTCAAGTAATCTCGCAAGCTGTACCTATTTATAGCCCAAGTTGTCTTCAAATATATTTTGTCAATTGACCGCAACCCAATATTTGGTAGTCATTTACGTATTCTTAAAAATAAGAATAATAAAGTATACGCACACACACGACTTGGAATGTTGATACTACCTTTGCACCCATAACAAAACATACAGAACAAGTCGGCTCTTTACTGTTGCTCAGAATTTCTAGTATTTCTTTAATCCACACACACAAGTAAATGTATATATATATATATATATATATATACATATATATATATAATACTTGCAGCAAGATCAGAGAAAAAAATGTAAAGGCATGTTAGCTTGGCTTTTTTGTTTTCTGTTTATAATCTTGGTTTTCAGCTTTTTTGTTTCTGGAACTTCTGAAGATGTGCCAATATTTTCTTACCACTTCACATCCACCTTCAAAAAGAATTTGTTGGAATTAGTAAAAGTGTAACCAAAAAAATTGAATGCTTTGACCTTTTGGTTGATCTGTGTGCGCTAGCGTAGGAATTAACCCGAGGGCCCTCCTCGAGGTCATGAGATGCTATTGAGGGCCTAGATTGACTTCTGGATGTGATAGAAGTGGCAATGCAGTAGTGCAATACCATTTACCCCTAGTGGTTATATGGAGCAAATATGGGGTGCCCACCATGAAAATATTTAGGCCCATTAACTCTCGATTTAGAAACAATATCCAAACATGTTTTTGGTATGCTTTAGAGGATAGGATAGAAAATAAAACACACAAACAGGACCAAAAGCTCTTACATGAGGCAGATATTCGAGAGATGCATCTCCGCAATCAACATCTTATCTCAATACTTCATTTATCAAACAAAAACACATGCCCATATGAACTACGGATTTTAAGGCTAATCAACGAAAAAGTTGTTTGGGAACAAGTTCTCCCTCAAGTTAAATCATAAACTATGAATAAAGAAATTATTGGTCATATGTTATACTCAAGAGTGGAGCGAATACGAATACGAATACGAATACGGCAGGCAAGAACCAGTATCAAGATAATTATGTAATGATCGCAACAAAAAGTGAATATGAGAAACTAACGTGCGCTCTAACGTCCCGCGATTAACAAAGAATCCATCATGCTTTATTGCTGAATTATCAACCTGAAAATATTCATCCTGCATCAACAAGAAAACAAACAAAAATCTTCTCAGACCTGATAGTAACACATAACAAAAGTTGTCGCAAGAGCATGCTGAAGAAAATTTTATTGTCAGAAAGTAGACTAAAAATAAAGAAAACGAAGTAACTCATGCTTGTAAACTTTGCATCTAGCTTCCCAACTGGCCACCGCTTGGGGAGGCCACTACTGGTGCTGTGATTGCATGCATGCATATTAGATTCTCCTACTTGCTATAACAAAGGATATATTATAAATAACATGGAAAAAGAAAAATACTGTAAATTAGTATCCAAACTTTAATTCATTCACGAATCACATATGTCCTATGTCCTGGATAATCGTCCAAATATTATTTGGGGACCACCTCTGTCTCTCTATCAATCTACATATAATACTTTCATCTTATCAAAAGAATGAATCAAAATACAGATGGCTGTAAGTAAAACAATGCAGGGAAAGAAGCACAGCTGAGTAATGTTACTTCTGGTTGTTGCTTGTTATCTCATATTAGATCAGCTGATGCAGCACAAAAATAAAGTACTCTTAGAGAAAGCACAGATAAGAGATGGCAATACAAACCAGTTCAGCATCATCTATGAAAGAATCCTCAGTGTCATATTCATCATCATCAGGAACATCATTAAGATCCTCCTCGTCACTACTGTTCTTACCCTGAAAAGTATATTTAATCAACTTATTGCATCGAGAGTATTATAAACAGAATGAATTGCTCAGATAAATAACGCTCACAATAGTCCTATTTTTTATTTTACTTCTTTTTTTGGTTAAGTATGCGGGCAGTGGCATATAGAAAAAAATTATTTAATAGATATATTTCATACCATGTATAAGCGTTCAATCTTCTCAATTACTGCACTAAACCGACTTGCAGGAGGTGCATCATTGGCTTCATTTTCAGGAGGCTCTCCCTACAAAGTGAAACATAACTAAGAATTAAGGAAACAAGCATTTACAAGTGATCTTCCCCAAACTGTGTGAGGTAAGACACTAAAAATAAATAATGTGCACGTAGAAATTATATGATTAACATCCGCTTCATGCTTAAAATAAGCCAAACGGATCAATCCCACGAACTAACTGAGAAAGAAATTCACGGATAATGAGAACAGATATTCAGCACTAGAACGGACGTGTTGTGCATTCGCTATGAGACACCCATAGCTATTCCTAATTCTAGACTCAAGAGAAGATACTATAATTTTGTAACAGTTCAGTCCTATAATTTGTAATATGAAACCACAAAACAACTACCATTTGCTAAACAATTATACATAAATTTACCATCATATTCAACTACATTAACTAAATTACAATTAGCAAATAATTTCCGAATTTAAATTGACAACTAACTAGATTAAAAGTTCTCAGTAGTGAACATAAACAAATCATTAAATAACTCACTGGAGCAACCCGAGACTCCATAGCAGACTGAGGAACTGATGGCACCTCCATCGCCGTGGCTTTCCCCTTAGCCGCCTTATTCGCATCTTTCACAGCCCTATTCGCATCCTTCACCAGCTTCTTCCACGACACAATTGTCGTCTCCCCCGGTCTCAGCTCCACTTCAAACCTCTGACGTCCGCCGGCGGCCATATAAGATGTCGAAAACCTAGCAGATTCGCCTCCACCGCCGCCGCCACTGCCACTAGCACAGCCTTCCTCCATCAATTAGTAACCAATTACTACGAGTTGGATGCACCTAGGGTTTCGAAAAACCCCTAAATTGAAGACTGAATTAGCTACGGGGAGAGAAACTGGAGAGGGAATTGTAGGGGTTTTTCCCCCCTTTTTTTGGTGAATTTCTTTTGTTCAGATGCGCGGGATACTGAAACGTCCGGCTCTTTAACCGCTAAATCAACTCCTCCGATGGCTCTGCGAACCCATCTTTCCTGTTCACTTTCTTTTCTCTGTTTTTCCTTTTCCTTTACCTTGAATGAAAAAAATAATAATAATAATTTTATCTAATTTTTTTACTTATTTGGATAAGAATATCCTAAGAGGTGAGTGTCCATAGTAAAAATAAATAAATCATAGTGGGAGTATAAATACTGTTACTTAAATTAAATTTTAAAATGAAATAGATGGGTGATTTTTTTTTTTTTGCCACAAATTACATTTTTATGCCAGACAAATATATGAAAACAATTTTTGAATACGCTAGATATAAATAATAATAATAATAATAATAATAATAATAATAATAATAAACATTGTACTAATCAAATAATAATAATAATAATAATAATAAACATTGTACTAACCAAAATGATGTTGTCATAACAATACATCAAGTATCTATTTTATAAGAAAATTGATTCCATCTGAAATTGAAGGATAAATTTGATTATAAATTAATTATGTGATTTCTTGAAAATAGGTCTACATAACTCATTTTAAGTAGTACAGTTGTGACATTCCTAAAATAGGTCCATTCCATCCAACCTATTCTGAGTCGCCAAATACATGGTACAGAAAACAACTACAACTTTATTACAACAATTGTCGTGCAAAATACAACAACACATATGCTGTGAGTTTGGATACAAATATATACCAAATGTGACTCATGTTCAAACCGTGGACATCACCTCACAATGACACCTTACATAAAGGTATAGTCAAAAACTGTTTTAAAAATTAGAATATTTGGGAAGTGCTCAAGGAAACCTTCGTACATGTGAGGCCATGCGTCTAGGTTATGATAGATATCATATGACCACATAATTATCCTTGGTTGACCCAATAGACCCCAAAGAAAAACGAGAAGATTACTATCATATTCTTCCCAATGATGAGTCTTCTCTTGACATATCATTATCTCTACTGTCTCTAATTGAGAATTATACTTCAAACAAACACCAAGATTATATAGGTAGTGCTCGTATATATACTCAGCAAGTGGATGAGCACATCCCTGCCTTATGATGACACGAGGTTGTATGTCGTTTGACATCTTGTATGATAGTGGCAAAACACCCTTCCAACGTTAGGTACACCTTACCCTATTGGATTCACCAAATAAAACTACTAAATGAACTTTTCTATACTGCTTCGAGAGAACATCCACAGCTAGAGACCACCGTTCTATTTCCCCGTTACCCTCGCTCGACCCAGCTACACTCTTATTACCTGAAAGGATTGTGAAGCAAAAGGGTGAGCACAACTAGCTCAGTAAAAAATATCATGACTAAAGATAATTAAATTATCAATAGCCTTCATCAATAATAAATCAGAGATTTAGAACATATGGTAAATGATAAAAATTTTAACCATAGTTGCAACGGAACAAGCAATCCATTAGAAGACTCAAATAGACTATAAAGTCTATTATCTTCTCCATGTTAAAAATTCACCAACAATGTTTTATCCCTGTAACGTCAATCAACAATTCTGGTCTACAATCATATGAATAACTCATAATCATAACTGTAGTTCTAAATTTCTCTTCTCATCCAGGACGAATATAATTTTTATCAATTATCTTTACCTGAAACATCAAAGATCATGGTTATACCAAATCACATTTCCTGTTCATAATCATACTAATAACTTCATCTTTGCACTACGACCAAAGATATTCATTTGTATCACCAGTTGGTCATGTTTATCTCAACATCTGCTCATCTTTGCACTACTGGCCAAATATATTCAACAACATGTCATCTTTGCACTACGGGCCAAAGATATTCATCAACAATTCATCTTTGCACTACAGGCCAAAGATATTCATCAATATTTCATCTTTGCACTACAGGCCAAAGATATTCCTCAACAGTTCATATTTGCACTACGGCCAAATATATTCATCAACAGTTCATATTTGCACTACAAGCCAAATATATTAATATCTCAAAGAAATATATAATCATTTCAGATTTTATATAAACAATAATTATAACCATGTTGATCAATTCACCTTTGCACTTAAGCTAAAGATATTCACTTATAAATTCAATGGTCATGATCATACCAATCAACAATTCAACTTTGCACTACTGGCCAAAGAGAACCCATAGTCATGATCATACCAAAAATTTACCCATCTTTACACTCAAGTCAAAGAGAAATCAATATCATCATTAGGGTTATAAAAATGTTATATATGATAATAAAAAAAATAATATGATCAACATATAGTTTTAATCTCAAGAGTAATATTTATAAATTAACTATAATTTGGTCAGAAAAAGAAACCAAATTTATCGTGAATAATACCCGTGAATAGTAACTCGTGAATAGTAACTCATGAATAGTAACTCGTGAATAGTAACTCATGAATAGTAACTCGTGAATAGTAACCCCGACTCAAAAAGGTAGAAATTCCACAATAAAATTCATACCAATATTTCGGTATAATGATATTGAAAGAATAATATTTCTTAAGCTTATAAACAATTTATTTTAATTGTTTACACTTTACTAAATAATGCATTTAATCATTCTAAAATGTCAAATTCATAAGATTTCATCACCAATAACCAAAAATCCTCATCAAAAATCTGCATATACCTCATATAGGATTCTCAAGCCATAAAATCCTATTTTCTAATTTTCTTACTTCACAAAACATATTTAATTCATTTACGCATAACTAGTCTATTTTCATGAAAAATACCAAATTAGTTCCAAAAATATTTCTTTTCTGGAATTTAGCAGAATATAGTCTCATATTGAACATATATTTTTCTCAGAATTTTTAAAACTCATTTACTATTTTTCATATGGCCAAAACAGTAGAATATTTAGACATTTATCATAAATTATCATTTTATCCAAAAATTTCAAAATTCACAGAGTACACTGATATTATATAGATATACTTCCAATAAAAATTTCATCAATTTTGAAGTTAACCACAAGGAGTTATAAGCGGTTACTTTTAAAATAGTCTTTTCCCGTAAAATTCATAACTCTTAATCTATATATCCAAAAATCACCATTTTTGGACACAATCAATAAAACTCATCAAAATATCATTTCAAATTTTTTCAGAATTTTCTGAAGGTCAGAAGAATTACGAACTGAAAAACATAATAACCCTTAAAATCCCTTACCTCAAAAGAGCAGTATTTCTGACCGGAATGTAAAGTCGAAGGAACCTTGCACTGAATAGCAACTCTCAAAGTATCTAAAAACTCACAAAATATGCTTCATAATATAGAGAGAGAAAGAGAGAAAGCTTATATTTCTGATGTGATTTTCAATTCTAACTTAGCCCTCTATTTAAAGGAAAATGTTAGCACGCCGAATCAGACTTAACCTGTAACCTGATGGCTTTACCTGCTACTATTCCCACCCACCACATTTGAATAAAAATCTCAGCACATTTCTTCACCAACCAAGAGTGGGGCCCACCAATTCTAGAATTTTCCACCAAAATGATTAACTCCGAAAATTCAACAATTTCTGAACCAGTCATCTCGTAAAATTCATAACAAATCATACGTTCATTTTTAACGGTTCAAAATTTGTGGACATATACTCAACTTATATATGTATAACATATCCAAATATTACCACGATCCAACGGTCGGATTAAAAATTATAACCCTCGTAAAATATCTTAAAAAACCTAATTTGATTTTCAATACCTTCGTTCCGACAAAAATACAGATAAAACACCTCAACATTAACTCCTTCATTTTTAACCACAAAAATATACCCTTCATTTATATCCACATAAAATAAATATTTTCTTATCATATGAATCAATAATTAATTATTCACAAATAATATTACAGAATCACATTTATGACAACCAGGCCGTTTCCAGGAAAGAGGGGGCTTTCCAATAAGGATTTCTCCTTACTGGCGCGCAATTAGATGACCAAACCTCTCCTTAGACAGAACTTTCTAGACATTGTCAATAATGTTATCTAATAATATTATTCAAATAATATGAATTATTGATCTGATAAAAGAAAATACTGTGCAGTAATAATTATTGAAATAACAATAATATAAAATATCAACGCAGCAATTACTGAATCAATAAAATAAAATATTGAACAATAACTACTGTAACAATTATTGAGTAGTGTCTTCTTACGTAAGAATCAATAATTGGTGCAATACTGTGTGCTACTGTACAATAACGCGTATTACTGTATTTTAACCACCGGGTATTTCAACAGTATTAACGGTAACAACTACGCCGTTATTTGTAAAAACTCAAATTTGTCGTTTTTCTTCATCCGACAGTTATTCGTTATGGGGCCCACAAATATTTGCGCCGTCGTACGAATATTCCCCGATAGAAAAAATATTCCACGACCAAACGAATATTCCCCGACAACAATGATTATTTTATAACTGCTTGCTTATTTTGAAAAAAAAATTTACATTTCACCCATAACTTTAAACTTTTATCAATTTAACCATTTACTAAATAGTAATTATAAGAAAAATTGAATACTTTTATTTCATAAAATTCGGGGTCTTACAATCTCCTCTCCTTATGAAATTTCGTCCCCGAAATTTACGTACCTGGTATTTCGAATAGTTGAGAATACCTTACTTTCATTTCAGATTCTATCTCACAGATCATCATGATTTCTCCATTGCTCATCTCCCATGATAACTTCATTTGGATTCCTCATTTGTTGGGAAGTCATAACAACCGCCATCCCTCGAACTACTCGGCTTTGACTTGTCTGGAGCAGCATTCGGCGTCATCATTACCGTTAGAATATACTTTTCTATAGGACATATTCCTCCCTCAACTGCCTCTTCGTACTCCTCATTCATGATCTGAATCATCAATCTTCGATCCATATCGGATTCAGGTTGACCGCTATGTACAGGGTAATTCAAAACTCGATGTTGGGTTCTCCCAATTGCTTTCTAAAAAGAGAAATTCATATCATCTATTTTAGCCTTCTTAGATCGAACATCTCTTTTCATAATATCCACGTGTTGTACGGCTTTTGCCCATGCATCACTTATTCTCACTCGTTCAGTTTTTTTTTTCTTTCAGCTCAGATTCCATTTTTATCATCTTATACTCTGCCAAAGAATGCTTCTGTTCAAGCATCACATATCGGGTAACACAAGCTTGAATTGTTGCATCCTTTTGTTCCACGACCGCCTGTCGTTCTTCTGCCTGCTCTTCTAACTCATGAATACGATTTTAAAATTCTATATTTTGATCATATAATACCTCTAATAAACTCTCCTCAGGTACTTCTTCTTCCTCTTCTTCCTCAGTCTCAGCTGTTACCGCTGCAGCTATCTCGGGTGCAACTATCAATTCTTCACTCACCACATGGATATCTCTAATTCCTTCTTCGTCTGACATCACATTATCACGGTTAGTGATTAGAGGTATCTCCACAGTCTCATTCACTCCATTGTTAGCATTCTTAGCTGCCATTCTCAAATACTGCTATAAAACAAGGGTTAATTTAACAAACTAACATATCACATAATATCCCGATATTATGACTGACCAACAAATAAGCTTAGGTAGGACATACTAGCGAATGATTTACTCATCTCTCCCCTCCTAGTTGTATTCTCCGATCTCCGCCAAAGATCATATCCCTAAGCTCTGATACCAAATGTGACATCCCCAAAATAGGTCCATTCCATCCAACCTATTCTGAGTTGCCAAATACATGGTACAGAAAATAACTACAACTTTATTACAACAAATGTCGTGCAAAATACAACAACACATATGCTGTGAGTTTGGATACAAATATATACCAAATGTGACTCATGTTCTAACCGTGGACATCACCTCACAATGACACCTTACATAAAGGTATAGTCAAAAACTGTTTTAAAAATTAGAATCTTTGGGAAGTGCTCAAGGAAACCTTCGTACATGGGAGGCCATGCGTCTAGGTTATGATAGATATCATATGGCCACAGAATTATCCTTGGTTGACCCAATAGACCCCAAAGAAAAAAGAGAAGATTACTATCATATTCTTCCCAATGGTGAGTCTTCTCTTGACATATCATTATCTCTACTGTCTCTAATTGAGAATTATACTTCAAACAAACACCAAGATTATATAGGTAGTGCTCGTATATATACTCAGCAAGTGGATGAGCACATCCCTGTCTTATGATGACACGAGGTTGTATGTCGTTTGACATCTTGTATGATAGTGGCAAAACACTCTTCCAACGTTGGGTACACCTTACCCTATTGGATTCACCAAATAAAACTACTAAATGAACTTTTCTATACTGCTTCGGGAGAACATCCACAGCTAGAGACCACCGTTCTATTTCTCCGTTACCCTCGCTCGACCCAGCTACACTCTTATTACCTGAAAGGAATTATGAAGCAAAAGGGTGAGCACAACTAGCTCAGTAAAGAATATCATGACTAAAGATAATTAAATTATCAATAGCATTCATCAATAATAAATCAGAGATTTAGAACATATGGTAAATGATAAAAATTTCAACCATAGTTGCAGCAGAACGAGCAATCCATTAGAAGACTCAAATAGACTATAAAGTCTATTATCTTCTCCATGTTAATAATTCACCAACAATATTTTATCCCTGTAACATCAATCAACAATTCTGGTCCACAATCATATGAATAACTCATAATCATAACTGTAGTTCTAAATTCCTCTCCTCATCCAGGACGAAGATAATTTTCATCACCTATCTTTACCTGAAACATCAAAGATCATGGTTATACCAAATCACATTTTCTGTTCATAATCATACTAATAACTTCATTTTTGCACTACGGCCAAAGATATTTATTTGTATTACCAGTTGGTCATGTTTATCTCAACATCTGTTCATCTTTGCACTACTGGCCAAAGATATTCAACAACATGTCATCTTTGCACTACGGGCCAAAGATATTCATCAACAATTCATCTTTGCACTACAGGCCAAAGATATTCATCAATATTTCATCTTTGCACTACAGGCCAAAGATATTCCTCAACAGTTCATATTTGCACTACGGCCAAATATATTCATCAACAGTTCATATTTGCACTACAAGCCAAATATATTAATATCTCAAAGAAATATATAATCATTTCAGATTTTATATAAACAATAATTATAACCATGTTGATCAATTCACCTTTGCACTTAAGCTAAAGATATTCACTTATAAATTCAATGGTCATGATCATACCAATCAACAATTCAACTTTGCACTACTGGCCAAAGAGAACCCATAGTCATGATCATACCAAAAATTTACCCATCTTTACACTCAAGTCAAAGAGAAATCAATATCATCATTAGGGTTATAAAAATGTTATATATGATAATAAAAAAAATAATATGATCAACATATAGTTTTAATCTCAAGAGTAATATTCATAAATTAACTATAATTTGGTCAGAAAAAGAAACCAAATTTATCGTGAATAATACCCGTGAATAGTAACTCGTGAATAGTAACTCGTGAATAGTAACTCGTGAATAGTAACTCATGAATAGTAACTCGTGAATAGTAATTCGGACTCAAAAAGGTAGAAATTCCACAATAAAATCTATACCAATATTTCGGTATAATGATATTGAAAGAATAATATTTCTTAAGCTTATAAACAATTTATTTTAATTGTTTACACTTTACTAAATAATGCATTTAATCATTCTAAAATGTCAAATTCGTAAGATTTCATCACCAATAACCAAAAATCCTCATCAAAAATCTGCATATACCTCATATAGGATTCTCAAGCCATAAAATCCTATTTTCTAATTTTCTTACTTCACAAAACATATTTAATTCATTTACGCATAACTAGTCCAATTTCATGAAAAATACCAAATTAGTTCCAAAAATATTTCTTTTCTGGAATTTAGCAGAATATAGTCTTATATTGAACACATATTTTTCTCAGAATTTTTAAAACTCATTTACTATTTTTCATATGGCCAAAACAGTCGAATATTTAGACATTTATTATAAATTATCATTTTATCCAAAAATTTCGAAATTCACAGAGTACACTGATATTATATAGATATACTTTCAATAAAAATTTCATCAATTTTGAAGTTAACCACAAGGAGTTATAAGCGGTTACTTTTAAAATAGTCTTTTCCCGTAAAATTCATAACTCTTAATCTATACATCCAAAAATCACCATTTTTGTACACAATCAATAAAACTCATCAAAATATCATTTCAAATTTTTTCAGAATTTTCTGAAGGTCAGAAGAATTACGAACTGAAAAATATAATAACCCTTAAAATCCCTTACTATCCCTTACCTCAAAAGAGCAGTATTTCTGACCGGAATGTAAAGTCGAAGGAACCTTGCACTGAATAGCAACTCTCAAAGTATCTAAAAACTTACAAAATATGCTTCATAATATAGAGAGAGAAAGAGAGAAAGCTTATGTTTCTGGTGTGATTTTCAATTCTAACTTAGCCCTCTATTTATAGAAAAATGTTAGCACGCCGAATCAGACTTGACCTGTAACCTGATGGCTTTGCCTGCTACTATTCCCACCCACCACATTTGAATAAAAATCTCAGCACATTTCTTCACCAACCAAGAGTGGGGCCCACCAATTCTAGAATTTTCCACCAAAATGATTAACTCCGAAAATTTAACAATTTCTGAACCAGTCATCTCGTAAAATTCATAACAAATCATACGTTCATTTTTAACGGTTCAAAATTTGTGGACATATACTCAACTTATATATGTATAACATATCCAAATATTACCACGATCCAACGGTCGGATTAAAAATTATAACCCTCGCAAAATATCTTAAAAAACCTAATTTGATTTTCAATACCTTCGTTCCGACAAAAATACAGATAAAATACCTCAACATTAACTCCTTCATTTTTAACCACAAAAATATATCCCTCATTTATATCCACATAAAATAAATATTTCCTTATCATATGAATCAATAATTAATGTAAGACCCCGAATTTTATGAAATAAAAGTATTCAATTTTTCTTATAATTACTATTCAGTAAATGGTTAAATTGATAAAAGTTTAAAGTTATGGGTGGAATGTGAATTTTTTTGAAAATAAGCAAGTGGTTATAAAATAATCATTGTTGTCGGGGAATATTCGTTTAGGTCGTGGAATATTCTTTCTGTCGGGGAATATTCGTACGACGGCGCAGCTATTTGTGGGCCCCATAACAGAATAACTGTCGGGCGAAGAAAACGACAAATTTGAGTTTTACAAATAACGGCGTAGTTGTTACCGTTAACACTGTTGGAATATCCGGTGATTAAAATACAGTAATACGCGTTATTGCACAGTAGCACACGGTATTGCACAGTATTTTTGAAATTATTGATTCTTACGTAAGAAGGCACTACTCAATAATTGTTACAGTAATTACTGTTCAATATTTTATTTTATTGATTCAATAATTGCTACGTTGAAATTTTATATTATTGTTGTTCAATAATTGTTACTGCACAGTATTTTCCATTATCAGATTAATAATTCATATTATTTGAATAGTATTATTAGATAGCATTATTGGTAATGTCTAGAAAGTTCTGTCTAAGGAGAGGTTTGGTCATCTAATTGCGCGCTAGTAAGGAGAAATCCTTATTGGAAAGCCCCCTCTTTCCTGGGAACGGCCTAGTTGTCATAAATGTGGTTCTGTAATATTATTTGTGAATAATTAATTATTGATTCATATGATAAGGAAATATTTATATTATGTGGATATAAATGAGGGATATATTTTTGTGGTTAAAAATAAAGGAGTTAATGTTGAGGTTTTTATCAGTATTTTTGTCGGAATGGATGTATTAAAAATCAGGGTTTTTGAGATATTTTGCGGGGGTTATAATTTTTAATCCGACCGTTGGATTGTGGTAATTTTTGGATATGTTATACATATATAAGTTGAGTATATGCCCACAAATTTTGAACCGTTAAAAATGAACGTATGATTTATTATGAATTTTACGAGATGACTGGTTCAGAAATTGTTGAATTTTCAGAGTTTATCATTTTGGTGGAAAATTCTAGAATTGGTGGGCCCCACTTGTGGTTGGTGAAGAAATGTGCTGAATTATATTTCAAATGTGGTGGGTGGGAATAGTAGCAGGTAAAGCCATCAGGTTGCAGGTCAAACCTACCAAAATTTTCCTATAAATAGAGGGCTAAGTTAGAATTGAAAATCACACCAAAAACATAAGCTTTCTCTCTTTCTCTCTCTATATTATGAAGCATATTTTGTGAGTTTTTAGATACTTGGTGAGTTGCTATTCATCAGTGCAAGTTTCCTTCAGCATCATATCCGATATCCAGTCAGAAGTACTGCTCTTTTGAGGTAAGGGATAGTAAGGGATATTAAGGGATTTTAAGGGTTGTTATGATTTTCAGTTTCGTAATTTTTCTGATCTTCAAAAATTCTGGAAAAATTTAAAATGATATTTTGATGAGTTTTCTTGATTGTGTCCAAAAATGGTGATTTTTGGATGTATAGATTGAGAGTTATGAATTTTATGAGAAAAGACTATTTTAAAAGTAACAGCTTATAATTCCTTGTGGTTAACTCCAAAATTGATGAAATTTTTATTGGGAGTACATGTATATGATAGAAGTATACTCTGTAAATTTCAGAATTTTTAGACAAAAGTACAATTTTTGATAAATGTCTAAATATTCGGCTATTTTGGCCATATGAAAAATAGTAAATGACTTTTAAAAATTCTGAGAAAAATATATGTTCACTATGGGACTATATTATGCTAAATCCCAGAAAAGAAATATTTTTGAAACTGATTTGGTATTTTTCATGAAAATGGTCTAGTTATGAGTAAATGAATTAAATATGTTTTGTGAAGAAAGAAAATTGGAAAATAGGATTTTATGGCTTGAGAATCCTATATGAGGTATATGCAGATTTTTGATGAGGGTTTTGGTTATTGATGATGAAATTGTAAGAGTTGGCATTTTATGATGATTAAATGCATTAATTAGTAAAGTGTAAACAATTAAAATAAATTGTTTATAAATTTAAGTAATGTTATTCTTTCAATATCATTATACCGAAATATTGGTATGAATTTTATTGTAGAATTTCTATCTTTTGTGTCGGGGTTACTATTCATGAGTTACGAATATTACTCTTGAGATTAAAACTATATGTTGATCATATTATTTTTATCATCATATATAACATTTTTATAACCCTGATGTTGAAATTCTCTTTCACTGGAGTGTAAAGATGGGTAGATTATTGGTATGATCATGACTAGGGTTCTCTTTGGCCTGTAGTGCAAAGTTGAATTGTGACTGGTATGATCATGACCATTGAATTTATAATTGAATATCTTAAGCTTAAGTGCAAAGGTGAATTGATCAACATGATTATAATTATTGTTTATATAAATTCTGAAATGATTATATATTTCTTTGAGATATGAATATATTTGGCCTGTAGTGCAAATATAAATTGTTGATGAATATCTTTGGCATGTAGTGCAAAGATGACCTGTTGATGAATATCTTTGGCCTGTAGTGCAAAGATGAACTGTTGTTGAATATCTTTGGCCCGTAGTGCAAAGATGGTTTGTTGATGAATATCTTTGGCATGTAGTGCAAAGATAAACTGTTGATGAATATCTTTGGCCTGTAGTGCAAAGATGAACTGTTGTTGAATATCTTTGGCCCGTAGTGCAAAGATGGTTTGTTGATGAATATCTTTGGCCTGTAGTGCAAAGATGAACTGTTGTTGAATATCTTTGGCCCGTAGTGCAAAGATGGTTTGTTGATGAATATCTTCGGCCCGTAGTGCAAAGATGGATTTGTTAGTATGATTATAAACAGGAACTGTGATTTGGTATAACCATGATCTTTGATGTTTCAGGTAAAGACATGTGATGAAAATATTCTTCGTCCTGGGTGCGAAGAAAAATTTATAGTCACAATTATGATTATGAGTTATTCATATGATTGTGGAAAGGAACTGTTGAGTGATGTTACATGGATAAAACATTGTTGGTGGATTTTTAACATGGAGAAGATAATAGACTTTATAGTCTATTTGACTCTTCTAATGGATTGCTCGTTCCGCTGCAACTATGGTTGAAATTTTTATCATTTACCATATGTTCTAAATCTCTGATTTATTATTGATGAAGACTATTGATAATTTAATTATCTTTAGTCATGATATTCTTTACTGAGCAAGTTGTGCTCACCCTTTTGCTTCACAATTCCTTTCAGGTAATAAGAGTGTAGCTGGGTCGAGCGAGGGTAACGGGGAAATAGAACGGTGGTCTCTAGCTGTGGATGTTCTCCCGAAGCAGTATAGAAAAGTTCATGTAGTAGTTATATTTGGTGAATCCAATAGGGTAAGGCGAACCCAACGTTGGAATGGTGTTTTGTTACTATCATACAAGATGTCTAATGACATACAACCTCGTGTCATCATAAGACAGGGTTGTGCTCATCCACTTGCTGAGTATATCTATGGGCACTACCTATATAATCTTGGTATTTGTTTGAAGTATAATTCTCAATTAGAGACAGTGGAGATAATGATAAGTCAAGAGAAGACTCACCATTGGGAAGAATATGATAGTAATCTTCTCATTTTTCTTTGGGGTCTATTGGATCAACCAAGGATAATTCTGTGGCCATATGATATCTATCATAACCTAGATGCGTGGCCTCCCATGTACGAAGGTTTCCTTGAGCACTTCCCAAAGATTCTAATTTCTAAAACAGTTTTTGACTATACCTTTATGTAAGGTGTTATTGTGAGGTGATGTCCACGGTTGGAACATGAGTCACATTTGGTATATATTTGTATCCAAACTCACAGCATATGTGTTGTTGTATTTTGCACGACAATTGTTGTAATAAAGTTGTAGTTGTTTTCTGTACCATGTATTTGGCGACTCAGAATAGGTTGGATGGAATGAACCTATTTTGGGGTCGTTACATTTGGTATCAGAGCTATAAGTAAAGAGCCCCGAGCCTCTCGCTGGTGACTTCCTGTTGATGGGGGATGCACCGAAGCCAGACTCTCCGTAGGGGACGCCGTTCTGCGGTGGCAAACTGATAGGTATCAATGTAAGGTGCTGACATAGGTTGGTGTCCAGAGTTACAGGTGGTATCAGAGCTTAGGGATATGATCTCTGGCGGAGATCGGGGAATATAACTAGGAGGGGAGAGATGAGTAAATCCTTCGCTAGTGTGTCCTACCTAAGCTTATTTGTTGGTCAGTCATAATATCGGGATATTATGTGATATGTTAATTTGTTAAATTAACCTTTGTTTTGAAGCTGTATTCTAGAATGATATCTGAAATACAGGAGATGAGCAATGGAGAAATCATGATGACAGGAAAGGTGAAATCTGGAATGGAAGCAAGGTATTCTCAACTCTTTGAAATACCAGGTACGTAAATTTCGGGGACGAAATTTCATAAGGAGGGGAGATTGTAAGACCCCGAATTTTATGAAATAAAAGTATTCAATTTTTCTTATAATTACTATTCAGTAAATGGTTAAATTGATAAAAGTTTAAAGTTATGGGTGGAATGTGAATTTTTTTAAAAATAAGCAAGTGGTTATAAAATAATCATTGTTGTCGGGGAATATTCGTTTAGGTCGTGGAATATTCTTTCTGTCGGGGAATATTCGTACGACGGCGCAGCTATTTGTGGGCCCCATAACAGAATAACTGTCGGGCGAAGAAAACGACAAATTTGAGTTTTACAAATAACGGCGTAGTTGTTACCGTTAACACTGTTGGAATACCCGGTGATTAAAATACAGTAATACGCGTTATTGCACAGTAGCACACGGTATTGCACAGTATTTTTGAAATTATTGATTCTTACGTAAGAAGGCACTACTCAATAATTGTTACAGTAATTACTGTTCAATATTTTATTTTATTGATTCAATAATTGCTACGTTGAAATTTTATATTATTGTTGTTCAATAATTGTTACTGCACAGTATTTTCCATTATCAGATCAATAATTCATATTATTTGAATAGTATTATTAGATAGCATTATTGGCAATGTCTAGAAAGTTCTGTCTAAGGAGAGGTTTGGTCATCTAATTGCGCGCTAGTAAGGAGAAATCCTTATTGGAAAGCCCCCTCTTTCCTGGGAACGGCCTGGTTGTCATAAATGTGATTCTGTAATATTATTTGTGAATAATTAATTATTGATTCATATGATAAGGAAATATTTATTTTATGTGGATATAAATGAGGGATATATTTTTGTGGTTAAAAATGAAGGAGTTAATGTTGAGATTTTTATCAGTATTTTTGTCGGAATGGAGGTATTAAAAATCAGGGTTTTTGAGATATTTTGCGGGGGTTATAATTTTTAATCCGACCGTTGGATCGTGGTAATTTTTGGATATGTTATACATATATAAGTTGAGTATATGCCCACAAATTTTGAACCGTTAAAAATGAACGTATGATTTATTATGAATTTTACGAGATGACTGGTTCAGAAATTGTTGAATTTTCAGAGTTTATCATTTTGGTGGAAAATTCTAGAATTGGTGGGCCCCACTTGTGGTTGGTGAAGAAATGTGCTGAATTATATTTCAAATGTGGTGGGTGGGAATAGTAGCAGGTAAAGCCATCAGGTTGCAGGTCAAACCTACCAAAATTTTCCTATAAATAGAGGGCTAAGTTAGAATTGAAAATCACACCAAAAACATAAGCTTTCTCTCTTTCTCTCTCTATATTATGAAGCATATTTTGTGAGTTTTTAGATACTTGGTGAGTTGCTATTCATCAGTGCAAGTTTCCTTCAGCATCATATCCGATATCCAGTCAGAAGTACTGCTCTTTTGAGGTAAGGGATAGTAAGGGATATTAAGGGATTTTAAGGGTTGTTATGATTTTCAGTTTCGTAATTTTTCTGATCTTCAAAAATTCTGGAAAAATTTGAAATGATATTTTGATGAGTTTTCTTGATTGTGTCCAAAAATGGTGATTTTTGGATGTATAGATTGAGAGTTATGAATTTTATGAGAAAAGACTATTTTAAAATAACAGCTTATAATTCCTTGTGGTTAACTCCAAAATTGATAAAATTTTTATTGGGAGTACATGTATATGATAGAAGTATACTCTGTAAATTTCAGAATTTTTAGACAAAAGTACAATTTTTGATAAATGTCTAAATATTCGGCTATTTTGGCCATATGAAAAATAGTAAATGACTTTTAAAAATTCTGAGAAAAATATATGTTCACTATGGGACTATATTATGCTAAATCTCAGAAAAGATATTTTTTGAACTGATTTGGTATTTTTCATGAAAATGGTCTAGTTATGAGTAAATGAATTAAATATGTTTTGTGAAGAAAGAAAATTGGAAAATAGGATTTTATGGCTTGAGAATCCTATATGAGGTATATGCAGATTTTTGATGAGGGTTTTGGTTATTGATGATGAAATTATAAGAGTTGGCATTTTATGATGATTAAATGCATTAATTAGTAAAGTGTAAACAATTAAAATAAATTGTTTATAAATTTAAGTAATGTTATTCTTTCAATATCATTATACCGAAATATTGGTATGAATTTTATTGTAGAATTTCTATCTTTTGTGTCGGGGTTACTATTCATGAGTTACGAATATTACTCTTGAGATTAAAACTATATGTTGATCATATTATTTTTATCATTATATATAACATTTTTATAACCCTGATGTTGAAATTCTCTTTCACTGGAGTGTAAAGATGGGTAGATTATTGGTATGATCATGACTAGGGTTCTCTTTGGCCTGTAGTGCAAAGTTGAATTGTGACTGGTATGATCATGACCATTGAATTTATAATTGAATATCTTAAGCTTAAGTGCAAAGGTGAATTGATCAACATGATTATAATTATTGTTTATATAAATTCTGAAATGATTATATATTTCTTTGAGATATGAATATATTTGGCCTGTAGTGCAAATATAAATTGTTGATGAATATCTTTGGCATGTAGTGCAAAGATGACCTGTTGATGAATATCTTTGGCCTGTAGTGCAAAGATGAACTGTTGTTGAATATCTTTGGCCCGTAGTGCAAAGATGGTTTGTTGATGAATATCTTTGGCATGTAGTGCAAAGATAAACTGTTGATGAATATCTTTGGCCTGTAGTGCAAAGATGAACTGTTGTTGAATATCTTTGGCCCGTAGTGCAAAGATGGTTTGTTGATGAATATCTTTGGCCTGTAGTGCAAAGATGAACTGTTGTTGAATATCTTTGGCCCGTAGTGCAAAGATGGTTTGTTGATGAATATCTTCGGCCCGTAGTGCAAAGATGGATTTGTTAGTATGATTATAAACAGGAACTGTGATTTGGTATAACCATGATCTTTGATGTTTCAGGTAAAGACATGTGATGAAAATATTCTTCGTCCTGGGTGCGAAGAAAAATTTATAGTCACAATTATGATTATGAGTTATTCATATGATTGTGGAAAGGAACTGTTGAGTGATGTTACATGGATAAAACATTGTTGGTGGATTTTTAACATGGAGAAGATAATAGACTTTATAGTCTATTTGACTCTTCTAATGGATTGCTCGTTCCGCTGCAACTATGGTTGAAATTTTTATCATTTACCATATGTTCTAAATCTCTGATTTATTATTGATGAAGGCTATTGATAATTTAATTATCTTTAGTCATGATATTCTTTACTGAGCTAGTTGTGCTCACCCTTTTGCTTCACAATTCCTTTCAGGTAATAAGAGTGTAGCTGGGTCGAGCGAGGGTAACGGGGAAATAGAACGGTGGTCTCTAGCTGTGGATGTTCTCCCGAAGCAGTATAGAAAAGTTCATTTAGTAGTTATATTTGGTGAATCCAATAGGGTAAGGTGAACCCAACGTTGGAAGGGTGTTTTGTTACTATCATACAAGATGTCTAATGACATACAACCTCGTGTCATCATAAGACAGGGTTGTGCTCATCCACTTGCTGAGTATATCTATGGGCACTACCTATATAATCTTGGTGTTTGTTTGAAGTATAATTCTCAATTAGAGACAGTGGAGATAATGATAAGTCAAGAGAAGACTCACCATTGGGAAGAATATGATAGTAATCTTCTCATTTTTCTTTGGGGTCTATTGGGTCAACCAAGGATAATTCTGTGGCCATATGATATCTATCATAACCTAGATGCGTGGCCTCCCATGTACGAAGGTTTCCTTGAGCACTTCCCAAAGATTCTAATTTCTAAAACAGTTTTTGACTATACCTTTATGTAAGGTGTTATTGTGAGGTGATGTCCACGGTTGGAACATGAGTCACATTTGGTATATATTTGTATCCAAACTCACAACATATGTGTTGTTGTATTTTGCACGACAATTGTTGCAATAAAGTTGTAGTTGTTTTCTGTACCATGTATTTGGCGACTCAGAATAGGTTGGATGGAATGAACCTATTTTGGGGTCGTTACAATTAATTATTCACAAATAATATTACAGAATCACATTGATGACAACCAGGCCGTTCCCAGGAAAGAGGGGGCTTTCCAATAAGGATTTCTCCTTACTGGCGCGCAATTAGATGACCAAACCTCTCCTTAGACAGAACTTTCTAGACATTGCCAATAATGTTATCTAATAATATTATTCAAATAATATGAATTATTGATCTGATAAAGGAAAATACTGTGCAGCAACAATTATTGAAACAACAATAATATAAATTATCAACGCAGCAATTACTGAATCAATAAAATAAAATATTGAACAATAACTACTGTAACAATTATTGAGTAGTGTCTTCTTACGTAAGAATCAATAATTGATGCAATACCGTGTGCTACTGTACAATAACGCGTATTACTGTATTTTAACCACCGGGTATTTCAACAGTATTAACGGTAACAACTACGCCGTTATTTGTAAAAACTCAAATTTATCGTTTTTCTTCATCCGACAGTTATTCGTTATGGGGCCCACAAATAGCTGTGCCGTCGTACGAATATTCTCCGACAGAAAGAATATTCCACGACCAAACGAATATTCCCCGACAACAATGATTATTTTATAACCACTTACTTATTTTGAACAAAAATTCACATTTCACCCATAACTTTAAATTTTTATCAATTTAACCATTTACTAAATAGTAATTATAAGAAAAATTGAATACTTTTATTTCATAAAATTCGGGGTCTTACACTGAATTTTATGAAATGAAAGTATTCAATTTTCTTATAATTATTATTCTATTTAATGGTTAAATTGATGAAGGGTTAAAGTTAAGGGTGATATGTGCAAAATTTGCAAAGTAAGCAAGTTGATATAAAATATTCATTTGGTCGGGAAATATTCTTTTTGTCGGAGAATATTTGTATGACGACACCATCATTGCTGGACCCCACAACAGAATAACTATCGGAGTTAGAGAACAACAGAAATATCTTTTTATAAAATAATGGCGAAAGTTTTACCGTTAAACTATTGAAATACCCGGTGGAAAAAGATATAATAGTAAATCAATATGGACAACTGGTAGAAAGTTATAATAGTAAATCAATATGGATCGCTGGTTTAAAGTAAATCAGTATGGACCGTTGCTTTAAGTTTTAATAGTAAATCAATATGGACCGTCCGTTTAAAAGTAAATTAATCTGTGTCGTTCATGAATTAGTTACTATTCTGTCCTTTTTCCTATAAACAGAAGCTCGTTCCTTCATTATTTCTTACAAATTCACTGAAACTCTAGAGAGAGAAACTATAGGGAGAAAAAAGAGGAGTATTCTACTACTACCCTACTTCAGTATTCAATCATATACTAAGGTAAGGGATGTTATTTATTTCATATTCGCTTACGATATTATTTTTCGTATTCGTAAGGAATATTAACTTCGTTCAATACTCGTAAGGGGTATTATTTCTTTCGTATTCATGAAGAGAGTTATTTTCTTTCAATACTCGTAAGAGTTGTTATTTCATTATTTATTATTCTGTTGGAATAACCTGTCTACGCGGACTACCGCATACATGGTGAAATCCTTTTGTTATTCCATTCTTTATTATTCTGTTAGAATAACCTGTCTACGCGGACTACTGCATGCATGGTGAAATTCTTCTATTATTCCATTCTTTATTATTCTGTTGGAATAACATGTCTACGCGGACTACCACATGCATGGTGAAATCTTTTCGTTATTCTATTCTTTATTATTCTGCGGGAATAACCTGTCTACATGGACTACCGCATGCTTGGTGAATAACCCTTCATATTCAATTGTTATTAAATTGTTGAAGTGATCTATCTACGCGGACTACCGCATGACAATAAAAATCTATTTGCAGTTTCGTATATTATTTTTTTTCATATTCTTAAATCTAAACTTACCGTGGTAAGTATTGCTTCTATAATTCCTAAAATTAGTGGAATATTGTGATGCCCCTAAAATAGGTATACATCACCTATTCTGAGTCGCCAAATACATGGTACAAAAACAACTACAACATCATTACTACAATTATCGTGCAAAATACGACAACACATAAACTGTGAGTTTAAATACAAATATTATCTTCTAGACAATATCCATACTCAAATAAGTCCTCATTATAATTATTGAAACACTATTTTATAAAATAGTGAGGACTGCTAACACAACTGACTGGAAACATCACTCCACACCCCGACTAGTTCCCGTTATATTCTCGCCTCCTGAGAAAAATAGAACAAAAAGAAAAAGGGTGAGCTCAACTAGTCCAGTAAAGAATATTATGATTAAGATAATATACAACAAATTATCATTAGTCTTCAACAGAGAAAAAATCTGATAAAATATAATAGACAACAAGTTTTAGATCAACAACTGCAGCGAAAACAGCAATACATTAGAAGAGTCAAGTAGAAAATGAATTCTACTATCTTCTAAGATTTAAAAGTCCATCATCAATATTTTATCCCTGTAACATCAATCAATATACATCTTGAATCAAATATTCATCTTTGCATTACAGGCCAAAGATATTCATTTGTATCACCAATTGGTCATGCTCATCTTTGCACTATGGGCCAAAGATATTCATCAGTTAATCATTCATCTTTGCACTACAGACCAAAGATATTCAGTAATATCATCATTTAGGACTGAGGATGATGAAAAATATTTTAAAGAAACGAATCCAGTGATACAAAAGGACAAAGATTAGGGATTCGTACTTTAGATAATCCAAGTTCAAAACCTCTTCATAATAAACCATAGTTGAGTAAAATTCAAAAATAAAGATTAAAACATGGATACAATCAAAGATAGTAACCATAATAAATATCTTGGACAAAGAAGAGAAAATTTTATTTTTTTCTGTGAATAGTGTCGTATACGTGAATAGTGCCATATACGTGAATAGTAACTCCGACATAAAAAGGTAGAAAATCCACAATAAAATTTATATCAATATTTCGACATAATGATATTGAAAAAAATAATATCATTTACGAAAAAAATAACATCTCTTACCTCAAAAGAGCAGTACTTCCGGCTGAAATATCAGGTATAAGGCTGAAGTAAACTTATACTGAATAGCAACTCTCAAAGTATCTAAATACTCACAAAAATAAGCTCGATAATATAGAGAGAGAAAGAGAGAAAACTTGTTTCTGGTGTGATTTTCAATTCTAACTAAGCACCCTATTTATAGGAAAATGCATAGAACGCCAAAGTAAACTAACCTACTACCTGATGGCTTTACCTGCTACTATTCACGCCCACCACTTTTGAAATAAAATTTCAGCACATTTCTAACAAACTAAAAAATGGGGCCCACCCATTCTAGAAATTTTAAAAATATTTTAAATTTAAACAATAATCAGCAACATCAATAATTCATAATAAATAGCCCTTTTATCAGAAAAATTTGAGTCTCATGTCTATTCAATAAGAAATTAAATTATTTACAACTTTGAAGATTTAAGTTTTTTCAAATTCCAATCAGAAAATATTCGAAATCTACATACGGAAGATTTTTAATACCTCCATTTTGATAAAATACTGATAAAACACCTCAGCATTAATTCTTTCATTTATATCCACATAAAAAAATAAATATTTTCTTATCATATAAATCAATAATTAATTATTCACAAATAATATTACAGAATCACAATTATGACAACTAGGTCGTTCCCAAGAAAGAGGGAGCTTTTCGATAAGAATTTTTCCTTACTGGCACATAATTAGGTGACCAAACCACTCCTTAGACAGAACTTCCTTAGACATTGCCAATAATGCTATCTAACAATATTATTCAAATAATATGAATTATTGATCTGATAATGGAGATACTGTGCAGTGACAATTATTAGAACAATAATAATATAAAATATCAACGTAGAAATTATTGAATCAATAAAATAAAATATTGAATAGTAATTATTGTAACAATTATTGAGTAGTGTCTTCTTACGTAAGGATCAATAATTCAACAATAATATGTAATACCGTGTGCTACTGTACATCCACGCGTATTACTGTATTTTAACCACCGGGTATTCCAATAATGTTAACGGTAACAACTGCGCCGTTATTTACAAAAACTCAAACTTGTCGTTTTCTTCATCCGACCGTTTTTCGTTATGGGACCCACAAATGACTGCGTCATCATACGAATATTCCCCGACAGCAAGAATATTCCACGACCAAACGAATATTCCCCGACAATAATTAATATTTTATAACCACTTGCTTATTTTGTAAAATTTGCACATTTCACCCATAACCAAAATATTATATCAAATTAACACCTTATTATTCAAAATAATAATTAGAGAAAATTCGATTTTATTTATGAATAAGTTGGGGTCTTACAAATATCTTTGAGTTTTGTACTTCATCCAGTATTATTTCATTGAAATATTGATCTGAACTTTCTTATTAAATATCAATATTTTCACTCGGGGTACTATTCACGGGTTACTATTCACTTAGTTACTATTCACTCGAATATTATTCACCTGAGAATTCGGGGTACTTTTCATACCGAGTCACTATTCACGGGTTACTATTCACTCGGGTATTCGGGGTATTTTTCATGTCGGGATACTATTCTCGAAGTACTATTAACGATAAATTTTACAAACCATATACCCGAATCATCCTTTATGCACAATTATTAATTAAGCGAAAAGGTAAAGAATGAGAATCATACCATTGAAAATTCGAGCTTCCTCAAGTACAAGTTCACCTCCATATCTTTTTCGTGTTTAACTTGAATCAACCAGGTTAGGTTCATTCCTTTGATCAACGTTAGCCACCCAAGTGTTTGGCCTCTAGAGGTGATCCACTAAGGAAGAATAAAGATTCAAGAAGATAAGTGTTTGGCAAAACCCTAGTTTTTCTATCTCTCATAGAAAAGGTGTACTCTCCCAACTATTGAAATTACGTCTGTTGTCAAAAAGTCAACAATAACTCCACATGTAAGACCCCAACTTTTATAAATAAAGATGAATTTTCTATAAATATCATTTTTGAATATTATGAAGTTAATTTGATATAATGTTATAGTTGTGGGTAATATTTATAAATTTTGCAAAGTAAGCAAGTTGTTATAAAAGATTCGTTTGGTCGGAGAATATTCTTTTTGTCGAGGAATATTCGTACGACGGCACAATCATTGGTGGACCCCACAACGGAATTATTGTCGGATTGAGAAAACGATAAAAATATTTTATTAAAAATAACGGCTGAAGTGTTACCGTTAAAACCGTTAAAACTGTTGAACTACTCGGTAGTAAAAGTACAGTAATACGCGTGGTTGCATAGTAGCACACGGTATTGATTATTGATGCTTACGTGAGAAGTCACTCAGCTATACTCAATTATTGCTATAGTAATTGCTGCATCATATCTCTTAAATTATTGTCATAGTATCGTCTGTATAATATGTTATATTATTAAATCAATAATTGAGACGTTGTGGTAAGTTTGGTTATTTTATGGGGGGCCATATGTCATCATCTAAGAGTCTCTTCGTCAATAGTAATTACCGTCGTCAATAGTAATTACCGTCGTCAATAGTAATTACCTTCGTCAATAGTATTTACCTTGGTCAATAGTATTTACCTTGGTCAATAGTAATTACCTTCGTCAATAGTATTTACCTTGGTCAATAGTAATTACTTTCGTCAATAGTAGTTGTCCCTTCAATATTACCAAGAGTCATTTGACCCTTCGTTAAGACCAAGAGTCATTTGACCCTTCGTTAAGACCAAGAGCCACCCTCAGTTTTCTATAAATAGAGGCCTAGGGCTTCATTATTTTTTCACGAATTCATTCAAGCTATAGAGAGAGAAAGTATAGAGAGAATAAGAGAGAGAGAATAAAAGTATTCTGCTACATCACTTTTCCAATATCCAGTTCTTTTAAGGTAGGGAATATTATTTCTTTTATATTCATGAAGAGAACTTCTGTTATTCCATTCGTTATTATTCTGTTGGAATAACCAGTATACGCGGTCTACCCTATACTTGGTGACATTCTTCTATTATTCTGTTGGAACATCCTGTCTGTGTGTTTTACACCGGACCTGGTTCCGTTTTTATTATTATTCTGTTGGAACATCCTGTCTGTGTGTTTTACACCGGACCTGGTTCCGTCTTGTTATTATTCTGTTGGAACATCCTGTCTGTGTGTTTTACACCGGACCTGGTTCCGTCTTGTTATTATTCTGTTGGAACATCCTGTCTGTGTGTTTTACACCGGACCTGGTTCCATTATTTATTATTCTGTCGGAATATCCTGTCTGTGCGTTTACGCCGGACCTGGTTCCATTATTTATTATTCTGTTGGAATAACCTGTCTGTGCGGTCTATCGCATGCATGGTGATTTCTTTTGTTATTCCATTCTTTATTATACTCAGTTGGTTAAGTTTTGACTTCTATACTCCATGAAATTTGTGGAATATCCTTGATAGTTGCGTTTCATCCAGTATCTTTTCAAGAAAATATTCTTCTAAGCATTCTTGAATTTTACTCCACAATGCAGTATCATGTTGACAATTTGGACGTTGTTAATTCCTGGATAAATTAATTCTTGAACTTGTTTTATTGAATTCTTATATCATTGTCATCATCCTCATGTTTATAAAATGTTGAAAGTCATCTGTGGCCTGTAGTGCATAGATGGACTTGGTATGATTATGACCAGGGATTATTCGGTATAATCATGACCGTAATGTTACAAATGATGTGGTAAAAGTCCTCATTGGCCCGTAGTGCATTGATGGACAGTTGTTGGCATGATCATGACCATTAATGAATACACGAATATCCTTGGCCGTAGTGCAGGGGTGATTCGATGATGTGGATTATTTTATTAAGCTGAGTCTCAGCGATCGCAGTGTTGAAAAACCTTTTAAATCATAAAAGATAGTAGAGTTTATTTTCTACTTGACTCTTTTAATGGATTGCTTGTTCCGCTGCAGTTAAACTTGATGTCTATTATATTTTATCAGTTTAACATTGTTGAAGGCTAATGATAATTTATTCTGCATTATCTTAGTCATAATATTTCTTACTGGGCTAGTTGAGCTCACCCTTTCTTTCACTGTTCTCTTCAGGAAATGAGAACGTAGCTGGGGCAAGTCGGGGAACGGAGTGATGGTCCGAATGATAGTATTAGTTAGTAGTCCTCACTATTCTATGTAATGGTGTGTTAATAAATGTAATGAGGACTCCTTTTGAGTATGAATACTCTCTAGAAGATAATATTTGTATTCAAACTCACAGTTTATGTTTTGTCGTATTGTACACGACAGTTGTATTATTAAGTTGTATTTGTATTCTGTACTATGTATCTGACGACCCAAGATGGGTGATGTATACCTAATTTTGTCACAGTTGGTATCTTGCTATCTGGTGATGTATATGACCAGATCCGTAATGGTAATGATATATTTGTGAGGTGCTGACACATGATGGGTAATGTCACAGTTGGTATCAGAGCTTAGGGATATGATCCCTGGCTAAGATGTGAGAATAGAACTAGGAGGGGAGAGACGGGGAATTCCTTCGCTAGTATGACATACCTAAGTTTATTTGCATGGTATTTAATTGGTCGGTCATAATATAAGGATAATATATGACATATCAATTAATTTTTATTTTGTGGCAGTATCTGAAAATGGCATCTGAGAATGTTGAGAATAGCAATGGAGCACAGACGACTGTTGATTCACCACATATCAATAATCAGGATAATGTGCATCAGGAAGGTGTCAATCCTCATGCAAACAACAACACTGACCAAATGATGAATGATCAAATGTTCAGAGGCTTTATGCAATTCATGCAACAACAGGTGAAAGCGGCTCCTGTCCACAACGTAGGTGGAAATACTGGAAACTCTCAGGCGGTCACCGCTAAACAGTTTAAGGAGCTGGGACCACCGGAGTTTAAGGGAGAACCCAAACCACTTGTAGCTGAAACATGGATAAAGCAGATCACCAAGATATTTGATGTCTTGGGTTGCTCCGAGGAGCAAAAGGTTCCCTTTGCCGCCTTTATGTTGCGAGGAGAGGCAGATTACTGGTGGGAATCGATAAAGCGTACTCAACCTGCCGCACTGAAGATGTCTTGGGAGAAGTTTCAAGAGCTGTTTAACGACAAATACTTTCCCGAGAGTATTCGTCACATGAAGGAGGTGGAGTTCATCAAATTGGAGCAGAATAATATGACCGTGTCGCAGTACGAGGCAAAATTTGCGGAGTTATCCCGGTTTGCGTCCCACCTGGTGGATAATGAAGAAAGAATGACGCGGATGTTTTTAAGAGGTTTGAAGCCGGAGATACGTCAACATCTTGTTTCTCATAAACTGTGTTTGTATTCAGATGTTGTAAATAGGGCTCAGTTGGTGGAGCGCGATAACGAGACAACGCAACCAAAAGAGAGCAGCCGGCAAAATGATAATACCAGTGAGAGCAGTCATCGAAGCGGTGACAACAAGCGTGGAGGGAATCAACAGGCCAGAAATGGTAACCACTTCGGTGGTAATCAGGGCCAAAACAATAAGAATGGACATTTCAAGAAGAGGAGATTCAACAATGATGGAAAGACGTCAGCACCAGCACCTGTCGTTAAGGAAGGAGAACGACCACCTATCATATGTTTCAAATGCGGAGGGGAGGGGCACATCAGTCCAAACTGCGCGATGCCGTCCAAAGCATGTTATAATTGTGGAAGAGAAGGTCATTTAGCCCGATTTTGTCGTTTACCGAAAACAAATTCAGCTAGGATGGAGGCACCAAAAGCCGTCCCAGAAAAGTCAAAACCGGTTGTGCAAGGGAGAGCGTTTGTTGTGAACTCCCAGAGAGCAAGGAACCCGAATGAGGTCATCACGGGTAAGCTTATTATAAACTCTAAAGAAGTTTATACTTTATTTGATACCGGTTCAACCCATTCTTTTATTTCTCCTACTTGCGCTCATCGATTAAATTTGATTCCGGAGAAATTAGACTTTGACTTATCTGTGGAAACTCCGTTGGGAGAAACCTTCATTACCTCCACTGGTTTATAAGTCTTGTTTGGTTCAAGTTGGTACCCACACATTACCTATCGATCTGATTTCATTAAAAATACTTGCATTTGACGTGATTCTAGGGATTGATTGGTTAACTACTCATTATGCAAAAATTGATTGTTTTCGTAAGGTTGTTAGCTTTCATATTCCTAATCGACCTATTATGCGAATTCAAGCAACCAAACCATTAAAATCAATCGCTGTCATCTCAAGCCATAAAGCTATTCGTTTATTGAAAAACGGATGTCAAGCTTTCTTAGCTCATGTCACAGATCTAAACAAAAATACGTCAGCTTTGAATGATATTTCTGTTGTTAATAAATTTCCTGACGTATTTCCCGAAGAACTTCCTGGCCTACCCCCAGAGCGTGAAATTGAATTTTGTATCGACCTTGAACCCGGTACAAAACCCATTTCCAAAGCCCCATATCGAATGGCTCCTATTGAACTTCAGGAGTTAAAGACCCAACTGCAGGAATTGTTAGACATTGGTTTTATTCGTCCTAGTACTTCTCCTTGGGGTGCTCCTGTTCTGTTCGTGAAGAAGAAAGATGGGAGTATGCGACTTTGTATTGATTATCGGGAGTTGAATCATGTCACCATCAAAAATAGGTACCCATTGCCACGTATTGATGACCTGTTTGACCAGTTGCAAGGAGCACAATTCTTTTCAAAGATCGATCTTCGTTCTGGATATCATCAGCTGAAGGTTAGAACTGAGGATATTCCAAAGACGGCTTTCAGAACTCGGTATGGGCATTATGAATTCTTAGTTATGTCTTTTGGATTGACTAATGCTCCTGCTGCCTTCATGGATATGATGAACAGGGTATTCAAGGAATATTTGGATCACTTTGTGGTCGTCTTTATCGATGACATCCTTGTTTATTCCAAAAGCCGTGAAGATCATGAGCAACACTTGAGGCTGGTACTCCAAAAGCTTCGTGAATACAAACTTTATGCCAAGTTGAAGAAATGCGAGTTCTGGCTGGAAGAGGTAGCATTCCTTGGGCACGTAGTATCAAGTCGTGGAATATCGGTTGACCCGGCAAAGATTGAAGCTATTCAAAGCTGGGAGCAACCTAAATCAGTGACCGAGGTACGTAGCTTTCTTGGTTTAGCTGGTTATTATCGGAGATTCGTGGAAGGATTTTCTCGAATCGCTACTCCATTAACTCAGCTGACTCGAAAAGATACAAAGTTCGGTTGGAGCGAAGAATGTGAGCAGAGTTTTCAAGAACTCAAGAGGAGACTCATTTCAGCACCTGTTCTAACAATACCATCTGGCTCGGAGGGATTTGTCATCTACAGTGATGCTTCGAGCAAAGGGTTGGGATGTGTTCTCATGCAACATGGAAAAGTCATAGCCTATGCATCAAGACAACTCAAGGAATATGAGAGGAATTATCCTACTCATGATCTAGAGTTGGCAGCTGTTGTCTTTGCACTTAAAATTTGGAGGCATTACTTGTATGGGGAGAAGGTGGAGATCTTTACGGATCATAAAAGCCTCAAATATTTCTTCACTCAAAAGGAACTCAACATGCGACAACGACGTTGGCTTGAACTGTTGAAAGATTATGATCATACCATTCAATACCATCCTGGAAAAGCGAACGTGGTAGCTGACGCATTGAGTAGAAGATCATATGCAAGTACGAGTGCAATATTGTCAACACAAAGACCCATTTTGTGTGACTTGCAAAGGATGGAGATAGAGTTAAAGACTCCAGGGACCCATGTGATGATGGCGAATATACGAGTAGAACCGACTTTAATCGATAAAGTTAAAGCTGCTCAAGCTACAGACCTGGAGCTGATGCGTATGAAGAAGAAAGTGCAAGAAGGTGTTATGCCGGAAGCAAGAATCGATGAAGAAGGAATACTTCGAGTCAACTCCAGACTTTGTGTTCCTAACAACCCTGATTTAAAGTATGAAATCATGATGGAGGCGCACAACACACCGTTTGCAATCCATCCTGGAAGTACCAAAATGTATCATGATCTTCGTCATACATTTTGGTGGAGCAATATGAAGAGAGAGATAGCGTTGTTTATCTCAAGGTGTCTAACTTGTCAACGAGTCAAAGCGGAGCATCAAGTACCAAAAGGTCCATTGCAACCACTTGAAATTCCAGAATGGAAGTGGGAGCACATTACCATGGATTTCGTTACCGGTCTTCCTAGGGTTTCTCAAGGTATTGATGCGATTTGGGTCATTGTTGATAGATTGACCAAGTCTGCTCATTTCTTACCGATACGAGAAACTTATACACTTGAACGTCTTGCTCGTATGTACATAAACGAGATTGTAAGACTGCATGGTATGCCAGTATCCATAGTTTCTGACCGAGACCCAAGATTCACTTCACGATTTTGGGTTAGTTTACAAAAAGCTATGGGCACGGAGTTACGATTTAGTTCAGCATATCATCCTCAGACGGACGGACAATCAGAGAGGACTATTCAAACTCTTGAAGATCTATTAAGACTCTGTGTCTTTGACTTCAAAGGAAGTTGGGACAAGTTCTTACCATTGGTGGAGTTTTCCTACAACAACAGTTATCAAGCAAGTATTGGCATGGCTCCATTCGAAGCATTGTATGGAAGAAAATGTCGTTCTCCAGTATGCTGGGATGAGGTGGGTGAAGCAACGTTGTTGGGACCGGAGTTGGTACGTATGACTACAGAAAAGATTCAAACGATCCGACAACGTATAAAAACCTCACAAGATCGACAAAAGAGTTATGCTGATCTTCATCGAAAGGACGTGGAATTTGATGTAGGAGATCATGTGTTCTTACGTGTTGCTCCATGGAAAGGAGTTACGAGATTTGAAAAGAGAGGAAAGCTAAATCCTCGATTCATCGGTCCATTTTTAATCCTCGATCGAGTAGGAACTGTGGCTTATAGACTCGCTTTACCGCCAAGTATGTCTCGTGTTCATAACGTTTTCCACATATCCATGTTACGCAAATATGTGGAAGACCCGAACCACATTATTGAGTTAGAACCGGACGAAATAGCGGAGGATTTGACGTATGAAGAAGTTCCTGTTCAAATCTTGGATAAGAAGGAACATATTCTACGCTCCAAGGTTATACCTCAAGTTAAAGTTTTGTGGAGAAACCACGATGTTGAGGAAATGACTTGGGAGTTAGAATCAGAAATGAAATCAAGGTATCCTTACCTCTTCGACATACCAGGTACGTACCCTAATTTCGAGGGCAAAATTTCATAAGAAGGGGAGGTTGTAAGACCCCAACTTTTATAAATAAAGATGAATTTTCTATAAATATCATTTTTGAATATTATGGAGTTAATTTGATATAATGTTATAGTTGTGGGTAATATTTATAAATTTTGCAAAGTAAGCAAGTTGTTATAAAATATTCGTTTGGTCGGAGAATATTCTTTTTGTCGAGGAATATTCGTACGACGGCACAATCATTGGTGGACCCCACAACGGAATTATTGTCGGATTGAGAAAACGACAAAAATATTTTATTAAAAATAACGGCTGAGGTGTTACCGTTAAAACCGTTAAAACTGTTGAACTACTCGGTAGTAAAAGTACAGTAATACGCGTGGTTGCATAGTAGCACACGGTATTGATTATTGATGCTTACGTGAGAAGTCACTCAGCTATACTCAATTATTGCTATAGTAATTGCTGCATCATATCTCTTAAATTATTGTCATAGTATCGTCTGTATAATATGTTATATTATTAAATCAATAATTGAGACGTTGTGGTAAGTTTAGTTATTTTATGGGGGGCCATATGTCATCATCTAAGAGTCTCTTCGTCAATAGTAATTACCGTCGTCAATAGTAATTACCGTCGTCAATAGTAATTACCTTCGTCAATAGTATTTACCTTGGTCAATAGTATTTACCTTGGTCAATAGTAATTACCTTCGTCAATAGTATTTACCTTGGTCAATAGTAATTACTTTCGTCAATAGTAGTTGTCCCTTCAATATTACCAAGAGTCATTTGACCCTTCGTTAAGACCAAGAGTCATTTGACCCTTCGTTAAGACCAAGAGCCACCCTCAGTTTTCTATAAATAGAGGCCTAGGGCTTCATTATTTTTCACGAATTCATTCAAGCTATAGAGAGAGAAAGTATAGAGAGAATAAGAGAGAGAGAATAAAAGTATTCTGCTACATCACTTTTCCAATATCCAGTTCTTTTAAGGTAGGGAATATTATTTCTTTTATATTCATGAAGAGAACTTCTGTTATTCCATTCGTTATTATTCTGTTGGAATAACCAGTATACGCGGTCTACCCTATACTTGGTGACATTCTTCTATTATTCTGTTGGAACATCCTGTCTGTGTGTTTTACACCGGACCTGGTTCCGTTTTTTTATTATTCTGTTGGAACATCCTGTCTGTGTGTTTTACACCGGACCTGGTTCCGTCTTGTTATTATTCTGTTGGAACATCCTGTCTGTGTGTTTTACACCGGACCTGGTTCCGTCTTGTTATTATTCTGTTGGAACATCCTGTCTGTGTGTTTTACACCGGACCTGGTTCCATTATTTATTATTCTGTCGGAATATCCTGTCTGTGCGTTTACGCCGGACCTGGTTCCATTATTTATTATTCTGTTGGAATAACCTGTCTGTGCGGTCTATCGCATGCATGGTGATTTCTTTTGTTATTCCATTCTTTATTATACTCAGTTGGTTAAGTTTTGACTTCTATACTCCATGAAATTTGTGGAATATCCTTGATAGTTGCGTTTCATCCAGTATCTTTTCAAGAAAATATTCTTCTAAGCATTCTTGAATTTTACTCCACAATGCAGTATCATGTTGACAATTTGGACGTTGTTAATTCCTGGATAAATTAATTCTTGAACTTGTTTTATTGAATTCTTATATCATTGTCATCATCCTCATGTTTATAAAATGTTGAAAGTCATCTGTGGCCTGTAGTGCATAGATGGACTTGGTATGATTATGACCAGGGATTATTCGGTATAATCATGACCGTAATGTTACAAATGATGTGGTAAAAGTCCTCATTGGCCCGTAGTGCATTGATGGACAGTTGTTGGCATGATCATGACCATTAATGAATACACGAATATCCTTGGCCGTAGTGCAGGGGTGATTCGATGATGTGAATTATTTTATTAAGCTGAGTCTCAGCGATCGCAGTGTTGAAAAACCTTTTAAATCATAAAAGATAGTAGAGTTTATTTTCTACTTGACTCTTTTAATGGATTGCTTGTTCCGCTGCAGTTAAACTTGATGTCTATTATATTTTATCAGTTTAACATTGTTGAAGGCTAATGATAATTTATTCTGCATTATCTTAGTCATAATATTTCTTACTGGGCTAGTTGAGCTCACCCTTTCTTTCACTGTTCTCTTCAGGAAATGAGAACGTAGCTGGGGCAAGTCGGGGAACGGAGTGATGGTCCGAATGATAGTATTAGTTAGTAGTCCTCACTATTCTATGTAATGGTGTGTTAATAAATGTAATGAGGACTCCTTTTGAGTATGAATACTCTCTAGAAGATAATATTTGTATTCAAACTCACAGTTTATGTTTTGTCGTATTGTACACGACAGTTGTATTATTAAGTTGTATTTGTATTCTGTACTATGTATCTGACGACCCAAGATGGGTGATGTATACCTAATTTTGGGGGCGTCACACCACACCCATAATAAAACTCCTCTTATTTATAGATGTAGGCAACCCTCCTTAACAATTAAGGAATTTTATTTTATTTTAATTAATTAAACTCCTTTAATTAATTAGACTCCTAATCTTATTAGGAATAATTAATTAAACTCTTTTAATTAATTAGTCTCCTAATCTTATTAGGATATATGAGAGTACTTTTATTAATTAATTCCCAAACTCCTTTAGGAATTAAATAATAATAGTAATAATAATAATAAGACTCCTCTTATTAATTTACATTTAATATTTCTAAAATATTAAATAATAAATATTAAGCTATTTAATTTATTCTATCACCATAGATTAAATTAAATACACTTAACTTATTATTACGATTATGCCATTAACTTCTTAAATAATTATTCTTCCTTTTATGGTGTGACCCTTTAGGTTCTCCATATTAAACCGGTTGTGAATAAATCAATTAGAACAATTCTAATCTTATTTAAATAAATAAATTAAACTATTAATTTATTTAAATAAATAATATTTATTTTACAATAGGGATAAGCCTCCCTAGCGATCAACGACTTTCCAGATAATATAGATTTCAACATTAATCTAAAAAGAACATTTGAGTAAATAGTTACCGTACAATTCAATTCTTTCACCATACAATGTCCTAATTAAATATAAGACATGAAATTATTGTCAAGTCTTATTTTATTTAATTATATGTATTTCGACTCTTAAATGCACAACTCCAAATAATGCAAATTAGAAACTCCTTTCTAATTTCATTCTGCCTTGGTCAAGGACTACTGGGTTGTCATTTATCGAATCACATAGGACATTTCTCTTCTTTTACTAGAAGCGGTAGATTCTTTATTGATCATACATTATCTCCATGTACGACTTATTATAGATATATCCTAAGGGTCTTAAGGAATAAGTCAAAGTATAACTCATCATACACAAGATACTATGATGATCTCAAGTCCAAGGATCACTTGTAAAACTATCACTACAGGAATTCCTATTGACATGCAAGTAAAACTCCATTAGGTATTCCTTAGCGAGTCACGTTCAGTGAACTTATTCTCTAATAAGCACCTACATACTTACTTTAGTGTCTCCACATAAATGATCATGAGATCAATCATCCTCATCCAATGAGCATGCAACGTATGTACCAATCTATTCGGATTCACTAATCCTCAATTTAGTAATCTAACGATTGGGAACTATTTAAGTTTTAAGTTTTCTAAGAATTTAGATCTCATTAGAATGATCATCATCATTATTTTAAAAGCATTGCTTAAAACTAAGGGTTTATCACATATTATAAAACATCATCATGTAGATAATTAAAAGCCTTTAATAAATTAATACTTTTTATTAATAAATGAATAAGATCGTTACAAAGTATATGCTTTATCATCAAACATAATTGGCTTGTGTGCATACTACTTTCAATCTCCCACTTGTACTAAAGTCAATCGTCATGGTATCTCATACCCTTCTTCTCTAAGTGACGATTATCCTGCTGTTGGATAAACTTTAGTTAATGGATATATAATATTGTTCTTGAGAGTCCACTATCTCTATTGTGACAACCCCAAAATAGGTCCATTCCATCCAACCTATTCCGAGTCGCCAAATACATGGTACAGAAAACAACTACAACTTTATTATAACAATTGTCGTGCAAAATACAACAACACATATGCTATGAGTTTGGATACAAATATATACCAAATGTGACTCATGTTCCAACTGTGGACATCACCTCACAATGACACCTTACACAAAGGTATAGTCAAAAACTATTTTAGAAATTAGAATATTTGGGAAGTGCTCAAGGAAACCTTCGTACATGGGAGGCCATACGTCTAGGTTATGATAGATATCATATGGCCACAGAATTATTCTTGGTTGACCCAATAGACCCCAAATAAAAATGAGAAGATTACTATCATATTCTTCCCAATGGTGAGTCTTCTCTTGACATATTATTATCTCTACTGTCTCTAATTGAGAATTATACTTCAAACAAACACCAAGATTATATAGGTAGTGCTCGTATATATACTCAGCAAGTGGATGAGCACATCCCTGTCTTATGATGACACGAGGTTGTATGTCGTTAGACATCTTGTATGATAGTGGCAAACCACCCTTCCAACGTTGGGTACACCTTACCCTATTGGATTCACCAAATAAAACTACTAAATGAACTTTTCTATACTGCTTCGGGAGAACATCCACAGCTAGAGACCACCGTTCTATTTCCCCGTTACCCTCGCTCGACCCAGCTATACTCTTATTACCTGAAAGGAATTGTGAAGCAAAAGGGTGAGCACAACTAGCTCAGTAAAGAATATCATGACTAAAGATAATTAAATTATCAATAGCCTTCATCAATAATAAATCAGAGATTTAGAACATATGGTAAATGATAAAAATTTCAACCATAGTTGCAGCGGAACGAACAATCCATTAGAAGAGTCAAATAGACTATAAAGTCTATTATCTTCTCCATGTTAAAAATTCATCAACAATATTTTATTCCTGTAACATCAATCAACAATTCTGGTCCACAATCATATGAATAACTCATAATCATAACTGTAGTTCTAAATTCCTCTTCTCATCCAGGACGAAGAATATTTTCATCACCTGTCTTTACCTGAAACATCAAAGATCATGGTTACACCAAATCACATTTCCTGTTCATAATCATACTAATAACTTCATCTTTGCACTACGACCAAAGATATTCATTTGTATCACCAGTTGGTCATATTTATCTCAACATCTGTTCATCTTTGCACTACTGGCCAAAGATATTCAACAACATGTAATTTTTGCACTACGGGCAAAAGATATTCATCAACAATTCATCTTTGCACTATAGGCCAAAGATATTCATCAATATTTCATCTTTGCACTACAGGCCAAAGATATTAATATCTCAAAGAAATATATAATCATTTCAGAATTTATATAAACAATAATTATAACCATGTTGATCAATTCACCTTTGCACTTAAGCTTAAGATATTCAATTATAAATTCAATGGTCATGATCATACCAGTCACAATTCAACTTTACACTACAGGCCAAGGAGAACCCTTGTAAGACCCCAACTTATTAATGAATAAAATCAAATTTTCTCTAAATATTATTGTGAATAATAAGGGGCTAATTTGATATAATACTTTGGTTATGGGTGAAATGTGTAAATTTTGCAAAATAAGCAAGTGGTTATAAAATATTCATTTTGTCGGGGAATATTCGTTTGGTCGTGGAATATTCTTGCTGTCGGGGAATATTCGTACGACGGCGCAGCCTTGTGTGGGCCCCATAACGAAAAGCGATTGGATGAAGAAATCGACAAGTATAAATAACGGCGTAGTTGTTACCGTTAATACTGTTAGAATACCCGGTGGATAAAATACAGTAGCACGCGGTATTGCACCAATTATTGATTCTTACGTAAGAAGGCACTACTCAATAATTGTTACAGTAGTTATTGTTCAATATTTTATTTTATTGATTCAATAATTGTTGCGTTGATATTTTATATTATTGTTGTTTCAATAATTGTTGCTGCACAGTATTTTCCATTATCAGATCAATAATTCATATTATTTGAATAATATTATTAGATAACATTATTGATAATGTCTAGAAAGTTCTGTCTAAGGAGAGGTTTGGTCATCTAATTGCGCGCCAGTAAGGAGAAATTCTTATTGGAAAGCCCCCTCTTTCCTGGGAACGGCCTGGTTGTCATAAATGTGATTCTGTAATATTATTTGTGAATAATTAATTATTGATTCATATGATAAGGAAATATTTATTTTATGTGGATATAAATGTTGGATATATTTATTGTGGTTAAAAATGAAGGAGTTAATGTTGAGGTATTTTATCAGTATTTTTATCGAAATGGAGGTATTAAAAATAAAGTCAGCGTTTTTGAGAAATATTACGGGTGTTATAATTTTTAATCCGACCGTTGGATCGTGGTAATTTTTGGATATGTTATACATATATAAGTTGAGTATATGTCCATAAATTTTGAACCGTTAAAAATGAACGTATGATTTATTATGAATTTTACGAGATGACTGGTTCAGAATTTTCGGAGTTAATCATTTTGGTGGAAAATTCTAGAATTGGTGGACCCCACTCTTGGTTGGTGAAGAAATGTACTGAATTACATTTCAAATGTGGTGGGTGGGAATAGTAGCAGGTAAAGCCATCAGGTTGCAGGTCAAGCCTACTAAAATTTTCCTATAAATAGAGGGCTAAGTTAGAATTGAAAATCACACCAGAAACAAGTTTTCTCTTTTTCTATCTCTAGATTATTGAGTGTATTTTGTGAGTATTTAGATACTTTGAGAGTTTCTATTCATCAGAGCAAGTTTCTTTCAGCCTTATACCGGTATTCCGACCAGAAGTACTGATATTTTGAGGTAAGGGATATTATTTCCTTCTTAAATGATATTATTTTCTTCAATATCATTATGCTGAAATATTGATATGAGTTTTTTATCAAGTTTGAAACTTTTTGTGTCGGGGTTACTATTCACGTATACGGCACTATTCACGTATACGGCACTATTCACGAATACGGCACTATTCACCGAAAAATAAAATTTTTTCTTTTTGCCCAAGATGTCTATTATGGTTACTATCTTTGATTGTATCCATGTTTTGATCTTTATTTTTAAATTCTGCTTCACAATTGATTATTTTGAAGTATTATTGATCTTGGATAAACTGTTATACGAATCCCTACTATTTGTCCTTCTGTCTTATTGGATTCGTTTTCTTTAAGATATTTTTCATCATCCTCAGTCCTAAATGATGATATTACTGAATATCTTTGGCCTGTAGTGCAAAGATGTATGATTACTTGATGAATATCTTTGGCCTGTAGTGCAAAGATGAACAGGTGTTGAGATGAACATGACTGACAGGTGATACAAATGAATATCTTTGGCCTGTAGTGCAAAGATGAATATTTGGATAAAGATGATTATTAATTGATGTTACAGGGATAAAATATTGATGATGGACTTTTAAATCTTAGAAGATAGTAGAATTCTTTCTCTACTTGACTCTTCTAATGGTTTGCTGTTTCCGCTGCAGTTGTTGATCTAAAACTTGTTGTCGATTATATTCTATCAGATTTTTCCCTGTTGAAGACTAACGATAATTTGTTTGTATATTATCTTAGTCATAATATTCTTTACTGGGCTAGTTGAGCTCACCCTTTTCTTTTTTGTTCTATTTTTCTTCTCAGGAGGTGAGAACATAGCAGGATCTAGTCGGGGTATGGAGTGATGGCTCTAGAAAGATGTTTTAGCAGTCCTCACTATTTCTGTAAAATAGTGTTTGAATATTTGTAATGAGGATTTATTTGAGTGTGGATATTGTCTAGAAGACAATATTTGTATTTAAACTCACAGTATGTGTTGTCGTATTTTGCACGACAATTGTATTATTGAAGTTGTAGTTTGCTTTCTGTACCATGTATTTGGCGACTCAGAATGGGTGTTGTATACCTATTTTGGGGGCGTCACAACCCTAGTCATGATCATACCAATAATCTACCCATCTTTACACTCCAGTGAAAGAGAATTTCAATATCAGGGTTATAAAAATATTATATATGATAATAAAAATAATATGATCAACATATAGTTTTAATCTCAAGAGTAATATTCGTAACTCATGAATAGTAAATCGTGAATAGTAACTCATGAATAGTAACCTCGACACAAAAGATAGAAATTCCACAATAAAATCCATACCAATATTTTGGTATAATGATATTGAAAGAATAACATTACTTAATTTTATAAACAATTTATTTAAATTGTTTACACTTTACTAATTAATACATTTAATCATCATAAAATGCCAACTCTTACGATTTCATCATCAATAACCAAAACCCTCATCAAAAATCTGCACATACCTCATATATGATTCTCAAGTCATAAAATCATATTTTTCAATTTTCTTACTTCACAAAACATATTTAATTCATTTACTCATAACTAGACCATTTTTATGAAAAATACCAAATCAGTTCTAAAAATATTTCTTTTCTGGGATTTAGCATAATATAGTCCCATAGTGAACATATATTTTACTCAGAATTTTTAAAAGTCATTTACTATTTTTCATATGGCCAAAACAGCCGCATATTTAGACATTTATCAAAAATTATACTTTTGTCCAAAAATTCTGAAATTTATAGAGTATACTTCTATCATATACATGTACTCCCAATAAAAATTTCATCAATTTTGGAGTTAACCACAAGGAATTATAAGCAGTTACTTTTAAAATAGTCTTTTCTCATAAAATTCATAACTCTTAATTTATACATCCAAAAATCACCATTTTTGGACACAATCAAGAAAACTCATCAAAATATCATTTTAAATTTTTCCAGAATTTTTGAAGATCAGAAAAATTATGAAACTGAAAAACATAACAACCCTTAAAATTCCTTATTATCCCTTACTATCCCTTACCTCAAAAGTGCAGTATTTCTGACTGGAATGCAAAGCCGAAGGAAACTTGCACTGAATAGCAACTCTCAAAGTATCTAAATACTCACAAAATATGATTCATAATATAGAGAGAGAAAGAGAGAAAACTTGTTTCTTGTGTGATTTTCAATTCTAACTTAGCCCTCTATTTATAGGAAAATTTTAGTAGGCTTGACCTGCAACATGATGGTTTTACCTGCTACTAACCACATTTGAAATATAATTCAGCACATTTCTTCACCAACCACAAGTGGGGCCCACAAATTCTAGAAATTTCCATCAAAATGATAAACTCCGAAAATACAACAATTTCTGAACTAGTCATCTTGTAAAATTCATAATAAATCATACGTTCATTTTTAACGGTTCAAAATTTGTGGGCATATACTCAACTTATATATGTATAACATATCCAAAAATTACCACGATCCAACGGTCGGATTAAAAATTATAACCCCCGCAAAATATCTCAAAAACCCTAATTTAATTTTCAATACCTCCGTTCCGACAAAAATACAGATAAAACACCTCAACATTAACTCCTTCATTTTTAACCACAAAAATATATCCCTCATTTATATCCACATAAAATAAATATTTCCTTATCATATGAATCAATAATTAATTATTCACAAATAATATTATAGAATCACATTTATGACAACCAGGCCGTTCCCAGGAAAGAGGGGGCTTTTCAATAAGAATTTCTCCTTACTGGCGCGTAATTAGATGACCAAACCTCTCCTTAGACAGAACTTTCTAGACATTACCAATAATGCTATCTAATAATATTATTCAAATAATATGAATTATTGATCTGATAATGAGAAATATTGTATAGTGACAATTATTGAACAACAATAATATAAAATTTCAACGTAGCAATTATTGAATCAATAAAATAAAATATTGAACAGTAATTACTGCAACAATTATTGAGTAGTGCCTTTTTACGTAAGAATCAATAATTTTAAAAATACTGTGCAATACCGTGTGCTACTGTGCAATAACGCGTATTACTGTATTTTAACCACCGGATATTTCAACAGTGTTAACGGTAACAACTACGCCGTTATTTGTAAAAACTCAAATTTATCGTTTTCTTCATCCGACAGTTATTCTGCTATGGGGCCCACAAATGGCTGCGCCGTCGTACGAATATTCCCCGACAGAAAGAATATTCCACGACTAAACGAATATTTCCCGACAACAATGAATATTTTATAATTAACCACTTGCGTATTTTGAAAAAAAATTCATATATCACCCTTAACTTTAACTTTTATCAATTTAACCATTTACTGAATAGTAATTATAAGAAAAAATTGAATACTTTTATTTCATAAAATTCGGGGTCTTACATCTATAGTGATTTTTCATCTTTCAATGATTCTTATAATCAAATGAAAGTACCACAACACATGTATAAATGCAAGATGAGACTTATGGACTTTTCATCCAAATAATAAACTTGCAGCTTTATTTATAGCTATATTGTGACAACCCCAAAATAGGTCCATTCCACCCAACCCATTTTGAGTCGTCAAATACATGGTACAGGAAATAACTACAACTTTATTACAACAATTGTCGTGCAAAATACAACAACACATATGCTGTGAGTTTGGATACAAATATATACCAAATGTGACTCATGTTTCAACCGTGGACATCACCTCACAATAACACCTTACATAAAGGTATAGTCAAAAACTGTTTTAGAAATTAGAATATTTGGAAAGTGCTCAAGGAAACCTTCATACACGGGAGGCCACGCGTCTAGGTTATGATAGATATCATATGGCCACAGAATTATCCTTGGTTGACCCAATAGACCCCAAAGAAAAACGAGAAGATTACTATCATATTCTTCCCAATGGTGAGTCTTCTCTTGACTTATCATTATCTCCACTGTCTCTAATTGAGAATTATACTTCAAACAAACACCAAGATTATATAGGTAGTGCCCATAGATATACTCAGCAAGTAGATGAGCACAACCCTGTCTTATGATGACACGAGGTTGTATGTCATTAGACATCTTGTATGATAGTGACAAAACACCCTTCCAACGTTGGGTTCGCCTCACCCTATTTTCTTCACCAAATATAACTACTAAATGATGACCACCGTTCTATTCCCTTGTTACCCCCGCTCGACCCAGCTACACTCTTATTACCTGAAAGGAATTGTGAAGCAAAAGGGTGAGCACAACTAGCTCAGTAAATAATATCATGACTAAAGATAATTCAATTATCAATAGCCTTCATCAACAATAAATCAGAGATTTAGAACATATGGTAAATGATAAAAATTTCAACCATAGTTGCAGCGGAACGAGCAATCCATTAGAAGAGTCAAATAGACCATAAAGTCCATTATCTCTTCCATGTTAAAAATCCACCAACAATGTTTTATCCATGTAACATCACTCAATAGTTCCTTTCCACAATCATATGAATAACTCATAATCATAATTGTGACTCTAAATTTTTCTTCGCACCCAGGACGAAGAATATTTTCATCACCTGTCTTTACCTGAAACATCAAAGATCATGGTTATACCAAATCACAGTTCCTGTTCATAATCATGCTAATAAATCCATCTTCGCACTACGGCCAAAGATATTCATCAATAAACCATCTTTGCACTACGGCCAAAGATATTCAACAACAGTTCATCTTCGCACTACATGCCAAAGATATTCATCAATAATTCATCTTTGTACTACAGGCCAAAGATATTCTACAACATGTCATCTTTGCACTACAGGCCAAAGATATTCATCTACAATTCATCTTTGCACTACAGGCCAAAGATATTCATCAACAGTTCATATTTGCACTACAGGCCAAATATATTCATATCTCAAAGAAATATATAATCATTTCAGAATTTATATAAACAATAATTATAATCATGTTGATCAATTCACCTTTGCACTTAAGCTTAAGATATTCAATTATAAATTCAATGGTCATGCTCATACCAGTCACAATTCAATTTTGCACTACAGGCCAAAGAGAACCCTAGTCATGATCATACCAATAATCTACCCATCTTTACACTCCAGTGAAAGAGAATTTCAACATCAGGGTTATAAAAATGTTATATATGATGATAAAAATAATATGATCAACATATAGTTTTAATCTCAAGAGTAATATTTGTAACTCATGAATAGTAAATCGTGAATAGTAACTCATGAATAGTAACCCCGACACAAAAGATAGAAATTCCACAATAAAATCCATGCCAATATTTCGGTATAATGATATTGAAAGAATAACATTACTTAAATTTATAAACAATTTATTTTAATTATTTACACTTCACTAATTAATGCATTTAATCATCATAAAATTCCAACTCTTACAATTTCATCATCAATAACCAAAACCCTCATAAAAAATCTGCATATACCTCATATAGGATTCTCAAGCCATAAAATCCTATTTTCCAATTTTCTTTCTTCACAAAACATATTTAATTCATTTACTCATAACTAGACCATTTTTATGAAAAATACCAAATCAGTTTTAAAAATATTTCTTTTCTGAGATTTAGCATAATATAGTCCCATAGTGAACATATATTTTTATCAAAATTTTTAAAAGTCATTTACTATTTTTCATATGGCCAAAATAGCCGAATATTTAGACATTTATCAAAAATTGTACTTTTGTCTAAAAATTCTGAAATTTACAGAGTATACTTCTATCATATACATGTACTCCCAATAAAAATTTCATCAATTTTGGAGTTAACCACAAGGAATTATAAGCTGTTACTTTTAAAATAGTCTTTTCTCATAAAATTCATAACTCTCAATCTATACATCCAAAAATCACCATTTTTGGATACAATCAAGAAAACTTATCAAAATATCATTTCAAATTTTTCCAGAATTTTTTGAAGGTCAGAAAAATTACGAAACTGGAAAATATAACAACCCTTAAAATCCCTTACTATCCCTTACTATCCCTTACCTCAAAAGAGCAGTACTTCTGACTGGATATCGGATATGATGCTGAAGGAAACTTGCACTGATGAATAGCAACTCACCAAGTATCTAAAAAATCACAAAATATGCTTCATAATATAGAGAGAGAAAGAGAGAAAGCTTATGTTTTTGGTGTGATTTTCAATTCTAACTTAGCCCTCTATTTATAGGAAAATTTTGGTAGGTTTGACCTGCAACCTGATGGCTTTACCTGCTACTATTCCCACCCACCACATTTGAAATATAATTCAGCATATTTCTTCACCAACCACAAGTGGGGCCCACCAATTCTAGAATTTTCCACCAAAATGATAAACTCCGAAAATTCAACAATTTCTAAACCAGTCATCTCGTAAAATTCATAATAAATCATACGTTCATTTTTAACGGTTCAAAATTTGTGGACATATACTCAACTTATATATGTATAACATATCCAAAAATTACCACGATCCAACGGTCGGATTAAAAATTATAACCCCCGCAAAATATCTCAAAAATCCTGATTTTTAATACCTCTATTCTGACAAAAATACGGATAAAAACCTCAACATTAACTCCTTCATTTTTAACCACAAAAATATATCCCTCGTTTATATCCACATAAAATAAATATTTCTTTATCATATGAATCAATAATTAATTATTCACAAATAATATTACAGAATCACATTTATGACAATCAGGCCGTTCCCAGGAAAGAGGGGGCTTTCCAATAAGGATTTCTCCTTACTGGCGCGCAATTAGATGACCAAACCTCTCCTTAGACAGAACTTTCTAGACATTGCCAATAATGCTATCTAATAATACTATTCAAATAATATGAATTATTGATCTGATAATGGGAAATACTGTGCAGCAACAATTATTGAACAACAATAATACAAAATTTCAACGTAGCAATTATTGAATCAATAAAATAAAATATTGAACAGTAATTACTGTAACAATTATTGAGTAGTGCCTTCTTACGTAAGAATCAATAATTTCAAAAATACTATGCAATACCGTGTGCTACTGTGCAATAACGCGTATTACTGTATTTTAACCACCGGGTATTCCAACAGTGTTAACGGTAACAACTACGTCGTTATTTGTAAAAACTCAAATTTGTCGTTTTCTTCATCCGACAGTTATTCGTTATGGGGCCCACAAATAGCTGCGCCGTCGTACGAATATTCCCCGACAGAAAGAATATTCCACGACCAAACGAATATTCCCCGACAACAATGAATATTTTATAACCACTTGTGTATTTTGAAAAAAATTTATATATCACCCTTAACTTTAACATTTATCAATTTAACCATTTACTGAATAGAAAAATTGAATACTTTTATTTCATAAAATTCGGGGTCTTACATATATACTTTGTCTTCATCATTAAACCAACAACTCTTTGTTGTTTGAAACCTTTTCAGTTCACTGCACCATCGTTTAAGGTAACACCTTACCTTAAAATGGATTTGTCGTCGTCTTGGTCAGTCTGAAAAACTTGAGTCTGTTAAGCCCTCTAGTTTTAATTCAGACCCATTATGAATATGATCACATCCTTAGTACCGATTAAGTATTTTAAGATATTTTTTTCACTGTCCTACAGTGATCTTCTCTAGAATATAACTGATCAACATCAGGTCTCATATATTTCATTGCATACATGATAGTTACTCATACAATCTCTCTTTTAGGAGTCTATGTGGGCTATTAAGAGAGATACACTCCAGGGCTCATCATCATGAGACATCTCTTGGAGTTTGTCATGCTAAACGACTTTAGCATCAAATGAATATACGTTCCTTGGGTTAAGTCGAGCATCCTCTTGAATCTATCTATATAGATTTGTATCCTCAATTAAGATACTCTTCACAAATCATTCATGGAGGAATGTTTAGATAACTTTATCTTTACTAATTGTAGCATTATTATGTCATTCCTTATCCATAGTATATCAACATATAATATCAGGAATGTCATGACGCTCTCACTAACCTTTTTTGTACACACTAGGTTCATTCTTGTTTTTGATAAAATCAAACTCTTTTGATTGTCTCATCAAAACGAATGTTCCATTTTTGAGAAGCTTATTTCAATCCATTTCTCTGAGTGTCTACAACTCTTACCTTATCGTATATAATTGGATCATCATCTTCTATGATACGTACCTCATCATCATCATCCATGATGAATCCATACCTCCCAGGTATCTTTGGTACTGTTCCAGATTTACGATTCGGTTGTGGTACAATAGGTCTACCTACAAGTTCCTCTTATTTGACTTATAATGTTTTGTGGTTCTTGAACTCTTTAAGATTCTATTATTCTCCCACTAGTATGACGCCCCCAAAATTAGGTATACATCACCCATCTTGGGTCGCCACTTACATGGTACAAAATTCAAATACAACTTACTAATACAACTGTCGTGTACAATACAACAAAATATAACTGTGAGTTTGAATACAATTATTGTCTACTAGAAATTATACAAACTCAAAAGGAGTCCTCAATACAATTATTGTCACACTATTTCACAGAATAGTGAGGACTACTAATACTATCATCTGGTCCATCACTCCGTTCCCCGACTCGTCCCAGCTATATTCTCATTTCCTAAAGAGAACAGTGGAAGAAAGGGTGAGCTCAACTAGCCCAGTAAGAAATATTATGACTAAGATAATGAAGAATAAATTATCAATAGTCTTCAACAATGTTAAACTGATAAAATACAATAGACATCAAGTTTAACTGCAGCGGAATAAGCAATCCATTAGAAGAGTCAAGTAGAGAATAAAACCTACTATCTTCTATGATTTAAAAATGTTTTCATCAACTTTTATCACTGAGACTCAGCTTAATAAATAAACCACATTTTCTAATCATCCTTGTATTACGGGCCAAGGATATTCATTAAGTCATCAATGATCATGACTATACCGAAAAATCCCTGGTCATAATCATACTAAGTCCATCTATGTACGTAAGTCAAAGATGACTTTTAACATAAAATAAACATGAGGATGATGACAATGTTATAGGAATTCAATTAAATAAGTTCAAGAATTAGTTTATCTAGGAACTAATAATATCCAAATTGTCAACATGATACTTCTTTGTAAAGTAACAGTCAAGAATGCTCAGAAGAATATTTTCATGAAAAGATACTTGATGAAGCGCAAATATCAAGGATATTCCACTAATTTCATGGAGTATAGGAATCAAAATTTTAACCAAATGAGTATAATAAAGAATATGTGAAACTGCAAATAGATTTTCACCAGCCATACGGTAATCCATGTATACAGATCATTTCCACAATTTAATAAGGAATGAATATAAAGAATCATTCACCATGCATGTGGCAATCCACATAGACAGGTTATTCCAACAGAATAATAAAGAATGGAATAACAGAAGGATTCACCATGCATGCGATAGAGACCGCACAGACAGGTTATTCCCAACAGAATAATGAATGCGGAATAATAAATATGGAACCAGGTCAGGTGAAATTCACACCGACAGGATATTCCGACAGAATAATAAATGCGGAATAATAAATGATGGAACCAGGTCAGGTGAAATTCACACCGACAGGATATTCCGACAGAATCGTAAAGAACGGAATAATAAAAGAGTTTCACCAAGTATGCGGTACTTCGCATAAACAGGTTATTCCAACATAATAATAAAGAATGGAATAACAGAAGAAGATCACCAAGTATTGGGTAAACCGCATATACAGGTCATTCCACCAAGTATAGGGTAAACCACGCATACAGGTTATTCCAACAGAATAATAAAGAATGGAATAACTTAAGGATTTCACCAAGTATAGGGTATGCCGCGTATACAGTTCATGTATAGGGTATGCCACTTTTACAGGTTATTCCAACAGAATAATAAAGAATGAAATAACAGAAGTTCTCTTCATGAATAAGAAAGAATAACACCCCTTACCGTTTTAAAGAAGAACTGAAATAAAGAAGTAGTTAAGTAGCAGAATACTCTTCTTCTTTCTCTCTATAGTTTCTCTCTCTAGAGTTCAGTGAATTCGTAATAAAATAATGAAGGAATGAGCTTCTATTTATAGAAAAATGGAATGCATAGTAACTAATCCATGAACGGTCCAGATTGATTTACTTTAATCTGACGGTCCATATTTAAAGAAAAATCTTTTAAATAAAATATAATATATTCTATTTATAGAATAACTTTAATAAAGTATTCTGTTTTATATAAAAAGATGTTTCTGTTTTATTACGTTAATAATACGAATAAAACAAAACTTCATTATCGCTAAATAATTCATATTATTAATTGACAATAATTGAATCAAACTGAGTGACTTCTCACATAAGCATCAATACTGTGTGCTACTATGCAACCACACGTATTACTGTACTTTTACTACCGAGTAGTTCAATAGTATCAACGGTAAAACTTCCGCCGTTATTGTTAATAAAATATTTTTGTCGTTTTCTCAATCCGACAATAATTTTGTTGTGGGGTCCACCAATGATTGTACCGTCGTACGAATATTCCCCGTGAATAGTAACTCGTGAATAGTACTCCGACATAGAAAGTGTCCTAAATACTCGAGTGAACAATACTAGAGTGAATAGTAATTTGGGTGAATAGTAACCCATGAATAGTAACTCATGAATAGTACTCCAACACAAAAAGTGTCATAAATACTCGAGTGAACGATACTAGAGTGAATACTAATTTTGGTGAATAGTAACCCGTGAATAGTAACTCGTGAATAGTGACCAGGTATTTTATGACAACTTGTTTACTTTAAAAAAAAAATTCATATATCACCCTTAAATTTAACCTTTTATCAATTTAACCATTTACCAAAATAGAAAAATTGAATACTTTTATTTCATAAAATTCGGGGTCTCACAATCTCCCCTCCTTATGGAATTTCGCCCTTGAAATTAACGTACATACCTGATATTCGAAGAGATGAGAATACCTTACTTTCCTTTTTGGATTGTACCTTTTCGGATAATTCCGCTCTATCATGATTTTTCTATTTCTCATCTCCTGTATTTCGAATATCATTCTAGAATATACTTTCAAAACAAAGGTTAATCGACATACCACAATTTATCCACTTATTAAGTAAACAATTTCAGCTTAGGTAAGTCACACCCTAGCGAAGTATATTACTCGTCTTCTAGACTAATATCTCCGTCAGTGACCATATCCCTGTAACATCAATCAACAATTTCTGTCCACAATCATATGAATAACTCATTATCATAATTGTGATTCTGAATTCCTTTTCGCACCCAGGAAGAAGAAAATTTACATCACCTATCTTCACCTGAAACATCAAAAATCATGGTTATACCAAATCACAATTCCTGCTCATAATCATACTAATAAATTCATCTTTGCACTACGGCTAAAGATTTACAACTGTATAACCAATAATCAACAGTTAATCTTCGTACTACAAGCCAAGGATATACAACTGTAAAATCAATAATGCTAAGACTCAGCTTAATAGTATCACGACCACAAATTATCCATACACTACGTGCCAAAGATAATCGTGTTTTCAATTACGGTCATGATTATACCGAACAATCCCTGGTCATAATCATACCAAGTCCATCTATGCACGTAAGCCACAGATGACTTTTACCACATCTATGAATTAATATTTCATTGCTGAGACTCAGCTCAATAATTAATCCACATCATCGAATCATCCCTGCACTACAGGCCAATGATATTCTTTAGTATCACGACCACGAATTATCCATGCACTACGTGCCAAAGATAATCGTGTTTTCAATTACGGTAATGATTATACCGAAAAATCCCTGGTTATAATCATACCAAGTCCATCTATGCACGTAAGCCACAGATGACTTTTACCACATCTATGAATTAATATTTCACTGCTGAGACTCAGCTCAATAATTAATCCACATCATCGAATCACCCTTGCACTCCGGCTAAGGATATTCTTTAGTATCACGATCGCGAATTATCCATGCACTACGGCTAAAGATAATCGTGTTTTCATCAACGGTCCTGATCATGCCATAAAATAATTCGTCTTTGCACTACGGCCAAAGATAATCCATAGCCATAATCATACCAAAAACTGTCCATCAATGCACTACGGGCCAATGAGGACTTTTTTTTTTCACATCATTTGTAATATTACAGTCATGATTATACCGAATAATCCCTGGTCATAATCATACCAAGTCCATCTATGCACTACAGGCCACAGATGACTTTCAACATAAACATGAGGATAAGGTATTGACGTATATAGGGTTTCAAACCTCTTAGAAACATTCGCGACATTCGCTCCTCATTATCGACCAAATTGGATGCAAACCGGGATAACTCCGCAAACTTAGCCTCGTATTGCGATATGGTCATATTATTTTGCTCCAATGCTTATCTCAACATTGTTAGATGCCATTTTCAAACACTGCCACCAAACAAGGGTTAATTAACATATTACATATTATCCCTATACTCTGACCGACCAATTAAATACCAAATAAACTTAGGTAGGTCATACTAGCGAATGAATTCCCCGTCTCTCCCCTCCTAGTTCTTATCTCACATCTCAGCCAGGGATCATATCCCTAAGCTCTGATACCAACAGTGACGCCCCCAAAATTAGGTATACATCACCCATCTTGGGTCGCCACTTACATGGTATAAAATTCAAATACAACTTACTAATACAACTGTCGTGTACAATACGACAAAATATAACTGTGAGTTTGAATACAATTATTGTCTACTAGAAATTATACAAACTCAAAAGGAGTCCTCAATACAATTATTGTCACACTATTTTACAGAATAGTGAGGACTACTAATACTATCATCTGGTCCATCACTCCGTTCCCCGACTCGTCCCAGCTATATTCTCATTTCCTAAAGAGAACAGTGGAAGAAAGGGTGAGCTCAACTAGCCCAGTAAGAAATATTATGACTAAGATAATGAAGAATAAATTATCAATAGTCTTCAACAATGTTAAACTGATAAAATACAATAGACATCAAGTTTAACTGCAGCGGAATAAGCAATCCATTAGAAGAGTCAAGTAGAGAATAAAACCTACTATCTTCTATGATTTAAAAATGTTTTCATCAACTTTTATCACTGAGACTCAGCTTAATAAATAAACCACATTTTCTAATCATCCTTGTATTACGGGCCAAGGATATTCATTAAGTCATCAATGATCATGACTATACCGAAAAATCCCTGGTCATAATCATACTAAGTCCATCTATGTACGTAAGTCAAAGATGACTTTTAACATAAAATAAACATGAGGATGATGACAATGTTATAGGAATTCAATTAAATAAGTTCAAGAATTAGTTTATCTAGGAACTAATAATATCCAAATTGTCAACATGATACTTCTTTGTAAAGTAACAGTCAAGAATGCTCAGAAGAATATTTTCATGAAAAGATACTTGATGAAGCGCAAATATCAAGGATATTCCACTAATTTCATGGAGTATAGGAATCAAAATTTTAACCAAATGAGTATAATAAAGAATATGTGAAACTGCAAATAGATTTTCACCAGCCATACGGTAATCCATGTATACAGATCATTTCCACAATTTAATAAGGAATGAATATAAAGAATCATTCACCATGCATGTGGCAATCCACATAGACAGGTTATTCCAACAGAATAATAAAGAATGGAATAACAGAAGGATTCACCATGCATGCGATAGAGACCGCACAGACAGGTTATTCCCAACAGAATAATAAATGCGGAATAATAAATATGGAACCAGGTCAGGTGAAATTCACACCGACAGGATATTCCGACAGAATAATAAATGCGGAATAATAAATGATGGAACCAGGTCAGGTGAAATTCACACCGACAGGATATTCCGACAGAATCGTAAAGAACGGAATAATAAAAGAGTTTCACCAAGTATGCGGTACTTCGCATAAACAGGTTATTCCAACATAATAATAAAGAATGGAATAACAGAAGAAGATCACCAAGTATTGGGTAAACCGCATATACAGGTCATTCCACCAAGTATAGGGTAAACCACGCATACAGGTTATTCCAACAGAATAATAAAGAATGGAATAACTTAAGGATTTCACCAAGTATAGGGTATGCCGCGTATACAGTTCATGTATAGGGTATGCCACTTTTACAGGTTATTCCAACAGAATAATAAAGAATGAAATAACAGAAGTTCTCTTCATGAATAAGAAAGAATAACACCCCTTACCGTTTTAAAGAAGAACTGAAATAAAGAAGTAGTTAAGTGGCAGAATACTCTTCTTCTTTCTCTCTATAGTTTCTCTCTCTAGAGTTCAGTGAATTCGTAAGAAAATAATGAAGGAATGAGCTTCTATTTATAGAAAAATGGAATGCATAGTAACTAATCCATGAACGGTCCAGATTGATTTACTTTAATCTGACGGTCCATATTTAAAGAAAAATCTTTTAAATAAAATATAATATATTCTATTTATAGAAAAACTTTAATAAAGTATTCTGTTTTATATAAAAAGATGTTTCTGTTTTATTACGTTAATAATACGAATAAAACAAAACTTCATTATCGCTAAATAATTCATATTATTAATTGACAATAATTGAATCAAACTGAGTGACTTCTCACATAAGCATCAATACTGTGTGCTACTATGCAACCACACGTATTACTGTACTTTTACTACCGAGTAGTTCAATAGTATCAACGGTAAAACTTCCGCCGTTATTGTTAATAAAATATTTTTGTCGTTTTCTCAATCCGACAATAATTTTGTTGTGGGGTCCACCAATGATTGTACCGTCGTACGAATATTCCCCGTGAATAGTAACTCGTGAATAGTACTCCGACATAGAAAGTGTCCTAAATACTCGAGTGAACAATACTAGAGTGAATAGTAATTTGGGTGAATAGTAACCCATGAATAGTAACCCATGAATAGTAACTCATGAATAGTACTCCAACACAAAAAGTGTCATAAATACTCGAGTGAACGATACTAGAGTGAATACTAATTTTGGTGAATAGTAACCCGTAAATAGTAACTCGTGAATAGTGACCAGGTATTTTATGACAACTTGTTTACTTTAAAAAAAAAATTCATATATCACCCTTAAATTTAACCTTTTATCAATTTAACCATTTACCAAAATAGAAAAATTGAATACTTTTATTTCATAAAATTCGGGGTCTCACAATCTCCCCTCCTTATGGAATTTCGCCCTTGAAATTAACGTACATACCTGATATTCGAAGAGATGAGAATACCTTACTTTCCTTTTTGGATTGTACCTTTTCGGATAATTCCGCTCTATCATGATTTTTCTATTTCTCATCTCCTGTATTTCGAATATCATTCTAGAATATACTTTCAAAACAAAGGTTAATCGACATACCACAATTTATCCACTTATTAAGTAAACAATTTCAGTTTAGGTAAGTCACACCCTAGCGAAGTATATTACTCGTCTTCTAGACTAATATCTCCGTCAGTGACCATATCCCTGTAACATCAATCAACAATTTCTGTCCACAATCATATGAATAACTCATTATCATAATTGTGATTCTGAATTCCTTTTCGCACCCAGGAAGAAGAAAATTTACATCACCTATCTTCACCTGAAACATCAAAAATCATGGTTATACCAAATCACAATTCCTGCTCATAATCATACTAATAAATTCATCTTTGCACTACGGCTAAAGATTTACAAATGTATAACCAATAATCAACAGTTAATCTTCGTACTACAAGCCAAGGATATACAACTGTAAAATCAATAATGCTAAGACTCAGCTTAATAGTATCACGACCACAAATTATCCATACACTACGTGCCAAAGATAATCGTGTTTTCAATTACGGTCATGATTATACCGAACAATCCCTGGTCATAATCATACCAAGTCCATCTATGCACGTAAGCCACAGATGACTTTTACCACATCTATGAATTAATATTTCATTGCTGAGACTCAGCTCAATAATTAATCCACATCATCGAATCATCCCTGCACTACAGGCCAATGATATTCTTTAGTATCACGACCACGAATTATCCATGCACTACGTGCCAAAGATAATCGTGTTTTCAATTACGGTAATGATTATACCGAAAAATCCCTGGTTATAATCATACCAAGTCCATCTATGCACGTAAGCCACAGATGACTTTTACCACATCTATGAATTAATATTTCACTGCTGAGACTCAGCTCAATAATTAATCCACATCATCGAATCACCCTTGCACTCCGGCTAAGGATATTCTTTAGTATCACGATCGCGAATTATCCATGCACTACGGCTAAAGATAATCGTGTTTTCATCAACGGTCCTGATCATGCCATAAAATAATTCGTCTTTGCACTACGGCCAAAGATAATCCATAGCCATAATCATACCAAAAACTGTCCATCAATGCACTACGGGCCAATGAGGACTTTTTTTTTTCACATCATTTGTAATATTACAGTCATGATTATACCGAATAATCCCTGGTCATAATCATACCAAGTCCATCTATGCACTACAGGCCACAGATGACTTTCAACATAAACATGAGGATAAGGTATTGACGTATATAGGGTTTCAAACCTCTTAGAAACATTCGCGACATTCGCTCCTCATTATCGACCAAATTGGATGCAAACCGGGATAACTCCGCAAACTTAGCCTCGTATTGCGATATGGTCATATTATTTTGCTCCAATGCTTATCTCAACATTGTTAGATGCCATTTTCAAACACTGCCACCAAACAAGGGTTAATTAACATATTACATATTATCCCTATACTCTGACCGACCAATTAAATACCAAATAAACTTAGGTAGGTCATACTAGCGAATGAATTCCCCGTCTCTCCCCTCCTAGTTCTTATCTCACATCTCAGCCAGGGATCATATCCCTAAGCTCTGATACCAACAGTGACGCCCCCAAAATTAGGTATACATCACCCATCTTGGGTCGCCACTTACATGGTATAAAATTCAAATACAACTTACTAATACAACTGTCGTGTACAATACGACAAAATATAACTGTGAGTTTGAATACAATTATTGTCTACTAGAAATTATACAAACTCAAAAGGAGTCCTCAATACAATTATTGTCACACTATTTTACAGAATAGTGAGGACTACTAATACTATCATCTGGTCCATCACTCCGTTCCCCGACTCGTCCCAGCTATATTCTCATTTCCTAAAGAGAACAGTGGAAGAAAGGGTGAGCTCAACTAGCCCAGTAAGAAATATTATGACTAAGATAATGAAGAATAAATTATCAATAGTCTTCAACAATGTTAAACTGATAAAATACAATAGACATCAAGTTTAACTGCAGCGGAATAAGCAATCCATTAGAAGAGTCAAGTAGAGAATAAAACCTACTATCTTCTATGATTTAAAAATGTTTTCATCAACTTTTATCACTGAGACTCAGCTTAATAAATAAACCACATTTTCTAATCATCCTTGTATTACGGGCCAAGGATATTCGTTAAGTCATCAATGATCATGACTATACCGAAAAATCCCTGGTCATAATCATACTAAGTCCATCTATGTACGTAAGTCAAAGATGACTTTTAACATAAAATAAACATGAGGATGATGACAATGTTATAGGAATTCAATTAAATAAGTTCAAGAATTAGTTTATCTAGGAACTAATAATATCCAAATTGTCAACATGATACTTCTTTGTAAAGTAACAGTCAAGAATGCTCAGAAGAATATTTTCATGAAAAGATACTTGATGAAGCGCAAATATCAAGGATATTCCACTAATTTCATGGAGTATAGGAATCAAAATTTTAACCAAATGAGTATAATAAAGAATATGTGAAACTGCAAATAGATTTTCACCAGCCATACGGTAATCCATGTATACAGATCATTTCCACAATTTAATAAGGAATGAATATAAAGAATCATTCACCATGCATGTGGCAATCCACATAGACAGGTTATTCCAACAGAATAATAAAGAATGGAATAACAGAAGGATTCACCATGCATGCGATAGAGACCGCACAGACAGGTTATTCCCAACAGAATAATAAATGCGGAATAATAAATATGGAACCAGGTCAGGTGAAATTCACACCGACAGGATATTCCGACAGAATAATAAATGCGGAATAATAAATGATGGAACCAGGTCAGGTGAAATTCACACCGACAGGATATTCCGACAGAATCGTAAAGAACGGAATAATAAAAGAGTTTCACCAAGTATGCGGTACTTCGCATAAACAGGTTATTCCAACATAATAATAAAGAATGGAATAACAGAAGAAGATCACCAAGTATTGGGTAAACCGCATATACAGGTCATTCCACCAAGTATAGGGTAAACCACGCATACAGGTTATTCCAACAGAATAATAAAGAATGGAATAACTTAAGGATTTCACCAAGTATAGGGTATGCCGCGTATACAGTTCATGTATAGGGTATGCCACTTTTACAGGTTATTCCAACAGAATAATAAAGAATGAAATAACAGAAGTTCTCTTCATGAATAAGAAAGAATAACACCCCTTACCGTTTTAAAGAAGAACTGAAATAAAGAAGTAGTTAAGTGGCAGAATACTCTTCTTCTTTCTCTCTATAGTTTCTCTCTCTAGAGTTCAGTGAATTCGTAAGAAAATAATGAAGGAATGAGCTTCTATTTATAGAAAAATGGAATGCATAGTAACTAATCCATGAACGGTCCAGATTGATTTACTTTAATCTGACGGTCCATATTTAAAGAAAAATCTTTTAAATAAAATATAATATATTCTATTTATAGAAAAACTTTAATAAAGTATTCTGTTTTATATAAAAAGATGTTTCTGTTTTATTACGTTAATAATACGAATAAAACAAAACTTCATTATCGCTAAATAATTCATATTATTAATTGACAATAATTGAATCAAACTGAGTGACTTCTCACATAAGCATCAATACTGTGTGCTACTATGCAACCACACGTATTACTGTACTTTTACTACCGAGTAGTTCAATAGTATCAACGGTAAAACTTCCGCCGTTATTGTTAATAAAATATTTTTGTCGTTTTCTCAATCCGACAATAATTTTGTTGTGGGGTCCACCAATGATTGTACCGTCGTACGAATATTCCCCGTGAATAGTAACTCGTGAATAGTACTCCGACATAGAAAGTGTCCTAAATACTCGAGTGAACAATACTAGAGTGAATAGTAATTTGGGTGAATAGTAACCCATGAATAGTAACCCATGAATAGTACTCCAGTACCAACACAAAAAGTGTCATAAATACTCGAGTGAACGATACTAGAGTGAATACTAATTTTGGTGAATAGTAACCCGTGAATAGTAACTCGTGAATAGTGACCAGGTATTTTATGACAACTTGTTTACTTTAAAAAAAAAATTCATATATCACCCTTAAATTTAACCTTTTATCAATTTAACCATTTACCAAAATAGAAAAATTGAATACTTTTATTTCATAAAATTCGGGGTCTCACAATCTCCCCTCCTTATGGAATTTCGCCCTTGAAATTAACGTACATACCTGATATTCGAAGAGATGAGAATACCTTACTTTCCTTTTTGGATTGTACCTTTTCGGATAATTCCGCTCTATCATGATTTTTCTATTTCTCATCTCCTGTATTTCGAATATCATTCTAGAATATACTTTCAAAACAAAGGTTAATCGACATACCACAATTTATCCACTTATTAAGTAAACAATTTCAGCTTAGGTAAGTCACACCCTAGCGAAGTATATTACTCGTCTTCTAGACTAATATCTCCGTCAGTGACCATATCCCTGTAACATCAATCAACAATTTCTGTCCACAATCATATGAATAACTCATTATCATAATTGTGATTCTGAATTCCTTTTCGCACCCAGGAAGAAGAAAATTTACATCACCTATCTTCACCTGAAACATCAAAAATCATGGTTATACCAAATCACAATTCCTGCTCATAATCATACTAATAAATTCATCTTTGCACTACGGCTAAAGATTTACAATGTATAACCAATAATCAACAGTTAATCTTCGTACTACAAGCCAAGGATATACAACTGTAAAATCAATAATGCTAAGACTCAGCTTAATAGTATCACGACCACAAATTATCCATACACTACGTGCCAAAGATAATCGTGTTTTCAATTACGGTCATGATTATACCGAACAATCCCTGGTCATAATCATACCAAGTCCATCTATGCACGTAAGCCACAGATGACTTTTACCACATCTATGAATTAATATTTCATTGCTGAGACTCAGCTCAATAATTAATCCACATCATCGAATCATCCCTGCACTACAGGCCAATGATATTCTTTAGTATCACGACCACGAATTATCCATGCACTACGTGCCAAAGATAATCGTGTTTTCAATTACGGTAATGATTATACCGAAAAATCCCTGGTTATAATCATACCAAGTCCATCTATGCACGTAAGCCACAGATGACTTTTACCACATCTATGAATTAATATTTCACTGCTGAGACTCAGCTCAATAATTAATCCACATCATCGAATCACCCTTGCACTCCGGCTAAGGATATTCTTTAGTATCACGATCGCGAATTATCCATGCACTACGGCTAAAGATAATCGTGTTTTCATCAACGGTCCTGATCATGCCATAAAATAATTCGTCTTTGCACTACGGCCAAAGATAATCCATAGCCATAATCATACCAAAAACTGTCCATCAATGCACTACGGGCCAATGAGGACTTTTTTTTTTCACATCATTTGTAATATTACAGTCATGATTATACCGAATAATCCCTGGTCATAATCATACCAAGTCCATCTATGCACTACAGGCCACAGATGACTTTCAACATAAACATGAGGATAAGGTATTGACGTATATAGGGTTTCAAACCTCTTAGAAACATTCGCGACATTCGCTCCTCATTATCGACCAAATTGGATGCAAACCGGGATAACTCCGCAAACTTAGCCTCGTATTGCGATATGGTCATATTATTTTGCTCCAATGCTTATCTCAACATTGTTAGATGCCATTTTCAAACACTGCCACCAAACAAGGGTTAATTAACATATTACATATTATCCCTATACTCTGACCGACCAATTAAATACCAAATAAACTTAGGTAGGTCATACTAGCGAATGAATTCCCCGTCTCTCCCCTCCTAGTTCTTATCTCACATCTCAGCCAGGGATCATATCCCTAAGCTCTGATACCAACAGTGACGCCCCCAAAATTAGGTATACATCACCCATCTTGGGTCGCCACTTACATGGTATAAAATTCAAATACAACTTACTAATACAACTGTCGTGTACAATACGACAAAATATAACTGTGAGTTTGAATACAATTATTGTCTACTAGAAATTATACAAACTCAAAAGGAGTCCTCAATACAATTATTGTCACACTATTTTACAGAATAGTGAGGACTACTAATACTATCATCTGGTCCATCACTCCGTTCCCCGACTCGTCCCAGCTATATTCTCATTTCCTAAAGAGAACAGTGGAAGAAAGGGTGAGCTCAACTAGCCCAGTAAGAAATATTATGACTAAGATAATGAAGAATAAATTATCAATAGTCTTCAACAATGTTAAACTGATAAAATACAATAGACATCAAGTTTAACTGCAGCGGAATAAGCAATCCATTAGAAGAGTCAAGTAGAGAATAAAACCTACTATCTTCTATGATTTAAAAATGTTTTCATCAACTTTTATCACTGAGACTCAGCTTAATAAATAAACCACATTTTCTAATCATCCTTGTATTACGGGCCAAGGATATTCATTAAGTCATCAATGATCATGACTATACCGAAAAATCCCTGGTCATAATCATACTAAGTCCATCTATGTACGTAAGTCAAAGATGACTTTTAACATAAAATAAACATGAGGATGATGACAATGTTATAGGAATTCAATTAAATAAGTTCAAGAATTAGTTTATCTAGGAACTAATAATATCCAAATTGTCAACATGATACTTCTTTATAAAGTAACAGTCAAGAATGCTCAGAAGAATATTTTCATGAAAAGATACTTGATGAAGCGCAAATATCAAGGATATTCCACTAATTTCATGGAGTATAGGAATCAAAATTTTAACCAAATGAGTATAATAAAGAATATGTGAAACTGCAAATAGATTTTCACCAGCCATACGGTAATCCATGTATACAGATCATTTCCACAATTTAATAAGGAATGAATATAAAGAATCATTCACCATGCATGTGGCAATCCACATAGACAGGTTATTCCAACAGAATAATAAAGAATGGAATAACAGAAGGATTCACCATGCATGCGATAGAGACCGCACAGACAGGTTATTCCCAACAGAATAATGAATGCGGAATAATAAATATGGAACCAGGTCAGGTGAAATTCACACCGACAGGATATTCCGACAGAATAATAAATGCGGAATAATAAATGATGGAACCAGGTCAGGTGAAATTCACACCGACAGGATATTCCGACAGAATCGTAAAGAACGGAATAATAAAAGAGTTTCACCAAGTATGCGGTACTTCGCATAAACAGGTTATTCCAACATAATAATAAAGAATGGAATAACAGAAGAAGATCACCAAGTATTGGGTAAACCGCATATACAGGTCATTCCACCAAGTATAGGGTAAACCACGCATACAGGTTATTCCAACAGAATAATAAAGAATGGAATAACTTAAGGATTTCACCAAGTATAGGGTATGCCGCGTATACAGTTCATGTATAGGGTATGCCACTTTTACAGGTTATTCCAACAGAATAATAAAGAATGAAATAACAGAAGTTCTCTTCATGAATAAGAAAGAATAACACCCCTTACCGTTTTAAAGAAGAACTGAAATAAAGAAGTAGTTAAGTGGCAGAATACTCTTCTTCTTTCTCTCTATAGTTTCTCTCTCTAGAGTTCAGTGAATTCGTAAGAAAATAATGAAGGAATGAGCTTCTATTTATAGAAAAATGGAATGCATAGTAACTAATCCATGAACGGTCCAGATTGATTTACTTTAATCTGACGGTCCATATTTAAAGAAAAATCTTTTAAATAAAATATAATATATTCTATTTATAGAATAACTTTAATAAAATATTCTGTTTTATATAAAAAGATGTTTCTGTTTTATTACGTTAATAATACGAATAAAACAAAACTTCATTATCGCTAAATAATTCATATTATTAATTGACAATAATTGAATCAAACTGAGTGACTTCTCACATAAGCATCAATACTGTGTGCTACTATGCAACCACACGTATTACTGTACTTTTACTACCGAGTAGTTCAATAGTATCAACGGTAAAACTTCCGCCGTTATTTTTAATAAAATATTTTTGTCGTTTTCTCAATCCGACATTAATTTCGTTGTGGGGTCCACCAATGATTGTACCGTCGTACGAATATTTCTCGTGAATAATAACTCGTGAATAGTACTCCGACACAAAAAGTGTCCCAAATACTCGAGTGAACAATACTAGAGTGAATAGTAATTTGGGTGAATAGTAACCCATGAATAGTAACTCGTGAATAGTAACTCATGAATAGTACTCCAACACAAAAAGTGTCCTAAATACTCGAGTGAACGATACTAGAGTGAATAGTAATTTTGGTGAATAGTAACCCGTGAACAGTAACTCGTGAATAGTGACCAGGTATTTTATGACAACTTGTTTACTTTAAAAAAAAAATTCACATATCACCCTTAACTTTAACCTTTTATCAATTTAACCATTTACCAAAATAGAAAAATTGAATACTTTTATTTCATAAAATTCGGGGTCTCACAACTAGCCCCTTTAATGATAAACGCCTTTATCTTAGAAGGTAGCGTGTTTCGTAACAAACACCTTTTGCTAAGAAGGATTATAGAGCATATACCCTAAACTTACTTTAGGATGCCCCACAAATCTGTACTTGTCAAATCTTGTCCCAAGCTTATCCTTTGAAACCTTTTCACATAAGTTGGACAACCCCTAATCTTAACATACTTAAGATTAAGAATCCTCCCTGTCCATAACTTTTATGGAGTCTTGGGTCGGATTTTGAGGTTTCCTTTTTCGTAGATATGCAGCCATTTCTAGGACATTACCCCAGAAGGATACTGGAATGTCGATAAAATCATAATGGATCGCACCATGTCCAACAAGGTACGATTTTTTCTTTCAGATACATCAATCAATTATTGCGTATCAGGAGGCGTCCATTGTGAGAAAACCATTTGAGATGATCTAGAAACTTATTACACAAGTATTCCTTCCTTGATCTAATCAAAGAATCCTAATACTTTGCCAATTTACTTCACTTCTGAATTCTTTGAACCTTTCAAATAATTCACACTTGTATTTTAGCAAATACACACATTCAACTCTTTGAATGATCATCTCCTTTTCTTATACTAATTTGTTCAATTTATAAAATTATTTTTACGTAAGTCAAGTATACAAAATCCATTAAGTAATATTCCAGTTCTATACAAAACATTATTATTATAAATAGAATAACAATTGTTCTTAAATATAATACCAAAGATTTTATTGTCCGACAATAAAATAGAAATAATGTTTCTAACAAGTACTGGAATACACTAACACCTTATTGACTTAATAGATTTGCCCGTAGGTATTGCTTAAACTATAAGTTCCTATGGCTAATGCAGCAACCTTTGTTTCATTTACCAGACATAGGATTACTTATCCTTTGTTTAGCTTTCAACTTCTACTTGGTCCTTTCATAGATCTATATTTATGATAACCAAAGTCGGTATCCAATACTCAAGTAGAACCTTGACTTAAAAAAAAATTTATTTCAATCATGAACAAAAACTATATTTGTAACCGAAGCTTCACTAAGTTTCTTCTGGTTAGTCTCTATAAGATGCTTCTTATAGTTTCCTTTCCAGTGTCCAGGATTATTACAGTGGAAGCAAACTCCTTTGATATCCGTATCAGTTTTGTTTTTATTATCCTTTATTTTTGCCTTTCTATTTACCTTCTTTGAATCGTTCTTCTTTTCAGAAGATCCTTTGGCCCCAACCAGTAAGACATGGTCTTTCTTAGTTGGAAAGTGACTCTCAATATTTTTTAACATGTTAAGCAAATCAGCGAGGCTGATATCTAGCTTGTTCATATGAAAAATTCACAATAATTGTGAAAGGAGTTCGGGAGTGAGTGCAAGATCAAATCTTGGCTCAACTCTCCATCCATGATAAAATCTGTTGTCCTAATTGATCAATCAAATTGATAATATTAAGGACTTTTATTTGTACTATAGTGTCATCGGTTATTCTAGATCGGAAGAGCTCTTTAAATATCTGATATCTATCAGTCCTACTTTCCTCACCATCAACTACTTGATGTGCAGGAATATAGTAGGAGCATCCATAGTTTCATGCTGACGCTGAAGTGCGTTACTCATGGATGCGAGAATGATGCATTGAGCCAACTGTGCATCATCTTGTCACTTTCTAAAAGTAGCAATCTTTTTCTCAGAGGCATTGTTTGCAACTATTGCAGGGATAGGCGTATTAAGGACATAAGATAGCTTTTCAGCTATGAGAACTATTCTCAAATTTCTTAACCAATCTATTTAATTTGGTCCGGTTAAATAACATCTAATATGCTTCATAGTGTTAGTAATTTAGATATTATAAAATTCTGTAAATGAATTTGTAATTAACAACATTTTAGCATACATTCTTTTATTAATTACCAAAATAATTTAGGTCTTGTTTTAAATTGGTATCTCCCACTATTTTCTTTAAACTATATTACCCTCACTTATATAGTTCGGCAAAATCTAATCAAAGATTTGCTAGTGAGAATAATGATCACATTTCAAATGTATATAGCCTTGTGGTGACACAACAAACTATATATAAATAAATAGGTAGACAACTCTTGTCAATTACATAAACTATGCAACTTCTTATATTTTGCCTCTTAGATTATTTTGATCAAGTGGTGGCACATCCGAATCAAAATTATTCAAGTTAAGTCTAACCTAGCACTCCATATATTCAAAAAAAAAATATTCTCCTTGTGGTGACACAACAAAACAACATTGTGACGCCCCCAAAATAGGTATACAACACCCATTCTGAGTCGCCAAATACATGGTACAGAAAGCAAACTACAACTTCAATAATACAATTGTCGTGCAAAATACGACAACACATACTGTGAGTTTAAATACAAATATTGTCTTCTAGACAATATTCACACTCAAATAAATCCTCATTATAATTATTCAAACACTATTTTACAGAAATAGTGAGGACTGCTAAAACATCTTTCTAGAACCATCACTCCATACCCCGACTAGATCCTGCTATGTTCTCACCTCCTGAGAAGAAAAATAGAACAAAAAGGAAAAGGGTGAGCTCAACTAGCCCAGTAAAGAATATTATGACTAAGATAATATAAAAACAAATTATCGTTAGTCTTCAACAGGGAAAAATCTGATAGAATATAATCGACAACAAGTTTTAGATCAACAACTGCAGCGGAAACAGCAAACCATTAGAAGAGTCAAGTAGAGAAAGAATTCTACTATCTTCTAAGATTTAAAAGTCCATCATCAATATTTTATCCCTGTAACATCAATTAATAATCATCTTTATCCAAATATTCATCTTTGCACTACAGGCCAAAGATATTCATCAAGTAATCATACATCTTTGCACTACAGGCCAAAGATATTCATTAATATCATCATTTAGGACTGAAGATGATGAAAAATATTTTAAAGAGAACGAATCCAATGAGACAGAAGGACAAATAGTAGGGATTCGTATAACAGTTTATCCAAGATCAATAATACTTCATAATAATCAATTGTGAAGCAGAATTCAAAAATAAAGATCAAAACATGGATACAATCAAAGATAATAACCATAATAGACATCTTGGACAAAAAGGAAAAATTTTATTTTTCGGTGAATAGTGCCGTATTCGTGAATAGTGCCGTATACGTGAATAGTGCCGTATACGTGAATAGTAACCCCGGCACAAAAAGTTCTAAATTTGATAAAAACTCATATCAATATTTTAGCATAATGATATTGAAGAAAATAATATCATTTAAGAAGAAAATAATATCCCTTACCTCAAGATATCAGTACTTCTGGTCGGAATACCGGTATAAGACTGAAAGAAACTTGCTCTGATGAATAGAAACTCTCAAAGTATCTAAATACTCACAAAATACACTCAATAATCTAGAGAGAGAAAGAGAGAAAACTTGTTTCTGGTGTGATTTTCAATTCTAACTTAGCCCTCTATTTATAGGAAAATTTTAGTAGGTTTGACCTGCAACCTGATAGCTTTACCTGCTACTATTCCCACCCACCACATTTGAAATATAATTCAGCACATTTCTTCACCAACCACAAGTGGGGCCCACCAATTCTAGAATTTTCCATCAAAATGATAAACTCTAAAAATTCAACAATTTCTGAACCAGTCATCTTGTAAAATTCATAATAAATCATACGTTCATTTTTAACGGTTCAAAATTTGTGGGCATATACTCAACTTATATATGTATAACATATCCAAAAATTACCACGATCCAACGGTCGGATTAAAAATTATAACCCCCGCAAAATATCTCAAAAACTCTGATTTTTAATACCTCCATTCCGACAAAAATATGGATAAAAATCTCAACATTAACTCCTTCATTTTTAACCACAAAAATATATCCCTCATTTATATCCACATAAAATAAATATTTTCTTATCATATGAATCAATAATTAATTATTCACAAATAATATTACAGAATCACATTTATGACAACCAGGCCGTTCCCAGGAAAGAGGGGGCTTTCCAATAAGGATTTCTCCTTACTGGCGCGCAATTAGATGACCAAACCTCTCCTTAGACAGAACTTTCTAGACATTGCCAATAATGTTATCTAATAATATTATTCAAATAATATGAATTATTGATCTGATAATAGAAAATACTGTGCAGCAGCAATTATTGAAACAACAATAATATAAAATATCAACGCAGCAATTATTGAATCAATAAAATAAAATATCGAATAATAACTACTGTAACAATTATTGAGTAGTGCCTTCTACGTAAGAATCAATAATTGGTGCAATACCGTGTGCTACTGTATTTTAACCACCGGGTATTCCAACAGTATTAACCGTAACAACTACGCCGTTATTTATAAATAACTTATACTTATCGTTTTCTTCATCCAATCGCTTTCCATTATGTGGCCCACACAAGACTGCGCCGTCGTACGAATATTCCCCGACAACAAGAATATTCCACGACCAAACGAATATTCCCCGACAAAATGAATATTTTATAACCACTTGCTTATTTTGCAAAATTTGCACATTTCACCCATAACCAAAGTATTATATCAAATTAACCCCTTATTATTCACAATAATATTTAGAGAAAATTTGATTTTATTCATTAATAAGTTGGGGTCTTACAACCTCCCCTCCTTATGAAATTTCATCCTCGAAATTGACGTACGTACCTGATGTTTCAAAAAGGTGAGGATACCTCGCTTTCATTTCTGATTCCAACTCTCAGGTCATTTCCTCAATAGCATGGTTTCTCCACAAAACCTTAACTTGTGGTATAACCTTCGTGCGTAGGACATGCTCTTTCCTATCCAAGATCTTAATAGGTACCTCCTCGTACGTTAAATCTTCAGCTATCTCGTCTGGTTCTAACTCAATAATGTGGTTCGGGTCTTTAACATATTTACGAAGCATAGATATGTGAAAAATATTATGAACACGAGACATGCTTGGAGGTAATGCGAGTCTATATGCCACATTTCCTATTCGCTCAAGAATCTCAAATGGACCAACAAATCTTGGATTGAGCTTTCCTCTCTTCCCAAATCTTGTAACTCCCTTCCATGGTGCAACACGTAATAATACATGATCTCCAATATTAAATTCCACGTCCTTCCGATGAAGATCCGCATAACTCTTTTGTCGATCCTGTGCCGTTTGTATACGTTGTCGAATCGTTTGGATCTTCTCTGTAGTAATGCGTACCAACTCTGGTCCCAACAATGTTGCTTCACCCACCTCGTCCCAGCATACTGGAGAACGACATTTTCTTCCATGCAACGCCTCGAATGGAGCCACACCTATGCTCGCCTGATAACTGTTGTTGTAGGAGAATTCCACCAATGGTAGGTACTTATCCCAACTCCCTTTGAGATCTAGGACACAAAGTCTTAATAGATCTTCAAGAGTTTGAATAGTCCTCTCTGATTGTCCGTCCGTTTGAGGATGGTATGTCGAACTGAATCGTAAATCCGTGCCTATAGCTTTCTGCAAGCTAACCCAAAATCGTGAAGTGAATCTTGTTCACGATCCGAAACTATGGATACTGACATGCCATGCAATCTCACAATCTCGTTCACGTACATACTAGCAAGACGTTCAAGGGAATAAGTCTCACGTATCGGCAAGAAATGAGCGGATTTGGTTAATCTATCAACAATAACCCAAATCGCATCTATGCCTTGAGAAACCTTGGGAAGACCCGTAACAAAATCCATAGTAATGTGTTCCCACTTCCATTTCGGGATCTCAAGTGGTTGCAATGGACCCTTTGGCACTTGATGCTCCGCCTTTACACGTTGACAAGTTAAACACCTCGAGATAAACTCCGCGATCTCTCTTTTCATATTGCTCCACCAAAATGTATGTCGAAGATCGTGATACATTTTGGTACTCCCAGGATGGATTGCAAACGGTGTGTTGTGTGCCTCCATCATTATTCTATGCTTCAAGTCAAAATCGTTAGGAACACAAAGTCTGGAGTTAACTCGAAGTATTCCTTCTTCATCGATTCTTGCTTCTGGAATAGCACCTTCTTGCACTTTCTTCTTCATACGCATCAGCTCCATGTCCGTAGCTTGAGCAGCTTTAACTTTATCGATTAAAGTCGGTTCTACTCGTATATTTGATATCATCATGTGGGTACTTGGAGCCTTCATCTCTATCTCCATCCTTTGTAAGTCATACAAAATGGGCCTTTGTGTTAACAATATTGCACTCGTACCCGCATATGATCTTCTACTCAATGCGTCAGCTACTACGTTTGCTTTTCCAGGATGATATTGGATGATATGATCGTAATCTTTCAACAGCTCGAGCCAACGTCGCTGCCGCATGTTGAGTTCCTTTTGGGTGAAGAAATATTTGAGGCTTTTATGATATGTATAGATCTCCACTTTCTCCCCATACAGGTAGTGTCTCCAGATCTTCAACGCAAAAACGACTGCTGCCAACTCCAAATCATGAGTAGGATAATTCCTCTCATATTCTTTGAGTTGTCGTGAGGCATAGGCTATGACTTTCCCATGTTGCATGAGAACACATCCTAACCCTTTGCCGGAAGCATCGCTGTAGATAACAAATCCATCCGAACCAGATGGTATTGTCAGAACAGGTGCCGAAATGAGTCTCCTCTTGAGTTCTTAAAAACTCTTCTCGCATTCCTCACTCCATACGAATTTTCTATCTTTCCGAGTCAGCTGAGTTAACGGAGTAGCGATTTGAGAAAATCCTTCCACGAATCTTCGATAGTAACCAGCTAAGCCCAGAAAGCTACGTACTTTGGTCACCGACTTCGGTTGCTCTCAACTGTGACTCATATCCCAACCTTGGATAGCACGTCACAATGACACCTATCAGTTTACTACCGCACGAATATGGCGTCCCCTACGGAGAGTTTGGCTTCAGTACATTCCGCAAAGGAAGTCACCAGATAAAGGCTCGGGTACAAACTTCTACAGTTAGGTTTTTAACTCCTGAAGTTCAATAGGAGCCATTCAATATGAGATTTTAGAAATAGGTTTTGTATCGAGTTGAAGATCAATACAAAAATTTAATATCACGCTCTGGGTTAGGCCAGGAAATTCTTCAGGAAATACGTCAGGAAATTCACTAACAACAGAAATATCATTCAAATCTGACGTATTTTTATTCAAGTCCATGACATGGGCTAAGAAAACTTGACATTCATTTTTCAATAAACAATTGGCTTTATGACTTGATATGAAAGTGTTTGAATTCAAATGGTTTGGTTGCTTGAATTCGAATAACAGGTTGCTTAGGAATATGAAAACTAACAACCTTACGAAAGCAATCAATTTGACATAATGAGTAGTTAACCAATCGATCCCTAAAATCACATCAAAAGTAAGTATCTTTAAAGAGATAAGGTCAACAGGTAATGTGATAGTACCAACTTGGATCATGCAAGATTTATAAACTGTAGATGTAACGAAGGTTTCACCCAACGGAGTTTCAACAGATAAGTTAAAGTCCAATTTCTCCGGAGTCAAGTTTAAACGTTGAGCACAAGCAGGAGAGATAAAAGAATGGGTAGAACCGGTATCTAGTAAAGTATAAACTTCGCAAGAATTCAAGATTAGCTTACCCGTGATCACCTCGTTCGGGTTTCTCGCGTTTTGGCCAGTAACGACAAACGCCCTTCCAGGAACCGCTGATTTCGACTTATCCGGGACAGCTTTTGGAGTCACCATCCCCACTGAACTTGGTTTTGCTACAGAACACTCTCGAGCTATATGACCCTCCTTTCCATAGTTATAACATACCTTGGATTGTTGTGGGCAGTTTGGGCTGATATGTCCCTCTTTCCCACATTTGTAACATACGACCGGTGGTCGTTCTCCTCCCCTAGAAACAGTTGATGTTTGTGCTGACGTCTTCACGTTATCATTGTTGTACCTTCTCTTCTTGAAATCTCCTCCCGACTCGCTCCTTCTATTATCACGACCACGATTACCACCAGAGTGGTTACCGCTTTTGTCCGAAAATTTTTCTCCCTGCTGGTTTTCATTGCTTCGATGACTGCCGCCACCGGTATGACCCTGGTTGTGGTCCCTCGGTTGCACATACTCATTATCTCGCTCTAATAATTGAGCCCTATTTATAACATCTGAATATAAAGAAAATTTATGAGAGATAAGATATTGTCGAATCTCGGGTTTTAGACCTCTCAGAAACATCCTTGTCATTCGTTCCTCATTCTCGACCAAATGAGCTACAAACCTGGATAACTCTGCAAACTTCGCCTCGTACTGGGACACCGTCATGTTGTTTTGTTCCAGTCTGATAAACTCCACCTCCTTCATATGACGAATACTTTCAGGAAAGTACTTGTCATTGAATAGTTTTTGAAATGTTTCCTAGGACATGTTGAGTGCGTCAGGCTGGGTACGCTTCACAGACTCCCACCAGTAGTTTGCCTCGCCGCGGAACATAAAAGTGGCGAATGGAACCTTCTGTTCCTCCGTGCATCCCAAGACATCGAATATCTTGGTAATTTGCTTGACCCACGTTTCCGCCATGATCGGATCCGGCTTTCCCTTAAATTCTGGTGGTCCCAATTCTTTGAACTGCTTAGCTGTGACAAACCGCGCGTTGTTATCATTTCCACCCGTATTCTGCACACGAGTCTCCCTCGTCTGATTTTGCATGAACTGCAAAAAGCTCCTAAACATTCCATCATTCATCGTTTGCTCGGTAACGTTGTTTACAGGAGGAATATTGCCTTCCTGTTGCACGTTCCCCTGGGTGGTGATCAAAGGTGTCTCCACGGTCTGATTTACTCCATTATTAACGTTCTCAGCTGCCATTCTTAAATACTGCCATAAAACAAGGGTTAATAGTCATGTCATATATTATCCCTATACTCTGACCGACCAAATAAACACCAAATAAACTTAGTCAAGTCATACTAGTGAAGGAATTCCCCGTCTCTCCCCTCCTAGTTCTTATCTCACATCTCAGCCAGGGATCATATCCCTAAGCTCTGATACCAACTGTGACGCCCCCAAAATAGGTATACAACACCCATTCTGAGTCGCCAAATACATGGTACAGAAAGCAAACTACAACTTCAATAATACAATTGTCGTGCAAAATACGACAACACATACTGTGAGTTTAAATACAAATATTGTCTTCTAGACAATATCCACACTCAAATAAATCCTCATTACAATTATTCAAACACTATTTTACAGAAATAGTGAGGACTGCTAAAACATCTTTCCAGAACCATCACTCCATACCCCGACTAGATCCTGCTATGTTCTCACCTCCTGAGAAGAAAAATAGAACAAAAAGGAAAAGGGTGAGCTCAACTAGCCCAGTAAAGAATATTATGACTAAGATAATATACAAACAAATTATCGTTAGTCTTCAACAGGGAAAAATCTGATAGAATATAATCGACAACAAGTTTTAGATCAACAACTGCAGCGGAAACAGCAAACCATTAGAAGAGTCAAGTAGAGAAAGAATTCTACTATCTTCTAAGATTTAAAAGTCCATCATCAATATTTTATCCCTGTAACATCAATTAATAATCATCTTTATCCAAATATTCATCTTTGCACTACAGGCCAAAGATATTCATTTGTATCACCTGTCATTCATGTTCATCTCAACACCTGTTCATCTTTGCACTACAGGCCAAAGATATTCATCAAGTAATCATACATCTTTGCACTACAGGCCAAAGATATTCATTAATATCATCATTTAGGACTGAAGATGATGAAAAATATTTTAAAGAGAACGAATCCAATGAGACAGAAGGACAAATAGTAGGGATTCGTATAACAGTTTATCCAAGATCAATAATACTTCATAATAATCACTTGTGAAACAGAATTCAAAAATAAAGATCAAAACATGGATACAATCAAAGATAATAACCATAATAGACATCTTGGACAAAAAGGAAAAATTTTATTTTTCGGTGAATAGTGTCGTATTCGTGAATAGTGCCGTATACGTGAATAGTGTCGTATACGTGAATAGTAACTCCGACACAAAAAGTTCTAAATTTGATAAAAACTCATATCAATATTTCAGCATAATGATACTGAAGAAAATAATATCATTTAAGAAGAAAATAATATCCCTTACCTCAAGATATCAGTACTTCTGGTTGGAATACCGGTATAAGGCTGAAAGAAACTTGCACTGATGAATAGAAACTCTCAAAGTATCTAAATACTCACAAAATACACTCAATAATCTAGAGAGAGAAAGAGAGAAAACTTGTTTCTGGTGTGATTTTCAAATCTAACTTAGCCCTCTATTTATAGGAAAATTTTAGTAGGTTTGACCTGCAACCTGATGGCTTTACCTGCTACTATTCCCACCCACCACATTTGAAATATAATTCAGCATATTTCTTCACCAACTACAAGTGGGGCCCACCAATTCTAGAATTTTCCATCAAAATGATAAACTCCAAAAATTCAACAATTTCTGAACCAGTCATCTTGTAAAATTCATAATAAATCATACGTTCATTTTTAACGGTTCAAAATTTGTGGGCATATACTCAGCTTATATATGTATAACATATCCAAAAATTACCACGATCCAACGGTCGGATTAAAAATTATAACCCCCGCAAAATATCTCAAAAACCCTGATTTTTAATACCTCCATTCCGACAAAAATACGGATAAAAATCTCAACATTAACTCCTTCATTTTTAACCACAAAAATATATCCCTAATTTATATCCACATAAAATAAATATTTTCTTATCATATGAATCAATAATTAATTATTCACAAATAATATTACAGAATCACATTTATGACAACCAGGCCGTTCCCAGGAAAGAGGGGGCTTTCCAATAAGGATTTCTCCTTACTGGCGCGCAATTAGATGACCAAACCTCTCCTTAGACAGAACTTTCTAGACATTGCCAATAATGTTATCTAATAATATTATTCAAATAATATGAATTATTGATCTGATAATAGAAAATACTGTGCAGCAGCAATTATTGAAACAACAATAATATAAAATATCAACGCAGCAATTATTGAATCAATAAAATAAAATATTGAATAATAACTACTGTAACAATTATTGAGTAGTGCCTTCTACGTAAGAATCAATAATTGGTGCAATACCGTGTGCTACTGTATTTTAACCACCGGGTATTCCAACAGTATTAACCGTAACAACTACGCCGTTATTTATAAATAACTTATACTTATCGTTTTCTTCATCCAATCGCTTTCCATTATGGGGCCCACACAAGACTGCGCCGTCGTACGAATATTCCCCGACAACAAGAATATTCCACGACCAAACGAATATTCCCCGACAAAATGAATATTTTATAACCACTTGCTTATTTTGCAAAATTTGCACATTTCACCCATAACCAAAGTATTATATCAAATTAACCCCTTATTATTCACAATAATATTTAGAGAAAATTTGATTTTATTCATTAATAAGTTGGGGTCTTACAAACATTGTTTAATTTTTTTTATAAGCATCAAATGTGATAAAATTAACATCTCAAAGAATTAAGATAAGTCTTGTGGTGACACAACAAACTTATAATAATTAATTGACACTCTATTATTTTTATCATGTTAGAAGGCGACGTTCAATATTCCAAATATCTTTGAACGCTTATGACTTAATATAATAAATTTGAGAGGTTTGCATGTAATTAATTTGTCTCATCTTGTTTAGTGCACATGCACACACACACACACACACACACACACACACACACACACACACACACACACACACACACACATATATATATATATATATATATATATATATATATATATATAAAATACGTGTCATATTATTAAACATGCGAAGCACGTTTGAATAATATATAATATATATAATACTAGCATGCATATATAGAATACTATATTCTACCCGGATTGATTATGAATTTTATTCTAGTTTGGTTCACTAGAGCCACCAAGTGAACCAAAAGGTCAAACCTAGGGGTGCAAGAATTAATATTTAAATATAATTATTACATTTACACCCGGGCTCCATTACAAACGGGTCTTCAAGCGCTCCTTGATCTCCAATTCTTCAAAATTAATTCTAACTATTCCTATTACAAAACTATTTAAAATAAATAGAAACATTGGTCAACAGTCAAGGAGAAGTACATAGGAGGGAGATAGAATTTACATAACGAAAAATTAGAGAAGACGAGGTACGCAGACCCCATTTAATAAAACCCATGCATTCATGCATCCAACTAAAATAAAATCCAATCACATTGGTCAATAGTCCATAATCAATCCTATTTATTATCATACACATCACCATATGCATCAATAAATAATATTCATCTCATTAATAATAAACATTCAATATATATATATTGATATTATTTAATAGGCAAAAATTAGTTAGCATAAAATCTAATTTTGAATCAAAATAAACTCCTTTATTTTAATCCAAATTTAAATCAAAATAAACCTCTTTTATTTTAATTTATCCAATTTTAAATAAAATAAACTATTTTATTTTAATCAAAATCTTCAATCAAAATAAACTCATTTATTTTAATTAATTATGGAATCCAATTCCAAGTAAAAAAAAATTCTTTTATTTTGGATAATATGAAATCTTATTACATATTTAAATAAACTCTTTTATTTAAGGAAACACGAATTTTCTTTCCTATTCATAAATAAACTCCTTTATTTTGAATAATATGAAATCTTATTTCATATATAAATAAACTTCTTTATTTAAGGAAACATGGATTCAATTTCCTATTAACAAATAAACTCTTTTATTTTAAGAAATATGGAATCCAATTTCAACTCCAATTAGTTATCATGAAATTTTATTTCAACTCTAATTAGTTAGTATGAAATCAATTTTAAAATTAAAATAAACCTTTTATTTTAATTAAAAATATTATATATATATATATATATATATATATATATATATATATATATATATATATATATATATATATATATAAACCGAAGTTATCATTTATCAGGCTTTACAAAAGTAACATCTTACTTTGCTGGAAACAGGTTATATATATAATATTAACCAACACTGAATCACGGCTTTAGCAAGTAGCGAAATCACAGCGAATAAAAAATCCAAAAATCAGTTCGCGGTTTTAAACAATGTTTCGAAAATTTATTACAGTTTTTTTAAAATAAATATTATACAACAAATTATGCCCAATTAAATTGTTCTAAACACATCAAATTAAAATAATTAATAATTCGCATAAAGATTTGGCTCTGATACCACTGTTAGGTTTGTAATATTCATGAACGCAATCAAATTGCACAAATAAACCCGTAGAAAAATCAGAGTTTAAAATTTTACAAACCATATACCCGGATCATCCTTTATGCACAATTATTAATTAAAAGAAAAGATAAAGAATGAGAATCATACCCATGAAGATTCGAGCTTCCTCAGGTACAAGTTCACCTCCAAATCTTTTTCGTGTTCAACTTGAATCTACCGGGTCGGGTTCATTCCTTTGATCAACGTTAGCCACCCAAGTGTTTGGCCTCTAAAGGTGATCCATCAAGGAAGAATAAAGATTCAAGAAGATGGGTGTTTGGCAAAATCCTAGTTTTTCTATCTCTCATAGAAAAGGTGTAATCTCCCAATTATTGGAATTACGTCTCTTGTCAAAAAGTCAACAACAACTTTACACCCATAATAAAACTCCTTTTATTTATAGATGTAAGCAACCCTCCTTAACAATTAAGAAATTATGTTTTATTTTAATTAATTAAACTCCTTTAATTAATTAGGCTCCTAATCTTATTAGGAAAAATTAATTAAACTTTTTTAATTAATTAGTCTCCTAATTTTATTGGGATATATGAGAGTACTTTTATTAATTTATTCTCAAACTCTTTTATGAATTAAATAATAATAGTAATAATAATAATAAGACTCCTCTTATTAATTTATATTTAATATTTCTAAAATATTAAATAATAAATATTAAGTTATTTAATTTATTCTATCACCACAGATTAAATTAAATACACTTAACTTATTATTACGATTATGCTATTAACTTCTTAAATAATTTTTCTTCCTTTTATGGTGTGACCCTTTAGGTTCTCCATATTAAATTGGTTGTGAATAAATCAGTTAGAACAATTTTAATCTTATTTAAATAAATAAATTAAACTATTAATTTATTTAAATAAATAATATTTATTTTACAATAGGGATAAGTCTTCCTAGCGATCAACGACTTTTCAGATAATATAGATTTCAACATTAATCATAAAAGAACCTTTGAGTAAATAGTTACCGTACAATTCAATCCTTCCACCATACAATATCCCAATTAAATATAAGACATGAAATTATTGTCAAGTCTTATTTTATTTAATTATATGTATTTCGACTCTTAAATGCACAACTCCAAATAATGCAAATTAGAAACTCCTTTCTAATTTCATTTTGTCTTGGCCAAGGACTACTGGGTTGTCATTTATCGAATCACATAGGACATTTTTCTTCTTTTACTAGAAGCGGTAGATTCTTTATTGATCATACATTATCTCCATGTACGACTTATTATACCCAAGCATACCCTTTGATATATTCTAAGAGTCTTAAGGAATAAGTCAAAGTATAACTCATCATACACAAGATACTATGATGATCTCAAGTCCAAGGATCACTTATACTACTATCACTACGGGAATTCCTATTGACAAACAAGTAAAACTCTATTAGGTATTCCTTAGCGAGCCACGTTCAGTGAACTTATTCTCTAATAAGCACCTACATACTTGCTTTAGTGTCTCCACACAAATGATCATGAGATCAATCATCCTCATTCAATGAGCAAGCAACGTATGTACCAATCTATCCAGATTCACTAATCCCCAATTTAGTAATCTAACGATTAGGAACTATTTTAGTTTTAAGTTTTCTAAGAATTTAGATCTCATTAGAATGATCATCATCATTCTTCTAAAAACACTACTTAAAACTAAGTGTTTATCACATATTGTAAAGCATCATCATGTAGATAATTAAAAGCCTTTAATAAATTAATACTTTTTATTAATAAATGAATAAGATTGTTACAAAGTATATGCTTTATCATCAAACATGATTGGCTTGTGTGCATACTACTTTCACAAAGTCCTCATTGGCCCGTAGTGCATTGATGGACAATTATTGATTTGATTATGACCATTGATGATTACATGAATATCCTTGGCCCGTAGTGCAGAGATGATTCAATGATGTGGTTTATTTATTAAGTTGAGTCTTAGCGATAAAGTTGATGAAAAAACTTTTTAAATCATAGAAGATAGTAGATATCATGCTCTACTTGACTCTTCTAATGGATTGCTTGTTCCACTGCAGTTAAACTTGATATTTATTGTATTTTATCAGTTTAACACTGTTGAAGGCTAACGATAATTTATTCTGTATTATCTTAGTCATAATATTTCTTATTGGGCTAGTTGAGCTCACCCTTTTGCTTTCATTGTTCTCTTCAAGAAATGAGAATATAGCTGAGACTAGTCAGGGAACAGAGTGATGGTCCGAGATGGTGCATTAGTAATCCTCACTATTCTGTGAAATAGTGTGGTAATAATTGTAATGAGGACTCCATTGAGTGTGGATATTGTCTAGAAGACAATATTCTTGTTTAAACTCTCAGTTATGTTTTGTCGTATTTTACACGACAATTGTATAATTAAGTTTGTAGTTGTATTCTGTACCATGAATTTGGCGACTCAAAATGGTTGATGTATACCTATTTTGGGGGCGTCACAGTTGGTATCGAAGCTTAGGGATATGATCCCTGATTGAGATGTGAGACTAGAACTAGGAGGGGAGAGAAGAAAAATTCCTTCGCTAGTATGACCTACCTAAGTTTATTTGGTATTTATTTGGTCAGTCAGAGTATAGGGATAATATGTGACATGTCAATTAACCCTTATTTTGTGGTAGTATTTGAAAATGGCATCCGAAAATGTTGAGATAAGCAATGAAGCACATAAGACCGGTGAGTTACCGACGATCAATAACCAGGATAATGTGTATCAGGAAGGCAATAATCCTCGTGTAAATAATAACACCGACCAAATGATGAACGATGGTATATTTAGGAACTTTTTAGAATTTACGCAAAACCAAACAAGAGAGACTCCTGTTCAAAATGCAGATGGAAACACTGGCAACTCTCGGATGGTCACCGCTAAACAGTTCAAAGAGCTGGGACCACCGAAATTTTTGGGAAAGCCAGAACCACTAAAGGCAGAGACATGGATAAAGCAGATCACCAAGATATTTAATGTCTTGGGATGCTTCGAGGAGCAAAAGGTTCTCTTTGTCACCTTTATGTTGCGTGAAGAAGCAGATTATTGGTAGGAATCTGTAAAACGTACTCAGCTTACCTCACTGAAAATGTCTTGGGAGAAGTTCCAAGAATTATTCAATGACAAGTACTTTCCTGAAAATATTCGTCACATGAAGGAGGTGAAATTCATCAAGTTAGAGCAAAATAATATGACCATGTCGCTATACGAGGCTAAGTTTGCCGAGTTGTCCTGGTTTGTATTCCATTTGGTCGATAATGAGGAGCGAATGACACGAATGTTTCTGCGAGGTTTGAAGCCCGAAATACGTTAATACCTCATTTCTCACAAACTTTGTTTATATTTAGATGTTGTGAATAGGTCTCAGTTATTGGAACGCGATAATAAGTCAGCTCAACCAAAAGGTAACGACTAACAACACGATAATAATCATACCAGTGACAACGGCTATCGGAACAATGATAACCATCGTGGAGGAAATTATCATGCCAGAAATGGTAACCACTTCGGTGGTAACCATGACCAAGATAATAGAAGAAATGATTCAGGTGGAAATTTCAAGAAGAGAAGATTTAACGGTGATGGGAAGACATCGGCAGCAGAACCAACACTAGCAACAAATTCTAGGGGAAGAGAATGACCGCCAGTTAGATGCTATAGATGCGGAGATGAGGGACACATATGTCCAAACTGTTCACAGCCTTCCAAGGTATGTTTTAATTGTGGAAAAGACGGTCACATAACTCGATTTTGTCCTGTAGCGAAACTAAGTCCAGCTGGGATGGTGACTCAAAAGGCTGTCCCGGACAAGTCGAAATCAGCGGTTCTTGGAAGAGCATTTTTCGTGACTTTTTAAAAAGTAAGTAACCCGAACGAAGTTAGCACGGGTTAGTTAATTATAAATTCTTGCGAAGTTTATACCTTACTAGATACCGGTTCTACCCATTCTTTTATTTCTCCTACTTGCGCTCAACGTTTAAATTTAACTCTGGAGAAATTAGACTTTAACTTATCTGTTAAAACTCCGTTGGGAGAAACCTTCGTTACATTCACTGCTTATAAATCCTATTTAATTCAAATCGACACTTTCACGTTACCTGTCGATCTTATTTCTTTGAAAATACATGCATTTGATGTGATTTTAGGGATTAATTGGTTAACTACTCATCATGCTAAAATCGATTATTTTAGTAAGGTTGTTAGCTTTTATATTCCTTACCAACCTGTTATGCGAATTCAAGTAACCAAACCACTAAAATCAAACACTTTCATATCAAGCCATAAAGTCATTCGTTTATTAAAAAACGGATGTCAAGCTTTCTTAGCCCATGTCACAGATTTAAACAAATATACGTGAGATTTGAATGATATTCCTATTTAGACCTGGCAAAATTGGCCCAGGCTCGCGGGCCGGGCTGGCCCATAAAAACTGGGCTTTGGGCTTAACTTTTTTAGCCCATGGAAACTTGGGCGTTTTTGGCCCGGCCCGCGAGCGGCCCGGCCCATGGCCCGTGATTTTTTTTTTTTTTTTAAAAATAAAATTTTGCTACTTGTAGGGCTTGAACACAAGACTTGTAAGTAAATAAATAAGAGTTCAAACCAACTAAGCTACAACAACTATTTATTTTTAATGCAATCTTCAATAAATTTTAACTATATTTAAAAATTATAATTCAGATATGTAGTTAATGTAGGTATTTAATTAATAATATTAATTTATAATACTATTAAAATTTTAATTGATTGAGATATGTAGTTAATAATTTCAAAGTATAAAACTATTAAACTAACAATTATTAGTTTAAGTTAGATAATATAATTATAAAAATTTAAAATTATCTATATATTAGTATTAATTACAATATTTATTATTTTTAAAAGTTAAATAAATTATATTAATTTTAAAGAATCAAATTTGATTATATACTTTGAATTACTTGCAATATATAATCCAAATCAACCACTAATTTTTTAGATTGCAACTTTGCAAGTCCAAAATCTATACACAATAATATAGATAATTTCATCCCTTAATTATGCAATCCCCTTACTTATTGTAGTACATTTGGAAAGTAAATCAATCATTATCCCTTAATTATGCATTCTCCCTACTTATTTAGAAAGTAAATCAATCATTATCCCAAATCATGCCTTTAGAATAATATCTAAAATTATAATACTATTAAAATTTTAATTGATTGAGATATGTAGTTAATTTAAGTAATTAAAATTATTATTATTACTATTTTTGGTGTATCAAGATTTTGTAAAAAAAAAAAGGAAAAAGCCCGCGGGCCGACCCGGCCCGCCCAACCCGGGCCACGGGCTTCACTTTTTCAGCCCGCCAAAACCCGGGCCGTTTTTGGTCCGCCCGCGCTCGGCCCGGCCCGGCCCGGGCCCGCCCTCCTGTTTGCCAAGTGTATTCCTATTGTTAATAAATTTCCTGACGTATTCCCTGAAGAACTTTTTAGCCTACCCCAGAGCGTGAAATTGAATTTTTTATTGACTTTAAACCCATTCTAAAACCCTCAAATATTTCTTCATCCAGAACGAAAATAACATGTGCCAAAGACGTTAGCTCGAGCTGTTAAAGATTACGACCATACCATTCAATACCATCATGGAAAAGCGAACGTGGTAGCTTACGCATTGAGTAGAAGATCCTATGCGTTTACGAGTGCGATATTATTCACACAATGACCCATTTCGTACGACTTATAAAAGATGGAGATAGAGTTAAAGACTCTAAGAACCAACGTGAAGATAACGAATATACGATTATAATCAACTTTAATCGATAAATTAAAGTCGTTCAAGCTACAGACATGGAGCTGATGAATGTGAAGAAGAAGGTGCAAGAAGGCGTTATTCTACAAGCAAGAGTCGATGAAGAGAGGAAATCTCAACCCTTAATTTTATTGGCCCATTTGAAATCCTCGATCGAGTAGGAATTGTGGCCTATAGACTCGCTTTACCGCCAAGTATGTCGCATGTTCATAACATTTTTCACGTATCGATGTTACGTAAATATGTGGACGACCTGTAAGACCCCAAATTTTATGAATAAAGATTTAATTTTTTCGAAATATTTTTTTAATTATTATGGTGTGAATTTGATATAATGTTATAGTTGTGGGTAATATTTATAAATTTTGCAAAGTAAGCAAGTTGTTATATAATATTCGATTGGTCGAGGAATATTCGTTTTAACATGGAATATTTGTACGATGACACAATCATTGGTGGACCCCACAACAGAAGTATTGTCGTAATAAGAAAACGACATAATTATATTTTTATAAAAATAACGGCGAAAGTGTTACCGTTAAAACTGTTGAACTACTCAGTAGTAAAAGTACAATAATACGCGTGGTTGCATAGTAACACACGGTATTAATTATTGATGCTTACGTAAGAAGTCACTTATTTATACTCAATTATTGCTACAGTAATTGTTGCATCATATCTCTCATATTATTGATTCAATTATTATCACAGTATCATTTGCATATTATGTTATATTATTAAATCAATAATTGAGAAGGCAAAGTTATTCATATTATTATTTGCAATATTGACAATGTCTAGAAGTTCTGTCAAGGAGAGGTTAGATAATCTAATTGCGCGCCAATAGGGAGAAATCCTTATCAGAAAGCCCCCTCTTTCCTGGGAACGACCTGGTTGTTAAATATTGTGAGTTATATTATTAATGATAAATAAGTTCGTGTTGATTAAAGATGAAATTGATAGTTCCATTGTGTGAAAATTATTAGTGTTAGTGAAAATCGACATTTATTTCGATAATAATTAATGTCTGGAGGTTATATTGACCAATCGGGTAATTCACCAGATAAATGAGCAATTAATTGCTATTATTTCACATGCTTATAACTATTTATTTACATGTGTGTACTATTGATTCACATTCTTTTACTATTAGGAAAATTGGTGCAAGATTGATAATACTTGCATGATTAAATTAGAAATGGAGGTATAGTTGAAGGTACTACACAATAATTAATTTTTTCACATGTTTAGAACTATTGAGTCACATGATTTACTATTAATTCACATTATTTACTATTAGGGGAGGTGGTGCAAGTTTGATAATACTTGCGGGACTAAATTAAAAATGAAGAGAAAGAGGAAGGTATTATACTGTAATATTTCGAGCCCCAAAATGTGCAATTATCGAAACTATATTTTCCTATAAATGGAAGCTCATTCTTCCTTCATTTCTCACCAATTCACTAAAGCTATAGAGCAATTATTATAGAGAAAAATTATAGAGAAAAAAGAAGAAAAGAAGTCTGCTACCTCACTATTCCAGTATCCAATTTTCTTCTAAGGTAAGGGGTATTATTTCTTTCGTATTCATGAAGAGAGTTATTGTTATTCCACTATTTATTATTCTGTTGGAATAACCTGTCTACGCGGACGACCGTATACATGGTGAAATTCTTCTGTTATTTCATTCTTTATTATTTTGTTGGAATAACCTGTCTATGCGAAGTACCGCATACATGGTGAAATTCTTCTGTTATTCCATTCTTTATTATTCTGTTGGAATAACCTGTCTATGCGGTCTATCGCATGCCTGGTGAATTCTGTTGTTATTTCATTCTTTATTATTCTGTTGGAATATCCTGTCTGTGCGGATTACGCATGACCTAGTTCCATTCTTTATTATTCTGTTGGAATAACCTGTCTACGCGGACTACAGTTTGTATGGTGAATTCTTCTGTTATTCCATTCTTTATTATTCTGTTGAAATAACATGTCTATGTGGATTACCGCATGCATGGTGAATGATCCTTCTTATTCATTTTTTTTTAAATTGCGAAAATGATCTGTCTACGTGGATTACAGCATAGCGGGTAAAAATCCAGTTGCAGTTTCCTATATTCTATTATACTCGTATGAGATATCATTTCTTTTGTACTCGTCATGGAATATCATTTTCTTTGGTATTTTTCTTTTACGAGTTACTATTCACCCGATTACTATTCACTCTAGTATTATTTACTCAGGTATTCGGGGCACTTTTCATGCTGGAGTACTATTCACGAGTTACTATTCATAAATTACTATTTATTCGATTACTAATCACTCTAGTATCATTCACTCGGGTATTTGGGGTACTTTTTATGTCGGGATACTATTCACGAGGTACTATTCCTGAAGTACTATTCACAGGGTACTATTCATGGGGTACTATTTACCCGAAAAATATATTTCTTTTCTGTCCAAATTATTTTTGGTACATGAATATTATTCTTGAATTTTACTCCACAAAACAGTATCATGTTGACAATTTGAACGTTATTGAATTCTGGATAAATTAAATTATAAATCTTTATAAAATTTATCTTTGAACTTGTTTTATTGAATTATTATGTCATTGTCATCATCCTTATGCTTATATTGTGATAAAAGTCATCTTTGGCTTACGTGCATAGATGGACTTGGTATGATTATGACCAGAGATTATTCGGTATAATCATGATAGTAATGTGACGAATGATGTGGTGAAAGTCTTCATTGGCCTGTAGTTCATTGATGGACAGTTGTTGGTATGATTATGACTAGGGATTATTCGGTATAATCATGACCATTGATGATTACATGGATATCTTTGGCCGTGTTGGAGGGATGATTTGATTTTATTTATTAAGCTGAGTTTTAGCGATGAAGTTGATGAAAAACTTTTTAAAGCATAGAAGATAGTAGATTTTATGCTCTACGTGACTCTTCTAATGGATTACTTATTCCGCTGCAGTTGTTGATCTAAAACTTGTTGTCTATTATATTCTATCAGTTGTTATACTGTTGAAGGCTAAGGATAATTTATTCTGCATTATCTTTGTCATAATATTTCTTACTGGGCTAGTTGAGTTCACCCTTTCTTTCACTGTTCTCTTTAGGAAATGAGAATATAGCTGGGACGAGTCGGGGAACGGTGTGACGGTCCAGATGTTTGCATTAGTAGTCCTCACTATTCTGTAAAATAGTGTGATAATAATTGTAATGAGGACTCCATTGAGTGTGGATATTGTCTAGATGACAACATTCTTATTAAAACTCTTAGATTATGTTTTGTCGTATTTTACACGACTGTTGTATAATTAAGTTGTATTTGAATTTTGTACCATGTATTTGGCGACTCAAGATGGGTGATGTATACCTATTTTGGGGGCGTCACACGACCCGAACCACATTATTGAATTAAAATTAGAAGAGATAACAGAAGATTTAACGTATGAGGAAATACGTGTTAAAATTTTGGATAAGAAGGATCATATTCGACACTTAAAGGTTATACCTCAAGAGTTAGAATCTAAACAAGGTATCCTCGCCTCTTCGGCATACCAGGTACGTATGTAAATTTTGAGAGCAAAATTTCATAAGGAGGGGAGATTGTAAGACCCCGAATTTTATGAAATGAAAGTATTCAATTTTCTTATAATTATTATTCTGTTTAATGGTTAAATTGATGAAGGGTTAAAGTTAAGGGTGATATGTGCAAAATTTGCAAAGTAAGCAAGTTGATATAAAATATTCGTTTGGTCGGAGAATATTCTTTTTGTCGGAGAATATTTGTACGACGACACCATCATTGGTGGATCCCACAACAGAATAACTGTCAGAATTAGAAAACGACATAAATATCTGGTGTTGAAATACCCGATGGTAAAAGAACAGTAATACGCATGGATGCATAGTAGCACACGGTATTGATTATTGATGCTTACGTTAGAAGTCACTCAGTTATACTCAATTATTGTTACAGTAATTGCTACATAATATCTCACGTTATTTGATTCAATTATTGTCACGATATCATTTGCATAATATTTATTATTAGTAAATCAATAATTGAGACGACAAAGTTATTCATATTATTATTTGTAATATTGACGATGTCTACAAAGTTCTGTCGAGGAAAGGTTTGGTCACCTAATTGCGTGCCAATAGGGAGAAATCCTTATCGAAAAGCCTCCTCTTTCTTGAGAATGATCTGATTGTTAAATATTGTGAGTTATATATAAGATTAATGATGAATAATTGTTAATAGATTAAAAATGTGTTGATTAAAGATAAATGATTTGTGGTAATTATTTATTTAATTTTTGATATAAATAGAGGGGTTTGTTATGATGTGTTTGTTATAAGTTTGACTTATTATTCCATGAGGAGATATGCTAATTTTTCAGACCGTTGGTTGAAGTTATAATAGTAAATCAATATGGATCGTTGGTTGAAGATATAATAGTAAATCAATATGGACCGCTGGTGGAAAGTTATAATAGTAAATCAATATGGATCATTGGTTTAAAGTAAATCAGTATGGACCGTTGCTTTAAGTTTTAATAGTAAATCAATATTGACCGTCCGTTTAAAAGTAAATTACTCTTGGTCGTTCATGAATTAGTTACTATTCAGTCCATTTTCCTATAAATAGAAGCTCATTCCTTCATTATTTCTTACGAATTCACTGAAACTCTAGAGAGAGAAACTATAGAAAGAAAGAAGAGGAGTATTCTGCTACTACCCTACTTCAGTATTCAATCTTCTACTAAGGTAAGGGATGTTATTTATTTTATATTCGTTTACGATAATATTTTTCGTATTCGTAAGGAATATTATCTTTGTTCAATACTCGTAAGGGGTATTATTTATTTCGTATTCATGAAGCGAGTTATTTTCTTTCAATACTCGTAAGAGTTGTTATTTCATTCTTTATTATTCTGTTGAAATAATCTGTCTACGCGGACTACCGCATGCATGGTAAAATCCTTTTGTTATTCCATTCTTTATTATTTTGTTAGAATAACCTGTCTACGCGCACTACCGCATGCATGGTGAAATTCTTCTGTTATTCCATTCTTTATTATTCTGTTAGAATAACCTGTCTACGCGGACTACCGCATGCATGGTGAAATCTTTTCGTTATTCCATTCTTTATTATTCTGTGAGAATAACCTGTCTACTCGGACTACCGCATGCCTGGTGAATAATCCTTCGTATTCAATTGTTATTAAATTGTGAAAATGATCTGTATACGCGGACTACCGCATGACAATGAAAATCCATTTGTTGTTTCGTATATTATTTCTTTTCATATTCTTAAATCTAAACTTACCGTGGTAAGTATTGCTTCTATAATTCCTGAAATTAGTGAAATATTCTTGAGTTTTGTACTCCATCTAATATCGTTTCATTGAAATATTGATATGAAATTTCTTATTAAATATCAATATTTTCACCTGGGATAATATTCACGGGTTACTATTCACTCGAATATTATTCACCCGAGGATTCGGGGTACTTTTCATACCGAGTTACTATTCACGGGTTACTATTCACTTGGATATTAATCACTCGGGTATTCGGGATATTTTTTATGTCGGGGTACTATTCTCGAAGTACTATTCACAGGGTACTATTCACGATAAAAATTAATTTCTTTTTGGTCCAAATCATTTTTGATACAATATTATTCTTGAATTTTACTCCACAAAGCAGTATCATGTTGACAATTTGGACATTATTGAATTATGGATAAATTAAATTATAAATTTTTAAAAATTTATCTTTTGCTTTCTTTTAATTGAATTCTTATATCATTGTCATCATCCTCATGCTTATTTTGTGATAAAAGTTATCTGTGGCTTACGTGCATAGATGTACTATTGATTGGTATGGTTATGATAAGGGATTATTCGGTATAGTCATGACCGTAATATTACAAATAATGTGGTAAAAGTCCTCATTGGCCCGTAGTGTATTGATGGACAATTGTTGATTTGATCATGATCATTGATGATTACATGAATATCCTTGGCCCGTATTGAAGGGATGATTCGATGATGTGGTTTATTTATTAAGTTGAGTCTTAGCGATAAAGTTGATGAAAAACTTTTTAAATCATAGAAGATAGTAGATATCATGCTCTATTTGACTCTTCTAATGGATTGCTTATTTCACTGCAGTTAAACTTGATGTTTATTGTATTTTATCAGTTTAACACTGTTGAAGGCTAACGATAATTTATTCTGCATTATCTTAGTCATAATATTTCTTACTGGGTTAGTTGAGCTCACCCTTTTGCTTTTATTGTTCTCTTCAGAAAATGAGAATATAGTTGGGACTAGTCAGGGAACAGAGTGATGGTCCGAGATGGTGCATTAGTATTCCTCACTATTCTGTGAAATAGTGTGATAATAATTGTAATGAGGACTCCATTGAGTGTGGATATTGTCTAGAAGGCAATATTCTTGTTTAAACTCTCAGCTATATTTTGTCATATTTTACACGACAGTTGTATAATTAAGTTTGTAGTTGTATTCTGTACCATGTATTTGACGACTCAGAATGGGTGATGTATACCTATTTTGGGGGGTCACATTATTAGTTAGCATTATTGATATTGTCTATAAAATTCTGTCGAGGAAAGGAGTTAGGTTATATAATTGTGCGCCAATAAGGATAAATCCTTATCGGAAAGCCCCCTCTTTCTTGGGAATAATCTGGTTGTTAATATTGTAAGCTTATAATATTAATTGTGAATAATTATTATGTGGTGAATATTGGTCAATTTTGATATAAATGAAGGAATTCGGCATGAAACATTTGTTAAAAGTTTGACATATTTTTTATGGAATCACAATTATCTTCTTCGATAAAATATTCATTTAAATATATTATTATAATAGTATAATGTGATAATATAATAATATAATTTTTATAATTTAAATGGTAATATTATTATAATAATATATAATTTTCAGCATGTGAATAAAAGTGGAGTGAAGTTTATCATTTTGATTTGGTATTTTTTTAAAAACCTTCTGTGCACTTCTATATATTCTTTTTCTTTTTGGTGGCTTATGCCTACAAAGCATGTTTGTTTCCAAATTGGTGAGCCTCACCCATAAGGAAATGAGAGGTTAGGCAGAGAAAATGAGGAAGTTAGGCATGAAGGAGAAACGAAAAAGTTAGGCAAGCCTATTGAATTTTCATCTGAAGTTGCACTATAAAAAGGGGGTAACCCTCCTTCATAAACACACCAAAAATTTCAAGCATAATCTACTGCAATATTGTGAGTATTTCTTTTGAGTATAAGAATAATTTGAGTGTAGCTTTTAGTGCAAGATTTTCTCAGGATAATATCCGATAATCCAAGTCAAATCCAGTTTTTTTTTTACTAAGGTGAAGGGTATTATTTTATTTCAATACTCGTAAGAAATATCAATTTCTTTCATACTCCATATTGTGCAAGTGATACTATTTCATTTCATATTCCTAAATTTAAACTTATTATGATAAACATTGCTTCTATAATTCCTGAAATGATTATAAATTCCTTAAATTTTGCGCTTCATCTAATATCATTTTACTGGAATATTAGTCTGAACTTTCTTATTAAATTTTAATCTTTTTATGTTGGGGTACTATTCATACGGTACTATTCATGAGTACTATTCACAACAAAATTTAATTTTATTTTCTGTCCAAATTATTTTTGATATATGAATATCATTCTTGAATTTTACTTCACAAACAATTATCATGTTGACAATTTGAACATTTTTGAACTTTGGATAAGTTGAATTATAAATCCCTAATATTTATCCTTGATCTTACTTAATTGATTCTTTATATCATTGTCATCATCCTCATGCTTATATTGTGGTGAAAGTCATCTTTGGCCCGTAGTGCAAAGATGGACTGTTGATTGGTATAATTATGATCAGGAATTGTGTATTGATATAATCATGACATTTAATGTTACAGATAAGGTTTGTGGTGAAAGTCCTCTTTGGCCCGTAGTGCATAGATGGACAGGCGTTTGGCATGATCATGACCACTAGTGATGCAAACGATTATCTTTGACCCGTAGTGCATGAATAATTTGTTGATTAGAAATAATTGTTGATTGGTGTTACAGTGGTAATATATTGATGATGGACTTTTAAATCATAGAAGATAGTAGATATCATGATCTACTTGACTCTTCTAATGAATTGTTGTTTCCGCTGCAGTTGTTGATCTAAAACTTGTTGTCTATTGTATTCTATCAGATTTTTTTCTGTTGAGGACTAAAGATAATTTGTTCTACATTATCTTAGTCATAATATTTTTTACTAGGCTAGTTGAGCTCACCATTTTCCTTTTGGTTCCAATGTTATTCTCAGGAGGCGAGAATGTAGCTGGTACTAGTCGGGGAGTGGAGTAATGGTCCAAGATGGTTATTTTAGTAATCCTCGCTGTTTTGTAAAATAGTATGCCAATAATTGTAATGAGGATTTTATTTGAGTTTGGATATTGTCTACTAGACGATACTTGTATTAAAACTCACAACGTATGTTTTGTCGTATTTTACACGACAATTAATAGTTGTATTTGAATTCTGTACCATATATTTGGTGACTCATAATGGGTTGTGTGGACCTATTTTGGGAGCGTTACAACATACATCAACTATCAATTATGTAATGAAAAATATAAACTTGATTTTACCAATTTTTGAATTTTTTTTAATGTTACAAGCTTACAGTGTATATATGAGACAGTGAGAGAGAGTGATTGACTAATTTTGATTTATTAATTATGCAATTAAGTAATCATATTCAGGGTGAAAAGTAGTGTTTAATAATCCAATTAAATAATGTTACAGTACCGTTTGCATGAAATTTAAATGAGTTATTAATTTAAATTAGAATAAGCATAAATGTTTTTAAAAAATGAAACAAAGTTTCTAAATAGCTTTGACTTTTAAGCATTTGATCTTAGAATTGTAGTTAATTTATTTAGTTTTAAACAATATAATTATGAAAATTAAAAACTTTTTATAAAGTAATTCTCAAAATTTATTGTAATCAAAAGTTAATTATCACATCCTTTTTGAATTAAAAATATTTCCTATCGATTTTGAAAATTTATACTTGATCAGTTTATTAATTATATTTCTGAACGGAGGAATAAAAGGAATTATTTGGTATTAATACATTCTAAATTTTCAAAGTTAACAATATTAGTCTATTAGATATTGAATTAATCTAAATAAACTAAATTCACATTATTTTAAAAATTAAAATTTTATAATTTTATATTTTTCATTTTAATTTTTTTTAAATAAGACTATTTTTATGAAATAGATGGAGTATTATTCATTTATTCTAGATTAATAATGTAATAAATAATATTATTGACCACTAATCCACTACTACTAGTTTAATATATTATATATATGATAATATGATATATATTATATCTTATTCCTAAATAAGTCTTATATAGTATGAAATAAGACTTATATATCAATGATAATCTGATAATAATATAATATGATATATATTATATTTATATGATTATATCTTATTCTAAGAATGATGATTACAATATTTGATTGAATTACTTAGACTCTTAGAGAAATCATTTTTGGTATTTATTTAACTGTTTTTTGATTCAGAGTTCTAAGTTTATGTTCGCGAACAAGTTTGTATTCGGGAACAAGTTTGTGTTCGTAAACAAGCTTGGTGTTCGTGAACAAGTTTGTGTTCGTGAACAAGTTTGGTGTCGATCATCTAGGCTTCCATCACACCACTTTTTATCCACAATCAAGTCATTATCACATTAGATGCTTTCACATGCCACCAAGTGAGCTCCCGATCATGAATCCTACAAAATGCAGATAAAATACATAAAAAGCTAATATGAAACACGGGATTAGACAACGAATGTAATTAGTTGATACCGGATAAGTAGGTATAAAGCCTACTTATCAAATACCACCAAACTTGAATTGTAGCTTACCCCAAACAACAAAACAAACAGAAAATAAATGAAACTAACTATGCAATATGCAATATACACAAACATGCCTAAGAATCCAACATCAGTAAGAAAGAAATCTAATAGAGATGCCTCAAATAAACCACAATGATCATTAAAAGAGTATCCAACAAAGAAATAGTTAATAATCCATATCATTTTGCAAATCAAAACTTGTTATTACTGATGTAGTGTGCTGTGTGCTTAGTGTAAGACCCCAACTTTTATGAATAAAGATTAAATTTTTTTCTTTAAATATCATTTTAAATATTATGGTGTGAATTTGATATAATGTTATAGTTGTGAAAAATATTTACAAATTTTACAAAGTAAGCAACTTTTCATAAAATATTCGTTTGGTCGGGGAATTTTCGTTTTAATAGGGAATATTCATACGACGACACAATCATTGGTGGACCTCACAACAGAATTACTGTCGGAGTTAGAAAACGACAGAAATATCTTTTTATTAAAAATAACGGTAAATTTTTTACCGTTAATTGTTGAAATACCTGGTGATAAAAGTACAGTAATACGCGTGGTTGCATAGTAGTACACGGTATTGATTATTGATGCTTATGTGAGAAGTCACTTAGTTATACTCAATTATTGCTACATTAATTGCTGCATAGTATCTCACGTTATTTGATTCAATTATTGTCACAATATTTTATATTATTAAATCAATAATTGAGACGGCAAAATTATTCATATTATTATTTGTATTATTGACAATGTCTAGAAAGTTCTATCGAAGAAAGGGGTTTGGTCACCTAATTGCGCGCTAATAGGGAGAAATCCTTATCGAAAAGCCTATTCTTTCTTGGGAATGATCTGATTGTTAATATTACAAGTTATAATATTAATGATGAATGTTATTAAAAATGTGTTTTGTGAAGCCGAGTGAATTGAGATAAATAGAGGAGATTTTTTTATGAAGTATGTGTTGTAAATTTTGCTTATTAAATGGATCCCCCACTTACTCATTTTTTAAAATCATCGATAGAAAATTATCTCAGTTTTGTTTATATATATATATATATATATATATATATATATATATATATATATATATTATATATAAAATAAGTTTATTTTTTTATAAAAAATAGAATATATTATATTTTATTATGCATAGTATTTGCATAGTGTTGCATAGTAAAATCAAAAAAAATCGTCAGAAATTCGTGATTCCTTACTGTGTAGTCCGTGATTTTTTAAATTTAAATAGTATCCTTCCATTCTCCTATAAATAGAATGCTTAGTTTAGAATTGAAAATCACACAAGAATTAGAGAATTCTTCTTTTATAATATTGATTGTATTTCTTTAGAGTTTAAGGAAGCTTTAAGCGTAGAAAATAGTATAAGTTTTTTTTCAAAAATATCTCCGCCCTACCAGTCAAAAATACTCTCCTTTTAAGGTAAGAGATATTATTTTTGTTCAATATTCGTAAGAAATAATAATTTCTTTCATACTCTGTAGTATGTAAGTAATATTATTTCATTTCAGATTCTGAATTCTACACTCATTTTGTTAAGTATAGCTTCTATACTATTTGAAATTAGTAGAATATCCTTAAAATTTGTGTTTCATCTAGTATCGTTTTGCAAGGATATTTTTCTGAACATTCTTGTTAAAGTTTAATTTTTTTTCATGCCGGAGTACTATTCACGGGATACTATTCACGAAGTATTATTCACGAGATACTATTCACTCGAGTTATTCACCCGGGATACTATTCATGATAAAATTTGATTTCTTTTATGTCTAAATTATTTTTGATACAATATTATTCTTGAATTTTACTCCACAAAGCAGTATCATGTTAACAATTTGGACATTATTGATTTCTAAATAAATTGAATTATAAATTTTTAAAATTTATCATTTCTCTCATTTAATTAAATTTTTATATCATTGTCATCATCCTCATGCTTAAATTGTGATGAAAGTTACCTTTGACCCGTAGTGCATAGATGGACTGTTGATTGGTATGATTATGACCAGGGATTATTCGGTATAATCATGACATGTAATGTTACAAATGATGTGGTAAAAGTCCTCATTGGCCCGTAGTGCATTGATGGACAATTGCTGGCATGATCATGACAATCGGTGATAACACGAATATCCTTGGCCCGTAGTGCATGGATAATTCGTCGGTGTGATACTGATGAATATCCTTGGCCTGTTAGTGCATGGATAATTCAGTGATGTGGATTAATTTATTGAGCTGAGTCACATTGATAAAATTGATGATAAACTCTTAAATCATAGAGGATAGTAGATTTTATGTTTTACTTGACTCTTCAAATAGATTGTTTGTTCCGCTGCAGTTAAACTTATTGTCTATTGTATTCTATTAGTTTAACACTGTTGAAGGCTAAAGATAATTTATTCTGCATTATCTTAGTCATAATATTTCTTACTAAGTTAGTTGAGCTCACCCTTTTGCTTTCATTGTTCTCTTCAGAAAATGAGAACGTAGCCGGGACTAGTCGGGGAATGGAGTGACGGTCCGAGATGGTGGTTGTAGTAGTCCTCACTATTTTATAAAAGAGTGTGATAATAATTGTAATAAGGACTCCATTTGAGTTTGGATATTGTCTAGAAGATAATATTCATGTTAAAACTCTCAGCTATGCTTTGTCGTATTTTATACTACAGTTGTATAATTAAGTTTGTATTTGTAATCTGTACCATGTATTTGGCGACTCAGAATGAGTTCTGTATACCTATTTTGGGGACGTCACACTTAGTAACCATCAAACTTGATATACTATAAATATATCACATAATACGCTTCTTAAAGGGAAAATTACCGTTCTAATTCAAGAAATGCAGCAAATGGGATGAGTTTCAGCTGCGACTTCACATTAACTAAGTTAAGGGTCAACTTGGAGTTTATTAAGCTTTTTATTCTATCACGAGGGCACAATATGCTTATTCCCGAGTTCATACCTGGCTGTTCAATGTCTAGCTCTCTTAGGCTTTTCAATGATACCCATGTAGCGAGCTTACAACCAACGACTCCCAAACCAGATGACTTTAGGGAGCTGGGTGTAAAGACATCCCCTAGGGCGTACTTACTCGAGTATCAAAAGCCACAGAACTAAACTAGCCAAGCATTTATGTAAGACTCCAAGTTTTATGAATAAAGATTATTTTTCTCGAAATATATTTTTTGAATATTATGGTGTGAATTTTATATAATGTTATAGTTGTGGGTAATATTTACAAATTTTGTAAAGTAAGCAAGTGGTTTTAAAATATTCGATTGGTCGGGGAATATTCGTTTTAACAGGGAATATTCGTACGACGACACAATCATTAGTGGACCACACAACGGAAGTATTGTCATAGTTGGAAAAAGATAGAAATATCTTGTTACAAAAATAATGGCAAAAGTTTTACCGTTAAACCGTTGAACTACCCGGTAGTAAAAGTACAGTAATACGCGTGGTTGTATAGTAGCACACAGTATTGATTATTGATACTTACGTGAGAAGTCACTAAGTTATACTCAATTATTGATACAGTAATTGCTGCATAATATCTCTCATATTATTGATTCAATTATTGTCACAGTATCATCTGCATAATATTTATTAATATTAAATCAATAATTGAGATGACAAAAGTTATTTATATTATTATTTGCAATATTGACGATGTCTAGAAAGTTCTGTCGAGTAGAAGTTTGATCACCTAATTGCGCGTCAATAGGGAGAAATCCTTATTAGAAAGTCCCCTCTTTTCTTGGAATGATCTGGTTGTTAAATATTGTGAGTTATAATATTAACGATGAATAAGTTTGAGTTAATTAAAGATGAAATTAATATTTCCATTGTGTTGGGATTATTTGTGTTATAGGAAATCGACATTTGTTTCGATAATAATTAATTTCTGGAGGTTATATTGACTAATCAGGTAATTAATCAGATAAATGAGCAATTAATTACTATCAGTTCACATGCATATAACTATTTGCTCATATAAATGGTACTATTGATTCACATGCATTATTATTAGGAGAGGTGGTGCAAGATTGATAATACTTGCATGACTAAATTAAAAATAGAGGTATAGATGAAGGTACTATACTGTAATTATTTTTTTCACATGTATAGAACCATTTATTCACATGTGTGTACTATTGATTCACATGATGTACTATTAGGGGAGGTGGGACAAGTTTGATAATACTTGCAGGACTAAATTAAAAATAAAGGAAAAGATGAATGTATTATACTGTAATATTTTGAGCCCCAAAACGTGCAATTATCGAAACTATATTTTCCTATAAATAGAAGCTCATTCTTCTTTCATTCTCACCAATTCATTAAGACTCACAAGAGCAATTATAGAGAGAGAAGCAATAGAGAGAAAGAAGAAGAGAAGTCTGCTGCTTCACTATTCCAGTATCTAGTCTTCTTCTGAGGTAAGGGATATTATATTTTTCAGTATTCATAAGAAATAATATTTTCTTCCATACTCTGTAGTATGTGAGTATATTATTTCGTCTCGTATTCCTGATTATACCCTCATTTTGTTAAAATATTGCTTCAGTACTCCGTAAAATTAGTAGAATATCCTTGAAATTTGCGCTTCATCTAGTATCATTTCACAAGGATATTTTCTACACATTCTTGTTAAATTTTAAGCTTTTCATGCCGGAGTACTGTCCATGAGTAGTATTCATTTATACGGTACTATTCACGAGGTACTATTTAGAAAGTAGTATTCACGAAGTACTATTCACTAGTACTATTCATGAAGTACTATTCACGAGTACTATTTATAAAGTACTATTCACGGAATACTATTCCCGAAGAACTATTCACTCGGAGTACTTGACAAAAATTAATTTTTTTCGGTCTAAATCATTTTTGATACAATATTATTATTGAATTTTACTCCACAAAGCAGTATCATGTTGACAATTTGGACATTATTGAATTCTGGATAAATTAAATTATAAATCTTTAAAATTTATCATTCGCTTTCATTTAATTGAATTCTTATATCATTGTCATCATCCTCATGCTTATATTGTGATGAAAGTCATCTCTGGCTTATGTGCATAGATGGACTGTTGATTGGTATGATTATGACCAGGAATCATTCGGTATAATCATGACCCGTAATGTTACAAATGTTGTGGTAAAAGTCCTCAGTGGCCCGTAGTACATTGATGGACAATTGCTGGTATGATTATGACTAGGGACTATTTGGTATGATCATGACCATTGGTGAAAATACGAATATCCTTGGCCCGTAGTGCATGGATAATTTGTTGTTGTGATACTATTTATTGAGCTGAGTCTCAGTATAAAATTGATGATAAACTCTTAAATCATAGAAGATAGTAAATATTATGCTCTAATTGACTCTTTTAATGGATTGTTTGTTTCGCTGCAGTTAAACTTGATGTTTATTATATTTTATCAGTTTAACACTGTTGAAGGCTAACGATAATTTATTCTGCATTATCTTAATCATAATATTTTTTACTAGGTTAGTTGAGCTCACCCTTTTGCTTTCATTGTTCTCTTCAGGAAATGAGAACATAGTCGGGACTAGTCGGGGAATGGAGTGACGGTCCGAGATGGTGGCTGTAGTAGTCCTCACTATTTTATAAAAGAGTGTGATAATAATTGTAATGAGGACTCCATTTGAGTTTGGATATGGTCTAGAAGATAATATTCGTGTTAAAACTCTCAGCTATGTTTTGTCGTAGTTTACACGACAGTTGTATAATTAAGTTTGTATTTGTATTCTGTACCATGTATTTGGCGACTCAGAGTGAGTTCTGTATACCTATTTTGGGGGCGTCACACTTAGTAACCATCAAACTTGATATACAATAAATATTTCACATAATACGCTTCTTAGAGGGAAAATTACCGTTCTAATTCAATAAATAGAGCAAATGGGATGAGTTTCAGCTGTGACTTCACATTAACTAAGTTAAGGGTCAACCTGGAGTTTATTAAGCTTTTTATTCTATCACGAGGGAACTATCTACTCATTCTCGTGTTTATACCTGGCTGTACAATGTCTAGCTCTCTTAGGCTTTTCAATGATAATCATGTAGCGAGCTTTCGACCAACGACTCCCAAACCAGATGGCTTTAGGGCGATGGCTGTAAAGACATCCCCTAGGGCGTACATACTCGAGTATCAAAGGCCACATAACTAAACTAGCCAAGCATTTATGTAAGACCCTAAGTTTTATGAATAAAGATTATTTTTCTCGAAATATATTTTTTGAATATTATGGTGTGGATTTTATATAATGTTATAGTTGTGGGTAATATTTACAAATTTTGCAAAGTAAGCAAGTGGTTTTAAAATATTTGATTGGTCGGAGAATATTCGTTTTAACAGGGAATATTCATACGACGACACAATCATTAGTGGACCCCACAACGGAAGTTTGTCGTAGTTAGAAAACGACAGAAATATCTTGTTAGAAAAATAACGGCGAAAGTTTTACCGTTAAACTGTTGAACTATCCGGTAGTAAAAGTACAGTAATACGCGTGGTTGCATAGTAGCACACGGTATTGATTATTGATACTTACGTGAGAAGTCACTCAGTTATACTCAATTATTGCTACAGTAATTACTGCATAATATCTCTCATATTATTGATTCAATTATTGTCACAATATCATCTGCATAATATTTATTATTATTAAATCAATAATTGAGACGACAAAAGTTATTTATATTATTATTTACAATATTGACTATGTCTAGAAAGTTCTGTCGAGGAGAGGTTTGGTCACCAAATTACGCGCCAATAGGGAGAAATCCTTATTGAAAAGTCCCCTCTTTCTTTGGAATGATCTGGTTGTTAAATATTGTGAGTTATAATATTAACGATGAATAAGTTCGAGTTAATTAAAGTTAAAATTAATATTTCTATTGTGTTGGGATTATTTGTGTTAATGGAAATCGATATTTGTTTCGATAATAATTGATTTCTAGAGGTTATATTGACTAATCGGGTAATTAATCGGATAAATGAGCAATTAATTACTATTAGTTCACATGCATATATAACTATTTACTAACATAAATGGAACTATTGATTCACATGCATTACTATTAGGGGAGGTGGTGCAAGATTGATAATACTTGCATGACTAAATTAAAAATGGAGGTATAGATGAAGGTACTATACTGTAATTATTTTTTTCACATGTATAGAACTATTTGTTCACATGTGTGTACTATTGATTCACATGATGTACTATTAGGGGAGGTGGGACAAGTTTGATAATACTTGCAGGACTAAATTAAAAATAAAGAAAAAAGTGAAGGTATTATGCTGTAATATTTCGAGCCCCACAACGTGCAATTATCGAAACTATATTTTCCTATAAATAGAAGCTCATTCTTCTTTCATTCTCACCAATTCACTAAGACTCACAAGAGCAATTATAGAGAGAGAAGCAATAGAGAGAAAGAAGAAGAGAAGTCTGCTGCTTCACTATTCCAGTATCCAGTCTTCTTCTGAGGTAAGGGATATTATATTTTTCAGTATTCATAAGAAATAATATTTTCTTCCATACTCTGTAGTATGTGAGTAATATTATTTAGTCTCGTATTCCTGATTATACCCTCATTTTGTTAAAGTATTGCTTCTATACTCCGTAAAATTAGTAGAATATCCTTGAAATTTGCGCTTCATCTAGTATCGTTTCACAAGGATATTTTCTACACATTCTTGTTAAATTTTAAGCTTTTCATGCTGGAGTACTGTCCATGAGTAGTATTCATTTATACGGTACTATTCACGGGGTACTATTTAGAAAGTACTATTCACGAAGTACTATTCATGAAGTACTATTCACGAGTATTATTTATAAATTACTATTCATGAGATACTATTCCCGAAGAACTATTCACTCGGAGTACTTGACAAAAATTAATTTTTTTCGGTCCAAATTATTTTTGATACAATATTATTCTTGAATTTTACTCCACAAAGCAGTATCATGTTGACAATTTGGACATTATTGAATTCTGGATAAATTAAATTATAAATCTTTAAAATTTATCCATTGCTTTCATTTAATTGAATTCTTATATCATGCTTATATTGTGATGGAAGTCATCTTTGGCTTACGTGCATAGATGGACTGTTGATTGGTATGATTATGACCAGGAATCATTCGGTATAATCATGACCCGTAATGTTACAAATGTTGTGGTAAAAGTCCTCAGTGGCCCGTAGTGCATTGATGGACAATTGCTGGTATGATTATGACCAAGGATTATTCGGTATGATCATGACCATTGGTGAAAACACGAATATCCTTGGCCCGTAGTGCATGGATAATTCGTTGTTGTAATACTATTTATTGAGCTGAGTCTTAGCTATAAAATTGATGATAAACTCTTAAATCATAGAAGATAGTAGATATCATGCTCTACTTGACTCTTTTAATGGATTGTTTGTTCCGCTGCAGTTAAACTTGATGTTTATTATATTTTATCAATTTAACACTGTTGAAGGCTAACGATAATTTATTCTGCATTATCTTAATCATAATAATTCTTACTAGGTTAGTTGAGCTCACCCTTTTGCTTTCATTGTTCTCTTCAGGAAATGAGAACATAGCCGGGACTAGTCGGAGAATGGAGTGACGGTCCGAGATGGTGGTTGTAGTAGTCCTCACTATTTTATAAAAGAGTGTGATAATAATTGTAATGAGGACTCCATTTGAGTTTGGATATTATCTAGAAGACAATATTCGTGTTAAAACTCTAAGCTATGTTTTGTCGTATTTTACACGACAGTTGTATAATTAAGTTTGTATTTGTATTCTGTACCATGTATTTGGCGACTCAGAGTGAGTTCTGTATACCTATTTTGGGGGCGTCACACTTAGTAACCATCAAACTTGATATACAATAAATATTTCACATAATACGCTTCTTAGAGGGAAAATTACCGTTCTAATTCAATAAATGCAGCAAATGGGATGAGTTTCAGCTGTGACTTCACATTAACTAAGTTAAGGGTCAACCTAGAGTTTATTAAGCTTTTTATTCTATCACGAGGGCACTATCTACTCATTCCCGTGTTCATACCTGGCTGTATAATGTCTAGCTCTCTTAGGCTTTTCAATGATAATTATGTAGCGATCTTTCAACCAACGACTCCTAAACCAGATGGCTTTAGGGCGCTGGGTGTAAAGACATCCCCTAGGGCGTACATACTCGAGTATCAAAGGCCACAAAACTAAACTAGCCAAACATTTATGTAAGACCCCAAGTTTTATGAATAAAGATTATTTTTCTCGAAATATATTTTTTGAATATTATGGTGTGGATTTTATATAATGTTATAATTGTGGGTAATATTTTCAAATTTTACAAAGTAAGCAAGTGGTTTTAAAATATTTGATTGGTCGGAGAATACTCATACGACGACACAATCATTAGTGGACCCCACAATGGAAGTATTATCGTAGTTAGAAAACGACAGAAATATCTTGTTATAAAAATAACGGCGAAAGTTTTACCGTTAAACTGTTGAACTACCCGGTAGTAAAAGTACAGTAATACGCGTGGTTGCATAGTAGCACACGGTATTGATTATTGATGCTTACGTGAGAAGTCACTCAGTTATACTCAATTATTGCTATAGTAATTGATGCATAATATCTCTCATATTATTGATTCAATTATTGTCACAGTATCATCTGCATAATATTTATTATTATTAAATCAATAATTTAGACGACAAAAGTTATTCATATTATTATTTGTAATATTGACGATGTCTAGAAAGTTTTGTCGAGGAGAGGTTTGGTCACCTAATTGAGCGCCAATAGGGAGAAATCCTTATTGGAAAGCCCTCACTTTCCTTGAAATGATCTGGTTGTTAAATATTGTGAGTTATAATATTAACGATGAATAAATTCGAGTTAATTAAAGATGAAATTAATATTTTCATTGTCTTCAGATTATTTGTGTTAGTGGAAATCGATATTTGTTTCGATAATAATTGATTTCTGGAGGTTTTATTGACCAATCGGGTAATTAATCAGATAAATGAGCAATTAATTGCTATCAGTTCACATGCATATTACTATTTGCTCACATAAATGGAACTATTGATTCACATGCATTACTATTAGGGGAGGTGGTGCAAGATTGATAATACTTGCATGACTAAATTAAAAATAGAGGTATAGATGAAGATACTATACTGTAATTATTTTTTTCACACATATAGAACTATTTGTTCACATGTGTGTACTATTGATTCACATAATGTACTATTAGGGGAGGTGGGGCAAGTTTGATAATACTTGCAGGACTAAATTAAAAATAAAGAAAAAGGTGAAGGTATTATGCTGTAATATTTCGAGCCCCACAACGTGCAATTATCGAAACTATATTTTTCTATAAATAGAAGCTCATTCTTCTTTCATTCTCACCAATTCACTAAGACTCACAAGAGCAATTATAGAGAGAGAAGCTATAGAGAGAAAGAAGAAGAGAAGTCTGCTGCTTCACTATTTCAGTATCCAGTCTTCTTCTGAGGTAAGAGATATTATGTTTTTCAGTATTCATGAGGAATAATATTTTCTTCCATACTCTGTAGTATGTGAGTAATATTATTTCGTCTCGTATTCCTGATTATACCCTTATTTTGTTAAAGTATTGCTTCTATACTCCGTAAAATTAGTAGAATATCCTTGAAATTTGCGCTTCATCTAGTATCGTTTCACAAGGATATTTTCTACATATTCTTGTTAAATTTTAAGCTTTTCATGTCGGAGTACTGTCCATGAGTAGTATTCATTTATACGGTACTATTTACTGGGTACTATTCAAAAAGTACTATTCACGAAGTACTATTCACGAATACTATTCATGAAGTACTATTCATGAGTACTATTCATGGAGTACTATTCATAGGATACTATTCATGACAAAAATTAATTTCTTTTTGGTCCAAATCATTTTTGATACAATATTATTCTTGAATTTTACTCCACAAAGCAATATCATGTTGACAATTTGGACATTATTGAATTCTGAATAAATTAAATTATAAATCTTTAAAATTTATCCTTTGCTTTCATTTAATTGAATTCTTATATCATTATCATCATCCTCATGCTTATATTGTGATGAAAGTCATTTTTGGCCTACGTGCATAGATGGACTGTTGATTGGTATGATTATGACCAGGAATCATTCGGTATAATCATGACCCGTAATTTTACAAATGATGTGATAAAAGTCCTCAATGGCCCGTAGTGCATTGATGGACAGTTGTTGGTATGATTATGACCAGGGATTATTCGGTATAATCATGACCATTAGTGAAAATACGAATATCCTTGGCCCGTAGTGCATAGAAAATTCGTGGTTATGATACTATTTATTGAGCTGAGTCTCAGCAATAAAATTGATGATAAACTCTTAAATCATTGAAGATAGTAGATATCATGCTCTACTTGACTCTTCTAATGGATTGCTTGTTCCGCTGCAGTTAAACTTGATGTTTATTGTATTTTATCAGTTTAACACTGTTGAAGGCTAACGATAATTTATTATGTATTATCTTAGTCATGAGTTAGTTACTATGCAGTCCATATTTCTATAAATAGAAGCTCATTCCGTCATTATTTCTTATGAATTTACTGAAACTCTAGAGAGAGAAACTAAAGAGAGAGTTCTTCTTATTTAGAGTTTAAGAAAGCTTTAAGCGTAGTGCAAGTTTTCTTCGAGTATATCCTCGCCCTACCAGTCGGAATACTCTTCTTTCAAAGGTAAGTGATATTATTTGTTGTACTCGTAAAGGGTATTCTTTCTTTCTTATTCATGAAGAGAACTTCTGTTATTCAATTCTTTATTATTCTGTAGGAATAACCTGTATATACGGGCTACCATATACTTGGTGAAATTCTTCTGTTGTTTCATTCTTTATTATTCTGTTAAAATATCTTGTCTGTGCGTTTACGCCGGACCTGGTTCCATTATTTATTATTGTAAGACCCCAAATTTTATGAAATAAAAGTATTCAATTTTTCTTATAATTACTATTCAGTAAATGGTTAAATTGATAAATGTTAAAGTTAAGGGTGATATATGAATTTTTTTTCAAAATACACAAGTGGTTATAAAATATTCATTGTTGTCGGGGAATATTCGTTTGGTCGGGGAATATTCGTACGACGGCGCAGCCATTTGTGAGCCCCATAACAGAATAACTGTCGGATGAAGAAAATGACAAATTTAAGTTTTTACAAATAACGGCGTAGTTGTTACCGTTAACACTGTTAGAATACCCGGTGATTAAAATACAGTAATACGCGTTGTTGCACAGTAGCACACGGTATTGCACCAATTATTGATTCTTATGTAAGAAGACACTACTCAATAATTGTTACAGTAATTATTGTTCAGTATTTTATTTTATTTATTCAATAATTGTTGCGTTGATATTTTATATTACTGTTGTTTCAATAATTATCACTACACAGTATTTTCCATTATCGAAGCAATAATTCATATTATCTGAATAATATTATTGGATAATATTATTGGCAATGTCTAGAAAGTTCTATCTAAGGAGAGGTTTGGTCACCTAATTGCGCGCCAGTAAGGAAAAATCCTTATTGGAAAGCCCCCTCTTTCCTGGGAACGGTCTGGTTGCCAGTACTGTGATTCTGTAACATTATTTGTGAATAATTTATTATTGATTTATATGATGAGAAAAATATTAATTTTATGTGGATATAGATAGAGAAAATTTTTAAAGTGACAATTGTTGAAAAATGATATTTTATCTTTTCTGATAAAATAATTTATTATTATATTTAATAATATAATAATGGTGATAGTTTTACAATGAATGTGGGACATATGTAGGGCTGTAAATGGTAACCGAAAAATTCGTATTCGTCTGCATCCGTATTCGAAAAAAACCGGATATTATTCGCATTCGGAAAAAAACGGATATATCCGTATTCGGTTTAAAGGTGTCCGTAAATAAACGGATACAAATACGGATATATGCGTATTCGTATTCGATTAACATCCGTCCGTAAATATATCCGGTGGATACGGATATCCGAAATCCGATATCCGAAATCCGTATCCAAATAACTTATATATATATATATATATATATATATATATATATATATATATATATATATATTAGTAACTTACATATACATTTATATATATAAGTTATTATATATATATACAATATACACACACACATATATATTAATAACTTACATTCATTAATTAATCACTTACATTCATTTATATAAGCTATTAATATATATTTATATATATACACACATATATATTAATAATTTACATTCATTTATATAAGTTATTAATATATATATATATATATATATATATATATATATATATGTGTGTGTGTGTGTGTGTGTGTGTGTGTGTGTATTAGCTTACATTCATTAATTGATCACTAGTATTCATTTATATAAGTTATTAGGTAAAAATGGAGGTACACAGCCGTGTAACTTTTAAAGTTACACGGTCTACGATCGTAGAGTGATTTCACTCTACGATCGTAGAGTAGTTACTCTACGATTCACTCTACGATTGTGGACTACTCTATGATCGATGAGTGAATTCACCTTACGATCTGGGACTCTACGATCGTAGAGTGAAATCACTCTACGATCGTAGACCGTGTAACTTTAAAAGTCACACGGCTGTGTACCTCCATATTCCCCTATATATATATATATATATATATATATATATATATATATATATATATATATATATATATATAATATAACTTATATAAATGAATAACTTATATTTATTATTTAATAACTTACATATATAAATTATAAATATTCATCCATAATTCAGTATTACTTAACAAACATAAAAAGGACATCTACTTATTAATGGATATCTAAACATCAATAAGTAGAGCATTCATTCATTAATGAACTATATTTTAATTAAATTTGACAAAGCTCTAAATTAAAACTATAATTTAAATCAATGAAGGATGATCAATGGTGTATACATCAAGTTAAGTTAGGATGCAAATTAATTTTATAATTTTTATGATGATGTGTTTGACATTTTCCTCCCCTTATGATTAGGATGTTTAATTAATATGTATGGTTTAAATATTAAATTGTGTTTAATTAATATGTATGATTTAAACTTTAATTTTTTTTTTTGTAAATATTTTGAATGAATTTTATATTAGGTTACTGATAAACGAATTCGGATATTTGGATATCCGAATAATTTGTCTATTCGGATAAAATAAACGATAACGGATATTATCCGTATTCGAATATTTTTTCGAATACCGGATACGGATAATATTTTTAAAATCCACCGGATACCGGATACGGATACCGATAGCGAATTGATTTTTCGGATACGGATACGGATATACCTGTATCCGTATCCGTTTAATACTGTTTACACCCCTAGATATATGAGTATATGAGGAGGAAGAGTATTTTTGTTGCATTAAATGATTAACATATGTTTTGTGTGTCGGTGGACCCCATTTCTTGACTGAAATTTGATTATAGCCTGTAAAATCGCCCGTTTATAGATTTCGGTCAATTTTTGTTTGGAATTTAGAAAAACTTTCTTCTATAAAGTTGTAGATAATTGAATTTCCTATAAAAAGTCCCGAGATTCGAATTTTCTGATAAAAGGGTTATTTTCTATGAATTATTGAAGTTTCCGGAAAAAAAATAATTTTTATTAAATTTATGGGTGGGACCCACTTTGGTTGGTATCAATAACATGTGGGCTGCTAAAATTTTCAGAATTGAGGGGCTGATGGCTTTCAAAGCATGCGTAGAAAGAATGAGAATAAATAATAATATTTTATTATTTTAGTCTTCTTTAGCGTTCTAGCATTTTTCCTATAAATAAGTGCTTATGTTAGAATTGAAAAATACACCTGAAATAAGTTTTCTTTCTCTCTATATTATCAAGTATATTTGTGAGAGTATTTAGATACTTTGAGAGTTTCTATTTAGTAGAAGTTTCCTCCGGTTTTTGATCCGAAGTACTGCTCTCTTGAGGTAAGGGATTTTAATGGGTTATTATATTTTTCATGTTTCGTACTTCTTTCGACCTTCAGAAAATTCTGGAAAAATTTAAAATGATATTTTGATGAGTTTTATTGATTGTGTCCAAAAATGGTGATTTTTGGATGTATATATTAAGAGTTATGAATTTTACGGGAAAAGACTATTTGAAAAGTAACTGCTTATAACTCCTTGTGGTTAACTCTAAAATTGATAAAAATTTTATTGAAAGTATATCTATATAATATCAGTATACTCTGAGAATTTCAGAATTTTTGGATAAAAGTACAATTTATGATAAATGTCTAAATATTCGGCAGTTTTGGCCATATGAAAAATAGTAAAAGAATTTTAAAAATTCCGAAAAAAATATATGTTCAATATGGAACTATATTATGCTAAATCTCAGAAAAGAAATATTTTTAGGACTGATTTGATATTTTTTATGAAAATTGTCTAGTTATGAGTAAATGAATTAAATATGTTATGTGAAGTAAGAAAATTAGAAAATATGATTTTATGGCTTGAGAATCATATATGAGTTATATGCAGATTTTTGATGAGAATTTTGGTTATTGGTGATAAAATCTTAAGAGTTGGCATTTTATGATGATTAAATGCATTAATTAGTAAAGTGTAAACAATTTAAATAAATTGTTTATAAGCTTAAGAAATATTATTCTTTCAATATCATTATACCGAAATATTGGTATGAATTTTAATGTGAAATTTTTACCTTATTCATGTCAGAGTTACTATTCACGAGTTACTATTCACGATAAAAATTGGTTTCTTTTTCTGACCAAATTATCGTTGATTTATGAATATTGCTCTTGAAATTAAATCCATGTTTTGATCATATTGTTTTTATTATCATATATAACATTTTTATAACCTTGATGTTAAAATTCTCTTTCGCTTGAGTGTAAAGATGGGTAAATTATTTGTTTGATCATGACTATGAGTTCTCTTTGGCCAGTAGTGCAAAGTTGAATGGTTAACTGGTATGATCATGACCATTGAATTTATAATTGAATATCTTTAGCTTAAGTGCAAAGGTGAAATGATCAACATGGTTATAATTATTGTTTATATAAATTCTGAAATGATTATATATTGCTTTGAGATATTAATATATTTGGCCTGTAGTGCAAATATGAACTGTTGATGAATATATTTGGCCTGTAGTACAAATATGAACTGTTGAGGAATATCTTTGGCCTGTAGTGCAAAGATAAATTGTTGATGAATATCTTTGGCCGTAGTGCAAAGATGACATGTTGTTGAATATCTTTGGCCAGTAGTGCAAAGATGAACTGTTGGCGAATATCTTTGGCCGTAGTGTAAAGATGAATTTATTAGTATGATTATGAGCAGGAAATGTGATTTGGTGTAACCATGATCTTTGATGTTTTACGTAAATATAGGTGATAAAAATTATCTTCGTCCTGGATGAGAAGAGAAATTTAGAACTACAATTATGATTATGAGTTATTCATATGATTGTGGACCAGAATTGTTGATTGATGTTACAGGGATAAAATATTGTTGGTGGATTTTTAACATGGAGAATATAATAGACTTTATGGTCTATTTGACTCTTCTAATGGATTGCTCGTTCCGCTGCAACTATGGTTGAAATTTTTATCATCTACCATATGTTCTAAATCTCTGATTTATTACTGATGAAGGCTATTGATAATCTAATTATCTTTAGTCATGATATTCTTTACTGAGCTAGTTGTGCTCACCCTTTTGCTTCACAATTCCTTTCAGGTAATAAGAGCGTAGCTGGGTCGAGCGGGGTTAACAGGGGAATAGAACGGTGGTCATCATTTAGTAGTTATATTTGGTGAATCAACTAGGGTGAGGCAAACCCAACGTTAGAAGGGTATTTTGTCACTATCATACAAGATGTCTAATGACATACAACCTCGTGTCATCATAAGACAGGATTGTGCTCATCCACTTGCTGAGTATATTTACGAGCACTACCTATATAATCTTGGTATTTGTTTGAAGTATAATTCTCAATTAGAGACAGTGGAGATAATGATAAGTCAAGAGAAGACTCACTATTGGAAAGAATATGATAGTAATCTTCTCATTTTTCTTTGGGGTCTATTTGGTCAACCAAGGATAATTCTGTGGCCATATGATATCTATCATAACCTAGAAGCATGGCCTCCCACGTACGAAGGTTTTCTTGAGCACTTCCCAAAGATTCTAATGTCTAAAACAGTTTTTGACTATACCTTTATGTAAGGTGTCATTGTGAGGTGTTGTCCACGGTTGGGACATGAGTCACATTTGGTATATATTTGTATCCAAACTCACAGCATATGTGTTGTTGTGTTTTGCACGACAATTGTTGTAATAAAGTTATAGTTATTTTCTGTACCATATATTTGGCGACTCAAAATAGGTTGTGTAAGACCCCAACTTTTATAAATAAAGATGAATTTTCTATAAATATCATTTTGAATATTATGGAGTTAATTTGATATAATGTTATAGTTGTGGGTAATATTTATAAATTTTGTAAAGTACGCATGTTGTTATATAATATTCGATTGGTCAGGGAATTTTCGTTTTAACAGGGAATATTCGTACAACGGCACAATCATTGGTGCACCCCACAACGGAATTATTGTCGGATTGAGAAAACGACAAAAATATTTTATTAAAAATAGCAGCGGAAGTTTTACCATTAATACTGTTGAACTACTCGGTAGTAAAAGTACAGTAATACGTGTGGTTGCATAGTAGCACACGATATTGATTATTAATGCTTATGTGAGAAGTCACTCAGTTTGATTCGATTATTGTCAGTTAATAATATGAATTATTTAGCGATAATGAAGTTTTGTTTTATTCGTATTATTAACGTAATAAAACAGAAACATCTTTTTATATAAAACAGAATACTTTATTAAAGTTATTCTATAAATAGAATATATTATATTTTATTTAAAAGATTTTTCTTTAAATATGGACCGTCAGATTAAAGTAATCAATCTGGACCGTTCATGGATTAGTTACTATGCATTCCATTTTTCTATAAATAGCAGCTCATTCCTTCATTATTTCTTATGAATTCACTGAACTCTATAGAGAGAAACTATAGAGAGAAACTATAGAGAGAGAGAGAAAAAAAGTATTCTACTACTTAACTACTTCCTTATTTCAGTTCTTCTTTAAAAACGGTAAGGGGTGTTATTCTTTTTTATTCATGAAGAGAACTGTTGTTATTCCATTTCTTATTATTCTGTTGGAATAACCTGTATACGCGGTCTACCCTATACTTGGTGACATTCTTCTGTTATTCTATGGGAACATCATGTCTGTGTGTTTTACACCGGACCTGGTTCCGTCTTGTTATTATTCTGTTGGAACATCCTATCTGTGTGTTTTACACCGGACCGGGTTCCATTATTTATTATTATTCTGTCGAAATATCCTGTCTGTGCGTTTACGCCGGACCTGGTTCTATTATTTATTATTCTGTTAGAATAACCTGTCTGTGCGGTCTATCGCATGCATGGTGATTTCTTTTGTTATTCCATTCGTTATTATACTCAGTTGGTTAAGTTTTAACTTCTATACTCCATGAAATTAGTGGAATATCCTTGATAATTGCGGTTCATCCAGTATCTTTTCATGAAAATATTCTTCTAAGCATTCTTGAATTTTACTCCACAAAGCAGTATCATGTTGACAATTTGGACGTTGTTAATCCTTGGATAAATTAATTCTTGAACTTGTTTTATTGAATTCTTATATCATTGTCATCCTCCTCATGTTTATAAAATGTTGAAAGTCATCTATGACATGTAATGCATAGATGGACTTGGTATGATTATAATCAGGGATTATTCGGTGTAATCATGACCGTAATGTTATAAATGAAGTGGTAAAAGTCCTCATTGGCCCGTAGTGCATTAATGGACAGTTTTTGGCATGATCATGACCATTAATGAATACACGAATATCCTTAGCCGTAGTGCAGGGGTGATTCGATGATGTAGATTATTTTATTAAGCCGAGTCCCAGCGATAACAGTGTTGAAAAACCTTTTAAATCATAGAAGATAGTAGATTTTATTCTCTACTTGACTCTTTTAATGGATTGCTTGTCCCGCTGTAGTTAAACTTGATGTTCGTTATATTTTATCAGTTTAACACTGTTGAAGGCTAATGATAATTTATTCTGCATTATCTTAGTCATAATATTTCTTACTGGGCTAGTTGAGCTCACCCTTTCTTTCACTGTTCTCTTCAGGAAGTGAGAATATAGCTGAGACGAGTCGGGGAACGGAGTGATGGACCAGATGATAGTATTAGTAGTCCTCACTATTCTATTAAATAGTGTGACAATAATTGTAATGAGAACTCCTTTTGAGTTTGTATAGTCTCTAGTAGACAATAATTGTATTCAAACTCACAGTTATGTTTTGTCGTATTGTACACGACAATTGTATTAGTAAGTTGTATTTGTATTATGTACCATGTATCTGACGACCCAAGATGGGTGATGTATACCTAATTTTGGGGGCGTCACAGGTTGGGTGAAATAGACCTATTTTGGGGTTGTCACAATTATTCTGTCAGAATATCCTGTCTGTGCATTTTACGCCGGACCTGGTTCCATTATTAATTATTCTGTCGAAATATCCTGTCTGTGCATTTTACGCCGGACCTGGTTCTATTCTTTATTATTCTGTTGGAATATCCTCTCTGTGCGTTTTACGCCGGACCTGGTTCCATTATTTATTAGTATGTTGGAATAACCTGCCTGTGCGATCTATCGCATGCATGGTGATTTCTTTTGTTATTCCAATTTTTATTATACTCAGTTGGTTAAAACTTTGACTTCTATACTCCATGAAATTAGTGGAATATCCTTGATATTTGCGCTTCATCCAGTATCTTTTCATGTAAATATTCTTCTGAGCATTCTTGAATTTTTACTCTACAAAGCAGTATCATGTTGACAATTTGGACGTTATCAGTTCCTAGCTAAATTAATTCTTGAACTTGTTTTATTGAATTCTTATATCATTGTCATCATCCTCATGCTTATATTATGTTGAAAGTCATCTGTGGCCTGTAGTGCATAGATGGACTTGGTATGATTATGACCAGGGATTATTCGGTATAATCATAACCGTAATGTTACAAATGATGTAAAAAAAGTCCTCATTGGCCCGTAGTGCATTGATGGACAGTTTTTGGTATGATTATGGCTATGGATTCTCTTTGGCCGTAGTGCAGAGATGAATTATTTTATGGCATGATCAGGACCGTTGATGAAAACATGATTATCTTTAGCCGTAGTGCATGGATAATTCGTGGTCGTGATACTAAAGAATATCCTTGGCCGTAGTGCAGGGGTGATTCGATGATGTGGATTATTTATTAAGCTGAGTCTCAGTGATAAAAGTCATGAAAAACCTTTTAAATCATAAAAGATAGTAGATTTTATTCTCTACTTGACTCTTTTAATGGATTGCTTGATCCGCTGCAGTTAAACTTGATGTCTATTGTATTTTATCAGTTTAACATTGTTGAAGACTAATGATAATTTATTTTACATTATCTTAGTCATAATATTTCTTACTGGGCTAGTTGAGCTCACCCTTTCTTTCACTGTTCTCTTCAGGAAATGAGAATATAGTTGGGACGAGTCGGGAAACGGAATGATGGACCAGATGATAGCATTAGTAGTCCTCACTATTCTATGTAATAGTGTGATAATAATTGTAATGAGGACTCCTTTTGAGTATGGATACTCTCTAGAAGACAATATTTGTATTCAAACTCACAGTTTATGTTTTGTCGTATTGTACACGACAGTTGTATTATTAAGTTATTTTTGAATTCTGTACCATGTATTTGGCGACTCAAGATGGGTGATGTATACCTAATTTTGGGGGCGTCACAGTTGGTATCAGAGCTTAGGGATATGATCCCTGGCTAGGATGTGAGAATAGAACTAGGAGGGGAGAGACGGGTAATTCCTTCGCTAGTATGATCTACCTAAGTTTATTTGGTATTTAATTGGTCGGTCAGAGTATAGGGATAATATGTGATAGGCTAATTAACCCTTGTTTTGTGGCAGTGTTTAAAAATGGCATCTGAAAATGTTGAGATAAGCAATGGAGCACAGGAGACCGTTGAGTCTCCATAGATCAATAATCAGGACAATGTGCAACAGGATGGCGATAATCCTCCTGTAAACAGCAACACTGATCAATTGACGAACGACGGTACATTTAGGAATTTTTTTAGAATTCATGTAACATCAGGCGAAGGCGACTCCTGTTCATAATGTAGGTAAAAATAATGGCAACCTACGGTTGGTCACCGCTAAGCAGTTCAAGTAGCTGGGACCACCGGAGTTTTTGGGAAAGCCAGAACCACTTAAGGCGGAGACGTGGTTAAAGCAGATCACCAAGATATTTGATGTCTTGAGATGCTCTGAGGAGCAAAAGGTTCCCTTTGCCACCTTTATGTTGCGTGAAGCGGCAGATTACTGGTGGAAATTTGTAAAACGTACCCAGCCTGACGCACTCAAGATGTCTTGGGAGAAGTTTCAAGAGCTGTTCAATGACAAGTACTTTCCAAAAAGCATCGTCACATGAAGGAGGTGGAATTTATCAAGTTGGAGCAAAACAACATGACCGTGTCGTAGTACGAAGCCAAGTTTGACAAGTTGTCCCGATTTACGTCCCACTTGGTTGATAATGAAGAGAGAATGACGTGGATGTTTTAAGAGATTTGAAGTGGGAGATACGTCAATAACTTATTTCTCATAAACTGTGTTTGTATTCAAATATTGTAAATAGGGCTCAGTTAGTGGAGCGCGATAACGAGTCAATGCAACCAAAAGAGAGCAGCCGACAAAATGATAATACCGGTGATAATAGTCATCAAAGAAGTGACAATAAATATGGAGGTAAATCAACATGCCAAAAATGGTAACCACTTCGGTATGGTCAAAACAATAAGAATGGATATTTCAAGAAGAGGAGATTCAACAATGATGGAAAGACGTCAGCACCAGCACCCGTTGTTAAGGAAGGAGAACGACCACCTATTATATGCTTCAAATGCGGAGGGGAGGGACACATCAGTCCAAACTGCGCGATGCCGTCCAAAGTATGTTATAATTGTGGAAAAAAAGGTCACTTAGCCCGATTTTGTCGTTCACCGAAGACAAGTTCAGCTAGGATGGAGGCACCAAAGGCCGTCCCAGAAAAGTCAAAGCCGGTAGTTTAAGAGAGAGCGTTTTTTTTCGTGACAAGGAACCTGAATAAAATTATCACGGGTATGTTAGTCATAAACTCTTGTGAAGTCTATACCGTGTTAGATACCAGTTCTACTCACTCTTTTATTTCACCTAGTTGTGTTCAATGTTTCAACTTAACTCCGGAGAAGTTAGACTTTGATTTATCTGTTGAAATTTCGTTGGGAGAAACCTTCGTTACCTCTACTATTTATAAATCTTATTTGATTCAAATCAACACTTTCACGTTACCTGTCGATCGTATCTCTTTGAAAATACTTGCCTTTGATGTGATTTTCGGAATTGATTGGTTAACTACTCATCATGTTTTTTTTGTAAGGTTGTTAGCTTTCATACTCCTAACCAACCTGTTATGCGAATTCAAAGTAACCAAACCACTAAAGTCAATCATTGTCATATCAAGCCATAAGTAAATAGCCCTGAGCCTTTATCTGGTGACTTCCTTGTGTGGAATGCACCGAAGCCAGACTTTCTGTAGGCGACGTCGTGAATGACGATGGCAAGTTGATAGGTATCAATGTGACGTGCTATCCAAGTCTTGGATGAGGGTCACAGTTTTGAACGATATTTCTATTATTAATAAAGTTCCTGACGTATTCTCGAAGACTTCTTAGCCTACCCCAGAGCATAAAATCGAATTTTGTATTGACCCCAGTACAAAACCCATTTCTTAAAACCTTAAATATTTCTTCAACTAAAACGAATGTATTATGCGCCAAAGACGTTGGCTCAAGCTGTTGAAGATTACGATTGTACCATTCAATATCATCGTGGAAGTGCGAACGTGGTAGCTGACGCGTTGAGTAGAAGATCGTATGCGAGTGAGATGTTGTTAACACAAAGACCCATTTTGTATAACTTACAAATGATGAAGATAGAGTTAAAGACTCTAGGGACCCACGTGAAGATAACTAATATACGATTAGAATCGACTTTAATCGATAAAGTTAAAGTCGCTCAAGCTACATACTAAGAGCTGATGAATGTAAAGAAGAAGATTCAAGAGGGCGTTATTCTAGAAGCAAGAATCGATGAAGAGAAGAAATCTCAACCCTCGATTTAATTGACCAATTTGAAATCCTCGATCGAGTAGGAACTGTGGCTTATAGACTCGTTTTACCGTCAAGTATGTCGCGTGTTCATAACATTTTTTAACGTATTGATGTTACGTAAATATGTGGACGACCCGAACCACATTATTGATTTAGAACCGGACGAGATAGCGGATAATTTAACGTATGAAGATGTACCTGTTAAAATCCTAGAATATATTCAACACTCAAAGGTTATACCTCAAGAGTTAGAATCTGACGAAGTGTCCTCATCTGTTCGGCATACCAGGTACGTACGTAAATTTTGAGGGCGAAATTTCATAAGGAGGGGAGATTGTGAAACCCCAGATTTTATGAATAAAGATTTAATTTCTTCGAAATATTTTTTTAAATATTATGGTGTGAATTTGAGATAATGTTATAGTTGTGGGTAGTATTTATAAATTTTACAAAGTATGCAAGTTGTTGTATTATATTCGATTGGTCGGGGAATATTATTTTTTGTCAGAGAATATTCGTACGACGACACAATTATTGGTGGACCCCTCAACGGAATTATTGTCGGATTGAGAAAAAGACAAAAATATTTTATGAAAATAACGGCGGAAGTTTTACCATTAATACTGTTGAACTACTCAGTAGTAAAAGTACAATAATACGTGTGGTTGCATAGTAGCATACGGTATTGATTATTGAGGCTTACGTGATAAGTCACTCAGTTTTATTTTATTGGTATTATTAATGTAATAAAATAGAAAAACTTTTTATATAAAACAGAATACTTTTATAAAGTTATTCGTTTTATTAGGCTAATAGTAAAATCTTTTTATATAAAACAGAATACTTTTATAAAGTTATCTGTTTTATTAGACAATAATTAAAATATATTATATTTTATTATGCATAGTATTTGTATAGTGTCTGCATAGTATTTGTATAGTAAAATCTTTTATAAAGTTATTCGTTTTATTAGATTATAAATAGAATATATTATATTTTGTTTAAAAGATTTTGCTTTAAATATGGACCGTCAGATTAAAGTAAATCAATCTCGACCGTTCATAAGTTAGTTACTATGCAGTCCATTTTTCTATAAATAGAATCTCATTCCTTCATTATTTCTTACGAATTTACTGAAACTCTAGAGAGAGAAACTATAGATAGAGTTCTTCTTCTATAATCTTGAGCATATTTATTTAGAGTTTAAGAATGCTTTGAGCGCAGTGTAAGTTTTCTTCGAGTATATCCTTGCCCTACCAGTCGGAATACTCTTCTTTCAAAGGTAAGGGATATTATTTGTTGTACTCGTAAAGGGTATTCTTTCTTTCTTATTCATGAAGAGAACTTCTATTATTCCATTCTTTATTATTCTGTTGGAATAACCTGTATATGCGGGCTACCCTATACTTGGTGAAATTCTTCTGTTGTTTCATTCTTTATTATTCTGTTGAAATATCATGTCTGTGCGTTTACGCCGGACCTGGTTCAATTATTTATTATTCTGTCGGAATATCCTGTCTGTGCATTTTACGTCGGACCTAGTTTCACTATTTATTATTCTGTCAAAATATCCTGTCTGTGCATTTTACGCCGAACCTGGTTCCATTCTTTATTATTCTGTTGAAATATCCTATCTGTGCGTTTTACGCCGGACCTGGTTCCGTTATTTATTATTATGTTGGAATAACCTGCCTATGTGATCTATCGCATGCATTGTGATTTCTTTTGTTATTCCATTCTTTATTATACTCAGTTGGTTAAAGCTTTGACTTCTATACTCCATAAAATTAGTGGAATATCCTTGATATTTGCGCTTCATCCAGTATCTTTTTATGTAAATATTCTTCTGAGCATTCTTAAATTTTACTCTACAAAGCAGTATCATGTTGACAATTTGGACATTATCAGTACCTAGATAAATTAATTCTTGAACTTGTTTTATTGAATTCTTATATCATTGTCATCATCCTTATGCTTATATTATGTTGAAAGTCATCTGTAGCCTGTAGTGCATAGATGGACTTGGTATGATTATGACCAGGGATTATTCGGTATAATCATAACCGTAATGTTACAAATGATGTGGAAAAAGTTCTCATTGGCCCGTAGTGCATTGATAGACAGTTTTTGGTATGATTATGGCTATGGATTCTCTTTGGCCGTAGTGCAGAGATGAATTATTTTATGGCATGATCAGGACCGTTAATGAAAACATGATTATCTTTAGCCGTAGTGCATGGATAATTCGTGATCGTGATACTAAAGAATATCCTTGGCCGTAGTGCAGGGGTGATTCGATGATGTGGATTATTTATTAAGCTGAGTCTCAGTGATAAAAGTCATGAAAAACCTTTTAAATCATAAAAGATAGTAGATTTTATTCTCTACTTGACTCTTTTAATGGATTGCTTGATCCGCTGCAGTTAAACTTGATGTCTATTGTATTTTATCAGTTTAACATTGTTGAAGACTAATGATAATTTATTTTACATTATCTTAGTCATAATATTTCTTACTGGGCTAGTTGAGCTTACCCTTTCTTTCACTGTTCTCTTCAGGAAATGAGAATATAGTTGGGACGAGTCGGGAAACGGAGTGATGGACCAGATGATAGCATTAGTAGTCCTCACTATTCTATGTAATAGTGTGATAATAATTGTAATGAGGACTCCTTTTGAGTATGGATACTCTCTAGAAGACAATATTTGTATTCAAACTCACAGTTTATGTTTTGTCGTATTGTACACGACAGTTGTATTATTAAGTTGTTTTTGAATTCTGTACCATGTATTTGGCGACTCAAGATGGGTGATGTATACCTAATTTTGGGGGCGTCACAGGGGGCGTCACAATTTACACCATTTTTTTATAAATACGTAGCTTTACTACTCCAAGGTTTTTCCCTCAACTAAAATCTTTGTGTTTTCTTGGCTTATACTACCCATTATTTTAATTTCTATTATTTTCAACTTTAAATTCCCGCTAGAAGACAACTATGTGAATATTTAGACTAAGCAAATCATGAAGGCTACTTTAACGTGCTATCTGATTACATCAGTTTCAAACAAGTTCAAATTCACATTACAATATAACATTATAACCAAGTTTTGGGCAGAATCTAATTTAAGCACAACACACAAGTATATGTGGTCAACAAGTAATATAATGAAAGTAAGGTATTGTTCCCACATAGAATATTAAACTTAAATCTAATCTAAAAAGCATCAGTTTTATAACTACTTCGGTCTCTTTAAACAGATGAATAAGATTGTAAATTAAATAAAATCACTAAGAAACAATTTAAATTAATTAACAAATGATTAAATCAGATAAATGAGATATGAGATTATAATTTCATTTATTGCGGCACTTAGACTGATACACTTCCTATTAAGCCTAATTAATTACTTCGGATTGTTAGTCGAGAACATGAAAGTAAAATATGATCATCTCTCGATGTACCATACCCATATCACAGTAAATCCACAAAAGATAGAATGAATGTGAACACCCTAATTAACTAACCTACTATATCTCTATGTGAATTACAATTAAATAGGGTTTAAGCTCAAGTTCTCAATAGACTACACGCGGTGCTTCGGTATATCTCTATCCTAGGCACAAATCATGAATTTCATCGCCATGTAGAAGAGATAAACACATGCTAATATGATCAGATCTGAGCATATACTCCATTTCTCAATTTCATATATGTTATCAAGGTAATTGTTGATCAAGCAATTAACACAAATCATACTAAACAATCCATCAACAATTAATTAAAGCCCAACAAAGAAATATATCAATTTAAGCTTAAGCAATAAAATCCATTATAATCCCAAAATAGGGTTTAGTTCATAATTGAAACAAAATCCAATATCCACAATTGATTATACATTGAAAACAAATATAAAAGTAAAGAGAAGTAAAAATTAGGAATAACAATCTGAGTTTTTTCTCTTGATTCAAATCTGAACTTCCAAGGATCTTCAATTGCTTCAATCCAAGGATCTAACCTAATCTAAGCTAAATCTAGAAATAGAAATAAAAAACCTAAGCTAGATCTCAAAAGTAGAGAATAGAATATGTGAATATACTAAGTTCTACCCCCAAATTGCCAATAAAACGACCTAATATATTAGACTCAACCTACAATGACCACACTTCAAGCTAGAATCCAATTGGTTGAATTAAGTGAAAAGTCAAAGCTGGTCAGACCCGAACTGGCACGGCCACGCTACAGAGCATTACTGAATGAGGCAAGGCGTGGCCGCACTGTCCCTTAGTTCTAATTGGGCGCGGACGCGCTATGCATCAGTGTTATCTTCTGTTATGTTGTTGCTGCTACTTCCATTCCTTCAATCTTTGATCACCTAGGCTTCCATCACACCACTGTTTATCCACAATCAAGCCATTACCACATCAGATGCTTTCACATGCCATCAAGTGAGCTCCCGATCATGAATCCTACAAAATACAGATAAAATACATGGAAAGCTACTATGAAACATGGGATTAGGTAATGAATGTAGTTAGTTGATATAGGATAAGTAGGTATAAAGCCTACTTATCATGCGTAGCATAACCATTAGTAAGAAGTTGTTGACACTTGAAGGAAATAAAGGTGATATGTGGCGTTTTGTAAGTTTGGCTTGTCCACGGAACCCATAACTCTCTTCCGTGGGACCCATAATTTTATTTTCTTGTGGATTTATTTCTTCTATGGGACCCACACTGTAAGACTCCAAATTTTATGAAATAAAAGTATTCAATTTTTCTATTTAGTAAATGGTTAAATTGATAAAAAGTTTAAGTTAAGGGTGATATATGAATATTTTTCAAAATAAGCAAGTGGTTATAAAATATTCATTTTGTCGGGGAATATTCGTTTGGTCGTGGAATATTCTTTCTGTCGGGGAATATTCGTACGACGGCGCAGCTATTTGTGGGCCCCATAACGGAAAGCGATTGGATGAAGAAAACGACAAAATTAAGTTTTTATAATTAACGGCGTAGTTGTAATCGTTAACACTGTTGAAATACCCGGTGGTTAAAATACAGTAATACGCGTTATTGCACAGTAGCACACGGTATTGCACAGTATTTTTGAAATTATTGATTCTTACGTAAGAAGGCACTACTGAATAATTGTCACAGTAATTACTGTTCAATATTTAATTTTATTGATTCAATAATTGCTGCGTTGATATTTTATATTATTGTTATTTCAATAATTGTTGCTGCACAGTATTTCTCATTATCAGATCAATAATTCATATTATTTGAATAATATTATTAGATAACATTATTGGCAATGTCTAGAAAGTTCTGTCTAAGGAGAGGTTTGGTCATCTAATTGCGCGCTAGTAAAGAAAAATCCTTATTGGAAAGCCCCCTATTTCCTGGGAACGGCCTGGTTGTCATAAATGTGATTCTGTAATATTATTTGTGAATAATTAATTATTAATATATATGATAAGGAAATATTTATTTTATGTGAATATAAATGAGGGATATATTTTTGTGGTTAAAAATGAAGGAGTTAATGTTGAGGTTTTTATCAGTATTTTTGTCAGAATGGAGGTATTAAAAATCAAGGTTTTTGAGATATATTGCGGGGGTTATAATTTTTAATCCGACCGTTGGATCGTTGTGATTTTTAGATATGTTATACATATATAAGTTGAGTATATGTTCACAAATTTTGAACCGTTAAAAATGAACGTATAATTTGTTATGAATTTTAAGAGGTGACTGATTCGAAAATTAGGTTTATAAATGATTTTGGTGGAAAATTCTAGAAATGGGTGGGCCCCACTTTTGGTTGTTGGGGAAGATGGCTGATTTTTGGTGGGTGGAATAGTAGCAGGTAAAGCCATCAGGCAGCAGGTCAAGTCTGCTTCGGCGTGCTAACATTTTCCTATAAATAGAGGGCTAAGTTAGAATTGAAAATCACACCAGAATTCATAAGTTTTCTCTCTTTTTTCTCTCTAGATTATTGAGTGTATTTTGTGAGTATTTAAATACTTGGTGAGTTGTTATTCATCAGTGCAAGTTTCCTTCAGCGTCATATCCGATATCCAGCCAGAAGTGCTGCTCTTTTGAGGTAAGGGATAGTAAGAGATAGTAAGGGATTGTAAGGGATAGTAAGGGATATTAAGGGATGTTATATTCTTCATAATGATGTTATTCTTTCAATATCATTATACTGAAATATTGGTATGAATTTTATTGTGGAATTTCTACCTTTTTGAGTCGGGGTTACTATTCACGTATACGGCACTATTCATGTATATGGCACTATTTACGTATATGACATTATTTATGTATACGGTACTATGTACGAATACGGAGTATATTCATGAGTTACTATTCATGAGTTACTATTCACGAGTTACTATTCACGGGTACTATTTACGACAAAAATTGGTTTCTTTTTCTGACCAAATTATCGTTGATTTATGATTGTTGCTCTCGAAAATAAATGCAGTTGTTGATCATATTATTTTTATTATCATATATAACATTTTTATAACCCTGATGTTGAATTTCTCTTTCACTTGAGTGTAAAGATGGGTAAATTATTGGTATGATCGTGACTGAGGAATGTCTTTGGCCTGTAGTGCAAAGATGAATTGTTAACTAGTATGATCATGACCATTGAATTTATAATTGAATATCTTTAGCTTAAGTATAAAGATGAATTGATTAACATGGTTATAATTATGGTGTATATAAATTCTGAAATGATTATATATTTCTTTGAGATATGAATATATTTGGCCTGTAATGCAAATATGAACTGTTGAAGAATATCTTTGGCCTGTAGTGCAAAAATGAATTGTTGATGAATATCTTTGGCCCGTAGTGCAAAGATGACTTGTTGTTGAATATCTTTGGCCAGTAGTGCAAAGATGAACTGTTGACGAATATCGTTGGCCTGTATTGCAAATATGAATTTATTAATATGATTATGAACAAGAACTGTGATTTGGTATAACCATGATCTTTGATGTTTCAGGTAAAGACATGTGAGAAAAATTATCTTCGTCCTGGGTGCGAAGAAAAATTTAGAATCACAATTATGATTATGAGTTATTCATATGATTGTGGAAAGGAACTGTTGAGTGATGTTATAGGGATAAAACATTGTTGGTGGATTTTTAACATGGAGAAGATAATAGACTTTATAGTCTATTTGACTCTTCTAATGGATTGCTCGTTCCGCTGCAACTATGGATGAAATTTTTATCATCTACCATATGTTCTAAATCTCTGATTTATTACTGATGAAGACTATTGATAATTTATTTATCTTTAGTCATGATATTCTTTACTGGGCTAGTTGTGCTCACCCTTTTGTTTCACAATTCCTTTCATGTAATAAGAGTGTAGCTGGGTCGAGCGGGGGTAACAAGGAAATAGAACGATTGTCATCATTTAGTAGTTATATTTGGTGAAGAAAATAGGGTGAGGCGAACCCAACGTTGGAAGGGTGTTTTGTCACTATCATACAAGATGTCTAATGACATACAACTTCGTGTCATCATAAGACAGGGTTGTGCTCATCCACTTGCTGAGTATCTTTACGAGCACTACCTATATAATCTTGGTGTTTGTTTGAAGTATAATTCTCAATTAGAGACAGTGGAGATAATGATATGTCAAGAAAAGACTCACCATTGGGAAGAATATGATAGTAAACTTCTCATTTTTCTTTGGGGTCTATTGGGTCAACCAAGGAAATTTCTGTGGCCATATGATATCTATCATAACCTAGACGCATGGCCTCCCATGTACGAAGGTTTCCTTGAGCACTTCCCAAAGATTCAAATTTCTAAAACAGTTTTTGACTATACATTTATGTAAGGTGTCATTGTGAGGTGCTGTCCACGGTTGGGACATGAGTCACATTTGGTATATATTTGTATCCAAACTCACAGCATGTGTTGTTGTATTTTGCACGACAATTGTTGTAATAAAGTTATAGTTATTTTTCTGTACCATGTATTTGGCGACTCAGAATAGGTTGGATAGAATGAACCTGTTTTGGGGTCGTTACATTTTGGTATCAGAGCTATAAGTAAAGAGCCCTGAGCCTCTCGCTGGTGACTTCCTGTTGATGGGGGATGCACCGAAGCCAGACTCTCCGTATGGGACGCCGTTCTGCAGTGGCAAACTGATAGGTATCAATGTAAGGTGCTGACACAAGTTGGTATCCAGAGTTACATTTTGGTATCAGAGCTTAGGGATATGGTCTCTGGCGGAGATCGGAAAATATAACTAGGAAGGGAGAGATGAGTAAATCCTTCGCTAGTGTGTCCTACCTAAGCTTATTTGTTGGTCAGTCATAATATCGGGATATTATGTGATATGTTAATTTGTTCAATTAACCCTTGTTTTGAAGCTGTATTCTAGAATGATATCTAAAATACAGGAGATGAGCACTGGAGAAATCATGATGACAGGGAAGATGAAATCTAAAATGAAAGTAAGGTATTCTCAACTCTTTGAATTACCAGGTACGTAAATTTCGAGGACGAAATTTCATAAGGAGGAGAGATTGTAAGACCTCAAATTTTATGAAATAAAAGTATTCAATTTTTCTATTTAGTAAATGGTTAAATTGATAAAAAGTTAAAGTTAAGGGTGATATATGAATATTTTTCAAAATAAGCAAGTGGTTATAAAATATTTATTTTGTCGGGGAATATTTGTTTGGTCGTGGAATATTCTTTCTGTCGGGGAATATTCGTATGATGGCGCAGCTATTTGTGGGCCCCATAACAGAAAGCGATTGGATGAAGAAAATGACAAAATTAAGTTTTTATAATTAACGGCGTAGTTGTTACCGTTAACACTGTTAGAATACCCGGTGGTTAAAATACAGTAATACGCGTTATTGCACAGTAGCACACGGTATTGCACAGTATTTTTGAAATTATTGATTCTTACATAAGAAGGCACTACTGAATAATTGTCACAGTAATTACTGTTCAATATTTAATTTTATTGATTCAATAATTACTGCGTTGATATTTTATATTATTGTTGTTTCAATAATTGTTGCTGCACAGTATTTCTCATTATCAGATCAATAATTCATATTATTTGAATAATATTATTAGATAACATTATTGGCAATGTCTAGAAAGTTCTGTCTAAGGAGAGGTTTGGTCATCTAATTGCGCGCTAGTAAAGAGAAATCCTTATTGGAAAGCCCCCTCTTTCCTGGGAACGACCTGGTTGTCATAAATGTGATTCTGTAATATTATTTGTGAATAATTAATTATTAATTCATATGATAAGGAAATATTTATTTTATGTGGATATAAATGAGGGATATATTTTTGTGGTTAAAAATGAAGTAGTTAATGTTGAGGTTTTTATTAGTATTTTTGTCGGAATGGAGGTATTAAAAATCAGGATTTTTGAGATATATTGCGGGGGTTATAATTTTTAATCCGACCGTTGGATCGTTGTGATTTTTGGATATGTTATACGTATATAAGTTGAGTATATGTTCACAAATTTTGAACCGTTAAAAATGAACGTATAATTTGTTATGAATTTTAAGAGGTGACTGATTCGAAAATTAGGTTTATAAATAATTTTGGTGGAAAATTCTAGAAATAGGTGGGCCCCACTTTTGGTTGTTAGGGAAGATGGCTGATTTTTGGTGGATAGAATAGTAGCAGGTAAAGCCATCAGGTAGCAGGTCAAGTCTGCTTCGGCGTGCTAACATTTTTCTATAAATAGAGGGCTAAGTTAGAATTGAAAATCACACCAGAATTCATAAGTTTTCTCTCTTTTTTCTCTCTAGATTATTGAGTGTATTTTATGAGTATTTAGATACTTGGTGAGTTGCTATTCATCAGTACAAGTTTCCTTCAGCGTCATATCCGATATCCAGTCAGAAGTGCTGCTCTTTTGAGGTAAGGGATAGTAAGGGATTGTAAGGGATAGTAAGGGATAGTAAGGGATATTAAGGGATGTTATATTCTTCATAATGATGTTATTCTTTCAATATCATTATACTAAAATATTGGTATAAATTTTATTGTAGAATTTCTACCTTTTTGAGTCGGGGTTACTATTCACGTATACGGCACTATTCACGTATACGGCACTATTCATGTATATGGCACTATTTACGTATATAACATTATTTACGTATACGGTACAATGTACGAATACGGAGTACTATTCATGAGTTACTATTCATGAGTTACTATTCACGAGTTACTATTCACGGGTGCTATTCACGACAAAAATTGGTTTCTTTTTCTGACCAAATTATCGTTGATTTATGATTGTTGCTCTCGAAAATAAATGCAGTTGTTGATCATATTATTTTTATTATCATATATAACATTTTTATAACCCTGATGTTAAATTTCTCTTTCACTTGAGTGTAAAGATGGGTAAATTATTAGTGTGATAGTGATTGAGGAATGTCTTTGGCCTGTAGTGCAAAGATGAATTGTTAACTAGTATGATCATGACCATTGAATTTATAATTGAATATCTTTAGCTCAAGTGTAAAGATGAATTGATTAACATGGTTATAATTATGGTGTATATAAATTCTGAAATGATTATATATTTCTTTGAGATATGAATATATTTGGCCTGTAGTGCAAATATGAACTGTTGAGGAATATCTTTGGCCTGTAGTGCAAAGATAAATTGTTGATGAATATCTTTGGCCCGTAGTGCAAAGATGACTTGTTGTTGAATATCTTTGGCCAGTAGTGCAAAGATGAACTGTTGACGAATATCGTTGGCCTGTATTGTAAAGATGAATTTATTAATATGATTATGAACAAGAACTGTGATTTGGTATAACCATGATCTTTGATGTTTCAGGTAAAGACATGTAAGGAAAATTATCTTCGTCCTGGGTGCGAAAAAAAAATTAGAATCACAATTATGATTATGAGTTATTCATATGATTGTGGAAAGGAACTGTTGAGTGATGTTATAGGTATAAAACATTGTTGGTGGATTTTTAACATGGAGAAGATAATAGACTTTATAGTCTATTTGACTCTTCTAATGGATTGCTCGTTCCGCTGCAACTATGGATGAAATTTTTATCATCTACCATATGTTCTAAATCTCTGATTTATTACTGATGAAGACTATTGATAATTTATTTATCTTTAGTCATGATATTCTTTACTGGGCTAGTTGTGCTCACCCTTTTGTTTCATAATTCCTTTCAGGTAATAAGAGTGTAGCTGGGTCGAGCGGGAGTAATAAGGGAATAGAACGGTGGTCATCATTTAGTAGTTATATTTGGAGAAGAAAATAGGGTGAGGCAAACCCAACGTTGAAAGGGTGTTTTGTCACTATCATACAAGATATCTAATGACATACAACCTCGTGTCATCATAAGACAGGGTTGTGCTCATCCACTTGCTGAGTATCTTTACGAGCACTACCTATATAATCTTGGTGTTTGTTTGAAGTATAATTCTCAATTAGAGACAGTGGAGATAATGATATGTCAAGAGAAGACTCACCATTGGGAAGAATATGATAGTAAACTTCTCGTTTTTCTTTGGGGTCTATTGGGTCAACCAAGGATAATTCTGTGGCCATATGATATCTATCATAACCTAGACGCATGGCCTCCCATGTACGAAGGTTTCCTAGAGCACTTTCCAAAGATTAAAATTTCTAAAACAGTTTTTGACTATACCTTTATGTAAGGTGTCATTGTGAGGTGCTGTCCACGGTTGGGACATGAGTCACATTTGGTATATATTTGTATCCAAACTCACAGCATATGTGTTATTGTATTTTTCCCGACAATTGTTGTAATAAAGTTGTAGTTATTTTTCTGTACCATGTATTTGGCGACTCAGAATAGGTTGGATGGAATGAACCTGTTTTGGGGTCGTTATACACACGTCATCCAAGAGTCATATTCGCCGATAGTACTTGCCTCTTTTTATTGCCAAGAGTCACTTGCCCCTTCGTAAAAAGCCTGTTAGTTCCCAGAGGTACAATAGTTATCTAGAAGGGGGGTTGAATAGATATTTTAAAATTCTTTTACAAAATACTTGTTAGTTTAGATAATAATTTAAACACAGCGGAATTTAAGATTTATTTGTTTTCCCTTTAAGATATAATGAGTTAATAGGAGTATGACAGTTATAGCAAGAATATAAGAGACACAATATTTTTAAGTAGTTCAGAGCACTCAAAGCTCCTAGTCCACTCTTCTACTCCTCGAGTAAGAAATCCACTAAGGATATATTTACAGTCTCTGAATCTCACAGATTCCTTCAAGACCAACAGTCTTGGAACTTCTTAGTTCACTTTTGAACTCTTCAAGTCCAACAGACTTGATACTTCTCAGTTCACTTAGAACTCTTCAAGTCCTTCTAACTTGGAACTTCTTACTTCACTTGATAGTAGTTGAGTTCTTGAATGGTGCTACTCAGTTGTCGTTAAGCTTATGTTCGAAAGAACTGAGTAGCTGAGCAAGCCTTCTTTTTCAGATCGTAGAGTTGAGCGTTGAGTGTTCTTCAGCGTTTTATTCAGTACTTGCTTAGTTTTCTCATCTACTTATCTTTTGCATATATGAGGTCTTTGAAATGTATCCATTGAAGACATTCGTTGAAGCTTTAAATGCATTTGACATTTCTGAGATTTGATGGAGACTTTTTGCACAACTTCTGATTAGCAGTCTGGCCCACTAATACAGCAGACTGTTGTCTCACCTAACACCTGAAAATGTGTTTTCTGCTGACCCATAGTACTTTCCTTAGCTTCTTCAATAAGTTTTTTTGTTATATACTAAGGATAACTGTTGTGTCATTGGGACTCCCGAGAACTTCAACGTTTATAATCCATTCCACATTTGTTGGGATTTATTCTTAAATAAATGGGTAAGGATCGATGCTTCTGATACAGTCAGATGATGCTCTACGATTCAGATTGTGGTGTCTTGCCACCTTGATGCTTGATTTGATACTAGCAAACGAGAACACTACGATTTCGCTTAAGTACTGGCACACTATGATTTCTCTTAAGTACTGGCACACTACGATCTTCACTGGCTTGACTTGTAGACTCTACGCTTCTGAGAACACATTACGATCTTTGAGTTGGCTCGGCAAGCGTTTGGACCACTCTACGATTCTGGGAGAGATCCTCCAAAGTAGACACATTACGATTCTTGATGCTCTACGATTCTGCCTTGGCTTCTGCAATCTCTTGATGAGCTCGATAGACTACGATTCTGTTGAAACCTATCTATTACGTCTCAAGATATAGATCAACGTAACAGCCTTGATCTTTTCATCTATATATTCATTTACAAAATGATAAACATTAAAAGCTCAGATCAACCTAACAAGTTTGATCTACCACTAAGTCCTTGTACATCAATTCCTTGAAGGACTTTACATATAATCATGAATATTTACTTTCAACATCAAATTTAAATATGCAATCTCCCAATAATCTCTCCCTATTTGATGTTGACATAACCAAGGAGATTTGTGTCATGATTATCAATTTCTAGATGCAGTTGCTAGAAAGTAAATATGACTTAATGTTTCAGTTAGCAACTGAAATCTCTAGAGAATAAGCATGACTTATTGATGATTATAAAGACATATATTACAATTAAGATTAGTTACATTAATAAGAATTGAGTTTTAACTTATCTCTATTTCTTTTACCTTTTGTTCCTTGGAGGATTGGCATATTCTGCATCTCTCATTCTCCTGTTGGCTTCGTCTCTCCATGCTATATCTTCCAGCTCGCTTTGACTTAGCCGTTTCAAATGATTGTGTCTGTTCATGAATGCAGGATCTCCAATTGGCATGTTTAGGCTTGTGGCGGTTACACCTTGTGAGCTGAGAGATGGCTCTTGACTTCTCAGTGGTTGTGCCATGATGATTTGTTGTTGTTCTGATCATGGAGTTTGATGGTGAGGTTGTCTTGCAGGAGGGCTCCTTGAAGATTGAGCGATGAATCTGCCTTTGCCTTTCTCTCTTTCCCCTTTATTCTCCCCCTTTATGTCAGCATCAAGGGTTCGAATATCGTCGGATAGTCGAGTCATGCCTTGTACGAGCTTGTGGAGCTGATTCTTAGAGTGAGCAATGTCTTCACGATTTTCTTGAATCAGAGAATCAGTTCGAGCTTCTCTCTTTTGTAGAATGTTCAAGATAATTTCTGTTTGTTGCATTTGGCCCATGGAAAATGCTTGAAATTCTTTCATTGAGGTTTGTAGACTCGTGAGACTTTTCATCATACAATTATTCTGGGATTCTTGAGTATTATGCAAAATAAGAACAGCTTCCCTATGTTTCTTGGCAGCTTAAAAGTGGATTTGATCCTTTTCATTGATACTCTAAATCATCTCCTTTAAGATCTCCCTAAGCTTCTTTGTAAGCTCAGTACTTAGGTTGCTTGGGAGGGTGTTGGAAGTATCGATCAAATAAGTCAGCCTTAGGTGAACAATGTATGAATGAACTTCAAGATCTTCTTGTATGTCCTTGGTCACCTTCTTGGATGCTTCAGACAACTCCGTTTTGGTGGGAAGATCTGATATGAGCTTAAGGAATTGCTGATTATTTGGAGGAGAGGCTCTTGTATATTGATCTTACATATTGTAGATAGCAAGATCAAGATTGAAATAGTTATTGGTTGATGAGGAAGGGATATATGATGGAGGGGCAGGTGTGTGAGGTTGAGCTTTAAGAGGAGGTGACTCTACGTTTTGAGCAGGTGACTCTACGATCGGATTTGGATCAGTAATCGTAGAGTGAGAGATGATAGGAGACTGGATCAACACAAAATTTGGCATGTTTGGTTCTTCAGTTACAGAATGTTGGGATTCTATAACTGAAAATTGATTGAGTGGATGAAGTATCACTTTCAACCATCTTGGAAACTCGTAGAATCGATTGAAGGTTGATGGTGGACAATAACTAACCATGAAAGAGATGGGAATAGTTTGTACCTCATGCCCAATTTCTAAAGAGGGGCTGCTGGTGATCAGCTTTCAGGCAAAAGTGAGGTTGCCTGGGAATCCATGAGCTAGCATCGAGATTGCTGGATAGGCTTTGAAGGTCCAGAACATGTGATCCCAGGAGTTGAGGATTTGGGCTCTGTGAAAGGGCATCATAGGTAGATAGGAGAACAGTTGATTGTAGTTGGCTCTCCTATATCCATCACAGCCCACTGCAATAATCTCTACTTCGTCATCCTCTTCTTCTTCTTTGTCTTCGTTTGAAGTTTCCAGTTTCCACTACATCAATTATCTCCACTTGACTTCTTTGCTCTTCAGCTCTCTCATCCTTCATAGCTTCAATCCTTTCCATTTCTACAGTTTCTGAAGCTAAAATCTCTTGAGGGACTGAGGAAGATTCATGATGATCTCTTGGTAATTCCTCCTCAGTTGTAGCCTTTTTTGACATAGGGACTTCGTGAGGCTCCCCCTCAACTCGATCATCCATTTAAATTTCAAGCAGTTCCCCCTCAGCTAGAGCATTCTCTAGTGTAAGAACTTTAGAAAGCTCCCCCTCAACTTGAGTTGTATTCTCCTTACTAGCTTCGGGTAGCCCTTTCTCAGTAGCTATCTTTCTGTCTTCCTCCTTTAACACTCCTTCATTAACAAGGATGTACTTCTTGACCAGTTTTCTCTTTGACTTCCTAGGCTGAGCCACAGCCTCAGTGCTTTCTTCAGCTTCAGTTCTGAAAGGTTGATCAAGCTGAGAACATGTGGCAGCATCCTCTTTGGGAGTGATGTCAAGTCTGGACTCTACGATCGGTAGTGACTCTACGATCGAAAAGAAAGAAGACTTCTTTGGCTTATGGTTGTGCTTTCCTTTCTTAAGCAGTTGAGAGATGGTAGCTCTGTCTTCTTCTTTCTTAGACTGTTGTTATTTCCTCTTTAATTTCTTCAGAGTTTCAGTGCCTGAACTCTCTTGAGGTGCATTAGTAGTTGAACCTTGAGGCTCCTCCGTCATTTGAGCCTTCATTTTTCTCTTACCCTTGTTTTTTCTCACCAAAGCAATGGGTTCCTCCTTGTTGATTTCTTCTTCTTCTTCAGCTTCCTTTACAACTGACATATTTCCTGGTAGCCCGGACTCCTTTGCTTCACCAGTTCTTCCACTGGATTCAGACATCATCCTGACATTTTCTGCTGGATTTCTTTTCCAGTTTTCAAACAACTGCTGGGTCATCCTTCTGTTGGGATCGATGGATTCTCCTTCATTATCCCCAATTTTATCACCCAGTGCAGACTGTAGGATGATGCTTATAAACCGCCCGTAGAGCATCTTTCCAGAGCTCTTTGATTTCTTCGAACTGCCTTTCGCCCTGTTCTTTTATTGGACTCATTTTCGGGAGTCTGAATTGGTACATCAGTTTGAATAAAAAATTTATCCAACAAATTTGGATCATCAAGTGAGAAACCTTCATATAATAATGAAGAATAATACATCGGAGGACCATAATTTTTCATCTAAAAACTAAATTAAAGAGATATTATCAATAAAAAAACAAAAATCAAATATAATAAAAATACAAACTATTATTAACAAAATACTTACAATTGTTAAATGTTGAAGTAGTTGATTGAAATATGAAAAATGTATTGAATTATTGTACATATTTATAGATTTTCCAATTAGCCTTTCAATTACTATTCGTTACTATTATTTATTATCGTTCTGAATTCTGATTCGATTTATTACTGTTCTGATCCGTTGCAGGCTTTACCTTTGTCTTCTTCACTGCATCTTCTCCTTCATTCCTTCTTCAACATCCCTACATCTACTTTTTCTTTTTTTTCATCCTCTCTCCCATTTAAATATGTTAAAATTATAGTCAACGAGATTTTTGATTCCTTGAATTAATCGGTTTGGGTCACCGAAAAATGACTCGACTATCTTTAGTCCATCTGCTAGAGCAGAATCTGCTTTAGTTTAGGATTTTTGATACTCCGACCTCCTGGAGTTGCTCTTACTTATCTTTTTCTTCTTTTATTCACAACTTCACGTCAACCGATTCAAAAGTAAACATCCAATTGTCAAACTTTAACATGTAATCTTATTTTCTTTTATTTATTAAACTCTCTCATACCCTTAACAAGTAATTTTTTTTCTTTTACTTTAATAGGAAAATATACATTTTATTGAGACTTGTGATTTAAAACTGTGAAGTTTTTGAAAAAAATCAAGTACGGAGCGAAGCGGAGTAGCAGTTATATATACTCTCTATTGTAAAATATTATGTATTCAGTGAATAATAAAAAGAACGCCGCTCCCGTGGACTATCCAAATTAGGGAATCACGTAAATCTTAATTTTTTACTGTCGTGTGCTTGTGTAGGATCGAATTCTAATACACTTGCTGACTTGCATCTTTTAGATTGTCAACGTTGATGTTATTGGTACATATTTTTTTTCCTTCAATTTATTGATCAGTGGATTAAAATAACATATTATATTAATTTTAATTTCAAATTATATAAATTATTATTATAATTATAAATACGATTGTTCAAATAAATTATTTTTAAATTTACTTGTAATTTACACGAGATATAAAGCTTGTTAACATTAATCTTTGCTTTCAATTTCTTTTGGTTCAACCAAATAGACGAATACTAGGATTCAAACTTAAAAACTCTGTTTTTAAACATAAAATTGATTATTGTTGGGTCATGATATTTCTCATATTGGGCCTTGTGGATTGGGTTTAATTATCCAATTAGTCTATTGGGTCTCCCCTATTGGGTCTTGAAGATTGGGCCTAATTTTCATATTATATCTCCTTAATATTGGGCCGGGTCAATGGATTGGTCCATTAGATCTTTTAATATCTAAGTCTTTGACTTGCAATGATGAAAGGAGGTGACAATTGACCAAAAGTCTGAAAATCATTAATGTGGATGGGATTTTATCCAGTCGGCGGCATGCACAGTGGAAAAAAGGTGACAACCTGCATGAATCCGGCTGAGATCAGTGAGGGGTAGGGAGCTGTGTCAAATAAGAGTTGGTGGCACGGTAAACCAGACAAGAGAGTATAACCTAGCAAGGAAGTCTCTAAGAAAAGGTACGCATACACACGACCCACGATTTTTATCTCTCTAGAGACACTAGATATTTTATCCTCCATTGTTAAACCTTGAACGGCCTGTACTGACTCTCACGCCGGAGTTATCCCCCGACGGTCCAGCCGTCAAGCTTTTGGTGTTGACTGTGTTTACTGTGCAGGATTAGGGCGTCTTACGTGATTGGGACGTCACCAAAGATCTTGGCGTTAACATTGGCACTAGAAGGAGGGCTGAGTTCTAGTGTCCTGAGTATTTTTCAATCACACACATTGTGGTCGTTCTACGTCAGTGTTCATGGGGAAGAGTAGAACGCCAACACCCGAAGGGCAGGCGATGGCTGTGAGCTCGTCGTTGCCCCGTATTTCGGTAAAGGATCATCTGGGTCCTTCTAAAAGTGCTCACGATAGTACAGCCTCCAAGTACGATTCGGGAGATATTCGTCCGAAGATTCATGGTAAAGCCAGACGGAGGCTGGTCTTTGATACAGATAAAGAGCGAGATCATAGTCGAGGGCGAGTAGAAGGTTCACCGACCAAGACTCATCGCCGAAGTGGTCAGGAGGACAGAGCTGCCAAGTTGGCGAGGATGGCAGACGAAGCGGATAGGGCCTTAGAAGTCCTTTTAAAATAAAGAGAAGATATAGCCGAACAAATGCTTCGGATGGCCGAATTGAGGGACGAAACATCCAGGCATGTACAGTCCGAAAGACGGAGTAGGCATAAGGAAATACAACGGCGAGAGGGGAAAGAGCCGGAGCATTCTATACACATATCTAGGGATCGTTCTCGCGACAGAAGGAGGTCAAGGAGTAGAACTCCCTTGGCCTTGAAGAAGGCACTAATGGTCGTTGATTCTCAGCATCGAGACGACGACAGGAAAATGAGCAGGTCAAGGGAGATCACGCCAGAAACCAGAAGGAGAGAGCACCAGTGTGAGTATTCTCGACATGAGAATAGAATTGTACGCCGGAGTAGATCCAGGAGTCCAACAAAGGCAGCAGGGTCAGGTAGAAAAGGTCAGTCTGTTCGGGATCAGAAGTTTGCCCAGGAGATAGAAGTCTCCTTGCAGCCAAAAGGTGTAGATTTTCTGGCAAAAGAATTGAAAGAGCTTAGAAAGAAATTAGCAGAGTTCCAACAGGCTAAGGACACCCCGGGGAAGAAGGCATCTCCTTTCTCCTCGAACATTCTTAAGAAAAAGGCAGACGTCACTAAGAAACTGCCACGGATGGAGAGTTACGACGGATCTGGAGATCCTTATGACCATCGCCAGGCGTTCGACCGGCTGATGGATTATTATGACTTTACCGATGCTGCCAAGTGTCGCACGTTTGTCACAACACTAAGAAAATATGCGAGGCAATGGATGGGAACTTTACTGTCAGATTCAATTTCCTCTTGGACCGAGTTCTGTGACAAGTTCCACGCCCGCTTTGGGAGCAACAGAAGAAGCGGGAAACCTACGGGTTCTTTAGCCCAGGTCAGACAGTTCACCAACGAATTCTTAGGCCAATATGTGAAGAGATTCAGAGAAGCAGTTGGTCAGGTGTCCGACTTAAATGATCTCCAAGCGGTAGGGTTGTTTCAGAATGGGTTAGATCTGGTGAAGTCTGAAAAGCTAGTGAAAAAATTAATGTTCCATCATCCGAAGAGCCTGGCAGAGGCTTTCGACAAGGCAGAAGGTTATATTGTTGTGGAAGAGGCCATGAATAGCCTGAAGCGTTCTTCTTCGGACCAAATGAAAGAGGCAGATATTCCTAAGACTGAGGGCGATCAGAGGAAGACGGGGGGGGGTATAATGATCGCCCAGAGGGCAGTTCGAAGAAGTACAACAACTCATGGCGACAGGGGAGTAGTCGTCCACCTGCGTCCGCCCCTAGGATGAATAAGGTTTACACCAAACTGAATACGGATAGGTCGGTGATTTTAGACCAGATCAGGAACCAGCCATTCTTCGAGCCACCTCGTGATAATTACAGGACAGGGCAGGGCAACTCTCAGAAATATTGTGGCTATCATCAAGCTGCATGCCATGATACTAATGAGTGTTGCAATTTGAAAGATTTTATGGAGAAGAAGATTCAAAGCGGTTTGCTGGTTCAGTATGTGGCCGGGAGGGACCAACAAGATCAGCAGAATGTGGATCGTACTGTTCAAACGGTTCAAATGGTTCCACCCGTCCAAAATGCTTCAATACCACCGCCAAGGCACGTCGTTGCTGTGATAACCGGTGGGACAACAGGGAAAGTAGTAGGGAAGAAGAGGAGATGATATTTAGATTCAGTCATGTCCGTGGCGGGCGCTCCCCCAAAGACCGACAGAGCATTTCCCGGAACTGTTATCTCTTTTACAGATACAGATTATCCTTCGGAGCCCATCGAGGCACATGAAGGAGCGTTGGTGATCACTGCACAAGTGGGTTCGATGGATGTGAAACGAATGATGATTGTGGATATTCTGTATGCCCATGGTTATCATAGGATGTATCTCGATGGGCGAAAGATGGAGGTTGGGCAGGAGACACTTTTGTACGATTTTAGCAACGATCCAGTCAGAGTTGCAGGCACTATTGAACTCCCAGTGGTCTTTGGCACAGCTCCTCAGCAGGTAGAAATAACATGTAAATTTTATGTTGTGCATGTAGATTCGGCTTACAACGCCATACTGGGAAGACCTACCTTGATGGCTCTACTTCCATCCCTCATTTTAAAATCAAATTCCTTATGGCACATGGAGTGGGAGAGGTAGTAGGGGATTTGGATCTGGCCCGACGCTGTTATCGGAATGTTGTCATTTCCTCGGGAATAGGGGTCAGCAAGCAGAAACAAACCATGGCAATCGAGATCGAGCCCTTTACTGAAAGCAGTTCGGAGCCGTTGGTTATTCCCACAGGAGAGACAGAAGAGATCGAGCTGGTCCTTGGAAAGAAGGACAAAACAGTGAAGATTGGTTCAGGTTTGCCGGAACCTCTTCGGACAAATCTTATGGAACTTCTTCGCTGTTATGCAGATATCTTTGCATGGGAGCCACAGGACATGCCCGGGATCAGTCGAAAGATTGTCGAGCATCGGCTGGATGTGGATCCATCAAAGAAACCAGTTCGGCAGAAAAGGCGGATCTTTGCACCTGAACGACAAAGGATCATTGATGAAGAGATCGCGAAGCTGATAGCTGTCGACTTCATCTTCGAGATAGACTATCCGGAGTGGATGGAAAATGTAGTGTTGGTACAGAAATAGAATGGGAAATGGCGGGTTTGCATCGACTACACCGACCTGAATAAAGCTTGTCTGAAGGACTTCTATCCTTTACCCCATATTGACCAACTTATTGATGCGACTTCGGGGTATGCACTACTAAGCTTTATGGATGCTTTTTCAGGTTATCACCAAATTTTCATGTGGGAGGACATTCCAAAGACAGCATTCATCACACACTGTTCGGTGTACGCCTATAAAAAGATGACCTTCGGCCTGATTAATGCTGGAGCCACCTATCAGAGAATGATGAATTTTTGTCTTCCAGAAGCAGCTGGGAAGGAACATGGAGGTATATGTGGATGATATGATCGTGAAGAGCACGACGACTCAGAAGCATTTAGATGATCTGGAGGAATGCTTTCAGACAGTTCGCCATCGCAAGTTGAGGCTCAATCCTACTAAGTGTACCTTCGGACTCGGTGCAGGGAAATTCCTGGGTTATCTGGTCAGTCAGAGGGGCATTGAAGCCAATCCGGAGAAGATCCAGGCTATTCTAGACATGAAGACTCCTCAGTCGTTCAAAGACGTTCAACGTCTGACCGGTAGCATTGCAGCTTTAAGAAGGTTCATGTCCAAATCTGCAGAGAGATGCTTACCATTCTTCAACACACTTAAGGGACCAAAAAATGCGAAGACATTCCAATGGACTTCAGAGTGTGAAGACGCCTTCCAAGGCATAAAGACGTATCTGTTTTTGGCTCCTCTACTGGTGAAGCCTGCCCCAGCAGAGACTTTATATTTATATCTGGCGGCTAATTCGTGGGCAGTTAGAGCAGTACTGGTTTGGGAGATCAGTGGAAAGCAGCATCCGGTCTATTATGTCAGCCATGTCCTAAGAGATGCTGAAACCAGGTACCTCAATATAGAAAAATTTATCTTTGCTTTAATAATTGCCAGTAGGAAGCTTCGGCAGTATTTTCAAGGTCGGCTCCTGGTCGTTTACACGGATCAACCATTGAAGAAGGTAATGGGTAAGCCGGAGGTTTCGGGGAGATTAGCAGCATGGACTATGGAATTATCCCAATTTTTTATTGAATATCATCCCCGAACTGCTATCAAGGGTCAAGCCTTGGCCGATTTTATGGTGGAATGTTCGTTCTCCGAAGCAGATGCTGAGCTGCCAGAAGCAGAGACATCCGATCGAGCAGTTGCAGTTCTTCAACACGGTCAGAGTGCATGGACGCTGTATGTAGATGGGTCTTCTACGGTGAACGTCAGTGGAGCGGGGATTATTTTAACGAGCCCGGAGGGATTCAAGGTGCAGCAGGCCATCAGGTTTGGATTCAGAGCAACGAACAATGAGGCCGAGTATGAGGTAGTATTAGCAGGAGTCCGTCTGGCAAAGAGCCTAGAAGTTCAGAAGCTGATTATTTACAGCGATTCTCAGCTGGTCGTCAAACAATTATCGGGAGATTATGAAGCTCGTGGGACCAGGATGATCAAGTACTTGGCAGAATTGAAGGATCGGCTTCAGTATTTCGTCTCTTATGAATTTCAAGGCATAGAGCGCAACGACAATTCCATTGTCGATGCATTATTAAAGTTGGCCACTACGGATGCCGTCATTTTCAATAGGTCAGTCTACTTAGAGGTTTTGTAGTAACCGAGTATTCAATACGAAGCGGTAATGTGTATCGAGCGGTCTAACTGCTGGATGACTCCCTATATCGAGTATTTGGCAGATGGCGTTCTTCTTTCGGATCAGATGCTCGCAAAGAAGGTCAAGTATAAGAGTGCGAACTTCGTCCTTATTGATGGAGATCTTTATCGAAGGGCATTTTCGTCACCATTATTAAAGTGTTTGGTTCCATCTGAAGCGGAGTATGCCCTTCGGGAGGTTCATGAAGGCATCTGCGGTGATCACATGGCTGCTAAATCACTGGCATACAAAGTTCTTCGGCAGGGGTACTATTGGCCAACGATCTTCAAGGAAGCTACTGAGTATGTGAAGAAGTGTGACAAGTGTCAGTTCAATAGTCCGATCCCACATCAGCCACCAGAAGAGCTATACTCGATCTTATCTCCTATACCCTTCGCTGTCTGGGGGGTAGATATATTGGGTCCGTTGCCGAAAGCTAAAGGGCAGGTCAGTTTCGTCATAATTGCTATCGATTACATGACCAAATAGGTAGAGGCGAAGCCACTTCGGTTGATAACGGAACAAGACTACTTGAAGTTCATAAAGGAGTCCGTAGTATTTCGTTTTGGAATTCCTAAAGTAGTGATATCGGACAATGGACGCCAGTTCGTGGGATCAAAGTTTGAAGGATTTTTGAAAGAATTGGGGATTCAGTACAGGAAGACTTCAGTGGCTCATCCACAGTCGAATGGACAAGTTGAGGTGACAAACAGAACACTGCTGAACGGAATCAAGCGCAGACCGGACGAAGCTAAAGGAAGATGGCCAGAGGAGCTGCTCAGTGTGCTATGGGCGTATCGGACCACACCGAGGACTATCACAGGGGATTCACCTTTTTGATTGGCCTATAGTACTGATGCCTTAGTCCCAGTCGAAATTGGATCTCCAAGTCTTCGGGTAAGTCAATTCAAAGAAATCTACAACAATGAAGGACTAAAGGCCAACCTAGATCTGTTGGAAGAAGTCAGAGAAGTGGCTTTGGTCAAACTGGCAGCTTATCAACGAAGAGTAGCTAAGCATTACAACAAGGGAGTCAAGCTTCGCAGATTTGAAGTAGGGGACTTCGTCCTCAGAGAAGCCGAAGCATCTACGCCTCAAAACACGGGAAAGCTGATGTCGAACTGGGAAGGGCCGTATGAGGTGGTCGACGTACCAAAGCCAGGAACTTATCGATTAAAGGCATTAGATGGGTCCGAAATCAAGAATACTTGGCACGCTGGAAGGCTTCGGAAATATTTCCAGTAGAGATCGAGTCAGTTTGCCAGAAGTCTGTATATAGTTGTTCAAAATCAATAAAATTCACTTTTTCACGACTGATGTTCTTCTTATTTGGCACTAAGTTCATAACGAAGTAAGGAGGTATGGTCGGACTCGCAGGCCATTCGATGGCAGCATATTTATTTGTTACCCCGTGTGGTAGTCGAATCATATGGTCCTTTTAATATTGTTTTTACCCCGAGTGGTAAATCAATGGGCACCGAAGTAAGGAGGTATGGTCGAACTCGCTGGTCATTCGATGGCAGCCTATTTATTCGTTACCCCGTGTGGTAGTCGAATCCTATGGTCCTTTTAATATTGTTTTTATCCCGAGTGGTAAATCAATGGGCACCGAAGTAAGGAGGTATGGTTTGACTCGCTGGCCATTCGATAGCAGCCTATTTATTTGTTACCCCGCGTGGTAGACAAATCCTATGGTCCTTTTTATATTGTTCCACCCCGAGTGGTAAACAAATATCCTTATATACTTGTTCTACCCTGAGCGGTAAGCAAGATCTTGATGGTGTAAAGAGGATCAGCCGAATTCACCTTACACATGACCGATCTCATACTTCGGTAACGACAAATATACATCACTTTATTTTACGCAAGGGTTGAGTTCGGTTCAGTTCATTTAATTTAGTTCATTTCATTCTTTAACTTAACTGTTATATGCCTTATCTGATTCACTATCTAAGTTAAGTTCATACAGATTAATTGATGCTGAATAACTGATAAGAAACGAATCAAAACAGAAGTCATAATCAAACATAAATGGTGGTTCATTGATAAATTCAAACATTCATCCATCTATTCAGTCCTAACAATTAACTATTACAAAAAGTAAAAAATTACTTGATAAAGTTCTTCAAAATAACCTCAAAAAAGACAGATAGTTTTCACAAGTCATTAAAATGTCAGAAGAAAGCAGAAAGGACATTCAAGCACCGCCTTCACCTTCGGAGTCGATCAGAGTTGGATCTAGCTGAGCAGCAGCCAATTTTTCCTTACCACACTCCCGGCAATCTTCATATCCTTCGTAATATACCTTCAGAATCTCTGCGCCAAGCTCGTCAGACGCACGATAGTTCGCCTGTATCTGTTTACGCAGTTCTTCGATCAGAGGAGGATCTCGTTCTTCAAGTACCTTTATCTTGCCACGAAGTTTGCGACGTTTGGCCCTATGGATTTTTCTATCACCCCGAGCCTTCGTCTGGACTTCGCCGAGTTGTATTGACAGGTTTTGATTTGTTGCAGCAAGACCCTCATTGGTAGTCTTCAGGGCTTCGATTTCTGCAACAAATCTAATATTCATATTGGCCAATTTCTGTTCACTAGTTTTTGTCGTCTTCAGCTCTTCTCTGACCGAGCTTAGCACCTCGTAGGTTTCCCTCAGATCCCCCTTGGTTTGGGCCAACTCCCTCTGAAGGCTTTCATTGACATGAAGATTGGCTTCATGTTCATTTCTCTCCCGAACCAATGTAGCTTTCAACAGGTTGTTCTCCCTTCGCAGAGTCTCCTCATCGGATTCGGCATTTATATGTCTGGGACGTAAACGTTCGAAGACTGCATTTGCTTGCACATATGTGACGATATCCAGTTAATCTCAGATATTTAAACGAGAAAAGAAATATTTAACCAAGAAAATTGTCATTTACCTTTGCTAGATAACTCATGCCTTCATCAAGAAAATTCCCGTTCGTATGGTTATCGAATCGGCGATCGTCAGTCTCTTGAACGAAGGCATCGAAGAGCCGAAAAGGAAAATTCACGTTGTATCGGGGCCACAAGGTCGGCATTCCCGTAGCCTCTTCATGGAATTTTTGTGATGAAGGCCTTGGAGGGGAAGGCATAGGTTGATCACAAGGAGGAGAGGGATCTGTATATATATTTTCTAGGGAGGGAGATCGAGCCGGGGACGGGACGCTGTCAGAAGGTTGCTTTCTCTTTCGAGATGGTGTTACAATGGGTTCAGTTCGCTCTTCCTCAGTAGTGGTTCGAGTCTCCATTTGGGTTATTGGGGGGAGAACACTCGAAGAAGGTACCCTAAGCTCGTCGGAGGTTAAGGGGGTAACTTGGGTTTTCAACTTCTTGATCCGAATAAGTTGCCTTCGATCGCCTGCAGGTAGATCTAACAAACTTTTTCGGGCCGACAGAGTCGAGTCGACAATTGGCGGAATTGGGCCGACGACTGGTGGCGTTGGATCGACAATTGGTGGTATTGGATCAATAGCTGAGGGTGTTGGATTGACAGTTGGTTCAGTTTTCGAAAGGGCTTCGGAGTCAGATGGGATAAAAATTGGTCGAGGTCCTCGGGTGGCTCTTTTCTTTCGACGAGATCGAAGGACTTCTTCTAGGATAATAGGTTCATCATCCGCGGGTGCTTGGATTGGGGGCTCAGTAATGTGAGTTTCAACAGTTGGTATCTCAGTGGGGGGGCTTGAACTTGGAAGAGGCTTCCGGATGTGGAGGGTCGACATCGACCTTTGCAGTTTTTCCGGCTATGTTACCTTCGGAAGGGACTTCCTGTTGGGATGATTCGGCGGTAACTTCTACGAACTTCCCAGCTAGAAAATCCTCCAACTCCTTCAACTCTGAAGACGATGGTTTGATCAAAGTTACTGCAGAAGATTAACAGTTTTACATCAAAATCAATACCAGCAATTTTCAAAATATTGATAAAGTAAATCCATACTTACATTTGTGGTCGTATAACCACGCTTGCTTGGAAAGAAGTCCGTATTTCCATTCTTCCTTCGGGAAGTTGTCAAACAGTTCTATCATTTTAACCTCGCGTTCTTCGGAAATGTCTCCAAAATCGGCAGAGATCTTCTCATCAGTGGCCCAGTTCGGTAAGGAGGAAATTTCAGGTCCCTTGACGTAAAACCATTTTTCATGCCATCCCCTATTACTAGAAGGGGTGTTAACCAACGAACGTCTCTCGAATTTCTCCACTGTCTTCGAGGAATGTTTGCTTATGGCCTTGAATTCTTTCTCTCTGGATTGACCGATCTTGTATACTGTGAAGTAGAAGTCGAATGTAGGCTCTATACCTAACTCATGACAGAAAGCGATGAATGCTAGGATATGAATATAAGAATTCGGCACCAATTGGGCGAACCCAACACCCAGAACCCCTAAGAGGGTCACTATGAAAGCATGGAGAGGAAATCGAACTCCCTTCTCCAGGATGGTCACCGGAGCAGCCGTCCATCCTTCAGGACGTTGGTACATTCGCTCTTCAGATCGGGGAGCTCTCACCAGATGGGTATCCGGAATATGGCAGCGAGTTCGAATCCTCTTCAGATCAACCTCTGTGATTGTCGACGGAATATTGGCATGTGCATATCGTTCCTTTCTCCTATAGAATGCGGAAAGGTTGGAAAGGAGCTTCATTACCGGATCCTTACTAGAAATTGCAATTGTCGGATGGGAGGATGAGGCTTCTTTGCCGGAGTTTGGGTTTGGTGGAATGGCCGTAATAGGAGTCGCCCGAATTGGAGAATTTTGACTAGTGCTAGGGGTTGCCATTGATCGTATTTTGCAGAGAAGGTGAAGAAAGCTATGGAAGGAAGAAAAGAGCTCAAAGGTCTGAAATTCAAATTGGTAGGTAAAACTGTCAAATTTGGTAAAGTTTACCTTTTATACTGACGATTACACGAATTATGAAGGCGACACATTTAATTTCTGGCAATGATAAGAATTCGAATGGGGAGCGTCCGGGTTAATCCTTAGATATTTTATCAGATTGGGCCTCTCAGATTGGGCCTCTCGTTTGGACTTCCGGTTTTCAGCCTATCTTTTTCAAATTTAATCCTTAACTGTTTGTGCCTTTTACGTTGGACATCCGGACATCCTCTGCTTTATCTTATGGATCAAATCGGGTATATCTTAGTTACCCCTTATCATGGATCATTTATAGTTTTCTATTAAAAAATTCTGTTTAATAAAAAATTAGGGGGCAATGTTGGGTCATGATATTTCTCATATTGGGCCTTATGGATTGGGTTTAATTATCCAATTAGTCTATTGGGTCTCCCCTATTGGGTTTTGAAGATTGGGCCTAATTTTCACATTTTATCTCCTTAATATTAGGCCGGGTCAATGGATTGGTCCATTAGATCTTTTAATATCTAAGTCTTTGACTTGTAATGATAAAAGGAGATGACTATTGACCAAAAGTCTAAAAATCATTAATGTGGATGGGATTTTATCCGGCCGGCGGCATGCACAGTGGAAAAAAGGTGACAACCTGCATGAATCCGGCTGAGATCAGTGAGGGGTAGGGAGCTGTGTCAGATAAGAGTTTGTGGCATGGTAAACCAGGCAAGAGAGTATAACCTAGCAAGGAAGTCTCTAAGAAAAGGTACGCATACACACGACTCACGATTTTTATCTCTCTAGAGACACTAGATATTTTATCCTCCATTGTTAAACCTTGAACGACCTGTACTGACTCTCACGCCGGAGCTATCCCCCGACGATCTAGCCGTCAAGCTTTTGGTGTTTACTGTGCAGGATTAGGGCGTCTTACGTGATTGGGACGTCACCAAAGATCTTGGCGTTAATAATTATAAACATGTTTAAAATAAGGCTATTAAACACTTTTTAAAGTTAATTATAAATAAATTTGATCTTTTTATAAGTTATTCTAAATACCCTCGTAAGCTTCAATTTTGTGAGTTAAATAATTAGCATTTAAATAAATAGAAACTAAATAGTAATATTAGGGTTTTTAAAAGATTTTCTCATAAAAAAATAAAATTATTTATATGACGTTTCATTAACATTATTTAATTAAATAAAACCGTATAAGTAATTAATGTATAACAAATAATAACAAATCACTTGATAATATTAAATTAAAACCCAATAATTACTCGAAACAAAATGGGGTTGCATTATTTTTCAATGCTTTTCCATCTACAGAGTATCAAACCCCAAAGAATCTAATCCATCTCTCTTTTTTCCATCCAAATTTCCCCCCAAATCCATTTTCTCACTCCTCACACTCCCCGGAGCTATGAACTCCGCCGTCTTCCTCCTCTCTCCTCCACTTCCCTTCATCCCTCAAAAGCTCCCCACCGTATCACCTAAACTCTCACCACACCAAATCCCCTCCCTCACCCATCGGCACCTCAAGCCCAAGCTCAAAACTTCTCGACCCGACTTCAGAATTTGGGCGGACGACGGCGACGCCGATGGAGGCGATTCCGACTACGACATGGACGAGGACGAGGGTGATGAAGTTGATAACAAGAAGGATTACGACGTCGAGTATGAACCTCTAGTCGACGGCGACGATATTGCTATGATTCATAGCAAGAGTTTTGTGTCCACTCGGGGTTGGGACTCGGAGATGATTGTGGATTATAGGATTAATGAGGATGAGTTTCATAAAATAAGTTTGCTTGATTGTGACTTCTTTATTCGGAAGCCTCCGGATCCTGATAATAATGTCTATGATTTTAGAGAGGTGAATTTCTTTCTCTTTAAAAATTATCTCATGTATGAATACTTGTTTTAATCCTATACAGATGGTTTATCACCTTAGACTCACTATTAATTTCTTATATGCTCAAATTTTGGACTTTTGTATGTTATAATTTTGTAGAATTAGGGTGTCTTTGGTAGTGTACAGGTGTTGTTCTAATTCTATACAACCTCTCTCTCACATAGAAACACAGACTAAATTTTAAAATTGATCTGAATTTATTTGATATTGATTAACCCAAGGGTTAATATTGTAAACTACTTAAAAAATATTACTAAGTACGAAATTGTTATTTCGTATATAAAAATAAATTTACATCACAATGTGTATGTCAAGATTTCAAAAATTAACTAGGATCTAAGTTAAGTGAGAATCTTTTTGTGGAACCGAGAGAGTATTACAGTAGTATTGTATTCGTAAAGACATAATATGTCTTGAAGCATTGTTGGTTCCTCAGGCACACTGTTGTAGTCATAAATATACTTATTTTGGATTCATTCTCCTTCCCTGGGGATGCATTAATCTATCAAAGAAGAAGAAGAAGAAGAAAAAAAAAAAAACTCTAGTTTTGGATGGTGATGAATTAGAGTGTCTATACATAATGGAGGGCCGCTGCCAATCCCTATCAAAGTATGATATTGAAATCCTTGGAAATGCATAATTCTCTCCGTCTCAGATAAAAGATCAAAATCACAAATAGCTGTCCTTTAAAGTTCTAGCTGTGTAGTTGTCACGGCGCCAAGGCGGAACACGACGGTAGTTGACCTCCAGGGCGCCTAGGCAATAAGACGTCCGTCATGGCATCCTTATGGCAGCAAGTTGTTAACAATATGCAATTTATACATTATTTATTTTATTTCAAAAGTATATTGCACAATAAAATTATATATACACTAAAACTCAAAACATAATAACTAACACTATGAAAAAGTCTCCACTCTCTACTCTACTCTGTTTCTAGTCATAATTCAAGCAAAGTAATCAACTACGAAGTCATTTTCGTCTCCCTCAAAAGCATTACTTTCATTCAAAAGAGTATAGTCATGGGTTAGATTAAGGTCATGGGTTGAGTGTCTTGGGTAATTGAAAAAGTTCATGGGTTATAATGGGTCATGTTAAAAAATGACTTAATCACATTACTTGGGTTCACTACCAATGCGTGAGCCTTGGCGTTCAAGGCGTTGCCTTGCCCTTCTCCAACGCCAGGACGCCTAGTCGTCGCCTAGGCGACACCATGACTACTATGTTTCTCACCATTGTTCCCGTAAGATTGGAAACTTCCACATCACCACAACATCATATAGGCTATTGTTTTCTAGAGCAGACCTGGTACTTATAAATATATTAATTTTGGATTTCCTTAGTGTATGTTGATGATTTAGGCCATATCTTTTTATTGTGTTGTAGATGTATGTTATTAATACATGCTTATCATGGGAGGGGGAGGGGGAGGGGGAGGGGGAGGGGGAGGGGGAGGGGGGAGATTAGTTACAATACATATATTTCACTGCTCACTCACTCGGTTATTCATTTTATCTCCCTCTTCCATGAACAAATATAAAGATACATACATGGACTGGATATATTTACCATACCTGTTCCAGCATTTGAGAACTTAAATGCCAATCTTACAATTTATTTAGAATCGTTACCGATATTTCTGACAAACTGCAGTACTTTTAACAGTGTTTTAAAAATTCCCGCCTAGCTCCGCCTAGGCGCTAGACCCCACTTTAGCGCCTCGCCTAGGCGCTAGGCCCCCCTAGCGCTTCACTTAGGCCCAAAGCGGCAAAAAAAGCCCTTCAGGAAATTAGGCGGCGACTAGGTGGGGTTTAGACGGAGAGGTTTTTTTTATTCTAATAACTACCCAAATTAAATCTTGATATATTTATTTTTCTTATGATTTACCATATTCATAATACAGGTTGTAGCATATCAAATCACAACAAGAAGTGAACAATATCAAGTCAAAATGGATAATTTTATTATAGTTGTAATTTTTTGAACTTGTACCAACTTCAAATTATATAAATGATGATACATTTGTAATATTTTGTTTAATTCAATATAATTCTTAAATTTATGTTTAGTTTCTTAAGTTTTAATATTGAATTAAATTATTGAAATTTTAAATTTTATTATTTAATAGCAATCTTGTTTATGAATAAAACTAATACGTTAAAAATATGTTTGAACTTTGAACAATTGCATGTTTGTGTTTGAATTTTGACATTAGCAATATGGGTATGTGTTTGAACTTTAAGCAAAGACCTTTATTATCTTTATTATAGATTGTTTTGCTTTATATTATTGTTTTGTTTGGATAAATGTAAGATAAAATATTAAAATTGGCTTAAAATAAAAAATTCCGCCTAGGCCCCCTAGGCGCTAGGCTCCCACTGGCCGCCCCCCGACTCCCGTCTAGTACCTTTTAGAACATTGACTTTTAAACACACTAATTTGGAACTTTTGCATGTGACTGTTGATGAATTGGGTTTTGTTTGGTAATTTGTAGATGTATGTAACCCCACCTGATACTGATATTTACGCAATTCCAAGGGTCTTGGCACCAATGCCACAGAAGGTATAATTACTTTACTGTCTACTGATTAGCATAGAGGATTAATAGATTATATATGTCAACTATTTTTTTTTGGTTATTTGATATGTTGGTAATGCTGAACATTTTGTAGAAAAATCTTCATGTAGAACATTATGTCCTTCGTTTTAAACAATATATATATATATATATATATATATATATATATATATATTTAATTTTATTTACTTGTGTTTTGCATATTATTGAATTTGCAGTATATTCGATGTGCAATGAGTGATTATGGATGCTATAATGTTACGGAGCCACCCATTGATGCACCTAGAGATCCCATGTATAAATCAGAGAGGGAGATTTCAAAGGTTCGCAAGAACTTGATATTATACTACAACGCTTCTTCTCTACTTGTCTTTTTGAAATTTGTTACTATGTTATACAGATATCAAGCTTTGCAATCTCATAAAGCTTAAAAGTTATATAGTTGTATTAAGTTTTTTCATGAGACTGTTAAGTTGATAGATTCTACTTGTGCAAGTATGTAACTCATATATCAAGCTCTGCCATCCCAATAAGCATAAGGACGACACTTAAATTATCTTTTGAGAGTTATTTGATTAATTGGTCCGACTCAAGTACTCTATCTGTCTCTGCTTCGTTTGCTCTTGTAATATTTTTGAAAAGCAGGAATCGAGTTGCTTTTGGTAAACAAGGATGGTGCTCATTAGCTTAAGTGAAAGTGAGACTTTCTTTGCAACATAGGATTCAGGGTAGAGTTTTGAAATTAAGCCATGAAATGACTCTTTATTCTTTAATGAAATAAATCTTCACTTACTAATTGTACTAGGTTCAAAGAGAAAAGGTCAAGGTTAGGAATCAGAGTTTATGGATGTACAAGGTGTAAGGTTCTACCTGTGAGTCAGGCAAATAACATCTTTTCTTAATCATTTGTATATATTTAGAAAAGCAATACATATTCCAACTTGGAAGCCTGTTCACATAGTAAGTATTACCGGACAATAGAACTTATTCACTTGCAACACTATACTGCATTATAATGAAAGTGTGCGACGTTTTTTACCTTTTCATATGCAAATTTAAACATGCTTAATAGTTTGGTAGCAACAATTGTGAACATTTGATCTGATTCTCACGAAATGTAGTTCAAAGATTTAAAGTTTGACTATTCTCAATGACTATGAAGAAATTAAGATTATGTGCATCTTTTTGTACTGGTACATATAAATCATGTTTATTCTATGGAAAAACTTGTAACCTTGTATGAAGTAGCTAAACCATGCATCTTTCTTTTACGTATATAACAGCTGGATAGTCAATTGGTAGGTGGTACACATATATGCTTTTGGAAAGGTTGTGGTATGGTTGGATGTATATAAAATCTGAAATTTTAGCATAGAGGTATATATCAACTATTCGTCTGCATGCAACTATTTATGAGGGTAAAAAATCAAATTGGTAACTGTCAGCTCGGGTTTGTATTTGAGGACTTCTTTTTTTAATTTAAAACATTTGGTCTGTACTTTGTCTTCTGGGACTGGCCTCTAATTACCCACTGTAGGATGCACTTTTAGCCTTGTGCTACCATTTATTAGGAGGTAATTCGCTCAAGGAATGTGACGGAGGTTCTCCCCATTTCCTCTCCATCTGTTTGCGTTCCCCAAGTGATTCTTGAACCCACCTTCTTGTGCTGTAGTTTTTGAAAATAACTTGTAATCTGCTTGTCCTCGGTGAGTGGTGTAAACTTAAAGAGAAAAAAGGGAAGAACATTTCCCTTTTCTCCTGCTTCTGGTGGGGGAGGAATGTCTGTTGAAAGAAGACATTGCGTAGCTTGGATCATCAGTCATTATTGTTCTCCATTGTGTTTATCTAGATTCTATGGTCATTCTGTTTTCTCACATTGAAATTTCAAAAGGTGGAAGCCATGTTTTTTTGTAAGAGTATATGATATAAAAATGTTTTCAATTCATCTTTACATGACATGTACCCATTTATAACTTCATGATACATTTTGGGAGCCATTTAACTAGGTTGTTTCTATTGCAGGTTTTTTTGACCAAACACTATAGGAATAGACGCTTGGGGGATCCGGAGTTTGTCTTAGATTTTGAGGAGATTTATGTTATTGATTCGAAGACAAAGTCAATTACCAGAGCCAGAGTTGTGGTAAGGAGCAGTGATGATTTTGAATCAGTTGTTTATTTATTCTGTTCTTTTCTGCATATTCTTTTAAATGAATCTTATTGTGATGCTGCTTGAAATATCTTATTATTTAGTTTCTCATAGCAATAGCTTTTAGGTAGTTCAAGAAAAACCTCTGTTAATCCTTTTGGAGTGTCTTTAATTTTGAAAAAAGCAGAAGTCAAAAGTCCAAACACTTGAAACCTCAATTGTTCTGGGACTGGGAGTTCATCAGGCTCGCATTGAACTTACTTCTAGTTTTATAGTAACTTTTGATGTGCTATTTTAAACTAACGATTGAGTGAGATGTTTTATCTTTGTCAGATATCGCGTTTGTACTTTGTTTCTTACATGAGTCCCCACCCCACCCCACCCCCCAAAAATGAACATGGTTAGTTCCCAAACACTATGTTTGACCACCCTTACCCACTATTCATTCAAACAACTGTAGGCTAATCTATAAAATCAGTAGCTCAAAAGACCTTTGCAAACGGATTACAAAATATAGATACAACTAAAAATTCCCATGTTATGCTAATCTATTCTTCTCGAGTATCTCAGCTTGGGAAGTAAAATTGGACAGCATGTTTACAGAATTTTTGGAATGTTCATTGAACTTACTCCCAAGTTCTACCTTCTACCATTTCCTCGACTCAAGTTCATAAAAAGTTGAAGCTTCAATCTTTCAAGTGTTTGCACAGGAATGTATCTGAATTTTGAAAAAACGTTGTATATGTATTTTCTTTTCACTGAGAGGTCAAACTAGTTTATAGAATACAGCAAGGAGGTTTGTTGACACCTAGAGGAAATTATGTTATGCGATGCTTGTCTATATTCTAGCAAACAGAGTTGCTAATCTTTAAAATGATTCTGCTGCTTATTCGTTTAAGCGTTTATTGAGATAATTCATCATGTTAATAATTTACCCCCCCCCTCCTCTCTCTCTCTCTCTCTCTTATATACACATGTAAACTTCTTGATTTCAGGAATGAGTAGCCTTCTATCCTTCCTTTAGTTCTAGAGTGAATTCAGGAGTTACAGTTACAGTGCATTGTTATTTTTAAAATAGGTAACAGTTCCGGAAGGAAGAAACAGGGATAGAAAGAACGACTTGCTTGTCATTCGTGATAACGGGAACTCCTTCAAAATCATACCGTCTGTGAGTTTTTGTGGAAAACACTTTTTTTGTCGTTTTATTTTTATCTTATGGCTGTTTTATAGGCTGATCCATTACCATTTTGTTTACTCTATAGAGCGAAAGAGATGATCCCACCACTGTGATTGAGAAGGAAGAGTGGGACAAAACCAGACAGGATATGGAGAGACACCTTAGAAAGCTACGGGACTTCAGCGTGTCAAATTGGTTTTAGACTTTAAAGTCAATTCCTTCCTGGTTTCAAAATTTTGTAGATTACTTCCAGAAGAGATTCGTTTTGAGACGTGGTGAAACTGTTTTCAGCATATATCATGTATTCACAACCGGAAGGAAGCATATTAGTTCTCTTGGAAAGGTCTCGTTTCACTCTAGCTTTTTCCATCGGTTTGATACTGAATACATTTGTGGATGGCTTCATAATATTCATGTGTTTTTCCATGCAGCTATGCTGTTAGAATCTGGAAGTGCACTTTCAGGGGGGGAATTTATGTCCTTATATAGCTGCAGGTAACAGGCTATAGTTTAGTTTACATTCTGAATTAAGATTTGTGCTACCAAGATTGTAATGACAAGGTTATGAATTCATTCCATTGCTTGTAAAGATGATACAAAACTCACAATTACCAAACACTATTGTAGTATCGTATGAGCTTCAAACCCCAGAGAAAATGAAGTTGAGCTTCAAGTGGTATATGACCCGTCGGAACAACGACCTGACCATTTCAAGTAGCAATCAAAACTAGCACAGCATAACCTAGAACCAAGTACATAGCATGGACCAATGTTTGTTTCCTGTTTGATTAGTTTGACCGTTTCACTCTAAATATACTGAAAATTCTTTCCTTCTAATAATCACTATTTTTTTGGGCCTAAATTTAATTCACTTTCTTGACATCTTTTCCATTGAATTTTATTTCAGTTCGATGGTTAAGGTTGGGTTAGTCAATGTTTACGGCTAGCTATCACACCTAAACCCTAGCTCAATAAGACCCTAACAAACTTCAAGGTCCTAAATAAGTATTCTCTTCCTTAGATATACAATTTTAACTTTTTAAATTACGCATATAATTTAACTTTTTAGGTCAAATGACGGTATAAATTTATTAATTTTAATTGATATAATTATTATAATTATATAGTATATAACAAAAATTATTAATTTCAAAATTTATTTCATTCTAAACTTTTATAAATTAATATCGTCGTTTGACTTTAAAAATCAAATTATATCTTTAATTTTGTAACGGATGGATGGAGTATAAACTTAGCTAACATGCAAATCTATTCTTACTTCAGTTCTAAGTTTAGTCGTGTGACTTATATGTCCCTTGATTAGGGGTGTAAACGAGTTGAACTAAAATAAATGGAGAGTTACTTGGATTTAACTTGGAAAGTATTTTTTTTTGCTCGAATTCGATCTAAATTCAAATTGTATTTGAAAAATTCTACTCATATTCGAATTGGCTTGAATATTTATTATTCAAATTCGATCCGATTCGGAACGAATTATATCCAAACTACTCACGAACTTCGAATTCAAGTTCGAATTCGAGTCTTCACATATTAAGTAACTTTATAATACATAATTACCAATTGAACTTATTATTTTATTTAGAAATTAGAAAATATTTTTAAATTACACTTTACAAATAAAAAAATACAATTTAAAACAAAAAATAATAACTATTTATTCTAATTTTATTAAATTGTGCATATATTATAAGGGAATGTATCGAGTATCTATTTAAATATGAATCAATCGAATATGTATCGAATCATGATCAACAATTCAAATAGTTTGAATCCTAAACGACCCGAGTATAATTTTACTAAGATTCTACTTGTATTTTTATTCAAACTGTTTTTTTGCTCAAATTTGGATCATATTATTAACGAATCTAAGTTTCGTTCATATTTTTTCGAATGAAGTCCGAACTGTTTGGTTCGATTTAGAGCTTGCCGCCGACGTTACTCAATTAATAATGATAATGACTTTGTAGAAGTTATTTTTATTTAACATTTATTTGAATATTTGTATTTAATTATGGAATTTTTTCTTTGATTAAATTTATCTTGCATATTTTTATTCATGGTTCAATGGTTATAATTAATATAAGGGTAAATACGTAAAAGTGATATTTTTCTTTTCTTTTCATTAGAACTCAAAAACGCAAGAAAAGAAAATTTTAAATTTTATATTCTTTTCTATTAAAAACTTAGAAACAACACAAAGGAAATTTCAAGTTTTCTATTCTTTTCTTTTCTCTTCAAAACTCAGAAACAGAGTGTAAAAGCCTAGTTAGTCCCATCATGTCTTATTATAAGTTTATAATAAATTAATAAAGTTGAAATATATATATATATATATATAAAATAATTTATCACCTAAAACCCACATGTCACTCAATCCATTCGTTAAATTTAAGAAGTTGGGTATGAATAAATATCACCCATTAAAAGCGGGTCTTTTTGACCCGATCCATTTAAACCTAGCCTGTAACAACCCTAACCCGCGTGTACCATTAGTTGATATTTTATATTATTTTTATTTAAATTTTCTCCAATTAATATCCACTCATAAATTAACTCTAACTTTTTCGTCTTCTCCTTATAATTAGCCTATCCATTCTGCATATAGACAGTAGAAGTGTAACCATAGTGTACGGGAGAGATAATAATATTCTATTTTGTAAATAATTTAACTTTTTTATGAAATTTTTATTGTTTTGAAACAAGTTAATTAAGTTTTACTGTTTAGAATATTTAAAATTTTTAAATTTTATTATTCAAAAGAATTTAAAATAATTTTCGTGTTAATGTTTTTTGTTTAAGAATATTTAAAAATTATATGTAATAGAAGAAAAGAATAAACTCGCAGGTCACCCAACCCATTAATGTATAGGTTAGGGTCTATGAATGTATGACCCATTAAAAAAAGGGCTTTTTGACCTAGACCAAAAAAATTCGGTCTGTAACAATCCAGTTCACGCGTGACCCAACCCACCTGTTTGTCAAGTTTAATGGGAGTCTCATTTAATTTTTTATTTTATTTTATTTTATTTTATTTAAGTTTGTTAATTAATTAGGAAATTCTTTAACAAAATTTTTCTTTTGATATATTTTTTTATTTTTAAAAGATCATCAAACAAACTTTTAAAAGAATGATATTTAACGCACTTACACCATGTTTAGGGCAACATACAATTTTACATAGTACAAATGTGTAATAATGATAGAAGTTGCATTGGAAATATTAGTTACCCGAATTTATGTCTAATTGAGATAAGCCTAAATATAGGTGATGACGACTTAGTCCTCGGATCGGGTCTTCAATTATAAATATGAAACGGCTGAGGTAGCCGCGAAGCGCATAGGGTGTGAGAATTAATGAACAGAGACATAAATAATCAGTTTGAGTTTATTTTTTAAGTATAAAAAGTATCTCACATCTCTTTATTTTTTTTTTATCACTATTTATAGTCTCACACATCTTGTTCTACTGGAGGTGTCCCATCAGATACCAAGGTATGGGCATGGTTAAGGGTGTAAAAGAGTTGAATTGAACCGAACAAAGAGTTACTTGAAACGTTAAATTTATACTCGAATTTGAATTGTATTTGAAAAATTATACTCACATTCGACTCCAATATTTATTACTCGAATTCGATCCGACTCGGATCGAATTATATTCAAACTACTTGTGAGCTTCAAATTCAAGCTCGAATTCGAATCTCTACATAATAACTAACTTTATAATAAACATAATTATAAATTAAATTTATTATTTTAATTAGAAATGAGAAAATATATTTATTATTACACTTTAAATATAAAATCATAATTAAAATTAAAAATAAAACAAAATAATAATTAATTATCCTAATTTATTTAATTTTGTATATATTATAAACGAATGTATTGAGTATCTAATATATCGAATATGTATTAATCGAGTATATATTTAATCACAATCGAGAATTCGAGTAGTTTGAATATTAAACGAGTCGAGAATAAACTTGCTCAAATTCTACTCGTATCTTTATTGGAACTATTTTTTATGCTCAGATTTAGATCATATTATTAGGGAATTCGAGTTGTTTTTATTTTTTTAAATCGAGCCTGAATCGAGCATAGTTCGATTTATAGCCTTAGGCATGGTAGCCTTAGGCATGGTATATAGACTTTGTAGACAACGTCTCATCACTTGACTTTTACATCGTTCGAGATACGACTATGTGAGACCCTTATTGAAAAGACCCTCCAAGCTTCCCAAACACGCTTCGCTCGAGCTATTGAGCGGATCAAACCAAACGGTTCTTGAGCGGATCAGGCCAAACAATTCTTGGGTCTGCACTGACAGAATGTGAGTTGGGTCTCTCGAGCTATATCCTAACAATAGGCAAAAACAAAATCGAAAGGTCAAAGATGAAAGTTCATTACAAAATAAGATTCATTAATTACTGGACATGTATTTAGATTGTAGAGTAATTAAGTACATGTTTTAGAGGGAGATACAGAGATAGTCCAAAGGTTAATAAGGAAGTTGGCTAGGTTTTGTCAAAACCCATAAACAAACAATCCTTCTGAACTCCTTCAAGAATTTCATGTCTTCCAACCTATAATAGAATGAAATTTATTATTCTTTTTTCTTTTTTTAAAAAAAACTACAATTAAAGCTACCCTTCATCACGTTCCTCCCTCTTATTTTCACTTTATCTCTCTCCTTATCTTCACATTCTGAAACAAAGAGAAGAAGAAATTAAAAAAAAAAGGAAAAAGAGGGATCAATCAAATCATGGGGATCAGAGGAAAGATAAAAATCAGGAGAATAGAGAACACAAGTAACAGGCAGGTGACATACTCCAAGAGAAGAAAAGGGCTCATCAACAAAGCTAAGGAGATCACTGTTCTTTGTGATGCTCATGTCTCTCTCCTTATCTTTTCTACTAATTCTAACTAAATGCATACTACTGCAGCCCTTCTACTAGGGGTGTGTGTGTATATATATATATATAAACATGTAGAATTACTTTTCCTTGATTAAATATTTTAAGCTAAATAATAGTCTCGAATTTGTATGGATTTTTTTATGTGATTTGTTTAATATGTAGTTTAATTCAAATGTTGGATCGGTACCATCGGCACTCTGGGAAGAGGTTGTGGGATCTCTCTCTCTCTCCTCTCTTTTAGTAGTATTTTTAGTAAATTTAGTGTGTTAAAATATATGAGAAAATACGGATCCGATCACTTCATAACTTCATGGTAAGTTGGTCAATTGATCAATACAGTGCTAACATCCTCCCGACTTACGTGTCGACACTGTATTGGTCAATTGACCAAAATTAATTTCATGCTAACCACTCCACAAAATACATGCATATACGAGAAGTTATATCTATCCATATATCTAGCAGATCTGGTAGTAAAATGTTATTCTGCCTCTCCTCCATTTCCTTGCAAAAATCTGCAACTATATACTACTACTAGTTTCTTAGCACAAAAGAAGCAAGTCTAGGTTTGTACTCTCTCCATTCTTTAATATAGGTCATTTTAGGGTTGTGCACAAGTATTAAGAAAATGATTGTATAACATAAACTATAATATCAATTGTTTATATTGTAATTGTATTAGAATAAAATATTGTTATTTATTAAAGAGAAAATAGTTAGAGAATCTAAATTACATTTAATACTTGAGATAATATTGGAAACTAAGCAATTAATGCTTACTTAAAATTTTTAAACGACTTGTATTAAAGAATAAAATTATTTCTCTAAAACGACTTATATTAAAGAACAGTGGGAGTAATAAATTTCCTAGAATACATAAATTCATTAATTATATATGTACTCTCTCTCTTAACCTGGTTCTTAGTTTTATTATTTGGTCACTGAATAATTATCATGCACAAGTTCCATGAAACTGATCATATGTAAAAACATATTAATAATGTTATCTCTCCTGCTCCTAGTAGACACATTAATTAATTATTTATGTATTTATATTAGTAGTTTACAAACTAGTATGTCGTTGTGTCTTCTCATAATAAAAGTCGACATATTTTTGTCAGAAGGACTTGTTTTAATATATGTATAGGTAATTAGTTGTTTCATCAATTGTTATAAATTTAATCATAATTAATAAATGACAACTTGATGCTTTCAATAAATGGAAAAAAAATCACAGAATCTTAGCAATGAAATTGATAGAATCAAGAAAGAGAATGACAACATGCAAATTGATCTCAGGTAATTAAATTATACTCCCTCCGTCCCAGGATAAAAATTTTGGTAGACTTTTCATCCATATTAAGAAGATGAATAAAATGATAAAATTGTCCATAATAATATCATTAAATATGGAGAGAGAATTAGAATAAGAAAAGTATGAGATATTTAATGTTACGGGTATAATAGGAAAATATGTGTAAAAATTTGGTTATTAAAGGAAAATAGACATTTAACACGGGACTACCTAAAATAGTAATAAGGACTTTTATCATGGGACGGACGGAGTAGTACATTTTAATTTCTTTGGATCTCTCTCTCTCTCTTCTCTCTCTCTCTCTCTCTCTCTCTCTCTCTATATATATATATATATATATATATATATATATATATATATATATATATATATATATATTGTGTTTTTAGTTATACATCTATAATAACATTACTATAATTAACTTCTTTAATTTGCAGGCACTTGAATGGGGAAGATATCACTTCATTGAATCACAAAGAACTCTTGGCAGCCATCGAAGATGCCAGTAGAAATAAATTGCATTTTTTAAATTACTTTGAATTTATCAGAAACAATAAGCAACACATTTATAATTTTCTTAATTTAATTTATTTTGCCATCTTTTTATATAGGGGGGAATCTTCATATAAGATGATGGAGAAAAATGTAAGTACAAATCAAACAACTTTAATTTGTTCATTGCATTCTACGCTCTTTTTACCTTACAAATTTGGCTAACATGCATATGCGTATACAAATATGTTAGTTAGTAATATTTTTTTATTTAGCTTACAATAATTATAGTTACTTGTTTTAAAATTAAATATATTTGTATCAATATTAAATTTTAGAATTTTATAAATTGACTTAAAAAAATCAAAATGCATATTTAATTTTAGATTTTAAAAAATCAAAATGCATTTTTAATTATGAATGTTTTAACATTTGAAATATGTTACTCATGAATGTTTCAACATTACTCGAACAATTACAATTCAATTAGAAATATTTTTAGCCACAACAAAAACTTTAAAAGTACTTATAATTAAAATTGTCTATTATATTTTTAGGAACTTGCATATATAACTTCTAAAATATATACATAATATATAAGAGGTGCGGTGCAGTTTGAGAGGTGCGGGAGCCTTCCAAAACCGTACCCAAACCGCATATGCGGTTTTATAATCATTATAAAAATGTCACATATTCCGGAACTGTTGGTGCAGCTCAATTGATGCAGTTTGGTCGGTTTTTGATACGATTTCGTGGCCAATTTTGGTTCCTTGTTCAGCCCCTATCTAGGAGGCTTGCAAAAGAAGATTGGTGTATTTGGGTTACACTTTTTCTTTTTCTTTTTTTTTTCTTTCTTTTACTCTTTTGCCCCCTACAACCTTAGATATATTACTATTTTGTCTTTTATAATATCAAATTTTTACATCTTTCTATTTACTCCTCTAAATTTTATAAAATTTCTATTTTACCCCACATAATTTATACACGTAGCTCGTGTGCGTCGGTCACTAGCTAGTAGTAGTATTAATTATGGGTAATTGTTGTTCAGGGACAGCGTCTGGAAGAGGAGAATAGCTAGGCATCTCCAGTACATCTACGTAAGTTCATCATCGTATGTATTGTGTAATCGTTTGTGCATGTTGTCAAATGTTTATTTTTCTTAATTAGTGTGACCACTAGGTTTTTTAATGAATTCGAATATACATGTATTTTTGAAACATTAGTATTGCGCACGGAGAATAAAATGGCAGAATTTAATTTGGTCTCATTAATTTCTTAATTAGCAATTAATTAAGTTCTAGCTAGTAAAAGTTGTATATATAAGGAAAACTGGCAAACGTAATTAGTAGTTTGTAAATAGTTTATTGCTAAGTGCTTGTGCCTATCTTAAATTTCATGCTCATGTTGGGTTAATACTTAATATATAGATTAACACCACAGATACATATTGTTTGGCATGGATATATAATATATTTACCATTTTCTTCTCCTTCTTCTCATAATTAACAAAATATATATATATATATATAGAGAGAGAGAGAGAGAAAAAAAAAATGTATATACACAGTTGTATAGTACACAGTTGGCTATGGCGACAATTTTTTGGGTTATAGCGATTTTCTTCTCCTTCTTCTCATAATTAACAAAATATATATATATATATAGAGAGAGAGAGAGAAAAAAAAAATGTATATACACAGTTGTATAGTACACAGTTGGCTATGGCGACAATTTTTTGGGTTATAGCGACGGTTAATTTCACCCGTCGTTATAGCTATCCTGGGCTACGGCGAAGGGTGAACCGTTGCCATAGCCCGACTGTGTAATACACAGTCGTGTATATACATATAGCCATATATATATATATATATGTGTATATATATATACGGTTCGGATCTTAAGCTCACCCCTTATCCAGCTCACCCGAGCTCACCCCTCCTTTAGCGACGGACCCGGCGACGGTTCGGTCATACAACCGTCGTCTATATTTTTAACGACGCTATATGTTGTCCGTCGCTAAAAGTATAGACGACGGTTGTATGACCGAACCGTCGACGGGTCCGTCGCTAAAGGGGGTGAGCTCGGGTGAGTTAGATAAGATGTGAGTTTAAGATCCGGACTATATATATATATATATATATATATATATATATATATATATATATATATATATATATATATAGTAGCTTGACCTTCTAATTACGTTTGTATAAGGTTTTAAAAGGATTGACAAATTAATCATTTCGTGCAAGTTTGGGTAAGTTATGGAAATGCATGTGTTTGCTTCCATGCAGTATTAACTTTTTAGTGCATCCGGTGCTCAAAATTAACAGTTAATTAAGGTACGTATATATAACATTTTGGTATTAAGAGGTAATTAATTTAAAGTATTTCTTTAATTTTATTATGGGTTGAAATTACATATAATAAGAAAAAGACGGCCAATTCGTTCAACATTTATAGGTAAATAATTTCTATGTCGACAAATTATTGAACAAGTTAAATTAAGACCAAAGTGGAAATTAATGTCATAAGATAAAATAAACTATAGTGAGATCATTAATTCTTAATTCTTACATATCTCATGCACATACATCACAACTGTAATCCAACACAAAAATTTTCACAATACATACTAGGACTCTAATCTATATATAAAATTATGAGATTATATATACAATTATATATGTGATGCTTGATTTTAATGGATTATTGTTAAAAAAATGGAATAAATAAAATAAAATAAATGTGAGACTGATTAATCTCCCATGGCTTGTCCCGTATCATACGCCATATATATCAAAATAAATAAATTATTGTTTTAAGTTACTCAAATTCATTTTTGAGATTAGATTATTTTTCCCTTCTCATTATATATCTTGTGAGCTAAACATTTGATTTTTGATTTGATGGTTAAGATTTGATTAATGTACCATGTTAAGTACCATCACTCAAACCCTAGACGTACGACAAGACCATCACAAACTTCAAACACACCCTAACTAGCTAGAAGCTCCTTCTGTTTACAGTTCAATCATGCATGTTCCCCATCACTCATTTACTCAATAAGTTGTGCACAAATATTAAAGAAATAATTGTATAATATTAAATACAATATCAAATGTCTATATTGCCTTTGTATTGGAAAAAGAGATTGTTATTTATTGGACAAAAAATAGTGAGAGAACCAAAATTATATTTAATATTTAGGTAATATTGAAAACTAAACCATTAATGCTTACTTGAAATTCTAAAACGTCATATATTAAGGGATAATTTTTTTTTTAAAAACGTCTTATATTAAGGGACGGAGGAAGTATTAATAACCTTAATATTCTCATTACAGTGATAAGGTGAAGGGACCTTAGGGTAAGAAAGTGCAACTAGGGTTAAGAAGGTGAAACAAAGTAGCAAACCCTAAAACAAACAGAAGATATTAGCAGGAGGTTTGACTTTGTCAAATGCCCATAAACAAACCCATCCTTTTTAAACTCTTTGAAAGTTTCTTGTTTTCCAACTCCTAATGGAAATTCCCCTCTGCACTTACTTTCCTGTTTCTCTCTCTTTCTTATATTTTTCAAAACGCAAAACTGTACCTCGAACTAATCACTTTCTTTTTCTATATTTATTAGAGGAAAAAATTATATTATCTTCGTTTCTAAAAGATTGTCATTTAAGATTTTTGCACATAGATTAAGAAAATAATTTAATACTATCATTTAATAATTAAAATATATTTGAAATTCCATCACTATCCCTTTATGGGAAATTAAAAACTATTACTAATATAATGGAGAGAATTTCTTGGGACAATGAGAAAAGGTAGAGTTATATAGAAAAGTAAATAATTTATTCTATTAGAAAGTTGTAAATGATAAATAATTTGGAACAATTTTTTTCTTTTAAAACGATAATTTTTTAAGAACGGAGGGAGTATCTTTTAAGGTATAATTAGCCGTCGAAATTAAACTGAACCAAAATGTATAGTTTTATACTACTAATTGTAACACGAAATAGCGATTTAATTGCTATATATTAATTAAAGTAAGGTATTACGAATCCAACTCATCTAAAAACTTAAGTTAATTATTAGATTGAGGGCCTGACAATATATGTTACGCTTAACATCAAATATTATATCTCCATAAAGTGATAAGCTCAGGGTATAGTTTTGTATTTTAGTCTCTATATTTGACTCTCCTGTCTTTATATTTTGCCAATCAAGAAAAGAAAAGAAAATTTAAGAGAGCAGAAAGGAAATGGGGAGAGGTAAGATAGAGATAAAGAGGATAGAAAACAGCAGCAACAGGCAGGTGACATATACAAAGAGGAGAAATGGGATCTTGAAGAAGGCTAAGGAGATCACTGTTCTTTGTGATGCTAAAGTTTCTGTTGTTATCTTTGGCTCTTCTGGCAAGATGCATGACTATTGCAGCCCTAACACCGAGTATATTTACATATCTAAACTAATTATATAAGATCTGTAACCCTTTTTTTATATATTTAAAAAATCCCTGTTTTCCATTTTTGTTTTCCTTAGGGTTTCTTAATTTGTTTTCCTACAAAAATAAAATCTTTTAATTTTATGGGCTTGTAATTTTTTGTGTTTAATTTTTCTTTCATGAATATATATGTATGTAGTTTAGTGCAGCAGCTGGATACCTACCAAAAGCTGTCTCATAAAAGGCTGTGGGATGCTAAGCATGAGGTTAGTTAATTGAATGGTTTCATATATTCTCTTTCTCTAGCTCTCTTTTTACCAATTTCTAATTACTTCCATGAAAGAATCTGAAATTTTAGCTTCTCCTTGTGTAAGATGAGAATGGGTTTTTTGCTAAAAATATGTCAAGTAACTTGAAACATTATTCCATGACCAGATCTACAAATAGCTAGGTTGGATATATATATATATATATATATATATATATATATATATATATATGTATATTGCACTTCTCTCCTTCTCTCTCTCTCTCTCTAGATCCCTCTTTCTCTCTCTTCCCCTATAAGTTTAAAGGATATAGAAAATGAAAACCTAGCTAAATGAGATGTTACATCCATATATGAACAGATCTAGGTTGTGTGTATATATATACACACACAAGCTGAGAAGCAATATATATTTACATGCATTTCTATTAAAATAATTATTTAATAAATTAAAATCAATTGCATTTATGGTTTTTACAATAGATCTGTAGAACAGCTAGCTAGCTAGCTCATAATTAATAGTAACCTAATCTGTTTAATTTTTTCAATTCCTTGTGCTATGTTTCTTTAATTTTATTAAAGGGTTTGAAACAACATTTGTGCAATTAATATGAACTATATATATATATATATATATATATATATATATATATATATATATATATATATATATAATCTGTATTTTTTTCATATATAAGTAGTTTCTTATGATTAGTAATTGTTTGGTTTTTATTTTTGACACAATTAATTGGGGGGAAAATAATCACAGAATCTCAGCAATGAAATTGATAGAATCAAGAAAGAAAATGACAGTATGCAGATTGAGCTCAGGTAATTAAATTAAATAATTTGCAGTGCTTGCTAATTAATAATTCTTGATATATTTCTCATGTTTTAATTTCCATGTGTTACTATATATGTATATAATATATTCCTGCAGGCACTTGAAGGGGGACGATGTTACATCTTTGCACTTCCAAGAACTCATGTCCCTAGAAGATGCCCTTGAAACCGGGCTTAAGAAAATTCGAGACCAAAAGGTATAAGTCTTAATTAATTAACTATTACGTATTAATTAGTAGATTAATTTGCATATAATTAATGTGAGACAGTGTGTATATTTTTATCCTTTTTCTCTACATATGTCAGACGGAAGAACTCAACAGGATGGCCAAAGATGTATGTAATAGATCGATCAAACAAATTTATTTCTTTATATTCATAGTTTGCAAATGTTTAAATCTTGCTATAGAATCGGACAATTAGTATTTTGGCCTAGACTAATTAGAGTGTAATTAATTCCATCAGGAGCAAATGTTGGAGGATGAAAATAAGCAACTTAGTTACATCCTGGTAAGTTAATTTATGTATCATCTGAATTTGATTGTTCCATCTTAGTGTAAAGTGGTGTTTGATTGTATCTTAATGTATCTTAACAGCTCGCCTCTTAATGCATCTTAACAACTCACATCTTTGTATTAAGAGGAACTCTAAATAGTTAATATATAAATATGAGTCTAAACTATTTAGATGACCTTTTAATACAAAAACGTGAATTGTTAAGATGCATGTATTAAGATACAATCAAACACAAATAGGATTTTCTAATACGCAGATAGCTCAAGAGTCATGTTGTTAGCATGATATACATTATTGGACTTTTCATCTAACATCTTAAATTTTTAGATGAGATGGTTACTTAACATGGTATCAGAGTTTTGAATACGTATACAAGGTCTTGGGTTCAAATATGAGTTGGTTACTTAAAATACGTATACAAGGTCTTGGGTTCAAATATGAGTTGGTTACTTCAAATGGCTTAAAATGGTATCAGAACTCTGGGTGTGTTCACAATTGTCTTTATATGAATTTAATAGTGCAAATACACTTTAATTTCTCCATTCTCTATAAAAAGTTGAAAACCTCAATTTATCAAGTTTTCAAAAATTACAAATTAAAGCTAGATTTTCCGAGCTAATTTCGTAATCATATAAATAAATATATTTTCCTAAATAACTTTATGAATTTTCTTTTTTGGTTAATTTGATCATCATAGCATCAACAAGAGATGGTGGCAGCTGCGGCGGCATGGCAATGTTAGAGAATATGAACCCCAGATCAGATGCCGTTGGCCTTCCGCGTGCAGCCGAATCAGCCAAATTTACATGGGAGAATTTGAAACTGATGAATTGGTTTCTTCTAGTAGTATACTTGAACTCCTGTTTAAGTATTGCTAATTACTTTAGTAAGTTGAACTTAATTAGTTTAATGTGAGACACTTGTTCCAATCATGAGTATCTTGTGGTTTAATTGATGCCTTGTGCTATTGATGCCATGTGCACGGTAAGTATTTCAATAATTTCAAAATATAAGAGCAATTTATTTTTTGAAGTTAATTTGAAAAAGAAAAAAAAAATTCAAATTTTGATATTTTTGTGATGATTCTTTTTAAGTTTTTTAAACAATAAATATTGAAAATTTTTATGGGCTTGTGGGAGATGTCATCTAGGGCAAGGTTTTCAGACCCGGATCGATCATCGAGCCAAAAAAGATATCGGATGGATGGATTACTGGTTCAACCAGTAGTCGAACCGTTATTGACTCAGTAACGTCATTAATATATAAAAATATATATTATCAGTAATTAATAAAATTTTAAAAAATCTCAGTTTTTATTAATTAAAACATAATAAAGTTAAATTATAATATTACTAAATGTGGTTAATTTTAATATTAAAGTTTTTTTTGTACAAAAAAATATTAAAAAATAATTTAAAATAGATTTATTGAGTCAATTAACCGATTTTATTGATTGAACCACCGATTCGACCGGTGGTCAACCGATTTTAATAACCATATCTAGGGTATACTATATAATTAACCATATGCCCTATTTTTATATAATGAGTTTAATTTTCCTAACTTTTTAATAAATTCAATAATACGGATGAAAAGATCATGCAAAAATATGAGTGAATATAAATTTTATTTAATTTGAGGTTGTGTAAGAGTTTAATTTCTATTTAATTCTTTTAAGATATTATATAAATACAATTTCAAATTTTAGTTTTGAGTAAAATTTTGTCCTAGCTAAATTCAATTCACTATCAAATTAGTTTCAACTAGATGTTTGACTGACCGAAAGATTGTATTTCTAATTTGACCAGTCCAATTCATAGTCTTAATTAATTATATAATGTGTCCATTTTTTTTAATTTTATAAAAAAAATCATCATTAAATATAAAACACATCCTCAAGTTTATCAAACCATGCTCAATACCCCTTCTTCTTTTTTTAAATTCCTATTAAAGCCAAAACTCGTCCACACGCCCAATCACCAATTAATAACACATTTAATCCTACCAAGAAATGAAGTTATATGGAGAAACTTGATGGCTTGGGCCGCTGTGGGATAAGCTCTGCTGTGAGAATAAGTACAAACTGAAAAAAAAAAGTTAACAATGGCTTACTGCTCTAGTGCTCAAAGTAATATTGTGTACCTGAGAATTATGGTGTAACTTTGTATTTATAATGATCACACCTCCTTCTCCATGCCTGTCCCCGAATTGGAATAGAATTCCTCATTACGGTGGATATCATAATGGGATAGAATTGAATCTCCTTAAAAAAAGGAAGTCGAATATTATACTAATTATTTCCTTAGGAATTGAAAATTAAATTTAGTTAGGAATCTTAGATTCCTTAAAGTCCTTCCTTCTGCCCAAAATATACTCCTATGTAGGGAAGGTTCCTCCACGTGGCTTACGACCTATCAAATCATCTGGGCGCAATTAATCATGTCCTAATATTGCCCCCCACTCTCTTATTATAAGGAACTTAAAATAAGAGAATACATCAATTAGTCATGTATATAGGACGTTAGCCGAAAAGTGTTTAATTCGATGGACGTTAGTCCGTCGCGAAGAACGTTATCCGTTCGGGAGGACGTTAGGTCCATTCGAGAGGACATTTATGTGACGTGTTACCTGTAATATATAGTATTATTTAATAATGCATATAAATATAATAATAATAAATTATGCAAAATAGAAGCAATTTGTAAAATGAAAAATATAAATTCGAGTCCTTTGAATTCACAAAATCTCCTTAAAGCAAATTTATTCCCCCACAGATGCTAAGGGTTAATTGAATAATTGCTTTCCAAGATAAAAACGGATTTCAATTCTTAATTAGTAGCATTACAAAATTAAGAATTCATCGAACGCAAATTCTATGTTATGTACTCGAACTTTACTATTAATAATAATGATGCATTAAAGTGGTGCATGAATACACTTACCTAGAAAACGGGAAAAGATTTGCAGAACGGGAAAACACTGCAGAACGGTGGGAAGGAACGGAATCTGCAGAAACGAGATTCTTGCAGAAACAGAACGGGAATTACAGAAGGGAACGGGAATTCTATTGAAGTGCAGAACGGGAAAGGTTACTGCTAAACGGAACGGGAAATTTTCTGCAAAACGGGAAGGGAAAATTTTCTGAGGGGACGAAACAGAGAGAACGGGAAAATTTTCTTTTAGAAATACGCCCCACGTCGTTCATTTATAGAAAAATTCGTGTGTAACCATCGTCAAAACGACGTAGTATTGTGATGATAAAAAATATATATCATGAACCCGCCCGTCACGTCGACGACCCGACCCGAGTCAATTTTCTCATTCAAATCCCATTTCTAACATGACGCCCCCAAAATAGGTATACAACACCCATTCTGAGTCGCCAAATACATGGTACAAAAAGCAAACTATAACTTCAATAATACAATTGTCGTGCAAAATACGACAACACATACTGTGAGTTTAAATATAAATATTGTCTTCTAGACAATATCCACACTCAAATAAGTCCTCATTACAATTATTCAAACACTATTTTACAGAAACAGTGATGTCAATTAAAATATTTTTCTAGAACCATCACTCAATACCCCGACTAGATCCTGCTATGTTCTCACCTCCTGAGAAGAAAAATGGAACAAAAAGGAAAAGGGTGAGCTCAACTAGCCCAGTAAAGAATATTATGACTAAGATAATATACAACAAATTATCATTAGTATTCAACAGGGAAAAATCTGATAGAATATAATCGACAATAAGTTTTAGATCAACAACTGCAACGAAAACAGCAAACCATTAGAAGATTCAAGTAGAGAAAGAATTCTACTATCTTCTAAGATTTAAAAGTCCATCATCAATATTTTATCCCTGTAACATCAATCAATATACATCTTGAATCAAATATTCATCTTTGCACTACAGGCCAAAGATATTCATTTGTAACACCAGTCGATCATGTTCATCTCAACACATGTTCATCTTTGCACTACAGGCCAAAGATATTCATCAGGTAATCATACATCTTTGCACTACAGGCCAAAGATATTCAGTAATATCATCATTTAGGACTGAGGATGATGAAAAATATCTTAAAAAAATGAATCCAGTGAGACAGAAGGACAAATAGTAGGGATTCGTATAACAGTTTATCCAAGATCAATAATACTTCATAATAATCAATTGTGAAGCAAAATTCAAAAATAAAGATCAAAACATGGATACAATCAAAGATAGTAACCATAATAGACATCTTGGACAAAATGAGAAAATTTTATTTTTCGATAAATAGTGTCGTATTCGTGAATAGTGACGTATATGTGAATAGTGTCGTATACGTGAATAGTAATCCCGACACAAAAAGTTCTAAATTTGATAAAAAAACTCATATCAATATTTCAGTATAATGATATTGAAGAAAATAATATCATTTAAGAAGGAAATAATATCCCTTACCTCAAAATAACCGTACTTCTGACTGAATATCGGATATGAGGCTGAATGAAACTTGTGCTTAATAGCAACTTTTAAAGTATCTAAATACTTACAAAATACACTCAATAATCTAGAGAGAGAAAGAGAGAAAACTTATGAATTCTGGTGTGATTTTTAATTCTAACTTAGCCCTTTATTTATAGGAAAATGTTAGTACGCTGAAGCAGACTTAACCTGCAACCTGATGACTTTACCTGCTACTATTCCCACCCACTACATTTGAATAAAAATTTCAGTACATTTCTTCACCAACCAAGAGTGGGGCCCACCAATTCTAGAATTTTGTACCAAAATGATTAACTCCGAAAATTCAATAATTTCTGAACCAATCATCTCGTAAAATTCATAACAAATCATACGTTCATTTTTAACGGTTCAAAATTTGTGGACATATACTCAACTTATATATGTATAACATATCCAAATATTACCACGATCCAACGGTCGGATTAAAAATTATAACCCTCGCAAAATATCTCAAAAACCCTAATTTGATTTTCAATACCTCCGTTCCGACAAAAATACAGATAAAACACCTCAACATTAACTCCTTCATTTTTAACCACAAAAATATATCCCTAATTTATATCCACATAAAATAAATATTTCCTCATCATATGAATCAATAATTAATTATTCACAAATAATATTACAGAATCACATTTATGACAACCAGGCCGTTCCCAGGAAAGAGGGGATTTTCCAATAAGGATTTCTCCTTACTAGCGCACAATTAGATGACCAAACCTCTCCTTAGACAGAACTTTCTAGACATTGCCAATAATGCTATCTAATAATATTATTTAAATAATATGAATTATTGATCTGATAATGGAAAACACTGTGCAACAACAATTATTGAAACAACAATAATATAAAATATCAATGCAGCAATTATTGAATCAATAAAATAAAATATTGAACAGTAACTACTATAACAATTATTGAGTAGTGCCTTCCTTCATAAGAATGAATAATTCAAAAATACTGTGCAATCCGTGTGCTACTGTGCAACCACGCATATTACTGTATTTTAACCACCGGGTATTCCAACAGTGTTAACGGTAATAACTACGTCGTTATTTATAAAAACTCAATTTTTGTCGTTATCTTCATCCAATCGTTTTTCGTTATGGGGCCCACAAATAGTTGCGTCGTCGTACGAATATTCCCCGACAGAAAGAATATTCCACGACCACACGAATATTCACCGACCAAAAATGAATATTTTATAACCACTTGCTTATTTGAAATATTTGCGCATTTTACCCATAACTAACCACATTAATCAAATCAACCCTTTCTATTTCAAAATAATAAATAGAGGAAATTTAATTTCATTTATTAATAAGTTGGGGTCTTACAACCTCCCCTCCTTATGAAATTTCGTCCTCGAAATTGACGTACGTACCTGGTGTTTCGAAAAGGTGAGGATATCTCGCTTTCATTTCTGATTCCAACTCCCAAGTCATTTCTTCAATAGCATGGTTTCTCCACAAAACCTTAACTTATGGTATAACATTCGTGCATATGACATGTTCTTTCCTATCCAATATCTTAACAGGTACCTCCTCGTACGTTAAATCTTCGGCTATCTCATTTGGTTTTAACGCAATAATATGATTCGGGTCGTCCACATATTTACATAACATCGATACGTGAAAAATGTTATGAACACGCGACGTACTTAGCGTTAAGGCGAGTCTATAGGCCACAGTTTCTACTCGATCGAGGATTTCAATTAAATCGAAGGCTTGAGCTTTCTTCTCTTCATCAACTCTTACTTCTAGAATAATACATTCTTGCACCTTCTTCTTTATATTCATCAGCTCTAGGTCTGTAGCTTAAGCGGCTTTAACGTTATCGATTAAAGTCGATTTTACTCGTATATCATCACGTGGGTCCCTAGAGTCATTAACTCTATCTCTATCATTTATAAATTATACAAAATAGGTCTTTGTGTTCAATAATATCGCACTCGTACTCGCGTACAATCTTCTACTCAACGCGTCAGCTACCACGTTCGCTTTTCCAGGATGGTATGGTCAGAACAGGTTCCGAATGAGTCGCCTCTTGAGCTATTGGAAAATCTTCTCGCATTCCTCGCTCTATACGAATTTTGTATCTTTCTGAGTCAGCTAAGTTAACGGAGTAGCGATTCGAGAAAATCCTTTCACGAATCTTCGATAGTAACCAGCTAAGCCCAGAAAGTTACGTACTTTGGTCACCGACTTCGGTTGCTCTCAATTGTGATTCATATCCCAATCTTGGATAGCACGTCACAATGGCACCTATTATTTTACCACCACACAAATATAGAGTCCCTTACGGAGAGTCTGGCTTTGGTGCATTCCACAAAGGAGTCACCAGATAGAGGCTCGGGTACCAACTTCTATAGTTGGTTTTTAACTCCTAAAGTTCAATAGGAGCTATTCAATATGAGATTTTAGAAATGGGTTTTGTATCGGGTTGAAGATCAATACAAAAATTCAATATCACACTTTGGGTTAGGTGAGGAAATTCTTCAGGAATACGTCAGAAAATTCACTAACAACAGAAATATCATTCAAATCTGACGTATTTTTGTTCAAGTCCATGACATGGGCTAAGAAAGCTTGACATCCATTTTTCAATAAACGAATGGCTTTATGGCTTGGTATGACAGCGATTGATTTTAGTATTTTGGTTGCTTGAATTCGCATAACAGGTTGGTTAGGAATATAAAAACTAACAACCTTGCGAAAATAATCAATTTTGGCATGATGAGTAGTTAACCAATCAATTCCTAAAATCACATCAAAAGCAAGTATCTTTAAAGAGATAAGGTCAACAGGTAATGTGATTGTGCCAACTTGGATTAAGCAAAATTATAAACTGTAGATGTAATGAAAGTTTCTCCTAACGGAGTCTCCACAGATAGGTCAAAGTCTAATTTCTCTAGAGTCAAGTTTAAATGTTGAGCACAAGCAGGAGAGATAAAAGAATGGGTAGAACCGGTATCTAGTAAGGTATAAACTTCGCAAGAATTTATAATTAACTAACCCGTTATACCTTCGTTCGGGTTCCTCGCGTTTTGGGTAGTCACGATAAACGTTCTTCCAGAAACCGTCGACTTTATTTTGTCCGTATCCGCCTTTGGTGTCACCGTCCCAGCTGGACTTGGTTTCGCTATAGTATAATCTCGATCGATATGTCCTTCCTTTCCATAATTATAACATACCTTGAACTGTTGTGGGCAGTTTGGACTTATATGTCCCTCCTCTCCGCATCTGTAACATCTAACTGGTGGTCTTTCTCCTCCCCAAGAATTTGTTCCTGGTGCTGGTGCTGCTGTCGACGTCTTCTTGTCATCGTTAAATCTTCTCTTCTTAAAATTTTCACTTGACTCACCTCTCCTATTATCATGGCCACGATGACCACCCGAGTGGTTACCACTTTTGTCTATATTTTTCCCTCCTCGCTGGTTCTCATCACTCCGATGACTGCTGTCACCAGTATGACCCTGGTTGTGGTCCCTCGGTTGAACATACTCATTATCTCGCTCTAATAATTGAGCCCTGTTTACAACATCTGAATATAAAAAAAATTTATGAGAGATAAGATATTGCCGAATCTCGGGTTTTAAACCTCTCAGAAACATCCTTGTCATTCGTTCCTTATTTTCAACCAAATGAGGTGCAAACCTGGATAACTCTGTAAACTTCACCTCGTACTGGGACACCGTCATGTTGTTTTGTTTCAGTCTAATAAACTCCACCTCCTTCATATGACGAATACTTTCAGGAAAGTACTTGTCATCGAAAAGTTTCTGAAATGTTTCCCAGGACATGTTGAGTGCGTCAGGCTGGGTACGCTTCACAGACTCCCACCAGTAGTCTGCCTCACCGCGGAACATAAAAGCGGCGAATGGAACCTTCTGTTCCTTCGTGCATCCCAAGACATCGAATATCTTGGTAATTTTCTTGACCCACGTTTCCGCCATGATCGGATCTGGCTTTCCCTTAAATTCTGGTGGTCCCAATTCTTTGAACTGCTTGGCTGTGACAAACCGCGCGTTGTTATCATTTCCACCCGTATTCTGCACACGAGTCTCCCTCGTCTGATTTTGCATGAACTGCAAAAAGCTCCTAAACATTCCATCATTCATCGTTTGCTCGGTAATGTTATTTACAGGAGGAATATTGTCTTTCTGTTGCGCGTTCCCCTGGGTAGTGATCAAAGGTGTCTCCACGGTCTGATTTACTCCATTATTAACGTTCTCAGCAGCCATTCTTAAATACTGCCATAAAACAAGGGTTAATTGTAAGACCCCGAATTTTATGAAATAAAAGTATTCAATTTTTCTTATAATTACAATTCAGTAAATGGTTAAATTGATAAAAAGTTAAAGTTATGGGTGAAATGTGAAAATTTTTCAAAATAAGCAAGTGGTTATAAGTAATCATTGTTGTCGGGGAATATTCATTTGGTCGTAGAATATTCTTTCTGTCGGAGAATATTCGTACGACGGCGCAACCATTTGTGGGCCCCATAACAGAATAACTGTCGGGTGAAGAAAACGACAAATTTAAATTTTTACAAATAACGGAGTAGTTGTTACCGTTAACACTGTTGAAATTCTCGGTGGTTAAAATACAGTAATACGCGTTATTGTACAGTAGCACACGGTATTGCATAGTATTTTTGAAATTATTGATTATTACGTAAGAAGACACTACTCAATAATTGTTACAGTAATTACTGTTCAATATTTTATTTTATTGATTCAATAATTGCTACGTTGAAATTTTATATTATTGTTGTTCAATAATTGTCACTGTACAGTATTTCCCATTATCAGATCAATAATTCATATTATTTGAATAATATTATTAGATAACATTATTGGCAATGTCTAGAAAGTTCTGTCTAAGGAGAGGTTTGGTCACCTAATTGCGCGCCAGTAAGGAAAAATTCTTATTGAAAGCCCCCTCTTTCCTGGGAACGGCCTGGTTGTCATAAATGTGCTTCTGTAATATTATTTATGAATAATTAATTATTGATTTATATGATAAGGAAATATTTATTTTATGTGGATATAAATGAGGGATATATTTTTGTAGTTAAAAATGAAGGAGTTAATGTTGAGGTATTTTATCTGTATTTTTGTCGGAACGGAGGTATTGAAAATCAAATTAAGGTTTTTGAGATATTTTGCGGGGGTTTTAATTTTTAATCCGACCGTTGGATCGTGGAAATATTTGGATATGTTATACATATATAAGTTGAGTATATGTCCACAAATTTTGAACCGTTAAAAATGAACGTATGATTTATTATGAATTTTACGAGATGACTGATTCAGAAATTGTTGAATTTTCAGAGTTAATCATTTTGGTGGAAAATTCTAAAATTGGTGGGCCCCACTCTTGGTTGGTGAAGAAATATGCTAATATTTTTATTCAAATGTGGTGGGTGAGAATAGTAGCAGGTAAAACCATCAGGTTGCAGGTTAAGTCTGCTTCGGCTTGCTAACATTTTTCTATAAATAGAGGGCTAAGTTAGAATTGAAAATCACATCAAAAATATAAGCTTTCTCTCTTTCTCTCTCTATATTATGAAGCATATTTTGTGAGTATTTAGATACTGTGAGAGTTGCTATTCAGTTCAAGTTTCCTTCGGCTTTGCATTCCAGTCAGAAATACTACGCTTTTGAGGTAAAGGATAGTAAGGGATAGTAAGGGGTGTTATATTCTTCTTAAAATGATATTTTATTCAATATCATTATACCGAAATATTGGTATAAACTTTTTATCAAATTTAGAATTTTTTGAGTCGGGGTTACTATTCACGTATACGGCACTATTCACGTATACGACACTATTCATGCATATGGCACTATTTACGTATATGACATTATTTATGTATACGGTACTATGTACGAATACAGAGTACTATTCACGAGTTACTATTCATGAGTTACTATTCGCGAGTTACTATTCGCGGTTATTCACGACAAAAATTGGTTTCTTTTTCTAACCAAATTATAGTTGATTTATGAATATTACTCTAGAGATTAAACTATATATTGATTATATTATTTTTATTATCATATATAACATTTTTATAACCCTAATGATAATATTCTCTTTCACTTGAGTGTAAAAATGGGTAGATTATTGGTATGATCATGACTAGGGTTCTCTTTGGCCAGTAGTGGAAAAGTTGAATTGTGACTGGTATGATCATGACCATTGAATTTATAATTGAATATCTTTAGCTTAAGTGCAAAGGTGAATTGATCAACATGGTTATAATTATTGTTTATATAAGTTCTAAAATGATTATATATTTCTTTGAGATATGAATATATTTGGTCTGTAGTGCAAATATGAACTGTTGAGGAATATCTTTGGCCTGTAGTGCAAAGATGAATTATTGATGAATATCTTTGGCCCGTAGTGCAAAGATGAATTATTGATAAATATCTTTGGCTCGTAATGCAAAGATGGCTTGTTGTTGAATTTCTTTGGCCTGTAGTGCAAAGATGAGTTGTTGATGACTATCTTTGGCTCGTAATGCAAAGGTGACCTGTTGTTAAATATCTTTGGCATGTAGTGCAAAGATGACTTGTTGATGAATATCTTTGGGCCGTAGTGCAAAGATGAATTTATTAGTATGATTATGAACATGAACTGTGATTTGGTATAACCATGATGTTTGATGTTTCAGGTGATGAAAATTATCTTTGTCCTGCATGAGAAAAGGAATTTAGAACAACAATTACGATTATGAGTTATTCATATGATTGTGGAAAGGAACTGTTGATTGATGTTATAGGGATAAAACATTGTTGGTGGATTTTTAACATGGAGAAGGTAATAGACTTTATAGTCTATTTGACTCTTCTAATGGATTGTTCGTTCCGCTGCAACTATGGTTGAAATTTTTTATCATCTGCCATATGTTCTAAATCTCTGATTTATTACTGTTGAAGGCTGTTGATAATTTATTTATCTTTAGTCATGATATTCTTTATTGGGATAGTTGTGCTCACCCTTTTGTTTCACAATTCCTTTCAGGTAATAAGAGTGTAGATGGGTTAAGCAAGGGTAATGGGAAAATAGAACGGTGGTCTCTAGCTGTGAAGGTTCTCCCTAAGCAGTATAGAAAAGTGTTGTATACATCATTTAGTAGTTATATTTGGTGAATCCAATAGGGTAAGGCGAACCCAACGTTGGAAGGGTGTTTTGTCATTATCATACAAGATGTCTAAATGACATACAACCTCGTGTCATCATAAGACAGGATTGTGCTCATCCACTTGTTGAGTATATTTACGAGCACTACCTATATAATCTTGGTGTTTGTTTGAAGTATAATTCTCAATTAGAGACAGTGGAGATAATGATAAGTCAAGAGAAGACTCACCATTGGAAAGAATATGATAGTAAACTTCTCGTTTTTCTTTGGGGTCTATTGGGTCAACCAAGGATAATTCTGTGGTCATATGATATCTATCATAACCTAGATGCATGACCTCCCATGTACGAAGGTCTCCTTGAGCACTTCCCGAAGATTCTAATTTCTAAAACAGTTTTTGACTATACCTTTACGTAAGGTGTCATTATGAGGTGATGTCCACGGTTGGAACATGAGTCACATTTGGTATATATTTGTATCCAAACTCACAGCATATGTGTTGTTGTATTTTGCACGACAATTGTTGTAATAAAGTTGTAGTTATTTTCTGTACCATGTATTTGGCGACTCAGAATAGGTTGGATGGAATGGACCTATTTTGGGATTGTTACATTTGGTATCAGAGCTTAGGGATATGATCTCTGGCGGAGATCGGGGAACACAACTAGGAGGGGAGAGATGAGTAAATCATTCGCTAGTGTGTCCTACCTAAGCTTATTTGTTGGTTAGTCATAATATTGGGATATTATATGATATGTTAATTTGTTTAATTAACCCTTGTTTTATGGCAGTATTTGAGAATGGCAGCTGAGAATGCTAACAATGGAGTGAATGAGACTGTGGGGATACCTCTAATCACTAACCGTGATAATGTGATTAGAGATATCCATGTGGTGAGTGAAGAATTGATAGTTGCACCCGAGATTGTCGCAGAGGTAACAACTGAGACTGAGGAAGAAGAGGAAGAAGAAGTACCAGCGGAGAGTTTATTAGAGGTATTATATAATCAAAATGTGGAATTTCAAAATCGTATTCATGAGTTAGAAGAGCAGGCAGAAGAACGACAGGCGGTCGTGGAATAAAAGGATGCAACAATTCAAGCTTGTGTTACCCGATATGTGATGCTTGAACAGAAGCATTCTTTGGCAGAGTATAAGATGATAAAAATGGAATCTGAGCTGAAAGAAGAAAAAACTGAACGAGTGAGAATAAGTGATGCATGGGCAAAAGCCGCACGACACGTGGATATTGTGGAAAGAGATGTTCGATCTAAGAAGGCCAAAATAGATGATATGAATTTCTCTTTTTGGAAAGCAATTGGGAGAACCCAACATCGAGATTTGAATTACCCTGTACATAGCGGTCAACCTGAATCCGATATGGATCGAAGATTGATGATTCAGATCATGAATAAGGAGTACGAAGAGGCAGTTGAGGGAGGAATATGTCCTATAGAAAGGTATATTCCAACGGTAATGATGACGCCAAATGCTGCTCCAGACAAGTCAAAGCCGAGTAGTTCGAGGGATGGCGGTTGTCATGACTTCCCAACAAATGAGGAACCCAAATGAAGTTATCATGGGAGATGAGCAATGGAGAAATCATAATGATCTGAGAGATAGAATCTGAAATGAAAGCAAGGTATTCTCAACTCTTCGAAATACCAGGTACGTAAATTTCGGGGACGAAATTTCATAAGGATGGGAGATTGTAAGACCCCGAATTTTATGAAATAAAAGTATTCAATTTTTCTTATAATTACAATTCAGTAAATGGTTAAATTGATAAAAAGTTAAAGTTATGGGTGAAATATGAAAATTTTTCAAAATAAGCAAGTGGTTATAAGTAATCATTGTTGTCGGGGAATACTCATTTGGTCGTGGAATATTCTTTTTGTCGGGGAATATTCGTACGACGGCGCAGCCATTTGTGGGCCCCATAACAGAATAACTGTCGGGTGAAGAAAACGACAAATTTGAGTTTTTACAAATAATGGAGTAGTTGTTACCATTAACACTGTTGGAATTCCCGGTGGTTAAAATACAGTAATACGCGTTATTGCACAGTAGCACACGGTATTGCATAGTATTTTTGAAATTATTGATTATTACGTAAGAAGGCACTACTCAATAATTGTTATAGTAATTACTGTTCAATATTTTATTTTATTGATTCAATAATTGCTACGTTAAAATTTTATATTATTGTTGTTCAATAATTGTCACTGTACAGTATTTCCCATTATCAGATCAATAATTCATATTATTTGAATAATATTATTAGATAACATTATTGGCAATGTCTAGAAAGTTCTGTCTAAGGAGAGGTTTGGTCACCTAATTGCGCGCCAGTAAGGAAAAATTCTTATTGGAAAGCCCCCTCTTTCCTGGGAACGGCCTGGTTGTCATAAATGTGATTCTGTAATATTATTTGTGAATAATTAATTATTGATTCATATGATAAGGAAATATTTATTTTATGTGGATATAAATGAGGGATATATTTTTGTAGTTAAAAATGAAGGAGTTAATGTTGAGGTATTTTATCTGTATTTTTATCGGAACGGAGGTATTGAAAATCAAATTAAGGTTTTTGAGATATTTTGCGGGGGTTTTAATTTTTAATCCGACCGTTGGATCGTGGAAATATTTGGATATGTTATACATATATAAGTTGAGTATATGTCTACAAATTTTGAACCGTTAAAAATGAACGTATGATTTATTATGAATTTTACGAGATGACTGATTCAGAAATTGTTGAATTTTTGGAGTTAATCATTTTGGTGGAAAATTCTAAAATTGGTGGGCCCCACTCTTGGTTGGTGAAGAAATATGCTAATATTTTTATTCAAATGTGGTGGGTGAGAATAGTAGCAGGTAAAGCCATCAGGTTGCAGGTTAAGTCTGCTTCGGCTTGCTAACATTTTTCTACAAATAGAGGGCTAAGTTAGAATTGAAAATCACACCAGAAACATAAGCTTTCTCTCTTTCTCTCTCTATATTATGAAGCATATTTTGTGAGTATTTAGATACTGTGAGAGTTGCTATTCAGTTCAAGTTTCCTTCGGCTTTGCATTCCAGTCAGAAATACTGCACTTTTGAGGTAAAGGATAGTAAGGGATAGTAAGGGGTGTTATATTCTTCTTAAAATGATATTTTATTCAATATCATTATACCGAAATATTGGTATAAACTTTTTATCAAATTTGGAATTTTTTGAGTCGGGGTTACTATTCACGTATACGGCACTATTCACGTATACGACACTATTCATGCATATGGCACTATTTACGTATATGACATTATTTATGTATACGGTACTATGTACGAATACAGAGTACTATTCACGAGTTACTATTCATGAGTTACTATTCGCGAGTTACTATTCGCGGTTATTCACGACAAAAATTGGTTTCTTTTTCTAACCAAATTATAGTTGATTTATGAATATTACTCTAGAGATTAAACTATATATTGATTATATTATTTTTATTATCATATATAACATTTTTATAACCCTAATGATAATATTCTCTTTCACTTGAGTGTAAAAATGGGTAGATTATTGGTATGATCATGACTAGGGTTCTCTTTGGCCAGTAGTGGAAAAGTTGAATTGTGACTGGTATGATCATGACCATTGAATTTATAATTGAATATCTTTAGCTTAAGTGCAAAGGTGAATTGATCAACATGGTTATAATTATTGTTTATATAAGTTCTAAAATGATTATATATTTCTTTGAGATATGAATATATTTGGTCTGTAGTGCAAATATGAACTGTTGAGGAATATCTTTGGCCTGTAGTGCAAAGATGAATTATTGATGAATATCTTTGGCCCGTAGTGCAAAGATGAATTATTGATAAATATCTTTGGCTCGTAATGCAAAGATGGCTTGTTGTTGAATATCTTTGGCCTGTAGTGCAAAGATGAGTTGTTGATAACTATCTTTGGCTCGTAATGCAAAGGTGACCTATTGTTAAATATCTTTGGCATGTAGTGCAAAGATGACTTGTTGATGAATATCTTTGGGCCGTAGTGCAAAGATGAATTTATTAGTATGATTATGAACATGAACTGTGATTTGGTATAACCATGATGTTTGATGTTTCAGGTGATGAAAATTATCTTTGTCCTGGATGAGAAAAGGAATTTAGAACAACAATTACGATTATGAGTTATTCATATGATTGTGGAAAGGAACTGTTGATTGATGTTACAGGGATAAAACATTGTTGGTGGATTTTTAACATGGAGAAGGTAATAGACTTTATAGTCTATTTGACTCTTCTAATGGATTGCTCGTTCCGCTGCAACTATAGTTGAAATTTTTTATCATCTGCCATATGTTCTAAATCTCTGATTTATTACTGTTGAAGGCTGTTGATAATTTATTTATCTTTAGTCATGATATTCTTTATTGGGCTAGTTGTGCTCACCCTTTTGTTTCACAATTCCTTTCAGGTAATAAGAGTGTAGATGGGTTAAGCAAGGGTAATGGAAAAATAGAACGGTGGTCTCTAGCTGTGAAGGTTCTCCCTAAGCAGTATAGAAAAGTGTTGTATACATCATTTAGTAGTTATATTTGGTGAATCCAATAGGGTAAGGCGAACCCAACGTTGGAAGGGTGTTTTGTCATTATCATACAAGATGTCTAAATGACATACAACCTCGTGTCATCATAAGACAGGATTGTGCTCATCCACTTGCTGAGTATATTTACGAGCACTACCTATATAATCTTGGTGTTTGTTTGAAGTATAATTCTCAATTAGAGACAGTGGAGATAATGATAAGTCAAGAGAAGACTCACCATTGGAAAGAATATGATAGTAAACTTCTCATTTTTCTTTGGGGTCTATTGGGTCAACCAAGGATAATTCTGTGGTCATATGATATCTATCATAACCTAGATGCATGACCTCCCATGTACGAAGGTCTCCTTGAGCACTTCCCGAAGATTCTAATTTCTAAAACAGTTTTTGACTATACCTTTACGTAAGGTGTCATTATGAGGTGATGTCCACGGTTGGAACATGAGTCACATTTGGTATATATTTGTATCCAAACTCACAGCATATGTGTTGTTGTATTTTGCACGACAATTGTTCTAATAAAGTTGTAGTTGTTTTCTGTACCATGTATTTGGCGACTCAGAATAGGTTGGATGGAATGGACCTATTTTGGGGTTGTTACATTAATAGTCATGTCATATATTATCCCTATGTCTGACTGACCAAATAATTACCAAATAAACTTATTCAGGTCATACTAGCGAAGGAATTTTCCGTCTCTCCCCTCCTAGTTCTTGTCTCACATCTCAGCCAGGGATCATATCCCTAAGCTCTGATACCAACTGTGACGCCCCCAAAATAGGTATACAACACCCATTCTGAGTCGCCAAATACATGGTACAAAAAACAAACTACAACTTCAATAATACAATTGTCGTGCAAAATACGACAACACATACTGTGAGTTTAAATACAAATATTATCTTCTAGACAATATCCATACTCAAATAAGTCGTTATTACAATTATTCAAACACTATTTTACAGAAATAGTGAGGACAACTAAAACATCTTTCTAGAACCATCACTCCATACCCCGACTAGATCCTGCTATGTTCTCACCTCCTGAGAAGAAAAATGGAACAAAAAGGAAAAGGGTGAGCTCAACTAGCCCAGTAAAGAATATTATGACTAAGATAATATAAAACAAATTATCATTAGTATTCAACAGGGAAAAATCTGATAAAATATAATCGACAACAAGTTTTAGATCAACAACTGCAGCGAAAACAGCAAACCATTAGAAGAGTCAAGTAGAGAAAGAATTCTACTATCTTCTAAGATTTAAAAGTCCATCTGTGACAACCCCAAAATAGGTCCATTCCATCCAACTTATTCTGAGTCGCCAAATACATGGTACAGAAAACAACTACAACTTTATTACAACAATTATCGTGCAAAATACAACAACACATATGCTGTGAGTTTGGATACAAATATATACCAAATGTGACTCATGTTTCAACCGTGGACATCACCTCACAATGACACCTTACATAAAGGTATAGTCAAAAACTGTTTTAGAAATTAGAATCTTTGGGAAGTGCACAAGGAAACCTTCGTACATGGGAGGCCATGCGTCTAGGTTATGATAGATATCATATGGCCACAGAATTATCCTTGGTTGACCCAATAGACCCCAAAGAAAAACGAGAAGATTACTATCATATTCTTCCCAATGGTGAGTCTTCTCTTGACATATCATTATCTCTACTGTCTCTAATTGAGAATTATACTTCAAACAAACATCAAGATTATATAGGTAGTGCTCGTATATATACTCAGCAAGTGGATGAGCACATCTTTGTCTTATGATGACACGAGGTTATATGTCGTTAGACATCTTGTATGATAGTGGCAAAACACCCTTACAACGTTGGGTACACCTTACCCTATTGGATTCACCAAATAAAACTACTAAATGAACTTTTTTATACTGCTTCGGGAGAACATCCACAGCTAGAGACCACCGTTCTATTTTCCCGTTACCCTCGCTCGACCCAGCTACACTCTTATTACTTGAAAGGAATTGTGAAGCAAAAGGGTGAGCACAACTAGCTCAGTAAAGAATATCATGACTAAAGATAATTAAATTATCAATAGCCTTCATCAATAATAAATCAGAGATTTAGAACATATGGTAAATGATAAAAATTTCAACCATAGTTGCAGCGGAACGAGCAATCCATTAGAAGAGTCAAATAGACTACAAAATCTATTATCTTCTTCATGTTAAAAATCCATCAACAATATTTTATCCCTGTAACATCAATCAATAATTCTGGTCCACAATCATATGAATAACTCATAATCGTAATTGTTGTTCTAAATTCCTTTTCTCATCCAGGATAAATATAATTTTCATCACCTGAAACATCAAACATCATGGTTATACCAAATCACAGTTCATGTTCATAATCATATTAATAAATTCATCTATGTACTACATGCCAACGATATTCGTCAACAGTTCATCTTTCCACTACTGGCCAAAGATATTCAACAACAGGTCATCTTTGCACTACGGGCCAAAGATATTCATCAACAATTCATCTTTGCACTACAGGCCAAAGATATTCCTCAACAGTTCATATTTGCACTACAGGCCAAATATATTTATATCTCAAAGAAATATCTAATCATTTTAGAATTTATATACACCATAATTATAATCATGTTAATCAATTCATCTTTATACTTAAGCTAAAGATATTCAATTATAAATTCAATGGTCATGATCATACCAGTTAACAATTCATCTTTGCACTACAGGCCAAAGACATTCCTCAGTCACGATCATACCAATAATTTACCCATCTTTACACTCAAGTGAAAGAGAAATTCAGCATCATGGTTATAAAAATGTTATATATGATAATAAAAACAATATGATCAACAACCGCATTTATTTTCAAGAGCAACAATCATAAATCAACGATAATTTGGTCAGAAAAAGAAACTAATTTTTGTCGTGAATAGTACCCATGAATAGTAACTCGTGAATAGTAATTCATAAATAGTAACTCATGAATAGTACTCCGTATTCGTACATAGTACCGTAAACGTAAATAATGTCATAGACGTAAATAGTGCCATATACATGAATAGTGTCGTATACGTGAATAGTAACCCCGACTCAAAAAGGTAGAAATTCCACAATAAAATCCATACCAATATTTCAGTATAATGATATTGAAAGAATAACATCATTATGAAGAATATAACATCCCTTAATATCCCTTACTATCTCTTACCTCAAAAGTGCAGTATTTCTGACTGGAAAGCAAAGCCGAAGGAAATTTACACTGAATAGCAACTCTCAAAGTATCTAAATAATCACAAAATACACTCAATAATCTAGAGAGAGAAAGTGAGAAAACTTATGAATTCTGGTGTGATTTTTAATTCTAACTTAGCCCTCTATTTATAGGAAAATGTTAGCACGCCGAAACAGACTTAACCTGCAACCTGATGCCTTTACCTGCTACTATTCCTACCCACCACATTTGAATAAAAATCTCAACACATTTTTTTACCAACTAAGAGTGGGGCCCACCAATTCTAGAATTTTCCACCAAAATGATTAACTCCGAAAATTCAACAATTTCTGAACCAGTCGTCTCGTAAAATTCATAATAAATCATACGTTCATTTTTTAACGGTTCAAAATTTGTGGACATATACTCAACTTATATATGTATAATATATCCAAAAATCACAACGATCCAACGGTCGGATTAAAAATTATAACCCTCGCAAAATATCTCAAAAACCCTAATTTAATTTTCAATATCTCCGTTCCGACAAAAATACAGATAAAACACCTCAACATTAACTCCTTCATTTTTAACCACAAAAATATATCCCTCATTTATATCCACATAAAATAAATATTTCCTTATCATATGAATCAATAATTAATTATTCACAAATAATATTACAGAATCACATTTATGACAACCAGGCTGTTCCTAGGAAAGAGGGGGCTTTCCAATAAGAATTTTTCCTTACTGGCGCGTAATTAGGTGACCAAACCTCTCTTTAGACAAAACTTTCTAGACATTGCCAATAATGTTATCTAATAATATTATTCAAATAATATGAATTATTGATCTGATAATAGGAAATACTGTGCAGTGACAATTATTGAACAACAATAATATAAAATTTCAACGTAGCAATTATTGAATCAATAAAATAAAATATTGAACAGTAATTACTGTAACAATTATTGAGTAGTGCCTTCTTACGTAATAATCAATAATTTCAAAAATACTATACAATACCGTGTGCTACTGTGCAATAATGCGTATTACTGTATTTTAACCACCGGGAATTCTAACAGTGTTAACGGTAACAACTACGCCGTTATTTGTAAAAACTCAAATTTGTCGTTTTCTTTACCCGACAGTTATTCTGTTATGGGGCCCACAAATGGCTGCGCCGTCGTACGAATATTCCCCGACAGAAAGAATATTCCACGACCAAACAAATATTTCCCGACAACAATGAATATTTTATAACCACTTGTGTATTTTGAAAAAAAAAATTTCATATATCACCCTTAACTTTAACATTTATCAATTTAACCATTTACCGAATAGTAATTATATGAAAAATTAAATACTTTTATTTTATAAAATTCGGGGTCTTACACCATCATCAATATTTTATCCCTGTAACATCAATCAATATACATCTTGAATCAAATATTCATCTTTGCACTACAGGCCAAAGATATTCATTTGTAACACCAGTCGGTCATGTTCATCTCAACACATGTTCATTTTTGCACTACAGGCCAAAGATATTCATCAGGTAATCATACATCTTTGCACTACAGGCCAAAGATATTCAGTAATATCATCATTTAGGACTGAGGATGATGAAAAATATCTTAAAAAAAACGAATCCAGTGAGACAGAAAGACAAATAGTAGGGATTCGTATAACAGTTTATCCAAGATCAATAATACTTCATAATAATCAATTGTGAAGCAGAATTCAAAAATAAAGATCAAAACATGGATACAATCAAAGATAGTAACCAAAATAGACATCTTGGACAAAAAGGGAAAATTTTATTTTTCGGTGAATAGTGCCGTATACGTGAATAGTAACCCCGACACAAAAATTTTTAAATTTGATAAAAAAAACTTACATCAATATTTCAGCATAATGATATTGAAGAAAATAATATCATTTAAGAAGGAAATAATATCCCTTACCTCAAAATAATCGTACTTCTGACTGAATATCGGATATGAGGTTGAATGAAACTTGTGCTGAATAGCAACTTTTAAAGTATCTAAATACTCACAAAATACACTCAATAATCTAGAGAGAGAAAGAGAGAAAACTTATGAATTCTGGTGTGATTTTCAATTCTAACTTAGCCCTCTATTTATAGGAAAATGTTAGCACGCCGAAGCAGACTTAACCTGCAACCCGATGGCTTTACCTGCTATTATTTCCACCCACCACATTTGAATAAATATCTCAGCACATTTCTTCACCAACCAAGAGTGGGGCCCACCAATTCTAGAATTTTTCACCAAAATGATTAACTCCGAAAATTCAACAATTTCTGAACCAGTCATCTCGTAAAATTCATAACAAATCATACGTTCATTTTTAACGGTTCAAAATTTGTGGACATATACTCAACTTATATATGTATAACATATCCAAATATTACCACGATCCAACGGTCGGATTAAAAATTATAACCCTTGCAAAATATCTCAAAAACCCTAATTTGATTTTCAATACCTCCGTTCCGATAAAAATACAGATAAAACACCTCAACATTAACTCCTTCATTTTTAACCACAAAAATATATCCCTCATTTATATCCACATAAAATAAATATTTTCTTATCATATGAATCAATAATTAATTATTCACAAATAATATTACAGAATCACATTTATGACAACCAGGCCGTTCACAGGAAAGAGTGGACTTTTCAATAAGAATTTCTCTTTACTAGCGCGCAATTAGATGACCAAACCTCTCCTTAGACAGAACTTTCTAGACATTGCCAATAATGCTATCTAATAATATTATTTAAATAATATGAATTATTGATATGATAATGGAAAATACTGTGCAGCAACAATTATTGAAATAACAATAATATAAAATATCAACGCAGCAATTATTGAATCAATAAAATAAAATATTGAACAGTAACGACTATAATAATTATTGAGTAGTGTCTTCCTTCGTAAGAATGAATAATTTAAAAATACTGTGCAATCTATGTGCTACTGTGCAATAACGCGTATTACTGTATTTTAACCGCCGGGTATTCCAACAGTGTTAACGGTAACAACTACGCCGCTATTTATAAAAACTCAATTTTTGTCGTTATCTTCATCCAATCATTTTCCGTTATGGGGCCCACAAATAGTTGCGCCGTCGTACGAATATTCCCCGACAGAAAGAATATTCCACGACCACACGAATATTTGACCAAAAATGAATATTTTATAACCACTTGCTTATTTAAAATATTTGCGTATTTAACCCATAACTAACCACATTAATCAAATCAACCCTTTCTATTTCAAAATAATAAATAGAGGAAATTTAATTTCATTTATTAATAAGTTGGGGTCTTAAAGTTTATCTGTCCTGAATAGCATTTATCCTTTTAAGAGAAATTTGTCCTTCCCGAAGAACATTTATCTTTTCGGGAGAAACTTATATCCTTCCCAAAGAACATTTATCCGACCTTATACCTCCGTAATATTGCACACAAACCCTTAAGGAGACTTCAAATAGAGGTTTCGGAGAACCGTCCGACGTTATACCTCCATAATAGATGTCCCGACCCTTATGGGGGGCATTGATCCAACCTTATACCACCATTTAACCTTATATCGCCATAATAGTTATCCCGACCCTTGTGGTAGACATAGATCCGACCTTCTACTACCATCCAACCTTATACCGCCATAATAATGCTCCCGATCCCTTAAGGAGGCTTTTATGTATAGGTTTCGGAGAACTATCCGACTTTATAACCGCCGAAAGTGGATGACCGACCTATAACCACCGAAGGTGGATGACCAACCTTATAACCGTTGACGGTGGATGACCAACCTTATAAAACCTAAATAGATGCTCAAATTTTGCCAATTAAAACAATTCCGCAACTTGCCCCACTCTAAGTGTCCGATCCAATAATTGATCTGGTACGTTGCTTCTCCATTATTCGCCATGTACTCTGATTAAAAACTCCGATCAAATACTTCCATTAAAATCTCCGATTAAAATCAAACGCTAAAAGTTTGCAAAAGTCATTTGTTAGTTTTCGAAGGCACAATAGTTATCTAGAAGGGGGGTTGAATAGATATTTAAAATTCTTTTCGTTTTACTTTATTAGTTTTGATAATGATTCAAACACAGTAGAATTAAGATTTGTTTGTTCTCCCTTATAGATATAGTGAATTAATGAGAGTGAGGCAGTTATAACAGTTATAGCAGTTATAGCAAGAATGTAAGAGACGCAACAGTTTTAAGTGGTTCAGAACACTTAAAGCTCCTAGTCCACTCTTCTACTCCTCGAGTAGGAAATTCACTAAGGATATCTTTTACACTTTCTGAATCTCACAGATTCCCTCTAGACCAGCAGTCTAGGCACTTCTTAGTTCACTATTGAACTCTTCAAATCCAGCAGACTTGGTTCTTCATAGTTCACTTAAAACTCTTTCAGTCCTTCTGACTTGGAACTCTTACTTCAGTTGATTTGTAGTTGTTGAGTTCTTGATTGGTACTACTCAGTTGCTATTAAGCACTTGTTCGAAAGAACCGAGTAGCTGAGCAAGCTTTCTCTTTTTCTCAGATTATAGAGTTGAGCGTTGAGTGTTCTTTAACATTTTTGTTCAATGCTTGCTTAGTTGAATCGTCTGTTGGTGTTTTGCATATATGTAATCCTTGAAATATATCCGTTGGATCCACCCGTTGAGGCATTAAATGCGTTTAACATTTCTAAACTTTGATGGAGACTTTTCTACACATCTTCTGAATTGCATTCTGGCCCACTGACACAGCAGACTGCTTTCTCACTTAACACCTGAAAAGGTGTTTTTCTCTGACCCGTGGTCCTTTTCTTAGCTTCTTCAATGCGCTTCTTTGTTGCATACTAAGGATATCTTTTATATCATTGGGACTGGTGAGTACTTCAACGTTTATAACTCATTCCACATTTATTGGGATTTATCTTTAAATAAATGGGTAAGGCTCGATGCTTCGGACGCAGGCAGATGATACTCTACGATTTAGATCATGGTGTCTTGTCACCTTGGTGCTTGATCTGATATGAGAACACTACGATTTCTCTTAAAGCCTGGCACACTACGATTTTTACTTGCTTGTCTTGTAGACTCTACGTCTCCGAGAGCGCACTACGATTTCTGAGTTGGCTTGGCAACCGTTGGGGCCACTCTATGATTTTCGGAGAGGCCCTTCAAGACAAACACACTACGATCTTTGATGCTCTACGATTCTGCCTTGGCTTTCTGCAATCTCTTTATCAGCTCGATACACGATGATCTCATTGAAGCCTATCTATTACAACTCAAGATAGATCAACCTAACATCTTTGATCTCTTCATCTATACATTCATTTACAGAATAATAATCATTAAAAGCTTAGATCAACCTAACAAATTTGATCTATCACTAAGTCCTTATACATATATTCCTTGAAGGACTTTACATATAATCATGAGCATTTACTATTAACATCAAATCAAGATATGCATTCTCTAATAATCTCCCCCTATTTGATGTTGACATAACTAAGGAGATTTGTTGTCATGATTATTAATTTCTAGATGCAGTTTGCAGAAAGTAAATATGACTTAACATTTCAGTGAACAGCTGAAATTACTAGAGAATAAGCATGAATTTATTGATGTTTGAAGATAGATATTACATTAAAGTTCAGTTACATCAATAAGATTTAAATTTCAACTTATCTCTATTTTTTTGACCTTTTGCGTGGAGGATTGACATACTCCTCAGCCCTTCTTTTTCTACTGGCTTCATCTTTTCTGGCTAGATCTTTCAGCTCGCTTGGACTTAGTCTAGGATTGTGATCATGCCTATTCATGAATACAGGATCTCCAATTGGCATTCTTAGGCCTGTAGTGGTCACTTCTTGTTAGGTAGAAGACGGCTCTTGACTCTTTAATGGTTGAGCCATGATGATTGGCTGCTGTGAAGATCGTTGAGTCTGATGGCCGGACCGTGGAGTCTGATGATGAGACTGCCTTGGAAGAGGGCTCCTAGAGGATTGAGCAATGAAAGTGCCTCTTCCTCTGCCCTTGCCCTTTTCTCCTTTCCCTGTATTCTCCCCCTTTATGTCAGCATCAAGGGTTCGAATGTCTTCTGAGAGGCGAGTCATTCCTTGGACAAGCTCGTTGAGCTAACTTTGGGTTTGAGCAATGTCTTCTCAATTCTCTTTGATTAGAGCATCAGATCGAGCTTCCCTTCGTTGGAGGATGTCCAGGACTTTGTCAGTCTGTTTCCCTTGGCTCATAAAAAATCCTTGGAATTCCTTCACTGCAGTTTGCAAATTCGTGATACTGTCCATCATGAGTTGGTTCTGGGATTCTTGAGTTGTCTGCAAGAGAAGAATAACATCCCTGTGTCTCTTAACAGCTTGAAAGTGGATCTGATCCCTTTCATTTATGCTCTTAAGCATCTTTTTTATGATCTCCCTAAGCTTCGTTGTGAGCGCAGAGCTTAGGGTGCTTGGGAGAGAATTGGCAGCATTGATCATTTTAGTCAGTCTCATTTGAATGAGTTCAGTGTGAGCTTCAAGACTGCCATCTATGTTCTTGATCACTTTCTTCGACACCTCTGACAACTCAGCTTTGGTGGGAAGATCTGAAAGGAGTTCACATAGTTGTGGATTATTTGGAGGAGGAGGTGCTCTTGTGTATTGATCTTGCAAGGTGTAGAGAGCAAGATCAAGGTTGAAGTATTCATTTGAGGACGAAGAGGGAATATCTGATGGAGGGGCTTGTGTTTGGTCTTCTGGAGTAGGTGGCTCTACGATTTGAGCGTGTGGCTCTACGATTTGGCTCGAGTCAGTAATCGTAGAGATGAGAGGAGATGGGATCAAAATGAAGTTGGGCATATTTGGTTCATCAGTTACAGAATGTTGGGATTCTGTAACTGGGAATTGGTTTAATGGATTGAGGATCACTTCCAACCAGCTTGGGAATTCATAGAATTGACTGAAAAATGATGGTAGATAGTGATTGACCCTGAAAGAGATTAGGACAGATAGTACCTCATGCCCATTCTCTAAAGAAGGGTCATTTGTGATCAGCTTCTTGGCAAAGTTGAAGTTGCTTGGAAATCCATGAGCTAGCACTGAGATTGCTGGATATACTTTGAAGTTCCAGAATATGTTATTCCAGAAATTGAGAATTTAAGCTCTATGAAAGGGCAACATGGGTAGATAGGAGAATAACTGATTGTAGTTAGCTCTCCTATACCCATCACATCCCACAGCTATGATCTCGATATCATCATCATCATCTTCTTCTTCTTTTTCTCTATCTCCTTTTGAGGACTCCACTACATCAATGACCTCTTTTTGACTTTCTTGCTCCGGTACTCTCTCATTCTCTTCAGGAACAACTTCTTCTGACATAGGGATGTCATGAGGCTCCCCCTCAACATGATCATCCATTTGTATTTCTAGTAGCTCCCCCTCAGCTGGAGCATTCTCTAGAGTGAGAACTTCAGGCAGCACCCCCTCAGCTTGAGCTATGTCTTTTTGGTTTGCCTTGGATAGTTCCTTTTCAGCAGCCATCCTTTTGTCTTCTTCTTTAAGTACTCCTTCATTGACAAGGATGTACTTTTTGACCAACTTTCTTCTAGGTTTCCTCGGCTGAGCCGCGGCCTCAGGACTTTCTTCAGCTTCAGCTCTGAACTGTTGATCAGCTAAAGTATCTGTTGCAGCAACTTCTTTGAGAGAGGCTTCCAATCTGGTCTCTACGATCAATAGAGACTCTATGATCGAGGAGATAGATGGCTGTGTTTACTTTTCTTCTTCAGCAGCTGAGAAATGGTGGCTCTGTCTTCATCTGCCTCAGCCTGCTGTTCTTTCCTTCTCAAAATCCTCAGAGTTTCAATATCAAAAACCTCTTGAGGTATATCAGTGGTTGAGCCCTAAGGTTCTTCTATCATATGAGCCTTCAGCTTTCTTTTGCCATTGCTTTTTCTGATTAAAGCAATGGGTTCTTCTTTGTTGATCTCTTCCTCTTCTTCTTCAGTCTCCTTGAAAATAGACATATTTTCTGGAATCCCTGATTCCTTTACATCATCAGTCCTTCCACTAGACTCAGACATCATCCTTACGTTCTCTGTCGGGTTTCTTTTCCAGTTTTCGAATAGCTGTTGGGTCATTCGTCTGTTCGAATTGATGGACTCTCCTTCATCATCCCTTATCTTATCACCCAAAGCAGACTGTAGGATGATACTTATAAATCGCCCGTAGAGCATCTTTTCAGAGCACTTTGACTTCTTCGAGCTAAGAATCCACTTCCCAATCCATTCAAGTAGTAGAGCTCCATAGTTAAGTTGTATCCCACTACTGATGGTTGTCATGAGCTTGAGTTGTACTTCGTTTACCGAGTCATGACCGGAGCTCTTGCAGGATATGCACTTCCCAATAATATCTGCCAAAAATTCATATCTATGAGGAAACTCCTTCTTCTTGTATCCTTTGACAATGGGGAACTTCTTGTGATGCATCTTCTTTAGGCCTTCATGGAAATCGATGCCCTCTATTAACGAAAAATCTTCATATTTGAAACCTAGGGCTAGGTTGATGTCCTCAGCCTTGAGCTTGATTTCCACATCCTTTACCTTCGTAGTGATGACGTCAATCTTGAATGCCCCGTTTCTGTAGAATTCCTTTATCAGATTAGGGTAGATCCATGTGCTCGTACCTAGAGCCTCTTCAAGACCAGCTTTCTTTATAAGAGACAGAGTTTTGTGAAATTTGGGGTTAGCTGTCTTGAACTCATCGAAACATAGTCTGTAGCCAGAAATGACATTGGAGTCTGCCATTGATTTCTTTGCAAGGAGAATGGTTATTTAAGCTTTTCGGAAAGTTAGGGTTTCTACTTGTAGAGAGAGAGAAAAAGAGATGAGTTTTTTGAACTTCTAATTTCAAAAAGGTATTTTCAAACTGTACTTGTAACTTCCCTCTCTCCATTTGTTTAGTGGGACATGTGTCATATTCTGCTTGACTCTACGAATTTGACTGTAGAGGAATGTACTGATTTGCCCTTAGCTCCTTCTGAGCTATTGTATCCATTGGGAGGACTACGATCGTTGAGATAGTCTTTATGATCGTTGTGTCTGCTCTGCACTTGTCGAGTCTGAACTACAATCGTCGAGTATGAACTTCGCTCGTCGAGTCTAAACTTCGATCGTCGAGTTTGCCCGGGTCCTTGTAATGAACTTTTGACTAAGCATTCTTCTCGGTTTAAGGTAGCTCAGGAAGGGCCAACCTCATAGAGTGAATCAAGGGTTAGGTTTGTTCCTGAGGCGCTTGACAAAGAGAGATTGCTTAGATTTGTTGAACTTTGTCATCACAGGATGCTCCTTTGTTCTGTTTATGGAGCCCTGTTATCGTTGAGTTGGCACTACGATCGTTGTCTTTCATGTCATTGTAGCTCTACGATCATGGACTTCCTTTGGTCATGTCTACGATTTCAAACGTAGCCTTTATATCTGCATGGTTAGCACAAACTAGAGCATAGATTTCATAGTTGTAAATTTAGCATGCCTAGCTCATTTATTAATTTGTTAAACCTGGACTCATCTAGAGGCTTTGTAAAGACATCAGCAAGTTTATTTTCAGTAGGGATATATTGTAAAGATATGGTTCCATTTTGCACATGATCCCTAATGAAATGATACCTTATTTCTATATGCTTAGTCCTAGAATGCATAACAGGATTGTGTGTTATTGCTATGGCACTTGTGTTATCACAATGAACAGGTATGGAATTGAAATCAAACCCATAGTCTGCTAGCTGATTTTTCATCTATAGGATTTGAGCACAACAGCTGCCAGCAGCAATGTATTCAGTTTTTGCAGTTGAAGTAGATACTGAGTTTTACTTTTTGCTAAACCAGGACACAAGTCTGTTTCCTAGCAACTGACAGGTGCCACTGGTACTTTTTTTGTCTATTTTGTAACCTGTAAAGTCAGCATCTGTATAACCTGTTAGTTCAAATGAGGACTCCTTGGGATACCAAAGTCCCAGGTGAGATGTACCCTTGAGATACCTGAAAATCCTCTTTACTGCAGTTAAATGTGATTCCTTAGGATTAGCCTAAAATCTAGCACATATGCATATTGCAAACATTATATCTAGTCTACTGACAGTAAGATATAGAAGAGAGCATATCATACCTCTATATTAAGTTATATCAATACTTTTACCTTTTTCATCTTTGTCAAGCTTGGTTGCAGGAGCAATTGGGGTTTTTATGGGAGAGGCTAATTCCATGCCATACTTCTTAAGTAAGTCTTTAATGTACTTGGCTTGGTTTATGAAGATTCCTTCATCAGTCTGCTTTACTTGCAGTCCAAGGAAGAAGTTCAGCTCACCCAACATGCTCATTTCAAACTTGCTCTGCATAAGCTTGGAGAATCTCTTACATAACTTTTCATCGTAGATCCAAAAATAATGTCATCAACATATATTTGAACTAATAAGACTTTGTCTTTATATTTTTTGAGAAATAATGTGGTATCTACTCTACCTTTAGTGAACCCATTTTTAATAAAAAAGTTAGTTAGTGTTTCATACCATGCTCTAGGTGCTTGTTTAAGACCATATAAAGCTTTGTCTAATCTATAAACATAGTTAGAAAGAGATGGATTGATGAAACGTGGAGATTGCTCTACATATACTTCTTCTTGAAGCTCACCATTTAGGAATGCACTTTTGACATCCATCTGAAAGACTTTGAACTTCATATGAGCGGCAAATGCAAGGAATATTTTGATGGCTTCGAGTCTGACAATAGGTGTAAATGTCTCATCGTAGTCAATGTGTAAGACCCCGAATTTTATGAAATAAAAGTATTCAATTTTTCTTATAATTACAATTCAGTAAATGGTTAAATTGATAAAAAGTTAAAGTTATGGGTGAAATGTGAAAATTTTTCAAAATACACAAGTGGTTATAAAATAATCATTGTTGTCGGGGAATATTCGTTTGGTCGTGGAATATTCTTTCTGTCGGGGAATATTCGTATGACGGCGCAGCTATTTGTGGGCCCCATAACAGAATAACTGTCGGGTGAAGAAAACGACAAATTTAAGTTTTTACAAATAACGGCGTAGTTGTTACCGTTAACACTGTTGGAATACCCGGTGATTAAAATACAGTAATACGCGTTATTGCACAGTAGCACACGGTATTGCACAGTATTTTTGAAATTATTGATTCTTACGTAAGAAGGCACTACTCAATAATTGTTACAGTAATTACTGTTCAATATTTTATTTTATTGATTCAATAATTGCTACGTTGAAATTTTGTATTATTGTTGTTCAATAATTGTTGCTGCACAGTATTTTCCATTATCAGATCAATAATTCATATTATTTGAATATTATTATTAGATAGCATTATTGGCAATGTCTAGAAAGTTCTGTCTAAGGAGAGGTTTGGTCATCTAATTGCGCGCCAGTAAGGAGAAATCCTTATTAGAAAGCCCCCTCTTTCCTGGGAACGGCCTGGTTGTCTTAAATGTGATTCTGTAATATTATTTGTGAATAATTAATTATTGATTCATATGATAAAAAAATATTTATTTTATGTGGATATAAATGAGGGATATATTTTTGTGGTTAAAAAATGAAGGAGTTAATGTTAAAATTTTTATCCGTATTTTTGTCGGAATGAGGTATTAAAAATCAGGGTTTTTGAGATATTTTGCGAGGGTTATAATTTTTAATCCGACCGTTGGATCGTGGTAATTTTTGGATATGTTATACATATATAAGTTGAGTATATGTCCACAAATTTTGAACCGTTAAAAATGAACGTATGATTTGTTATGAATTTTACGAGATGACTGGTTCAGAAATTGTTGAATTTTCGGAGTTTATCATTTTGGTGGAAAATTCTAGAATTGGTGGGCCCCACTTATGGTTGGTGAATAAATGTGCTGAATTATATTTCAAATGTGGTGGGTGGGAATAGTAGCAGGTAAAGCCATCAGGTTGCAGGTCAAACCTGTAAGACCCCAAATTATTAATAAATGAAATTTAAATTCCCTCTATTTATTATTTTGAAATAGTAAGTGTTAAATTGATTAATGAGGTTAGTTATGGGTAAAATGCGTAAATATTTTAAATAAGCAAGTGGTTATAAAATATTCATTGTTGTCGGGGAATATTCGTTTGGTCGTGGAATATTCTTCCTGTCGGGGAATATTCGTACGACGGCGCAGTCTTTTGTGGGCCCCATAACGGAAAGCGATTGGATGAAGAAAACGACAAGTATATGTTTTTTATTAATAACGGCGTAGTTGTTACCGTTAATACTGTTGAAATACCCGGTGGTTAAAACACAGTAATACGCGTTGTTACACAGTAGCACACTGTATTGCACCAATTATTGATTCTTACGTAAGAAGGCACTACTCAATAATGGTTACAGTAATTACTGTTCAGTATTTTATTTTATTGATTCAATAATTACTGCGTTGATATTTTATATTACTGTTGTTTCAATAATTGTCACTACACAGTATTTCCCATTATCAGATCAATAATTCATATTATTTGAATAATATTATTAGATAACATTATTGGCAATGTCTAGAAAGTTCTGTCTAAGGAGAGGTTTGGTCATCTAATTGCGCGCCAGTAAGGAGAAATCCTTATTGGAAAGCCCCCTCTTTCCTGGGAACGGCCTGGTTGTCATAAATGTGATTCTGTAATATTATTTATAAATAATTAATTATTGATTCATATGATAAGGAAATATTTATTTTTGTGGATATAAATGAGGGATATATTTTTGTGGTTAAAAATGAAGGAGTTAATATTGAGGTTTTTATCAGTATTTTTGTCGGAATGGAGGTATTAAAAATCAGGGTTTTTGAGATATTTTGCGGGAGTTATAATTTTTAATCCGACCGTTGGATCGTGGTAATTTTTGGATATGTTATACATATATAAGTTGAGTATATGTCCACAAATTTTGAACCGTTAAAAATGAACGTATGATTTATTATGAATTTTACGAGATGACTGGTTCAGAAATTGTTGAATTTTCGGAGTTAATCATTTTGGTAGAAAATTCTAGAATTGGTGGGCCCCACTCTTGGTTGGTGAAGAAATGTGCTGAGATTTTTATTCAAATGTGGTGGGTGGGAATAGTAGCAGGTAAAGCCATCAGGTTGCAGGTTAAGTCTGCTTCGGCGTGCTAACATTTTCCTATAAATAGAGGGCTAAGTTAGAATTGAAAATCACACCAGAAACAAGTTTTCTCTCTTTCTCTCTCTAGATTATTGAGTGTATTTTGTGAGTATTTAGATACTTTGAGAGTTTCTATTCATCAGAGCAAGTGTCTTTCAGCCTTATACCGGTATTCCGACCAGAAGTACTGTCTGTACGAGGTAAGGGATGTTATTTTATTCAAAAATGATATTATTTCTTCAATATCATTATGCTGAAATATTGGTTGGAAATTTTTATCAAATTTGGAACTTTTCACGTCGGGGTTACTATTCATGAGTTACTATTCACGAGTTACTATTCACGAGTTACTATTCACCGAAAAATAAAATTTTCTTCTTTTCGTCCAAAATATCTATTCTGGGTACTAGCTTTGATTGTATCCATGTTTTGATCATTCTTGAATTCTACTTCACTATGAATAATTATAAGGTATTTTTGGACATGAATAAATCGAAATACGAATCCTTAATATTTGTTATTTTGTTTCACTGGATTCGTTTTCTTTAATATATTTTTCATCATCCTCAGTCCTAAATGATGATATTACTGAATATCTTTGGCCGTAGTGCAAAGATGAATGATTAACTGATGAATATCTTTGGCCCGTAGTGCAAAGATGAACAGGTGTTGAGATGAACATGACCGACTGGTGATACAAATGAATATCTTTGGCCTGTAGTGCAAAGATGAATATTTGATTAAAGATGGTTATTGATTGTTGTTACAGGGATAAAATATTGATGATGGACTTTTAAATCTTAGAAGATAGTAGAACTCATTCTCTACTTGACTCTTCTAATGGTTTGCTGTTTCCGCTGCAGTTATTGATTTAAAACTTGTTGTCTATTGTATTCTATTAGATTTTTCCCTGTTGAAGACTAACGATAATTTGTTCTGTATTATCTTAGTCATAATGTTCTTTACTGGGCTAGTTGAGCTCACCCTTTTCCTTTTTGTTCCATTTTTCTCAGGAGGCGAGAATGTAGCGAGTACTAGTCGGGGTATGGAATGATGGTTCTAGAAGTTACTTTAGTAGTCCTCACTATTTTTGTGAAATAATGTATCAATAATTGTAATGAGGGCTTATTTGAGTGTGGATATTGTCTAAATGACAATATTTGTATTTAAACTCACAGTTCTTGTGTTGTAATAATAAAGATGTAGTTGTTTCTGTACCATGTATTTTGGCGACTCAGAATGGGTGTTGTATACCTATTTTGGGGGCGTCACAGTTGGTATCAGAGCTTAGGGATATGATCTCTGGCGGAGATCGGGGAATAGAACTAGGAGGGGAGAGACGAATCCTTCGCTAGTGTGTCCTACCTAAGCTTATTTATTGGTCAGTCATAATATAGGGGTATTATGTGATTTGTTAATTTATTTAATTAACCCTTGTTTTATGGCAGTATTTGAGAATGTCGACTGAGAATGTTAATAGTGGAGTAAATGAGACCGTGGAGACACCGGTGCTTACCAACGAGGAGAACGTGCAACAGGCTGACAATGTTCCTCCTGTGAACAACACCAATGAGCAGATGATGAACGATGGAATGTTTAGAAGTTTTTTGCAATTCATGCAAAACCAGACAAGGGAGACTCGTGTTCAAAATACAGGAGGAAATGATAGCAATTCACGGTTTGTCACAGCCAAACAGTTCAAAGAATTGGGACCACCAGAATTTAAGGGAAAGCCGGATCCGATCATGGCGGAAACGTGGGTCAAGCAAATTACCAAGATATTCGATGTCTTGGGATGCACGGAGGAACAGAAGGTTCCATTCGCCACCTTTATGTTCCGTGGCGAGGCAGATTACTGGTGGGAGTCTGTGAAGCGTACCCATCCAACCGCACTCAGCATGTCTTGGGAGACATTTCAAAAACTGTTCAATGACAAGTACTTTCCTGAAAGTATTCGTCATATGAAGGAGGTAGAGTTTATTAGACTAGAGCAGAATAATATGACGGTATCTCAGTACGAGGCAAAGTTTGCAGAGTTGTCCAGGTTTGCACCTCATTTGGTGGAGAATGAGGAACGTATGACGAGGATGTTTCTGAGAGGTTTGAAACCCGGCATACGTCAATATCTCATTTCTCATAAATTTTCTCTCTATTCAGATGTTGTCAACAGGGCTCAATTATTAGAGCGAGATAACGAGTACGGTCAACTGAGGGATCACAACCAGGATCATATCGGTGACAGCAGTCATCAGAACAATGATAACCAGCGGAGAAAGAAAAATACAGACAAGAACGGCAACCACTCTGGTGGTAATCGTGGCTATGAAAATAGAAGAAGCGAGTCGGGAGGAGATTTTAAAAAGAGGAGATTCAACAATGACAATACGAAGACGTCAGCACCAACAGCAATTGGTTCCAAGGGAGGAGAACGACCACCGGTTATATGCTATAAGTGCGGAAAAGAAGGACATATCAGCCCAAACTGCCCACAACAGTTTAAGGTATGTTATAATTGTGGAAAGGAAGGACATATCGCTCGAGATTGCACTGTAGCAAAACCAAGTCCAGCGGGGATGGTGACTCAAAAAGCTGTCCCAGAAAAGATAAAGTCAACGGTTCCTGGAAGAGCGTTTGTCGTGACTGGTCAACATGCGAGGAACCCAAACGAGGTGATCACGGGTAAGCTAATCATAAATTCATGCGAAGTTTATACCTTATTAGATACCGGTTCTACCCATTCTTTTATCTCTCCTGCTTGTGCTCAACGTTTAAACTTGACTCCGGAGAAGTTAGACTTTGATTTATCTGTGGAGACTCCGTTAGGAGAAACTTTCATCACATCCACTGTTTATAAATCTTGTGTGATCCAAGTTGGTACCATCACCTTACCTGTTGACCTTATCTCTTTAAAGATACTTGCTTTTGATGTGATTTTAGGGATTGATTGGCTAACTACTCATCATGCCAAAATTGATTGTTTTCGTAAGGTTGTTAGTTTTCATATTCCTAACCAACCTGTTGTACGAATTCAAACAACTAAGCCATTAAAATCAATCACTGTTATATCAAGCCATAAAGCCATTCGTTTATTAAAAAACGGATGTCAAGCTTTCTTAGCCCATGTTATGGATTTGAATAAAGACACGTCAAATTTGAATAATATTCCTGTTGTTATTGACTTTCCTGACGTATTTCCTGAAGAACTTCCCGGTCTACCCCCGGAACGAGAAATTGAATTCTTTATTGATCTTGAACCTGGTACAAAGCCCATTTCTAAAACCCCATATCGAATGGCTCCTATTGAACTTCAGGAGTTAAAGGTCCAACTACAAGAGTTGTTGGACATCGGTTTCATTCGTCCTAGTACATCTCCTTGGGGTGCTCCTGTTTTATTTGTAAAGAAAAAAGACGGGAGTATGCGACTTTGTATTGATTACCGGGAATTAAACCATGTCACTATTAAGAATAGGTATCCGCTACCTCGTATTGATGACCTGTTTGACCAGTTACAAGGAGCACAGTTCTTTTCAAAGATCGATCTTCGTTCTGGATATCATCAGCTGAAGGTTAAAACTGAGGATATTCCAAAGACTGCCTTCAGAACTCGGTACGGGCATTATGAGTTCCTAGTTATGTCTTTTGGATTGACTAATGCTCCTGCGGCTTTCATGGATATGATGAACCGAGTATTTAAGGATTATTTGGATCAGTTCGTTGTTGTCTTTATTGATGACATCCTCATATATTCCAAAAGCCGTGAAGATCATGAGCATCATTTGAAGCTGGTACTCCAAAGGCTGCGTGAAAATAAGTTATATGCCAAGTTGAAGAAATGCGAGTTCTGGCTTGAGGAAGTAGCTTTCCTAGGGCACGTGGTGTCAAAACATGGAGTATCTGTTGACCCGGCGAAGATTGAAGCAATACAAAGTTGGGAGCAACCAAAGACGGTGACCGAAGTACGTAGCTTTCTAGGCTTAGCTGGTTATTATCGAAGATTCGTGGAAGGGTTTTCTCGAATCGCTACCCCGTTAACTCAGCTGACTCGGAAAGATATCAAATTCGTATGGAGCGAGGAATGCGAGAAGAGTTTTCAAGAGCTTAAGAGGAGACTCATTTCGGCACCTGTTCTGACAATACCATCTGGTTCGGATGGATTTGTTATCTACAGTGATGCTTCAGGCAAAGGGTTAGGATGTGTTCTCATGCAACATGGGAAAGTCATAGCCTATGCCTCGCGACAACTCAAAGAATATGAGAGGAATTATCCTACTCATGATTTGGAGTTGGCAGCAGTAGTTTTCGCGTTGAAGATCTGGAGACACTACCTGTATGGGGAGAAAGTGGAGATCTATACAGATCATAAAAGCCTTAAATATTTCTTCACCCAAAAGGAACTCAACATGCGGCAGCGACGTTGGCTCGAGCTGTTGAAAGATTACGATCATACCATCCAATATCATCCTGGAAAAGCAAACGTAGTAGCTGACGCATTGAGTAGAAGATCATATGCGGGTACGAGTGCAATGTTGTTAACGCAAAGGCCCATTTTGTATGACTTGCAAAGGATGGAGATAGAGATGAAGGCTCCAAGTACCCACATGATGATATCAAATATACGAGTAGAACCGACTTTAATCGATAAAGTTAAAGCTGCTCAAGCTACGGACATAGAGCTGATGCGTATGAAGAAGAAAGTGCAAGAAGGTTCTATTCCAGAAGCAAGAATCGATGAAGAAGGAATACTTCGAGTTCACTCTAGACTCTGTGTTCCTAACAATTCTGATTTGAAGTACAAGATCATGATGGAAGCACACAATACACCATTTGCAATCCATCCTGGAAGTACCAAAATGTATCGTGATCTACGACATACATTTTGGTGGAATAATATGAAGAGAGAGATTGCAAAGTTTATCTCGAGGTGTTTAACTTGTCAACGTGTAAAGGCGGAACATCAAGTACCAAAGGGTCCATTGCAACCACTTGAGATTCCGAAATGGAAGTGGGAACACATTACCATGGATTTCGTTACGGGTCTTCCCACGGTTTCTCAAGGCATAAATGCTATTTGGGTTATTGTTGATAGATTAACCAAGTCTGCTCATTTCTTGCCGATACGGGAGACTTATTCCCTTGAACGTCTTGCTCGTATATACGTAGATGAGATTGTGAGACTGCATGGCATGCCAGTATCCATAGTTTCGGATCGTGACCCAAGATTCACTTCAAGATTTTGGGTTAGCTTGCAAAAAGCTATGGGCACAGATTTACGATTTAGTTCGGCATACCATCCTCAAACGGACGGACAATCAGAGAGGACTATTCAAACTCTTGAAGATCTATTAAGACTTTGTGTCCTAGATTTCAAAGGGAGTTGGGATAAGTACCTACCATTGGTGGAATTCTCTTATAATAACAGTTATCAGGCAAGTATAGGTGTGGCCCCATTTGAAGCATTATATGGACGAAAGTGTCGCTCTCCAGTATGCTGGGACGAGGTGGGTGAAGCAACATTGTTGGGACCAGAGTTGGTACGCATGACTACAGAGAAGATCCAAACGATTCGACAACGTATACAAACGGCACAGGATCGACAAAAGAGTTATGCGGATCTTCATCGGAAGGACGTGGAATTTGACATTGGGGATCATGTATTGTTGCGTGTGGCTCCATGGAAAGGAGTTACAAGATTTGGGAAGAGAGGAAAGCTCAATCCACGATTTATTGGTCCATTTCAGATTCTTGACCGAGTAGGAAATGTGGCCTATAGACTTGCGTTACCTCCAAGTATGTCTCGTGTTCATAATGTTTTTCATATATCTGTGTTACGTAAATATGTGAAAGACCCAGACCACGTTATTGAGTTAGAACCGGACGAGATAGCTGAAGACTTAACGTACGAAGAGGTACCTGTCAGATCTTGGATAGAAAGGAGCATGTCCTACGCACGAAGGTCATACCACAAGTTAAAGTTTTGTGGAGAAACCATGCTATTGAGGAAATGACCTGGGAGTTGGAAACGGAAATGAAAGCGAGGTATCCTCATCTTTTCGAAACACCAGGTACGTACGTCAATTTCGAGGACGAAATTTCATAAGGAGGGGAGGTTGTAAGACCCCAAATTATTAATAAATGAAATTTAAATTCCCTCTATTTATTATTTTGAAATAGTAAGTGTTAAATTGATTAATGAGGTTAGTTATGGGTAAAATGCGTAAATATTTTAAATAAGCAAGTGGTTATAAAATATTCATTGTTGTCGGGGAATATTCGTTTGGTCGTGGAATATTCTTCCTGTCGGGGAATATTCGTACGACGGCGCAGTCTTTTGTGGGCCCCATAACGGAAAGCGATTGGATGAAGAAAACGACAAGTATATGTTTTTTATTAATAACGGCGTAGTTGTTACCGTTAATACTGTTGAAATACCCGGTGGTTAAAACACAGTAATACGCGTTGTTACACAGTAGCACACTGTATTGCACCAATTATTGATTCTTACGTAAGAAGGCACTACTCAATAATGGTTACAGTAATTACTGTTCAGTATTTTATTTTATTGATTCAATAATTGCTGCGTTGATATTTTATATTACTGTTGTTTCAATAATTGTCACTACACAGTATTTCCCATTATCAGATCAATAATTCATATTATTTGAATAATATTATTAGATAACATTATTGGCAATGTCTAGAAAGTTCTGTCTAAGGAGAGGTTTGGTCATCTAATTGCGCGCCAGTAAGGAGAAATCCTTATTGGAAAGCCCCCTCTTTCCTGGGAACGGCCTGGTTGTCATAAATGTGATTCTGTAATATTATTTATAAATAATTAATTATTGATTCATATGATAAGGAAATATTTATTTTTGTGGATATAAATGAGGGATATATTTTTGTGGTTAAAAATGAAGGAGTTAATATTGAGGTTTTTATCAGTATTTTTGTCGGAATGGAGGTATTAAAAATCAGGGTTTTTGAGATATTTTGCGGGAGTTATAATTTTTAATCCGACCGTTGGATCGTGGTAATTTTTGGATATGTTATACATATATAAGTTGAGTATATGTCCACAAATTTTGAACCGTTAAAAATGAACGTATGATTTATTATGAATTTTACGAGATGACTGGTTCAGAAATTGTTGAATTTTCGGAGTTAATCATTTTGGTAGAAAATTCTAGAATTGGTGGGCCCCACTCTTGGTTGGTGAAGAAATGTGCTGAGATTTTTATTCAAATGTGGTGGGTGGGAATAGTAGCAGGTAAAGCCATCAGGTTGCAGGTTAAGTCTGCTTCGGCGTGCTAACATTTTCCTATAAATAGAGGGCTAAGTTAGAATTGAAAATCACACCAGAAACAAGTTTTCTCTCTTTCTCTCTCTAGATTATTGAGTGTATTTTGTGAGTATTTAGATACTTTGAGAGTTTCTATTCATCAGAGCAAGTGTCTTTCAGCCTTATACCGGTATTCCGACCAGAAGTACTGTCTGTACGAGGTAAGGGATGTTATTTTATTCAAAAATGATATTATTTCTTCAATATCATTATGCTGAAATATTGGTTGGAAATTTTTATCAAATTTGGAACTTTTCACGTCGGGGTTACTATTCATGAGTTACTATTCACGAGTTACTATTCACGAGTTACTATTCACCGAAAAATAAAATTTTTTTCTTTTCGTCCAAAATATCTATTCTGGGTACTAGCTTTGATTGTATCCATGTTTTGATCATTCTTGAATTCTACTTCACTATGAATAATTATAAGGTATTTTTGGACATGAATAAATCGAAATACGAATCCTTAATATTTGTTATTTTGTTTCACTGGATTCATTTTCTTTAATATATTTTTCATCATCCTCAGTCCTAAATGATGATATTACTGAATATCTTTGGCCGTAGTGCAAAGATGAATGATTAACTGATGAATATCTTTGGCCCGTAGTGCAAAGATGAACAGGTGTTGAGATGAACATGACCGACTGGTGATACAAATGAATATCTTTGGCCTGTAGTGCAAAGATGAATATTTGATTAAAGATGGTTATTGATTGTTGTTACAGGGATAAAATATTGATGATGGACTTTTAAATCTTAGAAGATAGTAGAACTCATTCTCTACTTGACTCTTCTAATGGTTTGCTGTTTCCGCTGCAGTTATTGATTTAAAACTTGTTGTCTATTGTATTCTATTAGATTTTTCCCTGTTGAAGACTAACGATAATTTGTTCTGTATTATCTTAGTCATAATGTTCTTTACTGGGCTAGTTGAGCTCACCCTTTTCCTTTTTGTTCCATTTTTCTCAGGAGGCGAGAATGTAGCGAGTACTAGTCGGGGTATGGAATGATGGTTCTAGAAGTTACTTTAGTAGTCCTCACTATTTTTGTGAAATAATGTATCAATAATTGTAATGAGGGCTTATTTGAGTGTGGATATTGTCTAAATGACAATATTTGTATTTAAACTCACAGTTCTTGTGTTGTAATAATAAAGATGTAGTTATTTCTGTACCATGTATTTTGGCGACTCAGAATGGGTGTTGTATACCTATTTTGGGGGCGTCACAAAACCTACCAAAATTTTCCTATAAATAGAGGGCTAAGTTAGAATTGAAAATCACACCAGAAACATAAGCTTTCTCTCTTTCTCTCTCTATATTATGAAGCATATTTTGTGAGTTTTTAGATACTTGGTGAGTTGCTATTCATCAGTGCAAGTTTTCTTCAGCATCATATCCGATATCCAGTCAGAAGTACTGCTCTTTTGAGGTAAGGGATTGTAAGGGATAGTAAGGGATATTAAGGGATTTTAAGGGTTGTTATATTTTCCAGTTTCGTAATTTTTCTTACCTTCAAAAATTCTGGAAAAATTTGAAATGATATTTTGATGAGTTTTCTTGATTATGTCCAAAAATGGTGATTTTTGGATGTATAGATTGAGAGTTATGAATTTTATGAGAAAAGACTATTTTAAAAGTAACTGCTTATAATTTCTTGTGGTTAACTCCAAAATTGATGAAATTTTTATTGGGAGTACATGTATATGATGGAAGTATACTCTGTTAATTTCAGAATTTTTGTACAAAAGTATAATTTTTGATAAATGTTTAAATATTCGACTATTTTGGCCATATGAAAAATAGTAAATGACTTTTAAAAATTCCGAGAAAAATATATGTTCACTATGGGACTATATTATGCTAAATCCCAGAAAAGAAATATTTTTGGAACTGATTTAGTATTTTTCATAAAAATGGTCTAGTTATGAGTAAATGAATTAAATATGTTTTGTGAAGAAAGAAAATTGGAAAATAGGATTTTATGGCTTGAGAATCCTATATGAGGTATATGCAGATTTTTGATGAGGGTTTTGGTTATTGGTGATGAAATTGTAAGAGTTGGCATTTTATGATGATTAAATGCATTAATTAGTAAAGTGTAAACAATTAAAATAAATTGTTTATAAGTTTAAGTAATGTTATTCTTTCAATATCATTATACCGAAATATTGGTATGAATTTTATTGTAGAATTTCTATCTTTTGTGTCGGAGTTACTATTCATGAGTTACGAATATTACTCTTGAGATTAAAACTATATGTTGATCATATTATTTTTATCATCATATATAACATTTTTATAACCCTGATGTTGAAATTCTCTTTCACTGGAGTGTAAAGATGGGTAGATTATTGGTATGATCATGACTAGGGTTCTCTTTGGCCTGTAGTGCAAAGTTGAATTGTGACTGGTATGATCATGACCATTGAATTTATAATTGAATATCTTAAGCTTAAGTGCAAAGGTGAATTGATCAACATGGTTATAATTATTGTTTATATAAATTCTGAAATGATTATATATTTCTTTGAGATATGAATATATTTGGCCTGTAGTGCAAATATGAATTGTTGATGAATATCTTTGGCATGTAGTGCAAAGATGGCCTGTTGATGAATATCTTTGGCCTGTAGTGCAAAGATGAACTGTTGTTGAATATCTTTGGCCCGTAGTGCAAAGATAGTTTGTTGATGAATATCTTTGGCCCGTAGTGCAAAGATGGTTTGTTGATGAATATCTTTGGCCCGTAGTGCAAAGATGGATTTGTTAGTATGATTATAAACAGGAATTGTGATTTGGTATAACCATGATCTTTGATGTTTCAGGTAAAGACAGGTGATAAAAATATTCTTCGTCCTGGGTGCGAAGAAAAATTTATAGTCACAATTATGATTATGAGTTATTCATATGATTGTGGAAAGGAACTGTTGAGTGATGTTACATGGATAAAATATTGTTAGTGGATTTTTAACATGGAGAAGATAATAGACTTTATAGTCTATTTGACTCTTCTAATGGATTGCTCGTTCCGCTGCAACTATGGTTGAAATTTTTATCATTTACCATATGTTCTAAATCTCTGATTTATTATTGATGAAGGCTATTGATAATTTAATTATCTTTAGTCATGATATTCTTTACTGAGCTAGTTGTGCTCACCCTTTTGCTTCACAATTCCTTTCAGGTAATAAGAGTGTAGCTGGGTCGAGCGAGGGTAACGGGAAAATAGAACAGTGGTCTCTAGCTGTGGATGTTCTCCCGAAGCAGTATAGAAAAGTTCATTTAGTTGTTATATTTGGTGAATCCAATAGGGTAAGGTGTACCCAACGTTGGAAGGGTGGTTTGCCACTATCATACAAGATGTCTAACGACATACAACCTCGTGTCATCATAAGACAGGGATGTGCTCATCCACTTGCTGAGTATATATACGAACACTACCTATATAATCTTGGTGTTTGTTTAAAGTATAATTCTCAATTAGAGACAGTAGAGATAATGATATGTCAAGAGAAGACTCACCATTGGGAAGAATATGATAGTAATCTTCTCGTTTTTCTTTGGGGTCTATTGGGTCAACCAAGGATAATTCTGTGGCCATATGATATCTATCATAACCTAGACGCGTGGCCTCCCATGTACGAAGGTTTCCTTGAGCACTTCCCAAAGATTCTAATTTCTAAAACAGTTTTTGACTATACCTTTATGTAAGGTGTTATTGTGAGGTGATGTCCACGGTTGGAACATGAGTCACATTTGGTATATATTTGTATCCAAACTCACAGCATATGTGTTGTTGTATTTTGCACGACAATTGTTGTAATAAAGTTGTAGTTATTTTCTGTACCATGTATTTGGCGACTCAGAATGGGTTGGGTGGAATGAACCTATTTTGGGGTCGTTACATTTGGTATCAGAGCTTAGGGATATGATCTCTGGCGGAGATCGGGGAATATAACTAGGAGGGGAGAGATGAGTAAATCATTCGCTAGTGTGTCCTACCTAAGCTTATCTGTTGGTCAGTCATAATATCGGGATATTATGTGATATGTTAATTTGTTAAATTAACCCTTGTTTTGAAGCTGTATTCTAGAATGATATTTGAAATACAGGAGATGAGCAATGGAAAAATTATGATGGCAGGGAAGATGGAATCTAAAATGAAAGGAAGGTATTCTCAATTCTTTGAAATACCAGGTACGTAAATTTCGAGGACGAAATTTCATAAGGAGGGGAGGTTGTAAGACCCCGAATTTTATGAAATAAAAGTATTCAATTTTTCTTATAATTACAATTCAGTAAATGGTTAAATTGATAAAAAGTTAAAGTTATGGGTGAAATGTGAAAATTTTTCAAAATACACAAGTGGTTATAAAATAATCATTGTTGTCGGGGAATATTCGTTTGGTCGTGGAATATTCTTTCTGTCGGGGAATATTCGTATGACGGCGCAGCTATTTGTGGGCCCCATAACAGAATAACTGTCGGGTGAAGAAAACGACAAATTTAAATTTTTACAAATAACGGCGTAGTTGTTACCGTTAACACTGTTGGAATACCCGGTGATTAAAATACAGTAATACGCATTATTGCACAGTAGCACACGGTATTGCACAGTATTTTTGAAATTATTGATTCTTACGTAAGAAGGCACTACTCAATAATTGTTACAGTAATTACTGTTCAATATTTTATTTTATTGATTCAATAATTGCTACGTTGAAATTTTGTATTATTGTTGTTCAATAATTGTTGCTGCACAGTATTTTCCATTATCAGATCAATAATTCATATTATTTGAATATTATTATTAGATAGCATTATTGGCAATGTCTAGAAAGTTCTGTCTAAGGAGAGGTTTGGTCATCTAATTGCGCGCCAGTAAGGAGAAATCCTTATTAGAAAGCCCCCTCTTTCCTGGGAACGGCCTGGTTGTCTTAAATGTGATTCTGTAATATTATTTGTGAATAATTAATTATTGATTCATATGATAAGAAAATATTTATTTTATGTGGATATAAATGAGGGATATATTTTTGTGGTTAAAAAATGAAGGAGTTAATGTTAAAATTTTTATCCGTATTTTTGTCGGAATGGAGGTATTAAAAATCAGGGTTTTTGAGATATTTTGCGAGGGTTATAATTTTTAATCCGACCGTTGGATCGTGGTAATTTTTGGATATGTTATACATATATAAGTTGAGTATATGTCCACAAATTTTGAACCGTTAAAAATGAACGTATGATTTGTTATGAATTTTACGAGATGACTGGTTCAGAAATTGTTGAATTTTCGGAGTTTATCATTTTGGTGGAAAATTCTAGAATTGGTGGGCCCCACTTGTGGTTGGTGAATAAATGTGCTGAATTATATTTCAAATGTGGTGGGTGGGAATAGTAGCAGGTAAAGCCATCAGGTTGCAGGTCAAACCTACCAAAATTTTCCTATAAATAGAGGGCTAAGTTAGAATTGAAAATCACACCAGAAACATAAGCTTTCTCTCTTTCTCTCTCTATATTATGAAGCATATTTTGTGAGTTTTTAGATACTTGGTGAGTTGCTATTCATCAGTGCAAGTTTTCTTCAGCATCATATCCGATATCCAGTCAGAAGTACTGCTCTTTTGAGGTAAGGGATTGTAAGGGATAGTAAGGGATAGTAAGGGATATTAAGGGATTTTAAGGGTTGTTATATTTTCCAGTTTCGTAATTTTTCTTACCTTCAAAAATTCTGGAAAAATTTGAAATGATATTTTGATGAGTTTTCTTGATTATGTCCAAAAATGGTGATTTTTGGATGTATAGATTGAGAGTTATGAATTTTATGAGAAAAGACTATTTTAAAAGTAACTGCTTATAATTTCTTGTGGTAAACTCCAAAATTGATGAAATTTTTATTGGGAGTACATGTATATGATGGAAGTATACTCTGTTAATTTCAGAATTTTTGTACAAAAGTACAATTTTTGATAAATGTCTAAATATTCGACTATTTTGGCCATATGAAAAATAGTAAATGACTTTTAAAAATTCCGAGAAAAATATATGTTCACTATGGGACTATATTATGCTAAATCCCAGAAAAGAAATATTTTTGGAACTGATTTGGTATTTTTCATAAAAATGGTCTAGTTATGAGTAAATGAATTAAATATGTTTTGTGAAGAAAGAAAATTGGAAAATAGGATTTTATGGCTTGAGAATCCTATATGAGGTATATGCAGATTTTTGATGAGGGTTTTGGTTATTGGTGATGAAATTGTAAGAGTTGGCATTTTATGATGATTAAATGCATTAATTAGTAAAGTGTAAACAATTAAAATAAATTGTTTATAAGTTTAAGTAATGTTATTCTTTCAATATCATTATACCGAAATATTGGTATGAATTTTATTGTAGAATTTCTATCTTTTGTGTCGGAGTTACTATTCATGAGTTACGAATATTACTCTTGAGATTAAAACTATATGTTGATCATATTATTTTTATCATCATATATAACATTTTTATAACCCTGATGTTGAAATTCTCTTTCACTGGAGTGTAAAGATGGGTAGATTATTGGTATGATCATGACTAGGGTTCTCTTTGGCCTGTAGTGCAAAGTTGAATTGTGACTGGTATGATCATGACCATTGAATTTATAATTGAATATCTTAAGCTTAAGTGCAAAGGTGAATTGATCAACATGGTTATAATTATTGTTTATATAAATTCTGAAATGATTATATATTTCTTTGAGATATGAATATATTTGGCCTGTAGTGCAAATATGAATTGTTGATGAATATCTTTGGCATGTAGTGCAAAGATGGCCTGTTGATGAATATCTTTGGCCTGTAGTGCAAAGATGAACTGTTGTTGAATATCTTTGGCCCGTAGTACAAAGATAGTTTGTTGATGAATATCTTTGGCCCGTAGTGCAAAGATGGTTTGTTGATGAATATCTTTGGCCCGTAGTGCAAAGATGGATTTGTTAGTATGATTATAAACAGGAATTGTGATTTGGTATAACCATGATCTTTGATGTTTCAGGTAAAGACAGGTGATAAAAATATTCTTCGTCCTGGGTGCGAAGAAAAATTTATAGTCACAATTATGATTATGAGTTATTCATATGATTGTGGAAAGGAACTGTTGAGTGATGTTACATGGATAAAATATTGTTAGTGGATTTTTAACATGGAGAAGATAATAGACTTTATAGTCTATTTGACTCTTCTAATGGATTGCTCGTTCCGCTGCAACTATGGTTGAAATTTTTATCATTTACCATATGTTCTAAATCTCTGATTTATTATTGATGAAGGCTATTGATAATTTAATTATCTTTAGTCATGATATTCTTTACTGAGCTAGTTGTGCTCACCCTTTTGCTTCACAATTCCTTTCAGGTAATAAGAGTGTAGCTGGGTCGAGCGAGGGTAACGGGAAAATAGAACAGTGGTCTATAGCTGTGGATGTTCTCCCGAAGCAGTATAGAAAAGTTCATTTAGTTGTTATATTTGGTGAATCCAATAGGGTAAGGTGTACCCAACGTTGGAAGGGTGGTTTGCCACTATCATACAAGATGTCTAACGACATACAACCTCGTGTCATCATAAGACAGGGATGTGCTCATCCACTTGCTGAGTATATATACGAACACTACCTATATAATCTTGGTGTTTGTTTAAAGTATAATTCTCAATTAGAGACAGTAGAGATAATGATATGTCAAGAGAAGACTCACCATTGGGAAGAATATGATAGTAATCTTCTCGTTTTTCTTTGGGGTCTATTGGGTCAACCAAGGATAATTCTGTGGCCATATGATATCTATCATAACCTAGACGCGTGGCCTCCCATGTACGAAGGTTTCCTTGAGCACTTCTCAAAGATTCTAATTTCTAAAACAGTTTTTGACTATACCTTTATGTAAGGTGTTATTGTGAGGTGATGTCCACGGTTGGAACATGAGTCACATTTGGTATATATTTGTATCCAAACTCACAGCATATGTGTTGTTGTATTTTGCACGACAATTGTTGTAATAAAGTTGTAGTTGTTTTCTGTACCATGTATTTGGCGACTCAGAATGGGTTGGGTGGAATGAACCTATTTTGGGGTCGTTACACAATGCCTTCCTCCTGTGAGTAACCCTTGGCCACTAGTCTTGCCTTATTCCTGGTTATTACTCCATCTTCATTCATCTTGTTTCTGAAGACCCACTTGGTTCCAATGACAGGATGACTCTTTGGTCTTGGCACCAATCTCCATACTTTGCTTCTTTCAAACTGATTGAGTTCTTCCTGCATGGCTTCTATCCAGCTGGAGTCTTCCATAGCATCCTCTATCTTCTTAGGTTCCATTTGTGATAGGAAGCTCAGATAGAAACATTCATTTTGAGTGGCAGCTCTTGTTTTGAGTCTTGCACTAAGATCTCCAATGATTAAGTCTTGAGTGTGATCTCTTGACCATCTGTTTCCTGTTGGAACGTCTGCCCTGATGCCTTCTTGTCTGAGATCTTCAAGATCAATTTCTGCTTCCTGGTGTGGGGGTTCGTTGTCTTGTGCAGACCTCTCTACGTTCTCACTTCCTTGCTCAACGATTTCATTGTCTGGCACTACGATCGTGGTGTTGGGCTCAACAATTTCATTCGTTGAGTCTGGACTGTCATTCGTAGTGTCTTGAGGCACTATTTTGTCTAAGTCTGTTTCATCAAAGATGATGTGGATCGAGACTTCCACACTTAGTGTTTTCTTGTTGAACACTCTATAGGCCTTACTGTCTGTGGCATATCCAAGAAAGATTCCTTTGTCTTACTTGGGTTGGAACTTTGTCAGATACTGCTTCCCATTGTTGAGAATGTAGCATGCACAACCGAATACATAAAAGTAGCTGACATTTGGCTTTCTTCTTTTCCACAGTTCGTAGGGTGTCTTCTTAATCGTAGAGTGTATCAGTGATCTGTTCTGAGTGTAGCATGCAGTGTTGACAGCTTCTACCCAGAAGTATTCAGGAATATGTGCTGCTGCTAGTAGAGTTCTTCCAGCCTCTATCAACGTTCTATTCTTTCTCTCAGCTACTCCATTTTGTTGAGGAGTTCGTGGAGCTGAGAAGTTATTACTGATACCATTGTCTGTGCAGAATTGGTCCATTTCTGAGAAGTTGAATTATCTGCCATGATCACTTCGTATGACTTTGATTTTTTCCCCTTTCTCGTTCATCACTAGTCTGAACATCTTGATCAATTGAGAGTTTGTTTCATCCTTTGAGGTTAGAAAGAACACCCATGTGAATATGGTGTAGTCGTCCACGACAACCAGTGAGTATCTCTTCCCTCCAAGACTAGTTGTTGAAATTGGCCCAAATAGATCCATGTGGAGCAGCTACAGGGGCTTGTCAATTGAGTTGGCAGTTTTGCTCTTGAATGAACTTCTCGTATGCTTTCCAAGTTGACAAGCATTACACGACCTTTCTTTGACGAAGTTGAACTTGGGCAAGTCAGCAACTAGATCTTTTGAGGCCAGTTTGGACATATTCTTGAAGTTGAGAGGAGACAATCTTCTACGCCATTGCCAGCTTATGTCTTCAGATGCTTTAGCTAGAAAGCATATTGTCTCATCTGAGCTTAGTTGTCCAAGATTTATTGTGTAAACATTTCCTTCTCTTGTTCCGGTTAGCTTTATGGCAGCTGTCTTCATATCTCTGACTTGACATTGATTGTTGAGGAATGTTACTTGATGACCCTTGTCGCAGAGTTAGCTAATGCTCAGCAGATTGTGATGTAGTCCTTCCACATAGGCCACTTTACTGAAGGACACTGCACCATTCCCAGCTGAGCCATATCCTCTTGTCTTGCCAGAGCCATTGTCTCCAAAGATGATTGAAGGACCCTCTTTCTCTATGTAATTAGACAGAAGGGCCTTGTTCCTAGTCATGTGCCTTGAGCATCCACTATCCAGTTACCAGGTTGTGATCGTGGAGCTCGGTTCCTGTGGAAATATTAAACTTTCATTTTGGTACCCATACTTGCATGGGTCCTACTTTGTTAGTACCCTTGGAAACCCAAATCTGTTTGATTTTAGGTCTCACATGCACAGGATTATAATAGCATATTACAGCCTTGTGACCAACCTTATTGCACACAAAACATCTACTATGATGCATGCTTGTATGTGTGTGAGGATTCTTCCTCCATTTGGACTTGTGTGGGTTCTCAGCCATCTTTCTGTTAACCTGATTCACCTTCTTCCATGTGCCCTTGTGTCTCATGATTTGTGAGGAGTGTACCTTTCCTCTACAGTTCCTTCCCAGTTGGCTCGTGGAGTTGATTTTACTCGACTCTATGATCATTCGAGGTTGGACAGTAGTGGCTGGGTTACTCTTCTCCTTTCTGAAACCCAGGCCAGCATGAGATCCTTTATTCCTTGAAATGTGGATTGAATCAGAAGAGCAGGGTTGGACTGGTTCTTCCTTGTGACGCCCCCAAAATAGGTATACAACACCCATTTTGAGTAACCAAAATACATGGTACAGAAATAACTACATCTTTACTATTACAACATAAGAACTGTGAGTTTAAATATAAATATTGTCATCTAGACAATATCCACACTCAAATAAGTCCTCATTACAATTATTGATACATTATTTTACAAAAATGGTGAGGACTACTAAAATAACTTCTAGAACCATCATTCCATACCCCGACTAGTACTCGCTACATTCTCGCCTCCTGAGAAAAATGGAACAAAAAGGAAAAGGGTGAGCTCAACTAGCCCAGTAAAGAACATTATGACTAAGATAACATAGAACAAATTATCGTTAGTCTTCAACAGGGAAAAATATAATAGAATACAATAGACAACAAGTTTTAAATCAATATTCGCAGCGAAAAATAATAATTCATAGAAGAGTTACGTAGAGAATGAAATCTACTATTATCTATGAATTTAAAAGTCCATCATCAATATTTTATCCCTGTAACATCAATCAATATTCATCTTTGCACTACAAGCCAAAGATATTCATCAGTTGGTCATGTTCATCTCAACACCTGTTCATCTTTGCACTACGGGCCAAAGATATTCATCAGAAATCATTCATCTTTGCACTACAGGCCAAAGATATTAAGTTATATCATCATTTAGGACTGAGGATGATGAAAAATATTTTAAAGGAAACGAATCCAGTGAAACAAAATAATAAATATTAAGGATTCGTATTTCGGTTTATCCATGTCCAAAAATACCTTATAAATAATCATAGTGAAGTAAAATTCAAGAATGATCAAAACATGGATTCAATCAAAGCTAGTATCCAGAATAGATATTTAGACGAAAACAAGAAAATTTTATTTTCCGGTGAATAGTAACTCGTGAATACTAACTCATGAATAGTAATCCCGACATGAAAAATTCCAAATTTGATAAAAAATTCCAACCAATATTTCGGCATAATGATATTGAAGAAATAATATCATTTTTGAAAAAAATAACATCTTACCTCAAAAGAATAGTACTTCTGGCTGGACTACTGGATATAGTGCTGAAGGGAACTTGCACCGTATAACAACACTCAAAGTATACTCACAAGAATACGCTCAATGTATCGAGAGAGAAAGAGAGAGAAGATTTCAGTTTCTGGTGTGATTTTCAATTCTAACCTAAGCACCCTATTTATAGGAAAATGCTTAGAACACCAAAGCAGAAAATTTAATAAATTAATATTAAATTTATATAAATCATACGCAAACTTGGAAATTCTGATTTTAGCATATTTTGCAACACATGTGCCCACCAACCAACCACAAAAACGTTTTTCTTTTAAAACAAATTTAAAACTTTTAAAAAATAATTATTTCGGAACTTCAGAACTTCAATAATTCATAATAAATAGTTCTTTTATCAGAAAATTCGAATCTCGCGATTTTTTATAGGAAATTCAATTCTCTACAACTTTGCTGAAGAAAGTTTTTCCAAATTCCAAACAGAAATTGACCGAAATCCATAAACGGACGATTTTACAAGCTATAATCAAATTTCAGTCAAGAAATGGGCCCACAGACATGTTTAACATGTTTTAAATAACTTTTGCAACAAAAATACTCTTTCTCCTCATATACTCATATATCCCACATTCATTGTAAAAATATCATTATTATTATATTATAATAATAAAATATTATTTTATCAGAAAAGATAAAATATCGATTTTCAACAATTTGTCACTTTAAAATTTTTTCCATCTATATCCACATAAAATGAATATTTTTTTTATTAAATAAATTACTAATTAATTATTCACAAATAATATTACAGAATCTCAATACTAACAACCAGACAGTTCTCAGGAAAGAGGGGGCTTTCCAATAAGGATTTCTCCTTACTGGCGCGCAATTAGGTGACCAAACCTCTCCTTAGACAGAACTTTCTAGACATTGCTAATAATGTTATCTAATAATATTATTCAGATAATATGAATTATTGTTTCGATAATGGAAAATACTGTGTAGTGACAATTATTGAAACAACAGTAATATAAAATATCAACGCAGCAATTATTGAATCAATAAAATAAAATACTGAACAGTAATTACTGTAACCATTATTGAGTAGTGCCTTCTTACGTAAGAATCAATAATTGGTGCAATACTGTGTGCTACTGTGCAACAACGCGTATTACTGTGTTTTAACCACCGGGTATTCCAACAGTATTAACGGTAACAACTACGCCGTTATTTATAAGCAACTTATACTTGTCGTTTTCTTCATCCAATCGCTTTCCGTTATGGGGCCCACACAAAGCTGCGCCGTCGTACGAATATTCCCCGACAGCAAAAATATTCCACGACCAAACGAATATTCTCCGACAACAATGAATATTTTATAACCACCTGCTTATTTGAAATATTTGCGCATTTTACCCATAACTAACCTCATTAATTAATTTAACCCTTACTATTTCAAAATAATAAATAGAGGAAATTAAATTTTATTTATTAATAATTTGGGGTCTTACATTCCTTCTGTGAGGATTTCACAAATGTAATGCCTCTACTAAAACTTGAAGCATTATTAGTGCTAGTATCCTTTACCTTTTCCACACATGGCTCTGAGGTGGATTCCCCAAAGCCTAAACCTGTTCTGTCAGATGCACTTCTCTGACTAAAGAGCAGGGAGTCCATGGATGAAGAGGATTTATTCCATGTAGACATTGTCTTTTCTAGTTCCTCAATTTTAGATGTTAGACTTGACTCTCTTTGTGCATTGAGCTCATTGGTCTGTTTTAAGAGCATATTCTCAGCCTCAAGCTTGGAGAGAGAATCAGTACTTAGAAGGACTGTTTCCAGTTCTTCTTGAACTTTCTTTTTCTCCTCTTGAAGAAGTGAATAATCCTTGAACAGAACTCTAAACCATTTCATGTATTGATGCAGATCAGATGTTATGCCATGCAGTGCAGTTCTTAAATCATCAATGTCTACATCAGGAGAGTTGAAGTCAAATATCTCATCTATACTTACTTCATGTATGTTGGAGTTCTGTTTATCCTTAGCATGCTTGGCCATCAGGCATAGATTTACCATTTGAGGATCTTCATCATCTCCAGATTCGGGAGTTGAGTTATTGTCTGAGTCACTCCACGATCCTCCAGCTACAAGGCCTTTGTCTCTCTTCCGAGACCTTTTGTTGCCTTTGAATTCCTTCTTTGGATGTGATTTCTTCTTTAGTTCTTCTCTGAGAGGTTTGTTACAATTAGCAATGAAATGGCCAGGCTTCTTGCAATTGTAGCATAGATCATTTATCTGCTCCTAGCTGCTGTAGTTGTTGACTTTCTTTGGTTTGCTGATTTTGCCTTGAATCTTCTGAGTCTTTTCACCAACATTACAAAGTCCTCATCATCATCTTCATCATAGTCAGAGTCATTTTCAGTGTTGACTTTGGAGGTGTTCTCAGTTGCTTTGAGAGCAACACCCTTATCCTTCTTTCTTCCTTCAGATAGAGTTTCTGCTCGTTGAGTCAGCTTCAGTTCGTATGTTAGAAGATTGCCATATAACTGTTGAATAGTCATTTCATGAAGATTCTTTGACTCTCTAATGGCAGTGGTTTTGGCATCCCACTTACTTGGTAAGGCTATCATGAACTTTATGATTAGATCTTTATTTGGATAGATATTTCTATAGGCTCGTAGAGAGTTGAGCAGAATATTGAATTTCTCGTAGGTGGTAGTGATGTTTTCTCCTTGAACGTGAGCAAACATCTCATATTGCTGAGTCAGGAGAGATTGTTTGTTTTCTCTGACTTCTTCTGTTCCTTCATGCATGATAAACAAAGCTACCCAAACCTCTTTTGTTGTTTTGCTGTTGACCACGTTTTCAAACAGGTCATCTTCTAATGATTGGAACAAAATGTTTTTGGCCTTTTTGTCGAGTTGAACATCCCTCTTTTCGTTGTCTGTCCATTCCTCTTTGACTTTGATTTGTATTCTATTTGGATCGTCTGTAGTTGGTTCAAGCTTTGTTAGGATGTAGGGCCCATTTTGAACAGTTTCAAATAGATCTTCATCTATTGAATCCATGTATGCTTGCATCCGAACTTTCCAGTTGGCGAATTTATCTTTGTTGCATATAGGGGGCTTGCTACCTCCTCCAGTTTGTGATTCGTTTGGTAGATGTTCTATTGCATCTACTTAAGCTTTGTAGGCTATATGGTAGAACCTGCTCTGATACCAATTATTAGTTCTCAAAGGCACAATAGTTATCTAGAAGGAGGGGTTGAAAAGATATTTAAAATTCTTTTCATTTTACTTTGTTAGTTTTGATAATGATTCAAACATAGCGGAATTAAGATTTGTTTATTCTCCCTTTTAGATATAGTGAATTAATGAGAGTGAGGCAGTTATAACAGTTATATTAGTTATAGCAAGAATGTAAGAGACACAACAGTTTTAAGTGGTTCAGAGCACTTAAAGCTCCTAGTCCACTCTTCTACTCCTCGAGTAGGAAATCCACTAAGGATATCTTTTACACTTCCTGAATCTCACAGATTCCCTCTAGACCAGCAGTCTAGGCACTTCTTAGTTCACTCTTGAACTCTTCAAGTCTAGCAGACTTGCTTCTTCACAGTTCACTTAGAACTCTTCAAGTCCTTCTGACTTGGAACTCTTACTTCAGTTGATTTGTAGTTGTTGAGTTCTTAGTTGGTACTACTCAGTTGCTGTTAAGCACTTGTTCGAAAGAACTGAGTAGCTGAGCAAGCTTTCTCTTTTTCTCAGATAGTAGAGTTGAGTGTTGAGTGTTCTTCAGCGTTTTTGTTCAATGCTTGCTTAGTTAAATCGTCTGTTGGTGTTTTGCATATATGTGATCCTTAAAACCTATCCGTTGAATCCATCCGTTGAGGCATTAAATGCGTTTAACATTTCTGAACTTTGATGGAGACTTTTCTGCACATCTTCTAAATTGCATTCTGACCCACTGACACAACAGACTGCTTTCTCACTGAACACCTGAAAAGGTGTTTTTCTCTGACCCATGGTCCTTTCCTTAGCTTCTTCAATATGCTTCTTTGTTGCATACTAAGGATATCTTTTATGTCATTGGGACTGGTGAGTACTTCAACGTTTATAACCCATTCCACATTTGTTGGGATTTATCTTTAAACAAATGAGTAAGGCTCGATGCTTCTGACACAGGCATATGATACTCTACGATTCAGATCGTGGTGTCTTGCCACCTTGGTGCTTGATCTAATATGAGAACACTACGATTTCTCTTAAAGCCTGGCACACTACGATCTTCACTTGCTTGTCTTATAGACTCTACGTCTCCGAGAGCGCACTACAACCTCTGAGTTGGCTTGGCAACCGTTGGGGCCACTCTACGATTTCCGAAGAGGCCCTTCAAGGCAGACACACTACGATCTTTGATGCTCTACGATTCTGCCTTGGCTTTCTGCAATCTCTTGATTAGCTTGATACACGATGATCTCATTGAAGCCTATCTATTACAGCTCAAGATAAATCAACCTAACATCTTTGATCTCTTCATCTATTCATTCATTTAAAGAATGATAATCATTAAAAGTTTAGATCAACCTAACAAATTTGATCTATCACTAAGTTCTTGTACATATATTCCTTGAATGACTTTACATATAATCATGAGCATTTACTATTAACATCAAATTAAGATATGCATTCTCCAACATCATTTCCCAAACATAATCAAAACCAATTCTATTAACACAGTCAATCTCATCCGAACTACTTCCCGAACACCAAACCAAAGAAAAATTCGCAACTCCCAAACTGCAAGCCAAACATGCTTCCCTTCCTCTGACCACTGTCGATCCCTAACCTGAACATCATTTAATAGATCTACATTGAGCCGAATATATCTCCCTAAAGTGAATTATCCAAACTCCAGCGATATAAGAGCCTCTTCTGTTGCTGAATGTTCAGAACCATCAAGAGCTACCCAGACATTGAATCTATAATCAGTTATCCACTGTCCGACGTCATTACAATTGAAATCCCGAACTAAAAGGACCACTAACTATCTCTGTAATCGACGAACCGTCTAGGTACAAAATTCATGATGACAATTATTACCCCTAGCTACTCCTAAACCCGATCCTCCCTTCGGGTCCTCTTCGAAAAATATTCATTCTTCCTTAAAGCACGCCAATGTCTGTCCTTCAATTGTCATTTATAGCCGACCACCCAATATCAACCGACTCAAGTCTGCTACTCAAGTAACCACCTTACTAATGCCTCATTAAACCTATGCACAATCCTCTGACTCTAACTCGGACATGTTGTAGCATCCTCTTGATGCTCTCTTATTGAAACTCCTCTTTGTCTGATTGTCCAACCTGTTTTGATTGTTATTCGACCTGGGATGGTTATTCCTATCTCGATCTCTAGGCTTCTACGAAGATGGTGCATTTAGCCTCAGGTTCCCAATGACTTCTTCGGTCATGATGAAACCCTCTACTCTGTCATACACCTTAGTCAGGTCCTTCGGAACATCATGTCCTTCACCAGCTTCTTTGATCTCACCACATCCAACCCCGTGGTGAAATATTCGAGGGCTCGAGGATCGTTCAAGTCCGTCACTGCTCCGACTGCCTCTCGGAATCTTTTCATATATTGGATTAACATTTCATTAGAGTACTGTCGTATCTGTATTAGGGAACCCATCCATAAAACTTATTACAAAGCTCTTTCCACGACGAGATTGAGCTCGACAGCAGCGACGCCATCCATTATCGAGCCTCCTTTGTTAGGGTAGTGATGAACATCAGACACTTCATAACATCTGAATAGTCATAAAACTTCATAAGTTAGTCATATATCTGGTTGTGATTATACGGATCCCCTGTGTTATCATAACTCTCTATGTGAGGGGACTTCTTATTGGGGTTATCCTGGACCCGATCGATCTCTGGAGAGAAGGGTGATGTCGGGTCAATCGAAGCCTCCTTCTCTTGATTGACCAATGTCAATTTCTGCTCCAACTCTGCTACTCTCTTTGTGAGGGAGTCAGAATCTTCCTTTCGAGGGGATGACCTGTGCATATCCCGCTCATGATCCGGAGAAGCCACACACTGTCTTCGTCATGACTTCCCTCGTTCTTCACTACTACCTTCCCTAAAGCAGCTCCTTCGCCTGCTCTTTTCACGTCGAGAACCGTCCGAACGATATGTTCCGGATCGATTCCCTGTCGATACTTCCCGACGTCGATGATGGCTGGAAGAAACCTCCTCCCCACTCAACAATAATTACTGCCATCTGGCTTCCATTTCTTTTTGCTGAAGGCGTAGGTCCTCCATATCGTCTTTATTCTACTGCATCTTCATATCCAAGATCGACTCTCTTTCGTCCTGACCAGTATGTTTTGAACTTCTGTCTTCGACACGACTATGAGGGTCTGCCGTCTTTTGTGTGGCTAAAAACAACCGCCTCTTGACCGACGTCGTCTTCTCCTTTGATGGGCCCACACAGTTGTCGTGGGACCCGAGCATGTTGGAGACATAAGGGGAAGACCCCAATCTATCCTTGACCGAACCCCAAGGTTGAGAAGAGGGGTCGACCGTTGATTTGTCCCGTGCTGAGATTGTTTTTTCTTTGCTTGTCGCCATAACTTTAATTAAACTTCTAAGTGATTGAAAAATTAACTAGCAATAAACAACCTTCCTTCTTGCGCCAATGTTAACGCCAAGATTCGTTCACGCATCCAATTATCAATAGTGTGTCCAGTCTTGCACAAAAATAAAGCTGCACGAAAAAACTTGACGGCTTGGGCCGCCGGGGGATAACTCCAGTATGAGAATAAGTACATGCTAAAAATAGGTTAACAATTGAGACTTATTGCCCTAGTTCTCAAAGTAATTTTGTGTACCTAAGAATTATGGTGTAACCTTGTATTTATAGTGATCACACCTCCTTCTCTATGCCCATCCCCAAATTAGAATTGAATTCCTTATTATGGTGGATACCATAATGGGATAAAATTGAATCTCCTTAAAGAAAGGAAGTCGAATATTATCCTTACTCATTTTTATGAATTAGAAATTAAATGTAGTTAGGAATCTTAGATTCCTTAAAGTTCTTCCTTTTGCCCAAAATATACTCCTACGTGAGGAAGATTTCTCCACGTGGCTTACGACCTACCGAATCATCTGGACCCAATTAATCATGCCCCAACAATTCTTTTTTTTATTCTCTCTTGACAAAAATCCTAACATTCCGTGCTCTCACTAGTACAAAACCATAAAACGACAACACTTAAAAGATGACGTTTTTATAAAAAACGTTGTAGTATTTTTTTTCACAACGCTTTTTAACAAAACATTGTAGATACATATGAAAAAATGTTACCTATTTATAAAGGCAATTTTTTATTTTAAATAGATAACGTTTTTAAAAAAACGTTATCTATGTAAAAAACACGAAGCAAAAAATCGCACTTAAATGAAAACTTAAAATTAAATCTGCTCTCTTTAGCAAAGAAAGAGGGTTCAAGTCCTCCATTTCCTTTCTCACCGAGTGTCTTTGTCTCTAATCTCTCTCTGTTTAGCCTCTTTTCGTTCCATCTGAAAAACAAAAGCTAGGGTTTGCCTAGATTTCCTGTAACTCTCAAATCTCTAGATCCATGGCAAAGACAAGGGGAGGGCACACCTTTAACACCGATCGACAGTCGGTTCAACGAAGCACAGAGTCAACCTTAGCACCTAGAGAAGCTCAATGATTGAATCGGAACATCTTTAAACTTGCATCTGATTTGGGGTACTTCTTCGAAGGAGATGAAGCGAAAAGGAAAGACATCTAAGGGTAAAAGTAAAACCCTTTTCACAGTAAGTCTGTCTGATTCTCCTTGAATTTCTAAAGCCTATGGTACTGCTCTCACTTTTAGATCTCCAAAATTTGCTAAAGGAGTTGGTACCCATTCTTGTATAATCTACTACAAAGAAGTCGGTCTTCTCTTTTGTGTAAAGTTTCTCTAATCTTATGATCTCAAGGAGTTGGTAGCCATTCTTGTCAATCACAAGCTGGAAAAGAAGAAGTAAATATCCCCTTTTATATAGGTTCTGTATTTCTTAAAAGTTAAAACTTTTGTCTAATTTGTCTTTTGATGATAAAATAGGTATGTGCTTAAGAAGATTCGTCTTGCTCGGCAAACGGAGCGCTGCAGGAGATCTGCTCATCAAGAGGTAGTTCAAATTAGTGGACCTTTATGTGATTTGGGTTTATTTTTATATTTAATTAATCTTTGACATTATTTATTGTATAAACTGTCAAGTTATGAACTGAACAAAAAATATAAACTTGTTTACGAAATGGGCATAACCATGTTTAGAAATTATAGAATATTTTCCCTAATGGTTCTAATTAAATTATCTCTGTATGTATTTTTAATGCATTTGTCAAGTTATGAATAATTCATCTTTTAGGAGTGCAGGGACTAGAAATAAACAAGTATACAAATGGATAAAAGCTTATCATTATCACATTTTTTTCTCAGGCTCACTAGAGTATACAAATGGATACAAATGGATGGACTGTTGTGGCTCTGCTATTTTTCTTCAATTTTGGAGTAACAATGAAGGTCTTTTTTTATGCCATGAGTCAAGAGGGAGTTTCATGGTTTCTTTCTACTGTGTTTTAATTCCTTGAATGACAACGTTGAAAAAACTGTAATTAATTGAATTATTTTTACTTCTACAATAAATTCATGGTCACACATTAATCATACAATATAGTTACCTACTTATAATCTCTCCAATCTTAAAGCCCTATGATCAGTTGACTGGAAAAGTACGCAGGAACTTTCCATCTCTTGTTGAAATCTCTCCAATCTTAAAGCCCTATGATCACTCTTTTATTTAATTTTTCATAGGTCAGAGAAGTAGATGGCCACAAACTTGTTCATATTCGCAAACCATGGGCAAATGAGGTTGAGTGGAATGGCCCCTGGTCTGATTCATCACCTGAATGGTCTGATAGAATGAAGCATAAACTCAAGCATGTTCCCCAGGTAATGTACAACATTTTGGTTGGAGGACAATGGCTATGGTCAAGAGCTTACCAACCCATTTTGGTTGGAGGACAATGGCTGATGGTGATGCCGTTTCCATCTTCGGGTCGAGCCACATATAGAATGATCACAACTCACTATCTAACTGTGTTGATGGCCTTGTTGATGTTGTCATGGGCTCAAATGCCATTACAATTTCTAACAACTACTTCACTCATCATAATGAGGTGCATATTTTATTTATACCTGTTTTCACTACTTATTTTAACATGGCTCATTTTCATGGAAATACTAACACTATACTCTTCTGTAAACCAGGTTATGTTGTTGGGTCATAGTGATTTCTATGTGAGAGACAAGCAAATGCAAGTGACTATTGCCTACAACCATTTTGGAGAGGGTCTTATCCATAGAATGCCAAGGTAAACAATAATTGGAAGTTTTTATAAAAAGAAAATAATTGGAAGTAAACATTTCAGAGCATTTTCTATTTTTTTAATACAGCTATTAGAGTTATTTTCATGGGCATTGGTTTGTGAGGTTTACATGATCCTATTACTCTGTGATTTGAGTGGAGGATTTTAAGAACTTTATTGCGCATGTGTAGTTTGATGTTTGCATCTTGATTTTTGGTTATACTTGGTGTAGGAACATCTGATGCACCAGCCATTGCCAAGATGACCGATATTTTGACTCAGAAAAACACCCGAGGTGTTCAAAAAGCTCCGGTTCATAATTCTTCTATTGTCACTTCCAACACCGTGGCTCCCTTAACTCTTGTGAAAGGTACTACATCCATGTCTTTTTATTAACATTTGACTTGTTCAATATGTCCAAATTTAGACATTGTAACTTAACTTGTGTTTAATAAAATGCAACTACCATTTCCTGGTAGCTCAGGTGCATGAGGATTTTCTCTTCAATTTGGGTCCATAAGTCTAGGTTTTATGAATGGAATGCAGGTATGGTGCAATTTTTGCAGTACACAGTCTATGTTGTAAGCTTTTGTTAATTGTATGGAGCTTAATAAGTTCTAGTCCATTAACTTTTGTTCCTAATAATAGGATTCGATTTGTCTTATGTTTGCAGATACCTGCTCGAACTAGCTCAGCACCTCCAAATTTGGATGAGCAGAAATGTAAGACCCCAACTTATTCATAAATAAAATCGAATTTCCTCTAATTATTATTTTTAAAATAATAAGGTGTTAATTTGATATAATGCTTTGGTTATGGGTGAAATGTGTAAATTTTGTAAAATAAGCAAGTGGTTATAAAATATTCATTGTTGTCGGGAAATATTCGTTTGGTCGTGGAATATTCTTGCTGTCGAGAAATATTCGTATGATGGCGCAGCCATTTGTGGGCCCCATAACAGAAAACGGTCGGATAAAGAAAATGACAAGTTTGACTTTTTACAAATAACGGCGTAGTAGTTACCGTTAATACTATTGGAATACCCTGATGGTTAAAATACAGTAATACGCATGGTTGCACAGTAGCACACGGTATTGTACAGTATTGTTGAATTATTGATCTTTATGTAAGAAGGCACTACTCAATAATTGCTACAGTAATTATTGTTTAATATTTTATTTTATTGGTTCAATAATTGCTACGTTGATATTTTATATTATTGTTGTTTTAATAATTGTCACTGCACAGTATTTTTCATTATCAGATCAATAATTTATATTATTTGAATAATATTATTAGATAGCATTATTGACAATGTCTAAGGAAGTTCTGTCTAAGGAGAGGTTTGATCACCTAATTACACACCAGTAAGGAGAAACCCTTATCGGAAAGCCCCCTCTTTCCTGGAAATGACCTGGTTGTCATAATTGTGATTCTGTAATATTATTTATAAATAATTAATTATTGATTTATATGATAAGAAAATATTTATTTTATGTGGATATAAATGATGGATATATTTATTTTATGTGGATATAAATGATGAAATTAATGCTGAGGTGTTTTATCAGTATTTTGTTGGAATGGAGATATTAAAAATCGTCCGTATATGGATTTCGGACATTTTTTATTTAGAATTTGGAAAAACTTAAAGCTACAAAGTTGTAGAGAATTCGATTTCCTATGGAATAACATAAAATTCGTATTTTTTTGAAAAAGGGCTATTTATTATGAATTATTGAAGTTTCAGAAATTAAATATTTTCATTAAAATTATGGGTGGGACCCACTTTTGTTTTTTATGAAAACATGTCCTAAATTTTTTTTTCAAATGTGATAGGTTGATGGCTTTCCAAAATGGCATGCGTAGAAAAGAAAAAAAATATTATTTTATTATTTAGTCTGCTTCGGCGTTCTAGCATTTTCCTATAAATAGGCGCTTAGGTTAGAATTGAAAATCACACCAGAAATATAAGTTTTCTCTCTCTATATTATCGAGCGTATTTTTATGAGTATTTAGATACTTTGAGAGTTACTATTCAGTGCAAGTTTTCTTCGGCTTTACATCCGATATTCCGATCAGAAGTACTGTTATTTTGAGGTAAGTGATGTTATTTTTTTCGTAAATGATATTATTTCCTTCAATATCATTATGCCGAAAAATTGATATGAATTTTATTATGGAATTTCTACCTTTTTGTGTCGGGGTTACTATTCACGCATACGGCACTATTCACGAATACGGCACTATTCATAAAAAAATAAAAAAAAAATTCTTTGTCCAAGATATCTATTATGGTTACTATCTTTGATTGTATCCATATTTTGATCTTCATTCTTGAATTTTACTCCACTATGGTATATTATGGAGCGTTTTTGAACTTCAATTATTTAAAGTACGAATCCCTAATCTTTGTCCTTTTATCTCACTGGATTCATTTCTTAAAAATATTTTTCATCATCCTCAGTCCTAAATGATAATATTACTGAATATCTTTGGCCTGTAGTGCAAAGATGAATGATTAACTGATGAATATCTTTGGCCCGTAGTGCAAAGATGAACAGGTGTTTAGATGAACATGACCAACTGGTGATACAAATAAATATCTTTGGCCTGTAGTGCAAAGATGAATATTTGATTCAAGATGTATATTGATTGTTGTTATAGGGATAAAATATTGATGATGAACTTTTAAATCTTAGAAGATAGTAGAATTCATTCTCTACTTGACTCTTCTAATGGATTGTTGTTTCCGCTGCAGTTGATGATCTAAAACTTGTTATCTATTATATTTTATCATATTTTTCCCTGTTGAAGACTAATGATAATTTGTCGTATATTATCTTAGTCATAATATTCTTTACTGGGCTAATTGAGCTCACCCTTTTCCTTTTTGTTTCTTTTTTCTCAGGAGGCGAGAATATAGCGGAAACTAGTCGGGGTTTGGAGTGATGTTTCCAGTCAGTTATGTTAGCATTCCTCACTATTTTGTAAAATAGTATTTCAATAATTGTAATGAAAACTTATTTGAGTGTGGATATTGTCTAGAAGACAATATTTGTATTAATTAAACTCACAGTTCATGTGTTGTCGTATTTTGCACGACAATTGTAGTAATGATGTTGTAGTTATTTCTGTACTATGTATTTGACGACTCAGAATAGGTGATGTATACCTATTTTGGGGGCGTCACAAGAAATGTGAGCAGGTTTGTACATACTTTTCCTTTGTGGATGTTGATTGGATGGTAATGTTACCCACTTTTAAAAATGGCTAGTTGTACGGATCAAATATTGGGATGTATTGTAAGACCCCGAATTTTATGAAATAATAGTATTCAATTTTTCTTATAATTACTATTCAGTAAATAGTTAAATTGATAAAAGTTTAAAGTTATGGGTGAAATATGAATTTTTTTTAAGTGGTTATAAAATAATCATTGTTGTCGGGGAATATTCGTTTGGTCGTGGAATATTCTTTCTGTCGGAGAATATTCGTACGACGGCGCAGCTATTTGTGGGCCCCATAACGAATAACTGTCGGGTGAAGAAAACGACAAATTTGAGTTTTTACAAATAACGGCGTAGTTGTTACCGTTAACACTGTTGGAATACCCGGTGGTTAAAATACAGTAATACGCGTTATTGCACAGTAGCACACGGTATTGCATAGTATTTTTAAAATTATTGATTCTTACGTAAGAAGGCACTACTCAATAATTATTACAGTAATTACTGTTCAATATTTTATTTTATTGATTCAATAATTGCTACGTTAAAATTTTATATTATTGTTGTTCAATAATTGTTGCTGCACAGTATTTTCCATTATCAGATCAATAATTTATATTATTTAAATAATATTATTAGATAGCATTATTGGCAATGCCTAGAAAGTTCTGTCTAAGGAGAGGTTTGGTCATCTAATTGCGCGCCAGTAAGGAGAAATTCTTATTGGAAAGCCCCCTCTTTCCTGGGAACGGCCTGGTTGTCATAAATGTGATTCTGTAATATTATTTGTGAATAATTAATTATTGATTCATATGATAAGAAAATATTTATTTTATGTGGATATAAATGAGGGATATATTTTTGTGGTTAAAAAATGAAGGAGTTAATGTTGAGATTTTTATCCGTATTTTTGTCGGAATGGAGGTATTAAAAATCAGGGTTTTTGAGATATTTTGCGGGGGTTATAATTTTTAATCCGACCGTTGGATCGTGGTAATTTTTGGATATGTTATACATATATAAGTTGAGTATATGTCCACAAATTTTGAACCGTTAAAAATGAACGTATGATTTGTTATGAATTTTACGAGATGACTGGTTCAGAAATTGTTGAATTTTCGGAGTTTATCATTTTGGTGGAAAATTCTAGAATTGGTGGGCCCCACTTGTGGTTGGTGAAGAAATGTGCTGAATTATATTTCAAATGTGGTGGGTGGGAATAGTAGCAGGTAAAGCCATCAGGTTGCAGGTCAAACCTACCAAAATTTTCCTATAAATAGAGGGCTAAGTTAGAATTGAAAATCACACCAGAAACATAAGCTTTCTCTCTTTCTCTCTCTATATTATGAAGCATATTTTGTGAGATTTTAGATACTTGGTGAGTTACTATTCATCAGTGCAAGTTTCCTTCAGCATCATATCCGATATCCAGTCAGAAGTACTGCTCTTTTGAGGTAAGGGATTGTAAGGGATAGTAAGGGATAGTAAGGGATTTTAAGGGTTGTTATGATTTTCAGTTTCGTAATTTTTCTGAACTTCAAAAATTCTAGAAAAATTTGAAATGATATTTTGATGAGTTTTATTGATTGTGTCCAAAAATGGTGATTTTTGGATGTATAGATTGAGAGTTATGAATTTTATGAGAAAAGACTATTTTAGAAGTAACTGCTTATAATTTCTTGTGGTTAACTCCAAAATTGATGAAATTTTTATTGGGAGTACATGTATATGATGGAAGTATACTCTGTTAATTTCAGAATTTTTGGACAAAAGTACAATTTTTGATAAATGTCTAAATATTCGGCTGTTTTGGCCATATGAAAAATAGTAAATGACTTTTAAAAATTCTGAGAAAAATATATGTTCAATATCGGACTATATTCTGCTAAATCCCAGAAAAAAAATATTTTTGAGACTGATTTGATATTTTTCATGAAAATGGTTTAGTTATGAGTAAATGAATTAAATATGTTTTGTGAAGAAAGAAAATTAGAAAGTAGGATTTTATGGCTTGAGAATCCTATATGAGGTATATGCAGATTTTTGATGAGGGTTTTGGTTATTGGTGATGAAATCTTATGAGTTTGGTATTTTAGAATGATTAAATGTATTATTTAGTAAAGTGTAAACAATTAAAATAAATTGTTTATAAGCTTAAGAAATATTATTCTTTCAATATCATTATACCGAAATATTGGTATGTATGTTATTGTGGAATTTCTACCTTTTTCATGTCGGGGTTACTATTCATGAGTTACTATTCACGAGTTACTATTCATGAGTTACTATTCACGAGTTACTATTCACGATAAAATTGGTTTCTTTTTCTAACCAAATTATAGTTGATTTATGAATATTACTCTTGAGATTAAATCTATATGTTGATCATATTGTTTTTATTATCATATATAACATTTTTATAACCCTAATGATGATATTTCTCTTTGACTTGAGTGTAAAGATGGGTAGATTTCTGGTATGATCATGACTATGGGTTCTCTTTGGCCAGTAGTGCAAAGTTGAATTGTTGACTGGTATGATCATGACCACTGAATTTATAAGTGAATATCTTTAGCTTAAGTGCAAAGGTGAATTGATCAACATGGTTATAATTATTGTTTATATAAATTCTTAAATGATTATATATTTCTTTGAGATATTAATATATTTGACATGTAGTGCAAATATGAACTGTTGATGAATATATTTGGCCGTAGTGCAAATATGAACTGTTGAGGAATATTTTTGGCCTGTAGTGCAAAGATAAAATATTAATGAATATCTTTGGCCTGTAGTGCAAAGATGAATTGTTGATGAATATCTTTGGCCCGTAGTGCACAGATGACATGTTGTTGAATATCTTTGGCCAGTAGTGCAAAGATGAACATATGTTGAGATGAACATGACCAACTGGTGATACAAATGAATATCTTTGGCCGTAGTTCAAAGATGAAGTTATTCGTATGATTATGAACAGGAAATGTGATTTGGTGTAACCATGATCTTTGATGTTTCAGGTAAAGATAGGTGATAAAAATTATCTTCGTCCTGGATGAGAAGAGGAATTTAGAACTACAGTTATGATTATGAGTTATTCATATGATTGTGGACCAGAATTGTTGATTGATGTTACAGGGATAAAACATTATTGGTGGATTTTTAACATGGAGAAGATAATAGACTTTATAGTCTATTTGACTCTTCTAATGGATTGCTCGTTCCGCTGCAACTATGGTTGAAATTTTTATCATTTACCATATGTTCTAAATCTCTGATTTATTATTGATGAAGGCTATTGATAATTTAATTATCTTTAGTCATGATATTCTTTACTGGGCTAGTTGTGCTCACCCTTTTGCTTCACAATTCCTTTTCAGGTAATAAGAGTGTAGCTGGGTCGGGCGAGGGTAACGGAGAAATAGAACCGTGGTCTCTAGCTGTGGAGGTTCTCCCTAAGCAGTATAGAAAAGTGTTGTATACATCATTTAGTAGTTATATTTGGTGAATCAAATAGGGTGAGGCGAACCCAATGTTGGAAGGGTATTTTGTCACTATCATACAAGATGTCTAATGACATACAACCTCGTGTCATCATAAGACAGGGATGTGCTCATCCACTTGCTGAGTATATCTATGGGCACTACCTATATAATCTTGGTATTTGTTTGAAGTATAATTCTCAATTAGAGACAGTGGAGATAATGATAAGTCAAGAGAAAACTCACTATTGGGAAGAATATGATAGTAATCTTTTCGTTTTTCTTTGGGGTCTATTGGGTCAACCAAGGATAATTCTGTGGCCATATGATATCTATCATAACCTAGACGCGTGGCCTCCCATGTACGAAGGTTTCCTTGAGCACTTCCCAAATATTCTAATTTCTAAAACAATTTTTGACTATACCTTTATGTAAGGTGTCATTGTGAGGTGATGTCCACAGTTGGAACATGAGTCACATTTGGTATATATTTGTATCCAAACTCACAGCATATGTGTTGTTGTATTTTGCACGACAATTGTTGTAATAAAGTTATAGTTATTTTCTGTACCATGTATTTGGCGACTCAGAATAGGTTGGATGGAATGGATCTATTTTGGGGTCGTTACAGGTGGTATCAGAGCTTAGGGATATGATCTCTGGCGGAGATCGGGGAATATAACTAGGAGGGGAGAGATGAGTAAATCCTTCGCTAGTGTGTCCTACCTAAGCTTATTTGTTGGTCAGTCATAATATCGGGATATTATGTGATATGTTAATTTGTTAAATTAACCCTTGTTTTGAAGCTGTATTCTAGAATGATATTTGAAATACAGGAGATGAGCAATGGAGAAATTATGATGGCAGGGAAGATGGAATCTAAAATGAAAGGAAGGTATTCTCAATTCTTTGAAATACCAGGTACGTAAATTTCGGGGACGAAATTTCATAAGGAGGGGAGATTGTAAGACCCCGAATTTTATGAAATAATAGTATTCAATTTTTCTTATAATTACTATTCAGTAAATAGTTAAATTGATAAAAGTTTAAAGTTATGGGTGAAATATGAATTTTTTTTAAGTGGTTATAAAATAATCATTGTTGTCGGGGAATATTCGTTTGGTCGTAGAATATTCTTTCTGTCGGAGAATATTCGTACGACGGCGCAGCTATTTGTGGGCCCCATAACGAATAACTGTCAGGTGAAGAAAACGACAAATTTGAGTTTTTACAAATAACGGCGTAGTTGTTACCGTTAACACTGTTGGAATACCCGGTGGTTAAAATACAGTAATACGCGTTATTGCACAGTAGCACACGGTATTGCATAGTATTTTTAAAATTATTGATTCTTACGTAAGAAGGCACTACTCAATAATTATTACAGTAATTACTGTTCAATATTTTATTTTATTGATTCAATAATTGCTACGTTAAAATTTTATATTATTGTTGTTCAATAATTGTTGCTGCACAGTATTTTCCATTATCAGATCAATAATTTATATTATTTAAATAATATTATTAGATAGCATTATTGGCAATGCCTAGAAAGTTCTGTCTAAGGAGAGGTTTGGTCATCTAATTGCGCGCCAGTAAGGAGAAATTCTTATTGGAAAGCCCCCTCTTTCCTGGGAACGGCCTGGTTGTCATAAATGTGATTCTGTAATATTATTTGTGAATAATTAATTATTGATTCATATGATAAGAAAATATTTATTTTATGTGGATATAAATGAGGGATATATTTTTGTGGTTAAAAAATGAAGGAGTTAATGTTGAGATTTTTATCCGTATTTTTGTCGGAATGGAGGTATTAAAAATCAGGGTTTTTGAGATATTTTGCGGGGGTTATAATTTTTAATCCGACCGTTGGATCGTGGTAATTTTTGGATATGTTATACATATATAAGTTGAGTATATGTCCACAAATTTTGAACCGTTAAAAATGAACGTATGATTTGTTATGAATTTTACGAGATGACTGGTTCAGAAATTGTTGAATTTTCGGAGTTTATCATTTTGGTGGAAAATTCTAGAATTGGTGGGCCCCACTTGTGGTTGGTGAAGAAATGTGCTGAATTATATTTCAAATGTGGTGGGTGGGAATAGTAGCAGGTAAAGCCATCAGGTTGCAGGTCAAACCTACCAAAATTTTCCTATAAATAGAGGGCTAAGTTAGAATTGAAAATCACACCAGAAACATAAGCTTTCTCTCTTTCTCTCTCTATATTATGAAGCATATTTTGTGAGATTTTAGATACTTGGTGAGTTACTATTCATCAGTGCAAGTTTCCTTCAGCATCATATCCGATATCCAGTCAGAAGTACTGCTCTTTTGAGGTAAGGGATTGTAAGGGATAGTAAGGGATAGTAAGGGATTTTAAGGGTTGTTATGATTTTCAGTTTCGTAATTTTTCTGAACTTCAAAAATTCTAGAAAAATTTGAAATGATATTTTGATGAGTTTTATTGATTGTGTCCAAAAATGGTGATTTTTGGATGTATAGATTGAGAGTTATGAATTTTATGAGAAAAGACTATTTTAGAAGTAACTGCTTATAATTTCTTGTGGTTAACTCCAAAATTGATGAAATTTTTATTGGGAGTACATGTATATGATGGAAGTATACTCTGTTAATTTCAGAATTTTTGGACAAAAGTACAATTTTTGATAAATGTCTAAATATTCGGCTGTTTTGGCCATATGAAAAATAGTAAATGACTTTTAAAAATTCTGAGAAAAATATATGTTCAATATCGGACTATATTCTGCTAAATCCCAGAAAAAAAAATATTTTTGAGACTGATTTGATATTTTTCATGAAAATGGTTTAGTTATGAGTAAATGAATTAAATATGTTTTGTGAAGAAAGAAAATTAGAAAGTAGGATTTTATGGCTTGAGAATCCTATATGAGGTATATGCAGATTTTTGATGAGGGTTTTTGGTTATTGGTGATGAAATCTTATGAGTTTGGTATTTTAGAATGATTAAATGTATTATTTAGTAAAGTGTAAACAATTAAAATAAATTGTTTATAAGCTTAAGAAATATTATTCTTTCAATATCATTATACCGAAATATTGGTATGTATGTTATTGTGGAATTTCTACCTTTTTCATGTCGGGGTTACTATTCATGAGTTACTATTCACGAGTTACTATTCATGAGTTACTATTCACGAGTTACTATTCACGATAAAATTGGTTTCTTTTTCTAACCAAATTATAGTTGATTTATGAATATTACTCTTGAGATTAAATCTATATGTTGATCATATTGTTTTTATTATCATATATAACATTTTTATAACCCTAATGATGATATTTCTCTTTGACTTGAGTGTAAAGATGGGTAGATTTCTGGTATGATCATGACTATGGGTTCTCTTTGGCCAGTAGTGCAAAGTTGAATTGTTGACTGGTATGATCATGACCACTGAATTTATAAGTGAATATCTTTAGCTTAAGTGCAAAGGTGAATTGATCAACATGGTTATAATTATTGTTTATATAAATTCTTAAATGATTATATATTTCTTTGAGATATTAATATATTTGGCATGTAGTGCAAATATGAACTGTTGATGAATATATTTGGCCGTAGTGCAAATATGAACTGTTGAGGAATATTTTTGGCCTGTAGTGCAAAGATAAAATATTAATGAATATCTTTGGCCTGTAGTGCAAAGATGAATTGTTGATGAATATCTTTGGCCCGTAGTGCAAAGATGACATGTTGTTGAATATCTTTGGCCAGTAGTGCAAAGATGAACATATGTTGAGATGAACATGACCAACTGGTGATACAAATGAATATCTTTGGCCGTAGTTCAAAGATGAAGTTATTCGTATGATTATGAACAGGAAATGTGATTTGGTGTAACCATGATCTTTGATGTTTCAGGTAAAGATAGGTGATAAAAATTATCTTCGTCCTGGATGAGAAGAGGAATTTAGAACTACAGTTATGATTATGAGTTATTCATATGATTGTGGACCAGAATTGTTGATTGATGTTACAGGGATAAAACATTATTGGTGGATTTTTAACATGGAGAAGATAATAGACTTTATAGTCTATTTGACTCTTCTAATGGATTGCTCGTTCCGCTGCAACTATGGTTGAAATTTTTATCATCTACCATATGTTCTAAATCTCTGATTTATTACTGATGAAGGCTATTGATAATCTAATTATCTTTAGTCATGATATTATTTACTGAGCTAGTTGTGCTCACCCTTTTGCTTCACAATTCCTTTTCAGGTAATAAGAGTGTAGCTGGGTCGGGCGAGGGTAACGGAGAAATAGAACCGTGGTCTCTAGTTGTGGAGGTTCTCCCTAAGCAGTATAGAAAAGTGTTGTATACATCATTTAGTAGTTATATTTGGTGAATCAAATAGGGTGAGGCGAACCCAATGTTGGAAGGGTATTTTGTCACTATCATACAAGATGTCTAATGACATACAACCTCGTGTCATCATAAGACAGGGATGTGCTCATCCACTTGCTGAGTATATCTATTGGCACTACCTATATAATCTTGGTATTTGTTTGAAGTATAATTCTCAATTAGAGACAGTGGAGATAATGATAAGTCAAGAGAAAACTCACTATTGGGAAGAATATGATAGTAATCTTTTCGTTTTTCTTTGGGGTCTATTGGGTCAACCAAGGATAATTCTGTGGCCATATGATATCTATCATAACCTAGACGCGTGGCCTCCCATGTACGAAGGTTTCCTTGAGCACTTCCCAAAGATTCTAATTTCTAAAATAATTTTTGACTATACCTTTATGTAAGGTGTCATTGTGAGGTGATGTCCACAGTTGGAACATGAGTCACATTTGGTATATATTTGTATCCAAACTCACAGCATATGTGTTGTTGTATTTTGCACGACAATTGTTGTAATAAAGTTATAGTTATTTTCTGTACCATGTATTTGGCGACTCAGAATAGGTTGGATGGAATGGATCTATTTTGGGGTCGTTACATGTATAGATTTTCTGTCTATATGAGCAAAATGTAAAAAATATGAACATGGAAAATTCTTGTGGCATTTGTTTGGTAATAAAATGTTTAACTGTATTAATAAACATTAGTATATAAATTTATTAAACTATTCGAATATGATTATTATGTATACCTAAATTTGTTGTTCTTTTATTTCAGTGGGATAAGGCAAATGGATTAACGTACACACAAGAACAAATTGACGAAGTACGGGATGAGTGGGCAGCGTATGTGAGCAGCTACATGTAGAACCTCGAGTTAACAGTGGATATGTATAGGGTTAGATGAATGTACGTATTTTGGGAGAACCTAAGCTTTTTTGCACATGCTTAGGTAGTAGTTTAATTTTATGGATAGTTTGGTATATTTTGTGGATGTAGTCGAATTGACAATTCAATATAGTAGTAATTATATTGAAAAGTAAATTTGAGATGTATGGATAGTTTGGTATTATTTGGATGTAAACATATTATATAGTATTAATATTCTTTGTAATTGGTATATTTTGAATTTGAGATGTATGGATAGTAATATTATTTATAATTGGTATATTTTGAATGTTTGATACATTTTGACTTTAAATAGATGACACCTTCTAAACGTTGTATAAATGTGTCTAAACGTTGTCTGATGTATCAAATTTCAACATTTTAAGTCAGAAAACATTGTGGAATCATACCATCTACAACGTTTTCGAGCATCCAATGATTTCTGAAAAATAAATATACAACGTTTTTTAAGAAAAAACGTTGTAAATGTGACAAACCACAACGTTTTTAAAACGTTATATAAAGAGTGTCAAATAGATGACACCCTTAACCACGACGTTTCTGTTATACAAACCACAATGTTGTTTACGCGTTATTTATTTACTATTTTGTAGTAGTGTCCGCATATTTTATAAATTAGCAAAAAAAAAACCCTAACATTCATCTTATATTTGGGGAAGGTTCTCCTTATTTTAGAAAGACCCTCCCTTAAATCTCTCTTCTTTTGCTTTAATATTTTCTCCATCCTTGTGGAGTTTTTTTTCATTTTTTTGTGAAACTTGTTTTCACCATGATATGACTAATTTCGTTCTCTTTGTGAGAGAATTTTGTTATCATCTCTTGAGAGTTTGCTTTCTCCGCGATTAGGAGATTTTTTCGTTCCTCAAAATTTTTCCGGTGCGTAAATGGTTGAACATAAATTGTATAGATTTGGGTATGACGTTATCATGACAACCGATTCTTCTTTCTCTCATATTGAAGAACTGCTCAGGTCTGCATATTTTGTTACTTTAGGATTATGATAGTTTTTCATGAGTATATCTGGTGTCCACTAACCGGTGATACAATTGGTCCTTTTTTTGATTATTTGCTATTATGTTAATTTGAAAGAATTATCATTTTAATTTTTTGTATTATAATCTTTTCTACGTTTGTAATAATTTACAATTTTAATATAGATCCATCGATGAGACTGTTTGATTTGAAAAAAAAAACACACTCCATATTCTGGACGGGTTAACTAACACCATAACGTGTAATTAGTAGTAGAGACTAACAAGTCAAAAATTATGAAACATGATAATTACATTTATTTGAAAAAATTTGTCAATAATAATATTGATGACTGATATTGTTAGAACAAAAATTATATTATCAAAATAATAAGTGTCATTTAATTTATTATGTGTTGCTACAATAATTATAAATTATCGCTAAATATATATTTGTTATGGCAATATCAATACTCTTTTAACAATTAAGAGTTAATTATGATGACCGACATGACTCACACTACATAAATATTCGTCTAATAAAAATAATTAATTTTTTTATATAATTTTTATCTTGTTGATTTTAAGAATAATGTTATGGTTCTAATTAAATTGATCTTTGTTTATCTTAAAAGTGAATTAAATAGCGTGTTATATATAAGTTAAATGATACTTTGTGACAAAGTTAATCACAAGAGATATATTTATATATTAAATATATGTTTTAGAGTTTGTTTGGTTACATGGCAGTAGTAGTTGTTGCAGTGGAAATAATGTTTTGTAAATACAATTAAAAATGCATTTGCAGTCGAAACTGTGTTTGAAAAGTTAGAATCTTGTTCGGTTATCATTAACTTATGCAATTAAAAATATAGTCTTTATTTGGCTAGAATTATAGCGGTTGCAACTAAAAATGATATAAATATACTTATTTTGAATTTTTATTAGAAGAAATTATAAGAGTGTATATATATTATTTATATATATATATATATATATATATATATATATATATATATATATATTATATATTATACATGAACATAGGCACATTTAAATAATAATTAGTACAATAATTGTTATTGTAATTACAATTAATTAAATAATAATATAATACATCTGTTCTAAAATATAAGATTAATAATAAATTTTCAAAATCAGTTTGAGACTTTTTCAAATTTAAATTTTGCATGATTCATTTAAGATCGATATGATAACAATAAATGTGACGCCCCTAAATTCGGGTTACCTAACCTCGGGTCTGGTGCTCACGATCGAGCATACAAATAAAATCTAACTACCCATTCATTTATGAATATCATCAAACATACCATTAGTTAATATAATTAATACAATATCCCAGGTTGTCTAACCTTAACATAATATACATACCTTCAGATATACAAAAAGGTTTACATATAATAACATAATAAGTAAAGTCATAATAACTATTCCTGAATTCTATCATTGCCCTTGTCTTTATATGCCCCTCCTGTTACCTCATCATTAGCTGAAATGTTATATTTAAGTAAGGGTGAGCAACAAGTTTACTCCGCAAGTTAAAGCATACAATAAGAAATATGAGTCAAGAATATTAGAGTCTAGATTCGGTAGGAATTCAATAATATTCAACGAATTTCAAAGTAGCTGAATAAATCATTTATCAATAACAAGACTTTATCAAATTTCATGTTAAACACCAATTCAATGTTGAAAGAGTAAAACTCTTACGAAGTTTCAATAATGTTCAATTGATTAATAAGAGATAATAATACTACAATAACAAAGTGGGATATTCCCAGATTTTATGCTGAGTGATCACAATGGGATCATGAACAAATTGAGGAATTATCAGTAATCAATACTGAATTACACCAGAATTATAAGTTAGCTGTAAAAACTAAACTATAACTCCCTGCAAGTACTTTGAGCGGCCAACCACATTGTACCCGATATTATACATAATACTCAAAAATCGCGCAACAGCCGGAGGTCCGAGCACAAAGTCCCCTTTATATAAGGGTTGCTCATCTCAGTCTTACATCAAGAGTTCGTATCACAACAATATTGTGACGCCCCCAAAATAGGTATACATTATCCATTCTGAGTCGCCAAATACATGGTACAGAAATAAATACAACTTTATTATAATAATTATCGTGCAAAATACGACAACACAATTACTGTAAGATCCCAACTTTTATAAATAAAGATGAATTTTCTATAAATATCATTTTTGAGTATTATGGAGTTAATTTGATATAATGTTATAGTTGTGGGTAATATTTATAAATTTTACAAAGTACGCAAATTGTTATATAATATTCGATTGGTCGGGGAATATTCGTTTTAACATGGAATATTCGTACAACGACACAATTATTGGTGGACCCCACAACGGAATTATTGTCGGATTGAGAAAACGACAAAAATATTTTATTAAAAATAACAGCGGAAGTTTTACTATTGATACTGTTGAACTACTCGGTAGTAAAAGTACAGTAATACGTGTGATTGCATAGTAGCACACGGTATTGATTATTAATGCTTATGTGAGAAGTCACTCAGTTTGATTCAATTATTGTCAGTTAATAATATGAATTATTTAGCGATAATGAAGTTTTGTTTTATTCGTATTATTAACGTAATAAAACAGAAAAATCTTTTTATATAAAACCGAATACTTTATTAAAGTTATTCTATAAATAGAATATATTATATTTTATTTAAAAGATTTTTCTTTAAATATGGACCGTCAGATTAAAGTAATCAATCTGGATCGTTCATGGATTAGTTACTATGCATTCCATTTTTCTATAAATAGCAGCTCATTCCTTCATTATTTCTTACGAATTCAGTGAACTCTAGAGAGAGAAACTATATAGAGAAACTATAGAGAGAGAGAAGAAAAGTAATCTGCTACTTAACTACTTCCTTATTTCAGTTCTTCTTTAAAACGGTAAGGGGTGTTATTCTTTCTTATTCATGAAGAGAACTGTTGTTATTCCATTTCTTATTATTCTGTTGGAATAACTTGTATACGCGGTCTACCCTATACTTGGTGACATTTTTCTATTATTCTGTTGGAACATCCTGTTTGTGTGTTTTACACCGGACTTGGTTCCGTCTTTATTATTATTCTGTTGGAACATCCTGTCTGTATGTTTTACACCGGACCTGGTTTGTAAGACCCCGAATTTTATGAAATAAAAGTATTCAATTTTTCTTAATATTACTATTCAGTAAATGGTTAAATTGATAAAAGTTTAAAGTTATGGGTGAAATATGAATTTTTTTCAAAATAAGCAAGTGGTTATAAAATAATCATTGTTGTCGGGGAATATTCGTTTGGTCGTGGAATATTCTTTCTGTCGGGGAATATTCGTACGACGGCGCAGCCATTTGTGGGCCCCATAACAGAATAACTGTCGGGTGAAGAAAACGATAAATTTGAGTTTTTACAAATAACGGCGTAGTTGTTACCGTTAACACTGTTGGAATACCCGGTGGTTAAAATACAGTAATGCGCGTTATTGCACAGTAGCACACGGTATTGCATAGTATTTTTGAAATTATTGATTCTTACGTAAGAAGGCACTACTCAATAATTGTTACAGTAATTACTGTTTAATATTTTATTTTATTGATTCAATAATTGCTGCGTTGATATTTTATATTATTGTTGTTTCAATAATTGTTGTTGCACAGTATTTTCTATTATCAGATCAATAATTCATATTATTTGAATAATATTATTAGATAACATTATTGGCAATGTCTAGAAAGTTTTGTCTAAGGAGAGGTTTGGTCATCTAATTGCGCGCTAGTAAGGAGAAATCCTTATTGGAAAGCCCCCTCTTTCCTGGGAACGGCCTGGTTGTCATAAATGTGATTCTGTAATATTATTTGTGAATAATTAATTATTGATTCATATGATAAGAAAATATTTATTTTATGTGGATATAAATGAGGGATATATTTTTGTGGTTAAAAAATGAAGGAGTTAATGTTGAGATTTTTATCCATATTTTTATCGGAATGGAGGTATTAAAAATCAGGGTTTTTGAGATATTTTGCGGGGGTTATAATTTTTAATCCGACCGTTGGATCGTGGTAATTTTTGGATATGTTATACATATATAAGTTGAGTATATGCCCACAAATTTTGAACCGTTAAAAATGAACGTATGATTTATTATGAATTTTACGAGATGACTGGTTCAGAAATTGTTGAATTTTCGGAGTTTATCATTTTGGTAGAAAATTCTAGAATTGGTGGGCCCCACTTGTGGTTGGTGAAGAAATGTGCTGAATTATATTTCAAATGTGGTGGGTGGGAATAGTAGCAGGTAAAGCCATCAGGTTGCAGGTCAAACCTACCAAAATTTTCCTATAAATAGAGGGCTAAGTTAGAATTGAAAATCACACCAGAAACATAAGCTTTCTCTCTTTCTCTCTCTAGATTATTGAGTGTATTTTATGAGTATTTAGATACTTGGTGAGTTGCTATTCATCAGTGCAAGTTTCCTTCAGCCTTATACCGATCAGAAGTACTGCTCTTTTGAGGTACGGGATAGTAAGGGATATTAAGGGATTTTAAGGGTTGTTATGATTTTCAGTTTCGTAATTTTTCTGATCTTCAAAAATTCTGGAAAAATTTGAAATGATATTTTGATGAGTTTTCTTGATTGTGTCCAAAAATGGTGATTTTTGGATGTATAGATTGAGAGTTATGAATTTTATGAGAAAAGACTATTTTAAAAGTAACAGCTTATAATTCTTTGTGGTTAACTCCAAAATTGATGAAATTTTTATTGGGAGTACATGTATATGATAGAAGTATACTCTGTAAATTTCAGAATTTTTAGACAAAAGTACAATTTTTGATAAATGTCTAAATATTCGGCTATTTTGGCCATATGAAAAATAGTAAATGACTTTTAAAAATTCTGAGAAAAATATATGTTCACTATGGGACTATATTATGCTAAATCCCAAAAAAGAAATATTTTTGGAACTGATTTGGTATTTTTTATGAAAATGGTCTAGTTATGAGTAAATGAATTAAATATGTTTTGTGAGGAAAGAAAATTGGAAAATAGGATTTTATGGCTTGAGAATTCTATATGAGGTATATGCAGATTTTTGATGAGGGTTTTGGCTATTGATGATGAAATCTTAAGAGTTGACATTTTATGATGATTAAATGCATTAATTAGTAAAGTGTAAACAATTTAAATAAATTGTTTATAAGCTTAAGAAATGTTATTCTTTCAATATCATTATACCGAAATATTGGTATATATTTTATTGTTGAATTTCTACCTTTTTGAGTCGAGGTTACTATTCATGAGTTACTATTCACGACAAAATTGGTTTCTTTTTCTAACCAAATTATAGTTGATTTATGAATATTGCTCTTGAAATTAAATCCATGTTTTGACCATATTATTTTTATAATCATATATAACATTTTTATAACCTTGATGTTGAAATTCTCTTTCGCTTGAGTGTAAAGATGGGTAAATTATTGGTATGATCATGACTATGGGTTCTCTTTGGCCAGTAGTGCAAAGTTGAATTGTTGACTGGTATGATCATGACCATTGAATTTGTAATTGAATATCTTTAGCTTAAGTGCAAAGGTGAAATGATCAACATGGTTATAATTATTGTTTATATAAATTCTTAAATGATTATATATTCTTTGAGGTATTAATATATTTGGCATGTAGTGCAAATATGAATTGTTGAGGAATATCTTTGGCCTGTAGTGCAAAGATGAATTGTAGATGAATATCTTTGGCCCGTAGTGCAAAGATGACCTGTTGTTGAATATCTTTGGCCAGTAATGCAAAGATGAACGGTTGAGGAATATCTTTGGCCTGTAGTGCAAAGATGAATTGTAGATGAATATCTTTGGCCTGTAGTGCAAAGATGGTCTGTTGATGAATATCTTTGGCCCGTAGTGCAAAGATAAACTGTTGTTGAATATTTTTGGTCGTAGTGCAAAGATGGATTTATTAGTATGATTATGAACAGGAACTGTGATTTGGTATAACCATGATCTTTGATGTTTCAGGTAAAGACATGTGATGAAAATATTCTTCGTCCTGGGTGCGAAGAAAAATTTAGAATCACAATTATGATTATGAGTTATTCATATGATTGTGGAAAGGAACTGTTGATTGATGTTACAGGGATAAAACATTGTTGATGGATTTTTAACATGGAGAAGATAATAGACTTTATAGTCTATTTGACTCTTCTAATGGATTGCTCGTTCCGCTGCAACTATGGTTGAAATTTTTATCATTTACCATATGTTCTAAATCTCTGATTTATTATTGATGAAGGCTACTGATAATTTAATTATCTTTAGTCATGATATTCTTTACTGGGCTAGTTGTGCTCACCCTTTTGCTTCACAATTCCTTTCAGGTAATAAGAGTGTAGCTGGGTCGAGCGAGGGTAACGGGAAAATAGAACAGTGGTCTCTAGCTGTGGATGTTCTCCCGAAGCAGTATAGAAAAGTTCATTTAGTTGTTATATTTGGTGAATCCAATAGGGTAAGGTGTACCCAACGTTGGAAGGGTGGTTTGCCACTATCATACAAGATGTCTAACGACATACAACCTCGTGTCATCATAAGACAGGGATGTGCTCATCCACTTGCTGAGTATATATACGAACACTACCTATATAATCTTGGTGTTTGTTTAAAGTATAATTCTCAATTAGAGACAGTAGAGATAATGATATGTCAAGAGAAGACTCACCATTGGGAAGAATATGATAGTAATCTTCTCGTTTTTCTTTGGGGTCTATTGGGTCAACCAAGGATAATTCTGTGGCCATATGATATCTATCATAACCTAGACGCGTGGCCTCCCATGTACGAAGGTTTCCTTGAGCACTTCCCAAAGATTCTAATTTCTAAAACAGTTTTTGACTATACCTTTATGTAAGGTGTTATTGTGAGGTGATGTCCACGGTTGGAACATGAGTCACATTTGGTATATATTTGTATCCAAACTCACAGCATATGTGTTGTTGTATTTTGCACGACAATTGTTGTAATAAAGTTGTAGTTGTTTTCTGTACCATGTATTTGACGACTCAGAATGGGTTGGGTGGAATGAACCTATTTTGGGGTCGTTACATGGTTCCATCTTTATTATTATTCTGTTGGAACATCCAGTCTGTGTGTTTTACATCAGACCTGGTTCCGTCTTTATTATTATTCTGTTGGAACATCCTGTCTTTGTGTTTTACACCGGACCTGGTTCCGTCTTTATTATTATTCTGTTGGAATATCCTGTCTGTGCGTTTTACGCCGGACCTGGTTCCATTATTTATTATTCTGTTGGAATAACCTGTCTGTGCGGTCTATCGCATGCATGGTGATTTCTTTTATTATTCCATTCTTTATTATACTCAGTTGGTTAAGTTTTGACTTCTATACTGCATGAATTTTGTGGAATATCCTTGATAATTGCGTTTTATCCAGTATCTTTTCATGAAAATATTTTTCTAAGCATTCTTGAATTTTACTCCACAAAGCAGTATCATGTTGACAATTTGGACGTTGTTAATTCTTGGATAAATTAATTCTTGAACTTGTTTTATTGAATTCTTATATCATTGTCATCATCCTCATGTTTTTAAAATGTTGAAAGTCATCTGTGGCCTGTAGTGCATAGATGGACTTGGTATGATTATGACCAGGGATTATTCGGTATAATCATAACCGTAATGTTATAAATGATGTGGTAAAAGTTCTCATTGGCCCGTAGTGCATTGATGGACAGTTGTTGGCATGATCATGACCATTAATGAATACACGAATATCCTTGACCGAAGTGCAGGGGTGATTCGATGATGTGGATTATTTTGTTAAACTGAGTCCCAGCGATAACAGTGTTGAAAAATCTTTTAAATCATAGAAGATAGTATATTTTATTCTCTACTTGACTCTTTTAATGGATTGCTTATTCCGCTGCAGTTAAACTTGATGTTCGTTATATTTTATCAGTTTAACACTGTTGAAGGCTAATGATAATTTATTCTGCATTATCTTAGTCATAATATTTCTTACTGGGCTAGTTGAGCTCACCCTTTCTTTCACTGTTCTTTTCAGAAAATGAGAATATAGCTGGGACGAGTCGGGGAACGGAGTGATGGACCAGATGATAGTATTAGTAGTCCTCACTATTCTGTTAAATAGTGTGACAATAATTGTAATGAGGACTCCTTTTGAGTTTGTATAGTCTCTAGTAGACAATAATTGTATTCAAACTCACAGTTATGTTTTGTCGTATTGTACACGACAGTTGTATTAATAAGTTGTATTTGTATTCTGTACCGTGTATCTGACGACCCAAGATGGATGATGTATACCTAATTTTGGGGGCGTCACATAGTTTGACTATCTTACTATCGTATGTTCATATCACATATGTTCAACATAATACTGATAACCAATATTGATATATATAAAAAAATTATTCAAAAAAAATTAAATTGTTTAAAATTCATGGTCCTCACAATAAATCTCAGAGTTAGTATGTTTTTTAAATATCTTATAATAATTGTAATTGCATTAACAAAAATTAAATAGATACATATCAATTTTGAAATATAAAAATAAATCTTGAAAAGTCAATACTAACTAGTTTTGAGATGAAGGGAGCATTTTAACTAGTTTAATATAATAATAAGTTTACTAACAATAGTAATAAATTAATATTATAATAATAATAATGATAATAGTAATTAGTTTAATACTTACAAGTTAATTCGTTTGCTTCACTCATCACCTTAAACATACTATATACATAACTTCAAGGGTTAATTATTTTTCTTCCTCTCCCATAATAATATGACAAAACATGATTTAGAAAATAAATACAAAATAATATATTAAAATATAAAAATTATATGTAGACATAAAAAATAGACAAGAAAATTATATCACAGTGTATTTGAATTTTAACTATTTGTATTTAGGGATAAAAATATAAATAGATGAAATTCAAATACAGTCGGATCTAATTTTTTTGTCTGCATAGAAAATCTCATTAAAATATAGTTCATTAATGATTTATCATAGATGAATATTGCCAATGTAATTTTATATAAGTAGTGCTACAGACACAAACTATTTTATAAATATTTTACAAACTGTTGATGTGGTATACTCCACTTCAGCATATTAATCAACAAATTATTTCAATATAATTTTCGGCCCCACACAATATGCTGAGGTGGAGTATAACACATCAGCAGTTTATAAAGTGTTTGTAGAATAGTTTGTGTATCTAACATTAGTCATTTTATATTTTGGTTTAAATAATGTTAACATACAAAATTATTTTATACATATAATTTGTAAATACTAATCAATTAATGATCCACCGTGTACATGGGTTAGACCCGATAATAATAATTAATCACAATTCAGAACCAATCGCTTTATTTAATATCTACTTTTAATATTCAATTTTTAACTTATAAAAGTACACGTGTACAACCACACCAAGTACTCAATGCTGACGTAGCTTTCTACTGACTTTTTGCCATGTGGATCGCCACGTGTGTCGGTTCTTTTAATCGGACCAAAGCAGTCGGATTATTATCTCATAACTCAGAAATGCTCCATGTATTGTTTCGTCTCCTACCCCTTTCTCTCCCCTTAAAATCTGTTCGTTGACAGCGCAAAGCAATTCCACCTTTTCTCCTCCCTCTTTCTCTCTCTTCGGAGTTTGAGATATATATGTTAGTTTCAACGGCTCGATTTTTTGATTCTCCGTCTTCTGCAGGTATGAATTTGATCTCCGTTTGTTACAGTTTTTGTGTGTGAATTTGCGTTGTGTATGTATTATGTTTACTTTTTTTGTTGGCATTGACTCGTAATATTTGGAATTTGGATTTTGGTTTCGTTCCGAAAAGCAAAGTGACTCGATTCTAGGGTTTTTGCTTCTTTCGTTGGTTAACATTTGTTTCTGAATGACTTTTTGTGCCTGCTTTAGCTTGCAGTTGAGTTAATTTAGGGGTTTTGTTAGGGTTCAGTTCATTTGGTTAAGTTTTGTTTTAGGTATGGAATTCAGTTGCTCATTGTAGGGTACTTTCTCTCTTTGTGTATGGAATTCAGTAAATTGGGATTCTGCAACTATTGAATAAGAAGTGTTGAATGATTGGTCTTCAGCAGTAACAATTATAAACTTCTTTTTTTGATTTTTTTTTATTGTTTATGTTTCATAATCCTGTAGTTTAAATTTTAAAAGTAAATCTTGCTGCTCTTAAAATGTGTTGAATGTGTTTTTATAAACTTTGTAAATCAGCTGATGCTTCAGTTCTTCTTTCCAGACTTTTATTATGCTTGATAAGCTACTTTGTTTCATTTATTGGTTATGAATATAACATGATTGGTGAATATGTCTACTGACTAAAAAGATTTTTTTTTTGCATTTTGTCTATTCCCAAGAGAGTGTCACGACATCTTGGGCACTAATAATAGGTAGATATGCTCAGCAAGACATTGTCAATTGGAGAAAACAAATGGGATTTGAAGGAAGGAGAATCATCAATGGATCCTAATTTTGCTGTTGAAAGCTTATCAGTTTCTCTGAAGTCATGTGAACCCTTTTGTACAACTGAAATTGATTCTTCTAAGAGCTCGGTTGCGGAAGATTCATTAAGGACTGATGTCATTGTTGGTGCTCTTAATTCCATTAGCATAGCTGAGCCTTCTGGACGGAAGGATGATGAAGGAAAAAATACTGTTAGATATGACGATTCCTCTGAAACAAAATGTCCCGACATTGTCTGCTCATCTCCTCAGAGGAGTAACAACATGAATGGGTTGCAGCTGGAAACAGAGACTAAAAGGGCTTGTAGAAAAGGTAGGAAAATATCCAGCAAAAAATTGTTGTTAGATTTGAATTCTTTGAAGGTTTCTAGAAGAAAAAGAAGCTGTTTCATCCCAAAAACTCGTTTGTCTGATTGGGGATCTTTGGAAAATATTGGACACGTTTTCAAGCAGAATGCAGGATTTGATATCAATCAAATTGAGCACAAAATATTAACAGAAGCAAGGAGTGGTCGGAGAGGCGGTAAACGAAATAAGAATCAGAAACCCCCAAGCTCACAAATGTTCAAGGAAAAAAACCATGCTTCAACTAGTTGCATCCGCCTGAAGGTTACACTGGGGAAAGAAGTCGGTCATAGCCGCCCAATGGATATCATTCCTGTTACTGTGAATGGTGGTAAAAATTATTGCGGAACCAGGATAAAATCTCCCAAATTTACCAAGAGTATCGAAAATAAGTTTGAGGAACAGATTCCTAGCAATGCAGGAATTAAATATTGCAATGGGAAAATGGATAAGGCGATATTGTTATCAGGTGCCAGTATTCTGGATGTTGTGCACCTTGCAGATAAGGACATCACTGAGAAGGTGGTTGGCAAAATTGCAGATGATCATGACAGAGTTCCTGCCCAGAAAGAAGCCAACCTTTTGGAAGTTGCAGAAGATAACAGGTGCTTAGATCCAGGAACTTCACCTGATTCAGAAGTCATCAACCTGATTCCAGAGGGCCAAATTAGTGGAAAAATTTCTGAAGTTTTGGATGATGTTTTAATTACCTCGCAAGGTTGTGTTGCTCTTGGAGATGTCTCAAGTTTGAGTCTACCACAGCCAAGCAGTAAGAAAGGAAATAAGAAAAATAAGCTCCGACAGACAGTTAATGGCAATGTGGAAGGTGATCTTCTTGGTCCAGAAATTATAAACAGTGCTGGAGTAACTGGGAAATATGGATATTTAGAGAGAATGGGAGATGGAACATTCTCTAGCGAGGCTTCTATTTCACCTACATCTGGGAATGCTTCTGTTAACACTTCTAGTGGTGATGTATTTTCAATGGAACCCCCCCTGCCTTCATCACGAGTGACCGACTTTGGATTCTCCACTGAGACATTGAAAGTTGAAAGTGGTTCTGTAGGTGATCTATGTTCCACGCTCGGTGTTCGACATGAATTGGGGATTCCTGATAAGTTTCTTCCTTGTGCTAATAAGAAGGGTCATAAACTTTCCAAAAGTTCAAGGTCCACAAAGAGCAGGTCAGAAGTCCCTCAACCAATGTGCTCAAAAGGAAATTCTTGTAGACAGAATGGAAATCAATCTAAGCGCAACATCAAAGAGAAAGGTGAAGGTGTTCAGGCCATTTTCAAGGAGAATGATTCAGAAAAAGGTGTGTATAGTTATATAAATTGATGTACTTTTCTTGTTCTGTCCAAGTTTTATCGAGTCGTAGTTGTCTTGTCTTATTTTATATATTTCTAGTGGTATACATTTGAGCATAGACCAATTTGAGCATGTTTATGAATACATTGCTGTTCTTCTTAAAGGTGATTTTAAATAACTTGGTGTTGTAGGAAGTCACACACTTGATCTTGGCGAATCTAAAACTGGGTGCAGCACAGCCCCAGACGTATCTTACTTGGGCTTGGTGACGAGTGGGGTAAGAGATCAGTATGTGCCACCTCGGAATGCTTGGGTGAGTTGTGACAATTGCTATAAATGGAGGCGTATACCAGTTGCGCTTGCAGATTCCATTGAAGAAACAAAAAGTCGCTGGTATGCTGTCATGCTTATCCACTTAAGTAATGCAAATGTACTATCGAAGTAGTCACTATGAGTTATGCCTATTGGTGTTGGTGGTTTATGTTAGATAGTTTCAACTGAAGATCAAGAATGTGGAATTTTTTCCTTGTCAACATCTTATTTGATACTCCCTCCGTCCCAAGATAAAAGTCCTGATGAATTTTTTACGCATATTAAGAAGAGGAATAAAATGACAAAATTGCCCATAATAATATGTCATTAATCATTTCCAATGTAGGTGAGAGAGTGACTTTCTAGTTTTTCAATTTAAAATATTTTCAACACATAACTAATTATACTTATTGAATATGGAGAGATAATTAGAATAAGAAAAATATGAGATATTTAATGCTAAGGGTATAATAGGAAAAATTGTGTAAAAGTTTGGCTATTAAAGAAAAGTGGACATTTAACATGGGACTACCCAAAATAGTAATAAGGATTTTTATCCTGGGACGGAGGGAGTATAATTTTGATACCATAGTATTCATATATCTTACTACGTTTGGTTAGAGATAAGCCACCATGATACGTAGGACCTGTGCAGTATATTTGATTCAGTCTTTTACTTGTTATACAGTTTTCATTGATAAACCTGGGCAGTACTAATTCAGGAGCAGAGTTATCAGAAAAAGTAACATGGTAGTGAATTTAATAAATAATTCTCAAGCTTAAATTTAAAATGCGCAAGTAATTAAGAGAATTGAGGTTATGTTTGTATTTAAAAGTACAATATAATGACTATCTGAATATATTATATAATATACCAATGAATTGTTACTTGTACTTGCAATTTATTTAATCTCTCAAGCTACTTACTTGTTAAACCAATGTAGTCATTTTCAGTTGACAGGACTTTCGGTAGATGCAATATGAAAATTTAAATGTAACTCTTTAAAAGAACTGTAAAATGCTCTAGAAATATTACTTCTATGCTAACAAAACCCATGTATTTAACAAATTCAGCTATGGTTGAGGATTGGGTAGTTGTGTTGCGCTCAGCAGCCAATACAATGATTATATGTTTCCTGGACTTGCTCATCCTGGTTGAGCTTGAATTTATACCTATAAGGGATTAGACTGAAGTCTTCATCTTGTGACTGTAATTCAAATGAAGAAGTAAAATAATATATATATATATATATATATTCTATATATATATATATTTTAATTTCATGCAGTATATCTTGGAAGATATGATTATTTATCAGAATGTGACAACAGTAAAATCTGATATTTCCTGGATTGGTTGTGGCTGTGGTGGGCAATTATTGAAATGGATTGCTTCTAGTTTGATTGTTAGCCATTTTCATTGTATTTCGGTTTGGCTGAAAGTGATGTGTATGATTTCACGATAGGATTTGCAAGGACAACATGGATAAAAACATGGCTGACTGCTCAATCCCCCAAGAAAAGTCAAATGCAGAAATTAATGTAGAGTTGGATATATCTGATGCATCTTGTGAGGAAGATGCTGGTGATGCCCTCCTGAATTCCAATAGATTGGGACAAAAGCAGTCAACAGGTATTTCATTGTGCCAGTGAGTGTATAGCAATAATATTGTTTTCTTGCTTAATCATGACTGGCGTCTAGATGATGTATAAATATTCCTTGTTCTGGACTTTCACAACACTTAAATGTTGTGCAGTTTCCCAACAATCATCTTGGAAACTTATCAGATCGAACCTGTTTCTGCATCGTACCCGTAAAACTCAAATCATTGATGAGGTTAATGCTTGTTCAAAGTTTTTATTTTATTAATCATGAACTATGTCTGCTATAAATTCGGTTTTGTTCAGTTATAAATTGTTTTGAGTGGCTTAGGCATGAATATATCTTTTTATATATACTTTTTTTAAAGGGCGATTACATTAGAAAAGGGGCCGCTCCATACTAAGTTCCACGAATGCACCTAAAGGATGGTTTGATTAATTGTTATTTTTGACCATGAGACAATATGTTCTTAACGTGGAGTAGATTATGAAACAAAGGTGGTGTTTCCTTTTTGGTAAAAGACCATTTAGTGAAGAAAGAATATTACTTTCAAAAACTGAGTTTGTGGAGTTTAGTTTTTCTCAGTAGCTGGGGTATAAATTATTATTAAATATGTACACCTTGAAATACCACTTTAACTCCTAACAAGTCTTGCTGAGTCTTGGGTGTGTCCTTTCTTGTTGGTGTGCTTATTTCTTTTTTTAGTTTATTTCTTGCTTTAAAACGGGTAATTATCACATTTTTTCTTCATCTTTTGAATTGTGCGTCAGTCACTGTTATATGATGGGCTTGGTTAGATAATCATGTTTGGATTCTCAGTGATCACTTTTTCGGATCATCTCCTGTGATAGGTGGCATTTTTTGCTTCCATATTCTTTGGCAGCATATCATTGGGCTTTCAGAGTAGTTAATTTTTCGGATATCCTATTTGCTTGAGCAGGCCTCCTTCATATGTTTTTGTTTTGATTTTTAATATTCCAGAACACTCGTTCTTCTCTAGTGGTATTCCTATAGCAATCCTCATCTTCATATAATAAAATAAACTTGGGAGACAATTTGTATGTCTATTACATAATTAAAAAAATGTTACATATCAAATGCTGCATGCCTTTGCTTGTGAATGGACACCAAAGCCTATTCCATTTCACTTTTAGTTTTATTTGATTACGTTCGGTTGTGCCTGTTACTCTTTGGTCGAATCTTATAAACAGTTATGTACCGAAACTAATGCTTACACGCATTGAGAAATGTTGAGTAAAACCGTGACATATATCCCTACGATCGGGTAAACCATGAGAATTGTCGAGTAAATTCATGACATGTCCCTACGACCTGGTGAACCATCACATATGTCAATGCCATGAGGTAAACTATTGCATGTCCCTGTGACCGGGTGAACCATAATATGTGTCTCTGCGATTGGGTAAACCATCATGTATGTCCCTGCAACCGGGTAAACTATCACATGTCTCTGAGACCTGGTAAACCATCATATATTACCCTGTGAATGGGTAAACCATCACATATATATCTGCAACCAGGAAAACCTGTAATCCCATCACATATACATGGTAACTAGGAAAAGCCTGCGAGAATCACTTACGATTTATTTTCTGATTAGTAAATAAATTCTACAAATGAAGATCCTGTCTACAAATATCTCAAAAAGGTACATTTAAGGGTAGATTACTAGGTTATAGTGGTCTTTCACACACTACACTAAACATTTATAGTGTACTTTTTCAGCTTTTTGTGACATCCCTAAAAGGAATTTTAATGTATAAAGTGGGAGGAGGGAGTATATATCCATACAGGAAACTTGATCTTTCTTTATCTATATTCAAACTGACAACATACGTTTACTAATTTCATTGAGGCTATTGATATGATGGATGACTTAATGCATCTGAGTATTGCTTATGTTATTGAAGTACGTTTCATTTAGTCAATGACTTGTGCATCGCTGATACATGCTTGTCATGTAACACCCCGAACCCGATATAGGCCCAAAGTGCTACACGCCGCAAGTCCATAGGCCCGCAAGGCAACAATATCAATAATGCGCAGCCCAAACAAAACAACTTAACAATAATCTCAACTTAAAAATCCAATAATAAATATATTTTAAATCAATCCAAATGAAATACTAATAAATACCACATTCAAATAATGGAGACGCAGCTCCTCGAAACTAATAGTTTTATCAAAATCCATCAACAAAAAAAAAACATCTAAAACTAAACTTCAGCTAGTCCAAGCGTATCAAATAAGGGCTCAGCTTTCAACGATGAGACCTGTAAAAATCTATAAGGGGGTGAGCGATGAAGCCCAGCAAGTAGCAATCTTCTCTATCTAGCCGAATCAAGTACAATTTGCAAAATACTTTTTCGAAATAACTTTTTTGTTCAATAACAATAGTACAAAAGTTTTCAAAACTAAAACAATTCAAAAATGATTTCAATGTATATCATATCTCTTTTAATCCACAGCCTTAGCGACTAAGGTTACAATAGCCCTGTAACACGGCCCAAAAGTTCGATAACATTATGATACGCACCCTACTAAGGTATCTATAAAAATGCACGCTCCCTGAAGGGCATCTAAAAGGTGTGCGCCTTAGTAGGTCCTATATTAGCTCCTGAACTAAACGTAATCAATAACGGGTTCTATACATAGTCAGACTGAGGATTTCAAAATCTTTTCTCAATATTATCGATAATATAAACGATACTTTTTCACAGTTCAAAATCATATAATCTCATTCAGAGTTCGAAAATAAATACTTGATCCGAATTTTGAAATAAAAGAATATAACAATTTAATTTAAATGGAAGCCTTAAATAAAACATAACGAATTTTGAAACTGTACCTTTAGGCATCCGAACAATTAATAAGACATACTTAAAAGTAACGATAATCTTAAAAACACTAAATAGTTCGGAAACCCACTTACCTCGATATTACGAATACGAAAATATTAGCCGAACAAATCCTTTTTAAATTTTCTTCTTTTCTTCTTTTTTATTCTGCAGTACTCCAAAGCCAAATAAATTTTTACGTTCTTCTCTCTCTAGTTGTTTAAATATATGTAATTCCTTTGCAAAATAGGTTACTAGGTAAAAGAGTTATTTTTAAAATTAAAAGTTTGTTAAACTTGAATGACTTTTCTTATCCTTATAGGTTTTAGATATGTATAAATACTTATTAGTTGCACTTCTATTATCTAATTATATTTATCTTTTATCTTTTATCTTTTTTTTTTCTTTTTTTTTTCTTTTTTTCTTACCGAATATTACATGTCAGATAATGGTTTGTCACTGCAAAGCACCTCTCGGGGGTCGAATGGGCTGTGGGGATGGATGCTTGAATCGGATGCTTAACATTGAATGTGTAAAAGGGACTTGCCCATGTGGGGAACTTTGTTCAAACAATCAGGTTTTCCTTTCTACGGACTACTGATTGTTTTATGTGATAATCCCTTTTTTAATGGGCACAAGCTTGATGCAACTCTGGTTGCACTTTGCAGTTCCAGAAACGGAAGTATGCCAAATTGAAGTGCTTTCGAAGCGGAAAGAAGGGCTATGGGCTTCAGTTGCTAGAAGATATTCATGAGGGACAGTTTCTTATTGAATATGTTGGAGAGGTAAATTGGCACTTTGTTATATATTACATTGGAAAGTTCGTATTTTGTTGTATGTTTTTAAACTTTCTAGATGGTTTTGTGGCTTCTTTTCCGCTCCTGCTGAAATGACATGGATTTTTGGAAGCTGTTCTTCCGTCAGTTGATTTCACTAATGTAATTGTTTTTAGTTATGTGTTTGTTATTTTCATGCTGAGATGACATGGAATCTGTAGAAGTTCTGCTGTCAGTTGATTAGATCTAATAATTTATGCACTGGTTTAATTGTGCATGTACGTGTTGTTTGTGTGTCTTTCTCCTTACTAAAATTGATTACTTAATGATGATCTTCATTGGGAAAAATTCATGGTTTTACAGGTGCTTGATATGCATGCTTATGAGGACCGTCAAAGAGAGTATGCTTTGAAGGGTCATAAGCATTTTTATTTCATGACATTGAATGGTAGTGAGGTTTGACAATCTGCACTTACTCAGTATATAAAGTTCTTAAATTATTCTTCCGAAATGTATTAATTTAGTTAGTAACATTGGTTTAAGTTCTGTTATAATGTCAATTGGAGATCTAGAAGCTCTATTAAATTCTCAGTGCGTGGTAAGTGGATTATGTCTGGGTATTACGATTTTGCCTTTTACAGGGACATGTTGGGTAGTATAAACATCTTGTTCATAGTGTTAGTAATGTTGCAGCACGTGTTGGAAGTATGTGAGGTGTGGTAAGACGAGGGGTGTTGGGAAATAGATAAAGTTCTAGGTCCCTCTGTCAGTATTTTCTGGTTCTCTTGAAGTTATATATATATATATATATATATATATATATATATATATATATATTAATAAACTGTTGTTACACCTTCTGTTTCTTACCAAAGTTCATTAACTATATTAGAATTCTTCTTCTGTTTTTTGCCGAAATACTTATTCTAAAATTATTATTCTTCTGTTTCTTACTATAAACCTACCACAATTCATTAACTAGAGTAAAAATGTCCTCATGTTCTATTTTTCAGGTAATAGATGCTTGTGCTAAAGGGAATTTGGGTCGTTTTATAAACCACAGCTGTGAACCAAATTGCCGTACAGAAAAGGTGAACCTTCTGTGACTTGTGAGCATGATATTTCTATGTAGTATAAATATCTACTGTGGACAACTTGTTTCTCAAGATTGAAACAGGAATAATAAGGCCAGTGTGGTTATATAAGGATATAACCTCTTTTTAATTATAATTGTAAAGTGAATAACGACAGTTTTACATAGGTTGAGAAGGCCAATGCAATGAGTCAAGATTGCAAATGTAACCAATTTTAATAATGTTGGACATCAGTTTGTGAGCAAGGTGGTTGTGTCAAACTCAAGGGAAGAAGAATAGCATAGAATATGTTGAGGAAATGGCAATATATGTACAAGCATTTATATATATATATATATATATATATATATATATACCTTTATGTTCACAGAAAGATACTTGTTAGTCATATTATCTTCACACATAAATTCCAGTATAAATAAAAATCAATGAAGATGCCCACACTTCCCTTCGCTTTGTTGCTACTCTTGTAGAATTATTGAATATGTGTAGCAGCAGTAGCCTCCATCGCCGACGTCTCAGTAGTCTCTATTCTTTCTGAGAAATCTTCATTTTCTATCAAGAGAAAACAATGGTTCACTAATAAGTTCTAATTGAATAACTAATCTCGTAATTATGACTATATGTGATCTGTTGACTTCATTTGTCAGGATTAACTTTTTTTTTTTTTTTTGGGGGGGGGGGTGAGAAACAATTAGGGTTATACTTTTTATAATTGACTGGTCTGGCAAATTGGTTCGAAATCTAGGGGAAAAATCTGAGTTAGTAATTTAAACTCAACTCAACAAAAAGTGAAATTGAATCCCGTAGATGGATTGAAAGTAGAAAGACAAGAAGAAAAGTAGAAAAAAGATAAAAATAAGAAAGAAAAAAATAAAATAAATATGGTAAAAGGATAATATGCAAGCAAATTAATTAAAAAAAACCACCCACTTAATACACAAAAATGCATACATACATATATGAATAAAAAAACCCTTAATCAAAACTCATTTGTCATTGACTCATTTACTAATCAAATATTTTGAATTTGTGAGGTTGTAATAGTTGGTATTAGGTTATTCTAGTGGTGCTTTCCACTTAAAGGGCCTGTATATAATATTTGTGATTTTGGAAAGGAGTGATTAGTTGTGTAGTTGAGATCTTTATTTCTGAACCTCCTATACTTTAGCTGAATGATTTTGTCTGGGTACGATTGCGTCTTTTTTGATTTTGTGGCCAAGTTCAGCCTGGTAGCTTGAGATGAGTTTTCTTGATGTCTTGTCTGTGATCCTTGCTATTAGGATTTTCTGGGATGCTATTAATTCTTTATGTGTGCTCTGTTTACTTGATGGCATCCCCTATTGATGCCGGGTTTGTAGAATTTTATACTTTTAGAAAATGCCGTCCTCTTTTTTATTACTATTTAGTTTCTTACTTTTTTTTATAAGAAAGTATGGTGCTGTATAACCTTTGGCAGATTTCTAGGAAGCATGGTTTCTTCATTACCCGACGAATAACTTATCCCCACGCTGAATACTCTGATTCTTGGGGACTAGACACTAAAGTTGTATTGTTTGTTGGAAGTTTTTTTTTTCTTGTAGCATCTATTTTGTTGTATGTTTTATCATATATATATATACATATATATATATATATATGTATATATATATTTATATAACTAGACAAAAATATTTACAATTTAATAATAAAATATATGATGAATGCCACACCCCCATTCCCATATTTTAAAATTTGGTGAATCTTCATTTTTCCCCGCATGATGCACCCGTATCCCCGGACCCATATCCGTGCTTCTTAGGTTGATTTAAGACTTGTGTAACGTCCTTATAATATAAATAACGATTTTACATACAATTTAGCTGTTTCTGTATATAATAGTTCATTTAAGTATGCATATTTTTATGTCATATTGACTTAAACCCGTGCTACTGAGGCTTGTCGATTTGTTTCAAACGATTCAATTGTAGAAGTCGATTTTTTGTTGCTCAAGTTGCTGCTTCCAGGAAATAAACACATGTCTACATCTATTGTTAACACTGTTTATTTTTTTTACTCTTCTTTAGTGGATGGTGAACGGGGAAGTTTGCATTGGAATATTTGCACTCAGGGATATTAAGAAGGTAACTTCTTCAAGCGCACTTACATGCTTGTATTTTTTCATTGATTGAAATTTTAAATTTTTTTTGCTAAGCTATCCACCCCCAAAAAAATATACTTCTGAAAAATCTGAGATGCTTCTAGACAAAAATATGCTGTATTTGTTTACCTGTATTAATTGCATGCATTTTACTTTTGACGGCATAGAAAGTTGCTTTGGTATGCAATTCTGGCATGTAGAAATCTTAGGCGCTTCAAAATATGTGGTCATTGCCCTTCTGTTGCTTTAATTGGCAAAGTACCTCTGTTGTCTTCTTTTCCACTCTTTGTTACAATGAAAAGTCTGTGAATATGAATGCAAAGGCTTACTGTTAGTCAACACTCAACAAGAAAGCAGGATCCGTTTCAACAAGTAAAAGAATTCATTATAGGAAATGAAAGGGGAAAGAGGGAAGTAGAGAAACCAATGATAGATGTTGGAGGGATGTTGAACTATATGGCCGCTTAAAGGTTATTTATTGTTGTTATTTTTTTTATTATTATTACTATTTGTTGGGGGGGGGTTGATTTTGATATTTACTATCTGTCCAAAGGGTTTTGTTTGTCTAGAAAAAGATGGTGAAGAGGTGCAAATGATAAGAAACGCGTTACAAGCATCCGTCTACTACCATCTTAGTAGCTATATATATAATATGTTTCTATATACAGGGAAATAGACAGATGGTGGGTAGTCATCCATTCGTCTGCTGGAAAATTTGTGAATAAACAGTAGTCAAAAATTGGAAATTTAGCTGGTACAAAAGGTCTTTTCTTTGTTTCTCAAATGATTGTCTGCTTTAGTCTTATAACTGAGAATGTTTTTAGCAGGCCATACTTAATAGGTTTCAATTTGTAACTTGGTTTGATATATTGAAGGCGGCCCTCCAGGTCAAGTGTTATTTACTTAGATAAATTAGCAAGTAGGATTTTCATGTTTCAGCAAGTGGTCCCTGATCTTTGCTAACTCTAATGATGTTGAAGAAGTTGGTTGTTTGCAATATGTATTATTTTAATAGTGTTTCATCTTTGGTTGTTAGAATTCCCCTGTTTATAAATTATTATTTTTTTATTCGCTTATGCTTGGGAGATGCATAATGTTAGGGTGAAGAGGTGACATTCGATTACAATTATGTACGGGTTTTTGGAGCTGCTGCGAAAAAATGTGTATGTGGTTCATCTCTGTGTCGGGGCTATATTGGTGGTGATCCTTTAAATACTGAAGTCATCGTTCAGGGTGATTCAGATGAAGAATATCTGGAATCAGTTATATTGTCTGAAGATGATGGTGATAACTTAGGCAATATTGCATCTGCAACCAGTTCTGTTGATGTTACTAAAACGGCAACTGCAGAGAAAGATGTCAACCAACCTGCAAATGATGTTGAACACTTGGATGTTACCAAAGAGATGCATACTCCAAAGATTTTGTCACTAGACAGGAAAGAAACAGATAATTTCGCAATTCCTGGATTTATAGAGATGTCCTCAGAAAATGAAGACTCTGCACAAAGAGCTTCATCTGCTGGTTCAAAACTGGAAACTTTGATCAAAATGGATGGCTTGGGATTATCACAATCCGTGCAAACTCTAGAAAACTCCCTGCAACCAGATGATGGAAAGTGCGAAATAACGTCTGCTGCTCAGCAAGAGTCCTCTGTATCTGAAGAAGCAATGCATAAATCATTGAGCACCATCCGAAGGTCCGACACATCTTCTTCGACTAGGACATTGAGCAAATCATTACCTGATGCCACTGATATTAAGAGGAAGTCCAAATATGACACCAAGGAGGACCGGAATGTTGTTTCAACATCGCGTCCCGTCATGAAAACTTCTCGTTCATCATCTACAGTTAAGAAAGGAAAATGCAGAAAGAGTGATGTGCATGTAAACAAACCTGCAGAGATAGTCAACAAATTACATCAAGTACCCCACAGATCAAAAAAACTAATGGAAGGATCCTCGAATGATCCTTTTGAAGCAGGTATGCATTTAATGCTCCCTACTCAGCAAGTAAATTTATTGTGCAGTCTTCCAAGTGTAGATAAACTTTGTTTCCAATGCTTGCAGTTCAAGTGAAACTTAATGAGCTGCTAGATGCTGATGGGGGAATAAGCAAACGGAAAGTAAGCATTTCTCATTGTATTTTTTGATATTTTTCCAAATTTTTTTGGTTGTTTTTTTCTTGGAGGATTAACTGGCTAGTTACATGGTTTCATATTTTCCTTTAGTTGCATGTTTAATCCTCGTCAATTATAACATTTATTGGATTCTTAAATGGCCATTCATTTTCATGGTTGGTGCTTTACAACTTTCATAGAAATTAATACTCCATATTAAATCAAAGGATGCTTACATTGCCGTCTTTCAATGTTTCTCTGTCTGGTCTTTCTAATGTCTTGCTTCCCTTTAATGTACTAAATTTCTGTCTTCCTTGATATAATTATTGTTACAATTAGCCCTCGCACATCCGTCCATCCTTGTTTTATAATGTGCCAAGCTATATTTTTCTCCATGTTTGATGTGTCTTTTTAACAGGATGCATCCAGAGGCTACCTGAAGCTTCTGTTTTTAACTGCGGCTTCAGGTGATAGGGGCAATGGAGAAGCAATTCAGAGGTTAAATTGGATTTTGCTCTTCATATATTAGTCTTTTAAAGTAATTAAATCACTTTATTGAACTCATATCATGGGTGGTTTTTATTCTATTTGTGTTGTAGCAATCGAGACCTTTCTATGATCCTTGACGCACTCCTGAAAACAAAATCGCGAACAGTTTTGGTTGATATAATTAACAAAAATGGTATGTTTCCTTTTTTGTTAATAAAACATGTTATTTTCTCCTTTCTATTGTATTTTGTTGATGTGCCCTTTATCTTGAGGGATATGACTGTGTGCTTTGTTTTTCAGGTTTGCAGATGTTGCACAACATAATGAAGCGGTACAGAAAAGAGTTTCATAAGATTCCAATTCTGAGAAAGCTTCTCAAGGTGGGTCTCTTAGGAATTGTTTAATATTTTAGTTAATGTTTCTGAAGACCTTGATAGATGAATGAATTTGGAGTATTTGAACCATTATAATGATGGCTCTGATGTCTGTGAGTGTAAAGGTTGAAAGTTCTGGTTCCATGGATTCCAAAATGAGGAGGCAATTTTTTTAAAACTATTGGTTCAAGCTTAAAACCTTCTGGGAGGTCCATTCTTCCCTCTATTGTCTCATAAAACTTTTCAGCATTTTAATCAATTTCCAGATTGGTTGGGAATTATTGAAGCCAATTCATATGATATTGGTTGCAGTTATCTATAACTCGGTTCTTAAACTGGTTCTACTTGACTTGTTAAGCAGGTGTTTTGTCTGGAATACTTAATCTATGTTTTTAGTTAAATTGTCATGAATGATCATTATATCAGCATCTAATTGTACTATACAGGATTGGTTGGGAATTGTAGGGATTCCGTATATTATGATGTCACATTATTATGAATCTATAATTGGGCGGGTTAATTTTAATTTGTTAAGCAGTTGTTTGGTCTGGATTATTTAAGGACACCTGTGTTTCTAGTCAATATCTTAAAACCAATGATCAGTACCAAGCATTTATAGAAAGAAACTTGGGACAAGTACTATGCAGTGCTGACCATTTCTTTATGTAGGTCTTAGAGTACCTGGCTGCGAGGGAGATACTTAACTTGGAACACATCACTAGTGGCCCCCGTTGTGCTGGGGTGGAGAGGTCAGCTTAAACTATTATATTATTAGTCCTTAAACTGCTTTACTTGTTTGATTTTATTTCATTCTTTTTATTATCTTTCTTTTTTTTTTTTTGCAAAACCTTCTTTTTAATATCTACTATTAGTTTGATTATTTTTGACAGAATTGTTTGGGATGCATTATATATATATATATATATGTATGTATATATATATATATATGTATGTATGTATCAGTGTGTGTATGCATATATCAGAAATTATTGTTTTTGGTTTTGGACTTTAGATAATGTGCAAAAAGGGTGCCAAAGTCCACCTTCCGTACACAGATGTAATACTGGAACTGTTGGCCAATGTTCTAAAAGACGGGCGATCGGGGGTCTAGCGCCTAGGGGGCTTAGGCAAGGCCTAGGCGAGATTTTTTATTTTAAGTCAATTTTAATATTTTATCTTACATTTTTTCAAACAAAACAATAATATAAAGCAAAACAATCTATAATAAAGATAATAAAGACATTTGCTTAAAATTCAAACACATATCCATATTGTCAATATCAAAGTTTAAACACAAACATGCAATTGTTCAAAGTTCAAACACAAACAAATAATCAAAAATACAAACTAATAGTCCTCATCTCTATATCCCTCTATATCTCTAACTCTTTTTTTCCATATCCCTCCAAGATAATGTCTCCATCAGACTCACACTCATACTCCTTACTAGTATCTTCATATATATATATATACACGTATTTCTTCTCTCTCAAAAATTTAAATAAATGTTATTTTAAAAAATTAGTGAAGTTTATTGAATGAGACATTTGATATTATTAATTATGAAATTATTTTTATTTGTGTAGTCTTCAAAATTGAGGACTTAAAGAAAATGACAAATACCATATGCTAAGTTTGGTTAACATATCTTTAACGTATTAGTTTTATTCATAAACAAGAGTGCTATTAAATAATAAAATTTAAAATTTCAAGAATTCAATTCAATATTAAAACTTAAGAAACTAAACATAAATTTAAATTCTTATTAAATTAAACTAAATATTACAAATGTATCATCATCTATATAATTTGAAGTTGGTACAAGTTCAAAAAATTACAACTATAATAAAATTATCTATTTTGGCTTGATCTTGTTCACTTGTTGTGATTTAATATGTTATAACATGCATTATGAATATGGTAAATCATTAGAAAAATAAATATAAAAAAAATAAATAAAAAATTCTGCCTAGACCCCGCTTTTCTTGCCTTTCCCGTCTAGCCCGCCTGTCTGCCTAGGCGCCACCTAATTTCCTGGAGCGCTTTTTTCACCTCCTTGTGACTAGACGAGGTGCCTGGAGGTCGCCTAGGCTTATTTTTAGAACACTGCCGCTAGCTACTTGGCAAAATAGCTATGTATTTTATCCAGAATACCAAAACTAATGGAAAATTAATAACCACTGAGGACCTGACAGTTGACACAAAAATTTTTAGACTATTTGTTCTTTTAACTTTTGTAAAACATTTATATAATAATGAATACTTTTTTCTTCTTTTTCGTTACCTTTTTTAGAGCTTATATCTAAGTAGACTTGGTATTCTTACATGCAATATTCAACCATTTAAATCTCAAGTTTCATAAGTTTGTGATCTCAAATTTGTATATCATAACCGAAATTACTATGGAATTACCCAATGTGCATGCTTGGTCGGTTATTACATGCAGCAGGTGGTTTAACCAGTTCACACCTTAAGGTAGTGGCCGAGGGTTCCACTGTTTTATTTTTCTAGTGAAATTAGTAGCTGGTACTAAAATCAAAAAGCATAATTTTTCAACCTTTGGCCCCCCCCCCCTTGGAATAGAGAAAGAAAGAAAATAGAACAAGCATGGGGTTTCCTGCTATGTGAAGTAGAACAATTTGAAGAAAGAAATTCCTTCACAGAGGACATAATTTTTCCCCTTCTGTAATAGAAAATGAAGATTTGATCGATAGGAGAGAAGAGTTGCACGCTTTAGAGAACTCAAAAAGCTAGTTTCCACGGAACACCCCTTTAGCAATAGCCCAGAACTAAAGATGGATAAGGAGACTCAGCTGAAACAACAAACTTTGTTTTGTTTTAAATGCATAGAAGAACAACAGTAAGTGCAAAAACCCTCTGTTTTGTTTAAGAACTATTTTCACAATACAAAGATTAAGAGCTGAACTCTGCTGGAAAAACTTTTCAAGTCAAACAATTTCTCAAGAAAATAACACAGCAAGGATTATTAATGTAAGCAGAAAAGTAAAGAACATAGAAATTTATAGTGGTTCAAAGCGTCAATCAGACCTCCTATTGTCAACTCTTCTTTCATATAAGGAAGGGGTCACTTCACTGTAATATCACATGAGATAATAGTTTATGGTTCACTGTAAACCATACAAAAATCCTAGAAATTTAAAGTCTCTACATGCTAAACAACTCATAGTTTACAGTCTCAGGAGAATGAAGCCACTATAGGTTGAAGAGATAATTTTGTTGTGCATAATTGTATCTTTTTTCCTTGAGACTAATCTCACCCTGTTTTTCTTTATTATTTCCCATCAGCTGTTCAGCTGATAAGATTTTTGTACTTGTTTCTTCATTAATCTTTTCCTCCCTAAGCAAAAATGCAGCTCTTGATTTTTCAGTCATTCAAAAGTTGTTTTTTGTTGTTGCGTGTATTCTGCTATTTATTGAAATGAGGTCTGGGCAGCTTCATTTGTCTTCTTTTATATGCTCGTTGCAAACTAGCCGTTTATTGCAGCCACTTGGTGGTCTGGACCATTTTGCATGAATTTTACCATGTCTGTGTTAGTCATGTTTTTGTCTGCTCCGTATTTCAGCTCCATTTAAACCTTTACTTTAGCTCAAATTTGCTTTGTTTAGCCACAACGGCTATAAATCAAAATCTTCTTATCTACAAATGATTTCACCTTCTGAATGATCAGAACCCATGACTTGTACGATTTGGAGAAGTCGGTATATGTTGTTCTTTGGTTCATCTTATAACTCTGTTGGAGATCTTCACTCAGCTGGATTTGGCTGGAGATGTAACTTTTTAAATGGAGCAAGTGTAAACAGAAAATTATTGGGGTCCAAATCCTAATATACATAAACTATATCTTCATCAAAATCTAGTTAAAATATTCCTAGCACTTTGGTTTTGCTCAAACTTTTGTTGCTGCCATGTTGTTGGTTGCAAATATTATTCACTTTTAAAGTTTGGCTCACTTTTTTTGTTTCCTTTTCACTTTCTTTAAATATTTCTGAAATGTGTGTTTCTATGCAGTTTTAGGGAGTCAATTTTGTCATTGACGGAGCACATTGACAAACAGGTAATACTTCATTAATTCCTTTTATATCCATGTTCGCGATGGTGAAATATTTACCGGAGTGTAATTAGCTTTATCCCGTGTATGGAGAGGAATTATCTTCTATAATGCTTCTCATTTTTATTTTCATTAGAAACTTCAATTGTAATTTTTTTTTATTTCTCTCCACTTATTTTTTTTAAAAATGAATTAGCTAGGTGCTGATAATATTTAATTAGTTTAATTCATCCCTCTTCTTTTGTATAATCATTTTTTTCTCAATTTATTTGTTTGTTTATGTTTTTATTTGCAAGAAGCAGAAATTTATAATTAAGACTACTGGTGGTGCTGTTAGATACTCCTACGTCGAGGACACTAAATGAATGAAAAAGAAACCCACTTAGATCAGCAGGTCTTGTAACAATAAACATCAAATCCTCTTACCTTGAAGGACCATTTAGTGACTTTAGAATAGGGTAAGCTGAAATTCCTCATTGTGCCAGTTAATCTGTCGGCCTACTCTAAAGACTTATTGGACTGTTAGAAAAGAATATAAAATGTTTCCCTGTTTTTGAACCTTAATGTCACACCCCATGGCAATGATTAAATGACATGTTATTAGATTGAAGTAATCTTATGATACAGTAATTGTATGCATATTTATTTTACAATTTACATTATTGATTATTGATTTACTTGTCTCTAATTTCTTGGTTGCATGCTTTTTGTGGGATTCAAATATTTTAGCAATTTTGATGACATGGATTGCAGAAAATTTAGGTGGTTTAGTCTGGTTTATGCCTTTTATCTTTTAATGAGCTTTTCCTTGTAAATAATAAGATTATTGGATGAATGCATTTCTCCACTGAAAATTTTATTTCTTTCTTTTATTGCAAAACAGGTCCATCAAATTGCACGTAATTTTCGAGATAAGTGGATTCCTCGGCATATCAGGAAAAGGAGTTACATGGACAGGGACTTTGGTAGGATGGACTTTCACAGGGGGGCCTCAAACTGCAACAGGTTATCAGCATTACACAGTCAATCGTGTGATCTGGGTAGAAGACAACCTGAAGCAATAGATTGTATCAAGCAACCATTGCCTGCAACAACTAAAGATGGTGCTGGTAGTCTGAACAGCTGCTCTGCATCATGTAGTAGTGGTTTTGTTGCCAATGGGACAAGAATTCGCAAGCGTAAAAGCCGCTGGGATCAGCCTGCGGAGACAAATCTAGGTATAGGTTCTTCCCCACATAAAGAACCAAGGATTCAGTCTAGATTTATACAAAAGTCACATTTAAGCCCGCAACCTGAAATTATTGAAGTGCCGTTCGACCATGTAGCTGGTATTATAGGTGAGGGCAAAAGTTTCAGTCGGTCTGTGGATCATTCCTCTCAACAAATCAATATTAAGAATGTTAATGATGGCGGGCAGAACTTTGATGAAGATGTTCCTCCTGGATTTTCTCCTCTTAATGGTTCTTTAGTCTCATCTAATGCTTCTTCAACTGCTGCTGGTCTCCACCAAGAAAGCTGTTTCCGTTCAGAGTACCCTTGTGAAGCGGTAATGGGTCAGCCACAAGAGAGATTCATTTCAAGGTTGCCCGTGTCATTTGGAATTCCATTGCCTGCTATGCAGCAATTTGGGACACCTCAAGGAGAAACTGCTGAGAGTTGGGCTGTTGCTGCAGGGATTCCTTTCCACCCTTACCCGCCACTGCCCCCATATCCCCATGACAGGAGAGGCCCTACACCTGCTGCAAGTTCTTTGACAGTGAAATCAGTTGTAAAAGTTGAGGAGGGATTACGTAATCCTGCCACTCATCACTCGGATCAAAATATTTTAAGCACATCCATTGCAAACCCACCACACATGGAAATTCCTGGTTCCATCAACCAACACAATTTTCAACGAATAAGGGGCTCCTCTAATTGTTTGGGACGGAAATACTTCAGGCAGCAGAAATGGAACAATGCAAAAATGGGCTGGGTCCGGAATAGACCTGGTAAGGGAAACATGGGACACAATCCAGGAAATGGGATGAATTGTATAGGCATAGGAACTGGAGTAAATGAGCCCAAACATCCATATAACTCGGAGCAGGTACACGGAGTAGTGATATGCGGGAATACTTCTTACCAACATCAGCAGCACCAAAATTAGCATTTAATTATTGAAAATTCACTGAAATTCTACATTCCTCAGTTTTCTTATGTACTTGCTATTCTTTATTACATTGTTACTGGAAATGGAGATTTTCAGTACTCTCTAGTACTGTCTTGAGTCCTAGTATCTATAGTTTGCGACAAAAAATATTTTGATTTAGTTATGTTCTTGGACACGGTCATTTACACCTCAAAGAGGTAAGAAAATTCTCATTGTGTTTCGTTATTGTTGAATTTAAAGTTTTGCGCAATAAAACTTTGGCCAGTCTCTTGTTTTTAACTTTACTCTTCCATAACCATGTCTGACATAGAATGTTGTTTTGTTTTTCCACCTCATTCATTCTTTTTGATTCTTCATTCATTGTTGGAAGCTAGGAGAAAGTTTCTTTGAAATATCTGTAGTTTCTTCAGTAATGAGAAATACATTACATTTACAAATATGGAATATTTAAAAAAATTGGAAACGTCTTACTTTATTGGAGGATTTGGTTTATATGAAATTGTGATGCATATTTCTTGGATAAAGTTGCAGTGATGCTACACTAACAGGAGAATCCAATAGAAGAACTTCCAAAATGAGGTATCATTCTTTTGAAAGACTTTTAACTTGATCATATCCGTCACCTCTCACCTCAAACTAGCTATAATTTTGTACTGCGCCCATATATATAAACATTTTTTTGTATTTTTCTGCTAGTATATCATTCATTTTCCTGAATATATTTATGTTGCTGGTGGTACTTTGACCTGCTGGACATTCAATTTTCAAAGTAGCTGGCATGGATATTTATTTTAATCACCTTTCTTATCCGTGTATACTTGAAAACAAAAGCCCCAATCTTACAATTGTATGAGCAATGTTGAGTTATGATATATCTGATGTACGGAGTAATGGTGAGTATATCCTGCCCTGTATTTTACAGACAATAGACGAATTACAATGACTTTTGGGTACTTTTGTTTTAATATTTGAAGCTTTCATTGTTGGATTAGAGTGTGGACCTTTGTATGCAGTCGACATGAGGGAGGTCTAGCAAGTTTAAGAATCAGAGATCAAGTTGGTTTTTTTCCTCTTTTCGAAAGTTTTCATTCAATGCTTGTTATCACGGAGATGATGATCTGCATCATGAGAGTTGACCTGAATGGCTAGATCATACGAGGAGCCAGAAGAACAAGGTATGCATTGTGTCTCAGATTTCTATGCTTTCGCTATTTAGAAAAAGTAAACTCGGATTTGCTTACTCTATGGAATTGTTATTTCGCTGGTGAACGAACCACCTAACTAATGCTTGGTTCTGCTCAAGTTTTGATTATAATTCTTTTCTTACCAATTAGTTAAACTGATCATCTGTAGTGTGATACCTCCTATACATATATGTTGCCTGATGATATGAAGGATTCATATTCTTTTTGTCCATACATTAGTGCTGGTTAATGAACTGTATGTTTTAAGTGTATTTATGTGCATCTAATATTTGAATGTATATTATGTTATATAACATCATCATTCTGTTTCTTTTCTTTCTTTTCTTGAATGTATATTATGTTTCTTTTCTTTCTGGTTAATGAACCAAATGGAGTTTTTTTTTCCTCCCTCTTTTGTGTGTTCAATTATGTAATATATTTGCTGCTAGCACTTCATGAAGGCAATTATACAGCAAAATCAAACCGATTGATTTAAAGTAAAATTGAACTTTGCTAATTTATTCAATTTTTGTATTAAATTGTTCCATCTTTCTGAGGGTGTGCCTGTGTAGGGTGTGGTGGGCTTGCAGCTCCCCAACCCATAATCAAATGCTTTCATTCTTCCAGTTTGGCCTATGTGATCAGCAATATATTGGTTCTCAAATCAGGAAAATATTTTGTAGTTCTAGTTATAATCACACTTATTGTGTGGGTCAAATTTTTACTCCTAGTATGAATTTAATTTTTATACATTATCAGTAATATATTATGATAATTACCCATGTTATATATGTTACTGTTTGAATTACAATAATGATAAGAGAAAAGATTTGAATAAGGGAGGGAATGGAAAGTGGAAGAATAAAATGAATTTTTAGCATTCCATTAACTTATTTGGTTCTGTTGTGAATGAAATAATATTTTTTATAAATGACATCAGTAGCTTTAACATGCAGAATTTTGTGTAGAACCTAACCATTGCACCTAGGGGTGAGCATTGTGCGGTTTGAAGTCCAAATCGCACCCGAAACCGCTTAGGTGCGGTTTGACAAATTTAAAACCGCACACGAAATCGCTTGTGATTGGTGCGGTGTGGTTTTAAATTGTGCGGTGTAGTTTCAAATGGTGCGGTGTCAGTTTTAAAACCAATTGAAACAACAAAAATGTCTAAGCCTTCAATAGAATTTAACACAATGCTCACAATGAGCAATTAACTTAGTGACAGAGTCGACAATGAAAATTATATCAAGCATAGAAACAAAGTTCATTCTGTCAAACATGTCAAATTTACCATCAAATCATAGAACAGTGAGACACATAAAATAGTTTTAGCTTATAATAAAGGAATGATACTTTAAAACTAAAACATACGCTATATAAAACAACGGAGACAATATATTCGATAACAAGTAAGAAGGTTTATCTAGTTCTCAAAAATTAAAAGTATATGCTGGAGATAGAATGAAATTCTATCTTATATATTGCAGGGATGACTTATATAATATAATCCTAACTGTACTTAATTTGAAAAATAATTTATTAGACTATTACTACTATAGCATAGACCTTAATCAATGCATCAAGTACTCGAACCAACGAATTTAGCCCATCAGCTATAAGCCCCTCTAGTAACGCATCAAACAAATCCGAAATTTTAAAACTCAAATGTTTAATTTTTGACTATATAACCTCTAATCATCTTCTTTCAATTGGTGAAAAAATGATAATGCAAGACTGGAGTTTTCTCTGAGCGTGTTCAAGTGAAAAGTAAGTTTAAAATTTACTAGAGATAATTACACATGGTACGGTTTCGGTTTTATGTGTGCAATTTTGGTTAGTAACGAAATCGGAACCGTAAATTTGGTTATTCAACCCACCTAAAATCACCACATACGCCGGAACCATAGGTGCGGTTCGTGCGGTTTTTGGTGCGGTTTCAGTTCCAATTTGGTTACTTGCTCAGCTCTAATTGTATTGTCACTATGTACCCAAAAAATAAACTATTAATTATAAATAAAATTAAATAATAATGTAAACTATAAAAATTATGAGAAACTAAAATGTAAAAATAAAAAGAAAGAAAATAAATCAAATTAATAATAAAAAACATTATGTAAAATTAAAAAAATATATTAAAATTATAATAGACTAAAATATCAAAATAGTAAAAATAAATTAATTTAATAAAAAAATAATAAGAAACAAAATATTTGGTTTATAAATTACTAATTAAGATGTCAGAAAAAAAATTGAAATAAATTAATAAGAAAATAAAAAGTAATAAAGATTGTTACCTTTCATACACTATTGTTGGAATCAATTGGGAATGGTTCATTTTTGAAGATTTTTTTTTGATAAAGAGGAGTTTCCGACAAGATTTTTTTACGGCTGGACGCAAGTTAACTAAGACAAGTGACGAGGTTGAGTATCAAACACAAGACACTCCTATTTATATACCTTCTTGTTGTATAATTTTTTTTCTTTCTTATTCTATATAACTCGTTAATACTAAAATAAATATTTAATAATAAAATTTGTTAACAATTTTTGCGTAAACTACATAATTTTTGTTTTTGTTAGTTTCCTCCGATATATCATTTTAAAATTAATTTAACAGATGGAAAATGAGTTTGTATTGTTATAAAATGTCTAGATTTATAATATTATGAATGTCTTGATACATGTAACTCCCATGAGTTTTGAAACTCATGACTCTTGAGTTTTGTAACTTCCTAATAGTATTGATGTTCTTATCTCTATAAATAATACCATTGTAAAGTGATTATGTGAGATACAAAGATTATGCAAATATTTTCTTTTCTCTAATCATCTTTGATCTTGATTTTAGTTATATTTTATAATACGTTATCAGCATGATTTGTTCCTCACTTTTGTCTTGAAGATAATCATATTTGGTTTGAAGCAAATGAAGGTATAACCCCCTCTCTATATATATGTTGGGCCATAATACTTTTCATACTGGGCCAGGTCAAATGGGCTTGTCCTTTGGACTATGTCACTTTTGTCATGTTGGGTCAAATGAATTGGGCCCCGCTACTTGACTATAATATTGGGCTTAGTCATTGGATCGGCCCATTATGTAAGTTGTCACTTATCCTATCTTTGACCGGTAATCATCACAAAAGTAGTAATTGACTGTTATGTCTGCCACTTTTCTGCATGGCATTAATGAAGATGTGACTCCGATTACCGGCGGGAGGTAACAGTGGTAGTAGGTGGGAAAATAAGCTACACACTTTCGGCTGAGATGACCGGGGGTGAGAGGAGGTGTCAGGAGATAGTGGGTGATACAGTAAACCGGGTCTTGGGAACGTATGGGGCAAGGATTATAAAAGGAAAAGAGGTAACAAAACACAACACATTATTATTATTATTCATACACACACACTCAGACACTGGTCAATATTTTCTTCCATTGTTAACCTTGTGATCGCCTGTACTGACTCTCACGCCGGAGCTATCCCCCGACGGTCAGGCCGTCAAGCTTTTGGTGTTGACTTGTTGAACTATGCAGGATCATAGCGTCTTACGTGATTGGGACGTGAAAAAAGATCTTGGCGTTAACATTGGCGCTAGAAGGAGGGCTGAGTTCTAGTGTCCTGAATATTTTTCAATCACAAACTGTGTTCATTCTACGTCGGTGTTCATGGGGAAGAGTAGGATACCTACGCCGGAGGGGCAACCGATGGCTGCCAGTGAATCGATACCGCGAGTATCTGTCAAAGACCGTTTGGGACCTGCACTAAGTGTTCATGCTAGCACGGCGTCCAAACGATCGCATGGAGATTCTCGTCCGAGAGCTGTGAGCAAAGCCAAGAGACAGCTAATTTTTACAGCAGAGAAAGGGTCCGGTCATGGCCGGAAACGAGTAGAAGGCACCTCGCCTAGAACTCGATACCGGGACGACCAAGACGAAAAGGCTGCCCGCTTGGCTAAGATGGCAGATGAAGCTGATAGGGCCATGGAGGCGCTTGTGAAGCAACGACGGGATATAGCTGAGCAGATGTCTCGAATGGCAGAGTTGAGGGACGAAGCTTCCAGCTATATCCAATCTGAAGAACGTGGGCATCGGAGTGGGAAAGAGCATGTTCATTCCGGGCGTGAGTCTCAGGATCGACCTCGGGAAAGAAGAAGGTCCAGAAGCCCTACTCCTCAAAGATCGAAGAGGGCACATCACCCTGTCGGTTCTAAGGAGCAGGGTCGGAGCGAACGAAGAGGTCGATCCAGGGATCGTACTCCGGAGAATACTAAGAAGGCGCTCGTTGTTGCGCATTCCCATCACGGTAGCCGGGTATTGAGACGAAGCAGATCTAGGGGCCGTACACCCGAAAGTCCACCGAGGGCATTCCGCTCTGTGGACCATCATCGTCATAAAAGCCCCTCGAAAGTTAGGGGTTCTATTGTAAGGAACCGGTCCACTCAGAAGAGGGAGGGGTCACCGAAAAAAGAAGCGTCGTCCCAACCCGAGGGCGTGGAGTATCTGGTAAAAGAGGTGAAGGAACTTCGGAGGCAGCTTGCCGAGGTACAGAAAGTGAAAGACACTTCGGGAAAGAAGGCATCCCCTTTTTCCGCGGAGATTCTGAAAGAAAAAGCTGACCCCACCAAGAAGTTGCCTCACATTGAAAGTTATGACAGATCGGGAGATCCCTATGACCATAGTCAGGCGTTCGACCGACTGATGGATTATTACGACTTTAGCGATGCTGCTAAGTGTCATACTTTTGTCACGACACTCCGAAAGGACGCCAAGCAATGGATGGGGACTTTGCCTTCGGATTAGATTTCATCCTGGGCGGATATGTGCAATAAGTTCCACGCCCGCTTCGGGAGTAACAGAAGAAGAGGGAAACCAACTGGCTCGCTGGCTCAGGTTCGGCAGTATTTGAATGAGTCTTTGGGCCAATATGTAAAGCGATTCCGTAAAGCAGTCGGCCAAGTGACAGATCTGAACGATCTACAAGCCGTAGGACTGTTTCAGAATGGGTTAGATCTGGTCAAATCGGAAAAGTTGGTGAAGAGGCTAATGTTTCACCACCCGAAGAGTCTCGCAGAAGCCTTCGACAAAGCAGAAGGTTATATCGTGGTAGAGGAAGCCATGAATAGCCTCAAGCGTCCCTCTTCAGATCGGCTTAGGGAGACAGATCGGGACAGAGCAGAGGGGGACCAGAGTAGGAATGAAGGAGATAAAGGCCGTCGTGACGGCAGGCCAAAGAAATGCAACAATAATTGGAGACAGGGTGGAGAACGCTCATCCGCTCCCGCTCAGAAGGTAAACATGACGTATACTGCACTCAATGCTGACAGGGCTGTTATCTTGGAGCAGATTAAGAATCAACCTATTTTCGAGCCACCTCGAGATAACATTAAGCCCGGGAAAGGGAATTCTCGTAAGTATTGTGACTATCATCAAGCCTCGGGTCACGATACGAACGACTGTGCTAGTTTGAAGGATTTTATTGAGAGAAAGGTGCAGGACGGGGCTTTAGTTCATTATGTAGCTGCCCGAACGAACCAGCAGCAGAATAGAGGACCTGTTCAGGCAGCCCAACCAGTTCAGCAAGTGTTCCCCGCTCCTGAACCGCCCGCAAGGCAAGTGATAGATGTCATCACTAGGGGCACTTCGGGAAAGCTTGTTGGGAAGAAGCGCCGAAGTTATCTGGATTCGGTCATGTCAGTGGCGGGTACCCTCCCGAAGACTGACAGACCCTTCCCGGGTACGGTAATTTCCTTTACAGATGAGGATTACCCTTCGGAAACCATCGAACCACATGAGGGATCATTGGTCGTGATAGCACAAGTGGGTTCGGTGGACATGAAGCGTATGATGATCGACAACGGGTCTTCTGTAGATATCTTATATGCCCATGCATATCAGAGGATGCATCTTGATGGACAGAAGATGGAGATCGGGCAGGAGGCCCCTTTATATGGCTTCAGCAACGATCCGGTCAAAATGGCTAGAACCATTAAACTGCCGGTTATCTTCGGAACGGCCCCCCAACAGGTAGAAATTATTTGCAAATTTTATGTTGTGCATGTAGATTCCGCTTATAAAGCTATTTTGGGGAGACCCACTTTAACTGCTTTGCAAGCTGTAACCTCAATCCCTCATTTCAAAATCAAATTTCCTACGGCTCATGGGGTTGGGGAGGTAAAATGAGATCTGGATCTGGCCAGAAGATGTTATAGAAATGCCGTGATCACTTCGGGAGTAGGGGTGTCGAAGCAAAAACAGACCATGACAATAGAGATCGAACCCTTCACGGAAAGCAGCTCAGAACCGTTGGTCATGCCAGCCGAAGAAACAGAAGAGATAGAGCTCATCCCGGGCAAGGCTAACAAGACGATGAAAATAGGTTCGGGTCTACCAGAACCTCTCAGGACGAACCTCATTGAACTCCTGCAGTGTTATGTTGACATCTTCTCCTGGGAACCTCAGGATATGCCGGGAGTGAGCAGGGATATTGCAGAGCATCGGTTAGAAGTGGACCCATCGAAGAAGCTAGTTCGACAAAAGAGGAGGATCTTTGCGCCCGAGCGCCAAAGAATCATCGATGAAGAAATTGCGAAGCTGCTAGCTGTTGACTTCATCTTTGAGATCGACTATCCGCAGTGGATGGCAACCATGGTGCTAGTCCAGAAGCAGAATGGGAAATGGCGAGTTTGCATCGACTACACGGATCTGAATAAAGCTTGTCCAAAGGATTTCTACCCGTTACCCCACATTGACCAGCTCATCGATGCAACTTCGGGGTATGCCTTGTTAAGCTTCATGGATGCATTCTCTGGCTATCATCAAATCTCCATGTGTAAAGAGGATATACCGAAGACGGCGTTCATTACGCATCGTTCGGTATATGCCTACAAGAAAATGACCTTCGGCCTCATCAACGCCGGGGCCACTTACCAGAGGATGATGATCTATGTCTTCAGGCGTCAGTTGGGCAAGAATATGGAAGTATATATGGATGATATGATTGTTAAGAGCATGGTGGTGCACAAACATCTGGATGACCTGGAGGAATGCTTTCAGACAGTCCGCCATCACAAATTGAGGTTGAATCCTGCCAAGTGCACCTTCGGATTAGGGGTTGACAAATTTCTGGGTTATCTGGTCAGCCAGAGGGGAATTGAAGCCAATCCAGAGAAGATTCAAGCGATCCTGAACATGAAGACTCCTCAGTCATTTAAAGACGTTCAGCGTCTGACTGGAAGGATTGCAGCTTTGAGGAGGTTTATGTCCAAATCGGCAGAAAGGTGTTTGCCTTTTTTTGACACGTTGAAAGGGCCGAAGAATGCCAAGACATTCCAATGGACTTTGGAATGCGAAGACGCCTTTCAGAGCATCAAGTCCTACTTATCTTTGGCGCCTTTGTTGGTGAAGTCCGCTCCTGCTGAGCCTTTGTATTTGTACTTAGCAGCTAGTTCGTTGGTAGTAGGAGCAGTTTTGGTGCGAGAAGTTGGGGATAAGCAGCACCCGGTTTATTATGTAAGCCATGTCCTTCGGGATGCCGAAACAAGGTACCCAAATATTGAAAAGTTTGCTTTTGCTTTAATAACTGCTAGTCGAAAGCTTAGGCAGTACTTTCAGGGTAGGTTGGTAATAGTCTACACAGATCAGCCTTTGAAGAAAATTATGGGCAAACCTGAGGTATCGGGGAGATTAGCTGCATGGACGATGGAGTTATCTCAGTTCTTCGTTGAATATCATCCCCGAACTGCCATCAAGGGGCAGGCCTTGGCAGATTTTGTGGTCGAGTGTTCGTTTTCTGAAGCTGATGAAGTTGTGGCAGAAGCTGAAGGGTCTGACAGCATAGTCGCGGTTCTTCAACAGAAGCAGAGTTCATAGACACTGTATGCAGATGGGTCCTCTACCACGGACGTCAGCGGAGCAGGGATTATTCTGACCAGTCCGGAGGGATTCAAGGTACAACATGCCATCAGATTTCAGTTTAAAGCGACGAACAATGAAGCAGAGTACGAGGCCGTGTTGGCGGGATTGCGACTAGCTAAGAGTCTCGAAGTGCAAAGAATAGTTATCTTCAGCGACTCTCAGTTAGTCGTTAAACAAGTCTCCGGGGAATACGAAGCCCGAGGTCATCGAATGATCAAGTATTTGGCGGAATTGAAAGAATGGCTTCAGTATTTCCAGTTCTACGAATTTCAGGGGGTCGAACGTGACGACAATTCTATTGCCGATGCACTCTCCAAATTAGCCACTACGGATGTTAACGTTTTTGATGTGTTGGTTTACTTGGAAATTTTGCAACATCCTAGTGTTCATCATGAATCGATAATGTGCGTTGATCGAACCAACTATTGGTTGACTCCATATCTGGAGTATCTGACAGATGGCGTTCTACCTTCGGATCAGATGCTGGCCAAGAAAATCAAGTACAAGAGTGCTAATTTCGTTCTGATAGATGGGGATCTGTTTCGAAGGGCCTTCTCGTCTCCACTGTTAAAGTGTTTGACTCCGTCCGAAGCTGATTGTGCTCTTCGAGAAGTTCACGAGGGCATCTGCGGCGACCATATGGCTGCTAAGTCATTAGCCTACAAAGTACTTCGTCAGGGATACTACTGGCCTACCATCTTCAAAGAAGCGACTGAATACGTCAAGAAATGCGAGAAGTGTCAGCTCAACAGTCCGATCTCACATCAGCCACCAGAAGAGTTATACTCGATCTTATCTCCCATACCCTTTGCTGTCTGGGGGGTTGATATACTAGGTCCGCTACCGAAAGCAAAAGGTCAGGTCAGCTTTGTTATAGTTGCCATCGACTACATGACCAAGTGGGTAGAAGCAAAACCGCTCAGGTTAATAACGGAACAGGAATGCTTAAAGTTCATCAAAGAGTCGGTAGTATTTTGGTTCGAAATTCCTAAGGTGGTGATTTCAGACAATGGACGTCAGTTTGTGGGATCAAAATTTGAAGCATTTTTGAAAGAACTGGGGGTCCAGCATAGAAAGACTTCGGTAGCCCATCCTCAGTCTAATGGACAAGTCGAAGTGACCAACAGAACGCTGCTGAATGGGATCAAGCGCAGATTGGACGAAGCTAAAGGAAGATGGCCAGAAGAGCTGCTCAGCGTATTATGGGCCTGTCGGACCACTCCGAGGACCACAACGGGGGATTCACCTTTCAGACTGGTCTATGGTACTGATGCCTTAGTTCCAGTTAAAATTGGATCTCCAAGTCTTCGCGTTAGTCAGTTCAGAGAAATATACAATGACGAAGGGCTGAAAGCCAATCTTGATTTACTTGAAGAAGTCAGAGAAACAGCCTTGGTCAAACTTGCAGCCTATCAGCGAAGAGTAGCTAAGCATTATAACAAAGGGGTAAAGCTTCGCAGGTTCGAAGTAGGGGATTTCGTTCTCAGAGAAGTCGAAGCATCTATACCCCAGAATTTGGGAAAGCTGATGCCGAATTGGGAAGGGCCGTATGAAGTCATAGAAGTACCGAAGCCGGGGACTTATCGGTTAAGGGCCTTGGACGGATCAGAGATCAAGAATACTTGGCATGCAGGCAGGCTTCGAAAGTATTTTCAGTAGCTACAATGTCAGCACACCGGAAGTCTGTAAATGTTCTTAAGTCATCATCAATAAAAATTCCCTTTTTCTCGAACAAGTCTTGTCTTCTTTGCTGTTAATGTCATCGGAGTAAGGAGGTTCGGGTGGACTCGCTGACCATTCGATGGTAGCCTCATCGGCAGGTGGTCCCTATGAGTTCGTCAGGCCCTGCGTGGTAGGCGAACGTCATCGGTGTAAGGAGGTTCGGGTGGACTCGCTGACCATTCGATGGTAGCCTCATCGGCAGGTGGTCCTTATGAGCTTGTCAGGCTCTTCGTGGTAGGCAAGTGTCATCCTTAAGACGTTGTCAGGCCCTGCGTGGTAGGCAATTGTCGACCTTTAGACCTTGTCAGGCCCTTTGTGGTAGGCAAGTGTCATCCTTAAGACGTTGTCAGGCCCTGCGTGGTAGGCAATTGTCGACCCTTAGACCTTGTCAGGCCCTTCGTGGTAGGCAAGTGTCATCCTTAAGACGTTGTCAGGCCCTGCGTGATAGGCAATTGTCAACCTTTAGATCTTGTCAGGCCCTTCGTGGTAGGCAAGTGTCATCGTTTAGACTTCGTCAGGCTCTTCACGGCATCTACCTCACGCTTTGGTAACGAATAAGTATTCTTTTACTTTATTACCTATTTTTTTCTAAGTGTTGAGTTCGGAAGGCCACATTCTTTAACTTCATCTTATCTGTTATACGACTTGCCTAGTTGTTTATTAACAGTTTAAGTTAAGTCCACGAAGGAGCTTGTACATTTTTCAAGATTGAATCGATATTGAAGTATTGATAAACAGTAAATACACCGAATTCATAAGGAATAATGCTGATATTTTATTTACAAAATACTGTTTACAAAACGATAGAAACTTTTACAGAAATCTTACAGCTAAGGGAAAAGAGAATCATCTTCAGGAATCAGCTTCGTCTTCCGAAGAGTCGAGAATGGTCGGATCAACCTTGGCAGTGACAAGTCTTGCCTTGTCTTTGCTTCGACATTCGTCATATCCATCCGAGAACATTTGGACGATCTCCTTGTTCAACTCAGCTGATTTCCGGTATTCTTGTTGAACTTCTCTCCGAAGATCTCCGGTCAAAGGGAACCCAAATCTCTCAGAGCACGAAGTTCTCGAAGCTCCTCTTCGAGTTTCGCCCGTTCCTTCAGATGTCTCAAATCCCTAGCTTCGAGTTCATGTACTTGCACCGCCAGGCTCTTATTGGTCTTCACCATCGTTTCGTTCTTACCCACAAGGACCTCGTTTCGACGAACCAGGTCTATGTTCGTATTAACGATTATTTGGTGGGTGGCCTCGGCTGTCTCCAGTTTCTCTTTTAAGTTATTCACATCCTTCAGGAGGCCTTCGTTATTGAAGAGAGTGGTACCATGAGCCCTTCTCTCTCTATCCAGAGCTGACGCCAGAATAGCGTTCTCTCGCCTAGCTGCATCTTCTTCGGCTTCGGATTCTTTGTATCGGGGAAGAAGCCTCCCGAAGACAACATTGGCCTACAGACATTCAAAGGTAGCCGGTAAATCACTAGAACAAACAGATAATTCCCAAATATTTCAATTGAACAAACTAACCTTAGCCTGATGACTCATGCCCTCCTTGATCAAATCCCTAATCGAGCTGTTCCCGAACCGATGATCATCGGTCTCCCGAACGAAGGAGTCGAACAGCTGAAAGGGGAAGTTCGCGTTAAATTCTGGCCATACAGTGGGAGAAGAGGCAGATTCTCGCCTGAAGGCGGGGGGGGGGAAGATCTTGTCGAAGAAGGCATAGATGGTTCGGGGGGCGGTGGTGGTTGATCATCGGAAGGTTGTTTCCTTTTACCAGACCGAAGTAGGGATTCGGTTGGGTTTTCAAGCTCGTCTTCGGAAACATAGATCTCCACAGGAATAACGATCGGAGGATCAACTTTAACAGTGGGAATCCGGAGCTCGTCAACAGACAGAGGGGTTACCTTAGTCCTCCTTTTCTTGACACGGAGGGCTTGCATCCTCTCCTTCACAGGCATGTCAATCAAACTCGCTGCAGAAGCGGGTTGAGATCCTTGAGGATTTGTTCGGACTTTCCGAACAGCCCTTTTCTTTTTTCGAGGTTGGCTAGGTTCCTCTTCAACAACGAAGTGTGCCGATTGATCCTCGATGATTTGATCTTCGGAGGCCGAAGGTTCCTCTGGGAGGACTTCGGTGGAAGGTGATGAAGGCTTACCAGAGAGGTACCTATCCAGATCCTTTCGATCGATCGAAGTCGGCTTGATAAGAGACAATTTGTGGTCATACAACCACGCTTGCTTGCTTAGGAGGCCGAAGCTCCACTCCTTCAGAGGTATCTTCTCTATAATACGCGTCATTTCTCTTACACGCTCCTCAGATATATCTCCGAAGTCTGCAGAGACGCGATCAGAAGTAGTCCAGTCCGGGATAGAGGAGATTTCGGGCCCATTGACGAAGAACCATTTGTTGTGCCATCCTCGGTTGCTCGAAGGAGTGTCCATTAGAGACTGCTTCTCGATTCTGGCATTGGGCTTAGGGGCTATTTTACTTAGCACCTTGAAGCCTTTTTCCCGAGACTTCCCTACCGAGAAGAGGGTAAAGAAAGAATCAACAGAGGGAGAAACTCCTATCTCGTAGCAGAAGGCTATGTAAGCCAGTATATGGATATACGAGTTCGGCACCAATTGGGCGAACCCAACTCCAACAAACCCTAGGAGGGTGATCAAGAAGGCATGAAGGGGAAACCTCACCCCCTTCTCCAGGAACGTTGTCGGGACGGCGGTCCAACCGTCGGGGCGCTGGTACATTCTTTTGTGGGAGGCTGTAATCCTCACCCTGTGGGTATCTGGTATTTGATAGCGAGTCCGAATATTGCGGAGCTCAACCTCAGTAACAGTGGAGGGGATGTTAGCGTGAGGAAAATCTTCCTCATTCTTGAAAAATTCGGAGGGGTTGGGAAGTGATTCTAGAGGTGGAGCTTCCTTACTCGGAGCATCCATTTGGGGGTTTGAGCTCAGAGCCTCTTTGTTAGGGCTTAAATGGGGGGTCACGGCGGAGATGGGAGCTACACGAAGTGGAGAACTCGTATCAAGGTTTTGAGATGCCATTGTTGAGAATTTGTAGAGAAAACGAAGAAATTTGAGAAAGAGAAGGCAATAAGCTCTTGTAAATTCGAAATAGCAAGGAACCATCCAAGGTGAATGGGTGGTAGCTCTTATAGGGGACGGTCTTTTCAAATTTTGCACGAGAACCGAGGGCGGCGCATTAATTGGAGATAATGATGCGGGAGTGGAAGGGGTAACGTCTGATTTTGGTTTTATTGGGTTATCCAAGGTGGGCTGGCGCTCGTTGGATCCCTTTTCGCTATGGACTCACACTATTTACAGTCTTCCACTAAACATCCTGTTTAATAAAAGACTGAGGGGCAATGTTGGGCCATAATACTTTTCATACTAGGCTAGGCCAAATGGGCTTGTCCTTTAGACTATGTCACTTTTGTCATGTTGGGTCAAATGAATTGGGCCCCGCTACTTGACTATAATATTGGGCTTAGTCATTGGATCAGCCCATTATGTAAGTTGTCACTTATCCTATCTTTGACCGGTAATCATCACAAAAGTAGTAGTTGATTGTTATGTCTGCCACCTTTCTACATGGCATTAATGAGGATGGGACTCCGATTACCGGCGGGAGGTAACAGTGGTAGTAGGTGGGAAAATAAGCTACACACTTTCGGCTGAGATGACCGGGGGTGAGAGGAGGTGTCAGGAGATAGTGGGTGGCACAGTAAACCGGGTCTTGGGAACGTATGGGGCAAGGATCACAAAAGGAAAAGAGGTAACAAAACACAACACATTATTATTATTATTCATACACACACACTCAGACACTGGTCAATATTTTCCTCCATTGTTAACCTTGTGATCGCCTGTACTGACTCTCACGCCGGAGCTATCCCCCGACGGTCAGGCCGTCAATCTTTTGGTGTTGACTTGTTGAACTGTGCAGGATCATAGCGTCTTACGTGATTGGGACGTGGGAGAAAATCTTGGCGTTAACAATATATATACACAAACACTTTTGATTTGCAATTTTGACATTTTACTTGTTAGTTTGCAAGTTATAGGCAGAATATTATCATCATTGTGCGCTGTATGTTTATCACACATTTACCATTTACTTGTTCATTATTTAAACACTATAGCTCACACAATTGCTTTGGAGTTTCTTTTGCACCACATACTGTTTTGGTAGTAGATTTATGAGCGCATCTAATAGTTGCTTGAATTATTTGATTGTGCATAAAATATGTAGTTGTTATCAGTACGTGTATCGCATTATGATCATTACACATTAGCAAGTAGTATTATTTGGACGTTGCATGCGCAACATACAGTCAAATTTCATTTGTGTTTAAATAACTATTTGTAAATACCAGAAGTAGTAAAGTAATCAAACTTGATCAGAACTCATCAGTATTTGAGTAACCTTTAATAAAGCTCTAAAAATTTCCCACATGCTTTCGGACAATGCAATATCTAAATGAAAACCAATCACAAAATCAACATGATCCTAGTCAATCTATCTGAATAGATTTCTTCATGTTACAGCAAGAAGTCCAAGCATTAGTATATGTAGGCACATGTTGTAACCGTTTGATCACTGTTGCAACTCCACTGCATATATATATATATATATATATATATATATATATATATATATATATATATATATATATATATATTTGTTCATGCACATGTGAATAGTTATATGTGGATAGTTATAATAAATTAAATTTCTAATAATTTTTGATATTTTTTTCTATGAAGTTACAATGACAAATCTTGTCAAACTTGAATTCGTGGAACTTGATATTACAAGTAAGAATTATTTATCATGGATCCTTGATGCCGAAATTCATCTTGAAGCCATGGGTCTTGAAGACACCATTAAAGATGGTAATGAAACACCTAATCAAAACAATGCAAAGGCCATGATTTTCGTACGCCATCATCTCCATGAGGAGTTGAAATTAGAGTATCTCACAATAAAAGATCCTCTTATTCTTTGAAAAAATTTGAAAGAAAGATATGACCATCAAAAGACAGTTATTATCTCAAAAGCTCGTTATGATTGGATGCATTTACGATTGCAGGATTTTAAATCAGCAAGTGAATATAATTCTGCAATGTTTAAAATCAGTTCTAAATTAAAATTATGTGGAGATAATATCCTGATGGAGATATGTTAGAAAAAAACATTCTCTACTTTTCATGCCTCAAATGTGCTCCTGCAGCAGCAATATAGAGAACGAGGTTTTAAGAAATATTCTGAACTGATTTCATGTCTTCTTGTGGCTGAACAAAATAATGAGCTTTTAATGAAAAATCATATATCGCGACTGACTGGTTCAGCTCCATTCCCTGAAGTGAATGTTACAAGATATAATAATAATTATGGTCGTGGTCGTGATCGTAATAAAGGTCGTGGTCGTGGTCGTGGTCGTGGTCCTGGCCACGTGCGAGGAAGTTTTAATTACCGAAACCATGATACCAAATCTTCAAAGAATGAGGAGAAACAAGAAAAGGGGAAGAATATAAATAACAGAGATACCAAGAAGGAAGAAAATATTTGTTATCGGTGTGGAATGAAAGGACATTGGTCTCGTACCTGTCATACAACCAAACATCTTGTTAATTTATATCAGTCCTCATTGAAAGGAAATGAGAAGAACATATAAATAAATTTTCTCATCCACATCAAGATAACGATGATATCTATTTTGATCCTATGGATATGACACACCTTGACGTTGCAGATTTCTTTAATAATGGGCAAGTTAATATTTCTTGTAATGAAAATAATTAGTTTAGAATTATGTTAGTCCTTTGAAGTGTGTTTATTTTATGATAATGTATTTTCTTTTCATGTTGGCTTATTTAATGTATTTTGTTTTCTTTGTTTCGTAAAGAATTGTGTTATTAAATATATATAATATTATGTCTTATTATGAACTTATTATATATTTATTCCTTTTATGAAGAAAATATGGATATGCGTCATGCTATACATGAGCCTAATATCAATGGTGGAGATATATGCTTAGCAGATAGTGCAACGGCACATACCATTCTCAGACATAAGCAATATTTTTTAAATCTAAGAATGATGAAAGCAAAAGTAAATACAATATCAGGTTCAGCAGACTTGATTGAAGGCTCTGGAAGAGCTAATATAATGCTTCTTAGTGGAACAAAATTTATTATTGATAATGTTTTATTTTTTACTAAATCAAGGAGGAATCTGCTAAGTTTTAAAGATATACGACTTAACAGGTACCATATTGAGATAACCAATGAAAATGGTATTGAATATCTTTACATTATATCAAATGTCTCTATTGGAAAATAAATATTGGAAAAATTACCTGTTTTATCTTCAGGTTTGTACTATACAAGTATTAGTACAATTGAAGTCAATGCAATAATGAACCAGAAGTTCAATGAACTAAATAATTTTATTATTTGGCATGACCTGTTGGGTCATCCTGGATCAATAATGATGTGAAAAATTATTGAGAATTCACATGGTCATCCATTAAAGAACTAGAAGATTCTTCAATTTAAGGAATTCTCATGTGCTGCTTGTTCTCAAGGCAAATTGGTCATTAGACCATCATCAACTAAAATTGGGACTAAATCCCCAAGGTTTCTAGAACGTATTCAAGGAGATATTTGTGGGCCTATTCACCCACCAAGCGGACCATTTAGATATTTTATGGTTTTAATAGATGCATCTACAAGATGGTCACATGTGTGCTTATTATCAACTCTCAACCTGGCGTTTGCGAGATTACTTGCTCAAATTATTAGATTACGAGCACAATTTTCGGATCATACAATCAAAACTAATCGTCTTGATAATGTTGGTGAATTCACATCCCAAACATTTTATTATAATTGTATGTCTCTTGGGATAAATAATGAACATCCTGTTGCCCATGTTCATACTCAGAATGGTCTTGCTGAATCATTTATTAAACTCCTTCAGTTAATTACAAGACCATTGCTCATGAGAACAAAACTTCCTGTCTCTGTTTGGGGGCACGCTATTTTACATGTAGCAACACTTATTCGCATTAGGCCAACATCATATCATAAATTCTCCCCATTACAATTGGTTTTTGGTCATGAGCCAGATATTTTCCATCTAAGAATATTTGGTTGTGCGATATATGTTCCAATTTATCCTCCATAACGTACAAAGATGGGTTCTCAAAGGAGGCTGGGAATATATGTGACGCCCCCAAAACAGGTATACATCACCCATCTTGAGTCGCCAGATACATGGTACATTAATTTAAATACAACTTAATTATACAACAGTCATGTAAAATATGACAAAACATAGCTGAGAGTTTAGACAAGAATATTGTCATCTAGACAATATTCACACTCAATGGTGTCCTCATTACAATTATTGTCACACTATTTCACAGAATAGTGAGGACTACTTAAGCCATTTATCCTGGACAATCACTTCATTCCCCGACTCGTCCTAGCTATATTCTCATTTTCTGAAGAGAACAATGAAAGAAAGGGTGAGCTCAACTAGCCCAGTAAGAAATATTATGACTAAGATAAAGCAGAATAAATTATCCTTAGCGTTCAACAGTATAATAACTGATAGAATATAATAGACAATAAGTTTTAGATCAACAACTACAGCGGAATAAGTAATCCATTAGAAGAGTCAAGTAGAGCATAAAATCTACTATCTTCTATGATTTAAAAAGTTTTTCATCAACTTTATCGCTGAGACTCAGCTTAATAAATAAAATCAAATCATCTCTGCACCACGGCCAATGATATTCATGTAATCATCAAGGGTCATGATTATACCGAATAATCCCTGGTCATAATCATACCAACAACTATCCAACAATGAACTACAGGCGAATGAGGACTTTCACCATATCATTCGTCATATTACGGTCATGATTATACCGAATAATTCCTGGTCATAATCATACCAAGTCCATCTCTGCACGTAAGCTAAAGATGACTTTCATCACAATATAAGCATGAAGATGATGACAATGACATAATAATTCAATAAAACAAGTTCAAGGATAAATTTTAGATATTTATAATTTAATTTATCCAGAAATCAATAACGTCCAAATTGTCAACATGATACTGCTTTGTGGAGTAGAATTCAAGAATAATATTCATGTACCAAAAATAATTTGGACAGAAAAGAAATATATTTTTCAGGTAAATAGTATCCCGTGAATAGTACCCTATGAATAGTACCTAAGGAATAGTACCCCGACATAAAAAGTATCCCGAATACCTGAGTGAATGATACTAGAGTGAATAGTAATCGGGTGAATTGTAACTCATGAATAGTAACTCGTGAATAGTACTCCAACACGAAAAGTGCCCCGAATATCCGAGTGAATGATACTAGAGTAAATAGTAATCGGGTGAATAGTAACTAGTGAATAGTAACTCGTAGAAAAAAAATACCAAGAAAAATGATATTCCGTGACGAGTACAAAAGAAATGATATCTCATACGAGTATAATAGAATATACGAAACTGCAAATGAATTTTTATCCGTCATGCGGTAATCCACGTAGACAGATCATTTTTAACAGAATAATAAAGAATGGAATAACAAAAGAATTTATCAGGCATGCGATAGACCGCACAGACAGGTTATTCCCAACAGAATAATAAAGAATAGAATAACAGAAGAATTCACCAAGCATGCGATAGACCGCACAGACAGGTTATTCCCAACAGAATAATAAATAATGGAACCATGTCATACGTAATACGCACAGACAGGATATTCCAATAGAATAATAAAAAATGAAACCAGGTCATACGTATTCCGCACAGACAGGATATTCCAACAGAATAATAAAGAATGGAATAACAGAAGAATTTCACCATGTATACGGTACTTCGCATAGACTGGTTATTCCAACATAATAATAAAGAATGGAATAACAGAATAATTTCACCATGTATGTGGTACTTCGCATAGACAGGTTATTCCAACATAATACTAAAGAATGGAATAACAGAAGAATTTCACTATTTATGCGGTACTTCGCATAGATATGTTATTCCAACATAATAATAAAAAATGGAATAACAGAAGCTCTCTTCATGAATATGAAAGAAATAATACCCCTTACATTAGAAGAAACTGGATACTGGAATAGTGAGGTAGCAGACTTCTATTTTCCTTTCTCTTTATATTTTTTCTCTATAATAATTACTCTATAGCTTTAGTGAATTGGTGAGAAATGAAGAAAGAATGAGCTTCTATTTATAGAAAAATATAATTTCAATAATTGTACATTTTGGGGCTCGAAATATTACAGTATAATACCTTCCTCTTTTTCTTTATTTTTAATTTAGTCTTGCAAGTATTATCTAACTTGCACCACTTCCCCTAATAGTAAATCATGTGAATTAATAGTTCATTCATGTGACTCAATAGTTATAAGCATGTAAAATAATAGCAATTAATTACTCATTTATCCGATTAATTGTCCGATTAGTCATTATAACCTCCAAACATTAATTATTATCGAAATAAATGTCGATTTCTACTAACACTAATAATTCTCGCACAATGGAACTATCAATTTCATCTTTAATCAATACGAACTTATTCATCATTAATATTATAATTCACACTATTTAACAACCAGGTCGTTCCCATGAAAGGGGGGGCTTTCCGATAAGGATTTCTCCCTATTGGAGCGCAATTAGATTTTCTAACATCTCCTTGACAGAACTTCTAGACATTGTCAATATTATAAATAATAATATGAATATCTTTGTCGTCTCAATTATTGATTTAATAATATAACATATTATACAAATGATACTTGGACAATAATTGAATCAATAATATGAGAGATATGATGCAATAATTACTGTTGCAATAATTGAGTATAACTGAGTGACTTCTTACGTAAGCATCAATAATCAATACCGTGTGGTACTATGCAACCACGCGTATTACTGTACTTTTACTACCAGGTAGTTCAACAGTTTTAACGGTAACACTTTCGCCGTTATTTTTATAAAATGATAATTATGTCGTTTTCTAACTATGACAATACTTTCGTTGTGGGGTCCACCAATGATTGCGCCGTCGTACGAATATTTCCCGACCAAATGAATATTTTATAACAACTCGCATACTTTGTAATAATTTTCACATGTCACCCTTAACTTTAACCTTTTATCAATTTAACCATTTACGAAATAAAATAATAATTATAAGAAAATTGAATAATTTCATTTCATAAAATTCGGGGTCTTACAATCTCCATTCCTTATGAAATTTCGCCCTCGAAATTTACGTACGTACCTAGTATGCCGAAGAGGTGAGGATACCTTGACTTCATTTCAAATTCTAACTCTAGATGTATAACCTTTGAGTGTCGAATATGATCCTTTTTATCTAAGATTTTAACACGTATCTCCTCATACGTTAAATCTTCTGCTATCTCGTTTAGTTCCAATTCAATAATGTGGTTCGGGTCGTCCACATAATTACGTAACATCGATATTAAAAAAAATGTTATGAACACACGACATACTTGGCAGTAAAGCGAGTCTATAGGTCACAGTTCCTACTCAATCGAGGATTTCAAATGGGCCAATTAAATCAGGGATTGAGATTTTCTCTCTTCATCGATTCTTTCTTCTAGAATAACGCCTTCTTGAATCTTCTTCTTCACATTCATCAACTCCGGGTCTGTAGCTTGAATAGCTTTAACTTTATCGATTAAAGTCGATTCTACTCGTATATTTAATATCACCACGTGGGTCCCTAGAGTCTTTAACTCTATCTTCATCATTTGTAAGTTATACGAAATGAGTTTTTGTGTTAACAACATCGCACTCGTAAACGCATACGATCTTCTACTCAACGCATCAGCTACCACGTTCGCTCTTCCACAATGATATTGAATGGTATAGTCGTAATCTTCAATAGCTCGAGCCAACGTCCTTAGCGCATGTTATGTTCGTTCTAGGTGAAAAATATTTGAGGGTTTGAGAAATGAATTTTGTATTGGGGTCAATACAAAATTCGATTTCACGCTATAGGGGTAAGCTAGGAAGTCTTCAGGAATACGTCAAGAAATTTATTAACAATAGAAATATCATTCAAAACTGTGACCCTCATCCAAGACTTGGATAACACGTCACATTGATATTTATCAACTTGCCACCATTATTCACGACGACCCCTACAGATATTCTAGCTTCGGTGTATTCCAAGACTTGGAAGTCACCAGCGAAAGGCTCAGGGCTCTTTACTTATGGCTTAATATAACAGTGATTTAATTTGGTGGTTTGGTTACTTGAATTCGCATAACAGGTTGGTTAGGAATATGAAAGCTAACAACCTTACGAAAAGCATGATGAGTAGTTAACCAATCGATTCCTAAAATCTCATCAAAGACAAGTATTTTCAAAGAGATAAGATCGACAGGTAACGTGAAGTGTCGATTTGAATCAAATAAGATTTATAAACAGTAGAGGTAATGAAGGTTTCTCCTAACGGAGTTTCAACCAATAAGTCAAAGTCTAACCTCTCTGGGGTCAAATTTAAACGTTGAGTGCAAGCAAGAGAGATAAAAAAATGGGTAGATCCGATATCTAATAAGGTATAGACTTCGAAAAAATTTATAATTAACTAACCCATGTTAACTTCGTTTGGGTTACTCGTTTTTTGAGAAGTCACAAAAAGCGCTGTTCCTGAAATCACCGACTTTATTTTGTCCGTATCCGCCTTTGGTGCCACCGTTCCAGCTAGACTTGATTTCGCTATAGGACAAAATCGAGCTATGTGACCATCTTTTCCACAACTAAAATATACCTTGGACGGCTGTGAACAGTTTGAATTAATGTGTCCCTCCTCTCCGCACCTGTAGCATCTAACTGGCGGTCGTTCTCCTCCCCTAGAATTTGTTGCTGGTGTTGGTCCTGCTGCCGACGTCTTTCCATCACCGTTAAATCTTCTCTTCTTGAATTTTTCACTTCTATTATCTTGGCCATGATTACCACCGAAGTGGTTACCATTCTTGGCATGATAATTTCCCCCACGATGGTTATCATTGTTCCGATGGCCATTGCCACCGGTATGATTATTATCGTGTTGTTGGTCGTTACCTTTTGGTTGGGCTGACTCATTATCGCGCTCCAATAACTGAGCCATATTCACAACATCTGAATATAAACAAAGTTTGTGAGAAATGAGGTATTCACGTATATCGGGTTTCAAACCTCTTAGAAATATTCGCGTCATTCGCTCCTTATTATCGACCAAATGGGATGCAAACCGGGATAACTATGCAAATTTAGCATCGTATTGCGACACAGTCATATTGTTTTGCTCCATTGTACATCTCAAAATTTTTAGATGTCATTCTCAAATACTGTCACAAAACAAGGGTTAATTGATATATCACATATTATCCCTATACTCTGACCGACCAATTAAATACCAAATAAACTTAGGTAGGTCATACTAGTGAAGGAATTTCCCGTCTCTCCCCTCCTAGTTCTTGTCTCACATCTCAGTCAGGGATCATATTCCTAAGTTTTGATACCAACTGTGACGCCCTCAAAATAGGTATACATCACCCATCTTGAGTCGTCAGATACATGGTACATAAATTCAAATACAACTTAATTATACAACACTCGTGTAAAATACGACAAAACATAGCTGAGAGTTTAGACAAGAATATTGTCATCTAGACAATATCTACACTCAATGGTGTCTTCATTATAATTATTATCACACTATTTTACAGAATAGTGAGGACTACTAAAGCCATTTATCCTGGACCATCACTCCATTCCCCGACTCGTCCCAGCTATATTCTCATTTCCTGAAGAGAACAATGAAAGAAAGGGTGAGCTCAACTAGCCCAGTAAGAAATATTATGACTAAGATAATGCAGAATAAATTATCCTTAGCCTTCAACAGTATAATAATTGATAGAATATAATAGACAACAAGTTTTAGATCAACAACTGCAGCGAAATAAGCAATCCATTAGAAGAGTCAAGTAGAGCATAAAATCTACTATCTTCTATGATTTAAAAAGTTTTTCATCAACTTTATCGCTGAGACTCAGCTTAATAAATAAAATCAAATCATCTCTGCACCACGGCCAAGGATATTCATGTAATCATCAGCGGTCATGATTATACCGAATAATCCCTAGTCATAATCATACCAATAACTGTCCATCAATGAACTACAGGTCAATAAGGACTTTCATCACATCATTCGTCATATTACGGTCATGATTATACCGAATAATTCTTGGTCATAATCATACCAAGTCCATTTCTGCACGTAAGCCAAAGATGACTTTCATCACAATATAAGCATGAGGATGATGACAATGACATAATAATTCAATAAAACAAGTTCAAGGATAAATTTTAAAGATTTATAATTTAATTTATCCAGAAATCAATAACGTCCAAATTGTCAACATGATACTGCTTTGTGGAGTAAAATTCAAAAATAATATTCATGTACCAAAAATAATTTGGACAGAAAAAAAATATATTTTTCGGGTGAATAGTACCCCGTGAATAGTATCCAGACATGAAAAGTATCCCGAATACTCGAGTGAATAATACTAGAGTGAATAGTAATCGGGTAAATAGTAACTCGTGAATACTACTTCAACACGAAAAGTGTCCCGAATATCCGAGTGAATGATACTAGAGTGAATAGTAATCGGGTGAATAGTAACCCGTGAATAGTAACTCGTAGAAGAAAAATACCAAAGAAAATGATATTCCATGACGATTACAAAAGAAATGATATCTCATACGAGTATAATAGAATATATGAAACTGCAAATGAATTTTCATCCGCCATGCGGTAATCCACGTAGACAGATCATTTCCAACAGAATAATAAAGAATAGAATAACAAAAGAATTCACCAGGCATGCGATAGACCGCACAGACAGGTTATTCCCAACAGAATAATAAATAATGGAACCAGGTCATGTGTAATACGCACAGACAGGATATTCTAACAGAATAATAAAGAATAGAACCAAGTCATGCGTAATTCGCACAGATAGGATATTCCAACAGAATAATAAAGAATGAAATAACAGAAGAATTTCACCATGTATGCGGTACTTCGCATAAACAGGTTATTCCAACATAATAATAAAGAATGGAATAACATAAGAATTTCACCATGTATGCGGTACTTCGCATAGACAGGTTATTCCAACATAATATTAAAGAATTGAATAACAGAAGCTCTCTTCATGAATACGAAAGAAATAATACATCTTCCTTTAGAAGAAACTGGATACTGGAATAGTGAGGTAGTAGACTTCTCTTCTTCTTTCTCTCTATAATTTTTCTCTATAATAATTACTCTATAGCTTTAGTGAATTGGTGAGAAATGAAGAAAGAATGAGCTTCTATTTATAGAAAAATATAGTTTCAATAATTACACATTTTGGGACTCGAAATATTACAGTATTATACCTTCCTCTTTTTCTTCATTTGTAATTTAGTCCTGCAAGTATTATTAAACTTGCACCACTTTCCCTAATAGTAAATCATGTGAATTAATAGTTCATTCATGTGACTCAATAGTTTTAAGCATGTGAAATAATAGCAATTAATTGCTCATTTATCCGGTTAATTACCCGATTGATCAATATAACCTCCAGACATTAATTATTATCGAAATAAATGTCGATTTCTACTAACACTAATAATTCTCACACAATGGAACTATCAATTTTATTTTTAATCAACACGAACTTATTCATCATTAATATTATAATTCACACTATTTAATAACCAGGTCGTTTCCAGGAAAGAGGGGACTTTCCGATAAGGATTTATCCCTATTGACGCGCAATTAGATTATCTAACCTCTCCTTGACAGAACTTCTAGACATTGTCAATATTGTAAATAATAATATGAATAACTTTATCGTCTCAATTATTGATTTAATAATATAACATATTATACAGATGATACTGTGACAATAATTGAATCAATAATATGAGAGATATGATGCAGCAATTACTGTAACAATAATTGAGTATAACTGAGTGACTTCTTACGTAAGTATCAATAATCAATACCGTGTGATACTATGCAACCACGCAACCTTGATAAGTGTGATGACATTGATGTTCAACAAATTCGATCAAAAGATAATCTAGCAGATTTATTCACCATAACATTACCAACTGCAACGTTTGAAGGATTACGTCGCAATATTAGAATGCGACAACTGAATGACTTAAGGATACATTCATGAGGAGAAGCTAATACGCGCTGCACTCTTTTTTCTTAACCAAGGTTTTTTTCCATTGAATTTTTCCTGGTAAGGTTTTTAATGAGGCAGCTTTCAATGCGTATAGCTATACAATAGACATCCAAGAGGGAGTATTATAAAATGTCTAGATTCATAATATTATGGATGTCTAGATTCATGTAACTCCCATGAATTTTAAAACTCATGACTCTTGAGTTTTGTAACTTCCTAATAGTATTGATGTTCTTATCTCTATAAATAATACCATTGTAAAGTGATTATATGAGATATAAAGATTATGCAAATACTCTCTTTTCTCTAATCATCTTTGATCTTGATTTTAGTTATATTTTATAATAGGTATGAATTTTAAATACAAGAACAAAAAGGCAAATAAACATATTATAAGCAAGGAAAAGCAAAGAGTTGTGAGCCCACTAATATTACGTGGTTGTCAACGTTCTTTCTGCATTCGTAACTAGACTGAAGTTTCTAAGAGCATTTAAAACAGGTTTTTAATAAATTTTTTATTTTTTATTTTGAAGAATATATTAATAAATTATTATTTAACAATTTTCTTATTCTTATTTAATTCTTTATTTTAATCTCTATATAGGATTTTACTTCTCAAAATGAGGGAGTCAAAAGACAGTTCTCTATATATACAAAATGATATTTCACACCCTTATTTAAGTGGACAACTCATCAATCATACATATTTTGACATTATTGTCACATGACTTTTTTACTTCATTTTTAAATTATAAAATTAATATCGACTTATTTTTAAAAAATTAATTTCAAACGTATTCAAATTTAAAATCGATATAAATTTATTTAATTTATGTCCATATAATTATAAATATTATAAAAGTACTATTAATTATAAATTTTATTATTTTCAAAATTTAAATTAAATGAATCATATTAAATTTAAATTTAAAAATATCACAAATTAACTTTTTAAAAGTTAATATTGATTTTATGTACATTTGCAGCTATAATCCATTCAATACTCACTCCATAAATTACTTAAAATTTAAAATAAAACAAAAGTTATTTTATAGTGGAATACAATTGATAAAATTATACTCTTTTATAAATTACAAGATTATTATTAATTTTTATAAGTCAATTTGATGCATTCTCAAACTTAATAATTTTGTTAAGAATTGAAAAAATAATAAATTTTATTAGTAATAGTATTTTTTTCTAAATAATTTACAATATGTATTGATTAAATTTATATGAATTTTAAATTTAAAAATATCACATACTTTCTTCAAAAAAGATTAATAAATTAATAGCCATTTTATAATTAAAAACAAGAAGTTGTAGTTTATTACATCTATCATAAGTTTTAACGCATAAAGTCAATACAAAGATCAAATAGTTAAAACGGTCAAAATATGTTTTGACTGTTGGAACTTTAAAATTTCAAATTTTACTATTTAATGAATCAATATAAAGAATCTGTTGGGTAAAAAATTAAATCTTTATCCTGTATAATGATCAATAATACTGTAAAGTAGAGATAGAGATATGAAAATTATTATGAATTCTAAGCATAATTAAGTATTCATCCATGTTGGCACAAAATGAATAAAATATATAATATTTAAACAAATATAAATAATTAAGGAAAGTGGGCTAGGTATCTCATCATAAATAATTGAAATGTCCAAACGGAATATAATAATAATAATAATAATAATAATAATAATAATAATAATAATAATAATAATTTAACTATTACGATTCCCACCTGTGACATCTAAATAATAATAATAATAATAATAATAATTTAACTATTACGATTCCCACCTGTGACATCTAATTAAAAGTGTGACATCTAATTAAAAGTTTCAATTCAAATAGTCAAACTTTTCAATCCGAAATTGCAAAATGTATGGTCCACCACCCAGGAAATGGCCATTAAGAAAAGAAATTAAACCCCATGTTCTATCTTTGATTATCTAAATATTTATTTGTGGAAACCTTGAATCGGCCAACAATAAAAATGTATAGACTTCATTACATCTCATCTCTTTTTACATCTCATCTCTTTTAAACCTATGAAACTGGGAAGGAAGACAAATTTTAAATTTTAGAAATTGTTTTTTTAGAATAGTGAAAAAAAATATTTCATTAGTCCGAAATTTACAATCGAAGTTAAAGAAGAACGAAAGAATATAGTTCCAAAAATAAGGGAAGAATTTATTATTATTATTATGGAGGAATCTAAGTTACAAGCTTACAATCAAAAACTAACAAAAGAGAAAATTTACAAGAGAGAAAATAGGAACAAACTTACAATAATAGTTGTTGTTGGTGATTTGTGTTTCTGTTGGCTTGGTGATTGGGTTGCGTGGGGTGAGGGGAGGGGTCTATTTATAGGTGATTAAAAAAGGGTCTAGAAACCTAAGGAAAGTGGATGTTTGGAAGATTAAAAAATTCTAACTTATTGGAAGAAAAGTGAACATTCTAGATGTTGGTGGAAGGTTCAAGAAGAATAACAAGTGCAAACATGTTCTACAAGGTTCTAGATATTAAAACTCTCAAATACATTAATCATCACCACATCCCTCAAAAAATAAAATTAAATAATTACCAAAAGTTTACTTTAATTTTACAACACTCGCCCTTAAAGACTTTTGGAAATAAATCCAAGTTCCGCACGAAGATTCTCAACTGGTCCCTTGGAGAGAGACTTCGTGAAGATATTTGCAATGTTGTCCTTGCTCCATACCTCTGATACATCAGTTATTCCGTCAAGTACCTTATCACGAATGAAATAACGCTCGATCTCAATATACTTTGTTATTTCGTGACATTCCAGATTAGTAGCCAACTTTATAACACTTTGATTGTCACCAAGAAGTTTTGTAGGTTTATTAATAGGTGAAAACACATCCCCAACAACTCGACGAAACCAAGTGCATTCTTGAGCAGCAAGAGTGAAAGCCTTATACTCCGTTTCGGTAGTAGAAAGCGAGACCGAGTCTTGCTTTTTACTACACCAAGAGACATGTGCCGAATCACAAGAAAACACATACCGGAGGTAGATTTTCGATCATCCAAATCACCTCCTAGATCCGCATCCGTGAACCCAAGTAGAGAAAATTCAACCCCTATCTTATAGAGAAGTCTCATGTCATACGTAGAGTTCACATACTTCAATATCCACTTCGCCGCATCAAGGTGAGATTTATGTGGCTCTTGCATATAACGACTAACAATCCCAATAGAAAATGAAATATCTGGTCTTATAATAGTCAAATAAATTAGAATACCAACAAAAGCACGATAAGGTCGGTGATCCAACAAAAGTTTACTTTCATCACACCTAATTTTAAAGTTAGGCTCAAGAGGAGTGGGACAATACTTGCTTTTATTTATTTCAAATCTGTCAATAAGCTTATTGGCATAACCTTCCTAAGATACAAAAATCTCATCCTTCACCTCTTTTCACTTCTAAGCCAAGAAAATGACTCAACTCCTCCCAAATCTTTCATCTTAAATCGAATATAGAGTTCAACCCGAAATTTTGCAACCTCTCTTTCATCATTGCCAATAATAATCATATCATCAACATATAGTAGAACAATCATGTATAGTGATCCTTGCTTTTTTACAAATAAACTAGAATCTGAGTTAGAAGCAAAATAACCATAAAACTGTAAGTATTTGGCAATCTCATCGTACCACCCCCTCGAAGCTTGTTTAAAGCCATAGAGAGCCTTCTTGAATTTGCACACATAATATGGGCGAGTTGGAGAAACATAGTCAAGAGGTTGCTCCATATAGATTTTCTTATCAATCTTGCCATATAGGAAAACATTCTTTACATCAAGCTGACATAGCTTCTAACCAAGAGATACTGTCAAAGAGACCAAAACCCGAACATCTCATTTTTGCAACCTAAAAGTCTCTTCATAATATTCTCCATATACTTGAGAGAAGCCTCTTGCAACAAGACTTGCTTTGAATCTATCAACACACCCATCTGTTTTCTTTTTTAATTTGTAAACCCATTTGCAAGACACTAACTTCACATCCTTGGGCTTTGGCACAAGATCCAAAATTTCATTTTTTATGAGTGTGAGCATCTCTTCATCCATGGCTTCCTCCCATTCTTTAACACCTTTTGCTTCATCAAAAGAAAAGGGCTCATTTTAATAAGGATGAATTACATATTCTAATACATTTTTAAAAATAATTACAACAATAGTGTACTCATAAAATATTTACACAATTAATACAATTTCATATTTATTTACAATATTAGTGCAATTAGGATTCTTTAAGTTAGGGAATTAATATAAAATTAAAATTCAAGTAATTAAACATCACTCCTAATCAAAACAAAACTTTTCTTTCTCTTCTCTTTCCTCACCACTCTCCTCCTACACCATTTCTCACCGCCTTCAGCAAATTTTTTATTACCATCTTCGACAAACTCCATAATTTTCAATAATTTTCAATTAGATTAGTTCTCTTTCTCTCTCTAATACCTTCACCCAATTCCACCACGGAAGCCTCCCAAACCCTCTCCCGCATAGGTCTAGCTGGTCTCGCTGTCATGGGCCACCGATAAAGGCTTCCCCATTTTCATCTACAACCGCACCACCTCCAAAGTCGACGAAGCCCTCGAGCTCATAACGAAGGCCAACTCCCCTAAACAGGCCACTATACCCCCACGCGATTTCATACTTTCTATCCAAAAACCCATATATGTCATCATTTTTGTGACGCCCCCAAAATAGGTATACATCACTCATCTTGAGTCGCCAAATACATGGTACAGAATATAAATACAAACTTAATTATACAACCGTCGTGTAATATACGACAATACATAAACTGAGAGTTTTAATAGGAATATTGTCATCTAGACAATATCCACACTCAAAGGAGTCCTCATTACATTTATTGTCACACTATTTAACAGAATAGTGAGGACTACTAATGCTATCATCTGGACCGTCACTCCTTTCCCTGACTCGTCCCAGCTATATTCTCATTTTCTGAATAGAACAGTGAAAGAAAGGGTGAGCTCAACTAGCCCAATAAGAAATATTATGACTAAGATAATGCAGAATAAATTATCAATAGTCTTCAACAATGTTAAACTGATAAAATACAATAGACATCAAGTTTAACTGCAGCGGAATAAGCAATCCATTAGAAGAGTCAAGTAGAGCATGATATCTACTATCTTCTATGATTTAAAATGGTTTCATCAATTTTTATCGCTGAGACTCAGCTTAATAAATAAACCACATCATCTAATCATCCCTGTATTACGGACCAATGATATTCATTAAATCATCAACAGTCATGACTATACCAAATAATCTCTGGTCATAATCATACCAAAAACTGTCCATCAATGCATTACAGGCCACTGAGGACTTTTACCACATCATTTATAACATTACAGGTCATGATTATACCGAATGATCCCTGGTCATAATCACACTAAGTCCATCTATGCACGTAAGCCAAAGATGACTTTCATTACAATATAAGCATGAGGATGATGACAATGACATAATAATTCAATAAAACAAGTTCAAGAATAAATTTTAAAAATTAATAAGTTAATTTATCCTGAACTCAATAACGTCCAACTTGTCAACATGATACTGCTTTGTGGAGTAAAATTCAAGAATGCTCAAAAGAATATTTCCACGAAAAGATACTGGATGAAACACAAATATCCAAGATATTCCACTAATTTCAAGGAATATAGAAGCTAAAACTTTAACCAACTGAGTATAATAGAATGTATGAAACTGCAAATGGATTTTCACCCTCTATGCGGTAATCCACGTATACAGATCATTTCCACAATTTAATAAGGAATGAATACAAAGATCATTCACCATGCATATGGTAATCCACATAGACAGGTTATTCCAACGGAATAATAAAGAATGGAATAACAGAAGGATTCACCATGCGTGCGATAGATTGCACAGACAGGTTATTCCCAACATAATAATAAATAATGAAACCAGGTCATGCGTAACGCACAGACAGGATATTCTGACAGAATGATAAATAATAGAACCAGGTCCGGCGTAAACGCACAGACAGGATATTCCGACAGAATAATAAATAATAGAACTAGGTCTGGCGTAAACGCACAGACATGATATTTCGACAGAAAAATAAAGAACGGAATAATAGAAGAATTTCACCATGTATGCGGTACTTCGCATAAACAGGTTATTCCAACAGAATAATAAGTAATGGAATAACAGAAGAATTTCACCATGTATGCGGTACTTTACATAAACAGGTTATTCCAACATAATAATGAAAAATGGAATAACAACTCTTACGAGTATTGAAAGAAAATAATTCTCTTCATGAATACGAAAGAATAATAGCCCTTACCTTAGAAGAAACTAGATATTGGAAAAGTGAAGTAGCATAATACTTTTCTTCTTTCTCTCTATAGTTTCTCTCTCTAGAGTTTCAGTGAATTCTTAAGAAATAATGAAGGAATGAGCTTCTATTTATAGGAGAATGGACTGAATAGTAACTAATTCATGAACGGTCCAGATTGATTTACTTTTAAACGGACGATCCATATTGATTTACTATTAAAACTTAAAGCAACGGTCCATACTGATTTACTATTAAAACTTTAAACCAGCGATCCATATTGATTTACTATTATAACTTTCCACCAGCGGTCCATATTGATTTACTATTATATCTTAAACCAACGATCCATATTGATTTACTATTATAACTTTAACCAACGGTCTGAAAAATTATCACATCTCCTTATGGAATAATATTGTACCAAAAAATGATTTGGACCAAAAAGAAATATATTTTTTCTGGTGAATAGTACCCCGTGAATAGTACTTCGAGAATAGTAACTCGTGAATAGTAACTCGACACAAAAAGTGCTCTGAATACCCGATTGAACACTATAACATCCAGACATCAATTATTATCAAAATAAATATCGATTTCCACTAACACAAATAATTTCAACACAATGGAACTATCAAATTCATCTTTAATCAACACGAACTTATTCATCATTAATATTATGACTCACAATATTTAACAACCAGGTCGTTCCCAAGAAAGAGGGGGCTTTTCAATAAGGATTTCTCCCTATTGGCGCGCAATTAGGTGACCAAACCTCTCCTTGACAAAACTTCTAGACATTGTAAATATTGCAATTTAATAATATGAATAACTTTGTCGTCTCAATTATTGATTTAATAATATAACATATTATGCAGATGATACTGTGACAATAATTGAATCAATAATATGAGAGATATGATGCAGCAATTACTGTAGCAATAATTGAGTATTACTGAGTGACTTCTCACGTAAGCATTAATAACCAATATCGTGTGCTATTATACAACCACGCGTATTACTATACTTTTACTACCGGGTAGTTCAACAGTTTTAACGGTAACACTTCCGCCGTTATTTTTATAAAAATATAATTATGTCGTTTTCTTACTACAACAATACTTCCATTGTGGGGTCCACCAATGATTGTGCCGTTGTACGAATATTTCCTGTTAAAACGAATATTCCCCGACCAATCGAATATTATATAACAACTTGCGTACTTTGCAAAATTTATAAATATTACCCACAACTATAACATTATATCAAATTCAGTCCATAATATTAAAAAAAATATTTCGAAAAATTTAAATATTTATTCATAAAATTTGGGGTCTCACAATTTTTGTCAAGACGACGCCCTTGTTGACCAAACCATCGCCTCTACGCCCACATGGAGCTCGGAGATACCATCATCGACGGTGGCAACGAGTGGTACGAGAACAGTGAGCTTCACATTTCCGAAGCCTCCAGCAACGACCTGCTCTATTTGGGGATGAGTGTTTTCGACGGCGAAGAGGGTGACTGAATTGGTTACCTTTTTATGAAGGTTTGGCTACCACTTATAAATAACATTTTAAAAATAAAATTATTATGAATATGGTGCAGTTGGTAGTCAAATCTTCATAAAAAGGTAATCAATTTAGTTTTATTGGGTTACTAATTAATTATAAAAAAAATTTAAGAACAGTTCCCAAGTGCAAATACCATCCGAAATGTCATGTCTAAGTTTCCATTTATGTAGCCGTTAGTTACTTATAAATAACATTTTAAAAATAAAATTATTTTGAACATAGTGCAGTTGGTAGCCAAACTTTCATACAAAGGTAACCATTTTAGTTTTTGTGGGTAACCAAATATTCATAAAAAAAATTTGTTCGTGATTTCCTCTTTGTTCGGCTTCTCCGAATTCGTTTTGGATCTGTTATTGCTGGTTTGGTAACTCCGACTTCTTCTTTTTTTTTTGTAACTCCGACTTCATCTTCTTCTTCAGTTTGTTTTGTTTTGGTTGTTCGTGATTTCCTCTTTGTTCGGCTACTCCGAATTCGTTTTAGATCTGTTCTTGCTGGTTTGGTAACTCTGACTTTTTCTTTTTCTATTTGTTTTGGTTGTTCGTGATTTTCTCTTTATTTTGTTTTCGATTTGTTTGGTAACTCTGTTCTTGCTTGGAATTAGTATGCAATTATTTTTGAATTTAAATTTATTTTTGTTGTTAGATCCAAGATATTTGAATTTGAATTATTAATTATGGCAGTTATTTCTCCTTGATTTTACGTTTTCTTATTATTATGAATTGAATCTTATACTAATTCCCTAAATTAAGGAATCCTAATTGCACTAATATTGTAAATAAATATTGGAAAGTGTATTATTTTTGTAATTATTTTTTGATGCACAAATGGTGTAATTACTTTCTAATTGTTGTATATTTCTGTAAAGAACCTTTTTTATAAATAGGACCAGTACTAAAGTAATGACAAGTGCTTACCAGATTACTATCTCGATAACGAATCAGCTTAATGACTTGCCTTCTGGACCGAATCATTCTTGGAGCATTTGTTTTCTCCAAGTTAATATTCTCCTCTTGCTCCACCTCGCAATAATTAACTTCGCTCCCCCTATCACCAAACTCCCTTAATTTTTTTTAAAAAATGAGCTTTTAGACTTCACTGGTGATGATGGTGATGATGAAATACTAGAAGAGGCAGGAGCTAAAGAAGTCACTGGCAATTCTTCATGTTCTTCAATTGTTGAAAGAGCATCAATAGAGACATCATCAAAGCTATAGTAAGAGGAGATTTCATCAAACACCACATCTCAAGAAACTTTACATTAACGAGTTTTAAGGTCCATGCATTTCCACCATTTTTTCCGCTTTCATCATAACCGATGAAGATACATTTTCTTGCCTTGGCATCCAATTTGGATCTTTGTAAATCTGGAATATGAACATAGCAAACTGAACCAAAGACCTTGAAGTATTTCACATTAGGCTTCTCGTTATACATCATCTCATATGAAGACTTCATATTAATCGGGTTGAGAGGGATCCGATTAATCACATAAGCTGCACAAGTCATACCATTTGCCCATAGGACTTTGGATAAATTTTTGGCAAACAACCAGCTCTTGCATGTCTCGGTGAGATGCCGAATTTACCTCTCTGTTATGTCATTTTGCTGAGAAGTGTCGGCATAAGTAAGCTGCCTCCGGATGTCATGCTTCGAGCAAAAGATATTGAACTCCCGGGAAGTATATTCTTTTCCATTATCGATCCTCAACAGCTTGATCTTCCCTTGGAGCTCACCTTCAACCTTCTCTTTAAATTCCTTAAATCTGAAAATCACTTCATATTTTCTTTCCACAAAGTACACCCAAGTGAATCGAGTAAAATCATCATCACAGACCACCATATAGCGATAACCAGAAAAGGTGCGTCTACGAGTAAGACCTATCACATCACAATAAATAAGCTCTAATGGTGCTTCATATCTTGTTCAGGATCTATCAAATGGAAGGCGATGTGACTTACCATATTGACAACCCTCACATAGATCTCCATTACTAAAAGTAGAAATATGAGGCAAATCATCAACCAAATTTTTTATTCACCGTGACTTTTAACTTATCCATATCTAGGTTCCCTGTCTAGCATGCCAAAAAGAAGCATTATCATTTGTACTGATTTTATCAACATAAGAAGTTGGGACAGATAAAACAAATAAATCTTTAACTCTCTTACCGGTGTGGATGACATCCCCTTCTACCTTGGACACATTCCCAAAAAATTTTACCTCATTAGTCCCGAACAAAACATAGTGACCAGAATCCACTGCATTAACCACCGAAAAGAGATTCTTTTTCATCCCCACCACATAATACATACTCTTTAGAGTGATAGGATCACCATTGTTGTTAAAGCTGACAATACATTCCTTCTCTACCGGATGAACTGCACTATCCGCAATGATAATAGCCTCATTACCTTCATAATTTTGAAGACAAGAGAACTTAGTGCCGTCGCTGGTAAGATGATGACCACAACCGGAGTCCACAATCCAATCTTCCTGGCATTTTTTTCTGGTGTGCTCAGTCTTATGACAACGGTAGCATTTGATACCGCTTTTGTTACCATTCTTGATCCTTGATGGCTCTCCATCTCCATATTTCCTTTTTCTCCTTCTCTCTCCTATCTATATAATTTCTTTTTTTCGGAGAACAAGACATTACCTTGAGAAGACAGAGAAATCGTTGCCATTTGTTGCGCTAGACTCTTGAGAAGAGAGAAGATTCTTAAAGTCAACAAGGGATGACTCTTGAGCCCACCATTGAATAGAGGTGACAAAAGAAATGTACTCCTTTTTCAATCCACGAATAATATTATGTTTCATCTGCGCTTTCGAGATAGGTTCGACCAGCGGATCAAGAGAAGAAATTTTTAAACAAAGATTTTTTAATTTTCAAGAAAAATTGAGAAATAGAGATATTACCTTTAGTATTCTTCAAATATTGTAGTTGGACAACATTATTCTTGTTGAACAACCCATTAAGGGCATTCCATATCTCGAACACCAACTTACATCCAACTATATTATCAAACAAATCATGAGAGATGAATCTCTTCAACACGAACTCCGCCTTTGCATAATTAGAAGTCCTGCACTTCTTTATAACATCGACATTATCTTTCCTGGGTATAGGAGCCACCTTATCATCTCCACTAACAACATCCCACAAGTCTTCTCCAAGAGGATAAGACTCCACCCATGACCTCCATACCTTGTAATTAGATTAATTGAGTGCGTCAATCCCAAGGCCAATAACCCTTCTACTTGAATCCACTTTTGAAATGCCAATGAACTTTTTCGTCAAGAGTACCTTGATAAGATTTTAACTTAACACTTTTATAGCTCAGATACCATGTGAAGAAAAACAAATCCCAAATTTTAAAAATTGCTTTCTTAAAATAGTGAACAATAAATTTCCACTAACCCAAGACTTGCAACCAAAATTGAAGAAGAACAAAGAAATTAAAATATAGCTCCAAAAATGAGGAAAGAAATTTTTTATTATTATTATTATGGAGGAAGCTTACAATCAAAAACTTACAAAACAGAACTTACAATAGAGAAAGTAAGAATAAACTTGCAATGGTAGTTGTTGTTGGTGATTTATGTTTGTGTTAGCTTGGTGATTTGGGGTGGTGGGAGAGTATATTTACAAGTGACTAGAGAAGGGTTTAGAAACTCAAGGTAGGTGGAGATTTGGAAGATTCAAAAATTCTAACTTAATTGGAAGAAAAGTAAGTTTTTAGATGTTGTGGAAGGCTCAAGAATGAAACCAAGTGCAAGCATGTTCTACTAGGTTCTAGATATTGAAACTCTCAAATATATTAATTCTCACCACATCCCCCAAAAAATTAAATTAAATAATTACCAAAAATTTACTTTAAAATTTTAACATAAACAACCTAAACAATATTTTAGAAACTGAAAAGCCTAAAAACAAAAATGTTTTATACAGTTTGAGCTTTGTTTCGTATCATACAAAAATAAAATAAAATGAAGAAAGATGAAATAATATAAGCAACACAATTTAATCATTTAAGTAGGATTCCTTTTTCCCTATATACATCAAATACACTCTATACCGTTTCTGATATTGGAGTTCAATGATCAAATATTCAGTACCTTTTCAACATACTTCTGATGCGAACAAAATACCAGGTCTTTAGCAGTGTTTTGTGCCTTTTCCAGCCATCGAAGTACTTCCCAATCACCTTCTTATAACTAAGCCGCTTTTGCACCACATTCCAGTACTCGACAATATTTGGCCGGCTACTTATGTACTCATCTTCTAAGTTTAAGACCACTAATCGAGCTAGCAATGGAATGAGCATTACATCAGCTAAAGTGAACTCTTCCCCTGCTAAATATGATGTTTCACTCAATTTTGTTTCCACTTCATCGAGAAGCCTTACTAGATGTTCTTCACTCCGTTTCAAAACTTCAGGGTTTCTCAACTTTTCTTCTGTTTCGTATGCTTCTCTTAGCTTGCTATGATATGAACTTGCCAGATCAGGAGCCTCGGCCATACGAGCGATTATTACTCGCCTTATGAATTTGGAAACAAACAGGCGATAATTCTCAGGTGCATGGGACAATGTGAAATACTTGGGGTTCCACTCATGTATTTTATGCATCCATTCAACAACTTCTCTACCACTAGGGATGAAGTTTTCGCCACTTGAAGAGACTCCTGCAATTCTTTCTATATACCTGTAAATTTCAAATCACTGAGAGATTTTTTTTTTTAACTCAGAATTTTGAAAGTAATTTCAGGGATATAAGGCTTCTTATTCCCCGTGAAATAAGATTGAAACAACTCCTACTATCCAGAACTAATTCGGGGACTAATAAATCTTATAGTGAATACAAGAAGTTTGGAAGAACCACGATTTTGGAGGTTTAAAAGTATGCACTCTTTGCTTTTCATTTTTCAAGCCAATCTTCTGTTGCATGAAGTTTTGTAAAGTCTGTTTGAGCTTGAAGTTGCTTCAAAACACAGATTAAAATAATCAAATAACAATAATGTAAAGGCAGGAAAAGGATGAGACATACTGAATAATCTCTATAGTGTTGAATATAATGTGGGAACCATTTTGGAACACGGGGAGTTTGGCAGTTGGATTCATCCTGAAGAAAGATACATCCATATTTTTGCCAGTTATGGGATTGACATGGTATGAAGTGTAATCAATCGCCCTTTCTTCCAAAGCAAGCCTCACCTTCTGGCTGTCCAATGAATATGGATGATGATACAGCTGCATGATCTAATCAACATCAGCTATTCAGATTATTCTTGGTGGAAAAAGTTGAACCTTTCAGATCAACTTTGAACATCAACTACACGGAGCTGTAGAAGAACAGCAGCAATCAATGTTGCCACCTGCATTTCAGAAAAGGGATATGAAACCTTCCATAATCATTATAAACAAAGATAAAAAATAAAGAAAGAAAGACGTTCTCAATGGAAACAAATATTTCAGACAAAAATTGTAGGGTAGTGACATATCACAATATATAAACATATATATAAGAATAAAATTGCTAGCTGCATGAACTTCTATTCATAGTATCACTGTCTTTATAACGTTATAAAGTACAAAGAAATTAAATTATGCTCATAGAGCTCAACATCTTTCGTGAGTACCATATATGGTTGATGGCATGCTTATTCTTGTATAGGAACATTAACTATATTATCATATCACGTTGGTGGTTGTATATACTAATCATTCAAAACTACCAAAATTATCTCAAATAAGATACCAAGTTAAGATAAAATTATTAGTAATAGCACATGTCAACATTAGAATTATCAGCCCTCAAATTAAGCTAATAAACATGTACAGACACACATTGACCTGGAGGGGTGAAAAGTGACATATTATTGAAATAATCCTCAATTAATAGATTATTTGCTTGCTATAAATGTACAAATGTTTGTATTATTAGGTCCAAGATAAGCTACTTGATCCTTTAACGATAATGACTGTTGGATATGAAAGGTACAAAGCATATCTTCCACTCTTTAATGGCAGTGCAAAAGTTAGGTTGAGCATAAACGTATATCCCAATGCAACCAATTTTTCTGATTATTATTCCTGCTTTCAAATTAAGCTGCTAAAAGCTTCTTTACCGCATTCTTGGGTTTAAAGGAGAGATTTAATATTATTCTTATCATTGATTAGGTGTCCTGTGCACATAAAAGTGATTTGGATTCCAAAAAAATAGTGTAAAAATGTTACCGAACTACGGAATATATGTTATATAAAGTAACAAATAGTATGATTTTAATTTTTTTAGCAAGTAATATTGGATTCACAGTATAGAGATTGGATCCAGCAACCTTGAGATGAAATATTTACTTATCCAGGTAAAGCTCTGATAGGTTCACATATTATAGGCTGCACCGTCCCATATGTAGAACCTTTTTAAATCATGTTTTCACATTCATAGCAGCAGTTAAAATAAAACTCTTATCATGCTAGCCCAAACACATGCTTGTAACCAAGAGCAAGATTAACAAAAAGCAAATGAACAAGAAGCTCAATATAGGATCGACGTGGTCCCAATAAAAGAAACTCTATTATTAGAATATCGACATATTAGCACATCCATAAGAAAAGAAATTTGGAAGTCATTCAATCAAAAACACAAACACAATTTAGCAACCACACATCCATAGTTGCAAGTAAACTATTGTTGACAAGCAATGACCACCTGCTTTGCTCACAGAATCTCTAAATGATACTCCTCCGTTCCAAACTTAAGACATTTTTAAACTCAAAATTGACATGAATTTTTTTAATTTTAGTCAATACAATGATGAATAATGTAAATTATCTAAAAAGTAATACTCATTGTAAGATTTATTATTTCATAATTAATTGAGTTTCAGAAGCCAATAATGATATCATAATTTGGAACGGAGGAATTATTTACAATTAAATGCCTCTTACTAGTGCATATCAACCTTTAATTTCTGAAAGCTCAAGTTCATAAAGTTCCACAAGTGCCTCCTTATTTGATAATGGCCAGAAATCCAAGCCCAGATAAGTACAGAAGAACCCAACATTTAAATTTGCAGCATATTTCACTTCAGCATGAACCGAGGTGATAATTACTTGTAGTGTTAAGCAAAAACAGCAAACTCAAATCAATTCAAACCAAAATTCTTTCAAATAATATAGAATTACACCAAATTAAAATATAACATACACAAAACAAAATTAATCCCTTCATAACCATCAAAATAAATTAAAACTCAAACAATCAAAATCCCTTTTGCATCATAGTTCAACACAATCTTCAGAAACTAATACTGAAGAAACAAGCATAAATAACACATGTTCTACGAAACTAAGCAAAAGATAATACGAGGAACAATACTTGGTTAACCAATAACAAACCCACAAATAAACTCAAACCAAAAAGTGAGCTTTATGAGACATACCCAGATTGTGGAAAACCCAATTGAGAATTTTGAAACTGTCAATTGAATTCAAACTGGGGGTTTTCTTGGCAAATGGAGAATTGGGGACACGTGAAATAAGAAAGAGAAAGAAACCCTTTTAGTGGATGCTGATGAAAAAGCATAAAGGGAGGAAACAGTTACTTCATATATAGAGACAGTAGAGAGAGATAGAACATGTATGACGGTTTGTTCTTCTGAGAGACAGGGGACTAAATCAATATGTAACCCCCTCCATAATCCATTACTGGTCAATTGGGCATCTTACAGCTACTCTGCGGAGCATGGAGATACATACTCGCTCTACTTTCTTCACACGTGTTGGGATTCAATTGGGTAAAACTAAGATGGTCGGTGGTCTCAGGCTTGGGTAGCCGGACAGTCCGGACCCAGTATTAATAGGCACCGTTGGTCGTTGGGTCTATTAACATATAATGGCTGTCACCTTTATGTGAAAATATATATATATGAATATCAAAAAATACATATAAAAATAATATTTTCTTTAATCATACTCCTTCTGTCTCATCAAAACAAGTTTTATAATTATAATACTCCCTCAGTCTCAAATTATCTGCTATTTTAATAAAAAAAATTTATCCCATAATATCTGTTTTTTCAAGATTTCAATGTATTTTTTATCTTTATTTTTCAAGTTTGCCCCTTTATCCTAATTGTTGATAGTCATTACTCCCATCCTCTCTCCACACATATATATACACTCATACTTTCTCTCTCTGCAGACTATTTGTCTATTTAATGCACTCATACTTTCTCTCTCTTCCTCTCTCCACACATATATATGCACTCATACTTTCTCTCTCCTATTTGTCTATTTAATTCACTCATATTTTCTCTCTCTTCCTCTCTCTGCAGACTATTTCATGCACTATTTTTTAAACATTTTTTTCATATTTCCACCAATAAGGGTATTTTAGTATTTTTATCATACATATTGGTATCTGTGTGGAACTCTAGAACAGCAGATAATTTAAAACGGAGGGAGTAATTTGTTTCATTTAAAATAAGAACATTATTTTATATTACTCCCTCCGTCTCATATTAAACGTCCTAATTAATTTCGGTACACTAATTAATAATATATATTTTTACCTAAATTTTTCCTTCTAAATTATTTATTAATTAAAATATTTACTTTTCTATTACCCCAACATTAATTATTTATTGTTAATTCCCACATGAATTCTTTAAATTAGTTTTATTATTATTCTCGCGTTCTAATAAGTATGTTTCTCTCTCCAAACCCACCTACTAATTACTAGAGCAAATCTCATGTCCCCTTGTGTCTCTCCCATTAAATTTTGACATCTAACTTCTTACTTAATACTCCCTCCGTCCCTATTTAAATAATATTTTAGAATTTTTTATTTGTCCTTAATTAATTGACGTTTGTTCAAATCTAGGAGAATTAATGATAATTTTTTTAAAATTATTTCTGTAACGACCCCAAAATAGGTCCATTCCATCCAACCTATTCTGAGTCGCCAAATACATGGTACAGAAAATAACTATAACTTTATTACAATAATTGTTGTGCAAAATACAACAACACATATGCTGTGAGTTTGGATATAAATATATACCAAATGTGACTCATGTCCCAACCGTGGACAGTACCTCACAGTGGCATCTTACATAAAGGTATAGTCAAAGACTGTTTTAGAAATTAGAATCTTTGGAAAGTGCTTAAGGAAACATTCGTACATGGGAGGCCACGCGTCTAGGTTATGATAGATATCATATGGCCACAGAATTATCTTTGGTTGACCCAATAGACCCAAAAAAAAAACGAGAAGATTACTATCATATTCTTCCCAATGGTGAGTCTTCTCTTGACTTATCATTATCTCCACTGTCTCTAATTGAGAATTATACTTCAAACAAACACCAAGATTATATAGGTAGTGCTCGTAGATATACTCAGCAAGTGGATGAGCACAACCCTGTCTTATGATGACACGAGGTTGTATGTCATTAGACATCTTGTATGATAATGACAAAACACCCTTCCAATGTTGGGTTCGCCTCACCCTATTTTCTTCACCAAATATAACTACTAAATGATGACCACCGTTCTATTCTCTTGTTACCCCCGCTCGACCCAGCTACACTCTTATTACCTGAAAGGAATTGTGAAGCAAAAGGGTGAGCACAACTAGCTCAGTAAAGAATATCATGACTAAAGATAAATAAATTATCAATAGTCTTCATCAATAATAAATCAGAGATTTAGAACATATGGTAGATGATAAAAAATTTCAACCATAGTTGCAGCGGAACATGCAATCCATTAGAAGAGTCAAATAGACTATAAAGTCTATTATCTTCTCCATGTTAAAAATCCATCAACAATGTTTTATCCATGTAACCTCACTCAACAGTTCCTTTCCACAATCATATGAATAACTCATAATCATAATTGTGACTATAAATTTTTCTTCGCACCCAGGACGAAGAATATTTTCATCACCTGTCTTTACCTGAAACATCAAAGATCATGGTTATACCAAATCACAGTTCCTGTTTATAATCATACTAACAAATCCATCTTTGCACTACGGGCCAAAGATATTCATCAACAAACCATCTTTGCACTACGGGCTAAAGATATTCAACAACAGTTCATCTTTGCACTACAGGCCAAAGATATTCATCAACAAACTATCTTTGCACTACGGGCCAAAGATATTCAACAACAATTCATCTTTGCACTACAGACCAAAGATATTCATCAACAGGCCATCTTTGCACTACATGCCAAAGATATTTATCAACAATTCATATTTGCACTACAGGCCAAATATATTCATATCTCAAAGAAATATATAATCATTTCAGAATTTATATAAACAATAATTATAACCATGTTGATCAATTCACCTTTGCACTTAAGCTTAAGATATTCAATTATAAATTCAATGGTCATGATCATACCAGTCACAATTCAACTTTGCACTACAGGCCAAAGAGAACCCTAGTCATGATCATACCAATAATCTACCCATCTTTACACTCCAGTGAAAGAGAATTTCAACATCAGGGTTATAAAAATGTTATATATGATGATAAAAATAATATGATCAACATATAGTTTTAATCTCAAGAGTAATATTCGTAACTCATGAATAGTAAATCGTGAATAGTAACTTATGAATAGTAACCCCGACACAAAAGATAGAAATTCCACAATAAAATACATACCAATATTTCGGTATAATGATATTGAAAGAATAACATTTCATAAATTTATAAACAATTTATTTTAATTGTTTACACTTTACTAATTAATGCATTTAATCATCATAAAATGCCAACTCTTACAATTTCATCATCAATAATCAAAACCCTCATAAAAAATCTGCATATACCTCATATAGGATTCTCAAGTCATAAAATCCTATTTTTCAATTTTCTTACTTCACAAAACATATTTAATTCATTTACTCATAACTAGACCATTTTCATGAAAAATACCAAATCAGTCCCAAAAATATTTCTTTTCTGAGATTTAGCATAATATAGTCCCATAGTGAACATATATTTTTCTCAAAATTTTTAAAAGTCATTTACTATTTTTCATATGGCCAAAACAACCGAATATTTAGATATTTATCAAAAATTGTACTTTTGTCTAAAAATTCTGAAATTTACAGAGTATACTTCTATCATATACATGTACTCCCAATAAAAATTTCATCAATTTTGGAGTTAACCACAAGGAATTATAAGCGGTTACTTTTAAAATAGTCTTTTCCCGTAAAATTCATAACTCTTAATCTATACATCCAAAAATCACCATTTTTGGACACAATCAATAAAACTCATCAAAATATCATTTCAAATTTTTCCAGAATTTTTGAAGATCAGAAAAATTACGAAACTGAAAATCATAACAACCCTTAAAATCCCTTAATATCCCTTACCTCAAAAGTGCAGTATTTCTGACTGGAATGCAAAGCCGAAGGAAACTTGCACTGAATAGCAACTCTCAAAGTATCTAAATACTTACAAAATATGCTTCATAATATAGAGAGAGAAAGAGAGAAAGCTTATGTTTTTGGTGTGATTTTCAATTCTAACTTAGCCCTCTATTTATAGGAAAATTTTGGTAGGTTTGACCTGCAACCTGATGGCTTTACCTGCTACTATTCCCACCCACCACATTTAAAATATAATTCAGCACATTTCTTCACCAACCACAAGTGGGGCCCACCAATTCTAGAATTTTCCACCAAAATGATAAACTCCGAAAATTCAACAATTTCTGAGCTAGTCATCTCGTAAAATTCATAATAAATCATACGTTCATTTTTAACGGTTCAAAATTTGTGGACATATACTCAACTTATATATGTATAACATATCCAAAAATTACCACGATCCAACGGTCGGATTAAAAATTATAACCCCCGCAAAATATCTCAAAAACCCTGATTTTTAATACCTTCATTCCGATAAAAATACGGATAAAAACCTCAACATTAACTCCTTCATTTTTAACCACAAAAATATATCCCTCGTTTATATCCACATAAAATAAATATTTCCTTATCATATGAATCAATAATTAATTATTCACAAATAATATTATAGAATCACATTTATGACAACCAGGCCGTTCCCAGGAAAGAGGGGCTTTTCAATAAGGATTTCTCCTTACTAGCGCGCAATTAGATGACCAAATCTCTCCTTAGACAGAACTTTCTAGACATTGCCAATAATGTTATCTAATAATATTATTCAAATAATATGAATTATTGATCTGATAATAGAAAATACTGTGCAGCAACAATTATTGAAACAACAATAATATAAAATATCAACGCAGCAATTATTGAATCAATAAAATAAAATATTGAACAGTAATTACTGTAACAATTATTGAGTAGTGCCTTCTTACGTAAGAATCAATAATTTCAAAAATACTGTGCAATACCGTGTGCTACTGTGCAATAACGCGTATTACTATATTTTAACCACCGGGTATTCCAACAGTGTTAACGGTAACAACTACGCCGTTATTTGTAAAAACTCAAATTTGTCGTTTTCTTCACCCGACAGTTATTCTGTTATGGGGCCCACAAATGGCTGCGCCGTCGTACGAATATTCCCCGACAGAAAGAATATTCTACGACCAAACGAATATTCCCCGACAACAATGATTATTTTATAACCACTTGCTTATTTTGAAAAAAAATCATATTTCACTCATAACTTTAAACTTTTATCAATTTAACCATTTACTGAATAGTAATTATAAGAAACATTGAATACTTTTATTTCATAAAATTCGTGGTCTTACAATTTCTCATTACTCTACTTATTTTTTTGGTACTTTAAACTCTTGTGTTATGATAAATTAATGATTTAAGGGTATTATAGACAATTGAGTATTATATTTAATGTTTTCCAATCATTATCTTAATTATTGTGTCCATCTCTAAAATATCATTTAAATAGGGACGGAGGGAGTACCAATTAACTCTAAAATTAAATAAGAGACTATGTGTCAAAATTTAAGTGGAGTGACACAAGGGGGATATGAAAAATGGGGACAGAGGATCTGCTCTCACTAATTATATGCATATATTCATACATAAAAACTGTTCACATTGGTTGGTATTAATTTCTAGTTACTCTATCATTTTTGTTGTTATTCTCACATTTTAATAAATATATAAAAGAGAAAGTGGTATAACAATACATCATTTTCAAATATAAATTTTTTATCATTTCTTAAGTTTCCAACAAGAGTTGACAAAAGATTATGAGGATATAAGTGAAAAAATAAGATAAAAATAGTTACTAATATAGAAAAATGACATTTATTTAAAAACATCCTAAAAAAGAAATTAAGATGTTTAATACGGGACGGAGGAATTATTTTATTTCATTAATTAATAGATTGAAAAAAAAAATCATACTTTTTCGTCCAATAGAATAACATAGGTATTGACAATCTTACTTGTTTTTGTATTTATCACATTTCAATTTCTACTGACTCACTTTAATAGTGAAATTGTCTTTTCCTGAATACAGTTGATTCACCTATTGAATTTATTTAATTTTAGTGATTACAATAATTATAATTATATAACACATAATAAAAACTATTAATTACACAATTTATTTTATTCTAATTTTTTATGAGTCGTACCAATTTTAAAATTTAATATGTTATCGTTTGATCCCAAAAATTAAATTGTATCTCTAATTTTAGGCTTAAATATGAATTACTACCCTAAACTATAGGTCATATTCCACTTCGGGGATCAAAATTTTAATTTTTTTCAATTAGGTGATTGAACTATCAATTTTTTTCAATTGCAACAAATTGAGCTGTCACGTCAGAAATTGCTGACGTGGCCCTAGAAGTGGAGCTATCACCAGTTGATGTGTAAATAAAAAAAATTATTTTAATATCTATTTACACATTTATTATACATTAAGGGCAAATTCGTCAAATCACTTATATTAATCATTTAAACTAAATAAAAATAACAAAACTATCTAAAATCTATACCATCTCTGATCAAAAACAACAAAAAATCTAAAACAACAAAATCTAAAATCATCAAAAACTCCTTTTAGCCAAATATTGAAGATCAAGATCTGCAATCCACCTTGACCACCGCAAGAGATCCTTAAATCTAGAGGCGGAACTAGGGAGGGCAACTGACCCCGGTAGCAGAGGCTGAACTAGGGGGGCCGGGGGTCGGGGGCGGGGGGCGACCACTGCCTGGCTGGTACTCCGACGACTCCTTCTGTCCTTCAGCGGCTGACTCAGTCTTCTTCTTCCGTTCTTCTTCTGCAAGACTGCAACACAGGTTTTTTTTTTGAAACGACGTCGTTTCATTAAAAAAAAATTTACATCAGATATGGGCCATCAGATTTCGCCTTTCTATCAGATTTCTTCTTCTTAGTTCTTAGGCATAATTTTCTCGCGACGTGACTTCGCCTCTTTCTCTTCAGTCTTCGGACTTCAGTTCTTCCGCCGACTGCTCCTCCTCCTCAGCCGCGCGGCCCACGCCTCTCCACCTACCGGGTGTTCATTTCCTTTTCCCCTTAGCCAATTAGTTCGTCCGCCTCTCGGGCCTCAGGCTCAGCCTTTGCCGACTGTCAAGTGCCACTAGCAGGCAGCAGCTCTTTGACAACCCAAAAATAAGTCCATTCCATCCAACCTATTCTGAGTCGCCAAATACATGGTACAGAAAATAACTACAACTTTATTACAACAAATGTTGTGCAAAATACAACAACATATATGTTGTGAGTTTGGATACAAATATATACTAACTGTGACTCTTATCCCAACCGTGGACATCACCTCACAATGACACCTTACATAAAGGTATAGTCAAAAACTGTTTTAGAAATTAGAATATTTGGGAAGTGCTCAAGAAAACCTTCGTACATGGGAGGCCATGCTTCTAGGTTGTGATAGATATCATATGGCCACAGAATTATCCTTGGTTGACCCAATAGGCCCCAAAGAAAAACGAGAAGATTACTATCATATTCTTCCTAATGGTGAGTCTTCTCTTGACTTATCATTATCTCCACTGTCTCTAATTGAGAATTATACTTCAAATAAATACCAAAATTATATAGGTAGTGCTTGTAGATATACTCAGCAAGTGGATGAGCACAACCCTGTCTTATGATGACACGAGATTGTATGTCATTAGACATCTTGTATGATAGTGACAAAACACCCTTCCAACGTTGGGTTCGCCTCACCCTATTTTCTTCACCAAATATAACTACTAAATGATGACCACCGTTCTATTCCCTTGTTACCTCCGCTCGACCCAGCTACACTCTTATTACCTGAAAGGAATTGTGAAACAGAAGGGTGAGCACAACTAGCCCAGTAAAGAATATCATGATTAAAGATAAATAATTTATCAATAGACTTTAATAGTAATAAATTAGAGATTTAGAACATATGGTAGATGATAAAAATTTTCAACCATAGTTGCAGCGGAACGAGCAATACATTAGAAGAGTCAAATAGACCATAAAATCTATTATCTTCTCCATGTTAAAAATCCACCAACAATGTTTTATCCCTGTAACATCACTCAACAGTTCCTTTCCACAATCATATGAATAACTCATAATCATAATTGTGATTCTAAATTTTTCTTCGCACCCAGGACGAAGAATATTTTCATCACCTGTTTTTACCTGAAACATCAAAGATCATGGTTATACCAAATTACAGTTCCTATTTATAATCATACTAACAATTTCATCTTTGCACTACGGGCCAAAGATATTCCTCAACAGACCATCTTTGCACTACAGGCCAAAGATATTCATCAACAATTCATCTTTGCACTACAGGCTAAAAATATTACTCAACAGTTCATATTTGCACTACAGACCAAATATATTCATCAACAAATCATCTTTCCACTACAGGCCAAAGATATTCCTCAACAGTTCATATTTGTACTACAGGCCAAATATATTAATATCTCAAAAAAAATATAATCATTTCAGAATTTATATAAATAATTATAACCATGTTGATCATTTCACTTTTGCACTTAAGCTAAAGATATTCAATTATAAATTCAATGGTCATGATCATACCAATTAACAATTCAACTTTGCACTACTGGCCAAAGAGAACCCATAGTCATGATCATACCAAAAATCTACCCGTCTTTACACTCAAGTCAAAGAGAAATATTATCATTAGGGTTATAAAAATGTTATATATGATAATAAAAATAATATAATCAACATATAGTTTTAATCTCAAGAGTAATATTCATAAATCAACTATAATTTGATCAGAAAAAGAAACTAATTTTTCTGTGAATAGTAACTCGTGAATAGTAACTCATGAATAGTAACTCGTGAATAGTAACTCATGAATAGAAAATCTGACACAAAAAGGTAGAAATTCTATAATAAAATACATACCAATATTTCGGTATAATGATATTGAGAAAATAATATTTCTTAAGATTATAAATAATTTATTTTAATTGTTTACACTTTACTAAATAATGCATTTAATCATCCTAAAATGTCAAACTCATAAGATTTCATTACCAATAACCAAAACCCTCATCAAAAATCTGCATATACCTCATATAGGATTCTCAAGCCATAAAATCCTATTTTTCAATTTTCTTACTTCACATAACATGTTTAATTCATTTACTCATAACTAGTCCATTTTTATGAAAAATACCAAATCAGTTCTAAAAATATTTTTTTTCTGAAATTTAGCAGAATATAGTCCCATATTGAACATATATTTTTCTCAGAATTTTTAAAACTCATTCACTATTTTTCATATGGCCAAAACTGTCGAATATTTAGACATTTATCATAAATTGTACTTTTATCCAAAAATTCTGAAATTCACAGAGTATACTAATATTATATAGATGTACTCCCAATAAAAATTTCATCAATTTTGGAGTTAACCACAAGGAGTTATAAGCGGTTACTTTTAAAATAGTTTTTTCTCATAAAATTCATAACTCTTAATCTATACATCTAAAAATCACCATTTTTGGACACAATCATTAAAACTCATCAAAATATCATTTTAAATTTTTCCAGAATTTTTTGAAGGTCAGAAAAATTACGAAACTGAAAAACATAATAACCCTTAAAATCACTTACTATCCCTTACCTCAAAAGAGCAGCACTTCTGACTGGATATCGGATATAACGTTGAAGAAAACTTGCACTGATGAATATCAACTCATCAAGCATCTAAATACTCACAAAATACACTCAATAATCTAGAGAGAAAAAGAGAGAAAACTTATGTTTCTGGTGTGATTTTCAATTCTAACTTAGCCCTCTATTTATAGAAAAATGTTAGCACGCCGAAGCAGACTTAACCTGCAACCTGATGGCTTTACCTGCTACTATTCCCACCCACCACATTTGAATAAAAATCTCAGCACATTTTTTTCACCAACCAAGAGTGGGGCCCAGAAATTCTAGAATTTTCTACCAAAATGATTAACTCCGAAAATTCAACAATTTATGAACCAGTCATTTCGTAAAATTCATAACAAATCATACGTTCATTTTTAACGGTTCAAAATGTGTGGACATATTCTCAACTTATATATGTATAACATATCCAAATATTACCACGATCCAACGGTCGGATTAAAAATTATAACCCTCGCAACATATCTCAAAAACCCTAATTTGATTTTCAATACTTCCGTTCCGACAAAAATACAAATAAAACACCTCAACATTAACTCCTTCATTTTTAACCACAAAAATATATCCCTCATTTATATCCACATAAAATAAATATTTCCTTATCATATGAATCAATAATTAATTATTCACAAATAATATTACAGAATCACATTTATGACAACGAGGCCGTTCCCAGGAAAGAAGGGGCTTTCCAATAAGGATTTCTCCTTACTGGCGCGCAATTAGATGACCAAACCTATCCTTAGACAGAACTTTTTAGACATTGCCAATAATGTTATCTAATAATATTATTCAAATAATATGAATTATTGATCTGATAATGGGAAATACTGTGCAGCAACAATTATTGAAACACCAATAATATAAAATATCAACGCAGCAATTATTGAATCAATAAAATAAAATATTGAACAGTAATTACTGTAACAATTATTGAGTAGTGTCTTCTTAGGTAAGGATCAATAATTCAAAAATACTGTGCAATACCGTGTGCTATTGTGTAACTACGCGTATTACTGTATTTTAACCACCGGGTATTTCAACAGTGTTAACAATAACAACTACGTCATTATTTATAAAAACTCAATTTTGTCGTTATCTTCATCCGACAGTTATTCTATTATGGGGCCCACAAATGACTGCGTCGTCGTACGAATATTCTCCGACAGAAAGAATATTTCACGACCAAACGAATATTTCCCGACAAAATGAATATTTTATAACGACTTGCTTATTTTAAAAAATATTCATATATCACCCTTAACTTTAACTTTTTATCAATTTAACCATTTAATAAATAGAAAAATTGAATACTTTTATTTCATAAAATTTGGGGTCTTACAATCTCCTCTCCTTACGAAATTTCGTTCTCGAAATTTACGTACCTGGTAATTCAAAGAGTTGAGAATACCTTGCTTTCATTTCAAATTCCATCTTCCCTGTCATCATGATTTTTACATTGCTCATCTCCTGTATTTCAGATATCATTCTAGAATACAGCTTCAAAATAAGGGTTAATTTAACAAATTAACATATCACATAATACCCCGATATTATGACTGACCAACAAATAAGCTTAGGTAGGACACACTAGCGAAGGATTTACTCATCTCTCCCCTCCTAATTATATTCCCTGATCTCCGCCAGATACCATATCCCTAAGCTCTGATACCAACTGTGACAACCCCAAAATAGGTCCATTCCATCCAACCTATTCTGAGTCGCCAAATACATGGTACAGAAAACAACTACAACTTTATTACAACAAATGTCGTGCAAAATACAACAACATATATGCTGTGAGTTTGGATACAAATATATACTAACTGTGACTCTTATCCCAACCGTGGACAGCACCTCACAATGACACCTTACATAAAGGTATAGTCAAAAACTGTTTTAAAAATTAGAATCTTTGGGAAGTGCTCAAGAAAACCTTCGTACATGGGAGGCCATGCTTCTATGTTGTGATAGATATCATATGGCCACAGAATTATCCTTGGTTGACCCAATAGACCCTAAAGAAAAACGTGAAAATTACTATCATATTCTTCCCAATTATGAGTCTTCTCTTGACTTATCATTATCTCCACTGTCTCTAATTGAGAATTATACTTCAAACAAACACCAAAATTATATAGGTAGTGCTTGTAGATATACTTAGCAAGTGGATGAGCACAACCCTGTCTTATGATGACACGAGATTGTATATCATTAGACATCTTGTATGATAGTGACAAAACACCCTTCCAACGTTGGGTTCGCCTCACCCTATTTTCTTCACCAAATATAACTACTAAATGATGACCACTGTTCTATTCCCTTGTTACCTCCGCTCGACCCAGCTACACTCTTATTACCTGAAAGGAATTGTGAAACAGAAGGGTGAGCACAACTAGCCCAGTAAAGAATATCATGACTAAAGATAAATAATTTATCAATAGACTTTAATAGTAATAAATTAGAGATTTAGAACATGTAAGACCCCGAATTTTATGAAATAAAAGTATTCAATTTTTCTTATAATTACTATTCAGTAAATGGTTAAATTGATAAAAGTTTAAAGTTATGGGTGAAATGTGAATTTTTTTTTCAAAATAAGCAAGTGGTTATAAAATAATTATTGTTGTCGGGGAATATTCGTACGACGGCGCAGCTATTTTTGGGCCCCATAACGAATAACTGTCGGATAAAGAAAATGACAAATTTGAGTTTTTACAAATAACGGCGTTGTTGTTACTGTTAACACTGTTGGAATACCCGGTGGTTAAAATACAGTAATACGCGTTATTGCACAGTAGCACACGGTATTGCATAGTATTTTTGAAATTATTGATTCTTACGTAAGAAGGCACTACTCAATAATTGTTACAGTAATTACTGTTCAATATTTTATTTTATTGATTCAATAATTGCTACGTTGAAATTTTGTATTATTGTTGTTCAATAATTGTTGCTGCACAGTATTTCCCATTATCAGATCAATAATTCATATTATTTGAATAGTATTATTAGATAGCATTATTGGCAATGTCTAGAAAGTTCTGTCTAAGGAGAGGTTTGGTCATCTAATTGCGCGCCAGTAAGGAGAAATCCTTATTGGAAAGCCCCCTCTTTCCTGGGAACGGCCTGGTTGTCATAAATGTGATTCTGTAATATTATTTGTGAATAATTAATTATTGATTCATATGATAAGAAAATATTTATTTTATGTGGATATAAATGATGGATTTATTTATGTGGTTATAAATGAAGGAATTAATGTTGAGATGTTTTATCAGTATTTTATCGGAATGGAGGTATTAAAAATCAATCAGGATTTTTGAGATATTTTGCGGGGGTTATAATTTTTAATCCGACCGTTGGATCGTGGTAATTTTTAGATATGTTATACATATATAAGTTGAGTATATGTCCACAAATTTTGAACCGTTAAAAATAAACGTATGATTTATTATGAATTTTACGAGATGACTAGCTCAGAAATTGTTGAATTTTCGGAGTTTATCATTTTGGTGGAAAATTCTAGAATTGGTGGGCCCCACTTGTGGTTGGTGAGAAAATGTGCTGAATTATATTTCAAATATGGTGGGTGGGAATAGTAGCAGGTAAAGCCATCAGGTTGCAGGTCAAACCTACCAAAATTTTCCTATAAATAGAGGGCTAAGTTAGAATTGAAAATCACACCAGAAACATAAGCTTTCTCTCTTTCTCTCTCTATATTATGAAGCATATTTTGTGAGTTTTTAGATACTTGGTGAGTTGCTATTCATCAGTGCAAGTTTTCTTCAGCATCATATCCGATATCCAGTCAGAAGTACTGCTCTTTTGAGGTAAGGGATAGTAAGGGATATTAAGGGATTTTAAGGGTTGTTATGATTTTCAGTTTCGTAATTTTTCTGATCTTCAAAAATTCTGGAAAAATTTGAAATGATATTTTGATGAGTTTTATTGATTGTGTCCAAAAATGGTGATTTTTGGATGTATAGATTAAGAGTTATGAATTATACGGGAAAACACTATTTTAAAAGTAACCGCTTATAATTCCTTGTGGTTAACTCCAAAATTGATGAAATTTTTATTGGGAGTACATGTATATGATAGAAGTATACTCTGTAAATTTCAGAATTTTTAGACAAAAGTACAATTTTTGATAAATATCTAAATATTCGGTTGTTTTGGCCATATGAAAAATAGTAAATGACTTTTAAAAATTTTGAGAAAAATATATGTTCACTATGGGACTATATTATGCTAAATCTCAGAAAAGAAATATTTTTGGGACTGATTTGGTATTTTTCATGAAAATGGTCTAGTTATGAGTAAATGAATTAAATATGTTTTGTGAAGTAAGAAAATTGAAAAATAGGATTTTATGACTTGAGAATCCTATATGAGGTATATGCAGATTTTTTATGAGGGTTTTGATTATTGATGATGAAATTGTAAGAGTTGGCATTTTATGATGATTAAATGCATTAATTAGTAAAGTGTAAACAATTAAAATAAATTGTTTATAAATTTATGAAATGTTATTCTTTCAATATCATTATACCGAACTATTGGTATGTATTTTATTGTGGAATTTCTATCTTTTGTGTCGGGGTTACTATTCATAAGTTACTATTCACGATTTACTATTCATGAGTTACGAATATTACTCTTGAGATTAAAACTATATGTTGATCATATTATTTTTATCATCATATATAACATTTTTATAACCCTGATGTTGAAATTCTCTTTCACTGGAGTGTAAAGATGGGTAGATTATTGGTATGATCATGACTAGGGTTCTCTTTGGCCTGTAGTGCAAAGTTGAATTGTGACTGGTATGATCATGACCATTGAATTTATAATTGAATATCTTAAGCTTAAGTGCAAAGGTGAATTGATCAACATGGTTATAATTATTGTTTATATAAATTCTGAAATGATTATATATTTCTTTGAGATATGAATATATTTGGCCTGTAGTGCAAATATGAATTGTTGATGAATATCTTTGGCATGTAGTGCAAAGATGGCCTGTTGATGAATATCTTTGGTCTGTAGTGCAAAGATGAATTGTTGTTGAATATCTTTGGCCCGTAGTGCAAAGATGGTTTGTTGATGAATATCTTTGGCCTGTAGTGCAAAGATGAACTGTTGTTGAATATCTTTGGCCCGTAGTGCAAAGATGGTTTGTTGATGAATATCTTTGGCCCGTAGTGCAAAGATCGATTTGTTAGTATGATTATAAACAGGAACTGTGATTTGGTATAACCATGATCTTTGATGTTTCAGGTAAAGACAGGTGATGAAAATATTCTTCGTCCTGGTGCGAAGAAAAATTTATAGTCACAATTATGATTATGAGTTATTCATATGATTGTGGAAAGGAACTGTTGAGTGAGGTTACATGGATAAAACATTGTTGATGGATTTTTAACATGGAAAAGATAATAGACTTTATAGTCTATTTGACTCTTCTAATGGATTGCATGTTCCGCTGCAACTATGGTTGAAATTTTTTATCATCTACCATATGTTCTAAATCTCTGATTTATTATTGATGAAGACTATTGATAATTTATTTATCTTTAGTCATGATATTCTTTACTGAGCTAGTTGTGCTCACCCTTTTGCTTCACAATTCCTTTCAGGTAATAAGAGTGTAGCTGGGTCGAGCGGGGGTAACAAAAGAATAGAACGGTGGTCATCATTTAGTAGTTATATTTGGTGAAGAAAATAGGGTGAGGCGAACCCAACGTTGGAAGGGTGTTTTGTCACTATCATACAAGATGTCTAATGACATACAACCTCGTGTCATCATAAGACAGGGTTGTGCTCATCCACTTGCTGAGTATATCTATGGGCACTACCTATATAATCTTGGTGTTTGTTTGAAGTATAATTCTCAATTAGAGACAGTAGAGATAATGATAAGTCAAGAGAAGACTCACCATTGGGAAGAATATGATAGCAATCTTCTCGTTTTTCTTTGGGGTCTATTGGGTCAACCAAGGATAATTCTGTGGCCATATGATATCTATCATAACCTAGATGCGTGGCCTCCCATGTACGAAGGTTTCCTTGAGCACTTTCCAAAGATTCTAATTTCTAAAACAGTTTTTGACTATACCTTTATGTAAGGTGTTATTGTGAGGTGATGTCCACGGTTGGAACATGAGTCACATTTGGTATATATTTGTATCCAAACTCACAACATATGTGTTGTTGTATTTTGCACGACAATTGTTGTAATAAAGTTGTAGTTGTTTTCTGTACCATGTATTTGACGACTCAGAATGGGTTGGGTGGAATGGACCTATTTTGGGGGCGTCACAGGTGGTATCAGAGCTTAGGGATATGGTCTTTGGAGGAGATTGGAGAATAGAACTAGGAAGGGAGAGACGAGTAAAATCCTTCGCTAGTGTGTCCTACCTAAGCTTATTTGTTGGTCAGTCATAATATCGGGATATTATGTGATATGTTAATTTGTTCAATTAACCCTTGTTTTGAAGCTATATTCTAGAATGATAGCTAAAATACAGGAGATGAGCAATGGAGAAATCATGATGATAGGAAAGATGGAATCTGAAATGAAAGCAAGGTATTCTCAACTCTTTGAAATACCAGGTACGTAAATTTCGGGGACGAAATTTCATAAGCAGGGGAGATTGTAAGACCCCGAATTTTATGAAATAAAAGTATTCAATTTTTCTTATAATTACTATTCAGTAAATGGTTAAATTGATAAAAGTTTAAAGTTATGGGTGAAATGTGAATTTTTTTTTCAAAATAAGCAAGTGGTTATAAAATAATTATTGTTGTCGGGGAATATTCGTACGACGGCGCAGCTATTTTTGGGCCCCATAACGAATAACTGTCGGATAAAGAAAATGACAATTTTGAGTTTTTACAAATAACGGCGTTGTTGTTACCGTTAACACTGTTGGAATACCCGGTGGTTAAAATACAGTAATACGCGTTATTGCACAGTAGCACACGGTATTGCATAGTATTTTTGAAATTATTGATTCTTACGTAAGAAGGCACTACTCAATAATTGTTACAGTAATTACTGTTCAATATTTTATTTTATTGATTCAATAATTGCTACGTTGAAATTTTGTATTATTGTTGTTCAATAATTGTTGCTGCACAGTATTTCCCATTATCAGATCAATAATTCATATTATTTGAATAGTATTATTAGATAGCATTATTGGCAATGTCTAGAAAGTTCTGTCTAAGGAGAGGTTTGGTCATCTAATTGCGCGCCAGTAAGGAGAAATCCTTATTGGAAAGCCCCCTCTTTCTTGGAAACGGCCTGGTTGTCATAAATGTGATTCTGTAATATTATTTGTGAATAATTAATTATTGATTCATATGATAAGAAAATATTTATTTTATGTGGATATAAATGATGGATTTATTTATGTGGTTATAAATGAAGGAATTAATGTTGAGATGTTTTATCAGTATTTTATCGGAATGGAGGTATTAAAAATCAATCAGGATTTTTGAGATATTTTGCGGGGGTTATAATTTTTAATCCGACCGTTGGATCGTGGTAATTTTTGGATATGTTATACATATATAAGTTGAGTATATGTCCACAAATTTTGAACCGTTAAAAATAAACGTATGATTTATTATGAATTTTACGAGATGACTAGCTCAGAAATTGTTGAATTTTCGGAGTTTATCATTTTGGTGGAAAATTCTAGAATTGGTGGGCCCCACTTGTGGTTGGTGAGAAAATGTGCTGAATTATATTTCAAATATGGTGGGTGGGAATAGTAGCAGGTAAAGCCATCAGGTTGCAGGTCAAACCTACCAAAATTTTCCTATAAATAGAGGGCTAAGTTAGAATTGAAAATCACACCAGAAACATAAGCTTTCTCTCTTTCTCTCTCTATATTATGAAGCATATTTTGTGAGTTTTTAGATACTTGGTGAGTTGCTATTCATCAGTGCAAGTTTTCTTCAGCATCATATCCGATATCCAGTCAGAAGTACTGCTCTTTTGAGGTAAGGGATAGTAAGGGATATTAAGGGATTTTAAGGGTTGTTATGATTTTCAGTTTCGTAATTTTTCTGATCTTCAAAAATTCTGGAAAAATTTGAAATGATATTTTGATGAGTTTTATTGATTGTGTCCAAAAATGGTGATTTTTGGATGTATAGATTAAGAGTTATGAATTATACGGGAAAAGACTATTTTAAAAGTAACCGCTTATAATTCCTTGTGGTTAACTCCAAAATTGATGAAATTTTTATTGGGAGTACATGTATATGATAGAAGTATACTCTGTAAATTTCAGAATTTTTAGACAAAAGTACAATTTTTGATAAATATCTAAATATTCGGTTGTTTTGGCCATATGAAAAATAGTAAATGACTTTTAAAAATTTTGAGAAAAATATATGTTCACTATGGGACTATATTATGCTAAATCTCAGAAAAGAAATATTTTTGGGACTGATTTGGTATTTTTTATGAAAATGGTCTAGTTATGAGTAAATGAATTAAATATGTTTTGTGAAGTAAGAAAATTGGAAAATAGGATTTTATGACTTGAGAATCCTATATGAGGTATATGCAGATTTTTTATGAGGGTTTTGATTATTGATGATGAAATTGTAAGAGTTGGCATTTTATGATGATTAAATGCATTAATTAGTAAAGTGTAAACAATTAAAATAAATTGTTTATAAATTTATGAAATGTTATTCTTTCAATATCATTATACCGAAATATTGGTATGTATTTTATTGTGAAATTTCTATCTTTTGTGTCGGGGTTACTATTCATAAGTTACTATTCACGATTTACTATTCATGAGTTACGAATATTACTCTTGAGATTAAAACTATATGTTGATCATATTATTTTTATCATCATATATAACATTTTTATAACCCTGGTGTTGAAATTCTCTTTCACTGGAGTGTAAAGATGGGTAGATTATTGGTATGATCATGACTAGGGTTCTCTTTGGCCTGTAGTGCAAAGTTGAATTGTGACTGGTATGATCATGACCATTGAATTTATAATTGAATATCTTAAGCTTAAGTGCAAAGGTGAATTGATCAACATGGTTATAATTATTGTTTATATAAATTCTGAATTGATTATATATTTCTTTGAGATATGAATATATTTGGCCTGTAGTGCAAATATGAATTGTTGATGAATATCTTTGGCATGTAGTGCAAAGATGGCCTGTTGATGAATATCTTTGGTCTGTAGTGCAAAGATGAATTGTTGTTGAATATCTTTGGCCCGTAGTGCAAAGATGGTTTGTTGATGAATATCTTTGGCCTGTAGTGCAAAGATGAACTGTTGTTGAATATCTTTGGCCCGTAGTGCAAAGATGGTTTGTTGATGAATATCTTTGGCCCGTAGTGCAAAGATGGATTTGTTAGTATGATTATAAACAGGAACTGTGATTTGGTATAACCATGATCTTTGATGTTTCAGGTAAAGACAGGTGATGAAAATATTCTTCGTCCTGGGTGCGAAGAAAAATTTATAGTCACAATTATGATTATGAGTTATTCATATGATTGTGGAAAGGAACTGTTGAGTGAGGTTACATGGATAAAACATTGTTGATGGATTTTTAACATGGAGAAGATAATAGACTTTATAGTCTATTTGACTCTTCTAATAGATTGCATGTTCCGCTGCAACTATGGTTGAAATTTTTTATCATCTACCATATGTTCTAAATCTCTGATTTATTATTGATGAAGACTATTGATAATTTATTTATCTTTAGTCATGATATTCTTTACTGAGCTAGTTGTGCTCACCCTTTCGCTTCACAATTCCTTTCAGGTAATAAGAGTGTAGCTGGGTCGAGCGGGGGTAACAAGAGAATAGAACGGTGGTCATCATTTAGTAGTTATATTTGGTGAAGAAAATAGGGTGAGGCGAACCCAACGTTGGAAGGGTGTTTTGTCACTATCATACAAGATGTCTAATGACATACAACCTCGTGTCATCATAAGACAGGGTTGTGCTCATCCACTTGCTGAGTATATCTATGGGCACTACCTATATAATCTTGGTGTTTGTTTGAAGTATAATTCTCAATTAGAGACAGTAGAGATAATGATAAGTCAAGAGAAGACTCACCATTGGGAAGAATATGATAGTAATCTTCTCGTTTTTCTTTGGGGTCTATTGGGTCAACCAAGGATAATTCTGTGGCCATATGATATCTATCATAACCTAGATGCGTGGCCTCCCATGTACGAAGGTTTCCTTGAGCACTTCTCAAAGATTCTAATTTCTAAAACAGTTTTTGACTATACCTTTATGTAAGGTGTTATTGTGAGGTGATGTCCACGGTTGGAACATGAGTCACATTTGGTATATATTTGTATCCAAACTCACAGTATATGTGTTGTTGTATTTTGCACGACAATTGTTGTAATAAAGTTGTAGTTGTTTTCTGTACCATGTATTTGACGACTCAGAATGGGTTGGGTGGAATGGACCTATTTTGGGGGCGTCACAGAACATATGGTAGATGATAAAAATTTTCAACCATAGTTGCAGCGGGACGAGCAATACATTAGAAGAGTCAAATAGACCATAAAATCTATTATCTTCTCCATGTTAAAAATCCACCAACAATATTTTATCCCTGTAACATCACTCAACAGTTCCTTTCCACAATCATATGAATAACTCATAATTATAATTGTGATTCTAAATTTTTCTTCGCACCCAGGACGAAGAATATTTTCATCACCTATCTTTACCTGAAACATCAAAGATCATGGTTATACCAAATTACAGTTCCTGTTTATAATCATACTAACAATTTCATCTTTGCACTACGGGCCAAAGATATTCCTCAATAGACCATCTTTCCACTACAGGCCAAAGATATTCATCAACAATTCATCTTTGCACTACAGGCTAAAAATATTACTCAACAGTTCATATTTGCACTACAGGCCAAATATATTCATCAACAAATTATCTTTGCACTACAGGCCAAAGATATTACTCAACAGTTCATATTTACACTACAGGCCAAATATATTAATATCTCAAAAAAATATATAATCATTTCAGAATTTATATAAACAATTATAACCATGTTGATCATTTCACTTTTGCACTTAAGCTAAAGATATTCAATTATAAATTCAATGGTCATGATCATACCAATCAACAATTTAACTTTGCACTACTGGCCAAAGAGAACCCATAGTCATGATCATACCAAAAATCTACCCATCTTTACACTCAAGTCAAAGAGAAATATCATCATTAGGATTATAAAAATGTTATATATGATAATAAAAATAATATAATCAACATATAGTTTTAATCTTAAGAGTAATATTCATAAATCAACTCTAATTTGATCAGAAAAAGAAACCAATTTTTCTGTGAATAGTAACTCGTGAATAGTAACTCATGAATAGTAACTCATGAATAATAACTCATGAATAGTAAATCCGGCACAAAAAGGTAGAAATTCCATAATAAAATACATACCAATATTTTGGTATAATGATATTGAAAGAACAATATTTTTTAAGCTTATAAACAATTTATTTTAATTGTTTACACTTTACTAAATAATGGATTTAATCATCCTAAAATGCCAAACTCATAAGATTTCATTACCAATAACCAAAACCCTCATCAAAAATCTGCATATACCTCATATAGGATTCTCAAGCCATAAAATCCTATTTTTCAATTTTCTTACTTCACATAACATGTTTAATTCATTTACTCATAACTAGTCCATTTTCATGAAAAATACCAAATCAGTTCTAAAAATATTTCTTTTCTGAAATTTAGCAGAATATAGTCCTATATTGAACATATATTTTTCTCAGAATTTTTAAAACTCATTTACTATTTTTCATATGACCAAAACTGCCGAATATTTAGACATTTATCATAAATTGTACTTTTATCTAAAAATTCCAAAATTCACAGAGTACACTAATATTATATAGATGTACTCCCAATAAAAATTTCATCAATTTTAGAGTTAACCACAAGGAGTTATAAGCGGTTACTTTTAAAATAGTCTTTTCTCATAAAATTCATAACTCTTAATCTATACATCCAAAAATCACTATTTTTCGACACAATCAATAAAATTCATCAAAATATCATTTCAAATTTTTCCAGAATTTTCTGAAGGTCAGAAAAATTATGAAACTGAAAAACATAATAACTCTTAAAATCCCTTACTATCCCTTACCTCAAAAGAGCAGCACTTCTGACTGGATATCGGATATAACGCTGAAGAAAACTTGCACTGATGAATATCAACTCATCAAGTATCTAAATACTCATAAAATACACTCAATAATCTAGAAAGATAAAGAGAGAAAGCTTATGTTTCTGATGTGATTTTCAATTCTAACTTAGCCCTCTATTTATAGGAAAATGTTAGCACGCCGAAGCAGACTTAACCTGCAACCTGATGGCTTTACCTGCTACTATTCCCACCCACCACATTTGAATAAAAATCTTAGCACATTTCTTTACCAACCAAGAGTGGGGCCCACCAATTCTAGAATTTTCCACCAAAATGATTAACTCTGAAAATTCAACAATTTCTGAACCAGTCATTTCGTAAAATTCATAACAAATCATACGTTCATTTTTAACGGTTCAAAATTTGTGGACATATACTCAACTTATATATGTATAACATATCCAAATATTACCACGATCCAACGGTCGGATTAAAAATTATAACCCTCACAACATATCTCAAAAACCCTAATTTGATTTTCAATACTTCCGTTCCGACAAAAATACAGATAAAATACCTCAACATTAACTCCTTCATTTTTAACCACAAAAATATATCCCTCATTTATATCAACATAAAATAAATATTTCCTTATTATATGAATCAATAATTAATTATTCACAAATAATATTACAGAATCACATTTATGACAATGAGGCCGTTCCCAGGAAAGAGGGGGCTTTCCAATAAGGATTTCTCCTTACTGGCGCGCAATTAGATGACCAAACTTATCCTTAGACAGAACTTTCTAGACATTGCCAATAATGTTATCTAATAATATTATTCAAATAATATGAATTATTGATCTGATAATGGGAAATACTGTGCAGCAACAATTATTGAAACAACAATAATATAAAATATCAACGCAGCAATTATTGAATCAATAAAATAAAATATTAAACAGTAATTACTGTAACAATTATTGAGTAGTGCCTTCTTAGGTAAGGATCAATAATTCAAAAATACTGTGCAATACCGTGTGCTACTGTGCAACTACGCGTATTACTGTATTTTAACCACCGGGTATTCTAACAGTGTTAACGGCAACAACTACGCCGTTATTTATAAAAACTCAATTTTGTCGTTATCTTCATCCGACAGTTATTCTGTTATAGGGCCCACAAATGACTGCGTCGTCGTACGAATATTTCCCGACAGAAAGAATATTTCTCGACCAAACGAATATTTCCCGACAAAATGAATATTTTATAACCACTTGCTTATTTTGAAAAATATTCATATATCACCCTTAACTTTAACTTTTTATCAATTTAACCATTTACTAAATATAAAAATTGAATACTTTTATTTCATAAAATTTGGGGTCTTACAAGCTCCTCGCCATCAGGCACCAGCAACACCTCGCCGATGATCTCCTCTCCCCTCTTTTGCCACGTCGCTCCGGTAACGGTAAGTAGTTGTCAATTAAATTGAAATTTTGATTTAGGGTTTTTAAAAATTAGGGATTTGTGGTTATTGTTGCCATTAGTTAAAATTGATACAAATAAGGAATTATGTGATTAATGTTGCCATTAAATTAGAGATTTAGAGTTTGTTATGCCATGAATTAGAGATTATGTGTTATTATCATTGAATTGATATTGTATATTTATGGTATATTTATATTATGGTATATTGTTTGTGAAATAATTAGATTAGGTTAGTTAATGAAATTATGATGAAATGTTTGAAACTTTGAATTGATGAAATTATTATGAAATGTTTAAATTGATGAAATTAATGTGAAATATTATAATTTAGCAAAATGAATTTGAATATAAATTTGAGAAATGGTATGTTTATGGTATAATGATGGTATATAGCCTAAAACAACAGTTCAAGCGTCAATAAATAATTTTTTTATTGATGTATTTTGACCCCCTTTAATATTGTCCTGGTTCCGCCACTGCTTAAACCCACCTTGACCACCATAAGCAGTTCATTTTCGTTATCTTCCTTACAGGATCAAAGAATGGTAGCTCGCTTTTCTCCTGGACTGACAGCGGCTAATGTAGTAATCGACCCCGTTAATAGTGAGGGTGGTGGTGCAGGAAGCAAAAAAACTTGTGCCAAGGACGTTTTCTTTTCTTCCCTCTCCTCTCCAAAGGCCAAAGGAAAAACTGCACTCCCTTCATTCGATAGATCTTTTGGTTTCCCAAGGATAGCAGTAGCTGGGAACATATGATCAAACGTAAAGCAGCTGCTTCCTGGCAAAGTTTTAGGCAACAAGAGACTTTAGGGCTTTGTTGGAGCTCCTGAGCATAACGAGTCGAAGCTGAAATATGAGGTTAAGAAATAGAGGTTATGGCAGTGTGCAAAATGTTTAACTTCACTGGAAGATACTTTCTTTTGATGCACCAATCTTTGTTATTTGATGCTTTCAAATTATTTTCTGATTGTAAAAAAGTTGTTGAAGTTGAAACATTTCTTAATTGTAAGCATTTGGATTTTTTCAATTGCCTTGGTTTCTTTGATTGCATTTGAGTTTTAGCCTACGGGTTTTCTGGTTTAAGCAATTTTCAAGACTTAAAATATTTGGTTAAGAGTTTTTGATGATTTTAGATTTTGTTATTTTAGATTTTTTGTTTTTGATCTGAGATGGTATAGATTTTAGATAGTTTTTGTGACACCCCCAAAATTAGGTATACATCACCCATCTTGAGTCACCAGATACATGGTACAGAATTCAAATACAACTTAATAATATAACTGTCGTGTACAATACGATAAAATATAAACTGTGAGTTTAAATACAAATATTGTCTTCTAGAGAGTATCCATACTCAAAAGGAGTCCTCATTACAATTATTATCACACTATTACATAGAATAGTGAAGACTACTAATGCTATCATCTGGTCCATCACTCCGTTTCCCGACTCGTCCCAACTATATTCTCATTTTCTGAAGAGAACAGTGAAAGAAAGGGTGAGCTCAACTAGCCCAGTAAGAAATATTATGACTAAGATAATGCAGAATAAATTATCATTAGTCTTCAACAATGTTAAACTGAAAAATGCAATAGACATCAAGTTTAACTACAGCGGAACTAGCAATCCATTAAAAGAGTCAAGTAGAGAATAAAATCTACTATCTTTTCTAATTTAAAAATTTTTTCATGACTTTTATCGCTGAGACTCAGCTTAATAAATAATCCACATCACCGAATCACCCCTGCACTATGGCCAAGGATATTCTTTAGTATCACGACCACGAATTATCCATGCACTACGGCTAAAGATAATCATATTTTTATCAACGGTCCTGATCATGCCATAAAATAATTCATCTTTGCACTACGGCCAAAGAGAATCCATAGCCATAATCATATCAAAAATTGTCCATCAATGCACTACGGGTCAATGAGGACTTTTTCCACATCATTTGTAACATTACGGTCATGATTACACCGAATAATCTCTGGTCATAATCATACCAAGTCCATCTATGCACCACAGACCATAGATGACTTTCAACAAAATATAAACATGAGGATGATGACAATGATATAAGAATTCAATAAAATAAGTTTAAGAATTAATTTATCTAGGAACTGATAACGTCCAAATTGTCAACATGATACTGCTTTGTAGAGTAAAATACAAGAATGCTCAGAAGAATATTATCATGAAAAAGATACTAGATGAAGCGCAAATATCAAGGATACTCCACTAATTTCATGGAGTATAGAAGTCAAAGTTTTAACCAACTGAGTATAATAATAATGGAATAACAAAAGAAATCATCATGCATGCGATAGACCGCACAGGCAAGTTATTCCAACAGAATAATAAATAACGAAACCAGGTCCGGCGTAAAACGCACAGACAGGATATTCCAACAGAATAATAAAGAATGGAAACAGGTCCGACGTAAAACGCACAGACAGGATATTCCAACAGAATAATAAAAACGAAATCAGGTCCGGCGTAAAACGCACAGACAGGATATTCCAACAGAATAATAAAAACGGAATAATAGAAGAATTTCACCATGTATGCGGTACTTCGCATAAACAGGTTATCCCAACATAATAATAAAGAATGGAATAACAGAAGGATTTTACCAAGTATAGGGGAGTCCGCGTATATAGGTTATTCTAACAGAATAATAAAGAATGGAATAACAGAAGTTCTCTTCATGAATACAAAAGAAATAATATCCCTTACGGGTACAACAAATAATATCCCTTACCTTGAAAAGAAGAGTACTAGATATAGAAGTAGTGAAGTAGCAGAACACTTTTCTTCTCTCTCTATAATTTTTTCTCTCTAGAGTTTCAGTGAATTCGTAAGAAATAATGAAGGAATGAGCTTCTATTTATAGAAAAATGGATTGCATAGTAACTAACTCATGAACGGTTTAGATTGATTTACTTTAATCTGACGGTCCATATTTAAAGCAAAATCTTTTAAATAAAATATAATATATTCTATTTATAATCTAATAAAACGAATAACTTTAGAAAAGATTTTACAATAGAAACACTATGCAGACACTATAAAAATACTATGCAGACACTATGCAAATACTATGCATAAAAAAATATAATATATTCTAATTATTGTCTAATAAAACAGATAACTTTATAAAAGTATTTTGTTTTATATAAAAAGATTTTACTATTAGCCTAATAAAACGAATAACTTTATAAAAGTATTCTGTTTTATATAAAAAGCTTTTCTGTTTTATTACATTAATAATACCAATAAAATAAAACTGAGTGACTTATCACGTAAGCCTCAATAATCAATACCGTATGCTACTATGCAACCACACGTATTACTGTACTTTCACTACCGAGTAGTTCAACAATATTAACAAAAAAATTTCCGCCGTTAAAAATATTTTTGTCGTTTTTTCAATCCGACAATAATTTCGTTGTGGGGTCCACCAATAATTGTGCCGTCGTACGAATATTCCCCGATAAAAATAATATTCCATGACCAATCGAATATAATACAACAACTTGTATACTTTGCAAAATTTATAAATACTACCCACAACTATAACATTATCTCAAATTCACACCATAATATTTAAAAAAATATTTTGAAAAAATTAAATCTTTATTCATAAAATTTGGGGTTTCACAATCTCCCCTCCTTATGAAATTTCGCCCTCGAAATTTACGTACGTACCTGGTATGCCGAACAGATGAGGACACTTCGTCAGATTCTAACTCTTGAGGTATAACCTTTGAGTGTTGAATACATTTCAGAATTTTAACAGGTACATCTTCATACGTTAAATTATCCGCTATCTCGTTCGGTTCTAAATCAATAATGTGGTTCGGGTCGTCCATATATTTACGTAACATCAATACGTTAAAAATGTTATGAACACGAGACATACTTGGCGGTAAAACGAGTCTATAAGCCACAGTTCCTACTCGATCGAGGATTTCAAATGGGTCAATTAAATCGAGGGTTGAGATTTCCTCTCTTCATCGATTCTTGCTTCTAGAATAACACCCTCTTGAACCTTCTTCTTCACATTCATCAGCTCTGAGTATGTAGCTTGATCGGCTTTAACTTTATCGATTAAAGTCGATTCTAATCGTATATTCGTTATCTTCACGTGGGTCCCTAGAGTCTTTAACTCTATCTTCATCATTTGTAAGTTATACGAAATGGGTCTTTGTGTTAACAACATCTCACTCGCATACGATCTTCTACTCAACGCGTCAGCTACCACGTTCGCACTTCCACGATGATATTGAATGGTACGATCGTAATCTTCAGCAGCTCGAGCCAACGTCTTTGGCGCATAATACGTTTGTTTTAGTTGAAGAAATATATAAGGGTTTAAGAAATGGGTTTTGTACTGGGGTTAATACAAAATTCGATTTCACGCTCTGGGGTAGGCTAAGAAGTCTTCAAAAATACGTCAAGAACTTTATTAATAATAGAAATATCATTCAAAATTGTGACCCTCATCCAAGACTTGGATAACACGTCACATTGATACCTATCAACTTGCCATCGTCATTAACGACGTCGCCTAGAAAAAGTCTGGCTTCTTTGCATTCCACACAAGAAAGTCAACAACGAAAGGACTGGGGCTCTTTACTTATGGCTTGATATGACAATGATTGACTTTAGTGGTTTGGTTGCTTGAATTCGCATAACAGGTTGGTTAGGAGTATGAAAGCTAACAACCTTACAAAAAAAAACATGATGAGTAGTTAACCAATTGATTCCTAAAATCACATCAAAGGCAAGTATTTTCAAAGAGATACGATCGACAGGTAACATAAAAGTGTTGATTTGAATCAAACAAGATTTATAAATAATGGAGGTAACGAAGGTTTCTCCCAACGAAATTTCAACAGATAAATCAAAGTCTAACTTCTCTGGAGTTAAGTTGAAACATTGAACACAACTAGGTGAAATAAAAGAGTGAGTAGAACCGGTATCTAACACGGTATAGACTTCAAAAGAGTTTATGACTAACATACCCGTGATAATTTTATTCAGATTCCTCGTCACGAAAAAAAACGCTCTCTCTTAAACTACTGGCTTTGGCTTGTCTGGGACATCCTTTGGCATCACTATCTCAGCTGAACTTGACTTCATCATACTACAAAATCGAGCTAGGTGACCTTCTCTTTCGCAATTAAAACACACTTTGGATTGCTGCGTACAGTTTGGACGGATGTGTCCCTCCTGTCCGCATTTAAAACATACGACCGATGGTCGTTCTTCTTCCTTTGAAACGGGTGATGGTGTCGACGTCTTCACGTTATTGTTGAACCTTCTCTTCTTGAAATGTCCATTCTTATTATTTTGGCCATGATTACCACCGAAGTGGTTACCATTTCTGGCATGTTGATTCCCTCAATGCTTATTGTCACCGCTTTGATGACTGTTATCACTAGTATTATCATTTTGTCGGCTGCTCTCTTTTGGTTGGGTTGACTCGTTATCGCGCTCCAATAACTGAGCCCTATTTACAATATCTGAATACAAACACAGTTTATGAGAAATAAGATATTGACGTATCTCCGGCTTCAAACCTCTTAAAAATATCTGCGTCATTCTCTCTTCATTATCAACCAAGTGGGACGCAAATCAAAAAAACTCGGCAAACTTGGCTTCGTACTGCGACACGGTCATGTTGTTTTGCTCCAACTTGATAAATTTCACCTCCTTCATGTGACGAATGCTTTCGAGAAAGTACTTGTCATTGAATAGCTCTTGGAACTTCTCCCAAGACATCTTGAGTGCGTCAGGCTGGATACGTTTTATAGATTTTCACCAGTAATCTGCCTCTTCACGCAACATAAAGGTGGAAAAGGGAACCTTTTGTTCCTCTGAGCATCCCAAGATATCAAATATCTTGGTGATCTGCTTTAACCACGTCTCCGCCTTAAGTGGTTCTGGCTTTCCCAAAAACTTCGGTGGTCCCAGATCCTTGAATTGCTTAGTGGTGACCAACCGTGGGTTGCCATTGTTTCCTCCTGCATTATGAACAGGAGCCGCCTTCGCCTGATGTTGCATAAATTCTAAAAAACTCCTAAACGTACCTTCATTCGTCAATTGATCAGTGTTGTTATTTGCAGGAGGATTATCGCCATCCTGTTGCACATTGTCCTGATTATTGATCTATGGAGACACAACGGTCTCCTGTGCTCCATTGCTTATCTCAACAATTACGGATGCCATTTTCAAATACTGCCACAAAACAAGGGTTAATTAACATGTCACATATTATCTCTATACTCTGACCGACCAACTAAATATCAAATAAACTTAGGTAGGTCATACTAGCAAAGGAATTCCCCGTCTCTCCCCTCCTAGTTCTTGTCTCACATCTCAGCCAGGGATCATATACCTAAGCTCTGATACCAACTGTGACGCCCCCAAAATTAGGTATACATCACCCATCTTGAGTCGCCAGATACATGGTACAGAATTCAAATACAACTTAATAATACAACTGTCGTATACAATACGACAAAACATAAACTGTGAGTGTGAATACAAATATTATCTTCTAGAGAGTATCCATACTCAAAAGAAGTCCTCATTACAATTATTATCACACTATTACATAGAATAGTAAGGACTACTAATGCTATCATCTGGTCCATCACTCTGTTTCTCGACTCGTCCCAACTATATTCTCATTTCTTGAAAAGAACAGTGAAAGAAAAGATGAGCTCAACTAGCCCAGTAAGAAATATTATGACTAAGATAATGCAGAATAAATTATCATTAGTCTTCAACAATGTTAAAACTGATAAAATACAATAGACATCAAGTTTAACTGCAGCGGAACCAGCAATCCATTAAAAGAGTCAAGTAGAGAATAAAATCTACTATCTTTTATGATTTAAAAGGTTTTTCATGACTTTTATCGCTGGGACTCAGCTTAATAAATAATCCACATCATCGAATCACCCATGCACTACGGCCAAGAATATTCTTTAGTATCACGACCACGAATTATCCATGCACTATGGCTAAAGATAATCATGTTTTCATCAACGGTCCTGATCATGCCATAAAATAATTCATCTTTGCACTATGGCCAAAGAGAATCCATAGCCATAATCATACCAAAAATTGTCCATCAATGCATTACGGGTCAATGAGGACTTTTTTCACATCATTTGTAATATTACGGTCATGATTACACCGAATAATCCCTGGTCATAATCATACCAAGTCCATCTATGCACTACAAGCCATAGATGACTTTCAACAAAATATAAACATGAGGATGATGACAATGATATAAGAATTCAATAAAACAAGTTCAAGAATTAATTTATCTAGGAACTGATAACGTTCAAATTGTCAACATGATACTGCTTTATAGAGTAAAATTCAAGAATGCTCAGAAGAATATTTCCATGAAAAGATACTGGATGAAGCGCAAATATCAAGGATATTCCACTAATTTCATGGAGTATAGAAGTCAAAGTTTTAACCAACTGAGTATAATAAAGAATGGAATAACAAAAGAAATCACTATGCATGTGATAGACCGCACAGGCAGGTTATTCCAACAGAATAATAAATAACGGAACCAGGTCCGGCGTAAAACGCACAGACAGGATATTCCAACAGAATAATTAAGACGGAACCAAGTCCGCCGTAAAATGCACAGACATGATATTCCAACAGAATAATAAAAATAGAACCAGGTCCGGCGTAAAACGCACAGACAGGATATTCCAACAGAATAATAAAGACGGAATAATAGAAGAATTTCACCATGTATGAGGTACTTCGCATAAACAGGTTATCCCAACATAATAATAAAGAATGAAATAATAGAAGGATTTCACCAAGTATAGGGAAGTCCGCGTATACATGTTATTCCAACAGAATAATAAAGAATAGAATAACAGAAGTTCTCTTCATGAATACAAAAGAAATAATATCCCTTACGGGTACAATAAATAATATCCCTTACCTTAAAAGGAAGAGTACTGGATATAGGAGTAGTGAAGTAGCAGAACACTTTTCTTCTCTCTCTATAATTTTCTCTCTCTAGAATTTCAGTAAATTCGTAAGAAATAATAAAAGAATGAGCTTCTATTTATAAAAAAATGGACTGCATAATAACTAACTCATGAACGGTCTAGATTGATTTACTTTAATCTGACGGTCCATATTTAAAGCAAAATTTTTTAAATAAAATATAATATATTCTATTTATAATATAATAAAACGAATAACTTTATAAAAGATTTTACTATGCAAACACTATGCAGGCACTATACAAACACTATGCATAATAAAATATAATATATTCTGTAAGACCCCAACTTTTATAAATAAAGATGAATTTTCTATAAATATCATTTTTGAATATTATGGAGTGAAATTGATATAATATTTTAGTTGTGGGTAATATTTATAAATTTTACAAAGTACGCAAGTTGCTATATAATATTCGATTGGTCGGGGAATATTCGTTTTAACAGAGAATATTCGTACGACGACACAATCATTGGTGGACTCCATAACGAAATTATTGTCGGATTGAGAAAACGACAAAAATACTGTATAAAAATAACAACAGAAGTTTTATCATTAATACTGTTGAACTACTCGGTAGTAAAAGTACAGTAATACGCATGGTTACATAGTAGCACACGGTATTGATTATTGATGCTTACGTGATGAGTCACTCAGTTTTATTTTATTGGTATTATTAATGTAATAAAACAGAAAAGCTCTTTATATAAAACAGAATACTTTTATAAAGTTATTCGTTTTATTAGGCTAATAGTAAAATCTTTTTATATAAAATAGAATACTTTTATAAAGTTATCTATTTTATTAGACAATAATTAAAATATATTATATTTTATTATGCATAGTATTTGCATAATGCTTGCATAGTATTTGCATAGTAAAATCTTTTATAAAGTTATTCGTTTTATTAGATTATAAATAGAGTATATTATATTTTATTTAAAAGATTTTGCTTTAAATATGGTCCGTCAGATTAAAGTAAATCAATCTGGACCGTTCATGAATTAGTTACTATGCAGTCTATTCTTCTATAAATAGAAGCTCATTCCTTCATTATTTCTTACGAATTCATTGAAACTCTAGAGAGAGAAGTTATAGAGAGAAAGAAGAAAAGTATTCTGCTACTGCACTAGTCATATATTCAGTATTCTTCTTCTTAAGGTAAGGGGTATTATTTCTTTTGTATTCATGAAGAGAACTTCTGTTATTCTATTATTTATTATTCTGTTGGAATAACCTGTATACGCGGGCTACCCTATACTTGGTGAAATTCTTCTGTTATTCCATTCTTTATTATTCTGTTAGAACATCCTGTCTGTGCGTTTACGCCGGACCTGGTTTCATTATTTATTATTCTGTCGGAATATCCCGTCTGTGCGTTTACGCCGGACCTGGTTCCATTATCTATTATTCTGTCAGAATATCTTGTCTGTGCGTTTACGCCGGACCTGGTTCCATTATTTATTATTATGTCAGAATATCCTGTCAGTGCGTTTACGCATGACCTGGTTCCGTTATTTATTATTCTGTTGAAATAACATGTCTGTGCGGTCCATCGCATGCCTGGTGATTTCTTTTGTTATTCCATTCTTTATTATACTCAGTTGGTTAAAGTTTTGGCTTTTATACTCCATGAAATTAATGGAATATCCTTGATATTTGTGCTTCATCCAGTATATTTTCATTGAAATATTCTTCTGAGCATTCTTGAATTTTACTGCACAAAGCAGTATCATGTTGACAATTTGGACGTTATTGGTTCTTGGATTAATTAATTCTTGAACTTGTTTTATTGAATTCTTATATCATTGTCATCATCCTCATGTTTATATTTTGTTAAAAGTCATCTATGGCATGTAGTGCATAGATGGACTTGGTATGATTATAACCAGAGATTATTCGGTGTAATCATGACCGTAATGTTACAAATGATGTGGTAAAAGTCCTCATTAGCCCGTAGTGCATTGATGGACAGTTGTTGGCATGATCATGACCATTGATGAATACACGAATATCCTTGGCTGTGATGCATGGATAATTTGTGGTTGTGATACTAATGAATATCCTTGGCCGTAGTGCAGGGATGATGTGGATTATTTATTAAGCTGAGTCTCAGCGATAAAAGTGATGAAAAACCTTTTAAATCATAAAAGATAGTAGATTTTATTCTCTACTTGACTCTTTTAATGGATTGTTTGTTCCGCTACAGTTAAACTTGATGCTTGTTATATTTTATCAGTTTAACTCTGTTGAAGGCTAACGATAATTTATTCTGCATTATCTCAGTCATAATATTTCTTACTGGGCTAGTTGAGCTCACCCTTTTGCTTTCATTGTTCTCTTCAGAAAATGAGAACGTAACAGGGACTAGTCGGGGAACGGAGTGACGATTCAGAGGATAGCATTAGTAGTCCTCACTATTCTATGAAATAGTGTGAAAATAAATGTAATGAGGACTTATTCTGAGAGTGGATATTGTCTAGAAAACCGTATTTGTATTAAAACTCACAGCTCTCTTGTTAAATATTAAAGATTGTATTTGTATTCTGTACCATGTATTGGCGACTCAGAATAGGTGATGTATACCTATTTTGGGGGTGTCACAGTTGGTATCAAAGCTTAGGGATATGATCCCTGGCTGAGATGTGAGATAAGAACTAGGAGGGGAGAGACGGAGAATTCCTTCGCTAGTATGACCTACCTAAGTTTACTTGTTATTTAATTGGTCGGTCAGAGTATAGAGATAATATGTGATATGTTAATTAACCCTTGTTTTGTGGCAATATTTAAAAATGACATCCGAGAATGTTGAGAATAGCAATGGAGCACAGGCGACCGTTGATTCACCACATATCAATAATCAGGATAATGTGCATCAGGAAGGCGATAATCCTCATGCAAACAACAACACTGACCAAATGATGAATGATGGAATGTTCAGAGGCTTTATATAATTCATGCAACAGCAGGCGAGAGCGGCTCCTGTCCAAAATGTAGGTGGAAATACTGAAAACTCACGGACGGTCACCGCTTAACAGTTCAAGGAGCTGGGACCATCAGAGTTTATTGGAGAACCAAAATCACTCAAGGCGAAAACGTGGATAAAGAAGATCACCAAGATATTTGATGTCTTGGGATGTGCTGAGGAGCAAAAGGTTCCCTTTGCCACCTTTATGTTGCGAGGAGAGACAGATTACTGGTGGGAATCGATAAAGCGTACTCAACTTGCTGCACTGAAGATGTCTTGGGAGAAGTTCCAAGAACTGTTCAACGACAAGTACTTTCTCGAAAGTATTCGTCACATGAAGAAGATAGAGTTCATTAAGTTAGAACAGAATAATATGACCGTGTCGCAGTACGAAGCTAAATTTGCCGAGCTGTCCCGGTTTGCGTCCCACTTGGTGGATAATGAAGAGAGAATGACGCGGATATTTTTAAGAGGTTTGAAGTCGGAAATACGTCAACATCTTATTTCTCATAAACTGTGTTTGTATTTAGATGTTGTAAATAGGGCTCAGTTAGTGGAGCGCGATAACGAGTTAACGCAACCTAAAGAGAGCAACAGGTAAAATGATAATACCAGTGAAAGCAGTAATCGAAGCGGTGACAACAAGCGTGGAGGGAATCAACAGGCCAGAAATGATAACCACTTCGGTGGTAATTATGGCCAAAATAATAAGAATGGACATTTCAAGAAGAGGAAATTCAATAATGATAGAAAGACATCAGCACCAGTACCCGTGGTTAAGGAAGGGGAACGACCACCGATCATATGCTTCAAATGTGGAGGGGAGGGACACATCAGTCCAAACTACGCGATGCCGTCCAAAGCATGTTATAATTGTGGAAGAGAAGGTCACCTAGCCCGATTCTGTCGTTCACCGAAGATAAGTTCAGCTAGGATGGAGGCACCAAAGGACGTCCCAGAAAAGTCAAAACCGGTAGTGCAAGAGAGAGCGTTTGTTGTGACCTCCCAGAAAGTAAGGAACCCGAATGAGGTCATCATGGATAAGCTTATCATAAACTCTAGTGAAGTCTATACCTTATTTGATACCAGTTCTACCAATTCTTTTATTTCTCCTATTTGCGCTCAACGATTAAATTTGACTTCGGAGAAATTAGATTTTGACTTATCTGTGGAAACTCCGTTAGGAGAAACCGTCATTACATCCACTATTTATAAGTCTTGTTTGGTTCAAATCGTTACCCTCACATTACCTGTCGATCTTATTTCATTGAAAATACTTGCATTTGATGTAATTCTAGGGATTGATTGGTTAACTACTCATCATGCAAAAATTGATTGTTTTCGTAAGGTTGTTAGCTTTCATATTCCTAATCAACCTATTATGTGAATTCAAACAACCAAACCATTAAAATCAATCACTGTCATCTCAAGCCATAAAGCTATTCGTTTATTGAAAAACGGATGTCAAGCTTTCTTAGCTCATGTCACGGATCTAAACAAAAATACTTCAGTTTTGAATGATATTTCTATTGTTAATGAATTTCCTGATGTATTCCCTGAAGAACTTCCTGGCCTACCCTCAGAGCGTGAAATTGAATTTTGTATCGACCTTGAACCCGGTACAAAACCCATTTCCAAAGCCCCATATTGAATGGCTCCTATTGAACTTCAGGAGTTGAAGACCCAACTGCAGGAATTGTTAGACATTGGCTTTATTCGTCCTAGTACTTCTCCTTGGGGTGCTCCTGTTCTATTCGTGTAGAAGAAAGATGGGAGTATGCGGCTTTGTATTGATTATCGGGAGTTGAATCATGTCACCATCAAAAATAGGTACCCATTACCACGTATTGATGACCTGTTTGACCAGTTGTAAGGAGCACAATTCTTTTCAAAAATCGATCTTCGTTCTGGATATCATCAGCTGAAGGTTAGAACTGAGGATATTCCAAAGACTGCCTTCAGAACTCGGTACGGGCATTATGAATTCTTAGTCATGTCTTTTGGATTGACTAATGCTCCTGCTGCCTTCATGAATTTGATGAACCGAGTATTCAAACAATATTTGGATCACTTTGTGGTCGTCTTTATTGATGACATCCTTATTTATTCCAAAAGCCGTGAAGATCATGAGCAACACTTGAGGCTGACACTCCAAAAACTTCGTGAATACAAGCTTTATACCAAGTTGAAGAAATGCGAGTTTTGGCTTGAGGAAGTAGCATTCCTTGGGCACGTAGTATCAAGTCATGGAATATCTGTTGACCCGATAAAGATTGAAGCAATTCAAAGCTGGGAGCAACCTAAATCAGTGACCGAAGTACGTAGCTTTCTCGGTTTAGCTGGTTATTATCGGAGATTCGTGGAAGGATTTTCTCAAATCGCTACTCCATTAACTCAGCTGACTCGGAAAGATACAAAGTTCTGTTGGAGCGAAGAATGTGAGAAGAGTTTTCAAGAACTCAAGAGGAGACTTATTTCAGCATCTGTTCTAACAATACCATCTGGCTCGGAGGGATTTGTCATCTACAGTGATGCTTCGGGCAAAGGGTTGGGATGTGTTCTTATGCAACATGGAAAAATCATAGTCTATGCCTCAAGATAACTCAAAGAATATGAGAGGAATTATCCTACTCATGATCTAGAGTTGGCAGCTATTATCTTCGCACTTAAAATCTGGAGGCATTACTTGTATGGGGAGAAAGTGGAGATCTTTACGGATCATAAAAGCCTCAAATATTTCTTCACTCAAAAGGAACTCAACATGCGACAACGACGTTGGCTGGAACTGTTGAAAGATTATGATCATACCATCCAATACCATCCTAGAAAAGCGAACGTGGTAGCTGATGCATTGAGTAGAAGATCATATGCAAGTACGAGTGCGATATTGTCAACGCAAATGCCCATTTTGTGTGACTTGCAAAGGATAGAGATAGAGTTAAAGACTCCAGGGACCCATGTGATGATGACGAATATATGAGTAGAACTGACTTTAATTGATAAAGTTAAGGCTACTCAAGCTACAGACCTGAAGCTGATGCGTATGAGGAAGAAAGTGCAAGAAGGTGCTATGCCGGAAGCAAGAATCGATGAAGAAGGAATACTTCGAGTCAACTCCAGACTTTGTGTTCCTAACGACCCTGATTTAAAGTATAAAATCATGATAGAGGCGCACAACACACCGTTTGCAATCCATCCTGGGAGTACCAAAATGTATCGTGATCTTCGTCATACATTTTGGTGGAGCAATATGAAGAGAGAGATGGCGCTGTTTATCTCAAGGTGTCTAACTTGTCAACGAGTCAAAGCGGAGCATCAAGTACCAAAAGGTCCATTGCAACCACTTGAAATTCCAGAATGGAAGTGGGAGCATATTACCATGGATTTCGTTACTGGTCTTCCCAAGGTTTCTCAAGGTATTGATGCAATTTGGGTCATTGTTGATAGATTAACCAAGTCTGCTCATTTCTTACCAATACGAGAAACTTATACACTTGAACGTCTTGCTCGTATGTACATAAATGAGATTGTAAGAATGCATGGTATGCCAGTATCCATAGTTTCTGATCGAGACACAATATTCACTTCACGATTTTGGATTAGTTTGCAAAAAGCTATGGACACGGATTTACGATTTAGTTCAGCATATCATCCCCAGACGGATGGACAATCAGAGAGGACTATTCAAACTCTTAAACATTTATTAAGACTCTGTGTCCTTGATTTCAAGGAAATTTGGGATAAGTTCTTACCATTGGTGGAGTTTTTCTACAACAACAGTTATCAAGCAAGTATTGGCATGGCTCCATTCGAGACGTTGTATTGAAGAAAGTGTCGTTCTTCAGTATGCTGGGATGAGGTGGGTGAAGCAATGTTGTTGGGACCGGAGTTGGTACGTATGACTACGGAAAAGATTTAAACGATCCGGCAACGTATAAAAACCTCACAAGATCGACAAAAGAGTTATGCTGATCTTCATCGAAAGGACGTGGAATTTGATATAGGAGATTATGTGTTGTTACGAGTTGCTCCGTGGAAAGGAGTTACGAGATTTAGAAAGAGAGGAAAGCTCAATCCTCGATTCATTGACCCATTTTTAATCTTGGATCGAGTAAGAACTGTGGCCTATAGACTCGCTTTACCGCTAAGTATGTCTCGTGTTCATAATGTTTTTCACATATCCATGTTACGTAAATATGTGGAAGACCCGAACCACATTATTGAGTTAGAACCGAACGAAATAGCGGAAGATTTAACGTATGAAGAGGTTCCTGTTCAAATCTTGGATAAGAAGGAACATATTCTACGCTCCAAGGTTATACCTCAAGTCAAAGTTTTGTGGAGAAACCACGATGTTGAGGAAATGACCTGGGAGTTAGAATCTGAAATGAAGTCAAGTATCCTTACCTCTTCGATATACCAGGTACGTACCCTAATTTCGAGGGCAAAATTTCATAAGAAGGGGAGGTTGTAAAACCCAAACTTTTATAAATAAAGATGAATTTTTTATAAATATCATTTTTGAATATTATGGAGTGAAATTGATATAATGTTATAGTTGTGGGTAATATTTATAAATTTTACAAAGTACGCAAGTTCTATATAATATTCGATTGGTCGGGGAATATTCGTTTTAACAGGGAATATTCGTACGATGACACAATCTATGGTGGACCCCACAACGGAATTATTGTCGGATTGAGAAAAAGACAAAAATATTGTATGAAAATAACGGCGGAAGTTTTATCATTAATACTGTTGAACTACTCGGTAGTAAAAGTACAGTAATACGCATGGTTGCATAGTAGCACACGGTATTGATTATTGATGTTTACGCGATGAGTCACTCAGTTTTATTTTATTGGTATTATTAATGTAATAAAACATAAAAGCTTTTTATATAAAACAGAATACTTTTATAAAGTTATTCGTTTTATTAGGCTAATAGTAAAATCTTTTTATATAAAACAGAATACTTTTATAAAGTTATCTGTTTTATTAGACTTCATCGGTACTAAATCAGATATTTAGAACATATGGTAGATAATAAAAACTTTCAACCATAATTGCAGCGGAATTAACAATCTATTAGAAGACTCAAGTAGAACATAATGTCTACTATCTCTTCCAAATTAAAAGTACATCGTTAATATTGCATTCCTGTAATACTCATCAATAGTTCTTTGTTGTACCCAAAGACAAAGAACACTTTCATCACCTGTCTTCACCTGAACCACAAAAGATTATAGTTAAATTCACAATTCATATTTATAATCAGGTAAATCAAACGTCCATCTTTGCACTACGAGTCAAAGACATATAACTGTAAAACTAATAATCAACAGTCCATCTTTGCACGTAAGCCAAAAATATACACCAGTAAAACTAATAATCAACAGTAATAATCAACAGTCCATCTTTGCACGTAAGTCAAAGATATACAACTGTAAAACCATTAATCAACAGTCCATCAAAGATATCCAACTGTAAAACTAATAATCAATAATCTATCTTTGCACGTAAGTCAAAGAGGATTTTTACCACATCATTTATTTGTAAAATAAATAATTCACATCACCGAATTATCCATGCACTACGGGCCAAGGATATTCGTTAGTATCACATCCACGAATTATTCATGCACTACGGGCCAAGGATATTCGTTATTATCACATCCACTAATTATCCATACACTACGGGCCAAGTGTAAGACCCCAACTTATTAATGAATAAAATCAAATTTTCTCTAAATATTATTGTGAATAATAAGGGGTTAATTTGATATAATACTTTGGTTATGGGTGAAATATGCAAATTTTACAAAATAAGTAAGTGGTTATAAAATATTCATTTTGTCGGGGAATATTCGTTTGGTCGTGGAATATTCTTGCTGTCGGGGAATATTCGTACGACGGCGCAGCCTTGTGTGGGTCCCATAACGGAAAGTGATTGGATGAAGAAAACGACAAGTATAAGTTGTTTATAAATAACGGCGTAGTTGTTACCGTTAATACTGTTGGAATACCCGGTGGTTAAATTACAGTAGCACACGGTATTGCACTAATTATTGATTCTTACGAAGGAAGGCACTACTCAATAATTGTTACAGTAGTTATTGTTCAATATTTTATTTTATTGATTTAATAATTGCTGCGTTGATATTTTATATTATTGTTGTTTCAATAATTGCTGCTGCACAGTATTTTCTATTATCAGATCAATAATTCATATTATTTGAATAATATTATTAGATAACATTATTGGCAATGTCTAGAAAGTTCTGTCTAAGGAGAGGTTTGGTCATCTAATTGCGCGCCAGTAAGGAGAAATCCTTATTGGAAAGCCCCCTCTTTCCTGGGAACGGCCTGGTTGTCATAAATGTGATTCTGTAATATTATTTGTGAATAATTAATTATTGATTCATATGATAAGAAAATATTTATTTTATGTGAATATAAATGAGGGATATATTTTTGTGGTTAAAAATGAAGGAGTTAATGTTGAGGTTTTTATCCGTATTTTTGTCGGAATGGAGGTATTAAAAATCAGGGTTTTTGAGATATTTTGTGGGGGTTATAATTTTTAATCCGGCCGTTGGATCGTGATAATTTTTGGATATGTTATACATATATAAGTTGAATATAGGCCCACCAATTTTGAACCGTTAAAAATGAACGTATGATTTATTATGAATTTTACGAGATGACTGGTTCAGAAATTGTTGAATTTTCGGAGTTTATCATTTTAATGGAAAATTCTAGAATTGATGGGCCCCACTTGTGGTTGGTGAAGAAATGTGCTGAATTATATTTCAAATGTGGTGGGTGGGAATAGTAGCAGGTAAAGCCATCAGGTTGCAGCTCAAGCCTACTAAAATTTTCCTATAAATAGAGGGCTAAGTTAGAATTGAAAATCACACCAGAAACAAGTTTTCTCTCTTTCTCTCTCTAGATTATTGAGTGTATTTTGTGAGTATTTAGATACTTTGAGAGTTTCTATTCATCAGAGCAAGTTTCTTTCAGCCTTATACCGGTATTCTGACCAGAAGTACTGATATCTTGAGGTAAGGGATATTATTTTCTTCTTAAATGATATTATTTTCTTCAATATCATTATGCTGAAATATTAACATGAGTTTTTATCAAATTTGAAACTTTTTGTGTCGGGATTACTATTCACGTGTACGTTACTATTCACGTATACGGCACTATTCACGAATACGGCACTATTCACCAGAAAATAAAATTTTCTCTTTTTGTCCAAGATGTCTATTATGGTTACTATCTTTGATTGTATCCATGTTTTGATCTTTATTTTTGAATTCTGCTTCACAATTGATTATTATGAAGTATTATTGATCTTGGATAAACTGTTATACGAATCCTTAATATTTGTCCTTCTGTCTCACTGGATTCGTTCTCTTTAAGATATTTTTCATCATCCTCAGTCCTAAATGATGATATTACTGAATATCTTTGGCCTGTAGTGCAAAGATGTATGATTACTTGATGAATATCTTTGGCCTGTAGTGCAAAGATGAACAGGTGTTGAGATGAACATGACTGACAGGTGATACAAATGAATATCTTTGGCCTGTAGTGCAAAGATAAATATTTAGTTAAAGATGATTATTAATTGATGTTACAGGGATAAAATATTGATGATGGACTTTTAAATCTTAGAAGATAGTAGAATTCATCCTCTACTTGACTCTTCTAATGGTTTGTTGTTTCCGCTGCAGTTGTTGATCTAAAACTTGTTGTCGATTATATTCTATCAGATTTTTCCCTGTTGAAGACTAACGATAATTTATTGTATATTATCTTAGTCATAATATTCTTTACTGGGCTAGTTGAGCTCACCCTTTTCCTTTTTGTTCCATTTTTCTTCTCAGGAGGTGAGAACATAGCAGGATCTAGTCGGGGTATGGAGTGATAGTTCTAGAAAGATATTTTAGCAGTCCTCACTATTTCTGTAAAATAGTGTTTGAATAATTATAATGAGGATTTATTTGAGTGTGGATATTGTCCAGAAGACAATATTTGTATTTAAACTCACAGTATGTGTTGTCGTATTTTGCACGACAATTGTATTATTGAAGTTGTAGTTTGCTTTCTGTACCATGTATTTGGCGACTCAGAATGGGTGTTGTATACCTATTTTAGGGGCGTCACACTAAGGATATTCATTATTATCACTAGTGGTCATAATCATACCAAACAACTGTCCATCAATGCACTACGGGCTAATGATGACTTTTACTACATCATTTATAACATTACATGTCATGATTATACCGATACATAATTCCTAATCATAATCATACCAATTAACAGTCCATCTACGCACTACGGATCAAAGATGACTTTCATCACAATATAAACATGAGGATGATGACAATGATATAAGCATCAATCGAAATCAAGGATAAATATTAAAGATTTATAATTCAATTTATCCTGAGTTTAAGAATGTCTAAATTGTCAACATGATAACTGCTTTATGGAGTAAAATTCAAGAATAATATTCATGTATCAAAAATAATTTGGACAGAAAAGAAATCAATTTTTGTCGTGAATAGTATTCCATGAATAGTACTTCGTGAATAGTACCTCGTGAATAGTGTTGTACATATGAATAGTGTCGTACGTGTGAATAGTGCCGTACGTATGAATAGTACTCCGGCATGAAAATATTAAAATTTAATAAGAATGTTCAGAAAAATATTTCAGTGGAACGAAACGATACTAGATGAATCACAAATTTCAAGGATATTCTACTAATTTCAAGGAGTATAGAAGCAATACTTATCAAAATAAGTATAGAATTAAAAATATGAAAAGAAATAATATTACTTACATACTACAGAGTATGGAAGAAAATAATATTTCTTACGAATATTGAATAAAAATAATATCCCATACAACTGATGAACGACAATAATATTTCTTACGAATATTGAACGAATATAATATTGCTTAAGAATATTAAGCGAAAATAATATTCCTTACGAATATTGAATGAAAATAAATATCCTTACGAATACGAAAAATAATATCGTAAGAAAATATGAAATAAATAATACTCCTTACCTCAAAAGGAAAGTAATTTTGACTGGTATAGCGGAGATATTCTAGAAGAAAAACTTGGACTATTTGCTACACTCAAAATTTTTTTAACTCAAAAAAAATACGCTCAATATTATAGAAGAAAAATTCTCTTATTCTTGTGTGATTTTCATTTCTACACTGAGCATCCTATTTATAGAAGAATGTAAAGATATTATTTAAGAAAAATAATCACGGACTGCACAGTAAGATTCGAACGAATTCACAGGCGCACCTGCTGAATTTTTTTTGATTTTACTATGCAGCACTATTCTGCACTATGCAGTACTATGCATATAATAAAATATAATATATTTTATTTTATATAAAAAACAAAACTTATTATATATATATATATATATATATATATATATATATAAGTAATAAAATAAAATTGAGATAACTTTCTACCGACGATTTTAAAAAATGAGTAAGTAGGGGTCCATGTAATAAGCCAAATTTACAATAAATAATTCATAAAAAATCACTCTATTTATCTCAATTCACTTCGCTTCACTAAACACATTTTTAATAACATTTATTCATCATTAATATTATAACTCACAATATTAACAACCAGATTATTCCTAGGAAATATGTGGCTTTTCTATAAGGACTTTTTCTTATTGGCGCGCAATTAGGTTGTAAGACCCCAACTTATTAATGAATAAAATCAAATTTTCTCTAAATATTATTGTGAATAATAAGGGGCTAATTTGATATAATACTTTGGTTATGGGTGAAATGTGCAAATTTTGTAAAATAAGCAAGTGGTTATAAAATATTCATTTTGTCGGGGAATATTCGTTTGGTCGTGGAATATTCTTGCTGTCGGGGAATATTCGTACGACGGCGCAGCCTTGTGTGGGTCCCATAACGGAAAGTGATTGGATGAAGAAAACGACAAGTATAAGTTGTTTATAAATAACGGCGTAATTGTTACCGTTAATACTGTTGGAATACCCGGTGGTTAAATTACAGTAGCACACGGTATTGCACTAATTATTGATTCTTACGAAGGAAGGCACTACTCAATAATTGTTACAGTAGTTATTGTTCAATATTTTATTTTATTGATTTAATAATTGCTGCGTTGATATTTTATATTATTGTTGTTTCAATAATTGCTGCTGCACAGTATTTTCTATTATCAGATCAATAATTCATATTATTTGAATAATATTATTAGATAACATTATTGGCAATGTCTAGAAAGTTCTGTCTAAGGAGAGGTTTGGTCATCTAATTGCGCGCCAGTAAGGAGAAATCCTTATTGGAAAGCCCCCTCTTTCCTGGGAACGGCCTGGTTGTCATAAATGTGATTCTGTAATATTATTTGTGAATAATTAATTATTGATTCATATGATAAGAAAATATTTATTTTATGTGGATATAAATGAGGGATATATTTTTGTGGTTAAAAATGAAGGAGTTAATGTTGAGGTGTTTTATCAGTATTTTTATCGAAATGGAGGTATTAAAAATCAAATCAGGGTTTTTGAGAAATATTGCGGGTGTTATAATTTTTAATCCGACCGTTGGATCGTGGTAATTTTTGGATATGTTATACATATATAAGTTGAGTATATGTCCACAAATTTTGAACCGTTAAAAATGAACGTATGATTTATTATGAATTTTACGAGATGACTGGTTCAGAAATTATTGAATTTTCAGAGTTTATCATTTTAATGGAAAATTCTAGAATTGGTGGGCCCCACTTGTGGTTGGTGAAGAAATGTGCTGAATTATATTTCAAATGTGGTGGGTGGGAATAGTAGCAGGTAAAGCCATCAAGTTGCAGGTCAAACCTACTAAAATTTTCCTATAAATAGAGGGCTAAGTTAGAATTGAAAATCACACCAGAAACAAGTTTTCTCTCTTTCTCTCTCTAGATTATTGAGTGTATTTTGTGAGTATTTAGATACTTTGAGAGTTTCTATTCATCAGAGCAAGTTTCTTTCAGCCTTATACCGGTATTCCGACCAGAAGTACTGATATCTTGAGGTAAGGGATATTATTTTCTTCTTAATGATATTATTTTCTTCAATATCATTATGCTGAAATATTGATATGAGTTTTTATCAAATTTAGAACTTTTTGTGTCGGGGTTACTATTCACGTATACGGCACTATTCACGTATACGGTACTATTCACGAATACGGCACTATTCACCGAAAAATAAAATTTTTCCTTTTTGTCCAAGATGTCTATTATGGTTACTATCTTTGATTGTATCCATGTTTTGATCTTTATTTTTAAATTCTGCTTCACAATTGATTATTATGAAGTATTATTGATCTTGGATAAACTGTTATACGAATCCCTACTATTTGTCCTTTGTCTCATTGGATTCGTTCTCTTTAAGATATTTTTCATCATCCTCAGTCCTAAATGATGATATTAATGAATATCTTTGGCCTGTAGTGCAAAGATGTATGATTACTTGATGAATATCTTTGGCCTGTAGTGCAAAGATGAACAGGTGTTGAGATGAACATGACTGACATGTGATACAAATGAATATCTTTGGCCTGTAGTGCAAAGATGAATATTTGGATAAAGATGATTATTAATTGATGTTACAGGGATAAAATATTGATGATGGACTTTTAAATCTTAGAAGATAGTAGAATTCTTTCTCTACTTGACTCTTCTAATGGTTTGCTGTTTCCGCTGCAGTTGTTGATCTAAAACTTGTTGTCGATTATATTCTATCAGATTTTTCCCTGTTGAAGACTAACGATAATTTGTTGGTATATTATCTTAGTCATAATATTCTTTACTGGGCTAGTTGAGCTCACCCTTTTTCTTTTTGTTCCATTTTTCTTCTCAGGAGGTGAGAACATAGCAGGATCTAGTCGGGGTATGGAGTGATGGTTCTAAAAAGATGTTTTAGCAGTTCTCACTATTTTTGTAAAATAGTGTTTGAATAATTGTAATGAGGATTTATTTGAGTGTGGATATTGTCTAGAAGACAATATTTGTATTTAAACTCACAGTATGTGTTGTCGTATTTTGCACGACATTTGTATTATTGAAGTTGTAGTTTGCTTTCTGTACCATGTATTTGGCGACTCAGAATGGGTGTTGTATACCTATTTTGGGGGCGTCACAGTTGGTATCAGAGCTTAGGGATATGATCCCTGGATGAGATGTGAGACAAGAACTAGGAGGGGAGAGACGGGAAATTCCTTCACTAGTATGACTTGACTAAGTTTATTTGGTGTTTATTTGGTCGGTCAGAGTATAGGGATAATATATGACATGACTATTAACCCTTGTTTTATGGCAGTATTTAAGAATGGCAGCTGAGAACGTTAATAATGGAGTAAATCAGACCGTGGAGACACCTTTGATCACCACCCAGGGGAACGTGCAACAGGAAGGCAATATTCCTCCTGTAAACAACGTTACCGAGCAAACGATGAATGATGAAATGTTTAGGAGCTTTTTGCAGTTCATGCAAAGTCAGACGAGGGAGACTCGTGTGCAGAATACGGGTGGAAATGATAACAACGCGCGGTTTGTCACAGCTAAGCAGTTCAAAGAATTGGGACCACCAGAATTTAAGGGAAAGCCGGATCCGATCATGGCGGAAACGTGGGTCAAACAAATTACCAAGATATTCGATGTCTTGGGATACACGAAGGAACAAAAGGTTCCATTCGCCACCTTTATGTTCCGCGGTGAGGCAGACTACTGGTGGGAGTCTGTGAAGCGTACCCAGCCTGACGCACTCAACATGTCCTGGGAAACATTTCAAAAACTGTTCAATGACAAGTACTTTCCTGAAAGTATTCGTCATATGAAGGAGGTAGAGTTTATCAGACTGGAACAAAACAACATGACGGTGTCCCAGTACGAGGCGAAGTTTGTAGAGTTATCCAGGTTTGCACCTCATTTGGTCGAAAATGAGGAACGAATGACAAGGATGTTTCTGAGAGGTCTAAAACCCGAGATTCGACAATATCTTATCTCTCATAAATTTTCTTTATATTCAGATGTTGTAAATAGGGCTCAATTATTAGAGCGAGATAATGAGTATGTGCAACCGAGGGACCACAACCAGGGTCATACCGGTGGCGGCAGTCATCGAAGCAATGAAAACCAGCAGGGAGGAAAATATTCAGACAAAAGCGGTAACCACTCTGGTGGTAATCGTGGTCGTGATAATAGAAGGAGCGAGTCGGGAGGAGATTTCAAGAAGAGAAGGTACAACAATGATAATGTGAAGACGTCAGCACAAACATCAACTGTTTCTAGGGGAGGAGAACGACCACCGGTCGTATGTTACAAATGTGGGAAAGAGGGACATATCAGCCCAAACTGCCCACAACAATCCAAGGTATGTTATAACTGTGAAAAGGAGGGTCATATAGCTCGAGAGTGTTCTGTAGCAAAACCAAGTTCAGCGGGGATGGTGACTCCAAAAGCTGTCCCGGATAAGTCGAAATCAGCGGTTCCTGGAAGGGCGTTTGTCGTTACTGACCAAAACGTGAGAAACCCGAACGAGGTAATCACGGGTAAGCTAATCTTGAATTCTTGCGAAGTTTATACTTTACTAGATACCGGTTCTACCCATTCTTTTATCTCTCCTGCTTGTGCTCAACGTTTAAACTTGACTCCGGAGAAATTGGACTTTAACTTATCTGTTGAAACTCCGTTGGGTGAAACCTTCGTTACATCTACAGTTTATAAATCTTGCATGATCCAAGTTGGCACTATCACATTACCTGTTGACCTTATCTCTTTAAAGATACTTGCTTTTGATGTGATTTTAAGAATTGATTGGTTAACTACTCATCATGCCAAAATTGATTACTTTCGTAAGGTTGTTAGTTTTCATATTCCTAAGCAACCTGTTATTCAAATTCAAGCAACCAAACCATTGAAGTCAAACTCTTTCATATCAAGCCGTAAAGTCATTCGTTTATTGAAAAACGGATGTCAAGCTTTCTTAGCTATGTCATGGACTTGAACAAAAATACGTCAAATTTGAGTGATATTTCTGTTGTTTGTTTCCTGACGTATTTCCTGAAGAATTTCTTGGCCTACGCGTGATATTGAATTTTGTATCATCTTTGAATCTGGTACAAAACTCACTTCTAAAATCTCATATCGAATGGCTCTTATTGAACTTCAGGAGTTAAAAACCTAACTGTAGAAGTTTGTACCCGAGCCTTTATCTGGTGACTTCCTTTGCGGAATGTACTGAAGCCAAACTCTCCGTAGGGGACGCCATATTCGTGCGGTAGTAAACTGATAGGTGTCATTGTGACGTGCTATCCAAGGTTGGGATATGAGTCACAGTTGAGAGCAATCTAAGTCGGTAATCGAAATACGTAGCTTTCTGGGCTTAGCTGGTTACTATCGAAGATTCGTGGAAGGATTTTCTCGAATCGCTACTCCGTTAACTCAGCTGACTCGGAAAGATAGAAAATTCGTATGGAGTGAGGAATGCGAGAAGAGTTTTCAAGAACTCAAGAGGAGACTCATTTCGGCACCTGTTCTGACAATACCATCTGGTTCGGATGGATTTGTTATCTACAGCGATGCTTCAGCAAAGGGTTAGGATGTGTTCTCATGCAACATGGGAAAGTCATAGCCTATGCCTCACGACAACTCAAAGAATATGAGAGGAATTATCCTACTCATGATTTGGAGTTGGCAGCAGTCGTTTTTGCGTTGAAGATCTGGAGACACTACCTGTATGGGGAGAAAGTGGAGATCTATACAGATCATAAAAGCCTCAAATATTTCTTCACCCAAAAGGAACTCAACATGCGGCAGCGACGTTGGCTCGAGCTGTTGAAAGATTACGATCATATCATCCAATATCATCCTGGAAAAGCAAACGTAGTAGCTGACGCATTGAGTAGAAGATCATATGCGGGTACGAGTGCAATATTGTTAACACAAAGGCCCATTTTGTATGACTTACAAAGGATGGAGATAGAGATGAAGGCTCCAAGTACCCACATGATGATATCAAATATACGAGTAGAACCGACTTTAATCGATAAAGTTAAAGCTGCTCAAGCTACGGACATGGAGCTGATGCGTATGAAGAAGAAAGTGCAAGAAGGTGCTATTCCAGAAGCAAGAATCGATGAAGAAGGAATACTTCGAGTCAACTCCAGACTTTGTGTTCCTAACGATTTTGACTTGAAGCATAGAATAATGATGGAGGCACACAACACACCGTTTGCAATCCATCCTGGGAGTACCAAAATGTATCACGATCTTCGACATACATTTTGGTGGAGCAATATGAAAAGAGAGATCGCGGAGTTTATCTCGAGGTGTTTAACTTGTCAACGTGTAAAGGCGGAGCATCAAGTGCCAAAGGGTCCATTGCAACCACTTGAGATCCCGAAATGGAAGTGGGAACACATTACTATGGATTTTGTTACGGGTCTTCCCAAGGTTTCTCAAGGCATAGATGCGATTTGGGTTATTGTTGATAGATTAACCAAATTCGCTCATTTCTTGCCGATACGTGAGACTTATTCCCTTGAACGTCTTGCTAGTATGTACGTGAACGAGATTGTGAGATTGCATGGCATGCCAGTATCCATAGTTTCGGATCGTGACCCAAGATTCACTTCACGATTTTGGGTTAGCTTGCAGAAAGCTATGGGCACGGATTTACGATTCAGTTCGGCATACCATCCTCAAACGGACGGACAATCAGAGAGGACTATTCAAACTCTTGAAGATCTATTAAGACTTTGTGTCCTAGATCTCAAAGGGAGTTGGGATAAGTACCTACCATTGGTGGAATTCTCCTACAACAACAGTTATCAGGCGAGCATAGGTGTGGCTCCATTCGAGGCGTTGTATGGAAGAAAATGTCGTTCTCCAGTATGCTGGGACGAGGTGGGTGAAGCAACATTGTTGGGACCAGAGTTGGTACGCATTACTACAGAGAAGATCCAAACGATTCGACAACGTATACAAACGGCACAGGATCGACAAAAGAGTTATGCGGATCTTCATCGGAAGGACGTGGAATTTAATATTGGGGATCATGTATTATTACGTGTTGCACCATGGAAGGGAGTTACAAGATTTGGGAAGAGAGGAAAGCTCAATCCAAGATTTGTTGGTCCATTTGAGATTCTTGAGCGAATAGGAAATGTGGCATATAGACTCGCATTACCTCCAAGCATGTCTCGTGTTCATAATATTTTTCACATATCTATGCTTCGTAAATATGTTAAAGACCCGAACCACATTATTGAGTTAGAACCAGACGAGATAGCTGAAGATTTAACGTACGAGGAGGTACCTGTTAAGATCTTGGATAGGAAAGAGCATGTCCTACGCACGAAGGTTATACCACAAGTTAAGGTTTTGTGGAGAAACCATGCTATTGAAGAAATGACCTGGGAGTTGGAATCAGAAATGAAAGCGAGGTATCCTCACCTTTTTGAAACATCAGGTACGTACGTCAATTTCGAGGACGAAATTTCATAAGGAGGGGAGGTTGTAAGACCCCAACTTATTAATGAATAAAATCAAATTTTCTCTAAATATTATTGTGAATAATAAGGGGTTAATTTGATATAATACTTTGGTTATGGGTGAAATGTGCAAATTTTGCAAAATAAGCAAGTGGTTATAAAATATTCATTTTGTCGGGGAATATTCGTTTGGTCGTGGAATATTCTTGCTGTCGGGGAATATTCGTACGACGGCGCAGCCTTGTGTGGGCCCCATAACGGAAAGCGATTGGATGAAGAAAACGACAAGTATAAGTTGTTTATAAATAACGGCGTAGTTGTTACCGTTAATACTGTTGAAATACCCGGTGGTTAAAATACAGTAGCACACGGTATTGCACCAATTATTGATTCTTACGTAAGAAGGCACTACTCAATAATTGTTACAGTAGTTATTGTTCAATATTTTATTTTATTGATTCAATAATTGTTGCATTGATATTTTATATTATTGTTGTTTCAATAATTGTTGCTGCACAGTATTTTCCATTATCAGATCAATAATTCATATTATTTGAATAATATTATTAGATAACATTATTGGCAATGTCTAGAAAGTTCTGTCTAAGGAGAGGTTTGGTCATCTAATTGCGCGCCAGTAAGGAGAAATCCTTATTGGAAAGCCCCCTCTTTCCTGGGAACGGCCTGGTTGTCATAAATGTGATTCTGTAATATTATTTGTGAATAATTAATTATTGATTCATATGATAAGAAAATATTTATTTTATGTGGATATAAATGAGGGATATATTTTTGTGGTTAAAAATGAAGGAGTTAATGTTGAGGTGTTTTATCAGTATTTTTATCGGAATGGAGGTATTAAAAATCAAATCAGGGTTTTTGAGAAATATTGCGGGTGTTATAATTTTTAATCCGACCGTTGGATCGTGGTAATTTTTGGATATGTTATACATATATAAGTTGAGTATATGTCCACAAATTTTGAACCGTTAAAAATGAACGTATGATTTATTATGAATTTTACGAGATGACTGGTTCAGAAATTGTTGAATTTTCGGAGTTTATCATTTTGATGGAAAATTCTAGAATTGGTGGGCCCCACTTGTGGTTGGTGAAGAAATGTGCTGAATTATATTTCAAATGTGGTGGGTGGGAATAGTAGCAGGTAAAGCCATCAGGTTGCAGGTCAAACCTACTAAAATTTTCCTATAAATAGAGGGCTAAGTTAGAATTGAAAATCACACCAGAAACAAGTTTTCTCTCTTTCTCTCTCTAGATTATTGAGTGTATTTTGTGAGTATTTAGATACTTTGAGAGTTTCTATTCATCAGAGCAAGTTTCTTTCAGCCTTATACCGGTATTCCGACCAGAAGTACTGATATCTTAAGGTAAGGGATATTATTTTCTTCTTAATGATATTATTTTCTTCAATATCATTATGCTGAAATATTGATATGAGTTTTTATCAAATTTAGAACTTTTTGTGTCGGGGTTACTATTCACGTATACGGCACTATTCACGTATACGGTACTATTCACGAATACGGCACTATTCACCGAAAAATAAAATTTTTCCTTTTTGTCCAAGATGTCTATTATGGTTACTATCTTTGATTGTATCCATGTTTTGATCTTTATTTTTGAATTCTGCTTCACAATTGATTATTATGAAGTATTATTGATCTTGGATAAACTGTTATACGAATCCCTACTATTTGTCCTTTTGTCTCATTGGATTCGTTCTCTTTAAGATATTTTTCATCATCCTCAGTCCTAAATGATGATATTAATGAATATCTTTGGCCTGTAGTGCAAAGATGTATGATTACTTGATGAATATCTTTGGCCTGTAGTGCAAAGATGAACAGGTGTTGAGATGAACATGACTGACAGGTGATACAAATGAATATCTTTGGTCTGTAGTGCAAAGATGAATATTTGGATAAAGATGATTATTAATTGATGTTACAGGGATAAAATATTGATGATGGACTTTTAAATCTTAGAAGATAGTAGAATTCTTTCTCTACTTGACTCTTCTAATGGTTTGCTGTTTCCGCTGCAGTTGTTGATCTAAAACTTGTTGTCGATTATATTCTATCAGATTTTTCTCTGTTGAAGACTAACGATAATTTGTTGGTATATTATCTTAGTCATAATATTCTTTACTGGGCTAGTTGAGCTCACCCTTTTTCTTTTTGTTCCATTTTTCTTCTCCGGAGGTGAGAACATAGCAGGATCTAGTCGGGGTATGGAGTGATGGTTCTAGAAAGATGTTTTAGCAGTCCTCACTATTTCTGTAAAATAGTGTTTGAAGAATTGTAATGAGGATTTATTTGAGTGTGGATATTGTCTAGAAGACAATATTTGTATTTAAACTCACAGTATGTGTTGTCGTATTTTGCACGACATTTGTATTATTGAAGTTGTAGTTTGCTTTCTGTACCATGTATTTGACGACTCAGAATGGGTGTTGTATACCTATTTTGGGGGCGTCACATAGGTGACCAAACTCCCTCGACAAAACTTTCCAGACATTATCAATAATACAAATAATAATATGAATAACTTTGTCGTCTCAATTATTGATTTAATAATATAAAATATTTTACAGATGATATTTTGACAATAATTGAATCAATAATGTGAGATACTATGCAGCAACTACTGTTGCAATAATTGAGTAAAACTAAGTGACTTCTCTCGTAAGCTTCAATAATCAAAGATACTGTACAATACCGTGTGTTGCTATGCAACCACGCGTGTTACTATACTTTTATCGCCAGGTATTTCAACAGTTAACGATAAAAATTTTGCTGTTATTTTTGTCGTTTTCTAACTCCGACAGTAATTCCGTTGTGGGGTCCACCAATGATTGTGCCGTCGTACAGATATTCCCCGACAAAAAGAATATTCCCCGACCAAACAAATATTTTATGACAACTTGCTTACTTTGTAAAATTTTCACATATCACCCTTAACTTTAACCTTTTATCAATTTAACCATTTACTAAATAAAATAATAATTATAAGAAAATTGAATACTTTCATTTCATAAAATTCGGAGTCTTACAATATGGCTTAAGACTACCGCCTAGCCTACTATTTTTCGTAACCTAATCAATACATGCTTCAAAAAAAGTTTTCATTACATTAATTTCATTTCTCCAACTAACTCTTAATTTTCTTTGATTTTGAGTTTCACCCGATTGTTCCATGCCTAACACAAATAAAAGGATGAATTTAGAGATTCTAATCCTAACAATAAACAAATCAATTATATACAAATATACTTTTTGGGTCAATTGTCTCAATTCTAACATCAATAAAATAATTCAAATAGTATCAACATTGGACAGATGATCTCAACCATGGCTAATATTACAAATTCTTAACACTGCTTTAAATAACTTCTACATGATCTCAAAGCCTAAAGGAAAGTAGATGTCATATGACTACCATATTTTGGTATTGTGATTAGAAACTACTAATAATGATAGCCTTGTTTCAAGCTTCATTTGTTTTAACAGACAATGATTTCATTTAGTGCACCTATTCCTAATGCTTGTATTTTGTATGATCAAAATAGAAATTCATTTAGAAAGGAACCAATAATAGGTAACTGAAAATGCAGAGTTTCTTTTCAAGGCACAACTTTCTTATCATATCAAAAAATCCAATTTACTACATTGGCCAAATTGGTGTCCTAAATATATTTTAAAACAAGTTCATAGATTTCAAAGTTTGTAGTCATTATAGCCTCACCCAAAAAGAAACAACAAGTAATTAGCAAAAAAAGAAGAAGAAGAAACAACAAACACCCTCGACTGCAGAACAAGTTCATAGATTTCAAAGTTTGTAGCCATTATATACAACCAATAAAATAACCAAAATGAACATGAATTTCAAACATTAATCACTTCTACCTCCAAAAAATCAACAATGCCTCTACTTTATACATTAATTAACCAAAAACCCACCATAATGAGCTAGACCCAATTCAAAAAAGTGATAAAAATTCAATATTTCATCGCCAAATTAACAAAAAAAAACTCTCCACAAACACCCATTTTACAAAAAATAAAATAAAAAATGGAATGCCAGTCCTTCAACCATAGACAGAGGAGAAAATAGTCATTGAATTAAAATCTATCCCTTCAGGCTTGTAATCGCACCAAATGCGAACTTTAGTTAAATTCATAACTCAATTGAACACTAGACACAAATTATCACAGGAATAATGAATGATTCGACTTCAGTTAAATTCACAACTCAATTTTCCTAATTAAACATAATAAAAATTGAAGAAACCTAACATAAGATCGTACAAATATATACCTTCAGATCGAAACATTCAAAAGTTGGTGAAGAAACAAAATTTAGAAAGGCAAAAGAACATAAATATACTTTTAGGTAAATAGCAGAGAAGAGATGGAGATGCGGATGGAGACACCGATGGAGATGCCGACGAGAGTGGCGCTAGAGATGGAAATGAGAGCAGCGAGACTATTTGGGTAAAACACGATTATTCAGCCCATTCAGCCAATTTTTTTAAAAGAATCGCTTAGCAGCCCAATTCAAATTTTAAAAGTTGTAAACAAACAGTTTGAATGGCTGAATCGAGTCTGAATGGTTGAATCGCTCAAATTCAGATCCATTCAGCCTTATTCAGACCGTATCAAACAGGCCCTTAATGCATCTAAATGGCTTGTAGTCTAAATCGGCCAGCCATTCTGTTGTGAATAGAAATGATCTTAATGACTAAATCGGTAAGTCCAATTAGACTGACCGAATAATTAAGCTGATATTTTTTGGCTGAATCATTCCTAAGCTAGCTTAGGAATACGCATGATGCCCATCATCTTCTCCATCAGCTCCCCTTACACATGTTGCCCACTCTTTCAGAATGAACATACCTGTATTATCAAACCTCCATTAGCTCCCCTTCAAACCCAAGCAAAACCCCACCCGTGATGACTCTAAACATTAGAAATCAGTAATCAAACACTACATCAAAGTCATAAATGACCCTGCAATACTAGAGGAATAGGAGTATTGCAAAGCAAAAAAATGGAAAGGGATGGATGAATAATAAGAAATTGAGAAGGAAACGGAGGAATAGGAGTACTACTTTTTTGATTTGGGTTCCTTTTTTATTTATTTATTTATTTATTTATTTATTTACAGTTGTTTCCTCTCTCTCAATAGTCAAGTCAAGTCACTTATCCATAAAAAAAGAGTGTAAAAGTGTTAAAATTCTTTGAATTATTCAACACTTTGTTTGATACTTTATTCTTATCTATTATAAAATAAATATTATATTTAATTTTTTAAAAATATTTAGACAATTATATACTTGTTCAACATAGTTTAAAAATATAAAATTTTAATAAAAAATTATTATTCAAATGTTTTAGACCTATCAATTATTAAACAACTTTTTCATTTAGTATTCAATATCCAGCTTCGTTCAGTTCCTTCATATTAACATTTAGAACATTTTCATTCAATTTTTATCAAACAACCCCTAAGATTCATAATTTATTAAAAATTCAAAACTCATCTCAAAATCATGGACGACGGCAACGAGTAGTACGAACCGAGTGCCGCATTTTTAAAACCTCATGTCATTACGTGTGACGACGACGACGCTACTGCTGTGACGCCCCCAAAAATAGGTATACATCACCCATCTTGGGTCGTCAGATACATAGTACAGAATACAAATACAACTTACTAATACAACTGTCGTGTACAATACAACAAAACATAAACTGTGAGTTTGAATACAAATATTATCTTCTAGAGAGTATTCATACTCAAAAGGAGTCCTCATTACATTTATTAAGACACTATTACATAGAATAGTGAGGACTACTAACTAATACTATCATTCGAACCATCACTCCGTTTCCCGACTTGCCCCAGCTACGTTCTCATTTCCTGAAGAGAACAGTGAAAGAAAGGGTGAGCTCAACTAGCCCAGTAAGAAATATTACGACTAAGATAATGCAGAATAAATTATCATTAGCCTTCAACAATGTTAAACTGATAAAATATAATAGACATCAAGTTTAACTGCAGCGGAACAAGCAATCCATTAAAAGAGTCAAGTAGAAAATTAACTCTACTATCTTTTATGATTTAAAAGATTTTCCAACACTGTGATCGCTGAGACTCAGCTTAATAAAATAATTCACATCATCGAATCACCCCTGCACTACGGCCAAGGATATTCGTATATTCATTAATGGTCATGATCATGCCAACAACTGTCCATCAACGCACTACGGGCCAATGAGGACTTTTACCACATCATTCGTAACATTACGGTCATGATTATACCGAATAATCCCTGGTCATAATCATACCAAGTCCATCTATGCACTACAGGCCACAGATGACTTTCAACAGAATATAAACATGAGGATGATGACAATGATATAAGAATTCAATAAAACAAGTTCAAGAATTAATTTATCCAAGAATTAACAACGTCCAAATTGTCAACATGATACTACTTTGTGGAGTAAAATTCAAGAATGATCAGGAGAATATTTTCATGAATAGATACTAGATGAAGCGCAAATGTCAAGGATATTCCACAAATTTCATGGAGTATAGAAGTCAAAACTTAACCAACTGAGTATAATAAAGAATGGAATAACAAAAGAAATCACCATGCATGCGATAGACCGCACAGACAGGTTATTCCAACAGAATAATAAATAATGGAACCAGGTCCGGCGTAAACGCACAGACAGGATATTCCGACAGAATAATATAAATAATGGAACCAGGTCCGACGTAAACGCACAGACAGGATATTCCGACAGAATAATAATAAAAACGGAACCAGGTCCGGTGTAAAACACACAGACAGGATGTTCCAACAGAATAATAATAAAAACGGAACCAGGTCCGGTGTAAAACACACAGACAGGATGTTCCAACAGAATAATAATAAAAACGGAACCAGGTCCGGTGTAAAACACACAGACAGGATGTTCCAACAGAATAATAATAAAAACGAAACCAGGTCCGGTGTAAAACACACAGACAGGATGTTCCAACAGAATAATAGAAGAATGTCACCAAGTATAGGGTAGACCACGTATACAGGTTATTCCAACAGAATAATAAGAAATGGAATAACAACAGTTCTCTTCATGAATAAGAAAGAATAACACCCCTTACCTTAAAAGAACTGGATATTAGAAAAGTGAAGTAGCAGAATACTTTTATTCTCTCTCTCTTATTCTCTCGATACTTTCTCTCTCTATAGCTTGAATGAATTCGTGAAAAATAATGAAGCCGTAGGCCTCTATTTATAGAAAAACTGAGGGTGGCTCTTGGTCTTAACGAAGGGTCAAATGACTCTTGGTCTTAACGAAGGGTCAAATGACTCTTGGTAATATTGAAGGAACAACTACTATTGACGAAAGTAATTACTATTTACCAAGGTAAATACTATTGACGACGGTAATTACTATTGACCAAGGTAAATACTATTGACGACGGTAATTACTATTGACGAAGAGATTCTTAGATGATGACATATGGGCCCCCCATAAAAAATAACCAAACTTACCACAACGTCTCAATTATTGATTTAATAATATAACATATTATACAGATGATACTATGACAATAATTTAAGAGATATGATGCAGCAATTACTGTAGCAATAATTGAGTATAGCTGAGTGACTTCTCACGTAAGCATCAATAATCAATACCGTGTGCTGCTATGCAACCACGCGTATTACTGTACTTTTACTACCGGGTAGTTCAACAGTTTTAACGGTTTTAACGGTAACACCTCAGCCGTTATTTTTATAGAAAGATAATATTGTCGTTTTCTAACTACGACTATACTTCTGTTGTGGGGTCCACCAATGATTGTGCCGTCGTACGAATATTCTCCGACAAAAGAATATTCTCCGACCAAACGAATATTTTAAAATAACTTGCTTACTTTGCAAAATTTATAAATATTACCCATAACTATAACATTATATCAAATTAACTCCATAATATTCAAAAATGATATTTATAGAAAATTCATCTTTATTTATAAAAGTTGGGGTCTTACAACCTCCCCTTCTTATGAAATTTCGCCCTCGAAATTAGGGTACATACCTGGTATGTCGAAGAGGTAAGGATACCTTGATTTCATTTCAGATTCTAACTCCCAGGTCATTTCCTCAACATCGTGGTTTCTCCACAAAACTTTGACTTGAGGTATAATCTTGGAGCGTAGAATATGTTCCTTCTTATCCAAGATTTGAACAGGAACTTCTTCATACGTCAAATCCTCCGCTATTTCGTCCGGTTCTAACTCAATAATGTGGTTCAGATCTTCCACATATTTGCGTAACATGGATATTTGAAAAACGTTATGAACACGAGACATACTTGGCGGTAAAGCGAGTCTATAAGCCACAGTTCCTGCTCGATCGAGGATTAAAAATGGGCCGATGAATCGAGGATTGAGCTTTCCTCTTTTTTCAAATCTCGTAACTCCTTTCCATGGAGCAACACGTAAGAACACATGATCTCCTACATCAAATTCCACGTCCTTTCGATGAAGATCAACATAACTCTTTTGTCGATCTTGTGAGGTTTTTATACGTTGTCGGATCGTTTGAATCTTTTCTGTAGTCATACGTACCAACTCCGGTCCCAACAACGTTGCTTCACCCACCTCATCCTAGCATACTAGAGAACGACATTTTCTTCCATACAATGCTTCGAATGGAGCCATGCCAATACTTGCTTGATAACTGTTGTTGTAGGAAAACTCCACCAATGGTAAGAACTTGTCCCAACTTCCCTTGAAGTCAAAGACACAGAGTCTTAATAAATCTTCTAGAGTTTGAATAGTCCTCTCTGATTGTCCGTCCGTCTGAGGATGATATGCCGAACTAAATCGTAAATCTGTGCCCATAGCTTTTTGTAAACTAACCCAAAATCGTGAAGTGAATCTTGGGTCTCGATCAGAAACTATGGATACTGACATACCATGCAGTCTTACAATCTCGTTTATGTATATACGAGCAAGACGTTCAAGTGTATAAGTTTCTCGTATCGGTAAGAAATGAGCAGACTTGGTCAATCTATCAACAATGACCCAAATCGCATCTATACCTTGAGAACCCTTAGGAAGACCGGTAATGAAATCCATGGTAATGTGCTCCCACTTCCATTCTGGAATTTCAAGTGGTTACAATGGACCTTTTGGTACTTGATGCTCCGCTTTGACTCGTTGACAAGTTAGACACCTTGAGATAAACAACGCTATCTCTCTCTTCATATTGCTCCACCAAAATGTATGACGAAGATCATGATACATTTTGGTACTTCCAGAATGGATTGCAAACGGTGTGTTGTGCGCCTCCATCATGATTTCATGCTTTAAATCAGGGTTGTTAGGAACACAAAGTCTGGAGTTGACTCGAAGTATTCCTTCTTCATCGATTCTTGCTTCCGGCATAGAACCTTCTTGCACTTTCTTCCTCATACGCATCAGCTCCAGGTCTGTAGCTTGAGCAGCTTTAACTTTATCGATTAAAGTTGGTTCTACTCGTATATTCGCCATCATCACATGGGTCCCTGGAGTCTTTAACTCTATCTCCATCCTTTGTAAGTCACACAAAAAGGGCCTTTGCGTTGTTAATATTTCACTTGTACCCGCATATGATCTTCTACTCAATGCGTCAGCTACCACGTTCGCTTTTCCAGGATGGTATTGAATGGTATGATCATAATCTTTCAACAGTTCAAGCCAACGTCGTTGTCGCATGTTGAGTTCCTTTTGAGTGAAGAAATATTTGAGGCTTTTATGATCCGTAAAGATCTCCACCTTCTCTCCATACAAGTAATGCCTCCAAATTTTAAGTGCAAAGACAACAGCTGCCAACTCTAGATCATGAGTAGGATAATTCCTCTCATATTCCTTGAGTTGTCTTGATGCATAGGCTATGACTTTTCCATGTTGCATGAGAACGCATCCCAACCCTTTGCTCGAAGCATCACTGTAGATGACAAATCCCTCCGAGCCAGATGGTATTGTTAGAACAGGTGCTAAAATGAGTCTCCTTTTGAGTTCTTGAAAACTCTGCTCACATTCTTCGCTCCAACCGAACTTTGTATCTTTTCGAGTCAGCTGAGTTAATGGAGTAGCGATTCGAGAAAATCCTTCCACGAATCTCCGATAATAACCAGCTAGACCGAGAAAGCTACGTACTTCGGTTACTGATTTAGGTTGCTCCCAGCTTTGAATAGCTTCAATTTTTACCGGGTCAACAGATATTCCACGACTTGATACTACGTGCCCAAGGAATGCTACCTCATCCAGCCAGAACTCGCATTTCTTTAACTTGGCATAAAGTTTGTATTCACGAAGTTTTTGGAGTACCAGCCTCAAGTGTTGCTCATGATCTTCACGGCTTTTGGAATAAACAAGGATGTCATCAATAAAGACGACCACAAAGTGATCCAAATATTCCTTAAATACCCTGTTCATCATATCCATGAAGGCAGCAGGAGCATTAGTCAATCCAAAAGACATAACTAAGAATTCATAATGCCCATACCGAGTTCTGAAAGCCGTCTTTGGAATATCCTCAGTTCTAACCTTCAGCTGATGATATCCAGAACGAAGATCGATCTTTGAAAAGAATTGTGCTCCTTGCAACTGGTCAAACAGGTCATTAATACGTGGCAATGGGTACCTATTTTTGATGGTGACATGATTCAACTCTCGATAATCAATACAAAGTCGCATACTCCCATCTTTCTTCTTCACGAACAGAACAGGAGCACCCCAAGGAGAAGTACTAGGACGAATAAAACCAATGTCTAACAATTCCTGCAGTTGGGTCTTTAACTCCTGAAGTTCAATAGGAGCCATTCGATATGGGGCTTTGGAAATGGGTTTTGTACCGGGTTCAAGGTCGATACAAAATTCAATTTTACGCTCTGGGGGTAGGCCAGGAAGTTCTTCGGAAAATACGTCAGGAAATTTATTAACAACAGAAATATCATTCAAAGTTGACGTATTTTTGTTTAGATCTGTGACATGAGCTAAGAAAGCTTGACATCCGTTTTTCAATAAACGAATAGCTTTATGGCTTGAGATGACAGCGATTGATTTTAATGGTTTGGTTGCTTGAATTCGCATAATAGGTCGATTAGGAATATGAAAGCTAACAACCTTACGAAAACAATCAATTTTTGTATGATGAGTAGTTAACCAATCAATCCCTAGAATCACGTCAAATGCAAGTATTTTTAACGAAATCAGATCGACAGGTAATGTGTGGGTACCAACTTGAACCAAACAAGACTTATAAACCGTGGATGTAATGAAGGTTTCTCCCAATGGAGATTCAACTGCTAAGTCAAAGTCTAATTTCTCCGGAATCAAATTTAATCGATGAGCGCAAGTAGGAGAAATAAAAGAATGGGTAGAACCGGTATCAAATAAAGTATAGACTTCGTTAGAGTTTATGATAAGCTTAACCGTGATGATCTCATTTGGGTTCCTTGCTCTCTGGGAGTTCACAACAAACGCTCTCCCTTGCACAACCGATTTTGACTTTTCTGGGACGGCCTTTGGTGCCTCCATCCTAGCTGAATTTGTCTTTGGTAAATGACAAAATCGGGCTAAATGACCTTCTCTTCCACAATTATAACATGCTTTGGACGGCATCGCGCAGTTTGGACTGATGTGCCCCTCCCCTCCACATTTGAAACATATGATAGGTGGTCGTTCTCCTTCCTTAACGACAGGTGCTGGTGCTGACGTCTTTCCATCATTGTTGAATCTCCTCTTCTTGAAATGCACATTCTTATTGTTTTGGCCCTGATTACCACCGAAGTGGTTACCATTTCTGGCCTGTTGATTCCCTCCACGCTTGTTGTCACCGCTTCGATGACTGCTCTCACTGGTATTATCATTTTGCCGGCTGTTCTCTTTTGGTTGCGCTGTCTCGTTATCGCGCTCCACCAACTGAGCCCTATTTACAACATCTGAATACAAACACAGTTTATGAGAAACAAGATGTTGACGTATCTCCGGCTTTAAACCTCTTAAAAACATCCGCGTCATTCTTTCTTCATTATCCACCAGGTGGGACGCAAACCGGGATAACTCCGCAAATTTTGCCTCGTACTGCGACACGGTCATATTATTCTGCTCCAATTTGATGAACTCCACCTCCTTCATGTGACGAATACTCTCGGGAAAGTATTTGTCATTAAACAGCTCTTGGAACTTCTCCCAGGATATCTTCAGTGCGGCAGGTTGAGTACGCTTTATCGATTCCCACCAGTAATCTGCCTCTCCTCGCAACATAAAGGCGGCAAAGGGAACCTTTTGCTCCTCGGAGCAACCCAAGACATCAAATATCTTGGTGATCTGCTTTATCCATGTTTCAGCTACAAGTGGTTTGGGTTCTCCCTTAAACTCCGGTGGTCCCAGCTCCTTAAACTGTTTAGCGGTGACCGCCTGAGAGTTTCCAGTATTTCCACCTACGTTGTGGACAGGAGCCGCTTTCACCTGTTGTTGCATGAATTGCATAAAACCTCTGAACATTCCATCATTCATCATCTGGTCAGTGTTGTTGTTTGCATGAGGATTGTCACCTTCCTGATGAACATTATCCTGATTATTGATATGTGGTGAATCAATAATCGCCTGTGCTCCATTGCTATTCTCAACATTCTCAGATGCCATTTTCAGATACTTTCACAAAATAAAAGTTAATTGATATGTCATATATTATCCTTATATTATGACCGACCAATTAAATACCATGCAAATAAACTTAGGTAGGTCATACTAGCGAAGAAATTCCCCGTCTCTCCCCTCCTAGTTCTATTCTCACATCTTAGCCAGGGATCATATCCCTAAGCTCTGATACCAACTGTGACGCCCCCAAAAATAGGTATACATCACCCATCTTGGGTCGTCAGATACATAGTACAGAATACAAATACAATTTACTAATGCAACTGTCGTGTACAATACAACAAAACATAAACTGTGAGTTTGAATACAAATATTATCTTCTAGAGAGTATTCATACTCAAAAGGAGTCCTCATTACATTTATTAAGACACTATTACATAGAATAGTGAGGACTACTAACTAATACTATCATTCGAACCATCACTCAGTTTCCCGACTTGCCCCAGCTACGTTCTCATTTCCTGAAGAGAACAGTGAAAGAAAGGGTGAGCTCAACTAGCCCAGTAAGAAATATTACGACTAAGATAATGCAGAATAAATTATCATTAGTCTTCAACAATGTTAAACTGATAAAATATAATAGACATCAAGTTTAACTACAGCGGAACAAGCAATCCATTAAAAGAGTCAAGTAGAAAATTAACTCTACTATCTTTTATGATTTAAAAGATTTTCCAACACTGTGATCGCTGAGACTCAGCTTAATAAAATAATTCACATCATCGAATCACCCCTGCACTACGGCCAAGGATATTCGTATATTCATTAATGGTCATGATCATGCCAACAACTGTCCATCAACGCACTACGGGCCAATGAGAACTTTTACCACATCATTCGTAACATTACGGTCATGATTACACTGAATAATCCCTGGTCATAATCATACCAAGTCCATCTATGCACTACAGGCCACAGATGACTTTCAACAGAATATAAACATGAGGATGATGACAATGATATAAGAATTCAATAAAACAAGTTCAAGAATTAATTTATCCAAGAATTAACAACGTCCAAATTGTCAACATGATACTACTTTGTGGAGTAAAATTCAAGAATGATCAGGAGAATATTTTCATGAATAGATACTAGATGAAGCGCAAATGTCAAGGATATTCCACAAATTTCATGGAGTATAGAAGTCAAAAATTAACCAACTGAGTATAATAAAGAATGGAATAACAAAAGAAATCACCATGCATGCGATAGACCGCACAGACAGGTTATTCCAACAGAATAATAAATAATAGAACCAGGTCCGGCGTAAACGCACAGACAGGATATTCCGACAGAATAATATAAAAACGGAACCAGGTCCGGTGTAAAAGCACAGACAGGATATTCCAACAGAATAATAATAAAAACGGAACCAGGTCCGGTGTAAAACACACAGACAGGATGTTCCAACAGAATAATAATAAAAACGGAACCAGGTCCGGTGTAAAACACACAGACAGGATGTTCCAACAGAATAATAGAAGAATGTCACCAAGTATAGGGTAGACCACGTATACAGGTTATTCCAACAGAATAATAAGAAATGGAATAACAACAGTTCTCTTCATGCATAAGAAAGAATAACACCCATTACCTTAAAAGAACTGGATATTGGAAAAGTGAAGTAGCAGAATACTTTTATTCTCTCTCTCTTATTCTCTCGATACTTTCTCTCTCTATACCTTGAATGAATTCGTGAAAAATAATGAAGCCCTAGACCTCTATTTATAGAAAAACTGAGGGTGGCTCTTGGTCTTAACGAAGGGTCAAATGACTCTTGGTCTTAACGAAGGGTCAAATGACTCTTGGTAATATTGAAGGAACAACTACTATTGACGAAAGTAATTACTATTGACCAAGGTAAATACTATTGACGACGGTAATTACTATTGACCAAGGTAAATACTATTGACGTCGGTAATTACTATTGACGAAGAGATTCTTAGATGATGACATATTGGCCCCCCATAAAAAAATAACCAAACTTACCACAACGTCTCAATTATTGATTTAATAATATAACATATTATACAGATGATACTATGACAATAATTTAAGAGATATGATGCAGCAATTACTGTAGCAATAATTGAGTATAGCTGAGTGACTTCTCACGTAAGCATCAATAATCAATACCGTGTGCTGCTATGCAACCACGCGTATTACTGTACTTTTACTACCGGGTAGTTCAATAGTTTTAACGGTTTTAACGGTAACACCTCAGCCGTTATTTTTATAGAAAGATAATATTGTCGTTTTCTAACTACGACTATACTTCTGTTGTGAGGTCCACCAATGATTGTGCCGTCGTACGAATATTCTCCGACAAAAGAATATTCTCCGACCAAACGAATATTTTAAAACAACTTGCTTACTTTGCAAAATTTATAAATATTACCCACAACTATAACATTATATCAAATTAACTCCATAATATTCAAAAATGATATTTATAGAAAATTCATCTTTATTTATAAAAGTTGGGGTCTTACAACTGCCCCTACCCCTGCCACCCTCGCCCAATTCTCCCTCCAGTCTCCACCAAGGCCACTTCGTCCGTTCCTCCTACGCGGTTAACCTCGTCAATGGCTTATCAGTATGGTATCTTCAGATGCATTAACGGGGCAGCATAGACAGCTATTCTTGCTGAATTTTTTTTATAGGTATAAAGGTAGGGGCAAATTTATAAGTAAATAAATTTAAGGGGATAGATTAATGGAAGAGTTAAACTTGAAGGGGGAAAAAAATTCATTCATATTCTAAATACAAGTATAGACAAACTTAGATTCATTTTATTTCTGTCTTCTAAATTGTATCTAAATATTTTTCATTATAATCTTATTTTTTGAAATGAATGGAGTAAGATAAAGATTATTCTTTGTATAATTTGTATATAAAGGGATATAAAATAAAATTACAGTAATTATAATTTTTATGTAAAAAAGTCTTTATTGAAACATCCAACTTAAAATCAATTGGTAACATGTTGATAGGTCTCTCAAGAATATATAGTGAATTTTTTAGTCTAACTTAATTGATGTGGGACTTTAATAAATACGCCGTGGGGATATAAATTAAAAGAACGTATAATGACATTAGTGTCTATATATATATATATATATATATATATATATATATATATATATATATATATATATATATATATATATATATATATATATACGGAGAGGATCAAGTGCATACCCTTTTATTTAATATACTTTGCTCACCACTTTTAGCGACGGACCGGTTGACGGTTTAGTCCGTCGCGTATATCAGAGAACCGTCGTCTTAACTTTTAGCGACGCATCGAACCGTCACCATAACATATAAACCGTTTATTTGCTCTATAGCGATGGACCGAACCGCCAATCAATTTGTCGTCGTCGTTAAAAGTGATGAGTAAGGTATGTAAAATATAAAGAGCCATGCACCAGAAGCAGACTAAAAGTATAGACGACGGTTGTATGACCGAACCGTTGCCGGGTCCGTCGCTAAAGGGGATGAGCTCGAGTGAGTTGGATAAGGGTTGAGCTTAAGATCCAGAATATATATATATATATATATATATATATATATATATATATATATATATATATAATGAATTTTGGGATCTAACTTAATAGATGTGACACTTTAACCCAATACGCATGATCATTGTTCCAACTCATTCTTGTTCTAGACGCGTTTAGTTTTCATCCAGGCTATTAAAGAGGTTTGGTCTAACGGAAGTTTCATAAACCTAATTCACTGAATGCATGCATGTAATCCGATAATTGGACGTTACCTTAACCTTCTAGACTTTACTAGTTTTTTCTCCCTTGGAAATATTAAACCCGGCAATATTTTCATGAAGTACGTAGTATATATTCTTGTTTGGCTGTTACATAATTGTAAGACTTTAAAATGAGCGAACAATTCGAGTTCGATTCGTATTCGTTTGACTATAAATTTTTATTCGAGTTTGATTTGAAATATAAATAATTTAAATATGAGTAAATTTTAAAATTCAATAAATTACTCGAATGTTCTCAAATTATAATTTTGTATTGATACAGATCATATTCGTTTGAAAAATTCAAATTGTTCAGGTTCGATTCAAGATCGTACTCGACTCAGTAGCTAAACGAGTCTCAATCAAACTTTACTCAATCCTTGATAAATTTTGTGAATCAAATATGAGTAACTCAATACTCAATTTGACTCATTTCATTTACACCCTTATATACAAGAGAAAAAATCATCTTTATAGCCCATTGGATTTCAAATCCAGATTTGACAATTTTTTCTTTCTTTTCTAATGACTGAAGTAAAAGTTATTGACTAAATTTGACAAATATGGATGTGAATCTATAAAGATGTTTTTTACTCTAGTATGTAACAAATACTCGTTCGGTTTTAAATTATAAGATTATTATTGACTTTTAAAGATAAATTTAAAATATTTTTAAATTTAAAATTGAGATAATTTTTTAAAAATTATGAAACAATAAATATTTTAATAAATAATAATTATTAAATAATATTTAATATTGATCATTATATTAATTTTAAATAAAGAAATTCATCTCAATTTTAAATTTAAAAATATTTTTTTTAAAATTAATAATAATCTTATCTTTTGGAATGGACGTAGTTTAACAAGGCTCGGTCCCAAGGTATGTAAAAGGCCCTACAGAGCATATATTTAGAACACATTATTCTATTCCAAAATTGAGGATATATTTTTCTTTTATTAATTAATATTTGCGATATTTTTCATTTAACTCATTTCATGCTTGAAAGTTGAAAGAAATAAAGAAGTAACTCATAATCTAAGTTAACTAAAGAAAAATCCACAAGAAATTTAAAATTGCATGTTTACCAAAAGAAATAAATTTGAATTAATGAAAAAAAAAATATAATTCGATATAGACATACATCCCCACTTCATATGTAAATTTTATATGCTTCCACATTTTTGTATATTCTTTACATCATAGCGATATTTTTATTATGAAAATATCAAAAAATATTGTGAAAATATTATTATTATTATTTTAATTTCATAGAGTAGATAACTTAAATACCTGACCTAACAGCTCCCTTTTTCGATTTTTAAGGAACAATTACATATTATAGTACATTTTTAAAAATAATTACAAAAATCATACATTCATAAAATAATTACAAAAATATGACACTTCATCATATATATTTACAATACTAATACAATTAAGAGTACTTAAATTAAAGGATTAATATTAATGAGATTACATAACAAATTAGTTTCCATCTTCCTTCGGACTCTCTCTATCTACGCCATTACTATTTCTCTCTCTTCTCCCTTACTACTTCTCTCTCTCTTCTCGTCTCTCCTCTCGAAGCCACTCGTCGTCTTCCTCTTCCGCCGCCGCCGCCGACGCAACACTATAGTCTCTCAACTCTGACAGAAAATTGTGACTTTCAGGCTAATGCGTGATTTTCTCTCTCCAACTCTCTCACAACTGAAAGGATTCTGGTTTCTCTCTAAGGTATGCTTCTAATTTCTGTTAATTCTCATTCTACTAATTAATTGTCAATATGATCATATATATACACTATGTTTCTAACAGAATGGGGTATTGATTGTTTGGATTTGTGTTATTTTTATGTTTTGTATAGAATGGTTGATACAAGGAAGAAGGATGGAAAGAGGAAAAGAATCACAGAGGGTAATTTTATTAAGGACTTGAAGAAATTTGTTTGGATTTGTGGAGTTGGATTCTGATTTTGATGTTCTTGTAGTTAAGACAGAAGCTCAAGTTCATAGCCAGAAGATATTTTAAACCCTAATTTTTTTAAAGGTTTGCTAATTTAAATTTTGTTATTGTTACTATCATATAACTGTTTGGTTACTTCTACATTATGTTTTGGTTACTGTTAGCTTGTGATTCGGATACCATTTTTGTTACCTTGATTTGGTATTTTGGTTACTTTTTTATGTTGTTATGGTTACCATGTATTTGCTTAGTATACATGGTTGACTAAACTGGTTTTGGTGTACATGTTATTTATGTATTGGTTATCATTAAAACATGTTTTGGTTATTATCATATAAATATTTGGTTACTTCTTTAGTATATTTTTGGTTATTGTTAATTTCTGATTTGGATTCTATTTATGTTTCCTTAAGTTGGGATTTTGGTTACTGTTTTTTATTGTTCTGGTTACCATGTATTTGCTTAGTATATTTGGGTTGACTAAACTGTGTTTGGTCTATATGTTGTTTATGTATTGGTTACCATTAATATATGTTTTGGTTACTAACATATAATTGTTTGGTTACTTTATTAGTATATTTTTTGTTGTTGTTGGCTTATGATTTGGATACCATTTTTTTTTCTCAATTGAGATTTTGGTTACTTTTATATGTTGTTTTGGTTCCAATGTATTTGCTTAGTATACATTGGTTGACTAAACTGGGTTTGGTATACATGTTGTTTATGTGTTGGTTACCATTAAAACATGATTTGGTTACTATCATATAACTGTTTGGTTACTTCTTTAGTATATTTTTTGGTATACATGCTTTTATTTTGGTGACCTTTAAATTATGTTTTGGTTAATATTATGTATAACTATTTGTTTACTGCATAAAATGGTATGTACTACATGTTTATATTTTGGTCACCATTAAATTATATAATATAACTTTTTGGTTACTGCTTTATTATGGCATGGTTAATGTTATATTATGATATGATAACTATTATTGTGCAGTCAATGTGGGATGTTGGTTATTTGTTATAGTCTATTTTGGCTACTGTGTAATTGTTATATTATGTTTTGGTTAGCATGCTTTTATTTATTGGTCACTACGTAACTGTTTATGTTATAAATTATCTGGTTACTAATGACTGTGTAAATCTGATTTTGTTTATTTGCAGTTATGAGATCTTTACTATGAGGAATGCAACAGAAAATTCACTGGAAAAATTATATATTGGTGTGACATGGAAGTCTCCAGCATTATTACCAAGAAATTGAACCCAAGTCAGTTGGAGAAGTTTAAGGCATCATTAGTTAGTGGATGTTTTATTTTTATAAATAATAAACCCAAGTCATAATAAACCATGTATTTCCTTAGTATACATTGATGTATTATTTTTGTAAATTCCTTCAAATATATTCTACAAGAGTTATGCTCTTCTAGAAAATTCATTGAAAAAGTTATGGTTAAATGTACATGTGAGAGTATACATGGGTTGCCTAAACTTGGTTGGACATACAGGTTGTTTCTGTTTTTGTTACCATTAAAATATGTTCTGGTTACTTTCATATAACTATTTGGTTACTTCTTTATTATGTTTTGGTTACTGTTACTTATGGTTTGGCTATTATTATTGTGTCCTCAATGTGGGATTTCAGATACTTTTATTTTTTATTCTGGTTAATATGTAATTGTTTAGTATACATGAATTGTCTAAATTGGATTTCATTACATGATGTTTCTGTTTTGGTTACCATTAAAACCTGTTCTGGTTACTATCATATAATTATGTGGTTACTATTTTATTATGTAATATTATGGTTACTGTTATTAGTAACCAGATAGTTACAAGCTTGTATCAGGACAAACATCAATTGTTAAATGTACATGTGTGAGTGTCCTATTTATCTACAAGCTTGTTAGTAACCAGATAATTATCATAGATATAGTTACAAGATAATTAGTAATCAGATAATTATAAGCTTGTATCAAGACTGTTATAAAGTGTTAAATGTATATGTTTTATTTACACCATGTCATCATGATAGAATAAGAAACTCCAATTAAGAGTTCTCATTTATATATATGATGGTCACTTATAGATCTCATATTAAAATAAAAATAGTTTAAAAGGTGCAGTTGGTAACCGAACTTGCATATAAGGGTAACCATTTTAATTTTTGTTAGTAACCAAATAATTAAAAACTTATATCAGAATAATTATCAAGTGCTTAATGTACATGTGAGGGTTCCCATTTATCTAGCTGATGGATACTTTTAAATTACGTAGTTATAAAAATTATTTGGAAATGGTCCATGCCAGTTGGTAACTAAATATGAATATAGAGGTAACCATTTTATTTTATATGGGTAACCAAATTTACATAAAAATGTTTCAAAACAGTTACCAATTGTTCAATGTATATGTTTACTTTATATTGATAACTCATGAAGGAATAAAAAATTAAAATATTAATCAACATCAATTTTAGTTACTATACACCATCAAAAATGTTACCAACCATGTGGTTAATGGTTACTAACAATATACAATTATATATTCCTGCAAACAATTAAATTTATTATATTGTTTACTGTCAGTCTCCATTGTATAACAACTGAATAAATATTGTAAAGTAACCAAATCAATATTACACAGTAACCAAATTACATAATCTTAGTAACCAGAATATAAACCACATTTTTATATACAATTTTGAAGGCCTAAATGATGGAATTTGACCAAAAAGCCCTACAGTTCACCAGGAAAGCTTGGTGACTTTGGATCATTGACCCGTTTTTAATGAAATTAGGCTCCAAAAATGCCCAAATTCGACACTCCAAACTTGACAGAGATTGTCAAATTGTCACTGCAACCAAATAAACATTATTCTGTAATTAACCAATTAAATAGTATACAACAACCAATATATATAATCAGATTAACAGTTGTATGAAGGTAACCAATGTAGTCAATAAGTAACCACCAATATAAAAGAAACAATTATAAAACTCAATAACATTATAGAGTAACCAAATAAACACCTTAAAATATCTAAATACATATTATACAGTAACCAAGATATGTCTATTTAGTAACCAGAATATAAACACATTTTTCATTACATTTTACAGTAAAAAACAACCAGTATAATTTGTTTGTTACCAACTAAAGGCATACTTTTATAAGAATGTAACCAATTTGGCTAACAAGTAACCATTAATATAAAAAACATAAGTAGAAGTATACATTAATATGCTTCAGTAACCAATAATACAGTAACTACTTAATCACTGCAGTAATTAAGTTTGTATTAGTCAAAAACCAAGTTAGCATGAGTCACTAAATAATATTTTTACACAGTAACCAAGTCAGCATTATAATTTTATACAGTAACCAATTCAGAATTAGTCAATAACCATTATAGTGTTACACAGTAAGCAAGTCAGCATTATTCAGTAACTAATATAATATTACTTAGTAACCAAATCAGTATTAGTCAGTAACCAAGTCAGTATTAATTAGTAATATTATGCAGTAACCAAGTCAGTATTAGTCAGTAACCAAGTCAACATTAGACAGTATAATGTTACACAGTCAGTATACTGACTTTGTTATCAAAACAGTCAGTATACTGACTTTGTTAATCAACATCAATTTTAGTTACTGTACACCATCAAAAATGTTACCAACCATGTGGTTAATGGTTACTAACATTAAACAATTATATATTCCTGTAAACAATTAAATTTGTTGTATTGGTTACTATCAGTCTCCATTGTCTGACAACTGAATAAACATTATAAAGTAACCAAATCAATATTAGACAGTAACCAAACTACATAATCTTAGTAACCAGAAAATAAACCAAATTTTTACATGCAGTTTTGAAGGCCTAAATGATGGAATTTGACCAAAAAATCATGCAGTTCACCAGCAAAGCTGTTGATTTTTGATAGTTGATCCATTTCTAATAAAATTAGGCTCCAAAAATGCTAAAATCCGACTCTCCAATTTGACAACATTATACAGTAATATGCTTTAGCAACCAATATTACAGTTGTAAGACCCCGAATTTTATGAAATAAAAGTATTCAATTTTTCTTATAATTACAATTCAGTAAATGATTAAATTGATAAAAAATTAAAATTATGAGTGAAATGTGAAATTTTTTCAAAATAAACAAGTGATTATAAAATAATCATTGTTGTCGGGGAATATTCGTTGGTCGTGGAATATTCTTTCTGTCGGAGAATATTCGTACGACGGCGCAGCTATTTGTGGGCCCCATAACGGAAAACGGTCGGATGAAGATAACGACAAAAATTGAGTTTTTATAATTAACGGCGTAGTTGTTACCGTTAACACTGTTGGAATACCCGGTGGTTTAAATACAGAAATACGCGTTATTGCACAGTAGCACACGGTATTACACAGTATTTTTGAAATTATTGATTCTTACGTAAGAACGCACTACTGAATAATTGTTACAGTAGTTACTGTTTAATATTTTATTTTATTGATTCAATAATTGCTGCGTTGATATTTTATATTATTGTTGTTTCAATAATTGTTGCTGCACAGTATTTTTTATTATCAGATCAATAATTCATATTATTTGAATAATATTATTAGATAACATTATTGACAATGTCTAGAAAGTTCTGTCTAAGGAGAGGTTTGGTCATCTAATTGCGCGCCAGTAAGAAAAAATTCTTATTGGAAAGCCCCCTCTTTCCTGGGAACGGCCTGGTTACCAGTACTGTGATTCTGTAATATTATTTGTGAATAATTAATTATTGATTTATATGATGAGAAAAATATTAATTTTATGTGGATATAGATGGAGAAAATTTTTAAAGTGACAATTGTTGAAAAATGATAATTTATCTTTTCTGATAAAATAATTTATTATTATATTTAATAATATAATAATGGTGATAGTTTTACAATGAATGTGGGATATATGAGTATATGAGGAGGAAGAGTATTTTTGTTGTATTAAATGATTAACACATATTTTGTGTGTCGGTGGACCCCATTTCTTGACTGAAATTTGATTATAGCCTGTAAAATCGTCCGTTTATGGATTTCGGTCAATTTATGTTTGAAATTTGGAAAAACTTTCTTCTGCAAAGTTGTAGATAATTAAATTTTCTATAAAAATTGTGAAATTCAAATTTTCTGATAAAAGGGCTATTTTCTATGAATTGTTGAAGTTTCAGAAAATAAAATAATTTTTTTATTAAATTATGAGTGGGACCCACTTATGTTATAAGCATGTGGGCTGCTGAATTTTCTTCCTTAATGGCTGCTGGTGGCTTGGTTGGTGAAGTGGCGTAGAAGGAAGAAAAGAAATAATATTATTATATTATTTTAGTCTCCTTTGGCGTTCTAGCATTTTCCTATAAATAGGTGCTTATGTTAGAATTGAAAATCACACCAGAAACAAGTTTTCTTTCTCTCTAGATTATCAAGCATATATTTGTGAGTATTTAGATACTTTGAGAGTTGCTATTCAGTAGAAGTTTCCTTCAACTTTTCATCCGATATTTCAGTCAAAAGTACTGCTCTTTTGAGGTAAGGGATTTTAAGGGTTGTTATATTTTTCAGTTCGTACTTCTTCCATCTTTCAGAAAATTATGGAAAAATTTGAAATGATATTTTGATGAGTTTTCTTAATTGTGTCCAAAAATGATGATTTTTGGATGTATAGATTAAGAGTTATGAATTTTATGGGAAAAGACTATTTTAAAAGTAACCGCTTATAACTCCTTGTGGTTAACTCCAAAATTGATAAAATTTTTATTGGAAGTATATCTATATAATATCAGTATACTCTGTGAGTTTTGGGATTTTTGGATAAAAGTACTATTTATGATAAATGTCTAAATATTCGGCAGTTTTGGCCATATGAAAAATAGTAAATGAATTTTAAAAATTCCGAGAAAAATATATGTTCAATATTGGACTATATTCTGCTAAATTCCAGAAAAGAAATATTTTTGGAACTGATTTGATATTTTTCATAAAAATAATCTAATTATGAGTAAATAAATTAAATATGTTATGTGAATTAAGAAAATTGAAAAATATAATTTTATAGCTTGAATATCATATATGAGTTATATGTAGATTTTTGATGAGGGTTTTGGTTATTGGTGATGAAATCTTAAGAGTTTGGCATTTTAGGATGATTAAATGCATTATTTAGTAAAGTGTAAACAATTAAAATAAATTGTTTATAAGCTTAAGAAATATTATTCTTTCAATATCATTATACCGAAATATTGGTATGTATTTTATTGTGGAATTTCTACCTTTTTGTGTCGGGGTTACTATTCACGAGTTACTATTCACGACAAAATTGATTTCTTTTTCTGACCAAATTATAGTTGATTTATGAATATTACTCTTAAGATTAAATCTATATGTTGATTATATTGATTTTATTATCATATATAACATTTTTATAACCCTAATGATGATATTTCTCTTTGACTTAAGTGTAAAGATGGGTAGATTATTGGTATGATCATGACTATGGGTTCTCTTTGGCCAGTAGTGCAAAGTTAAATTGTTGACTGATATGATCATGACCATTGAATTTATAATTGAATATTTTTAGCTTAAGTGCAAAGGTGAAATGATCAACATGGTTATAATTATTGTTTATATAAATTCTGAAATGATTATATATTCTTTGAGATATTAATATATTTGGCCTGTAGTGCAAATATGAACTGTTGAGGAATATCTTTGGCCTGTAGTGTAAAGATGAATTATTGAGGAATATCTTTGGCCTGTAGTGCAAAGATGAATTGTAGATGAATATCTTTGGCCTGTAGTGCAAAGATGGTCTGTTGATGAATATCTTTGGCCCGTAGTGCAAAGATGACATGTTGTTGAATATCTTTGGCCAGTAGTGCAAAGATGAACAGGTGTTGAGATGAACATAACCAATTGATGATACAAATGAATATCTTTGGCCGTAGTGCAAAGATGAAGTTATTAGTATGATTATGAACAGGAAATGTGATTTGGTGTAACCATGATCTTTGATGTTTCAGGTAAAGATAGGTGATGAAAATTATCTTCGTCCTGGATGAGAAGAGAAATTTAGAACTACAGTTATGATTATGAGTTATTCATATGATTGTGGACCAAAATTGTTGATTGATGTTACAGGGATAAAACATTGTTGGTAGATTTTTAACATGAAGAAGATAATAGACTTTATAGTCTATTTGACTCTTCTAATGGATTGCTCGTTCCGCTGCAACTATGGTTGAAAATTTTTATCATCTACCGTATGTTCTAAATCTCTGATTTATTACTGATGAAGGCTATTGATAATTTAATTATCTTTAGTCATGATATTCTTTACTGAGCTAGTTGTGCTCACCCTTTGCTTCACAATTCCTTTCAGGTAATAAAAGTGTAGCTGGGTCGAGTGGTGGATAACAGGGAAATAGAACGGTGGTCTATAGCTGTTGAGGGTGAGGCGAACCCAACGTTAGAAGGGTGTTTTGTCACTATCATACAAGATGTCTAATGCCATATAACCTCGTATCATCATAAGACAGGGATGTGCTCATCCACTTGCTGAGTATATTTACGAGCACTACCTATATAATCTTGGTGTTTGTTTGAAGTATTATTCTCAATTAGAGACAGTGGAAATAATGATAAGTCAAGAGAAGACTCACCATTGGGAAGAATATGATAGTAATCTTCTTGTTTTTCTTTGGGGTCTATTGGGTCAACCAAGGATAATTATGTGGCCATATGATATCTATCATAACCTAGACGCATGGCCTCCCATGTACGAAAGTTTCCTTGAGCACTTCCCAAAGATTTTAATTTCTAAAATAGTTTTTGACTATACCTTTATGTAATGTGTCACTGTGAGGTACTGTCCACGGTTGGGACATGTGTCACATTTGGTATATACTTGTATCCAAACTCACCGTATATGTGTTATTGTATTTTGTACGACAATTGTTGTAATAAAGTTGTAGTTGTTTTCTGTACCATGTATTTGGCGACTCCAAATAGGTTGGATGTTATGGACCTATTTTGGGATTGTTACAACAATAACCAATTAATCTCTGCAGTAATTAAGTTTGCATTAGTCAGTAACCAATTCAGCATTGGTCAGTAACCAATTAAGTCAGCATTAGTCATTAGATAATTTTACACAGTAACCAAGTGAGCAATATAATTTTACACAATAACCAAGTCAGCATTAGTCAGTAACCATATAATGCTACACAGTATTTATAGTAACCATTTTAAACGTGAAAAACTTAAGAAAGGTTATCAATATAGGAATTCGTAGAAAACAGAGGTAACTATATGCATATGAATCACTTACCTCAGTATTCAGATTTTTATCGAAGTTGCTGCGATTTTGTTACTGAACTTCAACAATCACTGTAGTTCAATTGTTTTTGGTTACTGAACTTGAAGTTGCTGTTGATTTTGTATGCTATTTTGTGATCTCAGCGTGCCGTCGCGTCGAAAAGTTTCGTCTTCTCCGATCTCAGTGCTGTGTCGCGCCAGAAGATTACGGTTACTGAACGGGAAGAAGTTGTTGATGCTGTATGCTATTTTCGATTTCAGAGTTGCGTCGTGACAAAGTGATTCGTCTTCTCCAATTTGATAGGCACGACAGATTTATGCGTCTTCTCCGTCGTTGATATGTGTTCCGATTTCAAAGTTGCATGATTTTGGGGCGGTTAATTGAAAAGATGAAATTTGGTAACTGACTTGTAGGAGTTAATGACACGTTATTTTAGCAAATATATTGTGTATGTTTTATTTCTGTAATTATGTTTTGTATGTTTTATTTTTATAATTACTTTCTAATTGTTGTATATTAGTGTAAAGGACCCGATTTTTAATTATTCACCACAAGAATGAGCTAAATATATATGGGCTTCAAGTAGTTGTAGAAGCAGAATAAAGATGCATAGGCTTCCCTGGCACCATTCTCATGTTAGCCCTAATATTGAAGACCTTTTTTCTTTTTAAAGAAAAACAAATTTTAATTTGGGATATGATATTTCAAGACTCAAAATTATTATATATTTAGTATTTGAATTAATCGAACCCCTTGCGTGTGTAGATTATATGTGTAGAGTTAATCGATGTTAATTATTTCCCAAGGTACATTTTTTTTATTAAACAATCTAATCAATTGAAATATATTGAAATTACAGGCTGTTACATCTCTAATTGGGTACAAGTAGGATTTATGAGCTGATTGGGATTCAGATTTGGATTAGGATTAAGATTAGGATTATTTCTTCCTTTTATTAATGGCTTAAACTGGGAAAGTTGGGTATTCCTATCTTGTTGGACTCATGTTTGATTCTAGATATATTTAGTCCCATCTCTAAATATAATTAAAAAAATAAATTTATTTTTGGTTCAAAACTTGATTACATACTTTTCTTATTAACTTAGTTTCTAAATTAAAAAAATATTAAAATTGTATTTCAAGCAAAAATTTCGTTTAGATTGTCGATACAATTAAATCTTAATATATAACTCCATTATTTATATAAATAAAAACTAAAAATATAATTATTATTTTTTCAAACTCCTAGCAACTCTACCCTAAATTAAATTGATTATATTATATTATTAAAGTTTGTAAACTCTTTTTTTTTTTTGAGATTTGGTGAGTTATTGTGTCATTTTATCTCCCACAACCCCATCTTAATTAAGGATCATTAGTTATAAACTTTAGGGAGATTTAACCCTAAGTACTTATTTATATTATAAAGCCTCCATGAGGCTTCCTTCTTTATAAATGATGATTGATATCATCACACTAAAATTATGTAATTAAAGTAATAAGTATTGCTTAAAATTTTAAATGTTATTAAAATAATAACAAAATTGTCGCTAATTATATATTTATTCTAACAACATAATGTAATTCTATGTATGTGCACACCTAGAGGGAGGGTGAATAGGTATTTAAGCTAAAAGTAATAAACGGTGAAAACTTTTTATAACTTTATGCTACAGGTATAATTCAGACAGCTACGCCTGTCTGCTTTAGCTTATGTTCTTCGTTTCTTATTATCAGACAACTAGACATGTCTGCTTTAGTGTCTGGATTAGTGGCATGAATAACAAAAAGTGCAGAACGTGAATGACAATTAAAGAGATAAACAGAAGTAAAAATCACACCAAGATTTTTACGTGGTTCAGCCCCTATCCTCTAATCTAGTGGCCTAATCCACGTCCAATCCCAACTAGGATTGGAGACTCTTTTTATTAAACTTAATATTCAATTAAATACAATAAAAAGAACTCCCTGTTACAAAGAAGCTTTTCACTGATGGACACCTCTGCCCCCTTTGCACCTCTGCAACCTTTCTCACCACTGAGACCTTTGAAGCTTCCTTTGAACAGAATTACTACTATCAACTACACTTGTACTTGGAATACAAACTTTGTGATTACAAGAATATTATCAGCCCACAATAAAATAAGAGTGATGAAATATAAAAGCTGTAACAAAAGTTGACCTTAAGAGCTTTTTGAGTCTGAATGGTATATGCTCGTGTTGCTCTTCTTAAGTCTCTACTTCCAATGCCGTGGAGGATTTATAGAGAAAGGAACAAACGGCTAGAAGAAAATAGTTAGTATTAATCATGGAATAAAGATATGATTACTTAATTTAAGGAGCTAACAAAGGATATCAAATCAGATAAGATTTACATGCTTGAAATAGAATTTCAAATTCCAAATACAAACAAACTTCCTTAAATAAATTATCACCCACGAGATATACTGATGAATAGAGGAGCCCATTTGGGCTAGCAACAAATCTTCCTTGATAATATCAGTTATACCAACAAACCTTAATAAACTCCAATCCAAAACTTCCTTGATATCCTCCAAAACAAATCTTCCATAATTTTAAAAACATTCCAACTTACCAACGGAAAGAAATCAGTGATAATAGATCATGCAATACCCATAACTAATGCATGTCAATTATAATATAATAACCCATAATCCATGCATATTTAATAATATAATAACACACCATGAACCATGCACACTTAAATTAGTCATCAATCAAAACATCATAAATTCAAAAATCAACATTCTCCCCCTTTTTGATGATGACAATTTATGCACCAACATGCTCCCACTAAGTAAATGGCTCCCCCTAAATTTATCCATATTAAGGAGCAAAAGAAAATTACTTTATCCAAATAACCATCATTGCATATTCCAGCATAATATAATATCTCAATATCAACATGAATATTAATTCAAACCAAGTTAAATATACCCAAATATCTCTCCCCCTTTATCATTATCAAAAAGAAATAAATCATATAATTAGTTATCTCACCCCATTTTACAAATTGAAAGAATTAAGCACAAAGAATGACATTGGAGCAAGGTTATAACAAAATCACATATAGCAAGTAAACAATATAATCATACCTGTGTGATTTGTTACCTACATATTAACATTTTGTTACCAGTAAAAATCTTGATAGCTGTGCTCCTTAGTGTAGATTTAACTTTTGTATTTTCAGAATCAAAAATCTCTTCACTAGCACTCCTTTTGGTCATCCCAATGTTGATGTCTTTAAAGCTCAGGTTAGGAGGATAATTTTTTACTGTTCTAGATGATCTAGGAAGCCTTACTGCAGTCATTTTCTTTTCAGGTTCAGGTTCTGAAATATCAAACTGATAATCAAATTTTTCTTCTAATACAGACGGGTTGAGCTGTCTGACGTTAGGCGTCTGCATGTCTGTATTTTCAACTAAAACAGATGACTCGGGTTGTCTAATTTTATTTGTTTGCTGTCCACGTTCATCTGATTTTCCTTCTGATGCAGACGGCTCAAGCTGTCCGGATTGAGCTGTCTGTTTTCCACTAAACAAGTTGTCTTTACCTGCAGAAAAGATTTTGCCAAATAATTTATAGGTAACTTGTAAGACCCCAAATTATTAATAAATGAAATTTAAATTCCCTCTATTTATTATTTTGAAATAGTAAGTGTTAAATTGATTAATGAGGTTAGTTATGGGTAAAATGCGTAAATATTTTAAATAAGCAAGTGATTATAAAATATTCATTGTTGTCGGGGAATATTCGTTTGGTCGTGGAATATTCTTCCTGTCGGGGAATATTCGTACGACGGCGCAGTCTTTTGTGGGCCCCATAACGGAAAGCGATTGGATGAAGAAAACGACAAGTATATGTTTTTTATTAATAACGGCGTAGTTGTTACCGTTAATACTGTTGAAATACCCGGTGGTTAAAACACAGTAATACGCGTTGTTACACAGTAGCACACTGTATTGCACCAATTATTGATTCTTACGTAAGAAGGCACTACTCAATAATGGTTACAGTAATTACTGTTCAGTATTTTATTTTATTGATTCAATAATTGCTGCGTTGATATTTTATATTACTGTTGTTTCAATAATTGTCACTACACAGTATTTCCCATTATCAGATCAATAATTCATATTATTTGAATAATATTATTAGATAACATTATTGGCAATGTCTAGAAAGTTCTGTCTAAGGAGAGGTTTGGTCATCTAATTGCGCGCCAGTAAGGAGAAATCCTTATTGGAAAGCCCCCTCTTTCCTGGGAACGGCCTGGTTGTCATAAATGTGATTCTGTAATATTATTTGTAAATAATTAATTATTGATTCATATGATAAGGAAATATTTATTTTTGTGGATATAAATGAGGGATATATTTTTGTGGTTAAAAATGAAGGAGTTAATATTGAGGTTTTTATCAGTATTTTTGTCGGAATGGAGGTATTAAAAATCAGGGTTTTTGAGATATTTTGCGGGAGTTATAATTTTTAATCCGACCGTTGGATCGTGGTAATTTTTGGATATGTTATACATATATAAGTTGAGTATATGTCCACAAATTTTGAACCGTTAAAAATGAACGTATGATTTATTATGAATTTTACGAGATGACTGGTTCAGAAATTGTTGAATTTTCGGAGTTAATCATTTTGGTAGAAAATTCTAGAATTGGTGGGCCCCACTCTTGGTTGGTGAAGAAATGTGCTGAGATTTTTATTCAAATGTGGTGGGTGGGAATAGTAGCAGGTAAAGCCATCAGGTTGCAGGTTAAGTCTGCTTCGGCGTGCTAACATTTTCCTATAAATAGAGGGCTAAGTTAGAATTGAAAATCACACCAGAAACAAGTTTTCTCTCTTTCTCTCTCTAGATTATTGAGTGTATTTTGTGAGTATTTAGATACTTTGAGAGTTTCTATTCATCAGAGCAAGTGTCTTTCAGCCTTATACCGGTATTCCGACCAGAAGTACTGTCTGTACGAGGTAAGGGATGTTATTTTATTCAAAAATGATATTATTTCTTCAATATCATTATGCTGAAATATTGGTTGGAAATTTTTATCAAATTTGGAACTTTTCACGTCGGGGTTACTATTCATGAGTTACTATTCACGAGTTACTATTCACCGAAAAATAAAATTTTCTTCTTTTCGTCCAAAATATCTATTCTGGGTACTAGCTTTGATTGTATCCATGTTTTGATCATTCTTGAATTCTACTTCACTATGAATAATTATAAGGTATTTTTGGACATGAATAAATCGAAATACGAATCCTTAATATTTGTTATTTTGTTTCACTGGATTCGTTTTCTTTAATATATTTTTCATCATCCTCAGTCCTAAATGATGATATTACTGAATATCTTTGGCCGTAGTGCAAAGATGAATGATTAACTGATGAATATCTTTGGCCCGTAGTGCAAAGATGAACAGGTGTTGAGATGAACATGACCGACTGGTGATACAAATGAATATCTTTGGCCTGTAGTGCAAAGATGAATATTTGATTAAAGATGGTTATTGATTGTTGTTACAGGGATAAAATATTGATGATGGACTTTTAAATCTTAGAAGATAGTAGAACTCATTCTCTACTTGACTCTTCTAATGGTTTGCTGTTTCCGCTGCAGTTATTGATTTAAAACTTGTTGTCTATTGTATTCTATTAGATTTTTCCCTGTTGAAGACTAACGATAATTTGTTCTGTATTATCTTAGTCATAATGTTCTTTACTGGGCTAGTTGAGCTCACCCTTTTCCTTTTTGTTCCATTTTTCTCAGGAGGCGAGAATGTAGCGAGTACTAGTCGGGGTATGGAATGATGGTTCTAGAAGTTACTTTAGTAGTCCTCACTATTTTTGTGAAATAATGTATCAATAATTGTAATGAGGGCTTATTTGAGTGTGGATATTGTCTAAATGACAATATTTGTATTTAAACTCACAGTTCTTGTGTTGTAATAATAAAGATGTAGTTGTTTCTGTACCATGTATTTTGGCGACTCAGAATGGGTGTTGTATACCTATTTTGGGGGCGTCACATAACTTACTCTCTCAGTATCATCCATCTCCTTTTTGATCTTGAGACACCTACAAAATAAACAAATAGTCTCTATCTTTTTGGTACCCAAATCTGCTTGGGTCATTTTGGGTTAGTAGCATATAAATCACTTTTCTTTACCCAAACTTGTTTTATTTTTATTTTATTACAATTAGTATTAAAATGACCTTTAAAACCACATTTTTTACAAGTAACAAACGGTGAACAATAAAGCGGTTTATGCCTTGATTTACTATTAATCATTCTAATATTATTATTAGTCCTATTTTTTACATTTTTAATAGGATTATACCCAATCCTTTGTTTATCAAGACTGGACCTTTGTGCCCCTAACATAACATTTAGGTTCTCTTCTCCTTGTACAAATTTAGCAAGATCATTTTTTAAAGATGCTATTTCTGCATTTATTACATTATCATCATGTTGCATATTCATAATTTTTCCATCATTAAGAGCACCCATGCATACATCTCTCATTTTCAATTTTTCTTTTAAAATTTGATTTTCATTTTTAAGATATTCATTTTCTTTTCTTTCTTCAATAAGTGACTCAACTTCATTCATTAGCTCATTTACGCAGTTCTTAAAATAAGCAATTTTCTTTTTAAGCCTTTGATTTTCATTTTGTAAAGCAATATATTCAGGCATAGATATTTCAAAAGCTTCATGAAAATTTGTTACCTCAAGTTGATCATCGTCTTCTAGTCCCATGAAACATAATTGGCCAATTTCTTCTTCTTGTTCCGCTTTGGACTTACTCACTGGAGTTGAGCTACCTTTTTGATTCTTCCTTTGTTTCTTTCTTTGAAGTAGTCTCTCGAGTTTTCTTGAGAGCATTTCAATTTCTTCATCAAAATCTTCATCATTGCCTTCTATGTAGCTTTCAGCTTGTAGAGCTAAGGTCTTCTTCTTAGGTGCCTCATCTTCTTCATCATACAATTTTAGTTGGTTTTCAAACTCTTCAAGTTCTCCAAATAAGGTAAGAGTTTTCATTGTGCTGATTGTGGCCGAGTCTTGAAGTGTGGTAACCTTTGGTGCGAATCGCTTTGGCATGACTCTAAGAAGCTTTCGGTTGATTTTCTTTTGATCAATCTTTCGTCCGAGCATGCTTAGAGAATTCATTAGAGTAAGGAATCTTGCTTGGGCATCTCTAATTGATTCATTTTTCTCCAATTTGAATAGCTCGTATTCGTGCATTAGCATGCTCAGCTTGACCTCCTTCACTTTAGTAGTACCCTCGTGGCTCATGATGACTGTGTCCCAAATTTTCTTAGCCGTAGTACAAGACGAGACCTTATCAATCTCTGACTGAACCATGCCACTTAAAAGTGTATTCATGGCCTTGGAATTATAGGATAACATATATGATTCATTTGAGTCCATTTCCATGAGATTCTTTGGCTTGCCATCATCATGTCGCGGAATGACTGGTCCATTTTCGACTATCCACCATTCCCATGGGTCACGGTTCAGATAGATCTTCATTCTGAACTTCTAAAAGTTGAAGTTTTCACTTCCGAGCAACAGCGGTGGCCTACTTGTAGACTGACCTTCTTGAAAGTTTAGGTGTGCCATAGGATCTTCCCCTACGACCTACAACGATCAATATTAGTAGAACCTTGCTTTGATACCAAATGTAATTCTATGTATGTGCATACCTAGAGGGGGGTGAATAGGTGTTTAAGCTAAAAGTGATAAACGGTAAAAAAAATTTATAACTTTATGCTATAGGTATAATTCAGACAGCTACGCCTGTCTGCTTTAGTGTCTGCTTTAGCTTATGTTCTTCGTTTCTTATTATCAGATAGCTAGACTTGTCTGCTTTAGTGTCTGGATTAGTGGCGTGAATAACAAAAAGTGCAAAACGTGAATGACAATTAAAGAGATAAATAGAAGTAAAAATCACACCAAGATTTTTACGTGGTTCAGCCCCTATCCTCTAATCTAGTGGCATAATCCACGTCCAATCCCAACTAGGATTGGAGACTCTTTTTATTAAACTTAATATTCAATTAAATACAATAAAAAGAACTCCCTATTACAAAGAAGCTTTTCACTGATGGACACCTCTGCCCCCTTTGCACCTCTGCAACCTTTCTCACCACTGAGACCTTTGAAGCTTCCTTTGAACAGAATTACTACTATCAACTACACTTGTATTCAGAATACAAACTTTGTGATTACAAGAATATTATCTGCCCACAATAAAATAAGAGTGATGAAATATAAAGGCTGTAACAAAAGTTGACTTAAGAGCTTTCTGAGTCTGAATGGTATATGCTTGTGTTGCTCTTCTTAAGTCTCTACTTCCAATGTCGTGGAGGATTTATAGAGAAAGGAACAAACGGCTAGAAGAAAATAGTTAGCATTAATCATGGAATAAAGATATGATTACTTAATTTAAGGAGCTAACAAAGGATATCAAATCAGATAAGATTTACATGCTTGAAATAGAATTTCAAATTCCAAATACAAACAAACTTCCTTAAATAAATTATCACCCACGAGATATACTGATGAATAGAGGAGCCCATTTGGGCTAGCAACAAATCTTCCTTGATAATATCAGTTATACCAACAAACCTTAATAAACTCCAATCCAAAACTTTCTTGATATCCTCCAAAACAAATCTTCCATAATTTTAAAAACATTCCAACTTACCAACGGAAAGAAATCAGTGATAATAGATCATGCAATACCCATAACTAATGCATGTCAATTATAATATAATAACCCATAATCCATGTATATTTAATAATATAATAACACACCATGAACCATGCACACTTAAATTAGTCATCAATCAAAACATCATAAATTCAAAAACCAACACATAATTTTTATGAAACTAAATATTTCTTTCTTTCTTTTCTTTTCCCCTTTCTTTTTGGGATGGTCTTTCTAACTTAGGAAGGAATTACTACTACTAACAAACATTAGTTAAGTTAGAGGTAGTAGTTAGCTTTGTTGGGATAGGAAAGAAAATATATATCAGTTACATGACAACATACATATGTTGAGCCTTGTTTTAGATCATCATTTAAGTTATTGCTTCTCATTTGTTACCAAAGACATACTATATTATATGCTCACATATATTGCATGTTTGTTTAACGACTTTTGGGAGTTTACGAGGTTTTAGGGTTTAAATTTATTTGTCTAAATATAAGTTATTCTAAATACAATTTACCGAACATCACTTAAAGCCTGCCATACATGTGACCCTTTCCAAATATGTGTGTATATATCTATCTAACAAAATATAATTGATTTTGAATTTTTTGCTCACCTTAATAAATTATCTGGGTCGTCTAAAGTTTGGGATAAATTTCACCGTCGATGTAGTGCCGGAGGGATATGACACAGCTAATATATATATATATATATATATATATAGAGAGAGAGAGAGAGAGAGCAAGGATCAAGTGCATACCTCTTATCTTACTCACCCGTGCTCACCCCCCTTTAGGCAACGGTTTTGATCATACAACCGTCGTCTATACTTTCAGCGACGGACAACATATAGCATCGCTAAAAGTATAGACGACGGTTATATGACCAAAATCGTCGCCTAAAGGAGGGTGAGTACGGATGAGTAAGATAAGGAGTATGCACTTGATCCGGACCGTATATATATATATATATATATATATATATATATATATATATATATATATATATATATATATACGGCCCGGATCTTAAGCTCATCCTTTATCTAACTCACCCGAGCTCACACCCTCTTTAGCGACGCACCCGGCGACGGTTCGATCATACAACCGTCGTCTATACTTTTAGCGACAGACAACATATAGCGTTGCTAAAAGTATAGACGACAGTTGTATGACCGAACCGTCGCCGGGTCCGTCGCTAAAGGGAGATGAGCTCGGGTGAGTTGGATAAGGGGTGAGCTTAAGATCTGGACTATATATATATATATATATATATATATATATATATATATATATATATAAACTCATTAATTTTCCTTATGTTAATAGTAAATGTAGAATCACATACATGCATACGATACAGAAATAAAAATAAAATTAATTAAAACTAATCCCGTTTAACGTATTCAAATTTATCCACGTTGATCGTTGCTAAATCACATGCGTTTCTTCTAGTCACGAACATCCCGAACAAATTTTGATTCAACAATTGGATCATGCTATGATTGTGTTAAGGATACGCGTGACCTCAATTTCCACCATTCTAATTGGCTTCCATGGCAAAATTACTAATATAGCATCATGTCTCATATTCTTTGTCTATAATTTTTCAAATGTCTACATATTTCATACTCCTGTACATTACATATAGACCCATGTTGCAACAGTAAACAATTCAATTTAAACGAATTAACTTCATTAAAGAATCAGACAATTATGAATTCAATATTTTGGTGATCGACTATTCTGAAAACAATTCAATTACCAATTTTTTACTTACAAAATTACTGAATTACAAACTAGTGATTATAACTACTGGATTGCAAGTAACAAATTCCATCTCAAACTACGAATGACAATTTGAATCGAAACCAGTCGAATCGCATCGAATCGTTTTATTTTTATCTGAACTGTTGGTCTCGCCAGTACAATTTTGATACAAAAAATTTAAAATTGGGATTGATACGGAGCAGTTTTAGTATTTATCTCTAAATTGTCGGTGCATTGCATTGCTTCTTGAACTGGTGACACCGATCCTTGAATCGCTTTATATATATTTCTTTATTTTAATTATATCTTTATATTTCATAGTATTTTTATTTTTATATGGAATTACATATAACCATAGTCACTTAAAAATATATTTTAATTATTTTTATATTTTTGCATATCTAAAGTTAATTTATGCATATTTTTATATATAGTTGATATGTATTAAAAATATAATAATGTTACCGAAATTTTAATTGAAGATACATTCTTATATTACTTGAATTATTTTAATAAATATTATTATAATGTGTGTTATAAAAATATTAAACTAATTCAATAAATATTAAATCAAAAATATTAATAAATTTGACTTGTGCAAGTTGGTGCGGATCAAAATATAAACCAGCTGAAACGATTTTAGTATAAAAAAAATTTGAATTATTACTAGTGCAGCGCCGTTCTAGTTCAATTTTTTTTAAATCGATGCTATTTTAAATCACTGAAAAATAAAAATCGCACATCAAAATTCTCATCCCTACCTCAAATTAACCTACTCATAAACAGGATTTGAGTTGTTTTGTCAAGGAATAATGCTACTATCACATAAAATCACTTGCATATCGTTCACATACACTCACATACATATTGGTATGACTTACATGATTTGCTCTACACGTGGGTCATACCAATATGTATGTGAGCAATATGCGAACGATTTTTATGTGATAGTAGACTTATTGCTTATCAAGATTGTGCGTCTCCAGTGATGCTTCTTCCATAAAATCTCCATGATTATTGACATGACTATAAAGTATTTTAACAATTAAAATTCATAATGTCCTTGCCTCGCCTTTTTTCCCCATCATTTCTTGAGCTTCATAATTGTAATAATTGAGTAACATTCTCTTTCAAATTCGGTTATCATGAAGTTACAGGTACATATAAATGTAATGTTGATGCAACTCTTTTTGGTCACGCTAGGCGTATTGGTTATAACACTATAATAAGAAATTTTGAAGGGTCTATGTTGACAGCTAAGAGTGGTATAGTTGATGGTCCGTTGGATGCTACGATTGCGGAAGCAATTGGTGTTCGTGAGACGTTAAAGCTGGTTGAAGATCTTGGGACTCAATAATGTAGTTTTGAAATCTGATGCACAGTTGGTGATCCAAGCAATTACATGTGCTCAAGAGGATTTATCTTATTTTGACTTAATAATGGAAGATTGTAAATCCATGGTCAGGGACATTGGTAGTTGTCAGATTGTATATGTGAAAAGATCAGCAAACCAAGTAGCGCATGCTCTTGCACGAGCAACTGGTTCTAAGTTTGATCAGGAGGTTTGGGGTCAATCTCCTCCCTCTTTTTTTGTTGATGTGTTGACTTCTAATCTATGTTAACGAAATATTACATTTTCAAGAAAAAAAACCATTAAAATTCATGATGTCCTTGCCCCGCCTGTTTTATTTCCATCACTTCTTGAGCTTCATAATTGTCATGCATAATTGAGTAACATTCTCTTTCGGATCCGGTTATCATGAAGTTAACTTCATGATAAGTTGGTCAATTGACTAATACAATGTTGGCACGCAAATAGAGATCACTTCCCGGCCTGCATATCAACAATGTATTAATTAATTGACCAAAGTTAACTTTATACTAACCACTTTCTTCTCTTTTATATTAATTCGACCAGTTTTGTTTTGACATGGCTTTAATCCATAATAAATGCAAAATTCTAATTGTAAACCCTATTATTACTACTGGTCATTTCACATGCACAAATTATATTTTGTGGATAAAACGAAAAAAATTAAATAAATAAAAAAAGAGTTAAAAAAAGAGGTTATAAGAGACTGAGAGAGTAAAAATAGGAATAATAGAGTAAAACCAAAAGATAAAAAATAGTAACATAACTTCATAAAAAAACAATTATCTTTTCCCTCTTTCATAATAGTATATATTCAAAAGCGGAGCCAGTAATTTTTTTCGTTTTAGGCTACCAAGTATCAACCGTATATACAAGAAATTATTCCACAAAAATTAATTATAAATTCAAAATCATACATAGTAGTAAGGGATCGTGATTTTGAAAATTGATTGCACAAAAACAGTGGACCCTATTTTCACCAATTAAAAATAACAAAAAAAAACGTCAATAAGGAATCGTGGTTTTGAAAATTTTGAATTTAAATAGGGTATTTGAACATACAGTTATGCCAGATATTGTTAATTGGCAGTGGTCTCAGTTTTGTTGCTCCAAGAATTGAATTTTTGAAGGACGGAATCTATGTAGTTACTGGCTGGTTTTGGAACATGATGTATTGGAGATAAATACTAAATATTTATCAAAAACTTCACTCGAATTACAACTTACCCAGCCCAAGCGTGGCTCCGCCCTGTATATATCATAAATGTTTTTATCAATATTATGATTTCTTGAAATGTAATTTCATCTAACTACCGAAATAAAAAATTATTAATTAATAATGACGGTTGATATATTATCATACCAAATATAATGTTGCTACGCAAATATATATTTACAGTTGTTAAATACATAAATGTTTAGCAATATTTTATAATTATTCTAATAATATCTTACACTTATTATTTTAACGATATTATTTTTGTTCTACTAATATCAATATTTTATTTTTAGAATATAAATATATACAGTAATATATATGTGTGCAGAGATAGAGGAATATATTAATACATATAATATATACAATTGACTATCTACTCTTTTGTATGGTATCAAATTCTTGACGTTTGTACGCAACAGAAATGTCTACGTGTCTCTAGCTAATAGCCAAAGTCTAATATAAGTACAATACTAAAACATTATTAAACAAAAGTGATAAGAATGGCCTTTTCAGATCAAAGAGCAGTGCTACGCGGACAGGAAATTGGGATCGGAAAATTGGACTGGTCCAATTTTTTTTTATTTTTTTTTTATTGTGACTTTTAAAAAATATATAATATTTATTTCAACAGGAATTTTTATAAAATATAGTGTTTTAGGTGTAATTTGGATACATATACAAATACAGGGTTATACAGTCTGTAAAAATTCCTGTTGGAATAAATACTATACATTTTTTGAAAGTCACAATAAAAAATAAAAAATAAAAATTAGACCGGTCTAATTTTCCGGTCCCAATTTAATGTCCGGCTAGACTTTTTGTAGATGAAAAGGATGAACCTGGCTTTTCAAATTTAAGTAAAAGGTTTGTAAATATACTAGTCTTAGTACATGTGCCTCAGAATTTGAGAGCGAGGGAGAGCAATTTTTTTTCCTTTGAAGTTAAAGAGGATATAATGGACGGTAAAATTTATTCCAAACTTTAGACGATTCTAATCATTTATTAGGGTGAACGGTAAATTTAAAATCAATTGTGTTTTGTTAATTAGATAGTTATATATACTCTGATACAACACCAATGTTGTCACAAGACAGTGACCCTCTTCAAAACTCTTAAAATTTAATAACGAATAATAAGTAATCTTACAGAAATTAAAACAAGAATAGAAAAAATAACATAAATTATTTTCAAGTTCATCAGTTTAATTAGTTTTGTATGTTTGATATATTCCATCTCACACACTCTACAATAATCCACATATCAAATAATATTCTATAATAATAACTAAAAAACTCTAACTTAAACCCATAAGATCCAATATATTAGTACAACTCAAGAACCGATTACTAATAAATTTTCAAACCTAAATACACATTACGCTAACTTCCAAGGGGTAACAATTCCCGTCTGTTCACGGGCGAATGGGGCAGCAACCCCCGCATGTTCACGGGCGAGCGGGACAACGCTCATCGATGAGTGAGGCATTCAACTATCCTATTGTAGTGGTTATTGGTTGGACTTAAAAAAGTACGAGTCAATTCTAACAAAGTGGATATAATTTTAGATAAATTTATAAATATTTTTTAAAATAATTTATAACATATTTATTTGTAATGTATGATGAACAAGATACAATCATTTTATTTTAAGTTACTGTGTAGCCGTGATATATTATTTTGGTCGGTCCAACCATTGGTCTCTTCACGTGCAATTATGCTAAGCCAACATTAGTCATTATGTCATATTAGTCTATCATATAATCTTAGTTCCAATTAATTAAACAAATGAGGTGATTGTTGTCCATTAATTATATAATTAATCCCAATTGCAATTAGGGGTTAAGTTGATTGGGGATTACATGTGCTATCAAGAACAAAAATTTCTAAGAGTAGTTTTTCCTGGTTGCGTTGGCGGCCGTTAGACTATAAAAATTGTTTGATTGAATGAATCGATCAGATTTTTGGGCCGAATGGCAAATGTAATTTTTATGGCTGAATGACCTAAATGACTGCTGAATAAAATAATATATATATATATATATATATATATATATTTACAATATTAACTATTATATTAAGTAATATTAAATAAATTTACAACAATTTTGAATTTTTTCAGAGGGGTAAAATAATAATAATTTGTTATTTAGATGTTTCAGATATGTCAATTATCAAACAACTTTTTTCATTTAGTATTCATAATCCTGCTTTATTCAGCTCATTTAGATTACTTAAACATTTAGAACTATTTCATTCAGTTTTATATCCAAATCCTAAGATTAATATTAACTTTTAAAAAAATAATTTATAATATTTTTAAATTTAAAATTGAAATGAATTTATTTAGTTTATGACAATATAATTATGAATATTATAAATTATCTGAAAACTACTATTAGTTATTAAATTTAAATAACTTATGTCAATTTTAAATTTAAAAATATCTCAAATTAATTTTAAAAAAATTAATAATATTCTTATAATTCGGAATTATTGATATCATCCTTAATTAGTATATGTATCAAATATGCATCGATATAAAAAATTGAGTGACGGTTTATTTGATGAATGAGACAATGTGTGTGTGTGTGTGTGTGTGTGTGTGTATATATATATATATATATATATATATATATATACACTAATAATTATGTCACTGATTGTATAGTTTATGTTAAAATATTAATTAAAAATGCAATGTTTGACATAATTAATTTAAAATAAGTTAAAAGTAAATATTTTTAGATTATTTATCAAAATAACAAATTGTTTTTCAAAACTCCACCAAACAATATATACTTCCGTTTAATAAATAGATGCTTAAAATAAGCTAAAAAATAAAATCTCACCTGTTTTATGATAAGCTATCAACAAACAGGATGGGTGCAGTCATACGTACTAAAATTGTATTTTTTTTTTTTTACTAAAATGGAAGATAAGCGAAGTTTGTGAAACCCCAGATTTTATGAATAAAGATTTAATTTTTTTGAATTATTTTTTTTAAATATTATGGTGTGAATTTGAGATAATGTTATAGTTGTGGGTAGTATTTATAAATTTTGCAAAGTATGCAAGTTGTTGTATTATATTCGATTGGTCAGGGAATATTATTTTTGTCAGGAAATATTCGTACGACAGCACAATTATTGGTGGACCCCACAACGGAATTATTACCGGATTGAAAAAATGATAAAAATATTTTATTAAAAATAACGGCGGAAGTTTTACCGTTGATACTGTTGAATTACTCAGTAGTAAAAGTACAGTAATACGTGTGGTTGCATAATAACATACGATATTGATTATTAATGCTTATGTGGGAAGTCACTCAGTTTAATTCAATTATTGTCAATTAATAATATGAATTATTTAGCGATAATGAAGTTTTGTTTTATTCGTATTATTAACGTAATAAAACAGAAACATCTTTTTATATAAAACATAATACTTTATTAAAGTTATTCTATAAATAGAATATATTATATTTTATTTAAAAGATTTTTCTTTAAATATGGACCGCCAAATTAAAATAAATTAATCTGGACCGTTCATGGATTAGTTACTATGCATTCCATTTTCCTATAAATAGAAGCTCATTCCTTCATTATTTTCTTACGAATTTACTGAAACTCTAGAGAGAGAAACTATAGAGAGAGTTCTTCTTCTATAATCTTGAGCGTATTTATTTAGAGTTTAAGAAAGCTTTGAGCGTAGTGCAAGTTTTCTTCGAGTATATCCTCGCCCTACCAGTCGGAATACTCTTTTTTCAAAGGTAAAGGATATTATTTGTTGTACCCGTAAGAGGTATTATTTCTTTCTTATTCATGAAGAGAACTTCTGTTATTTTATTCTTTATTATTCTGTTGGAATAACCTGTATACGCGAGCTACCCTATATTTGGTGAAATTCTTCTATTATTCTGTTTTTTATTATTCTGTCGGAATATCATGTCTGTGCGTTTACGCCGGATCTGGTTCAATTATTTATTATTCTGTCGGAATATCTTGTCTGTGCGTTTTACGCCGGATCTGGTTCCGTCTTTATTATTCTGTTGGAACATCCTGTCGGTGTAAATTTCACCTGACCTGGTTCCGTTATTATTATTCTGTTGGAATAACATGTCTATGCGAAGTACCGCATGCATGGTGATTTCTTTTGTTATTCCATTCTTTATTATACTCAGTTGGTTAAAGTTTTGACTTCTATACTTCATGAAATTAGTAGAATATCCTTGATATTTGCGCTTCATCCAATATCTTTTCATGGAAATATTTTTCTGAGCATTCTTAAATTTTACTCTACACAAAAGTATCATGTTGACAATTTGGACGTTACTGATTCCTGAACAAATTATTTATTGAACTTATTTTATTGAATTCTTATATCATTGTCATCATCCTCATGCTTATATTATGTTGAAAGTCATCTGTGGCTTGTAGTGCATAGATGGACTTAGTATGATTATGACCAGGGATTATTCGGTATAATCATAACCATTATGTTATAAATGATATGGAAAAAGTCCTCATTGGCCCGTAGTGCATTGATAGATAATTTTTGGTATGATTATGGCTATGGATTCTCTTTAGCCGTAGTGCAAAAATGAATTATTTTATAGCATGATCATGACCGTTGATGAAAACACGATTATCTTTGGCCCATAGTGCATGGATAATTCGTGGTCGTGATACTAAAGAATATCATTGGCCGTAGTGCAGGGGTGATTCGATGATGTGGATTATTTATTAAGCTGAATCTCAGCGATAAAAGTCATGAAAAACCTTTTAAATCATAAAAGATAGTAGATTTTATTCTCTACTTGACTCTTTTAATGGATTGTTGGTTCCGCTGCAGTTAAACATGATGTCTATTGTATTTTATCAGTTTAACATTGTTGAAGACTAATAATAATTTATTCTGCATTATCTTAGTCATAATATTTCTTACTGGGCTAGTTGAGCTCATCCTTTCTTTCACTGTTCTCTTCAGAAAATGAGAACGTAGCTGGGACTAGTCAGGGAACAAAGTGATGGTCCTATGTGATAGCATTAGTAGTCTTCACTATTCTATGTAATAGTGTGATAATAATTGTAATGAGGACTCCTTTTGAGTATGGATACTCTCTAGAAGACAATATTTGTGACAACCCCAAAATAGGTCCATTCCATCCAACCTATTCTGAGTCGCCAAATACATGGTACAGAAAATATCTACAACTTTATTACAACAATTGTCGTGCAAAATATAAAAACACATATGCTGTAAGTTTGGATACAAATATATACTAAATGTGACTCATGTCCCAATCGTGGACAACACCTCACAATGATACCTTACATAAAGGTATAGTCAAAAATTATTTTAGAAATTAGAATATTTGGGAAGTGCTCAAGGAAACCTTCGTACATGGGAGGCCATGCATCTAGGTTATGATAGATATCATATGGCCACAGAATTATCCTTGGTTGACCCAATAGACCCCAAAGAAAAACGAGAAGTTTACTATCATATTTTTTTCAATGGTGAGTCTTCTCTTGACTTATCATTATCTCCACTGTCTCTAATTGAGAATTATACTTAAAACAAACACCAAGATTATATAAGTAGTGCTCGTAAAGATACTCAGTAAGTGGATGAGCACAACCCTGTCTTATGATGACACAAGGTTGTATGTCATTAGACATCTTGCATGATAGTGACAAAACACCCTTTCAACGTTGGGTTCGCCTCACCCTATTTTCTTCACTAAATATAACTACTAAATGATGACCACCGTTCTATTCTCTTGTTACCCCTGCTCGACCCAGCTATACTCTTATTACCTGAAAGGAAACAAAAGGGTGAGCACAACTAGCCCAGTAAAGAATATCATGACTAAAGATAAATAAATTATCAATAGTCTTCATCAGTAATAAATCAGAGATTTAGAACATATGGTAGATGATAAAAATTTCAACCATAGTTGCAGCGGAACGAGTAATCCATTAGAAGAGTCAAATAGACCATAAAGTCTATTATCTCCTCCATGTTAAAAATCCACCATCAATGTTTTATCCATGTAACATCACTCAACAGTTCATTTCCACAATCATATGAATAACTCATAATCATAATTGTGACTCTAAATTTTTCTTCGCACCCAAGACGAAGAATATTTTCATCACCTGTCTTTACCTGAAACATCAAAGATCATGGTTATACCAAATCACAGTTCATGTTCATAATCATACTAATAACTTCATCTTTGCACTACGGCCAAAGATATTCATTTGTACCAGTTGGTCATGTTCATCTCAACACATGTTCATCTTTGCACTACTGGCCAAAGATATTCAACAACATGTCATCTTTGCACTATAGGCCAAAGATATTCATCTACAATTCATCTTTGCACTACAGGCCAAAGATATTCATCAACAGTTCATATTTGCACTACAGGCCAAATATATTCATATCTCAAAGAAATATATAATCATTTCAGAATTTATATAAACAATAATTATAACCATGTTGATCATTTCACCTTTGCACTTAAACTAAAGATATTCACTTATAAATTCAATGGTCATGATCATACCAGTCACCAATTCAACTTTGCACAACTGGTCAAAGAGAACCCTAGTCATGATCATACCAATAATCTACCCATCTTTACACTCAAGTGAAATAGAATATCATCATTAGAGTTATAAAAATATTATATATGATAATAAAAATAATATGATCAACATATAGTTTTAATCTCAAGAGTAATATTCATAAATCAACTATAATTTGGTCAGAAAAAGAAACCAATTTTGTCGTGAATAGTACCCGTGAATAGTAACTCGTGAATAGTAACCCCGACACAAAAAGGTAGAAATTCTACAATAAAATACATACCAATATTTTGGTATAATGATATTGAAAGAATAACATTTTTTAAACTTATAAACAATTTATTTTAATTGTTTACACTTTACTAAATAATGAATTTAATCATTCTAAAATGTCAAACTCATAAGATTTCATCACCAATAACCAAAATCCTCATAAAAAATCTGCATATACCTCATATAGGATTCTCAAGTCATAAAATCCTATTTTCTAATTTTCTTACTTCACAAAATATATTTAATTTATTTACTCATAACTAGACCATTTTCATGAAAAATACCAAATCAGTTCTAAAAATATTTTTTTTCTGGAATTTTGTAGAATATAGTCTCATATTGAACATATATTTTTCTTAGAATTTTTAAAATTCATTTACTATTTTTCATATGGCCAAAACCGCCGAATATTTAGACATTTATCATAAATTATACTTTTATCCAAAAATTTCAAAACTCACAGAGTATACTGATATTATATAGATATACTTCCAATAAAAATTTCATTAATTTTGGAGTTAACCACAAGGAGTTATAAGCGGTTACTTTTAAAATAGTTTTTTCTCATAAAATTCATAACTCTTAATCTATACATCCAAAAATCATCATTTTTTGGACACAATCAGTAAAACTCATCAAAATATCATTTCAAATTTTTCCAGAATTTTTTGAAGATCAGAAAAATTACGAAACTGGAAAATATAACAACCCTTAAAATCCCTTACTATTCCTTACCTCAAAAGTGCAGTATTTTTGACTGGAATGCAAAGCCGAAGGAAACTTGCACTGAATAGCAACTCTCACAGTTTCAAAATACTCACAAAATATGCTTCATAATATAGAGAGAGAAAGAGAGAAAGCTAATGTTTCTGGTGTGATTTTCAATTCTAACTTAGCCCTCTATTTATAGGAAAATTTTAGCACGCCGAAGCAGACTTAACCTGCAACCTGATGGCTTTACCTGCTACTATTCCCACCCACCACATTTGAATAAAAATCTCAGTATATTTCTTCACCAACCAAGAGTGGGGCCCACCAATTCTAGAATTTTCCACCAAAATGATTAACTCCGAAAATTCAACAATTTCTGAACCAGTCATCTCGTAAAATTTATAACAAATTATACGTTCATTTTTAACGGTTCAAAATTTGTGGACATATACTCAACTTATATATGTGTAACATATCCAAATATTACCATGATCCAACGGTCGGATTAAAAATTATAACCCTCGCAAAATATCTCAAAAATCCTAATTTGATTTTCAATACTTCCGTTCCGACAAAAATACAGATAAAACAAGTCAACATTAACTCTTTCATTTTTAATCACAAAAATATATCCCTCATTTATATCCACATAAAATAAATATTTCCTTATCATATGAATCAATAATTAATTATTCACAAATAATATTACAGAATCACATTTATAACAATCAGGTCGTTCCCAGGAAAGAGGGGGCTTTCCAATAAGAATTTCTCCTTACTGGCGCGTAATTATGTGACCAAACCTCTCATTAGACAGAACTTTCTAGACATTGCCAATAATGCTATCTAATAATATTATTTAAATAATATGAATTATTGATCTGATAATAAAAAATAATGTGCAGCAACAATTATTGAAACAACAATAATATAAATTAACAACGCAGCAATTATTGAATCAATAAAATAAAATATTGGACAGTAATTACTGTAACAATTATTGAGTAGTGTCTTCTCACGTAAGAATCAATAATTCAAAAATACTGTGCAATACCGTGTGCTACTGTGCAACTACGCGTATTACTGTATTTTAACCACCAGGTATTCCAACAGTGTTAACGGTAACAATTACGCCGTTATTTATAAAAACTCAAATTTGTCGTTTTCTTCATCTGACAGTTATTCTGTTATGGGGCCCACAAATAGCTACGCCGTCGTACGAATATTCTCCGACAGAAAGAATATTTCATGACCAACGAATATTCCCCGACAACAATAATTATTTTATAATCACTTGTTTATTTTGAAAAAATTTCACATTTCACCCATAACTTTACCTTTTTATCAATTTAACCATTTACTGAATTGTAATTATAAGAAAAATTGAATACATTTATTTCATAAAATTCGGGGTCTTACAATATTTATATTCAAACTCACAGTTTATGTTCTGTCGTATTGTACATGACAATTGTTTTATTAAGTTGTATTTAAATTCTGTACCATGTATTTGGCGACCCAAGATGGGTAATGTATACCCTATTTTGGGAACGTCACAAAGTTTATCAAACTTTCAACAAAGTATGGTGCACCTACAACATATATATATATATATATATATATATATATATATATATATATATATATATATATGGGTGAATCCGACCACAAAGTTCAGTAGGGTTAAATTTGAATTTTTTTTGTTAAGAATAAAAATTATAACTATATATATACTTTTCTAAATCCAATATAATTTCTCAACATTTAAGTCGTTAAGTTTATATATATATATATATATATATATATATATATATATATATATATATATATATATATATATATTCATAATTTTCTTATAAGGAAAATATTAGAATGATTTTTTTAATCAACAAATTTTTTTATTAAAAATCTAATATAGTACAAATGTGACAAATTCAAAAGAGTTGGATAAGGCTACACGAAATAAAGAAAATTAAGTAAATAGTCTTGGAGTTTTAACACCTTGTATTTGTCTTTGAATTTTAATTTGGTGATAAAAGAAAAGGAAGCCAATGAAAACAAAAAGAGATAATGTCAGTTTTGTAATAGAAGAGAATTTTTTTTAAAAAAAGTGGTGTTTTTGAGTTCTAGTTAGAAAAAAATATAAAAAAAATATATTTCGAGTTAAAAAATTTATTCTCATTTTTTTTCTAGAACTAAAAAACTTTATAGGATATTTATTAGTTAAAAAAGAAAAGAAAAGAAAGTAGAATATAGTACTTACTTTTGGAGTCAAATATTACACATGGAAAGAGAAATAAGGGAAGTAATACAAAATTATCATTACTTTAAAAAGTCACTTATACAATAAGAGGGTGGTGGTGGGGGTGGTGGTGGAGGTGTGTACTATGGGGAAAGCCAAAGAAGGCACAAACCCATGGACTGAAAATTCAGTGGGGGCAGGTGCCCCCCCTGCCCTTAGGGTAGAACCGCCCCTGTGATACATAGTTGTGTACGTAGTACACAGTTGCCTATGACGACTGTTTTTTTGAGTTATAATGATTGTTCATTCATCGCCATAGTCCAGAATAGTTATACCGACAGGTGAACTGTCACTATATCCCAAAAAAAGCGTCGCCATAAGCGACTGTGTATGCACAGATGTGTATATACATTTTTCTCTATATATATGGGTTATATGTATATTCACAGTGTGTAATATACAGTCGTGCTATGATGACTATTTGTTGGGCTATCAACCGTCGCCATAAATCAGAATATCTATGACGACAATTGAACCGTCGCCGTAACCCAAAAAAATCGTCGTCATAGACAACTGTGTATATACGTTTTTTTCATATATATATATATATATATATATATATATATATATATATATATATATATATATATATATAGTAAGGATCAAGAGCATTCTCTTTATCTAATATTTTTCTTTAAAAAATACTTCTTTATTAAAACTACGTGTATATATATAAAATCATCGTCTTTATATTGGGATCAAGATATTCAGAAATATTTTATAAATGATATGTAGAACGTAAAGTTATCTTAAGAGCGAAATGATAATTCTTTTTTTACGGAGTAAAAAATATGAGGTATCTAAAGCTATTAACAAGGTAAATTGCGCCTATTACAATCACACACATTTAAAAAATTCCCCATCACACCTATATTCTTACCAAGGCCTTGAATAACGTGTGAAACGTAGAATTGCTATTAATACCATCTGTTGTACATGAAAACGACTCAAAAACAGCCTGCTTACCACCACCATACCAACGGATACTGGGTGAAATGATCATACTGCTTAACACTAAATCAACCCAAGATTGCTATATTATACGTAATTCTAGTACAAGTTAAGAGTAGATGGTGATGTACAGACATATATACCCCACTCTCATCCCCGTGGTCTGCTACACTGTGAAACAAGAAAATCTTTATCTAACATTAATGTTGTGGGTCTCGGATTCTTTTTGCTTGTAGTGGCTGCATGTGCACTAGATAGTGATGCACATTCTTTCCATCTGTCGGTCTCTCCCTTGAGACTATTTTATTACTACGTTGCTACTATTAAAAAGTAGAAGCAAGTCAGCAATTATATATATATGGTCTTACATACAGTGTGGCATCCACTATACGAGCATGCATATATGGGAACTGTATAAATATATATGGCCATGAGTTGTACAAGCGGCGAAGTCAAGATTTTTATTCAATAGAGTTTACATTTTGTGATACTATAAATAATACTCCCTCTCAAATTAATTATTCAATTTTGACTTTTTAAAATTAAATTGACCATTTTAAAAACTAATCTTTTTATTATTTTTGCTAAAATATAGGTGAAGAGATTATAATCAAAAGAAAGTATATACAATTTATTATTAACCCCAATTTTTATAATTTTAGAAATATATTAATATATGCTTAATTATTAATTCTTAAAATAGTCAAATTGACTTAAAAAAATCAAAATTGAGCAATTAATTTGGGACGGAGGGAGTATAATTTAGTGGGGGTTCGGGCCCCATGTAAGTCAATTTTTTTATAGATAATTTTATGTTTTTTTATTAGTTACATATGTAAAATATGTATTTTATTATAATATTATTAATATAATAAATAATAATATTATATATATATACACACACACACACACATCTTATTAACCCTTAATACGTCTTTCTAATTATAAATATTTAAATTTCTTATGTTATAAAAAATAATATAATTTAGATTATTATTTATTTGAAAAATATTAGAGAAAGATGCATACATCAAAGGAGTAGAAATAATATGAAATTGAGAAAGTTATAAAAAATTAATTTGACTCCGTATATTAAAAAAGAAAAATGATATTTTTACATGACTTTTTGATATTTTCACATGAAAAGTTAGATGTATAGCGATGGTAAAAACCGTCGATATAGGATCTATAGCAACAATTTTTATGTGAAAATATCAAAAGTCATGTGAAAATATCAATTTCTATTATAAAATTATAAAATTCCAGTGGAGTTAATTTATTCATTACACTTCAATTTTTTTTAAATTTATCAAATATTACAAAATAAAAAAAAAAATTCACTGGGTCAATTGACCCCACATCCTTGACTGTGACTTCGCCCCTGAGTTGGACGTTTTGTTTAAAAGTTGTTTTGTAATTTCACTTTATTATATTCTCTCCCTTTCGTATTATTTTATTATTTTTTCGGCTAAAATTGATCGGAATATCCAATTCGGCCGACAATCCTATTAATTTTATACGATTTGACCGTATTAATATACGGTTTGACTTCATTAAAAAAAATTTAAAATAATTAAAAAAAAATACAAAGCTACTGTTTTTTCCCCTTCTTTATGGATAATATTGTTCTTGTTTCATCCAAAACTTCATGGCCACCAACAAAATTTCACAGAAAATTCAAAATACCAAACAAAATCAGACCAAAAAATCCCATCTCACTCTAAAACACTAACCAAATTTTGAAGTTTAAAAAATATGATCGTAAGACCTCAAAAGTTAAATTATATCTCTAATTTTAAAAAGAATAGAGTATTATTCATTATAAATTTTATTATTTTATAATTTTTAATGAGTCATCTCAATTTTAAATTTAAAAATATTTAAAATTAACTTTCAAAAATTAATAATAATCATATAATTTAAAACAGAGAGAGTATTAATTATACTTTATGCTCCACATATGTAGTTTTACTCAAGACCAAGACTAGCATTGTTGGTTTGCACTCTGTGGATTATTTTATTTTGTTTTTTTTTTTAATTTTAAACATTTTGTACTAAATTATGAAAATTGATTTTAAAATTCATTCTGAGAAGGAGTTCGATTGTCTCAAATTCCGTGAAAATATAAAATTGTTTCATTTGTTTTGAAAGTCCCATTTTTTGGAAATACAATATAATTTTATAATCATCATTACTATTATAATATCAAAAATCAATAAAAAAAATCATTTCATTTGAACGTCTTAAAAGTTTGTAAAAAATAGACAAACATCTAAATCCATGTATATTTCAATAAAATGTTCATTGTGATGCCCAAAATTAGAAATGAACATACACTCGTTTCAACGTTGTCAAAAAATTTAAAAATAAAAATAAAAATAAAGTTAGTATGAGCAAAAAATTTACATATTTTTACATATATTTTCTTTTACATTTGTACAATTAGATTATTTAATTATTTATTACCTTTAAGATTTTTTTCTTATCGACTTCCTTATCATATCTATTATTTTTGCAGATATATACAAATAAAAAAATGTATGTTTTTGATATTTATAAGCAGCGACTATTTTTGTGATACTCAGGCTATGTTTGTTTGTAAATATTATATTTGGGATATGGCTATTAATCTCAAGTGTCTTATTTATTTTTAAATTTAGACCTGAGACTATTAGTCTTAGGTTATAAAATAGTTTAATAGTCTTAATATTATAATTATAATCTCGGGATTATAATCCTTACAAACAAATATAACCCAAGACTATTAATCCTAGAATTTATAATCTATGTGATTATAATCTCAAGACTATTAATTCTAGGATTATAATCCCGATATTATAATTATAATGTCAAGGCTATTAAGACATTTTATAATCCCGAGACTAACGCTCTGTTTATGAGTTTTGAACAGAAAAGAAAAGAATAGAAAACTTAAATTAGAACAGAAAAGAATAGAAAACTTAAAGTTTTCATTTGTGTTGTTTCTGAGTTTTTAATGGAAAAGGATAGAAATTTTAAAATTGAGGACATGAGTTGTAATTTAAAATTTATTATATTAAAAGTTGAGGATAATATGAGAATTATAAAAATATTACTTATTCTAATTTCTTTTCCGTTCAAATCATGCCAATTTTAGACGGAAAATTTTGGCAGGAAAAATGGCCAAGTTTTCTATCCATTTCTTTTCTTTTCCGTTTATTAAAAAACTCAGAAACATAAGAATTTGAAAGAAAACTTAAATTTTCCGTCCATTTCTTTTCTTTTCTGTCCATTTTAAAACTCAGAAATAGAGCGTAATAGTCCCAAATCTAAATTTAAAAATAAACAAGACACTTAGGATTAATAGGCATATCTCAAGTATAATTCTTGTAAACAAACATAATCTTGTGATTATAATTCTATGGATTATTATCCCGGTGTTATAATTTTTGTAAATAAACATAGTTTAAAAGTATTAAATATAATTTTAGTTCTCTCACTATTTTTTATCTAATAAATAATATATTTTTTTTAATATAAAAATAATATAGATAATTGATATTATATTTAATATTATATAACTATTTTTTTAATATTTGTGATTTTGTTTACAATTCTAAACCGACTTGTATTAGAGTTATATTAAGGGAGGGATGAAGGACAAAAAGGGTATTTTAAGATGCCCATGTGTTCGGGCATTACTGTTGAAGATTCACGTGTTTATGCTAAGCGGAGCTTTGACTGAGGAGGAACTTTACGGTAACGGGTTTGTGATGTCACGGACAGTTTAATTCGTCAGTTACCTTCCCCGAACAAAGAGAAATGGATGAAATGACCATGTGTCTAAACAACATTTGGTATTAGGTATCGTTAGGAGACCAATTATCCATTCGTCTAATGGTAAACGGTAGATGGGTTGATTTTATCCACTGTAAATTAATGATAATTTTACGTCTTAATTATTGTTTAAATTTTTTATATATGGATTAAAAAAATATCATTATTAAGCAAAATTTATTTAAAATTTTATCACTATATCTTTATAAAAAATTAAAAATTATTAATACAATGAGAGAAGGTATGGGTAATATCAGAAAATAAATAATTTATTATCTTCGAAAATTGTAAACGACAAATATTTTGAAACAAATTTTTTTTTCTAAAACGATAATGTTTTAGGAACGGAGGGAGTATTTATAAAGAATTTTTAAACTTTAATTATGACACAAGTACAGTGAAATTTCTTTATATGTGTATAGTTATTGTAAACACAATATATTTTATTTTATTGGGAAGAGTTGTAAATAAGCCGAATCGAGCTGGACTTTGGTTTGCCTCGAGTTCGTTTAAAAGATAAATGACCCAAGTCGGACCGGACTTTAAATGAGCTTCAAGCGAGTCGAACCCAAGTCATAATTGAGTCGTGATTAAGCGAGTTAAGCTCGAGCCCAAGTCCGACATGTCTATTTGTAAGACCCCGAATTTTATGAAATAAAAGTATTCAATTTTTCTTATAATTACTACTCAGTAAATGGTTAAATTGATAAAAGTTTAAAGTTATGGGTGAAATATGAATTTTTTTTAAAATAAGCAAGTGGTTATAAAATAATCATTGTTGTCGGGGAATATTCGTTTGGTCGTGGAATATTCTTTCTGTCGAGGAATATTCGTACGACGGCGCAGCTATTTGTGGGCCCCATAACGAATAACTGTCGGATGAAGAAAATGACAAATTTGAGTTTTTACAAATAACGACGTAGTTGTTACCGTTAACACTGTTGGAATACCCGGTTGTTAAAATACAGTAATACGCGTTATTGCACAGTAGCACACGGTATTGCACAGTATTTTTGAAATTATTGATTCTTACGTAAGAAGGCACTACTCAATAATTGTTACAGTAATTACTGTTCAATATTTTATTTTATTGATTCAATAATTGCTGCGTTGATATTTTATATTATTGTTGTTTCAATAATTATTGTTGCACATTATTTTCTATTATCAGATCAATAATTCATATTATTTGAATAATATTATTAGATAACATTATTGGCAATGTCTAGAAAGTTCTGTCTAAGGAGAGGTTTGGTCATTTAATTGCGCGCCAGTAAGGAGAAATTCTTATTGGAAAGCCCCCTCTTTCCTGGGAACGGCCTGGTTGTCATAAATGTGATTCTGTAATATTATTTGTGAATAATTAATTATTGATTCATATGATAAGAAAATATTTATTTTATGTGGATATAAATGAGGGATATATTTTTGTGGTTAAAAAATGAAGGAGTTAATGTTGAGATTTTTATCCGTATTTTTGTCGGAATGGAGGTATTAAAAATCAGGGTTTTTGAGATATTTTGCGGGGGTTATAATTTTTAATCCGACCGTTGGATCGTGGTAATTTTTGGATATGTTATACATATATAAGTTGAGTATATGTCCACAAATTTTGAACCGTTAAAAATGAACGTATGATTTGTTATGAATTTTACGAGATGACTGGTTCAGAAATTGTTGAATTTTGGGAGTTTATCATTTTGGTGGAAAATTCTAGAATTGGTGGGCTCCACTTGTGGTTGGTGAAGAAATGTGCTGAATTATATTTCAAATGTGGTGGGTGGGAATAGTAGCAGGTAAAGCCATCAGGTTGCAGGTCAAACCTACCAAAATTTTCCTATAAATAGAGGGCTAAGTTAGAATTGAAAATCACACCAGAAACATAAGCTTTCTCTCTTTCTCTCTCTAGATTATTGAGTGTATTTTGTGAGTATTTAGATACTTGGTGAGTTGCTATTCATCAGTGCAAGTTTCCTTCAGCCTTATACCGATCAGAAGTACTGCTCTTTTGAGGTAAGGGATAGTAAGGGATTTTAAGGGTTGTTATGATTTTCAATTTCGTAATTTTTCTGAACTTCAAAAATTCTGGAAAAATTTGAAATGATAATTTGATGAGTTTTCTTGATTGTGTCCAAAAATGGTGATTTTTGGATGTATAGATTGAGAGTTGTGAATTTTATGAGAAAAGACTATTTTAAAAGTAATCGCTTATAATTCCTTGTGGTTAACTCTAAAATTGATGAAATTTTTATTGGGAGTACATGTATATGATAGGAGTATACTCTGTGAATTTCAGAATTTTTAGATAAAAGTACAATTTTTGATAAATGTCTAAATATTCGGCTGTTTTGGCCATATGAAAAATAGTAAATGACTTTTAAAAATTTTGAGAAAAATATATGTTCACTATGGGACTATATTATACTAAATCCCAGAAAAGAAATATTTTTGGAACTGATTTGGTATTTTTCATGAAAATGGTCTAGTTATGAGTAAATGAATTAAATATGTTTTGTGAAGAAAGAAAATTGGAAAATAGGATTTTATGGCTTGAGAATCCTATATGAGGTATATGCAGATTTTTGATGAGGGTTTTGGTTATTGATGATGAAATTGTAAGAGTTGGCATTTTATGATGATTAAATGCATTAATTAGTAAAGTGTAAACAATTTAAATAAATTGTTTATAAGCTTAAGAAATGTTATTCTTTCAATATCATTATACCGAAGTATTGGTATGAATTTTATTGTGGAATTTCTACCTTTTTGAGTCGGTGTTACTATTCACGAGTTACTATTCATGAGTTACTATTCACGAGTTACTATTCACGACAAAATTGGTTTCTTTTACTAACCAAATTATAGTTGATTTATGAATATTACTCTTGAGATTAAATCTATATGTTGATTATATTGATTTTATTATCATATATAACATTTTTATAACTTTGACGTTGAATTTCTCTTTCACTGGAGTGTAAAGATGGGTAGATTATTGGTATGATCATGACTAGGGTTCTCTTTGGCCTGTAGTGCAAAGTTGAATTGTGACTGGTATGATCATGACCATTGAATTTACAATTGAATATCTTTAGCTTAAGTGTAAAGATGAATTGATTAACATGGTTATAATTATGGTGTATATAAATTCTGAAATGATTATATATTTCTTTGAGATATGAATATATTTGGCCTGTAGTGCAAATATGAATTGTTGAGGAATATCTTTGGCCTGTAGTGCAAAGATGAATTGTAGATGAATATCTTTGGCCTGTAGTGCAAAGATGGTCTGTTGATGAATATCTTTGGCCCGTAGTGCAAAGATAAACTGTTGTTGAATATCTTTGGTCGTAGTGCAAAGATGGATTTATTAGTATGATTATGAACAGGAACTGTGATTTGGTATAACCATGATCTTTGATGTTTCAGGTAAAGACATGTGATGAAAATATTCTTCGTCCTGGGTGTGAAGAAAAATTTAGAATCACAATTATGATTATGAGTTATTCATATGATTGTGGAAAGGAACTGTTGATTGATGTTACAGGGATAAAACATTGTTGATGGATTTTTAACATGGAGAAGATAATAGACTTTATAGTCTATTTGACTCTTCTAATGGATTGCTCGTTCCGCTGCAACTATGGTTGAAATTTTTATCATTTACCATATGTTCTAAATCTCTGATTTATTGTTGATGAAGGCTATTGATAATTGAATTATCTTTAGTCATGATATTCTTTACTGAGCTAGTTGTGCTCACCCTTTTGCTTCACAATTCCTTTCAGGTAATAAGAGTGTAGCTGGGTCGAGCGGGGGTAACAAGGGAATAGAACTGTGGTCATCATTTAGTAGTTATATTTGGTGAAGAAAATAGGGTGAGGCGAACCCAACGTTGGAAGGGTGTTTTGTCACTATCATACAAGATGTCTAATGACATACAACCTCGTGTCATCATAAGACAGGGTTGTGCTCATCCACTTGCTGAGTATATCTATGGGTACTACCTATATAATCTTGGTGTTTGTTTGAAGTATAATTCTCAGTTAGAGACAGTGGAGATAATGATAAGTCAAGAGAAGACTCACCATTGGGAAGAATATGATAGTAATCTTCTCGTTTTTCTCTGGGGTCTATTGGGTCAACCAAGGATAATTCTGTGGCCATATGATATCTATCATAACCTAGACGCGTGGCCTCCCATGTACGAAGGTTTCCTTGAGTACTTCCCAAATATTCTAATTTCCAAAATAGTTTTTGACTATACCTTTATGTAAGGTATCAATGTAAGGTGCTGACATAGGTTGGTGTCCAGAGTTACAGGTGGTATCAGAGCTATAAGTAAAGAGCCCCGAGCCTCTCGCTGGTGACTTCCTGTTGATGGGGGATGCACCGAAGCCAGACTCTCCGTAGGGGACGCCGTTCTGCGGTGGCAAACTGATAGGTACCACTGTGAGGTGCTGTCCATTGATGGGACATTTGTCACAGGTGGTATCAGAGCTTGGGGATATGATCTCTGGCGGAGATCCGAGAATATAACTAGGAGGGGAGAGATGAGTAAATCATTCGCTAGTGTGTCCTACCTAAGCTTATTTGTTGGTCAGTCATAATATCGGAATATTATGTGATATGTTAATTTGTTAAATTAACCTTTGTTTTGAAGCTGTATTCTAGAATGATATCTGAAATACAGGAGATGAGCAATGGAGAAATTATGATGACAGGGAAGATGGAATCTGAAATAAAAGCAAGGTATTCTCAACTCTTTGAATTACCAGGTACGTAAATTTCGGGGACGAAATTTCATAAGGAGGGGAGATTGTAAGACCCCGAATTTTATGAAATAAAAGTATTCAATTTTTCTTATAATTACTACTCAGTAAATGGTTAAATTGATAAAAGTTTAAAGTTATGGGTGAAATATGAATTTTTTTTAAAATAAGCAAGTGGTTATAAAATAATCATTGTTGTCGGGGAATATTCGTTTGGTCGTGGAATATTCTTTCTGTCGAGGAATATTCGTACGACGGCGCAGCTATTTGTGGGCCCCATAACGAATAACTGTCGGATGAAGAAAATGACAAATTTGAGTTTTTACAAATAACGACGTAGTTGTTACCGTTAACACTGTTGGAATACCCGGTTGTTAAAATACAGTAATACGCGTTATTGCACAGTAGCACACGGTATTGCACAGTATTTTTGAAATTATTGATTCTTACGTAAGAAGGCACTACTCAATAATTGTTACAGTAATTACTGTTCAATATTTTATTTTATTGATTCAATAATTGCTGCGTTGATATTTTATATTATTGTTGTTTCAATAATTATTGTTGCACATTATTTTCTATTATCAGATCAATAATTCATATTATTTGAATAATATTATTAGATAACATTATTGGCAATGTCTAGAAAGTTCTGTCTAAGGAGAGGTTTGGTCATTTAATTGCGCGCCAGTAAGGAGAAATTCTTATTGGAAAGCCCCCTCTTTCCTGGGAACGGCCTGGTTGTCATAAATGTGATTCTGTAATATTATTTGTGAATAATTAATTATTGATTCATATGATAAGAAAATATTTATTTTATGTGGATATAAATGAGGGATATATTTTTGTGGTTAAAAAATGAAGGAGTTAATGTTGAGATTTTTATCCGTATTTTTGTCGGAATGGAGGTATTAAAAATCAGGGTTTTTGAGATATTTTGCGGGGGTTATAATTTTTAATCCGACCGTTGGATCGTGGTAATTTTTGGATATGTTATACATATATAAGTTGAGTATATGTCCACAAATTTTGAACCGTTAAAAATGAACGTATGATTTGTTATGAATTTTACGAGATGACTGGTTCAGAAATTGTTGAATTTTGGGAGTTTATCATTTTGGTGGAAAATTCTAGAATTGGTGGGCTCCACTTGTGGTTGGTGAAGAAATGTGCTGAATTATATTTCAAATGTGGTGGGTGGGAATAGTAGCAGGTAAAGCCATCAGGTTGCAGGTCAAACTTACCAAAATTTTCCTATAAATAGAGGGCTAAGTTAGAATTGAAAATCACACCAGAAACATAAGCTTTCTCTCTTTCTCTCTCTAGATTATTGAGTGTATTTTGTGAGTATTTAGATACTTGGTGAGTTGCTATTCATCAGTGCAAGTTTCCTTCAGCCTTATACCGATCAGAAGTACTGCTCTTTTGAGGTAAGGGATAGTAAGGGATTTTAAGGGTTGTTATGATTTTCAATTTCGTAATTTTTCTGAACTTCAAAAATTCTGGAAAAATTTGAAATGATAATTTGATGAGTTTTCTTGATTGTGTCCAAAAATGGTGATTTTTGGATGTATAGATTGAGAGTTGTGAATTTTATGAGAAAAGACTATTTTAAAAGTAATCGCTTATAATTCCTTGTGGTTAACTCTAAAATTGATGAAATTTTTATTGGGAGTACATGTATATGATAGGAGTATACTCTGTGAATTTCAGAATTTTTAGATAAAAGTACAATTTTTGATAAATGTCTAAATATTCGGCTGTTTTGGCCATATGAAAAATAGTAAATGACTTTTAAAAATTTTGAGAAAAATATATGTTCACTATGGGACTATATTATACTAAATCCCAGAAAAGAAATATTTTTGGAACTGATTTGGTATTTTTCATGAAAATGGTCTAGTTATGAGTAAATGAATTAAATATGTTTTGTGAAGAAAGAAAATTGGAAAATAGGATTTTATGGCTTGAGAATCCTATATGAGGTATATGCAGATTTTTGATGAGGGTTTTGGTTATTGATGATGAAATTGTAAGAGTTGGCATTTTATGATGATTAAATGCATTAATTAGTAAAGTGTAAACAATTTAAATAAATTGTTTATAAGCTTAAGAAATGTTATTCTTTCAATATCATTATACCGAAGTATTGGTATGAATTTTATTGTGGAATTTCTACCTTTTTGAGTCGGTGTTACTATTCACGAGTTACTATTCATGAGTTACTATTCACGAGTTACTATTCACGACAAAATTGGTTTCTTTTACTAACCAAATTATAGTTGATTTATGAATATTACTCTTGAGATTAAATCTATATGTTGATTATATTGATTTTATTATCATATATAACATTTTTATAACTTTGACGTTGAATTTCTCTTTCACTGGAGTGTAAAGATGGGTAGATTATTGGTATGATCATGACTAGGGTTCTCTTTGGCCTGTAGTGCAAAGTTGAATTGTGACTGGTATGATCATAACCATTGAATTTACAATTGAATATCTTTAGCTTAAGTGTAAAGATGAATTGATTAACATGGTTATAATTATGGTGTATATAAATTCTGAAATGATTATATATTTCTTTGAGATATGAATATATTTGGCCTGTAGTGCAAATATGAATTGTTGAGGAATATCTTTGGCCTGTAGTGCAAAGATGAATTGTAGATGAATATCTTTGGCCTGTAGTGCAAAGATGGTCTGTTGATGAATATCTTTGGCCCGTAGTGCAAAGATAAACTGTTGTTGAATATCTTTGGTCGTAGTGCAAAGATGGATTTATTAGTATGATTATGAACAGGAACTGTGATTTGGTATAACCATGATCTTTGATGTTTCAGGTAAAGACATGTGATGAAAATATTCTTCGTCCTGGGTGTGAAGAAAAATTTAGAATCACAATTATGATTATGAGTTATTCATATGATTGTGGAAAGGAACTGTTGATTGATGTTACAGGGATAAAACATTGTTGATGGATTTTTAACATGGAGAAGATAATAGACTTTATAGTCTATTTGACTCTTCTAATGGATTGCTCGTTCCGCTGCAACTATGGTTGAAATTTTTATCATTTACCATATGTTCTAAATCTCTGATTTATTGTTGATGAAGGCTATTGATAATTGAATTATCTTTAGTCATGATATTCTTTACTGAGCTAGTTGTGCTCACCCTTTTGCTTCACAATTCCTTTCAGGTAATAAGAGTGTAGCTGGGTCGAGCGGGGGTAACAAGGGAATAGAACTGTGGTCATCATTTAGTAGTTATATTTGGTGAAGAAAATAGGGTGAGGCGAACCCAACGTTGGAAGGGTGTTTTGTCACTATCATACAAGATGTCTAATGACATACAACCTCGTGTCATCATAAGACAGGGTTGTGCTCATCCACTTGCTGAGTATATCTATGGGTACTACCTATATAATCTTGGTGTTTGTTTGAAGTATAATTCTCAGTTAGAGACAGTGGAGATAATGATAAGTCAAGAGAAGACTCACCATTGGGAAGAATATGATAGTAATCTTCTCGTTTTTCTCTGGGGTCTATTGGGTCAACCAAGGATAATTCTGTGGCCATATGATATCTATCATAACCTAGACGCGTGGCCTCCCATGTACGAAGGTTTCCTTGAGTACTTCCCAAATATTCTAATTTCCAAAATAGTTTTTGACTATACCTTTATGTAAGGTGTCATTGTGAGGTGATGTCCACGGTTGGAACATGAGTCACATTTGGTATATATTTGTATCCAAACTTACAGCATATGTGTTGTTGTATTTTGCACGACAATTGTTGTAATAAAGTTGTAGTTATTTTCTGTACCATGTATTTGACGACTCAGAATGGGTTGGGTGGAATGGACCTATTTTGGGGTTGTCACACTATTTATTTATTTTATTTTTATTTTCATCTTTTTTGAAAAAATAAAATAAATATTTTATATAAATAAAATAAAATTTTAATTGAATAATTATTAAACGAGTTGGGTTTAAACGAGTCAGGCTAGAGTCATACCTAAACGAGTCAAGTCTACTTGAGTCGAACACCATACTATTTAAGATCCACTTGTTTTATTAATTAGGCTAAAAGTCTTGTTCAACCTCGGCTCGTTAACGAGCTCGACATGAGTTCAGTCGAGTAGAGTCAGACTGGATTTGCGGGTAGTTCGATTCGTTTACTGGTATGAAATACTTTTTATCTCAAATAAATTTCATCACATCATTAAATATTTTTTTAATACTTTATAATATAATCAAATAAAAAATTTATTCGATCAATATAATAATATTACATCATTTGAACTTGAGACCTCTAATATTTTTCTTAAAATTTTACTCAATCGTGTACTAATAATAAATTGTTTCTGTTATACTATAATTTATGTCATTTAAAAAATAAATAAAAATATTTGTGTTGTTTTATTCCCAAAACCCACTGCTATGCCATAAACACCCCAAGTTTTAGGCTAATATTAGAAATTTTAATCTCAAAAGTGATATCACATGCAGTGAATAAGTTAAATGATATTTTATAGCATGGTTAATTTTATGAGATGTATTCAACTGAGATAATAATGTTATATTTATAATATTATTTGAGACAATTTTTTTATAGAGTAAATTCTGATATATATTAATAATTTACAAACAAACTCGCAAAGGATAACTAAATTTTCCATCACAAGATGTGGGCATAATAATAAATATTATTATAATGATTAACCTAAATTATTATGATGAGTCTGAGATTCTTAACTTTATTTTTTCATATAAAACTTTGACTTCATAAAATAAAATTATACATCTTTAAATTTATCAGCATAGTTTCATTAACATGTCATTATTATTTAATTAAAAAACATTTTTAAATATAATATATCTCTATTATTTATAAAATTTGAAAAATGACCATGTTTATAAAATTCACGTGAGAGAAAATCTCTTATTATAAAGCAACTCTTACAAGCCGCTCAGTGAATTTGTAGTATATTTTTTCTTCCTTTGCCCTTACAACTTTAACTATATTATTATTTTGTTTTTTTATATTATTATTTTTTAGTTTTCTATTTAAATTTTCAAATTTCTTAAACTTTATATTTTCTCTCACATAATTTTGTTAAAATATCAAAGTATTTGAAGAAATATTCCAACAAAAAAAAAAAAGACTAAAGAAAAAACAATAGAAAGGTCCATTTTATGTGGGGCAGGCTTATATAGATGAAGAAAAGAATATGTGGGTGTGGGGCCAATGGTCAGACTCATCATATTAATTTAGAACATAGAATACCGTATAATATCCCCATCTCTTTACTATTCGGGTGGGCTATGCGAGCCAGAAAAGCAAAAGTAGAAAGCAAAACCAACAGCACAGACGGTTAACCATATCGGTAGCACTAAAGATCCGAAATGAGGTTTCATGTCCCGCCGGAATACAATAAAGTCGCCGGAATCTGAGTCAGCTAAAGATAATTCCCTCGAATATGACTCAAAATGTGGTCGCCGGAGAAGAGCAGGTGGAAATTCCTCACCGGACAGTGGTGGTGGGAGTGAAGATGGACTTGCAGAGCAGAGAATTGCTCACTTGGGCGCTCGTCAAAGTTGCACAGAGTGGTGATCGTGTCATTGCTCTTCATGTTCTGAACGAAAATGGTAGGTGCTTAAGAGATTTTTTTTTTGTACTTTGGCTTTTGGGGATTCGCTTGATTTTTGACATTTTTGTATTAATTGGCTGGTTTGGGAAAAAGGTGGAGAGAGGTTGAAAGATTTGATTTGATTTTTTTTCGGGTTAGTTTAGTTGTTGATATTTTGGGAATTGCTGGTTGATTATAGGATTGATTAGTTGATATGATGAAATGGGTATGTATTGAATTTTTCTCTATCGTTCCCAAAAGGAAAAACAATTATTGCATGTACTTGGAAATATTAGTATTGTTTTGGGGAGAGAGTTAGTTTAAATTTTGACGCAGATTATAGTATTATTGACTGGCTTGCTGAAATGGATACATCTAGAAATGTGCATTCTATGTTCTAAGAAGCAATTATATGCTTTTAGAGAGATTTTTTTTTTGTTTTGTCATATGCTTTTAGAGAGAGATTTTTCCTTCTTTTTTTGTTATCAGTTTTAGGTTTAATGCTTTGGGGACTTATGATTGATATTTTATTAATTATGGTGCTAATTGACTGGTTTGATGAATGGGTGTGTGCAGAAATTGTAGATCGTGATGGGAAGTCGTCTCTACTTTCGCTGGTGAAAGCTTTTGATTCTGTTCTTGCAGTCTATGAAGGTTTCTGTAACTTGAAACAGGTATAAATTTCAAATATTTTTTAACTATAGTGCCATTTATCTCTTAAGGGTTTTGTTGCTTTACTTCTGTTTAATTATACTCTTTGGTTTTGGGGAAGCAAAGAGAAGGAGAAAAAAAAAATTAAGCTTTTGGATGGAGTATGTATGTTGTTTAGTTCCAGAAGATGAAAAACTATATTTAACTTGGACAATTAGTTTTATTTGCTTTGAAAGAAATTGATTTTGTTTTGGTTAGAAAGGATGAGAAAGCTTAAATTTGGTTCTAATTGTGCTTCCTTAATTTCCAGCATTTTCTTTCCTCTAAACCATACAAAATGTTGATGTGTTTGGAGGTAGTGGAGATGTTGTCGGTAGATCTCGGAAGGCAAACATATTTTTTTCTAGTTATTTGCTTTGTTAAGCTATTAATTACCTGTGGTTTGTTATTGAGAGACAGTGGGAGGAAACAAAAGTATTTTCAGTTTAGTGAATTTTGTTCTTTCCCTTTCAAAAGTTGGAAAACATGAAGTAAACAGGCATAGAGTCGATCATATTTTCGAATTCCTCAATTTTTTTTTGGTCGACAATATATTCTTTCTCAATAGTCAATAATAGCATGGTGAGTTGGTGACTATATTGACATTAAAGACTTGGTTTTGGTGGTATTGTTTTAGGTGGATCTCAAGCTCAAAATCTGCAGAGGTTCAGCAATCCGAAAAATCCTAGTCCGTGAAGCGAAGTCTTACTTTGCTACTGAGGTGATAGTGGGAACTGCTAGAAATCATCATAAGCTCTGGTCATCTGTCTCAATTGCAAAATATTGTGCTAAGAAACTATCGAAGCATTGTTCGGTACTTGCCGTTAATAATGGTAAAATTGTATTTCAGAAAGAGGCTTCTTCTGGATCTAATGTCGGTGCAAAAGGTGAATTTTATTTTGTAGGCAGTATTGTTTTTCCTACTGTAGCTGGGTTCATGTTTGAAAGTATTATTGCTTCTATCAGTGTTCTTAGTTTGGGATTTTCTGCAGGAACTGAAGAGCATCACCGGAATGGTATACTTTCTGCACTTCAAAGGTCATTAAGTAAGGAATACAAAGTAGTACATGATGGCAATATGGTGAATCACATGACAAAATGCAAACATGGTACTTCTTCAAATTTGGAGCTGGCCTCGGTAAAATTCGGCTCTGATTTCAAGGAGAGTGCTGTGAAACACAGTTGTTCCTTTTGTTCAACCGACTGTCTTTTACTAGAAAATACATGTGCCCAGTCAACAGAAGAATCTTCTGCTGATGGCACCGAAGACAAATCCATGGCTATAGTACCGGTACAGAAGCTTGAGGGTGCATCTAGTTCAAAATCTCTGTTGATGAGAGAGTTGCCTGAACTGAGATCTGGATGGTCATTTCTTCGCCGAATTATTTCATCACATCGGAAAGCTTTTGACAGACCTTCTGTGCGGCAGATTTCTGTTGTTCAATGGGAAATGCGGCTGCCAAGTAGAAATTGTCTTTCATTCTCTGATTCAGATGAAAGAGAAAGCTGTTTGCGTTGCAATCAAGGCCAATATTCTGAACTAAATGAAGAAAATGGTGCAATTGTTCCTTTTGGTAAAGAGACTCTGTCTGGTCCATCTTCTCCAAGTACTAGTACAAGAAGCCTACCAGAAGAACTGGAGGGTCTTCATGAAAGGTACTCAGCAACTTGTAGATTATTTCAATACGAGGAACTTCTTTTGGCAACATCAAAATTCAAGCCTGGTTTGTTTCTTCCACAATCTCATACTAGTACTTGATTCCTTTCTTTCTCAAATTTATGTGCACCGTCTTACTAAAAGTCTAAAGCAATCATTTACTGAATTTCCAGAGAACATGATTGGAAAAGGAGGCAGCAGTCAGGTTTATAGAGGTTGCCTTCCTGATGGCAAGGAACTTGCTGTGAAGATTCTGAAGCAATCTGAAGATGTATTGAAAGAGTTTGTTTTGGAGATTGAGATTATTACTGCCTTGCATCACAGAAATATCATCTCTCTTTTTGGATTCTGTTTTGAGGACAACAAGCTCCTCTTGGTTTATGATTTCCTATCAAGAGGAAGCCTTGAAGAGAATCTTCATGGTATGATATCACATGTATCTGAATTGAAACCAAATGTCTTATGAACTACTATTTACTCGTGTCTGATTCCACTGATGGGGTATTCACTAAAGCAGGTAATAAGAAGGATCCGATTGCATTTGGGTGGAGCGAAAGATATAAGGTTGCTTTGGGTGTAGCTGTGGCGCTGGAATATGTACACAATATAAGTGCTCAACCTGTGATTCATAGGGATGTGAAATCATCAAACATACTGCTTTCTGATGATTTCGAGCCACAGGTATTGTATTCTCGTCTCTTGTATTCTCTAATTTGTGTTGGTAAAATTTTGTTGATTATTATATTCATGGTATTTTGGTTGTTTCTTCAGCTCTCTGATTTTGGACTAGCTAAATGGGCATCAACTACCTCATCACATATAACATGCACTGACGTTGCGGGAACATTTGGGTTTGTAACTATCTTAACTGTCTAGTGGTTTTGAGGTTTTTTTTGTTCTTGTCTTTTAATTATAGAACCAGTTTGTTACATCTGGGGAAACATGAGATAAGTATTGGACACGACAAAAAATTGTAATTGGTAAAAGTTGAAACTGTGCATAATGTAGTACAATAATGTCCAACCTTGTAAAACTTGACAATTTTTTAATTGTTCATGAACTAACTTGTTTAGATACTTTCTGCTACAGTTACTTAGCTCCTGAATACTTCATGTACGGCAAAGTGAATGACAAGATCGATGTCTTTGCGTTTGGCGTTGTACTCCTTGAACTTCTTTCAGGAAGAAAACCTATAAGCAGTGAATCTCCTAAAGGCCAAGAGAGCTTGGTTATGTGGGTACGTTCTTTGTCCTTGTCCTTTTACTTTTTTTAGTCATCTAGGAGGTTTTCATTTTCATTTGTACTGAATGGTTAAAATTAATTACTCACAGGCAAGACCAATTTTGAATGGCGGAAAGTTTACCCAAATTCTAGACCCAAGCTTGGGCAGTAGCTATGATTGTGACCTGATAGAGAGGATGATGTTAGCTGCTACTCTCTGTATCAGACGTTCGCCACGAGCTAGGCCCCATATGAGCCTTGTAAGTCCTCAATCTTTTATTAGTAATAAACCCGGATTGTGATGCTCTGATTATGCAAGTCTGCACTAAAATACTTTGGAATGTAGGTGAAGAATTAATATCATTTCATGGATACAATAATGTTGCGTGCATAGTTAGGCCTTACATAAAGTAGTATACAATAACTACTCCCCCCATTCCAAAATTAGAGGTACATTTTAAAAATTGACGAGTTTTAAGGATAATTTTATGTTCTCAAATGTACTCTTATTATTAGCCAAGTATTTTGTAGTGGTGGTAGAAGTGATATTTCAAAAGTAATGTCAATTTAGGAAGATCATGTCAATTTATAGTCATTGCATCTCTTTTCTTGAAACTGACTATGAAGGATAATGTATCTCTAATTCTGGAATGGAGGGAATACTTGTTTTTTTCTTTCTTTCTGACTCTTTCATATGTGATATTGTGAATTCATGATATATTTATAGACTTGTTCCTATTGCTTAAATCTATTTTTTATTGACCTTTCTTTGGCCCTTGCTCTGCTATCAACTTGAGACGAACAGTTTCCTCTTGTGTTACTTTTTGCTACAACTAGTGTTGCCATTTGTTGAACAATATCAAACCATCTTGGGAAACTTCATCTCTTCTAAGTGTCAATTTTTTATTTCAGGTTTTAAAGCTACTCCAGGGTGATGTTGAGATGATCAATTGGGCAAGGCTACAAGTTAATACTTTGGAAGGGTTTGACACTACACTACAAGTTAATGCTTTGGAAGAGGCCGACACATTTGAAGATGAAGGATTTTCACATTCAAATCTCCAAAACCACTTAAACCTTGCACTGCTGGATGTTGACGAGGAGTCTCTTTCCACAAGCAGCATTGAGCGAAGTATCTCACTAGAGGACTATCTACAAGACAGGTGGAGCCGCTCATCAAGCTTTGACTAACCACATTTCTTTTTCAAAATTCAAGTTATCGTAACTGTTCAATAATTTCTTGTATATTCCCTTTTCCCTTTACTGTTTGCTTTGGTACGTCTTTGGGGATTGTTTTCATGGTGTTGGATGAGAGGTTGTTTGCGGGTTTGACCTCCTCCAATCTTGGTACTGGTTTGGTCTCAATTTGATGCTAGTTTTTTGGAATCTTAGGTCAGCTCTCTTTTTAGCCGCAGTTAAGAATTGTACCTAGTCTAATGGTCCGCAAACTCGTACTAAAGCAAGTACAAGTAACTCACTCCCTTCATATATTTTTGAAGAAGGCAAATAAAAAGTGATTATGCTTTTGATGCTGGATTTCCTTTGTTTATTTGTATACTGAATGTTAGTTTTCCTAAATGTTGAATGAAATTGTATTCTCTTTCACTAAAGGGCCACACAAGATGCTGCATTATGCACTGAATGTGTATCCTTTTCATTGTAGCCACTGGCCAATGCTTTTAGGTTCTAATCTCTACCTTCCATCAATATCCTTGATTTACTTATGGAACGTTTGCTTTTTGAGGAGTCTTATATATTCAATGGCAAATTGACCACAATATCCTCACTTTGTGAATTTTAATATGAATTGAGAAGAAAGTTGAGGGGAGGGGGGTAATTTCCATATCTTTGCTTGGAAGTTGAGATACAAAGAAAAGAAAATCCGAGTGTTTGGTTTTCTTTTTATAAAATAAAATTAAAAAAAGAAAATAGAAGATAGCTGGGGTAAAATAAAAATTCATCTGTATGATTCTCATCTCCAAAAGTATGTGGTCAAGTGATTGGAAATGGAAAGCCAAAAGCCTAAAACATCTTGAAAACTTGGAACTTTGCAAACTCAAATAAAAATGAATAAAAATTTTGTAGGCAACAAATGAATGGCTTATTTTGCATCACTCAGTCCTTTAACAAGACAACAAATCTTATCCACAAAACCAGAGGGAGGATATAAATTCTTTGGCCCATTTTACTCAAAACTTCAAACAAAAGAAAAGGTGAAGAAAATAAACTAACTATGCAAAGAAATAACAAGAAAAAGCTATAAAGTTGAACACCCAGAAGTGTAAATTGAGCCATGGCAGCAACCTTCTCATTGGCTTCAACCAAATTCTCCATGCTAGGCTGGACAGCAGTGAAGAAAGGACTGCGAAAGCGAAACGCCTTCTCAATCTCGGCCCAACAACAAGCTGATATTCAAGAAGTTGAAGAAAAAGAGAAAGAGAAAGTGAAGCCACAAAAGCCAATGACCACACCAAGACCAGTTGAGCCTCAAGTGAATGTGGAGAGCAAGAACATGGGCAGGGAATATGGAGGGCAGTGGCTCAGCAGCGTCACTCGGCACGTCCGGATTTACGCGGCTTATATTGATCCGGTAACCTGTGCATTTGATCAAACTCAGACGGATAAATTGACCCTTATGTTAGATCCAACAGATGAGTTTGTGTGGACTGAAGAAACTTGCTATAAGGTCTACTCTAAATTCCAAGAGCTTGTTGATCACTATGAGGTATTTTATCTCTCCTTTACAGATTTGTATCATTTTTTTAATCTTTTATTGTTGGTCTAGTTTAAGAGCATGATAGGAATGCTTTACAGAGCATGAATCTTGATTTTTTTGAAGGGATCAAGATCCGATACACATTTAGCGACCCAAATATTATTTTTAATGACGATACCAACAACCTAATTATTTGCAATGAATTCTATTGTTTTGCTAAATGTAATATTTGTGATGCTAATGTTTATTGGGTGAGAGGGGATTAGGATCATCTCAATTACACCTTTCACCAATTTTCCCCACACATTTAGCTGCCTAATAAAATTAATTACAAAAAATTGTGTCGCTGGTACAATTGCTATAAGTATTATGTGTTTCTAAATATTTATTAGAAAAAAATTGGTTAAGGATGCAATAATAGAGGGGATGCATAATCTTAATTTGAAAGGGAAACAGAGTGTTGATTGTAAAATTAAGAAACAGGGCATATATAATCAACAAAAAATTATAGTTGGTTACTTCTGAGGAGGTTGGCATTGCTGTGTACAGGAAATTCATCATTTCGAAAAGGCCAATTTCTATTGCTTTTTTTCATTAAAATTCCTATTTGACAAATTTTTATTGTAACAAAGAATTAACATGGTAAGTGGATAAACAGGGAGCCCCATTGACAGAATACACCCTTCGGCTTATCGGATCCGACATAGAGCACTACATTCGCAAGCTGTTATACGATGGCGAAATCCAATACAACATGAATGCCAGGGTCCTCAACTTCAGCATGGGCAAACCAAGAGTTGGGTTTAGCTACAATGGCGATGATCAACTAAAAGATGTAAAATAGTAGTAGTTTCAAACTAAACAAAAAAAATATAACCCCAAAAAGAAGGTAAAGAAAGAAGTCTCAGATATTTATGTACCATGTAAATTTTAAAATATTTCAAATTAACTTTCAAAAGATCTTATAATTTGAAACGGAGGGATCAGTATGTTTAATACACTTTTTTTTTGAACTTATAATCAAGATTCCTTAATATATTCTTTAGGGCATGATTATGTGATTACTTCACAATGTTACACAATTGGTATGTTTGCTTATCCATCTCCTATATATATATGATCAGGTCCGGGAGTCCGAACCTGATCAAATTCGGACCAATTTTTTTATTTTTTTGTTTGCTTTTTTTTTTAAAACAACTAAAAAAAAATTTAATATTTTATGGAACTGAATTTTTTTCATAATATAATATTTTGGACGTGTTTTGGATACCTATACCAAAAAATGGCGGTTACAGTCTGCACAGACTGTACCACCATATTTTGTTATATGTACCCAAATCACACCAAAAACATTGTATTATGAAAAAAATTTAATTCCATAATTATTTATTTATTTATTTTTAGTTGTTTTTAAAAAAAAAACAAAAAAAAAGTCCGAATTTTGGTCCGGTCCGGGAGTCTGGACCTGATCCGGACTCTCTCTCTCTCTCTCTCTCTATATATATATATATATATATGTTAACGCCAAGATCTTTCCTCACGTCCCAATCACGTAAGACGCGTCTCTATCCTGCACAGTAAACACGACAATCACCAAAAGCTTGACGGTTTGACCGTCAAGGGATAGCTCCAGCGTGAGAGTCAGTACAGGCGATCACAAGGTTAACAATGGAGGATAAAATATCTAGTGTTTGAGAGAGAAAATAATTCAGTTACCTTTTTCTTAGTGTGTGATCCTTGCTCATATACACTCTGTCCGATTTTTCGTGCCACCCACTACCATCTGACACCGTTCCCCACTTCTGGTCATCTCAACCGAATACTAGCAGCTCATCTGCTCCATCCCATCCCTGTTTGCCACCACCGGTCGATTAGATCCCATCCACATTAATGCATGGCAGAGATAACAGTCAAATGTTATCTTTGTAATCATTACCGGTCAAAGTTGGTATTTAGATATTATTTGTCTAATGGATCAGCCCAAATCAGAGGCTCAATACATTTAAGACATAATAAATATAACCCAAGGAATGAGCCCAGTTGGTCCGGTCCGATGTGTAAAGTATCATGGTATAAGGGAGGAGCCCATTCGGCCGGGCCCAAAGATATAAAGTAGCATGACCCAACATTGCCCCCAGTCTTTTATTAAACATGATGTTTAATGAAAGAGTGTAAATATTAAAAGGTCCAAAAGAAAAATACCAGTCACCAATCAAATAAAATCAGAGATCCATTTGAGAAACCCAATCTGGTTAATCCGGGAGACTTGAATTGGACGCTACCCATTCGAAATCACTATCATCATTACCTTCATTTAATGAGCCGTCTTCATTTTTCACAAAAAGATGAAAGGACCGCCAGTATAAAAACTATTTTCCCCCACTTTTGACGTTTTTTCCAACTCAATTTGAAATTCGAATACTCTTTGTTCTTCTTCTTCTCCAAATTTCTCTCTGCAACTAGCTAACAATGGCCTCTCAGAGTGATAATCAAAGTTTCCCACTTTGTGTAACCCCCATTACCACTGTTCCACCTAACCCAAACCCTAACAAAGAGGCTTCGAGCTCAAACCCCCAAACTGCTACTCCGAGCAAGAAGAATCTGCCTCCTAAACCATTTCCAAGCCCTTCCGAATTCTTCGCGAGTAAAGAACAATACCCCCATGCCAACACTCCTTCTACTGTTACCGAGATAGAACTTCGCAAGATTCGAACTAGATATCAAATCCCCGATACCCACCTAGTGAGGGTTCCAGGATCCAACGAACGAATGTACCAGCATCCATCAGGCTGGACAGCCATACCGGTAACTTTGCTCGAGAAGGGGGTCAGATTTCCTCTCCACATATTCCTGGTTACCCTGCTAGGGTTCGTCGGCGTTGGGTTCGTTCAACTGGTGCCGAACTTATACATTCACATCCTTGCCTTCATTGTCTTTTGCCATGAAGTGGGCTTCGAACCCACTCTCGACTTGTTCTTCACCATTTATAAAATCGGCCAATCCCGAGAAAAGGGGTTTAAGGCTCTGAGCAAACAAGCACCGAAGACAGGTGAGAAGTTTGAGAGACGCTCACTAGTCTCTACCCCCTCCAGCAACAAAGGATGGCACAAAAGATGGTTCTTCATCAAGGGACCAGAAACTGCCTCTCTACCGATTTGGTCAATCCAAGAAAAGATCTCTGCCAACTTTGGTGACATCCCTGAAGAACGGGTAAGCGAAATGATAGAGCTTTTCGAGAATTTCCCAAGGGAAGAATGGAATTACGAACTCCTCACCAAACAAGTATGGTTGTATGACCATAACTGTAAGTCTCGAACTGTCTTTGATATATCTGGCTAAATTTCCTTTGATAAACTGTTCTGAATGGAGGTTTTTATCTTTTGAACGATTTCTTGAAACTTTTGATAGTATCGACTATGAATAATTGTTATATATTCCTTGCAGTGTCTTTGATTAAACCGACCTCTTCAGACATAAGAGATTTGGAAGATTTTTTAGCTGGGAAATCTTCAGATATATCTGCTGAAATCCCCACAGTTGAATCTCAGCTGAATGACCCTCCCATCACAGAGACATCTACTGCCGAACCTCAAACTGCCGAAGAATCTAATCAACCTCGTCGAAAGAAAAGAGCTATAATACAACCTCAATCTGCTCGCATAGAAACAAACCCTTCACCTGAGCAAATCCCTGCACCATCAGACTCTGCTCCTGCCAGAGGAAGTTTAGTTGACATGCCCTTGGACGAATGGACCCGAGCCATTCGTGTTAAGAAACTAAGGGTCAAAGTCACTCCTCTCTCCGCCGATGTCCTCCGGGTACCTTCCTCCACATATGATCCTCCACCGACAATCCCCATGGAGATCCAAGTTTCCGATGATGATGAACTAATCGAGTCCATCCCTTCACTTTCTCGTAAAAGGAAGCATCCTTTTGATAACCCACCGAGTTTGACAATTGCCCTGTCCCCACCACATGAAACTGCTCACGCCCGATCCCCATCACCTGAAAACGTCTACACCGATCCATTTCCAAGTCCTGAACGATCTGTACCCTCTCCCTCAAAACCATCTTCCTCAAAATTTTGAAATGAATCCATGGCATCGCCGACTCTATGGCCCCAATTCAATGCCAACTTTTCCTATTCGATTCATTCGTCCGGGACATCGATGACCATCGGTTTGGCAACAGCTCGATTATGGACCTAATCGATGAAGGCATGAGTTACCAGGCTAAGGTAATTTTGTTGTTAATTTGAAATAACGTGCATCTATTGGAGATTAACTGATTAATTTTGATCATATGCAGGCAAATGCTGTCTTCGGTTGACTTCGTCCCAGATATAAAGAAGTCGAAGCCAAAGAAGACGCTGCCTGGAGAGAGAACGCCATCCTGAACTCGGCCTTTGTCCGAGAGAGATACCAAAACTGAGATATCCTCCACATGAACGAGGGTCTTCGGAGGGAGTTGGCTCAAATAAAAGAAGAGCTAAGAACGACCAAGGTCAATCAACAATCTTTGACCAATATGAACGCTGATCTTGTTCATAAGAATGAAATTCTGAGGAATAAGAACGAAGATCTGGCCACCGCTAATTCGAGCTTAGCAAAATAAATTGATGAAGTCCAGGTTAAGGCTAGAGTTGACAAGGAAAAACACTTGGTCAGATGTCGCAAACTTCAAAGTAAGTTGCAAGCATTGGAAGAGCTAGGTCCCCCCTTGACCGAAGAACTTCGTAAGCAAATTCAAGTAGACTACCGAAAATCGATGAGCTGAATGCATAAATTTTTTGGATGTACTCTGAAGGTTATGAGGTCTGCCAAAGCTAAGGCAAAACAAAGCTTGTTACTGCCAAATTAGACCCCACTCTTCTGGACTCTTCTGAAGGCGAAGACAATGTTTGATGATGACCTTCCCTTAATCTATAGGACTTCTGTAACCAATTTTATTTTTCATGTAATCAGTTATATATTAATGAGCCATTGACTTCGTTCTTTGTTACTCTTTTGCATTTGTTCTTTGTTAATACTTTAATATCAACCAACTTGAAAAATGTACAAGCTCTTTTTAAACGTAACTTTGAACTGTTAGTGAATAAATAAACAAGTCATATAACAGATAAGATCAAGTTAGGTAATAAGGCAATCCGAACTCAACACTTAAGCAAAATCAGGGAATGAAGTAATGTAATACTTATTCGTTACCAAAGTGTGAGGTAGATCTACTTCATCGGGATTTTGTTTACCATGAAGGGCCTAACAAACCCCCAGAATTCCACCGACCAGATAGGCTACCATCAAATGGTCAGCGAGTCCACCCGAGCCTCCTCGCACTAATGAAATTTGCCTACCATGAAGGGTCTGACAAATTTATGAGGACCACCAGCCGAAAAGGCCACCATCGAATGGTCAGCGAGTCCACCCAAACCTCCTTACACCGATGAAGTTTGCCTACCACGAAGGGCTTGACAAATTCATAAGGATCACCTGCCGAAAAGGCTACTATCGAATGGTCAGCGAGTCCACCTGAACCTCCTTACACCGATGAAGTTTTCCTACCACAAAGGGCCTGATAAATTCATAAGGACCACCTGCCAAAAAGGCTACCATCGAATGGTCAGCGAGTCCATCCGAACCTCCTTACACCGATGAAGTTTGCCTACCACGAAGGGCCTGACAAATTCATAAGGACCACCTGCCGAAAAGGCTACCATCGAATGGTCAGCGAGTCCACCTGAACCTCCTTACACCGATGAAGTGAAAAGCAACGAATAGAAGACTCATTGAGAAAAAGAATCTTTTATTGATGATGATTCAAAAACTTTACAGACTTCCAGTAAACTGACACTGTATCTATTGAAAGTACTTCCGAAGCCTGCCAGCATGCCAAGTATTCTTGATCTCTGATCCGTCCAATGCTCTCAACCGATAAGTTTCCGGCTTTGGTACTTCAACAACTTCATATGGTCCTTTCCAGTTCGGCATCAGCTTCCCCAAATCCTGAGGCTTAGATGCTTCGAGTTCTCGGAGAACAAAATTTCCCACTTCAAATCTACGAAGCTTTACCCCTTTATTGTAATATTTAGCCACTCTTCACTGATAGGCTGCCAGTCTAATCAAAGTTGTTTCTTTGACCTCTTCGAACAAATCCAGATTGACTTTCAACCCTTCTTCATTGTATATCTCCTTGAATTGACTGACCCGAAGACTTGGAGATCCAATTTTAATTGGGACTAAGGCATCAGTACCATAGGCCAGCCTGAAAGGTGAATTCCCTGTTGTAGTCCTCGGTGTAGTCCGATAAGCCCATAACACGCTGAGCAGCTCCTCTGGCCATCTTCCTTTCGCCTTATCCAGTCTACGCTTGATCCAATTCAGCAGCGTTCTGTTGGTCACTTCGACTTGCCCGTTTGACTGTGGATGAGCTACTGATGTCTTTCTGTGCTGAACCTCCAGTTCCTTTAAAATTGCCTCAAATTTCGATCCCATGAACTGGCGTCCGTTGTCCGATATCACCACCTTAGGAATTCCAAAACGAAACACTACTGATTCTTTCATGAACTTCAAACATTCTTGTTCCATTATTAACTTAAGTGGCTTCGCTTCAACCCATTTTGCCATATAATCAATGGCGACTATAACAAAACTGACCTGACCTTTAACTTTCGGCAATGGACCTAGTATATCAACTCCCCAGACAACAAAGGGTATAGGAGATAAGATCGAGTATAGCTCTTCTGGTGGCTGATGTGGGATCAGACTGTTGAGTTGGTATTTCTCACACTTCTTCACGTACTCCGTAGCTTCTTTGGAGATTGTAGGCCAGTAGTACCCTTGACAAAGAACTTTGTAAGTTAATGACTTAGCAGCCATATGGTCGCCACAGATGCCTTCGTGAACTTCCTGAAGAGCATATTCAGCTTCGGATGGAGTCAGACACTTCAGCAATGGAGATGAAAAAGCCCTTCGATACAGGTCCCCATCAATAAGGACGAAGTTAGCATTCTTATACTTGACTTTCTTGGCCAACATCTGATCCAAAGGAAGGACGCCATCTGCCAGATACTCCAGATATGGAGTTAAAAAGCAGTTGAAACGATCAACACACAATACCGATTCGTGCTGGACACTAGGGTACTGCAAAATTTCCAAGTAAACTGACCCATCAAAGATACTAGCATCCGTAGTGGCTAGCATTGACAAGGCATCGGTAATAGAATTATCATTACGTTCGACCCTTTGAAATTTATACGACAGAAAGTAGTGAAGTCTATCCTTTAGCTTTGCCAGATACTTGATCATTCGCGCACCGCGAGCTTCGTATTCCCCCGAGACTTGCTTAACGACCAACTGAGAATCATTGAAAATGACTATCCTCTGTACTTCGAGACTCTTAGCCAGACGTAATCCCGCTAGCACCGCCTCGTACTCTGCCTCGTTGTTTGTTGCCCTGAATCCGAATCTGATGGCCTGTTGCACTTTGAATCCCTCCGGACTCGTTAAGATAATCCCTGCTCCACTGGTGTCTGAAGTAGAAGACTCATCTGCATACAGCGTCCACGAGCTCTGCTTCTGCTGAAGAACCGCGACCGTTCTGTTTGATCCTTCGACTTCTGCCAAAACGTCATCAGCTTCAGAAAACGAGCATTCAACTACAAAATCAGCCAAGGCCTGCCCCTTAATAGCTGTTCGGGGATGATATTCAATGAAAAATTAAGACAACTCGATTGTCCACTCAGCTAATCTTCCCGAAACTTCAGGCCTGCTCAGAACCTTCTTCAGAGGCTGATCAGTATATACCACCAACAATCGACCCTGAAAATATTGCCTAAGCTTTCGACTAGCTATCATCAAAGCAAAGACAAACTTCTCAATATTCGGGTACCTTGTCTCAACATCCCTAAGGACGTAGCTTACATAATAAACCGGGTGCTGCTTACCCCCAACTTCTCACACCAAAACTGCTCCCACTGCTAATGAATTAGCTGCTAAGTACAAATACAAAGGCTCAGCAGGAGCGGGCTTCACCAACAAAGGCGCCAAAGACAGGTATGTCTTTATGCTCTGGAATGCGTCTTCACACTCTGAAGTCCATTGGAACGTCTTCGCATTCTTCGGCCCTTTTAAGGTGCCAAAAAATGGCAAACACCTTTCTGCCGACTTGGACATGAACCTCCTCAAAGCTGCAATCCTCCCTGTCAGACGCTGAACATCTTTAAAGGACTGAGGAGTCTTCATACTCAAAATTGCCTGGATCTTTTCCAGATTGGCTTCGATACCTCTTTGACTGATAAGATAACCCAGGAACTTGCCAGCACCAAGACCGAAGGTGCACTTGGTCAGATTCAGCCTCAAGTTGTGATGACGGACCGTCTAAAAGCATTCTTCTAAATCGTCCAAGTGCTTTTGTACGAGTATACTCTTGAAAATCATGTCATCGATGTACACCTCCATATTCTTGCCCAGCTGACGTCGGAATACGAAGTTCATCATTCTCTTGTACATAGCTCCCGCATTGACCAAGCCAAACGTCATCTTCTTATAGTCATATACCGAACGATGCGTAATGAACGCCGTCTTCGATATATCCTCTTTGCACATAGAAATTTGATGGTAACCAGAGAAAGCATCCATAAAGCTCAATAATGTATACCCCGAAGTCACATCGATGAGCTGATCGATGTGGGGTAGATGATAGAAGTCTTTCGGACAAGCTTTATTTAAGTCCGTATAGTCGATGCAGACTCGCCACTTTCCATTCTGCTTCTGGACCAGCGCCAGATTCGCCATCCACTCTGGGTAGTCTATCTCAAAAATAAAGTCCACAGCCAGCAGCTTTGCAATCTCTTCATCGATGATCCGCTGTCACTCTGGTGTAAAAATCCTTCTCTTTTGCCGAACGGGCTTCTTAGATGGGTCTACTTCCAGCCGATGCTCTGCTATCTTTCGACTTACACCTGGCATATCCTGAGGTTCCCATGCGAAGACATCTGCATAGCACCATAGAAGCTCCATAAGGTTCGTCTGAAGAGGTTCCGGTATGCCTAAACCTATCTTCACTGTCTTGTCCTTCTTCCTAGGAATCAGCTCAAACTCCTCTATCTCCCCAGTTGGCATGACCAACGGTTCTGAACTGCTCTCGGTGAAGAGCTCAATCTCTATCGCCATAGTCTATTTCTGCTTCGACACCCCCACCCCCGAAGTGATCACTGCATTTCTATAGCATCGTCTGGCCAAATCCAAATCCTCGGCGACCTCTCCAACTCCATGGGCCGTAGGAAATTTGATTTTGAAGTAAAGAATAGAGGTCACAGCTTGTAGAGCAGTCAAAGTAGGCCTCCCTAGAATAGCATTGTAGGCAGAATCTACATGCGCAACATAAAATTTACAAGTTATTTCTACCTGTTGGGGAGCTGTTCCGAAGATGACCGGTAGCTCAATAGTCCCTGCCACTCTGACTGGATCGTTACTGAAGTCGTATTAGGAGCCTCCTGCCCAACCTCCATCTTCCGCCCATCCAGATGCATCCTCTGATAAGCGTGGATATACAGAATATCAACAAAAGACCCATTGTCTATCATCATCCTCTTCATATCCACCGAACTCACTTGTGCTGTTATCACCAATGCTCCTTCGTGGGGTTCGATGGCCTCTGAAGGGTAATCCTTGTCAGTGAAAGAGATTATCGTACCATGATAAGGCCTATCAGTCTTCGGGAGTGTACCCGTCACTGACATGATCGAATCCAGATACCCTCGGTGCTTCTTTCCAACAAGTTTCCCAGAAGTATCTCCTGTAATGACATCGACCACATGTCTGGCTGGTTGTTCGGGAGCTGTCAATGCAGGTTGAGCTAGCTGAGCGACCTGAACAGGTCCTCTTTCACTCTGCTGAGTCTGTTGAGTTGTTCTCGCTGTGACTTATTGAACTAGGGCACCACCTTGAACTTTCCTCTCTATAAAGTCCTTCAGACTAGCACAGTCATTCGTATCATGGCCCGAAGCTTGATGATAGTCACAGTATTTATGAGAATTGCCGGCTTCGGGCTTAAGGTTGTCCCGAGGTGGTTCGAAGATGGGTTGATTTTTGATCTGATCAAGAATAACAGCCCTGTCGGTGTTTAATTGAGTGTACGTCCTATTCACCTTCTGGGTCGGAGCGGACGAACGACCTCTTCCCTGTTTCCAGTTGTTGTTATACTTCCTAGACCCTCCATCGTAGCGGTCATTATTCCTTTCATTCTTCTTCTGACCACCATCAGTTTTGTCTAGATCTGTCTCTTTAAGCTTATCCGAAGAAGGATGTTTCAAGCTATTCATAGCCTCCTCTACCACTATATAGCCCTCCGCCTTATCTAAGGCTTCTGTAAGACCCCGAATTTTATGAAATAAAAGTATTCAATTTTTCTTATAATTACTATTCAGTAAATGGTTAAATTGATAAAAGTTTAAAGTTATGGGTGAAATGTGATTTTTTTTTCAAAATACACAAGTGGTTATTAAATATTCATTGTTGTCGGGGAATATTCGTTTGGTCGTGGAATATTCTTTCTGTCGGGGAATATTCGTACGACGGAGCAGCCATTTGTGGGCCCCATAACAGAATAACTGTCGGATGAAGAAAACGACAAATTTGAGTTTTTACAAATAACGGCGTAGTTGTTACCGTTAACACTGTTGGAATACCCGGTGGTTAAAATACAGTAATACGCGTTATTGCACAGTAGCACACGGTATTGCATAGTATTTTTAAAATTATTGATTCTTACGTAAGAAGGCACTACTCAATAATTGTTACAGTAATTACTGTTCAATATTTTATTTTATTGATTCAACAATTGCTACGTTGAAATTTTATATTATTGTTGTTCAATAATTGTCACTGCACAATATTTCCCATTATCAGATCAATAATTCATATTATTTGAATAATATTATTAGATAACATTATTGGCAATGTCTAGAAAGTTCTGTCTAAGGAGAGGTTTGGTCACCTAATTGCGCGCCAGTAAGGAAAAATTCTTATTGGATAGCCCCCTCTTTCCTGGGAACGGCCTGGTTGTCATAAATGTGATTCTGTAATATTATGTGTGAATACTTAATTATTGATTCATATGATAAGGAAATATTTATTTTATGTGGATATAAACGAGGGATATATTTTTGTGGTTAAACATGAAGGAGTTAATGTTGAAGTTTTTATCCATATTTTTGTCGGAATGGAGGTATTAAAAATTAGGATTTTTGAGATATTTTGCGGGGGTTATAATTTTTAATCCGACCGTTGGATCGTGGTAATTTTTGGATATGTTATACATATATAAGTTGAGTATATGTCCACAAATTTTGAACCGTTAAAAATGAACGTATGATTTGTTATGAATTTTACGAGATGACTGGTTCAGAAATTGTCGAATTTTCGGAGTTAATCATTTTGGTGGAAAATTCTAGAATTGGTGGGCCCCACTTGTGGTTGGTAAAGAAATGTGCTGAATTATATTTTAAATGTGGTGGGTGGGAATAGTAGCAGGTAAAGCCATCAGGTTGCAGGTCAAGCCTACTAAAATTTTCCTATAAATAGAGGGCTAAGTTAGAATTGAAAATCACACCAGAAACACGTTTTCTCTCTTTCTCTCTCTAGATTATTGAGTGTATTTTATGAGTATTTAGATACTTGGTGAGTTGATATTCATCAGTGCAAGCTTTCTTCAGCATCATATCCGATATCCAGTCAGAAGTGCTGCTCTTTTGAGGTAAGGGATAGTAAGGGATAGTAAGGGATAGTAAGGGATTTTAAGGGTTGTTATATTTTTCAGTTTCGTAATTTTTCAGACCTTCAAAAATTCTGAAAAAATTTAAAATGATATTTTGATGAGTTTTCTTGATTGTGTCCAAAAATGATGATTTTTGGATGTATAGATTAAGAGTTATGAATTTTATGAGAAAAGACTATTTTAAAAGTAACCGCTTATAACTCCTTGTAGTTAACTCCAAAATTGATAAAATTTTTATTGGGAGTACATGTATATGATAGGAGTATACTCTGTGAATTTCAGAATTTTTAGATAAAAGTACAATTTATGATAAATGTCTAAATATTCGGCGGTTTTGGCCATATGAAAAATAGTAAATGAGTTTTAAAAATTTTGGGAAAAATATATGTTCACTATGGGACTATATTATGCTAAATCCCAGAAAAAAAATATTTTTAGGACTGATTTGGTATTTTTCATGAAAATGGTCTAGTTATGAGTAAATGAATTAAATATGTTTTGTGAAGTAAGAAAATTAGAAAATAAGATTTTATGGCTTGAGAATCCTATATGAGGTATATGCAGATTTTTGATGAGAGTTTTGATTATTGGTGATAAAATCTTATGAGTTTGGTATTTTAGAATGATTAAATGCATTATTTAGTAAATTGTAAACAATTTAAATAAATTGTTTATAAGCTTAAGAAATATTATTCTTTCAATATCATTATACCGAAATACTGGTATGGATTTTATTGTGAAATTTCTATCTTTTTGTGTTGAGTTTACTATTCACGAGTTACTATTCATGGGTTACTATTCACGAGTTACTATTCATGACAAAATTGGTTTCTTTTTCTGACCAATAGTTGAGTTATGAATATTACTCTTGAGATTAAATCTATATGCTGATTATATTATTTTTATTATCATATATAACATTTTTATAACCCTGATGTTGAATTTCTCTTTCACTTGAGTGTAAAGATGGGTAAATTATTGGTATGATCGTGACTGAAAAATGTCTTTGGCCTGTAGTGCAAAGATGAATTGTTAACTGGTATGATCATGACCATTGAATTTATAATTGAATATCTTTAGCTTAAGTGTAAAGATGAACTGATTAACATGGTTATAATTATTGTTTATATAAATTCTGAAATGATTATATATTTCTTTGAGATATGAATATATTTGGCCTGTAGAGAAAATATGAACTGTTGATGAATATCTTTGGCCTGTAGCGCAAAGATAAATTATTGATGAATATCTTTGGCCTGTAGTGCAAAGATGAATTATTGATGAATATCTTTGGCCAGTAGTACAAAGATGAATTGTTGATGAATATCTTTGGCCCGTAGTGCAAAGATGACATGTTGTTGAATATCTTTGGCCAGTAGTGCAAAGATGAACAGGTGTTGAGATGAACATGACCAACTGGTGATACAAATGAATATCTTTAGCCGTGGTGCAAAGATGAAGTTATTAGTATGATTATGAACAGGAAATGTGATTTGGTGTAACCATGATCTTTGATGTTTCAGGTAAAGATAGGTGATGAAAATTATCTTCGTCCTGGATGAGAAGAGGAATTTAGAACTACAGTTATGATTATGAGTTATTCATATGATTGTGGACCAGAATTGTTGATTGATGTTACAGGGATAAAACATTGTTGGTGGATTTCTAACATGGAGAAGATAATAGACTCTATAGTCTATTTGACTCTTCTAATGGATTGCTCGTTTCGCTGCAACTATGGTTGAAATTTTTATCATTTACCATATGTTCTAAATCTCTGATTTATTATTGATGAAGGCTATTGATAATTTAATTATCTTTAGTCATGATATTCTTTACTGCGCTAGTTGTGCTCACCCTTTTGCTTCACAATTCCTTTCAGGTAATAAGAGTGTAGCTGGGTCGAGCGAGGGTAACGGGAAAATAGAACGGTGGTCTCTAGCTGTGGATGTTCTCCCGAAGCAGTATAGAAAAGTTTATTTAGTAGTTTTATTTGGTGAATCCAATAGGGTAAGGTGTACCCAACGTTGAAAGGGTGTTTTGCCACTATCATACAAGATGTCTAATGACATACAATCTCGTGTCATCATAAGACAGGGATGTGCTCATCCACTTGCTGAGTATATCTACGAGCACTACCTATATAATCTTGGTATTTGTTTGAAGTATAATTCACGATTAAAGACAATGGAGATAATAATAAGACAAGAGAAGACTCGCCATTGGGAAGAATATGATAGTAATCTTCTCGTTTTTCTTTGGGGTCTATTTGGTCAACCAATGATAATTCTGTGGCCATATGATATCTATCACAACCTAGAAGCATGGCCTCCCATGTACGAAGGTTTCCTTGAGTACTTCCCAAAGATTCTAATTTCTAAAACATTTTTTGACTATACCTTTATGTAAGGTGTTATTGTGAGGTGTTGTCCACGGTTGGGACATGAGTCACATTTGGTATATATTTGTATCCAAACTCACTGCATATGTGTTGTTGTATTTTGCACAACATTTGTTGTAATAAAGTTGTAGTTGTTTTCTGTACCATGTATATGGCGACTCAGAATAGGTTGGATGGAATGAACCTATTTTGGGATTGTCACAGCTTCTGCTAAACTCTTCGGGTGGTGAAACATTAGCTTCTTCACCAACTTTTTAGACTTCACCAGGTCCAAACCATTCTGAAACAATCCCACGGCTTAAAGATCATTAAGGTCAATCACCTGGCCAATTGTTTCTCGGAAGCGCTTTACATATTGGCTCAAAGACTCATTCGAATATTGTCGAGCTTGAGCCAATGAACCTGTTGGCTTGCCCCTTCTCTTGTTGCCCCCAAAGCGAGCATGGAACTTACTGCACAAATCTGCCCAAGATGAAACTGAATCTGAAGGAAGAGTCCCCATCCACTGCCTGACATCTTTCCGGAGCGTCGTAACAAAGGTATGACATTTAGCAGCATCGCTAAAGTCATAGTAGTCCATCAGTCTGTCGAACGCCTGACTGTGGTCATAAGGATCTCCAGACCCATCATAACTTTCCATATGGGGTAACTTCTTGTTAGGGTCGGGTTTCTCTTTGAGAATATCCGTGAAAAAAGGAGATGCCTTCTTTCTCGAAGTGTCCTTTACTTGTTGGACTTCGGCTAGCTGCTTCCAAAGCTCCTTCAGTTCCTTAACCAGAAATTCTACTCCTTCTGGCTGTGATGAGACTTCTTTTTCTGGGGAATCTCTCTTCTTCTGAGTAGACCAGCCTTTACCCTCCGAACCCCCAGCCTTCGAGGGACTTTTTTGACGACGAGTGCCCACAGGGTGGTGTACCCTCAGTGGACTCTCAGGAGTGCGACCTCTGGATCTGCTTTGATGACGAGCTCTGTCACTATGGTGAGAATACTCGAGGCGGGGTGCCTTCTTTGTATTCTCAGGTGTGTACTCCTTGGACCTGCCTCTTTGTCTGCTTCGACCCTGTTCCCTAAAACCGCTAGGGTGGATTACCCTCTTCGATCCTGGGAGAGTAGGGCTTCTCGATTTTCTTTGATCCCGAGGTTGGCCTCGAGATTCATAACCCGAATGGTCAAGTTCCTTTCCTTTCCTCTATCGTCTATCTGTATGTCTGCTATACTCTTCGGACTGTACATAGCTAGACGCTTCGTCTTTCAACTCCGCCATCCAAAGCATCTGCTCGGCTATATCTTGTCTCTGTTTCAAAAGCACCTCCAAAGCCTTATCTGCTTCCTCTGTCATCTTGGCTAACTTGGAGGTTTTATCGGTCTGACCATCTCGGTGTCGGGTTCTAGGCGGTGTGCCTTCTACCCGTTTTCGACCATGATCAGGTTTGGAGGTGGCCTTTTTGGCAGTGAAAATCAGTCTTCTCCTAACATTATCAATGGCTCTCGAACGAGAACCCTCAGACGCATGCTTAGAAGCTGTACTGGCATGAGCACTGTTTGCAGGACCCAAGAGATCCTTGACAGATACTCGTGGTGTAGACGAACTTACAGCCATCGGCTGTCCCTCCGGGGTAACCGTCCTATTCTTCACCATGGATTCCGATGTAGAACAGTTATAGTTTGTGATTGAAAACTTCAAGGACACTAGAACACAACCCTCCTTCTAGTGCCAATGTTAATGCCAAGATCTTTCCTCACGTCCCAATCACGTAAGACGCGTCTCTATCCTGCACAGTAAACACGACAATCACCAAAAGCTTGACGGCTTGACCGTCAGGGGATAGCTCCGGCGTGAGAGTCAGTACAGGCGATCACAAGGTTAACAATAGAGGATAAAATATCTAGTGCTTAAGAGAGAAAATAATTCAGTTACCTTTTTCTTAGTGTGTGATCCTTGCTCATATACACTCTGTCCGGTTTTTCATGCCACCTACTACCATCTGACACCGTCCCCCACTCCTGGTCATCTCAGCCGAATACTAGCAGCTCACCTGCTCCATCCCATCCCTGTTTGCCACCACCGGCAGATTAGATCCCATCCACATTAATGCATGGCAGAGATAACAGTCAAATGTTATCTTTGTAATCATTACCGGTCAAAGTTGGTATTTAGATATTATTTGTCTAATGGATCAGCCCAAATCAGAGGCCCAATACATTTAAGACATAATAAATATAACCCAAGGAATGGACCCAGTTGGTCCGGTCCGATGTGTAAAGTATCATGGTATAAGGGAGGAGCCCATTCGACCGGGTCCAAATACATAAAGTAGCATGACCCAACAATATATATGCATAAAACAAGCATGCTGTAGGCATTTTTTTTGTTGAATAAAACACTTATCTTGTGATGATTAATTAAACTACTAAAATTTAACATGATTCTATTGTTTTTATATGTTGTACATATCTATTTTTAATTGCATTTGATGGGTTTTTTTTATGGTTTAAATCAGATTTTACAAATATTGTTTGAGAGATTGGAGGGAACTAAAGCTTATGGCGGACGTAAAACTAATTTGTTATGCATATATTAGTTCAATTTTATTTAAGTTTTTTTTTTCTGAGTTGAGATATTCTAAACATGCAAAATTTTATGCCAGCAAGAATGAGTTGGATTAATAATATATTAAGTTTGTTTTAATGAGTAGGAAATTGCTGCATTCCAATTAATTTGTGTCCAATATAGAATGAATTGTACGTATACGTTCTGTCCTGAATAACCTCCTATTGGATATATTTCGGCATTCTTCAGTAATGGCTTTGCTTGTCAAATGTATAGCGATGGTGAAAACTGTCGCTGTAGAATTTATAACTACACTTTTGTTATGGAAATAATATTTTTTTGTTGTAAATTTAATAATTTCTTTTAATAAATACATTTGCCTTAGAAACCCATACCAGCCTAATATTAGCACATATTCTTTTTATTTTATTTATTTTATTTTGTAATGTAAAATATCAGATATCAAACATCATGTAACTGTCTGATTATTTCAAGAGAGATTTTTTGTCATGCACATGTAGTCCCTTTTATTATTTTTTCTTTATTTTTTTTTTCCTTTTCTTTCCTTCCAAAATTACAATTTATTTAAAATTAAGATTAAATGTGAGTAGATTTGTGAGGAGTGTATCTTAGTTACCATCGTGTATCCCTTATTAAGCCAATAATAAACTAAAACATGTTATTTCAAATATTTTTTTTGGCATTTATTAATTAAACATCAAAGGGTGAAAGTTCATGAAGTGTATAACGTTTTTACCTTTTAATTTTTAATAAATATGAAAAAATTATTTAAAATAACCTTTTAAAATTACACATGATCACTGTTGGCTTAATTAAAATTACACATGATCACTGTTGGCTTAATTATGTAACTAATCCATGATATTAGAATTAATCCATCTGATCTTCTTTTTATATATTCGGGTAGGTTTCATTTGAATTCAAATGATCCAATTATCAACAATAAGTATGACTTACAATTTGTTATACGAATTAGAAGATGTCGAGCAGGTGAAACTAAATAAAAAAACATTATTCAGTCAAAAAAGTCAACTTTATAATCAATATTAAAAATCCCTCGATCACATTATCATCAAGTATCACATTCTATGAGTTGATACAACAAACTCTCACACAATAAAGAGGAAAAATAGTCTCACAATTAAAAAATTACAAACCCACACAAATTGTGAGATCGTGGGACCAAGAAAATACTCTCACACACACACACACATATATATATATATATATATATATATGAAAAATAATTCATAATATATATTTATTTTAAATTAAAAATGCATTACATTTATGAACGGTTAAAATTTAAAAATCAAATTCTCCACCCGCTAGTATAACTAGTGGACTGGAATGATATAATACAAGGACCATTATACTCCCAATTTACAATAAGTCAAGACTAAAGAGATCAATACCAACCATCAAACCAGCTTCAAAATCAAATACATCCAAATCAGCCATAGGTGAACGAACCTAAGAGATCTATACCAACCACATGTAAATATTAAAGGATGAAACATTTCAAGTCATCAATTTCCCAAGAATCCATCTACCTTCTGATTTACAGAAGCCGACAAAAACTTCATACAAATGAGAGGTTTCACATTAGCCAATGCGAGTGCAGCTGACGGGATTCCCCACAAGGAGAGTACCTTCCAATCACCACCACTACCCATCATGCATTCTTTATATTATCTCTCCTCTTTCTCTCTCTTTCTCCTCCCGCCCTCAACTGCCATCAAACACCGTTGGACAACCAATTTGTTTTGGAACAAATTTTTGGCAAAAAAAATTAAATAAAAAAAATCCCAAATCACATACCCACCTCGTTTTTGAACAAATACATGAAGCAAAATTTCCAGACCCAAAAAGACATGGCATCATTGTGGCTAAAAAGGTAGATCGGAGACCATGTGCTTCATCGTCGTTCGAAGAAAGAGAAGGAGGATTGCAGTGGCGAAGTTAGGAAATTTTGTGAGTGGGGTCAAAATACTTACTGAGGTACAAATAATTTGGAGGGGGTTCGGGGGCAGTGCCCCTCAGCCAATTTTTTTAATACTTTATACTTTCGAGTATATATATATATATATATATATATATATATATATATATATATATATTACAATGAAAATATAATGAGTAATATAATATATGGTATATATACACTATATTGACTCATACTAGACTTTTTTAATCACAACTATTCATAAGTAAGTAATTCATTATTTATTTTTAAAAATAATATAAATTAGATTATTATTTAGTTTAAAATATTATAGAGAGATACATATATTAAAAGGATATGAGTCATATGTGATTAAAATTTGATTGACAAAGTCATAAATTTTCAATTTGACCCCGTATAATAGAAAATTTATAAAATTTTAGTGGGGTCAATTTATATATAATACTTAAAAATTTTAAAATTTAACTTACATTATAAAATATTTTTTTTTTCAGTAGGGGCGATTGACCCCATAGAACTCTATGTGGCTTCGCCACTGGAGGATTGGATATTACTTGTATAAACATCTCTTGGTTAATGTTTTCTAAGAAAATTTGCAATCTTTTAGAAACCCCAACTGAAAATTAGGGCTTTTTTTAATTTTGAAGATGATATTGACAACACTACCAAAGATGATATCGAGGCCCTTCCGATCGAGATCATTCGTATGAAATTGGGGGCATTATCGGCAGAATTTATGATGGGTTATGATGAGGGTATAATCGGTAGAATTGGGGCTTGAACCTGTCCGCTAGTTATAGTAGCGGATGCCGATTTTGATTTTTAAATCTTAGCCGTTCATAAATGTAATGAAAGGTAAAGATCCTATTTGCCCAATTTAGATCTATAGTAAATACATGCCATGGATCATTCCCCTATATATATTATTGAAACTTATGACTCATAACTGAGAAGTTCTTGAAAAAGGCCAAGTACAGAGCGAAGCACGTAAATCTCTGTGTTAATTCTTTACTGTCATGTGCGTGTGTGTGATCGAATTCTACACACACACACACATATGTATATATATATATATATATATATATATATATATATATATATATATATATATATATAACACATTTCTTGTGATGATTAGATCAACTATAATCAAATTTTCACTTGATTTTAGTAAGTTTATATGTTGTACAGTCACTTAGCAATGCATATGAAGGACATCCAATATTTTAGGCTTACATTTTAGTTTCTTTACCACCCAGGTTAAATTTTATTAGTACTTAGAGAAATATGAGGACATTTAAACTGATAAATTTTATTATTTGGATGACTGGAGGAAACTTAAACTCCAGCTTGACATAAAAGGGATGATATAAATATGGGTATTTAGATATATAACCTTGTAAGTCCCACCATAAACATAGAATTTTGAGTTCGATTAAGTTAAACATTATTGTTAACGTCAATTTTGTACGCCTCATGAAATCACCAAAACAAAAGGTCAAAAAAACGCTAATAGTTGCTGAGATTGTGAATTGTGTTGTTGTAAAGTCAAACTCACAAAACACATTCAGATAAATATACACACATTATTGTAAGAGATATAAAAGTATGGACACAAAAATTGTACGTAGAAACCCAATTGGAAAAAAATCACAAAATCTGTATGGAGAGTACATATTGTTTATTTCTCTCTTTCATCTCATCACACTCTGTATTCTCTTTCTTCTCTGGTGTACCTTATTGTGTTATCCCCTCAAACCCTTACTTATTATTGTATTTATAGATATCATGTCCACCCGAATCCCATTAGGAGTATGAGTCATTCTTAGAGTCACATTATAACTACAATTAATGACTGATCGAATTCTTTCCAAATTAGATTTTCTTATCTCCCTTAAATAAAGAAACACAATCTTACTCTAATAATGACTCTCCCACCATTTTAGCAAGCTGTTAACATAAATGTATATGGGCCAACACCATATCTGGACCATTAAATTAATTGGGTTATACCTTAGCCAGACCCAAATAATTACATCCCAACATTGCCCCCACTATCTTGTTATAAAGTATTTATAATATGAGAGTAAAAAAGTCCACCATACCCTCCGACTGCCATGTTGGTAAAACTACCGAACCCACCATATTTACTGCCAAATCCATCACATCCACTACCGAACATAAGAACCTCTAACATTCTTGAATCTTTCGAACCCTAAAACAACAAGAAAAGAGATGCCTCTAATTAAAATGCCTCTGAAAATTTGTCAAAGCCACATCCAAAACCCAAATTTCTGAATTCATTCCCATAATTTAACGACCTCTTCCGAACTACCTCCCAAACATCAAATCAGAGAAAAATCCCCAACTGCAAGTCGAACAAGCCTCTCTGAAGTGTCCACTGATATATAAGAGCCTTTCCATTTGACCATCCAACAAAGGAAGAAAATTAAAACTCTTCTGATGTCGAATGTCTAGAACTGCCAGAACTACCCGAATACTTATTCTATAATCAGTTGCCCACTATCAAACGTCATAAAAAATTTGAACTGAAAAATCATTAACTTCACCCGAAATCGTTAAGCCGTCTAGATATAAAATCTAGGATAAAAACAATTGTTTCCCCCAACTACTCTTAAACTTGATCCTCCCTTCGAATCCTTTTCGAAAAATATTCATTCTATCACAAATCACGTCTGTGTCTATCCTTCAATTGTTATTTGCAGCCGACCACCCAAGATAGATCGACTCAACTCCACTACTCAAGCAACCACCCTAACAATGCCTTTTTGAACCTCTGACACTAACTCAAACACACCGTAAGCTCCTCAATTGCGATGAAATTTGTTGCCCGCTCACTGGCGTATGAAAAGTCTTTTAGTGGAATGATCAGGATATCTTTCATGAGCTTTTATGAACAACCAATGCTAGTGTACTGTCCGCCAAGTGAGGATTTGGTCTGCCGATGTTGAGTGAGTTTTAGTCATGTTTAGTGTGATAAGATGTTTGAATTTGGTCAATAGGATTCCTTTATGTTATATCCTGACTTATCACATGGAAAGAATGCTCCTGAATGATATGGAGGCTTTGATCCGACCTTATATCGCCATAATAGATGTCCTAACCCCTGTGGGAGACATTGACCTTACTTTATGTCTTCATATATAATATTGCTCCCGAACCTTTAGGGAGGCTTTAAATTTGATTTAGGTTCTAAAGAACCGTCCAACCTTATATCTTCACAATATTGCTCCCGAACCCCTAGGGAGGCTTTATGTAGAGGATCCGGAGAACTGTCCAACCTTGTATCGCCATCCGTCTTTATACCGCCATAATAGTCGTCTCGACCCCTATGGGAGGAATTGATCCGACCTTATATCTCCATAATAGCCTTCCCGACCCCTGTGGGAATCATTGATCCGACCTTATACCATCATCCAACCTTATATTGCCATAATAGTCGTTCTGACCCTTGTGGGAGGTATTGATCAAACTTTATATCTTCATAATAGTCTTCTCGACCCTTGTGGGAGGCATTGATCGGACCATATACCCCCATAATAGCATTCCCGACCCCTGTGGAAGGCATTGATCCGACCTTATATCACCATCCGACCTTATATTGCCATAATAGCCGTCCCGACCCCTATGGGAGGTAATGATCTGACCTTATATTCGTTGAAGAATTTTTTCATTCGCTAATTTTGTTGTCGTGCCGAAAAGAGAGACGATAGACAGTAACCAAAATCGAAAGTGAGCCACAAATTATAGCGTTCTTTCTTATCAATCTCTACCTCCGATGTTTCTTTACTTGTTTGCCTGAATGGATTACCACCATGCTATATCATGTTGAAAGTTAGATCTAGAATTTGGGTGCTTTCAGTAAGTCCTTGGGCATAAGGTAATCATAGGTGTTAATCTTGGAAAATCCTCCACATGTATCAATTAGATCTCTTTTATCACAAACTCCGTTGCTAATTTTTCCTTCTCTTTGAATCTCGGATACTATATTATTGGCTAGTGCCTCCTCAATACTTGCATCACTAAAGGTAGTCAAATCAATGTCTCTATTAGGAAGATAAGTTTGTAATTAATGGCACTGAACCATATGGGAAGACCTTGCAACTACTACAGTTTGTAATTGACCTCAACATATAACTTCAGTTATTTTTTTCTCAGATACAACTGTGACGACCCGAAAAATTTTACTTGGTTTAAAAATTAAGTATTATTTAATAAAATAAGATTTTATGGCTTTTGCCCTGTTGAGATATGTTAAAATGAGAATTTTTGAGATGGAACGGAAATCTGTGATATAATTTACGAGTTTAAGGATCGTATTGGAAAATAAAATTTTGCCGAGAAAAAAAAAGCCAAAAAATTATTGTTCTTCCGGTAGCGTAAAAACGTTTATTTTAATTATTTGAAGAATATGCCAAGGTTAATATAATGAGAAAAGATGGAATAAAATTTTAAGAACAAAAAACGAAAATTTTCGACTGTTTAATAGATCTCGAGAACTGAACGAAACATAAAACTGGAAGAATAATAACAAAATAAAGCTAAATAAGTGGCAGCAATTATTGGTGCATGCCACTAATTATATGCACAAGGGGGCTAAGTGTAATATGCCATGACACCAATTGTAAGACCCCAACTTATTATAAATGAAATTGAATTTCTCTATTTATTATTTTAAAATAGTAAGGATTGATTTGATTAATATGGTTAGTTATGGGTAAAATGTGCAAATATTTTAAATAAACAAGTGGTTATAAAATATTCATTATTGTTGGGGAATATTCGTCTGGTCGTGGAATATTCTTACTGTCGGGGAATATTCTTACGACGGCGCAGCCTTGTGTGGGCCTCATAACGGAAAGCAATTGGATGAAGAAAACGATAAGTATAAGTTGTTTATAAATAACGGTGTAGTTGTTACTGTTAACACTGTTAGAATACCCGGTAGTTAAAACACAGTAATACACGTTGTTGCACAGTAGCACACGGTATTTCATAAATTATTTTACGTAAGAAGGCACTACTCAATAATTGTTACAGTAATTACTGTTCAATATTTTATTTTATTGATTCAATAATTGCTATGTTAATATTTTATATTATTGTTGTTTTAATAATTGTCACTACACAGTATTTTCCATTATTAGATTAATAATTCATATTGAAATAATATTATTAGATAACATTATTGGCAATGTCTAGAAAGTTCTATCTAAGGAGAGGTTTGGTCACCTAATTGCGCGCCAGTAAGGAGAAATCCTTATTGGAAAGCCCATCTTTCTTGGGAACGACCTGGTTGTCAGTATTGTGATTCTGTAATATTATTTGTGAATAATTAATTATTGATTTATATGATAAGAAAAATATTCATTTTATGTGGATATAGATGGAGAAAATTTTTAATGTGATAATTGTTGAAAATTGATATTTTATCTTTTCTGATAAAATATTTTATTTAAATATATTATTATATTATAATAATATAATAATGGTGATATTTTTACAATGAATGTGGGATATATGAATAAATGAGGAGGAAGATTATTTTTATTACTAAAAATATTTAAAACATGTTTTTCATGTTTGTGGACCCCATTTCTTGACTGAAATTTGATTATAGCTTATAAAATCGTCCGTATGTGGATTTTGGTCAATTTTTATTTGGAATTTGAAAAAACTTAAACTTACAAAGTTGTAGAGAATTGAATTTCCTATAGAAAGACATAAGATTTAAATTTTTCTGATAAAATGACTATTTATTATGAATTATTGAAGTTCCGAAATAATTGATTTTTGAAGTTTTAAATAGTTTTTAAAAGAAAAACGTTTTTTTTCATTTGTGGGCATGTGTTAAATGGTTGAAATCAGCTGGTAAGGTGTGCGTAGGAATTTAATTTATAAATATTATTATTTTATTAAATTTTTTGCTTTGGTGTTCTAAGCATTTTTCTATAAATAGGGTGCATAGGTTAAAATTAAAAATCACACCAGAAACTAAAGTTTTCTCTCTCTATATTATCAAGCATATTCTTGTGAGTATTTTGATACTTTGAGTGTTGCTATATGGTGCAAGTTTCTTCAGCACTATATCCGGTATTCTAGTCAGAAGTACTGTCTTTTCGAGGTAAGGGATGTTATTTTTTTTATAAATGATATTATTTCTTTCAATATCATTATGCCGAAATATTGATCTGAACTTTTTATCAAATTTGAATTTTTTTGTGTCGAGGTTACTATTCACGTATACGGTACTATTCACGTTTACGACACTATTCACAAATACGACACTACTCACAGAAAAATAAAATTTTCTCTTCTTTGTCTCGGATGTCTATTTTTGTTACTAGCTTTGATTGTATCCATGTTTTGATCTTTATTTTTGAATTTTACTCCGCTATGGTATGTTATGGAGTATTTTTGAACATGGATAAACCGAAGTCCGTATCCTTAATATTTGTTTTTTTTGTTTCACTGGATTCGTTTTCTTTAAAATATTTTTCATCATCCTCAATCCTAAATGATGATATCACTGAATATCTTTGGCTTGTAGTGCAAAGATGAATGATTTTCTGATGAATATCTTTGGCCCGTAGTGCAAAGATGAACATGTGTTTAGATGAACATGACCAACTGATGAATATCATTGGCCTGTAGTGTAAAGATGAATATTTGATTCCAGATATATATTGATTGATGTTACAGGGATAAAATAATGACGATGAACTTTTAAATTCATATATAGAAGATAGTAGATTTCATTCTCTACTTAACTCTTCTAATGAATTATTATTTCCGCTGCGAATATTGATTTAAAATTTATTGTCTATTGTATTCTATTAGATTTTTTCCTGTTGAGGACTAACGATAATTTATTCTATATTATCTTAGTCATAATATTCTTTACTGGGCTAGTTGAGCTCACCCTTTTCCTTTTTGCTCCATTTTTCTTCTCAGGAGGCGAGAATGTAACAAGTACTAGTCGGGGTATGGAATGATGGTTCTAGAAAGTTGTTTAGTAGTCCTCACCATTTTTGTAAAATAATGTAGTAATAATTGTAATGAGGACTTATTTGAGTGTGGATATTGTCTAGAAGACAATATTTATATTTAAACTCACAATTTAAGTGTTGTCGTATTTTGCACGACAATTGTATTAATAAAGTTGTAGTTGTTTCTGTACCATATTTTGGCGACTCAGAATGGGTGATGTATACCTGTTTTGGGGGCGTCACAGTTAGTATCAGAGCTTAGGGATATGGTCTCTGGCGGAGATCGGAGAATAGAACTAGGAGGGGAGAGACGAGTAAATTCTTTGCTAGTGTGTCCTACCTAATCTTATTTGTTGGTTGGTCAAAATATAGGGATATTATGTGATATTTCTTTAATTAACCCTTATTTTATGGCAGTATTTGAGAATGGCAACCGAGAATGTTAACAGTGGAGTAAATGAGACCGTGGAGACACCATTAATCACCAACGAGGAGAACGTGTAGTAGGCTGGCAATGTTCCTCTTGTAAACAACACCACTGAGCAGATGATGAACGATGGAATGTTTAGAAGCTTTTTGCAGTTCATACAAAATCAGACGAGGGAGACTTATGTACAAAATACAGGTGAAAATGATAGCAACGCATGGTTTGTCACAGCCAAGCAGTTCAAAGTGTTGGGACCACCAGAATTCTGGGGAAAGCCGGATCCGATTAAAGCGGAGACGTGGGTCAAATAAATTACCAAGATATTCGATATCTTGGGATGCACGGAGGAACAAAAGGTTCTATTTGCCACTTTTATGTTCCGTAATGAGGCAGATTATTGGTGAAAATCTGTGAAGCTTACCCATCCAGCCGCACTCAGCATGTCTTGGGAGACATTTCAGAAACTGTTCAATGACAAGTACTTTCCTGAAAGTATTCGTCATATGAAGGAAGTGTAGTTTATTAGACTAGAACAAAACAACATGACGGTGTCCCAGTACGAGGTGAAGTTCGCTGAGTTATTCAGGTTTGCACCTCATTTGGTGGAGAATGAGGAACGTATGACGCGGATGTTTCTAAGAGGTTTGAAACCCGACATACGTCAGTATCTCATTTCTCATAAATTTTTTCTATATTCAGATGTTGTCAACAGGGCTCAATTATTAGAGCGAGATAATGAGTACGTTCAACCGAGGGACAACCAGACCGGTGGCAGCAGTTATCGGAGTAATGATAACAAGCGGGGAGGAAAGAATACGGACAAAAGCGGCAACCACTTTGGTGGTAATCGTGGCCATGATAATAGAAGAAGCGAGTCGGGAGGAGATTTTAAAAAGAGGAGATTCAACAATGATAATGTGAAGACGTCAGCACCAGTAGCAATTATTTCTAAAGGAGGAGAACGACCACCGGTTGTATGCTATAAATGTGAAAAAGAGGGGCACATCAGCCCAAACTGCCCATAACAGTTCAAGGTATGCTATAATTATGGAAAGAAAGGACATATCATTCGAGATTGTACGGTAGCGAAACCAAGTCCAGCGGGGATGGTGACTCAAAAGGCTGTCCCAGAAAAGTCAAAGTCAACGGTTCCTGAAAGAGCGTTTGTTATGACTGGTCAAAATGCAAGGAACCCAAACGAGGTGATCACGGATAAGCTAATCATAAATTCTTACAAAATTTATACATTACTAGATACCGATTCTACCCATTCATTTACCTCTCCTACTTGTGCTCAACGTTTAAACTTGACTTTGGAGAAATTAGACTTTGACTTATCTGTGGAGACTCCGGTAGGAGAAACTTTCATTACATCCACTGTTTATAAATCTTGTTTGATCCAAGTTGGCACCATCACACTACCTGTTGACCTTATCTCTTTAAAGATACTTGCATTTGACGTGATTTTAGGGATTGATTGGTTAACTACTTATCATACTAAAATTGATTATTTTCGTAAGGTTGTTAGTTTTCATATTCCTAACCAACCTGTTATTCGAATTCAAGCAACTAAACCATTGAAATCAATCACTGTCATATCAAGCCATAAAGCCATTCGTTTATTAAAAAATGGATGTCAAGCTTTCTTAGCCCATGTTATGGATTTGAATAAAGACACGTCAGATTTGAATAATATTGCTGTTGTTAGTGACTTTCCTGACATATTCCCTAAAGAACTTCCCGGTTTACCCCCAGAACGTGAAGTTGAATTCTTTATTGATCTTGAACCTAGTACAAAGCCCATTTCTAAAACCCCATATCGAATGGCTCCTATTGAACTTCAGGAGTTAAAGGTCCAACTACAGGAGTTGTTGGACATCGGTTTCATTCGTCCTAGTACATCTCCTTGGGGTGCTCCTATTTTATTTATAAAGAAAAAAGACGGGAGTATTCGACTTTGTATTGACTATCGAGAATTGAACCATGTCACCATCAAGAATAGGTATCCGCTACCATGTATTGATGATCTATTTGACCAGTTGCAAGGAGCACAATTCTTTTTAAAGATCGATCTTCGTTCTGAATATCATCAGCTGAAGATTAGAAGTGAGGATATTCTAAAGACTGCCTTCAGAACTCGGTACGGGCATTATGAATTCCTAGTCATGTCTTTTGGATTGACTAATGCTCCTGCGGCTTTCATGGATATGATGAACCTAGTATTCAAGGAATATTTGGATCAATTTTTTGTTGTCTTTATTGATGACATCCTCATATATTCCAAAAGTCGTGAAGATCATGAGCACCATTTGAAGCTGGTACTCCAAAGGCTTCATGAAAACAAGCTATATGCCAAGTTGAAGAAATGCGAGTTCTGGCTTGAGGAAGTAGCATTCCTTGGGCACGTGGTGTCAAAACATGGAGTATCTGTTGACCCGACGAAGATTGAAGCAATACAAACTTGGAAGCAACCGAAGTCGGTGACCGAAGTACGTAGCTTTCTGGGCTTAGTTGGTTATTATCGGAGATTCGTGGAAGGATTTTCTCGAATCGCTACTCCGCTAACTCAACTGACTTGGAAAGATATAAAATTCGTATGGAGCGAGGAATGCGAGAAGAGTTTCCCAGAGCTTAAGAAGTGACTCATTTCGGCACCTGTCCTGACAATACCATCTGGTTCGGATGGATTTGTTATCTACAGCGATGCTTCAGGCAAAGAGTTAGGATGTGTTCTCATGCGACATGGAAAGGTCATAGCTTATGCCTCGCGACAACTCAAAGAATATGAGAGGAATTACCCTACTCATGATCTAGAGTTGGCAGCAGTCATTTTCGCGTTAAAAATCTGGAGGCACTATCTATATGGGGAGAAAGTGGAGATATATTCGGATCATAAAAGCCTCAAATATTTCTTCACCCAAAAGGAACTCAACATGCGGCAACGACGATGGCTCGAGCTATTGAAAGACTACGACTATACCATTCAATACCATCTTGGAAAAGTAAACGTGGTAGCTGACGCATTAAGTAGAAGATCATATGCAGGAACGAGTGCGATGTTGTCAACACAAATACCCATTTTGTGTGATTTACAAAAGATGAAGATAGAATTCAAGACTCCGGGGACCCATGCAATGATGTCAAGTATACGCATAGAACCAACTTTAATAGATAAAGTTAAAATTGCTCAAGCCACAGACCCGGAGCTGATGCGTATAAAGAAGAAAGTACAAGAAGGTGCTATTCCAGAAGCAAGAATCGATGAAGAAGGAATACTTCGAGTCCACTCTAGACTTTGTGTTCCTAATGACTCTGATTTGAAATACAAGATCATGATGGAGGCACAAAATGCACCGTTTGCAATCCATCCTGGAAGTACCAAAATGTATCGTGATCTTCAACATACATTTTGGTGGAACAATATAAAAAGAGAGATCGCGAAGTTTATCTCGAGGTGTTTAACTTGTCAACATGTAAAGGTAGAGCATCATATGCCAAAGGGTCCATTGAACCCGCTTGAGATTCCGAAATGGAACTGGGAACACATTACTATGGATTTCGTTACGGGTCTTCCCAAGGTTTCTCAAGGCATAGATGCCATTTGGGTTATTGTCGATAGATTAACCAAGTCTGCACATTTCTTGCCTATACGGGAGATTTATTCCCTTGAACGTCTTGCTAGTATGTACGTAAATAAAATTATGAGATTGCATGGCATGTCAGTATCCATAGTTTTGGATCGTGACCCAAGATTTACTTCACGATTTTGGGTTAGCTTGCAAAAAGCTATGGGCACAGATTTACGATTTAGTTCGGCATACCATCCTCAAACAGATGGACAATCAGGGAAGACTATTCAAACTCTTGAAGATCTATTAAGACTCTGTATTCTAGACTTCAAAGGGAATAGGGATAAGTATTTACCATTGGTGGAATTCTCCTATAACAACAGTTATTAAGCAAGTATAGATGTGGCTCCATTCGAAGCATTATATGGACGAAAGTGTCGCTCTCTAATATGTTGGGATGAGGTGGGTGAAGCAACATTGTTGGGACCAGAGTTAGTACGTATGACTACGGAAAAAATCCAAATGATTCGACAACGTATACAAACGGCACAAGATCGACAAAAGAGTTATGCGGATCTTCATCGAAAGGACGTGGAATTTAGTATTGGGGATCTTGTATTGTTGCGAGTTGCTCCATGGAAGGGAGTTACAAGATTTGGGAAGAGAGAAAAGCTCAATCCACGATTTATTGGTCCATTTCAGATTCTTGACCGAATAGAAAATGTGACCTATAGACTCGCGTTACCTCCAAACAAGTCTCGTGTTCATAATATTTTTCACATATCTGTGTTTCGTAAATATGTGAAAGACCCGAACCACGTTATTGAGTTAGAACCGGACGAAATAGTCGAAGACTTAACGTATGAGGACGCACCTATCAAGATCTTGGATAGAAAGGAGCATGTCCTACACACAAAGGTCATACCACAAGTTAAAGTTTTGTGGTGGAACCATGCTATTGAGGAAATGACCTGGGAGTTGGAAACGAAAATTAAAGCGAGGTATCATCACCTTTTCGAAACACCAGGTACGTACGTCAATTTCGAGGATGAAATTTTATAAGGAGGGGAGGTTGTAAGACCCCAATTTATTATAAATAAAATTAAATTTCTCTATTTATTATTTTGAAATAGTAAGGACTGATTTGATTAATATGGTTAGTTATGGGTAAAATGCGCAAATATTTTAAATAAGCAAGTGGTTATAAAATATTCATTGTTGTCGGGGAATATTCGTCTGGTCGTGGAATGTTCTTACTATCGAAAAATATTCGTACGACGGCGCTGTAAGACCCCAACTTTTATAAATAAAGATGAATTTTCTATAAATATCATTTTTGAATATTATGGAGTTAATTTGATATAATGTTATAGTTGTGGGTAATATTTATAAATTTTGCAAAGTACGCAAGTTGTTATATAATATTCGATTGGTCGGGGAATATTCGTTTTAACAGGGAATATTCGTACAACGGCACAATCATTGGTGGACCCCACAACAGAATTATTGTCGGATTGAGAAAACGACAAAAATATTTTATTAAAAATAACGGCAGAAGTTTTACCATTGATACTGTTGAACTACTCGGTAGTAAAAGTAGAGTAATACGTGTGGTTGCATAGTAACACACGGTATTAATGCTTATGTGAGAAGTCACTCAGTTTGATTCAATTATTGTCAGTTAATAATATGAATTATTTAGCGATAATGACGTTTTGTTTTATTCGTATTATTAACGTAATAAAACAGAAACATCTTTTTATATAAAACAGAATACTTTATTAAAGTTATTCTATAAATAGAATATATTATATTTTATTTAAAAGATTTTTCTTTAAATATGGACCGTCAGATTAAAGTAATCAATCTGGACCGTTCATGGATTAGTTACTAGGCATTCTATTTTTCTATAAATAGCAGCTCATTCCTTCATTATTTCTTACGAATTCACTGAACTCTAGAGAGAGAAACTATAGAGAAAAACTATAGAGAGAGAGAAGAAGAGTATTCTGCTACTTAACTACTTCCTTATTTCAGCTCTTCTTTAAAATGGTAAGGGGTGTTATTCTTTCTTATTCATGAAGAGAACTGTTGTTATTCTATTTCTTATTATTCTGTTGGAATAACCTGTATACGCGGTCTACCCTATACTTGGTGACATTCTTTTATTATTCTGTTGGAACATCTTGTCTGTGTGTTTTACACCGGACCTGGTTCCGTCTTTATTATTCTGTTGGAACATCCTATCTGTGTGTTTTACACCGGACCTGGTTCCGTCTTTATTATTATTCTGTTGGAATATCCTGTCTGTGCGTTTTACGCCGGACCTGGTTCCGTCTTGTTATTATTCTGTTGGAACATCCTGTCTGTGTGTTTTACACCGGACCTGGTTCCATTATTTATTATTCTGTCGGAATATCCTGTCTGTGCGTTTTACGTCGGACCTGGTTCTATTATTTATTATTCTGTTGGAATAACCTGTCTGTGCGGTCTATCGCATGCATGGTGATTTCTTTTGTTATTCCATTCTTTATTATACTCAGTTGGTTAAGTTTTGACTTCTATACTCCATGAAACTAGTGGAATATCCTTGATAATTGCGGTTCATCCAGTATCTTTTCATGAAAATATTCTTCTAAGCATTATTAAATTTTACTCCACAAAGAAGTATCATGTTGACAATTTGGACGTTGTTAATTCTTGGATAAATTAATTCTTGAACTTGTTTTATTGAATTCTTATATCATGGTCATTATCCTCATGTTTATTAAATGTTGAAAGTCATCTGTGGCCTGTAGTGCATACATGGACTTGGTATGATTATGACCAAGGATTATTCGGTATAATCATGACCGTAATGTTATAAATGATGTGGTAAAAGTCCTCATTGGCCCGTAGTGCGTTGATGGACAGTTGTTGGCATGATCATGACCAATAATGAATACATGAATATCCTTGGCCGTAGTGCAGGGGTGATTCGATGATGTGAATTATTTTATTAAGCTGAGTCCCAGCGATAACAGTGTTGAAAAACCTTTTAAATCATAAAAGATAGTAGTGTTTATTTTCTACTTGACCTTTTTAATGGATTGCTTGTTCCGCTGCAGTTAAACTTGATGTCTATTATATTTTATCAGTTTAACATTGTTGAAGGCTAATGATAATTTATTCAGCATTATCTTAGTCATAATATTTCTTACTGGGCTAGTTGAGCTCACCCTTTCTTTCACTGTTCTCTTCAGGAAATGAGAATGTAGTTGGGGCAAGTCGGGGAACGGAGTGATGGTTCGAATGATAGTATTAGTTAGTAGTCCTCACTATTCTATGTAATAGTGTGTTAATAAATGTAATGATGACTCCTTTTGAGTATGAATACTCTCTAGAAGATAATATTTGTATTCAAACTCGTAGTTTATGTTTTGTCGTATTGTACACGACAGTTGTATTAGTAAGTTGCATTTGTATTCTGTACTTTATATCTGACGACCCAAGATAGGTGATGTATACCTAATTTTGGGGGCGTCACAGTTGATATAAGAGCTTAGGGATATGATCCCTGGCTAAGATGTGAGAATAGAACTAGGAGGGGAGAGACGGGGAATTCCTTCGCTAGTATGACCTACCTAAGTTTATTTGCATGGTATTTAATTGGTCGGTCATAATATAAGGATAATATATGACATATCAATTAACTTTTATTTTGTGGCAGTATCTGAAAATGGCATCTGAGAATGTTGAGAATAGCAATGGAGTACAGGCGACTGTTGGTTCACCACATATCAATAATCAGGATAATGTGTATCAGGAAGGTGACAATCCTCATCCAAACAATAACACTGACCAGATAATGAATGATGGAATATTCAGAAACTTTATGCAGTTCATGCAACAGCAGGCGAGAGCGGCTCCTGTCCAAACTATAGGTGGAAACACTGAAAACTCTCGGACGGTCACCGCTAAACAGTTCAAGGAGTTGGGACCACCAGAGTTTAAGGGAGAGCCAAAACCAATTATAGCGGAAACATGGATAAAGCAGATTACCAAGATATTTGATGTCTTGGGATGCTCCGAGGAGCAAAAGGTTCCCTTTGTCGCCTTTATGTTGCGAGGAGAGGCAGATTACTGGTGGGAATCGATTAAGCGTACTCAACCTGCCGCACTGAAGATGTCTTGGGAGAAGTTCCAAGAGCTGTTCAATGACAAATACTTTCCCGAAAGTGTTCGTCACATGAAGGAGGTGGAGTTCATCAAATTGGAACAGAATAATATGACCGTGTCGCAGTATGAGGCTAAATTTGCTAAGTTATCCCAGTTTGCGTCCCACTTGGTGGATAATGAAGAGCGAATGACGCGAATATTTTTGCGAGGTTTGAAACCTGAGATACGTCAACATCTTATTTCTCATAAACTGTGTTTATATTCAGATGTTGTGAATAGGGCTCAGTTAGTGGAGCGCGATAACGAGTCAACGTAACCCAAAAGAGAGCAGTCGACAAAATGATAATACCAGTGAGAGCAGTCATCGAAGCGGTGACAACAAGCGTGGAGGGAATCAACAGGCCAGAAATGGTAACCACTTCGGTGGTAATCGGGGCCAAAACAATAAGAATGGTCATTTCAAGAAGAGGAGATTCAACAATGATGGAAAGACGTCAGCACCAGCACCCGTTGTTAAGGAAGGAGAACGACCACCTATCATATGTTTCAAATGCGGAGGGGAGGGGCACATCAGTCCAAACTGCGCGATGCCATCTAAAGCATGTTATAATTATGAAAGAGAAGGTCATTTAGCTCGATTTTGTCATTTACCAAAAACAAGTTCAGCCAAGATGGAGACACCAAAGGCCGTCCCAGAAAAGTCAAAACCGGTAGTGCAAGGGAGAGCGTTTGTTGTGACCTCCCAGAAAGCAAAGAACCCGAATGAGGTCATCACGGGTAAGCTTATCATAAACTCTAACGAAGTCTATACTTTATTTGATACCGGTTCTACCCATTCATTTATTTCTCCTACTTGCGCTCATCGATTAAATTTAATTCCGAAGAAATTAGACTTTGACTTATCTATTGAAACTCCATTGGGAAAACCTTCATTACATCTACGGTTTATAAGTCTTGTTTGGTTCAAGTTGGTACCCACACATTACCTGTCGATCTTATTTCATTAAAAATACTTGCATTTGACGTGATTCTAGGGATTGATTGGTTAACTACTCATCATGCAAAAATTGATTATTTTCGTAAGGTTGTTAGCTTTCATATTCCTAATCGACCTATTATGCGAATTCAAGCAACCAAACCATTAAAATCAATCGCTGTCATCTCAAGCCATAAAGCTATTCGTTTATTGAAAAACGAATGTCAAGCTTTCTTAGCTCATGTCACGGATCTAAACAAAAATACATCAGTTTTGAATGATATTTCTATTGTTAATAAATTCCCTGACGTATTCCCTGAAGAACTTCCTGGCCTACCCCCAGAGCGTGAAATTAAATTTTGTATCGACCTTGAACCCGGTACAAAACTCATTTCCAAAACCCCATATCGAATGGCTCCTATTGAACTTCAGGAGTTAAAGATCCAACTGCAGGAATTGTTAGACATTGGCTTTATTCATCCTAGTACTTCTCCTTGGGGTGCTCCTGTTCTATTCGTGAAGAAGAAAGATGGAAGTATGCGACTTTTTATTGATTATCGGGAGTTGAATCATGTCACCATCAAAAACAGGTACCCATTGCCACGTATTGATGACCTGTTTGACCAGTTGCAAGGAGCACAATTCTTTTCAAAGATCGATCTTCGTTCTGGATATCATCAGCTGAAGGTTAGAACTAAGGATATTCTAAAGACGGCTTTTAGAACTCGATACGGGCATTATGAATCCCTAGTCATGTCCTTTGGATTGACTAATGCTCCTGCTGCCTTCATGGATATGATGAACCGGGTATTCAAGGAATATTTGGATCACTTTGTGGTCGTCTTTATTGATGACATCCTTATTTATTTCAAAAGTCGTGAAGATCATGAGCAACACTTGAGGCTGGTACTCCAAAAGCTTCGTGAATACAAGCTTTATGCCAAGTTGAAGAAATGCGAGTTCTGGCTGGAGGAGGTAGCATTCCTTGGGCACGTAGTATCAAGTCATGGAATATCGGTTGACCCGACAAAGATTGAAGCTATTCAAAGATGGGAGCAACCTAAATCAGTGACCGAAGTACGTAGCTTTTCTTGGTTTGGCTGGTTATTATCGGAGATTGGTGGAAGGATTTTCTCGAATCGCTACTCCATTAACTCAGCTGACTCGGAAAGATACAAAGTTCGGTTGGAGCAAAGAATGTGAGAAGAGTTTTCAAGAACTCAAGAGGAGACTCATTTCAGTACCTCTTCTAACAATACCATCTGGCTCGGAGGGATTTGTCATCTACAGTGATGCTTCGAGCAAAGGGTTGGGATGCGTTCTCATGCAACATGAAAAAGTCATAGCCTATGCATCAAGACAACTCAATGAATATGAGAGGAATTATCCTACTCATGATCTAGAGTTGGCAGCTGTTGTCTTTGCACTTAAAATTTGGAGGCATTACTTGTATGGGGAAAAGGTGGAGATCTTTACGGATCATAAAAGCCTCAAATATTTCTTCACTCAAAAGGAACTCAACATGCGACAACGACGTTGGCTTGAACTGTTGAAAGATTATGATCATACCATTCAATACCATCCTGGAAAAGTGAATGTGGTAGCTGACGCATTGAGTAGAAGATCATATGTAAGTACGAGTGCGATATTGTCAACACAAAGGCCCATTTTGTGTGATTTGCAAAGGATGGAGATAAAGTTAAAGACTCCAGGGACCCATGTGATGATGGCGAATATACGAGTAGAACCGACTTTAATCGATAAAGTTAAAGCTGCTTAAGCTACAGACCTGGAGCTGATGCGTATGAGGAAGAAAGTGCAAGAAGGTGCTATGCCGGAAGCAAGAATCGATGAAGAAGGAATACTTCGAGTCAACTCCAGACTTTGTGTTCCTAACAATCCTGATTTAAAGTATGAAATCATGATGGAGACGCACAACACACCGTTTGCAATCCATCCTGGAAGTACCAAAATGTATCATGATCTTCGTCATATATTTTGGTGGAGCAATATGAAGAGAGAGATAGCGTTGTTTATCTCAAGGTGTCTAACTAGTCAACGAGTCAAAGCGGAGCATCAAGTACCAAAAGGTCCATTGCAACCACTTGAAATTCCAGAATGGAAGTGGGAGCACATTACCATGGATTTCGTTACCGGTCTTCCTAGGGTTTTTCAAGGTATTGATGCGATTTGGGTCATTGTTAATAGATTGACCAAGTCTGCTCATTTCTTACCGATACGAGAAACTTATACACTTGAACGTCTTGCTCGTATGTATATAAACGAGATTGTAAGACTGCATGGTATGCCAGTATCCATAGTTTCTGACCGAGACCCAAGATTCACTTCACGATTTTGGGTTAGTTTATAAAAAGCTATGGGCACGGATTTACGATTTAGTTCAGCATATCATCCTCAGACGGACGGACAATCAGAGAGGACTATTCAAACTCTTGAAGATCTATTAAGACTCTGTGTCTTTGACTTCAAGGGAAGTTGGGACAAGTTCTTACCATTGGTGGAGTTTTTCTACAACAACAGTTATCAAGCAAGTATTGGCATGGCTCCATTCGAAGCATTGTATGGAAGAAAATGTCATTCTCCAGTATGCTGGGATGAGGTGGGTGAAGCAACGTTGTTGGGATCGGAGTTGGTACGTATGACTACAGAAAAAATTCAAACGATTCGACAACGTATAAAAACCTCACAAGATCGACAAAAGAGTTATGCTGATCTTCATCGATAGGACGTGGAATTTGATGTAGGAGATCATGTGTTCTTACGTGTAGCTCTATGGAAAGGAGTTACGAGATTTGGAAAGAGAGGAAAGCTCAATCCTCGATTCATCGGTCTATTTTTAATCCTCGATCGAGTAGGAACTGTGGCTTATAGACTCGCTTTACCGCCAAGTATGTCTCGTGTTCATAACATTTTTCACATATCCATGTTACGCAAATATGTGGAAGACCCGAACCACATTATTGAGTTAGAACCGGATGAAATAGCGGAGGATTTGACGTATGAAGAAGTTCCTGTTCAAATCTTGGATAAGAAGGAACATATTCTACGCTCCAAGGTTATACCTCAAGTCAAAGTTTTGTAGAGAAACCACGATGTTGAGGAAATGACTTGGGAGTTAGAATCTGAAATGAAATCAAGGTATCCTTACCTCTTCGACATACCAGGTACGTACCCTAATTTCGAGGGCGAAATTTCATAAGAAGGGGAGGTTGTAAGACCCCAACTTTTATAAATAAAGATGAATTTTCTATAAATATCATTTTTGAATATTATGGAGTTAATTTGATATAATGTTATAGTTGTGGATAATATTTATAAATTTTGCAAAGTACGCAAGTTGTTATATAATATTCGATTGGTCGGGGAATATTCGTTTTAACAGGGAATATTCGTACAACGGCACAATCATTGGTGGACCCCACAACAGAATTATTGTCGGATTGAGAAAACGACAAAAATATTTTATTAAAAATAACAACGGAAGTTTTACCATTAATACTGTTGAACTACTCGGTAGTAAAAGTACAGTAATACGTGTGGTTGCATAGTAACACACGGTATTAATGCTTATGTGAGAAGTCACTCAGTTTGATTCAATTATTGTCAGTTAATAATATGAATTATTTAGCGATAATGACGTTTTGTTTTATTCGTATTATTAAGGTAATAAAACAGAAACATCTTTTTATATAAAACAGAATACTTTATTAAAGTTATTCTATAAATAGAATATGTAAGACCCCGAATTTTATGAAATAAAAGTATTCAATTTTTCTTATAATTACTATTCAGTAAATGGTTAAATTGATAAATGTTAAAGTTAAGGGTGATATATGAATTTTTTTCAAAATACACAAGTGGTTATAAAATATTCATTGTTGTCGGGGAATATTCGTTTGGTCGTGGAATATTCTTTCTGTCAGGGAATATTCGTACGACGGCGCAGCCATTTGTGGACCCCATAACAGAATAACTGTCGGGTGAAGAAAACGATAAATTTGAGTTTTTACAAATAACGGCGTAGTTGTTACCGTTAACACTGTTAGAATACCCGGTGGTTAAAATACAGTAATACGCGTTATTGCACAGTAGCACACGGTATTGCATATTATTTTTGAAATTATTGATTCTTACGTAAGAAGGTACTACTCAATAATTGTTACAATAATTACTGTTCAATATTTTATTTTATTGATTCAATAATTACTACGTTGAAATTTTATATTATTGTTGTTCAATAATTATCACTGCACAGTATTTCTCATTATCAGATCAATAATTCATATTATTTGAATAATATTATTAGATAAAATTATTGGCAATGTCTAGAAAGTTCTGTCTAAGGAGAGGTTTGGTCACCTAATTGCGCGCCAGTAAGGAGAAATTCTTATTGGAAAGCCCCCTCTTTCCTGGGAACGGCCTGGTTGTCATAAATGTGATTCTGTAATATTATTTGTGAATAATTAATTATTGATTCATATGATAAGGAAATATTTATTTTATGTGGATATAAATGAGGGATATATTTTTGTGGTTAAAACTGAAGGAGTTAATGTTGAGGTGTTTTATCTGTATTTTTGTCGGAACGGAGGTATTAAAAATCAAATTAGGGTTTTTAAGATATTTTGCGATGGTTATAATTTTTAATCCGACCGTTAGATCGTGGTAATATTTGGATATGTTATACATATATAAGTTGAGTATATGTCCACAAATTTTGAACCGTTACAAATGAACGTATGATTTGTTATGAATTTTACGAGATGACTGGTTCAGAAATTGTTGAATTTTCGGAGTTAATCATTTTGGTGGAAAATTCTAGAATTGGTGGGGCCCACTCTTGGTTGGTGAAGAAATGTGCTGAGATTTTTATTCAAATGTGGTGGGTGGGAATAGTAGCAGGTAAAGCCATCAGGTTACAGGTTAAGTCTGATTCGGCGTGCTAACATTTTCCTATAAATAGAGGGCTAAGTTAGAATTAAAAATCACACCAGAATTCATAAGTTTTCTCTCTTTTTCTCTCTAGATTATCAAGTGTATTTTGTGAGCATTTAGATACTTGTTGAGTTTCTATTCATCAGTGCAAGTTTCGTTCAGCGTCATATCCGATATCCAGTCAGAAGTGCTGCTCTTTTGAGGTAAGGGATAGTAAGGAATTTTAAGGGTTGTTATGTTTTTCAGTTTCGTAATTTCTATGACTTTCAAAAATTCTGGAAAAATTTGAAATGATTATTTGATGAGTTTTCTTGATTGTGTCCAAAAATTGTGATTTTTGGATGTATAGATTGAGAGTTATGAATTTTATGAGAAAAGACTATTTTAAAAGTAACCGCTTATAATTCCTTGTGGTTAACTCTAAAATTGATAAAATTTTTATTGGGAGTACATGTATATGATAGAAGTATACTCTGTAAATTTCAGAATTTTTGGACAAATGTATAATTTTTGATAAATATCTAAATATTCGGCGGTTTTGGCCATATGAAAAATAGTAAATGACTTTTAAAAATTCTGAGAAAAATATATGTTCACTATGGGACTATATTATGCTAAATCTCAGAAAATAAATATTTTTGGAACTGATTTGGTATTTTTCATAAAAATGGTCTAGTTATGAGTAAATGAATTAAATATGTTTTGTGAAGTAAGAAAATTGAAAAATAGGATTTTATGACTTGAGAATCCTATATGAGGTATATGCAGATTTTTGATGAGGGTTTTGGTTATTGGTGATAAAATTTTATGAGTTTGGCATTTTAGAATGATTAAATGCATTATTTAGTAAAGTGTAAACAATTAAAATAAATTGTTTATATGCTTAAGAAATATTATTCTTTCAATATCATTATACTAAAATATTGGTATGTATTTTATTGTGGAATTTTTACCTTTTTGTGTCGGAGTTACTATTCACGAGTTACTATTCACGAGTTACTATTCATGAGTTACTATTCACGAGTTACTATTTATGAGTTACTATTCACGATAAAATTAGTTTCTTTTTTTTTAACCATATTATAGTTGATTTATGAATATTACTCTTTAGATTAAATCTATATGTTGATCATATTGTTTTTATTATCATATATAACATTTTTATAACCCTGATGTTGAAATTCTCTTTCACTTGAGTGTAAAGATGGGTAGATTATTGGTATGATCATGACTTTGGGTTCTCTTTGGCCAGTAGTGCAAAGTTAAATTATTGACTAGTATGATCATGACCAATGAATTTATAATTGAATATCTTCAGCTTAAGTGCAAATGTGAAATGATCAACATGGTTATAATTATTATTTATATAAATGATTATATATTTCTTTGAGATATTAATATATTTGGCCTGTAGTGCAAATATGAACTGTTGATGAATATATTTGGCCGTAGTGCAAATATGAACTGTTGAGGAATATCTTTGGCCTGTAGTGCAAAGATGAAATATTGATGAATATCTTTGGCCTGTAGTGCAAAGATGAATTGTTTGGCCAGTAGTGCAAAGATGAACAGATGTTGAGATAAACATGACCAACTGGTGATACAAATGAATATCTTTGGCCTGTAGTGCAAAGATGAAATATTGATGAATATCTTTGGCCTGTAGTGTAAAGATGAATTGTTTGGCCAGTAGTGCAAAGATAAACAGATGTTGAGATAAACATGACCAACTGGTGATACAAATGAATATCTTTGGCCGTAGTGCAAAGACGAAGTTATTAGTATGATTATGAACTGGAAATGTGATTTGGTGTAACCATGATCTTTGATGTTTCAGGTAAAGATAGGTGATAAAAATTATCTTCGTCCTGGATGAGAAGAGGAATTTAGAACTATAGTTATGATTATGAGTTATTCATATGATTGTGGACCAGAATTGTTGATTGATGTTACAGGGATAAAATATTGTTGGTAGATTTTTAACATGGAGAAGATAATAGACTTTATAGTCTATTTGACTCTTCTAATGGATTGCTCGTTCCGCTGCAACTATGGTTGAAATTTTTATCATTTACCATATGTTCTAAATCTCTGATTTATTATTGATGAAGGCTATTGATAATTTAATTATCTTTAGTCATACTATTCTTTACTGAGCTAGTTGTGCTCACCCTTTTGCTTTATAATTCCTTTCAGGTAATAAGAGTGTAGCTGGGTCGAGCGAGGGTAACGGGGAAATAGAACGGTGGTCTCTAGCTGTGGATGTTCTCCCGAAGCAGTATAGAAAAGTTCATTTAGTTATTTTATTTGGTGAATCCAATAGGGTAAGGTGTACCCAACGTTGGAAGGGTGTTTTGCCACTATCATACAAGATGTCAAACGACATACAACCTCGTGTCATCATAAGACAGGGATGTGCTCATCCACTTACTGAGTATATATACGAGCACTACCTATATAATCTTGGTGTTTGTTTGAAGTATAATTCTCAATCAGAGACAGTAGAGATAATGATATGTCAAGAGAAGACTCACCATTGGGAAGAATATGATAGTAATCTTCTCGTTTTTCTTTGGGGTATATTGGGTCAACCAAGGATAATTCTGTGGCCATATGATATCCATCATAACCTAAACGCATGGCCTCCCATGTACGAAGGTTTCCTTGAGCACTTCCTAAAGATTCTAATTTCTAAAATAGTTTTTGAATATACCTTTATGTAAGGTGTCATTGTGAGGTGATGTCCACGGTTGGAACATGAGTCACATTTGGTATATATTTGTATCCAAACTCACAGCATATGTGTTGTTGTATTTTGCACGACAATTGTTGTAATAAAGTTGTAGTTATTTTTTGTACCATGTATTTGGCGACTCAGAATAGGTTGGATGGAATGGACCTATTTTGGGGTTGTCACAGAATATATTATATTTTATTTAAAAGATTTTTCTTTAAATATGGACCGTCAGATTAAAGTAATCAATCTGGACCGTTCATGGATTAGTTACTAGGCATTCTATTTTTCTATAAATAGCAGCTCATTCCTTCATTATTTCTTACGAATTCAATGAACTCTAGAGAGAGAAACTATAGAGAAAAACTATAGAGAGAGAGAAGAAGAGTATTCTGCTACTTAACTACTTCCTTATTTCAGCTCTTCTTTAAAATGGTAAGGGGTGTTATTCTTTCTTATTCATGAAGAGAACTGTTGTTATTTTATTTCTTATTATTCTGTTGGAATAACCTGTATACGCGGTCTACCCTATACTTGGTGACATTCTTTTATTATTCTGTTGGAACATCTTGTCTGTGTGTTTTACACCGGACCTGGTTCCGTCTTTATTATTCTGTTGGAACATCCTATCTGTGTGTTTTACATCGGACCTAGTTCCGTCTTTATTATTATTCTGTTGGAATATCCTGTCTGTGCGTTTTACGCCGGACCTGGTTCCGTCTTGTTATTATTCTGTTGGAACATCCTGTCTGTGTGTTTTATACCGGACCTGGTTCCATTATTTATTATTCTGTCGGAATATCCTGTCTGTGCGTTTTACGTCGGACCTGGTTCCATTATTTATTATTCTGTTGGAATAACCTGTCTGTGCGGTCTATTGCATGCATGGTGATTTCTTTTGTTATTCCATTCTTTATTATACTCAGTTGGTTAAGTTTTGACTTCTATACTCCATAAAATTAGTGGAATATCCTTGATAATTGCGGTTCATCCAGTATCTTTTCATGAAAATATTCTTCTAACCATTCTTAAATTTTACTCCACAAAGCAGTATCATGTTGACAATTTGGACGTTGTTAATTCTTGGATAAATTAATTCTTGAACTTGTTTTATTGAATTCTTATATCATTGTCATCATCCTCATGTTTATTAAATGTTGAAAGTCATCTGTGGCCTGTAGTGCATACATGGACTTGGTATGATTATGACCAAGGATTATTCGATATAATCATGACCGTAATGTTATAAATGATGTGGTAAAAGTCCTCATTGGCCCGTAGTGCGTTGATGGACAGTTGTTGGCATGATCATGACCAATAATGAATACAGGAATATCCTTGGCCGTAGTGCAGGGGTGATTCGATGATGTGGATTATTTTATTAAGCCAGCGATAACAGTGTTGAAAAACCTTTTAAATCATAAAAGATAGTAGAGTTTATTTTCTACTTGACTCTTTTAATGGATTGCTTGTTCCGCTGCAGTTAAACTTGATGTCTATTATATTTTATCAGTTTAACATTGTTGAAGGCTAATGATAATTTATTCAGTATTATCTTAGTCATAATATTTCTTACTGGGCTAGTTGAGCTCACCCTTTCTTTCACTGTTCTCTTCAAGAAATGAGAACGTAGCTGGGGCAAGTCGGGGAACGGAGTGATGGTTCGAATGATAGTATTAGTTAGTAGTCCTCACTATTCTATGTAATAGTGTGTTAATAAATGTAATGAGGACTCCTTTTGAGTATGAATACTCTCTAGAAGATAATATTTGTATTCAAACTCGCAGTTTATGTTTTGTCGTATTGTACACGACAGTTGTATTAGTAAGTTGTATTTGTATTCTGTACTTTGTATCTGACGACCCAAGATGGGTGATGTATACCTAATTTTGGGGGCGTCAAAGGCATAACCTTGTGTTGGCTGTAGACACTCGAAATTTTTTGTACACCTGTCACTAACATTGCAGGAGAGCAGATTCGTCTTTTAAGAGGGAACCCTGAAAGACGATCCATATCTATGCCGGATACTACCGGAAGTTCAGCATCAACCCCGGATCGCAATCTGGGAGTAACAATTCCAATCTCGGAGATAACCCCGAGGCATACAGATACAATACCGGAACACACAGCGGAGAAGACCGATTAATCTCGGAGATAACCCCGAGGTATCCAGTCTCAGTCCCAACCATGGGAATAGCCACCAACCTTGGTGATAACCCCAAGGAATGATTTTTCGACGATAACCCCAAAAATGCTTGTTACAAATGCAACCAGCTTCAATCTCGACGCTCACAACAAGATCCACTGTACCAGCCCAGCGATAACATCGGGAAGACAGACACACCTCAAAGATGACAATGAGGACCTTCAACAAATTGTAGCAGTCCAATCTCAGCGAAGCGGAGCAATGTCTACTTTATCAGCCCAATTCGGCGATAACACCGATGAGGGGCAACATCGTCATCTGACCAACATGATGTCACGCCACGTCATCTCAACATAGCTACGCAACAATGTCCCATAAGACTAATCAATCCCAAGTGACTATTGTGCGGGGTAACGGATGAAAGTTGAAGCTTGAAGACCGGAGGGCACCGTCCCATCTTCAATAACTTCGCACAAACTCTAATCCCATGCCATCGTACAACTCTCGACAACGGCGGTCCGAAATAGGTCCTGTATACCTCAAACGGATGCCCGAATTGCACTTCTGAAAGTTCGAGTGGACATTACAGTGCTTGAGTGCACGTACTTCGAGATGACCCGAGCCAAAAAACCCGGGCCCACCCGGGTTGCCTCTGGTACACCTGCAGCTCAGCCGTAGGTACACCTGCGACTAATATGCCTATAAATAGAGGGCTTGGGGTGCTGATTTTTCAAGAGAAAACGGCGAGGAAGCCCTGCCCAATTTGCTCTGCACTCATCCCAGGCAGTGTACTTTCCCCTTTTAAACACCTGTGAGCTCATATATAGCCCTTTTGTACCTATAAAAGTCTGTGTTTACTCACTCTAAAGATATAGAAGTCTTCTTTGGCAGCCCACTGTAAGCCTTCTCACACACTTTAGAGTCTTTCTCTTCATTTTTGCACACACCCTTCTACACGTTGAGAGTCGTGTTGCTTGCTTTTGATCGGACTTCGGTTCGTGGTTTCATTTCAGTCTATATATATATATATTTATATATATATATTGACTAACATTATCGAGTTATGCCTCGATTGAGCCTAGACTTCAGTCTGGAGCGTTTAATTGCTTTTGTATATAAATACATTTATATATATAAACTGCGTGTCGAACTCTGTTCGATGAGCCTAGACTTATGTCTGGTGCGTTTAATGGCTTTCTTATATATATAATTATATATATGAACTGCTATCGAACTTTGTTCGGTGAGCCTGAATTTCACATCCGGTGCGTTTACTGCTTTAATATATATATATATACTTATATATATTAACTATTGTTGGACTTTATCCGATGAGCCTGGATTTTATATCCGATGCGTTTACATGCTTATATATATATATATATTTACATTTCGTCCCATTTGAAGTTTACTTCGTGGTGGTCTACCGTTTTTACAGCTTTCTTTACATTTCGTCCCACCTGGAGTTTACTTCGTGGTGGTTGATCGTTTTTACAGCTTTCTGTACATTTCGTCCCGCCTGGAGTTTCCTCCGTGGCGGTTGATAGCTTTTACAGCTTTATTTACATTTTCGATCCCCCATGGATATACTTCGTGGTTGGTGATCATGTCTGTATATATATATTTACAGCTTTTATATATATATATATACATGCTTACTGCGTTTATATCAATTGCGGCATCATGTGAGCCTAGGAATCATGTGATCACAGATTCATCCCATTGGATCTAGATTCGGTTCCCGTGATGGACATTTTCAGCTGTAAGCAGCTTGTAAATTATTCTGTGATGTTTGGATTTCCTCAGATGGTTTACATACCCACGAGGAATTCAACACCTTTTTGTACATTATTTTCGTACGGATGCCTCGCATCTGTCAAATAAAATCAATCCAGCCGAATACGAAATAAAATGGGAGTGTAAAATGTCTCAATTACTATTGAGCATCAGAGTTTGAAAAACCTCTTTTATAAAACATCACTACCATATCTTGATAAAATTAAATTTTTACATAAATTCAAACCCTGTGTATATAGGTGCGAACGAGGCCTCGCACTACTTCTAAATAACAGCCCATTGACCCACACACACACACACTTTCAGATAACAGTTTCTTGAAAAGAGGCGGTCACCGTGGTAACACGGATGTCGGGGGGTGCCTAACACCTTTTCCCCGCATAACCAAGTCCCCGGACCCTAATGAATCTCGGTTTCATCGACCCGTTTAGCAGTGTCACATCACTGGGTCAATGTGCAAACCTTTTCTCGGTTGTGTTGGTACAACCATTTAAAAACCAACTGGCGACTCTTATAGTCCAATTATCGACATTATACATGTTGGACCTTTTTCACTTATTTTTTCAAACAAATCTCACCTAAAATGAGAACACCAAAGAACAAGTAACGGAAAGGGACAATTAAAAATTCCGACATCGACAGGTGGCGACTCTGCTAGGGACTCCAGTAAGAGGACTTAAGCCGCTATTACAATTTTTTTCAAGATTATTATTTGCTTGTGTGTGGATGTTGTATTTACATTTTATGATGAATGTGTACGAATGCATTTCCTTACTTAGTGCTTCGCACTATAAACTGCTTGTGATATTAGTGCTTCGCACTATAAACTGCTTGTGATATTAGTGCTTCGCACATGTCATCATGTCATACGGTGAGACACGATGTATGTGAATGTATGTTGTGTGGTCCCTCCACCAGGAGGCTATCCCGTCGGTGTTTGATTACTGGACTCGTGAGAAGACTAATTCTCCGAGGCTAAGGAAAGGCACCACCCAAATTTGCTCCAGTTGAAAGACCGGATTAACTTTCCGTCAAGTAGATTGCGATGATTTGGGAACCTTCATGCCAAAAAGCCGCGAGAGTATCCTAAGATCGGTCAGCCTCTGATAAACCCAAAATGGAGGAAAGTCTCTTCATGCTCTCATTTCAAATACTTGTAATTATCTTCCATATCTATCTCCGTGTAATAAGAAATATGAAGAAATGTGTACACATACATGCTATAAACAGCTGACATCCGTTTTGCAGGATAAAATTCCTAAACTGGACACATCGCATCGCATGTTATTATCCACCCTAAAGACTAAACTATGCAAGTCTTTTGCAGGGAATCAATCGGACCTATCACCCGTTCAAAGTCCAAAAAGGCAACAGTCCTATTGTCAATCATGTCGTCATCCGACCAGACTGAACTTAATCCAGTTTCTCACAAAGAAATCGACGGATTAAGCAAACAGATTATAGATTTGGCTATTCTACTAAAAGAATTACACCAGTCTACGCAGGGTTAGTAAATACCCGTACATGCTGAATCCTCCACACAAGGAGGAACCCAGGTCGGTACAATACCTAAACTGCAGTTGGATCCGACCAACAAAACTCATGATGCTGCCCATCCCACTGGAGACCCAGACACTGGTGACATCAAAAAGAAAGTCCTTCAAATGGAAGAGACTCTTCGCACTATCAAAGGAATTGGAACACACGTGAGTGTTTCATATGCTGATTTGTGTATTTTCCCTGGTATTCATTATCCAAAAAAGTTTAAGACTCCTGACTTTGAAAAATATGACGGGTTAGGAGATCCTTACACACATCTAAAGGTGTTTATTGGAGAACTTGGATCTTATGCAGAGGATGAAAAACTCAGAATGCAACTGTTCCAAAAAAGTCTAACTGGATAAGCCCTTTCGTGGTACACAAGATTAGACAATTCAAAGATCCATAGTTGGGAAGAGCTAGCACACGCTTTCCTCACCCAATACAACTTTCAATCTCAAATGGCTCCTGATTGGTATCAAATTACCAAGATCAAGAAACAGTCTAATGAGTCTTTCAGAGAGTATGCTTAGAGGTGGAGACGTCTGGCTGCCCAAGTTAGTCCTTCCATGACAGAATCAGAGATGGTCATGACTTTCATAGACATACAAAAAGCACCTTTCTATGAAAGAGTTTTAGCCGGCATCGGCAAACCATTTTCTGAAATGGTCAAATATGGGGAGATGGCTGAAATGGGATTGAAATCCTAAAAGATTCAAGACCTAGCTGCACTCAAAGCGGTTGCTGATCACATCCAATCTGGAAATTATGGGAACAACCCCCGGAGGGTCCATAAAAAGAAAGAAGAGGATGTTTCCCTGATACTACAGGGTCAAAAAGGCAATCAGAACATGCCTATCCAGAGGAGAAATTACACTCCCTTTCAAGCACAGTCTTCAAACCCTCCAGTACCAGAAGGTGGAGAAGCCAAACGACCTCGAGTATTCACACCCTTAGGGGACACCCTCGAGAACATTCTCAATCTTCTAACAACACAGAAGAAAATCACGTATCTTCTTCCACTAGCCAGCCCTAATGGTCGGGGTTTTAATGCTGATCGAAAATGTGCTTATCATGCCGGGGCACCTGGACATGATACTCAGGATTGTTGGGCCTTGAAACATAAAATCCAAGACCTGATAGACAACGGGGAAATCGTGGTCACCAAACCCGATCAACCTCACGTTCAAGACAACCTTCTTCCTCAACACAAGAAAGAAGATGTCAATATGATCAATTGGAGTAGTGGACAGAGTTCCAATTTCAGCTGTGAATCCTCCCAAAACCCCCAAAGATAGTGATGATAGATAGGATTATGCCAAGTTCCAATTCACAATAGAACGAAAGATGAAAGCTCTTTGTAAACAAATTGAGCAATTGGCGGAACTGGTGACTTATCAGCATCAAGTGACTCGTCAGCTAATCAGCCAGGAGCATGCCAGTCTCCTACCTATTGTCATGAATATTCCCTCTTCACTTTCAGAAAATGAAATGCTGGAAGACAAAGTAACGAAGAGAGCGAATGCTAAGGCCCGTCGGGATTTTGCCAACAAAAGGGAATTCACATATTTGGGCCAACCTATGGAGGAAATTCTTCATATGTTAATCAATGAAGGAAGGATTAGTTCCCTTCTACCTCCAATCAATCCCCGTTCGGGACGATACAACTCTGAGGGAGTATGTCAATATCATTCTCAATCTCGCGGTCACAGCACAGAAGAATGCTAGGCACTCCGCCACCTTATTCAAAATTTAATCGACAGTGGCGTACTGCGTCTGGCAGATAACGACACTGTGTTACGGGCAAGTGAGGATTCATGTCCTATTAAGTGGAAAAGTGTAGTAGCAGTCATATCCACTGAAAGTGATGGGGTTAACAAATCACTTGTCATGCCAGTAATTCAACTCAAGGGAATCAACAATCCTTTGAAAGTGGCCGCTCTCGAGCCAATCAACTTGCCGTGCAGAGCACAATATCCTATTGTTAGCTTGCACGCAGTTCCGTGGAATTATGGAGAAGGTGAAGGATCCACCTCACATACAACTGCTGCAGTGTTGAAGGAAAATCCACTGTATCTTCCCCAACGGGTAATAAAACCTGTCATCAAGTCTAAGGGAAAAGTACCCATTAAGAAGATTGAAAATTTCCTCCGCACTATGGGTCCTAACGAAGCCAAGGTGGTTTTAAGCTTGAAAGAAGCTCCACAACAGATATCAATCTTGGACTTGGTCTTGACTTCTGAGAATCACCGGAAGGTATTATTAAAGGTTTTAGAAGAAGCCTATCTACCGACATCAGTTGATACGAAAAAGTTTCAACATCTAGTTGATCACATTTTCAACAACAATGTGATATCCTTCACTGATGATGACATACCGCCTGAAGGGACCGGTCATTGTAAACCGTTGCACATTGCGGTCTTGTCCTCTAGATATATGGTGGCGAGAGTTTTAATAGATGGAGGTTCCTCTCTGAATATCTACCCATATGCTACCTTGGTGAAGATGAATATCAATCCCAATCGAATTCGGAGTAGCCATACCATCATCAAAGCTTTTGATGGAGCCCGCCGTAACTCGATCGGAGTAGTTGAGCTACCAATTGAGATTGGTCCTTATACATTCTGCGTATCTTTCCATGTGCTCAAGATAGATTCGGGATACAACCTGCTCTTGGGACGACCATGGATTCACATGGCAGGGGCAGTCCCCTCCACTCTTCACCAACAGTTGAAATACATCATCAACAATAGCCTGGTCACATTCAACGTTGAACCGGAGTTTCCTCAGCCCGAGGACATGCCGGTCATCAATGTCAATAAGGATGTTAAGCCAATTAGTTTTCATGCTTTGGAAATAAGCAATACCCAATACCATGCTATTAGAATGCCATTGCCCGAACCCCAGATTTCTGCCGAGGTAATGTCGGCCACGCAAGAAATGATGTCGTTGGGTCATAAACCGGGACAAGGGTTGGGTAAAGATTGCCAGGGTGTCAAATACCCTATTCGCTTAACCCAGCAAATTGGGACAGCTGGACTAGGCTATTATGCCAGCTCTATTCACAGGAATCCTCATAAGCATCAGCAGATTCCTGTAGCTTCAAACGTGCGGCGTTTAACTTCGCCTTCAAGCTTCAAGTCCGCACAACCTCCCGTAAAGGTGCCAGCCAATATAATGGCAATGTTATTTCCCAAGCCGGTACCAGTGAAGGAGAAAGAAATCTTTGTTCCAGATCCCGCAGTGGAGGAAGAGGAACGAAGAATCAAGCAAGACGTCATCAGGATGATGTCCGGCATACGCATCACCGTTCATGATGGGCGTACCAACAGATATACCCCAGACGATGATTACCCAGACGTAATGGCTATCATTCGGGACAGGGAAGATGATGATAATCCCTCTATCACTGCGGTTCACCCGGAATTTGCTTTTGCCAATTGGAACAACATTCCTTGCATTGGTCGTCAAGGGTAAAGCGGGCAGAAACTCTTTCTGCCCTGTAGATATAATAACTGCTTACTTTTCTGTACAGTATTAGCGGTTTATTTTGCCAGTATACGCTAACAATGTGTATGATCAACACATTTCATATATACTAAGTGAAAGCATATTTTGTTTCAGGACTCTGAATTTAGATGTGCCTGTGCTTGCTGATTCGGTGCCTCTTCTCCACAAGGATTGTACCTTTGATGTAGAGATGAATTCAGTCTTGGTGGATATACCGTATGACATTGAGGTGCCTCCAGAAATTCAAGAATGGGTCAAAGACAAACCTAAACCCAACCTTGATCAAACTACTCCTTTCAATCTCGGAACCTTAAAAAACCCTAAGTTAATCCAGATTGGTTCAGACCTTACCCCAAACCAACGGAATGGCATGGTTACGCTACTAACCCAGTTCCAGGATGTGTTTGCATGGTCTCATAAAGATATGGTGGGTTTGTTCACTGACATTGTCCTTCATCGCATTCCCATTAAAGAGGGATTCAAGCCAGTCAAGCAAAAGCTCAGACGATTAAAACCTGAATAGAGTTTAAAGGTGAAAGAAGAAATTGTGAAACAATTTCAAGCCGACATCATAATGATGTCTACATATCCTGAGTGGATATCCAACATCATGCCCGTACCTAAACCTGGAAGGAAGGTGCGAGTTTGCGTGGATTACCGGGACTTGAACAAGGCTTGCTTAAAGGATAGCTTTCCCGTGCCATTTATCCACATTCTCATTGACAGTACTGCGCAATACGACATGTACTCCTTTGTAGATTGCTTTGCGGGGTATCATTAGATCATGGTTGCCGAGAAAGATCATGAAAAAATTGCTTTCATCACTCATTGGGGAACTTTTTGCTATAGACGGTTGTCATTCGACCTCATCAATGCTGGAGCTACCTATCAACGAGCTATGATGGCTCTTTTCCATGACTTAATGCATAAATAGATTGAGATCTATGTGGATGACATTATTGTCAAATCCCAGAAGGAGGATGACCATATAGACCATCTCAGGAAATTGTTCAACAGGTTGCGTAAGTACAACTTGAAGTTGAATCCAACTAAGTGCGCCTTTGGCGTTAAATCAGGCAAGTTGCTAGGATTTCTAGTCAGCCACAAAGGGATAGAGCTGGATGCTGCCAAAATCCAAGCCATCACTGAAATGCCCATTCCTCAGACAAAAAAGGAAATACGGGGATTTTTGGGAAGAATCAATTTCATTAGCAGATTTATCTCCCAACTCACAGCAACCTGTGAGCCTATCTTCAAGCTGTTAAGGAAGAACTCCTCCATGAAATGGAATGAGGAGTGCCAGAATGCCTTCCTTACAATCAAGAAACAGCTAATCAAAGCTCCCATCTTGGTACCATCCAGGGATGATGTTCCCCTGTTTATGTATCTGTCCGTAAGTGACAATGCCATGAGCTGCATGCTGGGACAGAAGGACGATAGAGGCCTAGAACGAGCTATCTATTACCTCAGCAAAAGATTCAGCAGCAGTGAACACAAGTACACTCTGATCGAAAAGACATGTTGTGCTTTAGCATGGGCTGCCATGAGGTTACAGCATTATCTCCATGGTCACATAACCCATCTCATATCCCGCGTGGATCCTCTCAAGTACGTGTTCAGTAAACCCATACTGAATTATCTACTGTCCAGATGGCAGTTGATCCTACAATAATTTGACATCGTATATGTGACTCAAAAGTCCATCAAAGGTCAAGGAATTGCGAATCAATTGGCTGCCGCACCATCAGGGGATTTGAAACCCTTGGAGACGTATTTCCCCGATGAAGGAGTAATGACAATTCAGCAACACCATCAGTACGATACACGCCAAACGTGGAAGATGTATTTCGATGGAGCTGTTAATATGGAAGGTTTTGGAGCTGGAGCAGTTCTAGTATCTGATACGGGGGAGCAGTATCCCGTCGCCGTCAAATTACAGTTTGTCAGCACCAACAATACGGCTGAGTATGAAGGCTATCTTATGGGGCTAAAACTTGCCCATTCAATGGGCATCAGGCGGTTAACTGTCCTTGGAGATTCGGAGTTGGTAATCAAATAATCCACCGGAATTTATCAAACCAAGGAACTATATTTGCTGCCTTACCATCGGCAGGTCTTAAATATGGCTTTGGGATTCGAAGAAATATCCTTTCTACACATTCCTCGTAATAGGAATGATTTAGCAGACGTGTTAGCAACTTTGGCCACCTTGATTCGCATATCAGACAAGGAACACTTGCCAAGCGTCACAATTTCCCTGCACAAGGCCCCAGCCTATGGGAATTACGTTGGAGAAGTATCGGATGAGCTACCTCCCATCCAACATCCTTGGTATCAACATATCAAGGAATATCTGCGAGATGGATCTACACCCGCTGAGGCGAGCCCGACTGAACAAAGGCGGATCCACCGACTGGCTATGAAATTCTACCTGAGTGGAGATGCGCTCTACAAAAGAGATGCAGGATTAGGTCTCCTCAGATGTTTAGATAAATATCAAGCCCAAAGGCTTATGGATGAAATCCATGGCAGAGTCTGTGGCCCCCACATGAGTGGCCCCCTCCTTGTTAAGAAGGTCCTCAGGACGGGACACTATTGACTATCTCTCAAAGATGATTGCAATGACCATGTCAGGAGATGCTATCAGTGCCAGATTCATGGGAATGCTATACACGCCCTTCCACGGGAACTTCACAATATGAGTTCACCTTGGCCCTTCTCAATGTGGGGAATGGATGTTATCGGGCCCATTGAGCCTAAAGCCAGTAATGGTCATCGATTTATCTTCACCGTGATCGACTACTTCACCAAGTGGGTAGAAGCAGCCTCCTTCCCCAGGGTTACTAAAGAAGTCATCATTGCTTTCATCAGAAACAATGTCATTTGTCGATATGGACAACCAGAGGTGATTGTGTCCGACAATGCCAAGAACCTCAACAACAAAATGATGGGGGAATTATGCAGTAAATTCCACATCAAACACCTCAACTCAGTCATCTATCGTCCGAAGATGAATGGTGCTGTTGAAGCGGCTAACAAGAACATCAAGAAGATTATGCAAAAGATGTCCACCAATCACAAAAATTGGCCTGACCTATTGCCTCTGACTCTGTTAGCCTACAGAACCTCAATGCGCACTTCCACTGGGGCAACCCCTTACGCATTAACCTATGGGATGGAAGCAGTGTTCCCCATAGAAGTTGAGATGGAATCCCTCAGAGTATTGATAGACGCTCAGTTGGATGAAGACCAATGGGTACAAGATAGGTATCACTAATTGTCTCTAATAGACGAAAGGCGAACCGCGGCTATCTTTCATGGTCAGTTATATCAGCAAAGGATCGCCCGATCCTACAACAAAAAAGTTTGACTACAGCAATTCAGACAACATGACTTGGTTTTGAAGAAAATACTGGACAACCAAGATCAGTCTAAGGGAAATTCGCTCCTAACTGGGAAGGCCCGTTTATTGTCAAGGAAGTATTGACAGGAGGCGCTCTCAGATTGCAAGAAATGGATGGCGATGAATTTCCGCAGCTCATCAACTCAGACGCCGTGAAACGGTACTATGTCTGAAGTTACCCTCAAGTAAACATCCTGGTGGTAGACCATCAGGTCACCAGTCATTTCGGTTCTTTAAACCTTTACCACAAACAACTTTTCTACACTTTGCCCCTCAGGGAAACATTCCTTTCAAGCTAGCAGCCTGGCTTTATCCTTTGCGTTACTATAATTTAGGTCATCCCACCGTGGATTGAACCTCTTGCGTATACAGTTTGGCTACCCATACATGGGATCAAACTTTTCACCTGCAGTTTATCCTCAACCTAGGATTAAACTCTCTCCTCCCCGCACTCTGACCTGCACATGGGATTACGCTTTTCATCTCGCCCTAAGGGGCGAACTACGTTGACCTGATCTCCTCTTCAGTAGGAGTACGTAGGCAACCATTTCATATGGCCCGGTCGAAATAAAACAAAAAACAACAAAAACATTCCTACACCTTCCTGCCACATACAGCGTTGAACCTCTTACATCAGGTTCGAACTACGCAGACCTGATTTCCTCTTCAATAGGAGTACGTAGGCAGCCATTCGTGGTGCAGTCTCACCCCCTACCAAAACACAAACCCTTATCAGTTGGTATTGGGATCATCCTTCAATCCACTACATTTCATTTGGCTTTAGACCAAAGGGGTGGAATTACCTGAACTCCTCCCAAATAGGAGATTCGGCGACCATCTAAGCGGCGATTGTACCTTGAAGAGCAACACCAATCCATAAGAGATGGAGTTAACTAGGATTCTCCTTAATAGAAGTGCTGGCGACCATCTGTGGTGCGGTCAATCTCAGAGAGGAAAGCCATACTCCTCTCCTCATTTCCATACAGAAACCAGTCCCAAGACACCGAGATATGGTAGGGATACATACAGATCGATGATTCATTCTGAACTATCCAGAGACAACTCAATGTCCATCCACCGAGAAGGAATTCAGAATACATCACAAGCCCTGAAGCAGCAGGCAAAATATCAAGCAAGCAGTAAGGCATATCTAAAAGGGAAGTGATCAAAAATATATTTCCTTGTCATATATATAATGCTGTTTGATATACACAATGTAAACTGTGCATGACAAAATGGCTAAGCTAGTCAGTGCAGGAAAATACAAGATTATCTACAAGTTAGGGTATATGCGAGCTAACAAGCCCAACATGGCATCCCTCTCAGAAGATGGAGGTAAAGCTATGGTCTCCTGTATGAGAATATCCATACGATTCAATAGATCTGTAGCCATCTGCATGGTGACCATATGATCATCAATATATGTGCTCATCTCTGCGATCATGCCAGTGGTAAGGGATTTCACGGCAGTACTATTTGTGACGGCTATATCTCGGGCAGATATGGCAAGATCCCGCTCAACTATCACTGCATCTCTGGCTGATATAGCCTCATCCCGCTCAATGACGGCGGTATCTCTGCGAGCCAAGGCCTCGTCTCTCTCCAATAGAGCGGCCTCCCTCCCATCTAGAGCAGTCGACATCATAGATCGAATCTGATCTCTCTCAAAGGTCATTAGATGAAGACTCTGCTCTAAGTACTGTGCCGAGTGCTGAATCACAACAGTACTGGTACTAGGAGAATCCGAAAGAAATGCTGGCAACCCAGCAGTGGGCTCCTCCTCGATGTAGGTATCAATGTTCTCTATGGGCTCTACATCATCTAACTCGCTCTCCGGTACTGCCAATACTGTTGCAGCCGATAAAATCTCTGTCTCCATCCACGCGGAATACTCTGCAGAATAACCAGGATGACTGACAGAAAAAGCCGCTATCTCGCGCCGATCCCAGCAGGTGTATACCCGAGATTGGTCCTCTACTGAGAGATACCGAGAAGCTGAACGCTGACCTGTTGCCCCCTCAAAAGGATGAAAATCCTGGAACTGGTCGACTTACGACATCACGGCCAATGGGTGATAAGTGGTCACTCCCCTCAAACCAGCCAGAGGGAGATAGTCTATGCCCGGAGCATGAGTAATGAAGCTGTATGGTGAGCTAAGCCTCGAACACAACAATATGCTGAATGGATCTCTGATATCTGCCAAGAATATGGGCCAGGACAGAGCATCTATACACTCTGATGGCTGAAAAGAGTATGGCATAGCTACATCATGGGTGAAGCAGTACCCATGTCGTCTAAAAGTGCCAATCGGTCTCAAGTGTGACATGAACCACACATATAGCATGATTGAGCTACCTGTGAACACTCCTATAGGATACGTGCAACAATATGATGCCGACCGCATGGTCTCTGCTACAATCATAGGTACAATGGTACGACCCTCCCTGAGAGCTCTCACGGCCATGATAACGCCTATATCTATCTCATCCATATACCGCATCATATACACATATGATAGTACACATAGCATCAGTACGTCAACTCTAGCCAAGCGCCAATGAGCCTCCGGTGTGGTGAAATCCCCGAAATGTCATGAATAGCTATCCTTCGAGCCAAATCTGTCGTACAGAAAATGCTGGGATATCACGTGGCCAGATGTCAACTCATCCTGTACCACTCTGCGCCTCAATCCTGTGAGAGTCATGAATCGTCTACTCATGTCTCCCAAAGCCAGATGCACGCAAGGTCTGTCTAGAGGTAGCATCGTCAAACGTGCATACTCCTCCAGAGTAGGAGTCAACTCATGGGTGCCGAATCGAAATACCTACCTATCCGGTATCCAATGCTCTATCATCCCGTTCACAAATCCTGCGGGAACCTGAAAAGTCAAAAAGGTCATGGTATGCTAAAATAAATGATCTACAGTCACCCTGTCTGGTGGTGACATGCTATCATATCACGATCTCATACCCGATGCCACCACTGACGGTGGGGTATGATCTATGCGGCTAACTGTCGAAGAAGACATTTGTGCGGGCCGTGTCATAAGACCATCCAGGGGTCAATACCAAATATCTCTGGACATACATACATATGCATAACATGATACATGCATAACATATAATAGATGGCAATATGATATAGGGAATGAAAAAATATTGTGCATACATTCCTAAGTATATCATCATCTAATACATCATCTCTGTACAGCTACAAATACAGGGAAATGAGGCACAGCCATCCAATAACTAACAAAGGCCTATCAAAAGATATAACGAGAATATACATTAGAAGAAGACAATGGTGTCGATGTCCACCTCATCAATCCTGTCCACCTGATGTAATTCCTCCTGAGTCACTGGATCTCTATCAACAGGGATATCAGGCCTATATAAAGGAGGATCTGCGCCGATAAAACCGAATGGGTCACTTGAGGGGCCAGCGCCTGAGCTGGAAGGATCAAATGAAGCCGCCTCTGTTGGGTCTCTGCCCAAATGCCGAATAAATATATGTGCCTAGTCCAACTGCCAGGTCAAACTATCAATCTGGGTCATATGAGTCGGATCTCAGACACAAGCTATCCGTCATCATCAAAGATCCTGGAACCATATCCCCTATAAACTGTGTGGCGCGGGACTGAGCTCCAATAGTGCGAGGGGACCACCACCGATGGAACGTCTCCTGAGTACATGGACCCTCTGACAATGCAAAATCGTCAACCGCCAACAATGGGATATCAATGTTGGGTGACTGCGATACAGACCAATAACTCCTGGCAGGAGGCAAGATCGGTATACGAATCTCCCCTGTGGTGCTCCTAATAGCACGCTCTCCTAAATAAAGCTCTCAGCCTCCATCTGTGAAGAGAGGAACTCTCCTGGTGGAAATCATATACTCGACTCCAGTCGGGAATCCATCCTCAAAACCCACAGTCAGGTGTTCCCCAGAATAGGGAAGCCATGTGATGGTGTCGGCCATCAGCAACTCCAGCTGCATACGGCAATGAGTGAATCCCTCAGCTACAGGGACCTCTGGCAGAATCGAATGATGCCATCGTCATCCTCGTGGATAGGTGTCTAAACCTAACACACTCACGGGACGCAAGCATGGAAGCCTCTCATAGGCCCAAAACTGTCAAGACAAAGGCAAACATCTGCTATCAGTTAACACTCTTAACCTATACATGGTAAATGACAAGAGAAATACTCACCAGCAAAAATGGGAAAAATCCTAACCAAGCCTCAGTCAAACCCTGTGAGCGCATACGCATACCCCGGAGGAAGTAGGCAAAGGTGTAGGAGCCCCAATCATACTCTCCAATACGGTCCACATCACGTGTAGCACTGATCAAAGCGAAAGATACCGTAGAAGAGTTATCTACTATGAAGCAGCCTATAATGATCATCAGGAACTATCGCCGCAGAACGCGATCCCTAATTCTAACATCATCAGGCATAGGCTCACTCAATAGCCCGCTCATAGCATCTACGCTCAAAGGACCTGAACGGACAGTCCTACCTTTGAGCGCCGCCGCCAGAACTCCTAATAAGGATCTAACGGCAGTAGGGGTAATATTTGCCATGCAAGGCACTGGCTCCACTCCAAACTCCATACCTGTGATAAATTACCAATCCATAGGCGTCATCATCACCTCGCAATCCAGCAGATGGAGTGACTGAATCTGATGAAACCATCACTCAGACAATGCCCTGAGGTAACCCCAAGGACAACGACGGGGAAGGATGGAGAAAAATACCCCAAATTCCCACTCATGCACTACCGCTCTATAGTCAGGATGAAGCGCCTGATACATGGAGTGAATGCTAAAACAATTCCCTCGAGGCTGTGTAAAACCAAGAACCTGCATGAAATGCAGATCAACATTAAAACCCTTTAATCCTTATCAATAGGAAATAAGGAAGATCAAAGTCTAACGCCATACCTCGTTAGCATACAAATACATCGATGGATGTTTGCCCAAATCACCCAGCAATTTTGGGTTCACCACCTGAATGCTCGGAAGCTCCCTACGAGGGACATGTGCATCAGGAGCGGGATCCTCTATCGAAATATCCGCCTCCTCGTCCTCAACGTCTGGAACATCTACCTGGACAGGACGTATCACGGCCTCCACCAACCGACGAGGCTGTCTGACAGAACGGGGACGAGGTACTTCAGAAACCCTCCACCGTACACCAGAAGTGGTCCTATAGAAACTGCTCGACTGATTCGGATCCATAGTATCTGGACAATAAGTCTCCAAATCACCTCAGAAAGGGTGTGGTATTTTTTTACCTAGAGCTTTGCATTTTATGATTATATGCATGCATACATTTACTTTAACATATATAATAGAGTTAAAATGCATGACTATCCAATGCCTACATTTGGAAAAATTTTGCCATAGTCCTCTCTGAAAATAGGACTATCCACATGTATACATGCATGTCTAGGTGGCCATTCAGTAGCACACCTGTCCCAAAGTCATATACATAATATATGCTTTAAAAATTAAAATCATCATGCATCAAGCCAACCTTAATACTAGGAGTACTTTGCCTTGCTACCTTATGCTCATTGGACCTCAAATAGGATAAAAAAATAGCAGAAAAAGGTGCCAATTTGACTGTCTCCAAAGTCAATTTTTTTCACATCATTATATTCAGCATGGTTAAATACTAACATTTACTATGTTGAATATTTTTTATCTAGTCATTTGTGCATACATAATCACTACTATGTGTTTAGATGCATCTCATGCGATAACTCAAGATCCAACAGACAGAAATGAGAGAAAATACAGACATATGTTACCAGGATAGTGTAGAACACTCGTACAGTGATAGAATTTGCAGAAAGCAGCCTGAACTCAGCAGATCTGAAGATGGCTCACGTATTTTCCTTCGCACAATAAGTTGAAAGTGACTTGTGAGACCAACCTGCTGGAATTTATCATCCACGGTTGGCCGCAGGCCCATCTGCGGCTGCAGCAGGTGCACCTGTGGCACTCCCATGTGGGTACCATCACTCCGGCTCGGTCCAGTTCAAGTTGCAAAAGAGTTCTTACAAGCTGAAAAGGCCAAACCCGGGATAAAAATGCTACGTGATTGAGCAGAATAGCCTGAAACCTTGGTTTTTCTGGATCCAACTGTGGCTTTCTTTTCATCCATTGGTATTCGACCGAACACAGGGTTTATTATACCGATGAGTCAAGTCTTTGCATACCATATTCGACAATACCGTACAGAGGTCCGATGCCGTCAGCGTATGGTTGTCACCCCAATCTTTTCACACAAGCAATCCCCGAGTGGGTTACAACGTAAAATCCCCGACGGGGGTTACAACGTGAAATCCCTGACGGGGGTTACAACGTAAAATCCCTGATGGGGGTTACAACGTGAAATCCCCGGTGGGGGTTACAATGCATGTTCATCCGTTGACACACAAATCAACGAAGGTCAAGCAGCCTTGACATTATTACATCCAATAGTGATTTAAACCTATCAGAGCTGTAGAGCTATTCGAGGTTTTCACACCCGACCTCAAAGATGACAATGAGGACCTTCAACAAATTACAGCAGTCCAATCTCAGCGAAGCAGAGCAACGTCTGCTTTATCAGCCTAATCCGGCGATAACACCTGTGGGGGGCAACATCGTCATCTGACCAACACGATGTCACGCCACGTCATCTCAACATAGCTACGCAACAATGTCCCACAAGACTAATCAATCCCGAGTGACTATTGTGCAGGGTAACGGATGAAAGTTAAAGCTTGAAGATCGGAGGGCACCGTCCCATCTTCAATGACTTCACACAAACTCTAATCCCATGCCATCGTATAACTCTCGACAACGGCGGTCCGAAATAGGTCCTGTATACCTCAAACGGATGCCCGAATTACACTTCTGAAAGTTCGAGTGGACATTACAGTGCCTGAGTGCACGTACTTCGAGACGACCCGAGCCGAAAAACCCGGGCCCACCCGGGTTGCCTCTGGTACACCTGCGGCTCAGCCGTAGGTACACCTACGGCTAATATGCCTATGAATAGAGGGCTTGGGGTGCTGATTTTTTAAGAGAAAACGGCGAGGAAGCCCTGCCAATTTGCTCTGCACTCATCCCATGCAGTGTACTTTCCCCTTTTAAATACCTGTGAGCTCATATATAGCCCTTTTGTGCCTACAAAAGTCTTTGTTTACTCACTCTAAAAATATAGAAGTCTTCTTTGGCAGCCCACTGTAAGCCTTCTCACACACTTTAGAGTCTTTCTCTTCATTTTTGCACACACCCTTCTACACGTTAAGAGTCGTGTTGCTTGCTTTTGCCCGGACTTCGGTCCGTGGTTTCATTTCAGTCTATATATATATATATATATATATATATATATATATATATATATATATATATATATATTTATATATATATTGACTAACATTATCGAGTTATGTCTCGATTGAGCCTAGACTTCGGTCTGGAGCGTTTAATTAGTTTTGTATATATATACATTTATATATATGAACTACGTGTCGAACTCTGTTCGATGAGCCTAGACTTATATCTGGTGCGTTTAATGACTTTCTTATATATATAATTATATATATAAACTGCTATCGAACTTTGTTCGTTGAGCCTGGATTTCACATCCGGTGCATTTACTGCTTTAACATATATATATATATATACTTATATATATATTAACTGTTGTTGGACTTTGTCCGATGAGCCTGGATTTTATATCCAGTGCGTTTACATGCTTATATATATATATATATATATATATATATATATATATATATATATATATATATATATATATATATTTCGTCCCACCTGGAGTTTACTTCGTGGTGGTTGGCCGTTTTTACAACTTTCTGTACATTTCGTCCCACCTGGAGTTTACTTCATGGTGATTGATCGATTTTACAGCTTTCTGTACATTTCGTCCCGCTTGGAGTTTCCTCCGTGGCGGTTGATAGCTTTTACAGCTTTATTTATATTTTCGATCCCCCATGGATATACTTTGTGGTTGGTGATCATGTCTGTATATATATATTTACAGCTTATATATATATTATATATATATATATATATATATATATATATATATATATATATATATATATATATACCTGCTTACTGCGTTTATATCAATTGCGACATCATGTGAGCCTAGGAATCATGTAATCATAGATTCATCCCATTAGATCTAGATTCGGTTCCCGTGATGGACATTTTCAGCTGTAAGCAGCTTGTAAATTATTCTGTGATGTTTGGATTTTCTCAGATGGTTTACATACCCACGAGGAATTCAGCACCTTTTTGTACATTATTTTCGTACGGATGCCTCGCATCTGTCAAATAATATCAACCCAGCCGAATACGAAATAAAATAGGAGTGTAAAAGGTCACAATTACTATTGAGCATCAGGGTTTAAAAAACCTCTTTTATAAAACATCACTGCCATATCTTGCTAAAATTGAATTTTTACATAAATTCAAACCCTGTATATATAGGTGCGAACGAGGCCTCGTACTACTTCCAAATAACAGCACATTGACCCCCACACACACACATTCAGATAACAGTTTCTTAAAAAGAGGCGGTCACCGTGGTAACACGGATGTCGGGGGGTGCCTAACACATTCCCCCCGTATAACCAAGTCCCCGGACCCTAATAAATCTCAGTTTCACCGACCCGATTAGCAGTGTCACATCACTGGGTCAATGTGCAAACCTTTTCTCGGTTGTGTTGGTATAACTATTTAAAAAACTAACTGGTGACTCTTATAGTCCAATCGTCGATATTATACATGTCGGACATTTTTCACTTGTTTTTTCAAACAAATCTCACCTAAAATGAGAACACCAAAGAACAAGTAACGGAAAGGGACAATTAAAAATTTCGACGTCGACATGGGCCCCATAACGGAAAGCGATTGGATGAAGAAAACGACAAGTATAAGTTGTTTATAAATAATGGCGTAGTTGTTACCGTTAACACTGTTAGAATACCCGGTGGTTAAAACACAATAATACGCGTTGTTACACAGTAGCACACGGTATTGCACCAATTATTGATTCTTACGTAAGAAGGCACTACTCAATGAAGTGGCCAGGCTTCTTGCAGTTGTAGCATAGATCATTTATTTGCTCCTGGCTTCTGTAGTTGCTGACCTTCTTTTGTTTGCTGTTTTTGCCTTGACGCATGAACTGTAAGACCCCAACTTTTATAAATAAAGATGAATTTTCTATAAATATCATTTTTGAATATTATGGAGTTAATTTGATATAATATTATAGTTGTGGGTAATATTTATAAATTTTGCAAAGTACGCAAGTTGTTATATAATATTCGATTGGTCGGGGAATATTCGTTTTAACAGGGAATATTCATACAACGACACAATCATTGGTGGACCCCACAACAGAATTATTGTCGGATTGAGAAAACGACAAAAATATTTTATTAAAAATAACGGCGGAAGTTTTACCATTGTTACTGTTGAACTACTCGGTAGTAAAAGTACAGTAATACGTGTGGTTGCATAGTAGCACACGGTATTGATTATTAATGCTTATGTGAGAAGTCACTCAGTTTGATTCTATTATTGTCAGTTAATAATATGAATTATTTAGCGATAATGACGTTTTGTTTTATTCGTATTATTAACGTAATAAAACAGAAACATCTTTTTATATAAAACAAAATACTTTATTAAAGTTATTCTATAAATAGAATATATTATATTTTATTTAAAAGATTTTTCTTTAAATATGGACCGTCAGATTAAAGTAATCAATCTGGACCGTTCATGGATTAGTTACTATGCATTCTATTTTTCTATAAATAGCAGCTCATTCCTTCATTATTTCTTACGAATTCACTGAACTCTAGAGAGAGAAACTATAGAGAGAAACTATAGAGAGAGAGAAGAAGAGTATTCTGCTACTTAACTACTTCCTTACTTCAGCTCTTCTTTAAAACGGTAAGGGGTGTTATTCTTTTTCTTATTCATGAAGAGAACTGTTGTTATTCCATTTCTTATTATTCTGTTGGAATAACCTGTATACGCGGATATACCCTATACTTGGTGACATTCTTCTATTATTCTGTTGGAACATCCTGTCTGTGTGTTTTACACCGGACCTGGTTCCGTTTGTATTATTATTCTGTTGGAACATCCTGTCTGTGTGTTTTACACCGGACCTGGTTCCGTTTTTATTATTATTCTGTTGGAACATCCTGTCTGTGTGTTTTACACCGGACCTGGTTCCATTATTTATTATTCTGTCGGAATATCCTGTCTGTGCGTTTACGCCGGACCTGGTTCCATTATTTATTATTCTGTTGGAATAACCTGTCTGTGCGGTCTATCGCATGCATGGTGATTTCTTTTGTTATTCCATTCTTTATTATACTCAGTTGGTTAAGTTTTGACTTCTATACTCCATGAAATTTGTGGAATATCCTTGATATTTGCGCTTCATCTAGTATCTATTCATGAAACTATTCTCCTGATCATTCTTGAATTTTACTCCACAAAGTAGTATCATGTTGACAATTTGGACGTTGTTAATTCTTGGATAAATTAATTCTTGAAATTGTTTTATTGAATTCTTATATCATTGTCATCATCCTCATGTTTATATTCTGTTGAAAGTCATCTGTGGCTTGTAGTGCATAGATGGACTTGGTATGATTATGACCAGGGATTATTCGGTGTAATCATGACCGTAATGTTACAAATGATGTGGTAAAAGTCCTCATTGGCCCGTAGTGCATTGATGGACAGTTGTTGGCATGATCATGACCATTAATGAATATACGAATATCCTTGGCCGTAGTGCAGGGGTGATTCGATGATGTGGATTATTAAGCTGAGTCTCAGCGATCACAGTGTTGGAAAATCTTTTAAATCATAAAAGATAGTAAAGTTTATTTTCTACTTGACTCTTTTAATGGATTGCTTATTTCGCTACAGTTAAACTTGATGTCTATTATATTTTATCAGTTTAACATTGTTGAAGGCTAATGATAATTTATTCTGCATTATCTTAGTCATAATATTTCTTACTGGGCTAGTTGAGCTCACCCTTTCTTTCACTGTTCTCTTCAGGAAATGAGAACGTAGCTGGGGCAAGTCGGGGAACGGAGTGATGATCCGAATGATAGTATTAGTTAGTAGTCCTCACTATTCTATGTAATGGTGTGTTAATAAATGTAACGAGGACTCCTTTTGAGTATGAATACTCTCTAGAAGATAATATTTGTATTCAAACTCACAGTTTATGTTTTGTCGTATTGTACACGACAGTTGTATTAGTAAGTTGTATTTGTATTTTGTACTATGTATCTGACGACCCAAGATGGGTGATGTATACCTAATTTTGGGGGGCGTCACATGAACCTTCTTAACTTTCTTACCATCATGGCAAGATCGTCATCATCGTCTTCATCATCGCCAGATTCAGTTTTAGTGATGACTTTTGATACGCTTTTAGTTGCTTAGAGAGCAACACCCTTTTCCTTCCTTCTTCCTTCTGATAGGGTTTCAGCACGTTGGGTCAGCTCCAGCTCGTATGTTAGGAGATTGCCATATAGTTGTTGAACTGTCATCTCGTTAAGATTCTTTGACTCTCTTATTGCAGTGGTCTTGGCATCCCACTTGCTAGGTAGGGCTCTCATGAACTTTATGGTCAGATATTTGTTAGGATAGATCTTTCCATATGCTCGTAGAGAGTTAAGTAGAATGTTGAATCTTTCATAGGTGGCAGTTATATTTTCTCCTTGCACATGAGCAAACATCTCGTACTGCTGTGTTAGAAGAGACTGTTTGTTCTCTCTAACTTCTTCAGTTCCTTCGTGCATGATCAGCAGTGCTTCCCAAACTTCCTTGGCAGTTTTGCAGTTTACAACATTGTCAAATAGATCGTCCTCTAAGGATTGGAACATGATGTTCTTAGCCTTTTTGTCAAGTTGGACAGCTTTCTTCTCTGAGTCTGTCCATTCTTCTTTAACTTTGATTTGAACTCTGTTTGGATCGTCTGTGGTTGGTGCAAGCTTTGTTGGTATGTAGGGCCCATTCTGAACAGTCTCAAATAGATCTTCATTTATTGAGTCCATGTAAGCTTGCATCCTGACTTTCCAGTTAGTAAATTTATCCTTGTTGCACATTGGTGGTTTGCTGCCTCCCCCGGTCCTGGATTCGCTTGGTATGAGTGCCATTTGGATCTACTAAAGCGTGTAAGCTGTAAAATAAAACCTGCTCTGATACCAATTGTTAGTTCCTAGTAGGCACAAGTTATCTAGAAGGGGGGGTTGAATAGATATTTAAAAATCTTTTCTCTTTAAATTTATTCTTAGATAATGATTAAAACTTAACGGAATTAGTATTTGTTTTAATCTTCTTTACCAAGCAATGGAGTTATAAGCGAGTAAGGCAGTTATAGCAGATATAGCTGTTATAGCAGATATAATATGAATGTAAACGACACAGTTGTTTTTAAGTGGTTCAGAGCACTCAAAGCTCCTAGTCCACTCTTCTACTCAACGAGTAGGATATCCACTAAGGATGTCTTTTATAATCTTCTGAATCACACAGATTCCTTCTACACCAGCAGCCTAGGAACTTCTCTAGTTCACTCTTGAACTCTTTAGGTCCAGCAGACTTGGCTTTCTTACAGTTCACTATGAACTTTTCAAGTCCAGCGGACTTGGCTTTCTTACAGTTCACTACAAACTCTTCAAGTCCAGCAGACTTGGTCTTCTTCAGTTGATTGGAAGTTGTTGTTGCGTTCTTGAAGGTTGCTACTCAGTTGTTGTGTAAGCACTGGTTCATTAAGAACTGAGTAGCTGAGCAAGCTTTGCAATATCTCAGATCGTAGAGTTGAGCTTGAGAGAGATGTTCACGTTGTTTGATTAATGTTTGCTTGGCTTTTTTCTCATCTGTCTGATCTGTATATATGTGATGTTGAAAACTATCCGTTGGATCTATTCGTTGTGGAATTAAATACGTCTGAATTTTCTGTACTGTGATGGAGACATTTCGCACATCTTCTGAATTCTGCATTCTGGCCCACTGACACTGCAGACTGCTTTTTTACCTAACACTTGAAAAGGTGTTTTATCCCTCTTATCCATGGTACTATCCTTAGCTTCTTCAATACGCTTCTTTGTTGCATACTAAGGATATTTCATATACTTTGGGACTGATGAGCACTGCAACGTCTAGAATCCATTCCTCATATATTGGAATTAGTCTTCACATAAATCATGAGGCTCGATGTTTTTTGACATAAGACAGAATGAAGCTCTACGATTTAGATCATGAGACACTACGATTTAGATCATAGTGACTTGTTGCCTTGGTGCTTGATCTGATGCTATCATATGAGAGCACTACGATTTCTCGTAAATCCTTGCACACTACGATCTTTACTTGCTCGTGTTGTTGACTCTACGTTCCCGAGAGCACACTACGATCGTGGAGTTGGCTCGGCAAACGTTGGAACCATTCTACGATTTTTGAAGAGTCCTTTTAAGGCAGGCACACACTACGATCCATTAAGCTCTACGTTTTTGCCTTGACTTCTGCAATGTTAATCAGATGGATGCACTACAATTTTTTTTCAAGACTAATCTATTACATCTCAAGATCAACCTAACAGTTTTGATCTTTCTATCTATACATTCTTTAAACAGAATGATACACGTTGAAAGCTTAGATCAACCTAACAATTTTGATCCATCACTATTCATTTAAGGACCTTACAAATAATCATGAGCATATACAATAAAACATCAAATCAGAATATGCATTCTCCCAACAATCTCCCCCTATTTGATGTTGACATAACCAAGGAGATTTGTTGTCATGATTATTAGTGACTAGATGCATTTGCAGGAAATTTAAACATGACTTAGTATTTTAGTGAGCAGTTGAAATTTCTAGAGAGTAAGCATGAATTTATTGATGATCAGAAGATATTACAGTTCAGCATTACATCAATAAGAAATTTAAAATTTCAACTTATCTCTATTTTCTTGGCTTCTTTCGTGGGGGTGGGTTGGCTTACTCCTCAGCCCTTCTTTTTCTTTGAGCTTCCTCATTTCTTGCTATCTCCTCCAGCTCGCTTTGACTTAGAACTGGATTCTCCTCACGTTTGCGCATGAATACAGGATCTCCAATTGGCATTCTTATGCGTACAGTAGTCACGTCTTGTGAGCTAGGAGTTGGCTCCTGATGACTCAGAGGAATAGTTGTTACAATTGCCTGCTGACCAGATCGTTGAGTCTGATGATGTGATGGTCTTGCAGGAGGGCTTCGTGATGTTTGAGCATGAAATAGACTGCTTCCCCTTTCTTGAATTGCATGAGCATGACCTCCTCTGCCTCTGCCTTGGCTTCCTTGATCTCCTTTCCCTTTCTTATTCTCCCCCTTTATGTCAGCATCAAGGGTTCGAATATCTGCAGATAGCCTATTAACTCCTTGAACAAGCTCGTTTAGTTGGCTTTGGGTTTGAGCAATGTCCTCTCTATTCTCCTTGATCTGTTTTTCAGATCTTGCTTCTTTATTTTGGAGAACTGTCAGAATCGTATCATTATACTTCTCCTGATTTGCATAAGATTTCTGGAAGTCGTACACAGAAGCCTTCAAGTTGAGGATGTTGTCCAGCATAATTTTATGTTGAAGGTCTTGGTGTTTCTGCATTTCGAGCACATCCTCTCTTTGTTTGGCAACAAGCTGGAAATGTATCTCATCTCTGTCTGACATACTCTTCAGAATTTCTTTGATAATTTCCCTTAGCCTCGTAGTGAGCTCGGTATTCATAGTACTAGGGAATTTGTTTGCAACTTGTATCATTTGGTTCAGCCAGATGTTCAGGAGATCAGAGTGAGATTCCAAGCTTGCCTCGATAGACTTGATCATCTGCTCAGTAGTTTCTTTCAAGTCATCCTTGGTGGGCAGGTTTGGAAATGTATCATTTGATTGAGGATTGTCCATTTGAGGAGTTCTTGGTTGAGATTGATCTTGTAAATTGTACAAAGCAAGATCAAGACTGAAATAGTCATGTGATGAGGAGGAAGGTATATCAGCTGGAGGTGCTTGGGGTTGGATGTCTGGGATATGTGACTCTACGATTTTAATATTGGACTCTACGATGTGACTTGAGTCTGGAATCGCAGAGTTGGTGATTTGAGGGAGCAGGGTAAGGTTGATTTCTTCTGGTTTTTCAGTTACAGAATTTTGGGATTCTGCAATTGGAAACTAATTTACTGGGTTGAGAATCACTTCCAGCCATTTAGGAAATTCATAGAAATAGCTAAATGAAGATAATGGCATGTGATTAACTCTAAAGCTGGTAGGGATAGACAATACCTCAGGTTTATCCTTTGATGAGGAATGATTGGTAAGCAGTCTCTTGGCAAAGATGATTGTCCCTGGAAATCCATGAGCCAGAACTGAGATTGCTGGATATTCCTTGAAGCTCCAGAACATGTGATCCCATGAGTTCAGGATTTGAGCTTGATGGTATGCCATCATGGGCAGGTAAAAAAACATTTGGTTGTATAGATAGCTTCTATATCCATCTTTCCCTACACCAGTGATTTCAAGCTCATCATCATCATCTTCTTCTTCTTTGGTTTCTTCTGAAGATTCCATTATCTCGATGGCCTTTGGAAGGTTTGGCATTGTTTCAACTTTATCTTGGGCAGGAACCTCTTCTTCTGCCATTGGGATATCATGAGGCTCCCCCTCAGCATGATCATCTTCTTGGAGGTTTAGAAACTCCCCCTTAGCTTGATCATCTTCTTGGAGGTTAAGAAACTCTCCCTCAGCTTGATCATCTTCTTGGAGGTTTAGAAAGTTCCCTTCAGCTGGAACATCTTCTTGAGCTATAGACTTCTGCCCCTCAGCTGGTGTATACTCAATCATGAAAATTTCAGGGTTCTCCCCTTTAGCTGGAGCATTCTCCTCTTCGTTTTCTTGGGGCAGTTCTACTTTTGCAGCCATACTCTTTGCTTCCCTTTTTAGAACCTTTTCATTTTCAAGAATATACTTCTTGACCAGCTTTCTTTTTGCTTTGGTGGGTTTAGCCACAACTTCTGGATTCTCCTGAGTCTTAGCCTTGTCCTTTTGAACAGCCACTCTTCTTGAAGCTGCTTCTTCCATTTCTGCCACACTTGGCCTGGTTTCAGAGAAGAGCAGAGTCTCTACGATTGAAGAAACTATTGGTCTTTTGGACTTGCGACCAGTTTTGTTCTTCTTTAGGATCTGTGAAATGGTTGCTTGATCCTCTTCAGCTTCTTCTTGCTGTTGCATTTTCCTTAGCCTCCTTAGAGTCTCAATGTCAGAGGACTTTACAGGAATGTCAGTTGTTGATCCTTGAGGCTCTTCAATTTGTCTTGCCCTTAGCTTTCTCTTGCCCTTTCTTTTTCTGGCAAGAGTGGAGGGTTCTCCCTTATCTTCTTCTCCTTCTTCTTCAACTTCTCTAACAACAGACATTCCTCCTAGAAAGCCTGCTTTCTTTAGTTCTTCAGATCTCCCACTGGACTCTGTCATCATTCGAACATACTCAGTAGGGTTCCTTTCCCAGTTCTTAAACAACTGCTGTGTCATTTTCTGATTTGGGTTTATGGCTTCTCCTTCATCATCCCCAATTTTGTCACCCAATACAGATTGTAGAACGATGCTGATGAATCTCCCATACAGCATCTTCGGAGTGCTCTTTGATTTCTTCGAGTTTACCATCCACTTGCCGATCCACTCGAGCAGTACAACCCTATAGTTGAGTTGTGTTCTATACACCATAGCCGTCATGAGCTTGAGCTGAACTTCATTTACCGAGTCATGACCTGAGCTCTTGCAGCAGATGCATTTCCTAATAATGTCAGACAAAAATTCATACCTCTGAGTAAACTCCTTCTTTTTGTAGCCTTTCACAGAGGGGTTCTTCTTGTGATGCATTTTCTTCAGTCCCTCTTGAAATCTTATGCTGTCTAGAAATGGGTGCCCTACATTTTTGAAACCTAGGGCCAGATTTACGTCTTCTTCCCTTAGACTCATTTCAACTCCTCTTACCCGTGTAGTGATGGTGTTGTGTTCATACACTCCATTATTGTAGAACTCTTTTACTAGCTTGGGGTAGATTAGGGTGTCGGTGCTCAGAGCCTCTTCGAGACCTGCCTTCTTCAGTAACGCTAAGGTTTTGTGAAATTTTGGTGGAGCATCCTTGAACTCATCGAAACAGAGTTTGTAGCCTGAAATTACATTTGAAGCAGCCATTGATTCTGTAGTTAAGAAGAGAGATACAACTAAGCTTTCTTCTGATTTAGGGTTTTGCTTTGAGAGAGAGAAAGAGAGAGATAATCTTTTGAACTTTAGATTTCAAAAACACGGTTCCAATTTGTACTAGCAGCTTCCCTCTCTCTTTTCGGCTTAGTGGGACAGGTGTCGCCTTTTGCTTGGCTCTACGATTTTGACTGTGTAAGAATGTACTGATTTGCCCTTTGAGTCTTTTCAAAGCTGAGGTGTCCTTAAGATGACTACGATCGTAGAGGTGGTTTTCTATTCGTTGAGTCTGTCTTGCGATCGTTGAGTCTGTCCGGCAGTCGTTGAGTCTGATAAACATTCGTAGAGTCTGTCCTACAATCGTCGAGTCTGACTGGATCCTTGTGATGAGTTTTTGACTAAACATTCTTTTTAAGTTAACTCAGGAAGAGCCAACCTCTTGGTATGATTCAAGAGTTAGGTTTGTCCCTGAGGCACCTCTTAGAGAGATTGCGTTGTTATGAAGCTTTTCATCACAGGATTCACTTTGCTTGTTGAAGGAACTTTTGGTCATCGTCGAGTCTGCACTATGATAGTTGAGTCTTTTCTACGATCGTTAAGGTAATCTTTTGTTCAGCTCTACGATCATGAACTTTCCTTTATTATGTCTATAATTTTGAGTACAGCCTTTATATCTGTCATAGTTAGCACAATCTAGAGCATATATTTCATGGTTGAAGATTTAACATGCCTAACTCACTTATCAACTTATTAAATCTGGATTCATCTAGTGGTTTTGTAAAAATATCAGCAAGTTGACTTTCAGTAGGGATATGTTGTAAAGATATAGTTCTATTTTGCACATGATCCCTAATGAAGTGATACCTTATTTCTATATGCTTGGTCCTAGAATGCATGACAGGATTATGAGTTATTGCTATGGCACTAGTGTTATCACAGTGTATGGGAATAGATTTGAAATCGAACCCATAGTCAGCTAGCTGATTTCTCATCCATAGGATCTGAGCACAGCAGCTGCCAGCAACAATATATTCAGCTTCTGCAGTTGAAGTAGACACTGAGTTTTGCTTTTTGCTAAACCAGGACACAAGTCTGTTTCCAAGAAGTTGACAGGTGCCACTGGTACTTTTTCTATCTATTTTGCATCCTGCAAAATCAGCATCTGTGTATCCTATTAGTTCAAATGAGGATTCCTTGGGATACCACAGCCCCAAGTAGAGTGTACCCTTGAGATATCTGAAGATCCTCTTCACAGCAGACAAATGTAACTCTTTAGGATTAGCCTGAAATCTAGCACATATGCAAGTTGCAAACATTATATCTGGTCTACTGGCAGTTAGGTATAAAAGAGAACCTATCATACCTCTGTATTGAGTTATATCAATACATTTACCATTCTCATCCTTGTCAAGCTTGGTTGCTGGAGCAATTGGTGTTTTCATGGGAGAGGCTGATTCCATGCCATACTTCTTTAATAAGTCTTTGATGTATTTGGCTTAGTAGATGAATATTCCTTCATCAATTTGCTTCACTTACAGTCCAAAGAAGAAATTCAGCTCACCCATCATGCTCATTTCAAACTTGCTCTGCATTAGCTTAGAGAATCTCTTACATAACTTTTCGTCAGTAAAACCAAAAATGATATCATCAACATATATTTGAACTAGTAAGACTTTGTCTTTATACTTTCTAAGAAATAGGGTGGTATCTACTTTACCTCTAGTGAACCCATTTTCTATTAAGAAGTTAGTCAGTGTTTCATACCATGCTCTAGGTGCTTGTTTAAGACCATATAACGCTTTATCTAATCTATAGACATAATTGGAAAGAGATGGATTGATGAAACCTGGAGGTTGTTCTACGTAGACTTCTTCTTGAAGCTCTCCATTTAGAAATGCACTCTTGACATCCATCTGAAAGACTTTGAACTTCATGTGGGCAGCAAAGGTAAGAAAGATTCTGATGGCTTCTAGTCTAGCAACAGGTGCAAATGTCTTATCATAGTCAATGCCTTCTTCTTGAGAATAACCCTTTGCCACTAATCTTGCCTTGTTTCTAGTGATGACTCCATCTTCATCCATTTTGTTCCTGAAGACCCACTTGGTTCCTATGATAGGATGACTTTCTGGCCTTGGTACCAGTCTCCACACTTTGCTTCGTTCAAATTGGTTGAGTTCTTCCTACATGGCTTCTATCCAACTGGAGTCTTCCATAGCATCCTCTATCTTCTTTGGCTCTATTTGTGACAGGAAGCTTAGATAAAAACATTCATTCTGAGTAGCAGCTCTTGTTTTGACTCTTGCACTTGGATCTCCAATGATTAGATCCTGAGTGTGATCTCTTGCCCATCTGCTATTGGTTGGAACATCTGTTCGGATGCCTTCCTGTCTTAAGTCTTCAAGGTCTATTTCTTCTTCTTGGAGTGGAGGCTCGCTGTCTTGCATTGATCTCTCTACGATCACATTCTCATGCTCTACGATTTCACCATCTGGCACTACGATCGTAGTGTTGAGTTCGACGACTTCATTCGTAGTGTCTGCACTATCGGTCGTAGTGTCTTGAGGTACTATTTTGTCTAAGTCAGTTTCATCAAAGATGATGTGTATTGAGACTTCAACATTCAGTGACTTCTTATTGAGCACTCTGTAAGCCTTGCTGTCTGTGGCATATCCAAGAAAGATCCCTTCGTCTGATTTGGGCTGGAATTTTGTCAGATACTGCTTTCCATTGTTAAGAATATAGCATGCACAACCAAAGACATAGAAATAGCTGACACTTGGCTTTCTTCCTTTCCACAGTTCGTAGGGCGTCTTCTTGATCGTAGAGTGTATGAGTGATCTATTCTGCGTGTAGCATGCAATGTTGATAGCTTCTGCGCAGAAGTACTCAGGTAGATGGGCTGCAGCCAGTAGAGTTCTTCTAGCCTCAATCAATGTTCTGTTCTTCCTTTCAGCTACTCCATTTTGTTGAGGAGTTCGAGGAGCTGAGAAGTTGTGACTGATTCCATTGTCTGTACAAAACTGATCTATTTCTGAGAAATCGAATTCTCTGCCATGATCATTCCTTATGGCCTTGATTTTCTCTCCTTTTTCGTTCATTTCCAGTCTGAACATTTTGATTAATTCGGAGCTCGTTTCATCTTTTGAAGTTAGGAAGAATACCCATGTGAATCTGGTGTAATCGTCGACTATGACTAGAGAGTATCTTTTTCCTCCAAGACTGGTTGTTGGGATTAGCCCAAAGAGATCCTTATGGAGCAGCTGCAGGGGCTTGTTAATGGAGTTGGTAGTCTTGCTTTTGAATGAGCTTCTCGTTTGCTTTCCAAGTTGGCAGGCGTTGCATGGCCTTTCTTTCACAAAGTTGAACTTGGGTAGGCCAGCTACGAGGTCTTTTGATGCCAGTTTGGACATGTTTTTGAAGTTTAAGTGAGACAGCCTTCTATGTTATAGCCAGCTCATTTTCTCGGAAGCTTTTGCCAGAAAGAATATTGTCTCATCTAAGCTCAGTTGACCAAGATCTACTATGTAGACATTTCCTTCTCGTATTCCGGTTAGCTTTACGGCAGATGTCATTAGATCTCTGACTTGACATTGGTTATTGAGAAATGTCACTTGATGACCCTTGTCGCAAAGTTGGCTGATGCTTAGAAGGTTGTGTTGGAGTCCTTCCACATAAGCTACTTTACTGAATGATATTGCACCATTTCTAGCAGAGCCATATCCCCTTATCTTGCCCGAGCCGTTATCTCCAAAGATGACTGAGGGACCCTCCTTTTCTACATAGTTAGATAGTAGAGCTTTGTTCCCTGTCATATGCCTTGAGCATCCACTGTCTAGATACCATGTTGAGGTTGTGGAGCTCTTTTCCTGTCAAAACATTTTAACCTTCATTTTGGTACCCCTATTTTCATGGGTCCTTCATTGTTAGTGCCTTTGGGAACCCAAACTTATCTAGTCTTGGGTCTCACATGCATGGAATTATAATAACACTTTGTGGCCCTATGGCCATATTTATCACATATGAAACATCTATTATGATGCATGCCTGTGTGTGTGTGGTGATTCATCTTCCACTTAGACTTGTGTGGTTCCTTAGTTAACCTTCTGTTAAACTGATTTTCTTTCTTCCACGTATCCTTAGGTTTCATAAATAGTGATGAGTGTGCCTTACCTCTGCTGTACCTTCCCAGTTGATTCGTAGAGTTGGTTTTGCTTGACTCTACGATTCTTCGAGGTTGGTAAGTAGAGGTTGGGTTACTCTTCTCCTTTATGAACCCCAGACCAGCATACGATCCTTTACTTCTCTGAGTGTAACTAGAATCAGTAGAACAAGGTTGAACTGGTTCTTCCAATTGTGAGGATTTAACAAAAGCAATGCCTCTACCAAAACCTGAGACATTACTAGAGCTAGTTTCCATTGTCTTGTCCACACTTAGCTCTGAGATGGATTCCCCAAAGCCTAAGCCTGTTCTGTCGAATGTACTTCTCTGACTAGAGAGCAAGCAGTCCATGGATGATGAGGATTTGTTCTATGCAGAGATAGTCTTCTCTAAATCCTCAATTTTAGAGGTTAGCTTAGACTCTCTTTATGCATGATGTGTGTTTGTCTGTTTTAAAGTTTCATTCTCAGCTTCAATCTTGGAGAGAAGATTAGTACTTAGAAGTGTTGTTTCAAGCTCTTCTTGAACTTTCTTCTTCTCCTCTTGAAGAAGTGAATGATCCTTAGACAATACTCTGAACCACTTCATGTATCGATGTAGATCATTGGTTATGCCGCGCAGTGTAGTTCTTAAGTCATCCATATCTACATCAGGTGAGTTGAAATCAAATACCTCATCGAGATTTACATTGTGAATGTTGAGGCTTTGTTTGTCCTTTGCATGCTTGGCCATTAAGCACAGATTGGCCACTTGTGGTTCTTCTTCATCTCCAGAGTCAGCATTTGAGTCATTATCTGACCAGGCCTTTGTCTCTTTTATAAGGCTTCTTGTTTCCTTTATATTCTTTTTTTCCATGTTGTTTCTTCTTTAGTTTTCTCTTAGAGGTTTGTTGCAGTCGGCAATGAAGTGGCCAGGCTTCTTGCAGTTGTAGCATAGATCATTTATTTGCTCCTGGCTTCTGTAGTTGCTGACCTTCTTTTGTTTGCTGTTTTTGCCTTGACGCATGAACCTTCTTAACTTTCTTACCATCATGGCAAGATCGTCATCATCATCTTCATCATCGTCAGATTCAGTTTCAGTGATGACTTTTGATACGCTTTCAGTTGCTTTGAGAGCAACACCCTTTTCCTTCCTTCTTCCTTCTTCCTTCTGATAGGGTTTCAGCACGTTGGGTCAGCTCCATCTCGTATGTTAGGAGATTGCCATATAGTTGTTGAACTGTCATCTCGTTAAGATTCTTTGACTCTCTTATTGTAGTGGTCTTGGCATCCCACTTGCTAGGTAGGGCTCTCATGAACTTTATGGTCAGATCTTTGTTAGGATAGATCTTTCCATATGCTCGTAGAGAGTTGAGCAGAATGTTGAATCTTTTATAGGTGGCAGTTACATTTCTCCTTAAACATGAGTAAACATCTCGTACTGCTGTGTTAGAAGAGACTGTTTGTTCTCTCTAACTTCTTCAGTTCCTTCGTGCATGATCAGCAGTGCTTCCCAAACTTCCTTGGCAGTTTTGCAGTTTACGACATTGTCAAATAGATCGTCCTCTAAGGATTGGAACAGGATGTTCTTAGCCTTTTTGTCAAGTTGGACAGCTTTCTTCTCTGAGTCTGTCCATTCTTCTTTAACTTTGATTTGAACTCTGTTTGGATCGTCAGTGGTTGGTGCAAGCTTTGTTGGTATGTAGGGCCCATTCTGAATAGTCTCAAATAGATCTTCATCTATTGAGTCCATGTAAGCTTGCATCCTGACTTTCCAGTTAGCAAATTTATCCTCATTGGTGGTTTGCTGCCTCCCCCGGTCTTGGATTCGCTTGGTACGAGTGCCATTTGGATCTACTAAAGCGTGTAAGCTGTAAAATAGAACCCGCTCTGATACCAATTGTTAGTTCTTAGTAGGCACAAGTTATCAAGAAAGGGGGGTTGAATAGATATTTAAAAATCTTTTCTCTTTAAATTTGTTCTTAGATAATGATTAAAACTTAGCGGAATTAGTATTTGTTTTAATCATCTTTACCATGCAATGGAGTTATAAGCGAGTAAGGCAGTTATAGCAGATATAGAATGAATGAAAACGACACTGTTGTTTTTAAGTGGTTCAGAGCACTTAAAGTTCCTAGTCCACTCTTCTACTCAACGAGTAGGATATCCACTAAGGATGTCTTTTACAATCTTCTGAATCACACAGATTCCTTCTAGACCAGCAGCCTAGGAACTTCTCTAGTTCACTCTTGAACTCTTCAGGTCCAGCAGACTTGGCTTTCTTACAGTTCACTATGAACTCTTCAAGTCCAGCAGACTTGGCTTTCTTACAGTTCACTACGAACTCTTCAAGTCCAGCAGACTTGGTCTTCTTCAGTTGATTGGAAGTTGTTGTTGCGTTCTTGAAGGTTGCTACTCAGTTGTTGTGTAAGCACTGGTTCATTAAGAACTGAGTAGCTGAGCAAGCTTTGCAATATCTCAGATCGTAGAGTTGAGCTTGAGAGAGATGTTCACGTTGTTTGATTAATGTTTGCTTGGCTTTTTTCTCATCTGTCTGATCTGTATATATGTGATGTTGAAAACTATCCGTTGGATCTATCCGTTGTGGAATTAAATGCGTCTGAATTTTCTGTACTGTGATAGAGACATTTCTGCACATCTTCTGAATTCTGTATTCTGGCCCACTGACATTGCAGACTGCTTTTTCACCTAACACCTGAAAAGGTGTTTTATCCCTCTTATCCATGGTACTATCCTTAGCTTCTTCAATACGCTTCTTTGTTGCATACTAAGGATATTTCATATACTTTGGGACTGATGAGCACTGCAACGTCTAGAATCCATTCCTCATATATTGGAATTAGTCTTCACATAAATCATGAGGCTCGACGTTTTCTGACATAAGACAGAATGAAGCTCTACGATTCAGATCATGATACACTACGATTTAGATCATAGTGACTTGTTGCCTTGGTGCTTAATCTGATGCTGTCATATGAGAGCACTACGATTTCTCTTAAATCCTTGCACACTGCGATCTTTACTTGCTCGTGTTGTTGACTCTACGTTCCCGAGAGCACACTACGATCCTGGAGTTGGCTCGGCAAATGTTGGAACCATTCTACGATTTCCGAAGAGTCCTTTCAAGGCAGGCACACACTACGATCCATTAAGCTCTACGTTTATGCCTTGACTTCTGCAATGTTGATCAGATGGATGCACTCAAGATCAAGATCAACCTAACAGTTTTGATCTTTCTATCTATACATTCTTTAAATAGAATGATACACGTTGAAAGCTTAGATCAACCTAACAGTTTTGATCCATCACTAAGTCCTTGTACATATATTCATTTAAGGATCTTACAAATAATCATGAGCATATACAATAAAACATCAAATCAGAATATGCATTCTCCCAACAGTCACTACACAGTATTTTCTATTATCAGATTAATAATTCATATTGAAATAATATTATTAGATAGCATTATTGGCAATGTCTAGAAAGTTCTGTCTAAGGAGAGGTTTGGTCACCTAATTGCGCGCCAGTAACGAGAAATCCTTATTGAAAAGCCCCCTCTTTCCTGGGAACGGCCTGATTGTCAGTATTGTGATTCTGTAATATTATTTGTGAATAATTAATTATTGATTTATATGATAAGGAAAATATTCATTTTATTTGGATATAGATGGAGAAAATTTTTAATGTGACAATTGTTAAAAATTGGTATTTTATCTTTTCTGATAAAATATTTTATTTAAATATATTATTATATTATAATAATATAGTGATGGTGATATTTTTACAATGAATGTGGGATATATGAATAAATGAGAAGGAAGATTATTTTTGTTACTAAAAATATTTTGTCAGAAATAAACATGTGAATGATATTCTTATTTAATATATGATTTGATTATGATATATATGAATGAATATGCAAGTATGCTTGCATTAAGAAAAGCTGTAAAGTCCTTTGATAGATAATAGAAATATATGTACAAGGACTTAGAATGAATTGATCAAATATGTTAGGTTGATCCTACATAAGCAAAACAGCTTTGTAAAGTCCTTAAAAAGAAATGATGTACAAGGACTATAAATATAGAAAGATCAAGCTTGTTAGGTTGATCTTATGATGTAATAGATAGGCTAGTCTGATCGTCGAGCACTGCACCAGAAGTCATTGTCTGCCAGGTGAGTCAAGGATAACTCGGGAGCTATCGAGGCAGAATAGGAGTATGCAAGATGGTAGATCACGGAGTTCATAGACTGCCAGGGGAAACGAAGAAGGATCGTAGTGTATCGAGAAGAGCTTCTTCGGGATCGTAGTGTGCTGAAGAAGTCATGTTCAGAATCGTAGAGACAGCCTGTTTACGAGCCGACCGGTCATCTGCCAAAGCCAAGTCAGAAACGTTGACTACACTCGGAGTCGTAGAGTCCACCGATGCCGAAGCCAAGTCAAGGATCGTAGATCACACTCTGAGTTCGTAGAGTCCATTGAATGAATGCAGAGATCGTAGTCGGGCAAGATCAGATGAAGACAACAAGCACAAGGCAGAAATCGTAGAGTGTCAAGATCTAATCTCGGGATCGTAGTGTCTGCACAGCCGAAGCTGAATCGTAGAGTGCAGAACTATGATTCCAAAAGAAGTGCTCACAATGCTAAGTCAGAATCGTAGAGCAGATACAGTTCTCAACGAATGAGCACTCCCAAAATATCTAAAGATACGAAGCCTCTGGTTGGCACTGCAACGATGCATTCCACAGTAAGGGAACCAGAGAGCACTCAGCGAATGGTATGCAGGCTAACAGAAGATCTCAGCACAAACCCAATCAACATTAAGATTGAGGTGTAAGGCCATTCGTGATGAAGTCTTCCACAAGGAGATCCAAAGAAGACTTCAGAAGTTGAGTAAGGAAAGTCAGGATATGCAGTAGCTCTCAAGTGTACAGAAGACAATGATCTTGGAAGCAACCAAGATGGTAGTGTTTGCCAAACAAAGAAGGAACTGATGAAAGTTGAACCAAGACACTGGTCAGCCACTAAAGAGCAAGGCTAAAGTGATTAAGTGCAGTGTCAGATTATTGATGATAAGTGAACGGGAGATCACAAGGAGAAAGTAAGCTGGACGCACCACAAATCTGAAGTGTCTTGATATTCAGAAGGGGACCAGGGCAAGGAATTAGGCCATCAGTATCTGAGAACAGTCGAAGGAAACAGAAGTATTGAAGCACTGCACAATAAAAGGAAGAGGTGTTCTACATTGAAGATGAAATCAACACTCTTCCAGATTATAGTGTTAACTCTACCAGCCAACGAGCAACACTAAACAAGACACTACGATCGGGTCCTTGAAGACGTGCATCAGAATCGTAGAGTTCGAATAACTGAAGACTGAAGCATTGGCAACGGTTCAATCTTAAGGATAATATTCGGACAAGTGCTTATTGAGAGCATCGATGCAAAAGGACAACCTCTGATCAAGAAGTCAGAAGAAATAAAGTCTTCAACCTGCCCAAGACAGTAAAGTGATACATCTGACAGGGTAGGTGAAAAAAAGTAGACTGCAGCGTCAGAAAAAGTATGACAAGTCACATCAAGTAGTCTACATCAAGTAACTCGAGATCTATGAAGACATTTGAATAGCTTCCAATGGCTACTTTTCAACGGAAGGATTGGGAAGGTGTATAAATATAGAAGAGCTTCAAAGATCAAAGGTAGCTGGAGTTGTCGATTTTGGAGTGAAGGTGGACTGATCTAACCAAGTGATAGTGAGTCCTCAAGCTCACTCTACGATCCCCTAAGAACACTCAGAAGTCAGATCAAGAGAGAAGTAGAAGTGTGAGTTCTACTATGTAGAAGTGAGAGCTCTACTACATGAAGAGTGTTCTGAACTGCCGAGAGAAAGGAGAGCATCATGCCATTTGGATGTCCATCATGGGAAGACTCTAAGTACAATAGAAAAGAGCCTACAGTCATCTTAGCAAGTCCATCATGAGAAGGCATCAAGTAGCAAGAAGGGAGATCACAAAAGCCATCTTGGTGTCAAGCATGAGAAAGCTTCTAAGTACCTAACAGAAGAGCTTACAGTCATCTTAGAAGCCTCTCATGTGCAGCCATCAAGTACCAAGGAGAAAGATCTTCAAGGCAGTTCATCAAGGGGTCATCCGGAGTAGTTGAGCAACCTAAGAAGCTGAGCATCATGCGATACTCAGCTGCTCTTCAAGGATGATCAAGCCAAGCTGCTAAGGATAGAAGATGTTCAGAGCATGAAGACATCTTAGCAGCTCAGCACCGACTCTGTAAGACCCCAAATTATTAATAAATAAAATTTAATTTCCTCTATTTATTATTCTGAAATAGTAAGGGTTGATTTGATTAATGTGGTTAGTTATGGGTAAAATGCGCAAATATTTTAAATAAGCAAGTGGTTATAAAATATTCATTGTTGTCGGGGAATATTCGCTTGGTCGTGGAATATTCGTCGGAGGATATTCGTACAACGACGCAGTCTTTTGTGGGCCCCATAACGGAAAGCGATTGGATGAAGAAAACGACAAAAATAAGTTGTTTATAAATAACGGCGTAGTTGTTACCATTAATACTGTTGGAATACCCGGTGGTTAAACACACAGTAATACGCGTTGTTGCATAGTAGCACACGGTATTGCACCAATTATTGATACTTACGTAAGAAGGCACTACTCAATAATTGTTACAATAATTACTGTTTAATATTGTATTTTATTGATTCAATAATTACTGCATTGATATTTTATATTACTGTTGTTTTAATAATTGTCACTACACAGTATTTTCTATTATCGGAACAATGATTCATATTATCTGAATAATATTATTAGATAACATTATTGGCAATGTCTAGAAAATTCTGTCTAAGGAGAGGTTTGGTCATCTAATTGCGCGTCAGTAAGGAGAGATCCTTATTGGAAAGCCTCCTCTTTCCTAGGAACGGCCTGGTTGCCAGTACTGTGATTCTGTAATATTATTTGTGAATAATTAATTATTGATTTATATGATGAGAAGAATGTTGATTTTATGTGGATATAGATGGAGAAAATTTTTAATGCTACAATTGTTGAAAATTAATATTTTATCTTTTTCAGATAAAATAATTCATTTAAATATATTATTTTAATAATATATTAATGGTGATATTTTTACAATTAATGTGGAATATATGAATAAATGAGGAGGAAGAGTATTTTTGTTAGATTAAATGATTAACACATATTTTGTGTGTTGGTGGACACAATTCTTGACCGAAAATTTATTATTGACTGTAAAATCGTCCGTTTGTGGATTTCGGTCAATTTCTGTTTAGAATTTGGAAAAACTTTCTTCTGCAAAGTTGTAGAGAATTGAATTTCCTATAAAAAATAGCGAGATTCAAATTTTCTGGCAAAAGGGTTATTTATTATGAATTATTGAAGTTCTGAAGTTCCGAAATAATTGATTTTTAGAAGTTTTAATTATTATTTTAAAGAAAAACGTTTTTTGCAAATTAGTGGGCTCAACATGTGATAAGAATGGGCTGAATTCAGATCTTCCAAGGTGGGCTTGACAATTTTGTAAATATAATATTATTATATTCAATTTTCTACTTTGGTGTTCTAAGTATTTTCCTATAAATAGGGTGCTTAGGTTAGAATTGAAAATCACACCAGAAACACAAGTTTCTCTCTATTTCTCTCTCTATATCGAGCGTATTCTTGTGAGTATTTGATACTTTGAGTGTTACTTTACGGTGCAAGTTTCCTTCAGCACTATATCTAGTATTCCAGTCAAAAGTACCGTCTTTCCGAGGTAAGGGATGTTACTTCTTCTTAAATGATATTATTTTCTTCAATATCATTATGCCAAAATATTGTTCTGAATTTTTTTATCAAATTTGAAACTTTTTCATGTCGGGGTTACTATTCATGAGTTACTATTCACGATTTACTATTCATGAGTTACTATTCACGAGTACTATTCACAAAGTATAATGATATTTTTTATGAAATTTCTATCTTTTAGTGTCGGAGTTACTATTCACGTATACGACACTATTCACGAATATGGCATTATTCACCGAAAAATAAAATTTTCTTCTTTTTGTCCAAAATATCTATTCTGGATACTAGCTTTGATTGTATCCATATTTTGATCATTCTTGAATTTTACTCCACTATGATTATTTATGAGGTATTTTTGGACATGGAATAGCTGAAATACAAATCCTTAATATTTATTATTTTGTTTCACTGGATTCGTTTTCTTTAAAATATTTTTCATCATCCTCAGTCCTAAATGATGATATTAATGAATATCTTTGGCCTGTAGTGCAAAGATGAATGATTTGTGATGAATATCTTTGGCTCGTAGTGCAAAGATGAACAAGTGTTGAGATGAACATGACCAACTGATGAATATCTTTGGCTTGTAATGTAAAGATGATTATTGATTGATGTTACATGGATAAAATATTGATGATGAACTTTTAAATTCATAGATAATAGTAGATTTTATTCTCTACGTAACTCTTCTATGAATTATTATTTTCCGCTGCGAATATTGATTTAAAACTTGTTGTCTATTGTATTCTATTAGATTTTTCCCTGTTGAAGACTAAGGATAATTTGTTGTATATTATCTTAGTTATAATATTCTTTACTGGGCTAGTTGAGCTCACCCTTTTCTTTGTTGTTCTATTTTCTTCTCAGGAGGCGAGAATGTAGCGAGTACTAGTCGGGGTGTGGAATGATGGTTCAAGACAGTTGTTTTAGTAGTCCTCGCTATTTTGTAAAACAGTGTATCAATAAGTGTAATGAGGACTTAATTGAGTATGAATACTGTCTAGATGACAATATTTGTATTTAAACTCACAGTATATGTGTTGTCGTATTTTGCACGACAAATGTATTAATAAAGTTGTAGTTGTTTCTATACCATGTATTTGGCGACTCAGAATGGGTTGGGTGGAATGGACCTATTTTGGGGGCGTCACAGACTCCAACAACAACAAACAACTCAACAAAGCCAGGGCCTGAGGGGTCCTTGTCCGGAGGGACTAAATGAAGCAGGGCCAAGTGGGTCCTTGTCCGGAGGGACTAAATGTAGCAGGGCCAAGAGGGTCCTTGTCCGGAGGGACTAAACAAAGCAGGGCCAAAGGGTCCTTGTCCAGAGGGACTAAACGAAGTTCCAAGCCTGCTGGCCTTGAAGAGTTCCTAGGGAACTAGAGGAGTCCCAAGGCTGCTGGCCTTGAAAAGTTCTTAGTGAACTGAAGTCCCAAGGCTGCTGGCCTTGAAGGAATCATAGAGATTCAGGGTGCTGCCCTTCCTTAGTGGAAATCCTGCTAGTTGAAAGCAGAAGAGTGGATTAGGAGCTTGAGTCTCTGAACCACTTAAAACCCCTTGTGTCATTTACATTATGTCATTTACATTATGTCTATAACTGCTATAACTGCTATGTATGTTCTAACTGCTTACAGCTAAACTATTCCAACGAACAATGTATGTTTGATCATGAATATATCAATGAAGGGGAATCTTTTACTTATTCCGTTGTGCTTTAAAAGATTCTTATGTTTGTCATATACTTAAATATGAACAATACAACATAAACCAGAAAAGTATTTGAAATAAAAAGGATCTATTCAACCCCCCCCTTTCTAGATCTATTGTGCCCTCTGGGAACTAACAATTGGTATCAGAGCAGGTTCTTATCCTATATTCAAAAGCTAATCGCTTTGAGTCTGATCCCAGGCACTAACATTGTTCTAAACTTAGTTTAGTAGTAAGTAACTTGTTATATGCAGAAGAGCTCACAAGTTGGAAATATTGTGTATAGGTAAATATGTGCATACACCTGAAGCTACTCAGATTGGTCCATATCCTTGATTGCTATATCAACTAGACCAATCCTAGCATGCAGTCAATCTTGTAGTCTGAAGATCAGACAAGAGAAAGAAAGTAAGAGACATCAGTGACAAAGAGTAAAGCATTCTTCAATCTGAAAGATGAAGAGGTCACGCGTACTAAGAAATGCTGATCAAGCGGAGAAAGAAGACCTTCTCAAACTTATGAGTAACCAACCAACAACTGGGTGCTATCTCTGTAAACTCAAGGATGTCAAAGATCTTAATGCCATGATTCTCTCAACCTACATGTGTACATCATATTTGCACCATCTTATGAACTATGACAGTATTCTGTCAAGAAGTCATAATCTACCTAAAAAGGTAAAGAGAGAAAGTAGTCTGAAGATGGAAAATTCAAATGTCTATAAACTTTCTCTTTAACCAAGTTTTAGGCGGAAGATTACATCTTGAAGAAAATCTGAAATAGATCATAAGAGTATCACTGACCATATGGACTTTATGTTAAGTAATCATTGATGGTGTGCTAGTACGTATGTACAAGTCTATGTTCTAAGTGTTTGACAACACACAGAGAATGATCAGGTCTACAAGAGGATCTTGCTGATTTGTAGAAACTGATCACATCCATGAATCAACTAGATACTCATAAATCGTAGAGTTGATTCACACTCTGTGAACACTTAAACACTGTGAACAGAACCCAGTAAATGATGAAACCATCATAGATAGAGAGTGTGTTATTAATCGTTAAATCCTACACACACTCATCATCATGCTTCTCCAAAATGTATTATCTCAAGATAGTTGCATGCATGAATATATCTGTTGGTGATAAACATGATGATTATCCAGTTAAGAGGAATAGGGGTTTAGAAAACTAACCTAGCAGGACCCATTCAACAATGGGGACCAAAAGTAGAAATATATCTAAACCTGCAGGTACTTGGTCAGTCTGACCACACTAAGGAATGCTAAAGCAGCAGACTTCATTCATTAGGACTCTTCCAGCAGAAGGCTAAGGACTGTTCAGAAATGAGTCTGATAAGGTTCCTATATGTCCAAGCCTGTTCTTGAAGACCCTCTGAGCTAGCCGGAATGGAGCTCTCATGGCTGCAAATCTGTATATGGGAGCATGCCATGGAACAGAAGATAAAGAGGATTCTATGTGTCCATATCAAGAAAGACATGCTTTATGGAAAGGATCCTCAAGGGAAGCTCACAACAGAAGATCATTGAGCTTAAGACAAAAGGAGTTCTTTACAAAGCAGAATTTCTCAAAACAAAGGACTGTCAAAGAAGACTACGTTCGTAGTGCTGTCAAAGGATCGTAGAGTGATCAATCTTGAAAATACTCATCTCTACGATACAAGGAAAACTAAGCAACGATGATGATTCCAGTCAGAAGGAGAAATGTTGGATCTTCAAATGAACATGAAGAAGGAATCACATCTATCTGAGAAGACAGCATCAACAATGGGGGAGCAGTGATCTGTTAAGGAATAACAACACTATTAAACTTGGAAAAGATATACCAGTTACAGAGTCACAAAATTTTGTGGCTGATGAACCAAATAAAGATCCATAGTCATTAGGAACGTCTCAAAACGTACTACTAATAACCCTTCAGCCACCCAATCCATTATCGTGAAGTGGCTACGATCAAACATATGATCGTAGTGTAAAAAGCAAGAGGACACCACGATTTCAGCAATGCAGTTGTCTAAAGCTGGTAGAAGACCTCCCCACCAGAAAAAGGTCTAATGAGATGATATTGTAAATCAGTGTCATAGCACTTCATCTGGAAAGCGCCTCAGGGACAAACCTGACCCTTAACTAACACTAAGAGGTTGGCCCTTCTTAAGCTACCTTATCCCAATAGGAATGCTTGATCTAGTTCATCTCAAAAGAACCAAGTCAGTCAACGATCGTAGAGTTGAGTTTGAAGAAGACTAAACGATCGTAGTGCAACCTCAGCGATTGTAGAGGACAACTCAACGATCGTAGTCCTACCAAAGGGTATTCCAGTTCACAAGGAACATGATGAGACATCTTCTAAGCCATTCAAGTTGAGGAGATAAGTTCGAATACATCAGTGATTGAGCTAGTGAGGAGGAAAGACAAAGCCATCCACTGCAGCATCTCTTAGAAGTTGATCGTTGAGTCAACAAAGAAAATCGTAGAGTCTATAGCTGCCTCATCATGCCACTCTACGAATCAAAAAGTCAACGGTCAAAGCCACGTCAATTAAATGTCCACTCTTCAAATAATTAAAAAGTTGTGGGGAGTTACAGCTCATTACTGGGCAACGTGCAACCAATGGACAGTTGACACATCACTGAGTATGCAGAGTTGGAAGAAACTGCCATAAAGACGAGTTCAAATTTGCATACAGTTACCAAAAGAAATCGAACCTTTCTCCCTCCCATTTTCAAAACCCCAGAAAGCTTTTCAAAGAGCAAAATCAGTTAACCCTCCAGAGCCTTACCAAATCTAAGTCAGCCATCTCGCATAATCTCTCTATATCTAACACCCACATTCTTCAAACTACTCAAAATGGAAAACTGGCAAGTAATCACTGGTATTCAGCTTGGAACCAAATCGTTTGAGAAATCTAAAAAGAAGTTCAGGGATATTCTCGAGCTTGTAAAGAAGGCTGGATTTTCAAAATGCCTTGAGGCAAATACTCGAGTCTAACACAACCTGGTCAAAGAATTCTACTCAAACGTCTCTATAAATTCGGAAACCCTTACTACCAAGGTTAAAGGTCAGTCTCTCAAGTTAAAATCTTCTGACCTCAATCAATGCCTAGGGTTTTCTAACCAAGGGCTAAAGAACCTTGATAATGTCAACACTGAACTAGCAAAGGAAGTTAGGGGGTATCAAAGAAACCCTAGTTTCAAGGACATAAAGAAGAAAGAGTTTCCTGAGCAATATGAGTTCCTTGCTGAAATAGTTGGAAAGTGCATACTGTGTAAGAACACTGCACATGACACAGTGATCGACCAGCAGTTGAAAATCATGTTAGCAATAGTTCTGAAGAAACAACTCGACTTTGGAGCTATCTTGTTTGATCAAATCTCCAAGTGGGTAGAGAAGGCTGAGAAAAAGCCCCTGACCAAGGTATTTCATGGGAGGCTGTTGAGTATCATGCTGAAGAAAAAGCTAGGGGGAAAGATCAAGGATGATGAGGGAGAAGCCCTGAATGTGCACAAAGTGATGTCTCCACAGTTATTTGAGAACTGGAAGAAGAACCCCAAGGAGAACAAAAGGCTGACAGCTGGGAGCAGCAGTAGAGCCTCTGCAAAGAAGAGGAAGATAGTAAAGACAGAGAGCTCTGAGTCTGATGACTCTGCAGCAGCTGAAATCACACCAGCCAAGAAGAAAACAAAAGTGGTGAAAAGAGCTGGTGATGTGAAGAAAGCCTAGGCCCCACCAAGGAGAGTCTCCTCCTTGAACAAGGATAAGGAAGAAAAGGACCAAACTGCTGAAACCACAAAGAGAAGAAGCAGCAGGTTGCTTCAAGGGCCAGTTAGCAAGAAAGCTATGGTGGATGACAAACCAGCCTTAGCTTCTCAAATCAATACATCTACTGAAGAAAGGGACGTGGAGTCAGCAGAAGAGACAGAAATTGAAAATATGGTCCAGTCCCCACAGTCAGCATCCAGCAATGAGAATGAAGCTGATGTGATAAAAGAAAGTGCAGAATCTGCTAATGAAGAAAAGTGCTCAAGCCCCATGACCAATCCTCAGAGCAGTCACTCTGATGAAGAAAAAGAAATTCATGATGATCAAAGTGCATACCCAAATGCAACTGCCCCAACCAACCCAGAGAATGGGTCAGAAAATGCTATTCAAGAAGAAGAAGAAGAGTCTGTCTCTCCAATAGCTGAACCTCCTCGAAGAAGGAAAAGCTACAGGCTGCAAGCCCAGTTTGCCTCCAAAAGGAACAGCAACCAATCAAATGCCATCATTGAATTGAGTGATGATGAATCTGTATCCTCAGGAGATGATGCTGAAGAAGAAGCCAGCAGTGAAGAAGAAGAATCTAAGAAAAGACTTGCTGAAGAAAGATCTGATAATGAAATGCAGCTAGAGGAATTCCCTGCTGGGAATAATCAAGAGAGTTCAGGCTCCGAGAGAGAAGAGATTAAAGGAGATTCTGGTTCTGCACCTCAAGATGCTGACGAATAAGAAGATTATCCAGTTCCCTCTCCTGAAGGATTTGACAGAAGTATCGTAGAGGAAGTATCAAATAATCTGACAAATGCTCCACCAGAAAGATTGTTCTTTCAGTGGATGCCATGGCTCAAGGCACACACTGAAAAAGATGGAAGCTCCTTCAATTGGTGTTACAAGCAGTTTTCAAGCATAGAACTGGTGGCTCAGAACTTTCCAAAAGTAAAGAAGTTTGCTACCAAACTGATCAGAGACCAGCCTCACTTCAAGGTCTATCGACAAGCTGAAAATCTCTACATCCCCTACGATCGTAGAGTAGATTCTGAAGGAAGAAGGGTCATGACCAAGGAGCTGATCGTAGAGTCTGTTAACTCTACGGCTGATGATGTCCAAGCCCAATCCAAGAAGCCTTCTTATGATTAAGCACTGCTATCAGACACTCCATCATCCTCTACAAGCAATTGGTATTCCACGATTGTTCAGATTATCCAAACATTTGAAAATCTGTCCAAAGATGACAATCGTAGAGTCCAATCCATTGCCCAAACTGAAGCTGCCAATCAAGAGGATCAAACTGCTTTGGAGCAGGAATTACAGAAAAGTTCTGATGATTTAAGCAAAAAGATCTCTATGCTCACAAAAGAATCATAGAAGCAGATAGAAGCAGAAGATGATTCTTTCAAGCGCAAACTTCAAGCTATCTTGGCTGATGTATCTCTCAAACTACAAGAGAGGGATAACATCTATCAGAAGGCCACCCAAAATCAGATGGCAGAAGCTCTACAAGTTCAGGAGGCCAATGCAAAGCAGATCGAAGCCCTCTCTGACAAGATTGACGATCTGAAACAGTCCTTCTCTGTGCAACTTGAGCTCGGCCAGGAAGAACTAAAGTTTGAAGTTGCAAACTCCTCCTACCTGATGGAGCAGCTTATGTCCAACATGGAGCAGCTCTCTCAAATGATTGATGACAAAAAGGGGGAGAAAAAGAGGCAAAGAAAGAAGAGGAACAAAAGGCACTCGAAGAAGAACAAAGGGTTAAGGGAAAAGAAGTCAAAGAAGAAGAGAGTAGCAGCAGAAAAAGAATCATCATCTGAGGGGGAGCCTGAAGATGATGATACCAAAATCGCAGAAACTGAAGGGGAGCCAGATCAGAAAGGTGATGAAGGTGAGCCAAGCAAAGATAGAAGGTCATCATCTGAGGGAGAGCAAGAGCAAGAAGAGAAATCAGATAAGTAGCTGATCAACAAGAATCCTGGAAACATACAAGGAGCCAAGGAGGTACAACTCTAACCTGTTAGGTATGTTCTGGATCCAGGATGTAGAATGTCTGAATATATAATTGCCATATTAATATAGATGACATTCATGCTTAACTGTTTAGAAATATAGCTACTCACTGTATCTAAGATTCATTCATAACATACATATGCACTTATTATTTTTGTCATAATCAAATAGGGGGAGATTGTCAAGAATAAACATGTGAATGATATTCCTATTTAATATATGATTTGATTATGATATATATGAATGAATATGCAAGTATGCCTGCATTAAGAAAAGCTGTAAAGTCCTTTGATAGATAATAGAAATATATGTACAAGGACTTAGAATGAATTGATTAAATATGTTAGCTTGATCCTACATAAGTAAAACAGCTTTGTAAAGTCCTTAAAAAGAAATGATGTACAAGGACTATAAATATAGAAAGATCAAGCTTGTTAGGTTGATCTTATAATGTAATAGATAGGCTAGTCTGATCGTCGAGCACTGCACCAGAAGTCGTTGTCTGCCAGGTGAGTCAAGGATAACTCGGGAGCTATCGAGGCAGAATAGGAGTATGCAAGATAGTAGATCACGGAGTTCGTAGACTGCCAGGGGAAACGAAGAAGGATCGTAGTGTATCGAGAAGAGCTTCCTCGGGATCATAGTGTGCTGAGGAAGTCATGTTCAGAATCGTAGAGACAGCCTGTCTACGAGCTGACCGATCATCTGCCAAAACCAAGTCAGAAACGTTGACTACACTCGGAGTCGTAGAGTCCACCGATGCCGAAGCCAAGTTAAGGATCGTAGATCACACTCTGAGTTCGTAGAGTCCATTGAATGAATGCAGAGATCGTAGTCGGGCAAGATCAGATGAAGACAACAAGCACAAGGCAGAAATCGTAGAGTGTCAAGATCTGATCTCGGGATCGTAGTGTCTGCACAGCCGAAGCTGAATCGTAGAGTGCAAAACTATGACTCCAAAAGAAGTGCTCACAATGCTAAGTCAGAATCGTAGAGCAGATACGGTTCTCAACGAATGAGCATTCCCAGAATATCCAAAGATACGAAGCCTCTGGTTGGCACTGCAACGATGCATTCCACAGTAAGGGAACTAGAGAGCACTCAGCGAATGGCATGCAGGCTAACAGAAGATCTCAGCATAAACCCAATCAACATTAAGATTGAGGTGTAAGGCCATTCGTGATGAAGTCTTCCACAAGAAGATCCAAAGAAGACTTCAGAAGCTGACTGAGGAAAGTCAGGATATGCAGTAGCTATCAAGTGTACAGAAGACAATGATCTTGGAAGCAACCAAGATCGTAGTGTTTGCCAAACAAAAAAGGAACTGATGGAAGTTGAACCAAGACACTGGTCAGCCACTAAAGAGCAATGCTAAAGTGATTAAGTGCAGTGTCAAATCATTGATGATAAGTGAACGGGAGATCACAAGGAGAAAGTAAGCTGGACGCACAACAAATCTGAAGTGTCTTGATATTCAGAAGGGGACCAGGGCAAGGAATTAGGCCATCAGTATCTGAGAACAGTCGAAGCAAACAGAAGTATTGAAGCACTGCACAATACAAGGAAGAGGTGTTCTACATTAAAGATGAAATCAACACTTTTCCAGATCGTAGTGTTAACTCTACCAGCCAACGAGCAACACTAAACAAGACACTACGATCGGGTCCTTGAAGACGTGCATCAGAATTGTAGAGTTCGAATAACTGAAGACTGAAGATTTGGCAACGGTTCAATCTGAAGGATAATATTCGGACAAGTGCTTATTGAGAGCATCGATACAAAAGGACAACCTCTGATCAAGAAGTCAGAAGAAATAAAGTCTTCAACCTGCCCAAGATAGTAAAGTGATACATCTGACAGGGTAGGTGAAAAAAAGTAGACTGCAACGTCAGAAAAAGTATGACAAGTCACATCAAGCAGTCTACATCAATCAACTCGAGATCTGTGAAGACATTTGAATAGCTTCCAACGGCTACTTTCCAACGGAAGGATTGGGAAGGTGTATAAATGTAGAAGAGCTTCAAAGATCAAAGGTAGCTGGAGTTGTCAATTTTAGAGTGAAGGTGGACTGATCTAACCAAGTGATAGTGAGTCCTCAAGCTCACTCTACGATCCACCAAGAACACTCAGAAGTCAGATCAAGAGAGAAGTAGAAGTATGAGTTCTACTATGTAGAAGTGAGAGCTCTACTACATGAAGAGTGTTCTGAACTGTCGAGAGAAAGGAGAGCATCATGCCATCTGGATGTCCATCATGGAAAGATTCTAAGTATAATAGAAAAGAGCCTACAGTCATCTTAGCAATTCCATCATGAGAAGGCATCAAGTAGCAAGAAGGGAGATCACAAAAGCCATCTTGGTGTCAAGCATTGCAAAGCTTCTAAGTACCTAACAGAAGAGCTTACAGTCATCTTAGAAGCCTCTCATGTGCAGCCATCAAGTACCAAGCAGAAAGATCTTCAAGGCAGTTCATCAAGGGGTCATCCGGAGTAGTTGAGCAACCTAAGAAGCTGAGCATTATGCGATACTCAGCCGCTCTTCAAGGATGATCAAGCCAAGCTGCTAAGGATAGAAGATGTTCAGAGCATGAAGACATCTTAGCAGCTCAGCACTGACTCCAACAATAACAAACAACTCAACAAAGCCAGGGCCTGAGGAGTCCTTGTCCGGAGGGACTAAATGAAGCAGGGCCAAGAGGGTCCTTGTCCGGAGGGACTAAACAAAGCAGGGCCAAAGGGTCCTCGTCCAGAGGGACTAAACGAAGTTCCAAGCCTGCTGGCCTTGAAGAGTTCCTAGGGAACTAGAGGAGTCCCAAGGCTACTGGCCTTGAAGAGTTCTTAGTGAACTGAAGTCCCAAGGCTGCTGGCCTTGAAGGAATCGTAGAGATTCAGGGTGCTGCCCTTCCTTAGTGGAAATCCTGCTAGTTGAAAGCAGAAGAGTGGATTATGAGTTTGAGTCTCTGAATCACTTAAAACCCCTTGTGTCTTTTACATTTTGTCATTTACATTATGTCCATAACTGCTATGTATGTTTTAACTGCTTACAACTAAACTATTCCAACGAACAATGTATGTTTGATCATGAATATATCAAATAAGGAGAATCTTTTACTTATTCCGCTGTGCTTTAAAAGATTCTTATGTTTGTCACATACTTAAATATGAACAATACAACATAAACCAGAAAAGTATTTGAAATAAAAAGGATCTATTCAAGTTCAACCCCCCCTTCTAGATCTATTGTGCCCTCTGGGAACTAACAATTTTTAAACATGTTTTTCATGTTTGTGGACCCTATTTCTTGACTGAAATTTAATTATAGCCTATAAAATCACTCGTATGTGGATTTCGGTCAATTTTTATTTGGAATTTGAAAAAACTTAAACTTGCAAAGTTGTAGAGAATTGAATTTCCTAGAGAAAGACATAAGATTTGATTTTTTCTGATAAAAGGACTATTTATTATGAATTATTGAAGTTCTGAAATAATTGATTTTTTGAAGTTTTAAATAATTTTTAAAAGAAAAATGTTTTTTTCATTTGTGGGCATGTGTTAAATGGTTGAAATCAGCTGGTAAGGTGTGCGTAGGAATTTAATTTATAAATATTATTATTTTATTAAATTTTCTGCTTTGGTGTTCTAAGCATTTTCCTATAAATAGGGTGCTTAGGTTAAAATTGAAAATCACACCAGAAACTAAAGTTTTCTCTCTCTATATTATCGAGAATATTCTTATGAGTATTTTGATACTTTGAGTGTTGCTATATGGTGCAAGTTCCTTCAGCACTATATCCGGTATTTCAGTCAGAAGAACTGTCTTTTCGAGGTAAGGGATGTTATTTTTTTTATAAATGATATTATTTCTTTCAATATCATTATGCCGAAATATTGATCTGAACTTTTTATCAAATTTAAAATTTTTTATGTCGGGATTACTATTCACATATACGGTACTATTCACGTATACGATACTATTCATAGAAAAATAAAATTTTCTCTTCTTTGTCTCGGATGTCTATTTTTGTTACTAGCTTTGATTGTATCCATGTTTTGATCTTTATTCTTGAATTTTACTCCGCTACGGTATGTTATGGAGTATTTTTGAACATGGATAAACTGAAGTCCGAATCCTTAATATTTGTTCTTTTGTTTCACTGGATTCGTTTTCTTTAAAATATTTTTCATCATCCTCAGTCATAAATGATGATATCACTGAATATCTTTGGCCTGTAATGCAAAGATGAATGATTTTCTGATGAATATCTTTGGCCCGTAGTGCAAATATGAACATGTGTTTAGATGAACATGACCAACTTATGAATATCTTTGGCCTGTAGTGCAAAGATGAATATTTGATTCCCGATATATATTGATTGATGTTACAGGGATAAAATAATGATGATGAACTTTTAAATTCATATATAGAAAATAGTAGATTTCATTCTCTACTTAACTCTTCTAATGAATTATTATTTCCGCTGCGAATATTGATTTAAAATTTATTGTCTATTGTATTCTATTAGATTTTTCCCTGTTGAGGACTAACGATAATTTGTTCTATATTATCTTAGTCATAATATTCTTTATTGGGCTAGTTGAGCTCACCCTTTTCCTTTTTGTTCCATTTTTTTTCTCAGGAGGCGAGAATGTAGCAAGTACTAGTCGGGGTATGGAATGATGGTTCTAGAAAGTTGTTTAGTAGTCCTCACCATTTTTGTAAAATAATGTATCAATAATTGTAATGAGGACTTATTTGAGTGTGGATATTGTCTAGAAGACAATATTTATATTTAAACTCACAATTTAAGTGTTGTCGTATTTTGCACGACAATTGTATTAATAAAGTTGTAGTTGTTTCTGTACCATATTTTGGCGACTCAGAATGGGTGATGTATACATGTTTTCGGGGCGTCACACCAATTATATACCATGGGGAGGTAAGTGTAATATGCCACGACACTAATTATATGTGCAGGGGACTAAGTGTAATTTTCCAATCAAAAGCTAGTGAAAAGACTAAATTACCCTCACTCTTAAACTTCTATAAATAGCAAGCCTATCTTCTCATTTTTCCTCACCAATTCACAAGTTTTCAAAGAGAAACACTAGATTTTATATACGAGAGGAAGTGAGTGCTCGAGTTTTGTACGAGGAAAGGCGATGAAACTTTACGAAAGTCGTCAGTAAACTCAGAAAATGAAGATTCCAAAGAAGTAATAACGAAATCCAACTCTTTTAAATTATTTAGAGTTTTGTAGTATAGAAATGATGAATTAGTAGATTATGAATCATTGTTAATCTATAAATGATGAAAAATAAACGTTAAAAGTGAAGAACCAATGAAAACATATAATCAAGTTATTTGATTTGTTGTTCGTAACTTAGATAATGAAATTTGAAGGGATGATATAGTATTCAACTAAAATATATGATCGTTCCAAGTGGAATGTATTAAAAATGAGCTATAACGAAGTTATGGCAAAAAACTAAGTAAAAGACGATAAACGTTGAAATCATAGTTTTGTACGATTTCTGATCAAATGGTTAGGAATAATGAATTTTTAAGGGGGAAACTTATAGAAGATTAAAATAGAGCTGTGGACTCAAGAACGGACTCATTCCGACTTCGGATGAGGAAGTTATGAAATTTTGAAAATTTAAACGTAAAGTTGAAAAACTGAGCGGCAAGAGATTTTTGAGCTAATTAAAAGCCTATATAGAATGTTTGCAAAACATTTCTGTCTGGGGGGATTTGAAGTATGCTAGGAAAGCTAAAAAATGACTCAGGAACGGATCAATTCCGAGTGAAAACGATTAGGATATGAATTTGCAAAGTAGACGACAAGATTGAAGTTTTGAACTTAAATTTTTTTCAAAGAATTAGGCTCGGTACCGCAGCGCCTATTAAGCCTAGAAATGAGGGGCCGCAGCGCTAGCCATGGCCAACACTTTCTACAGAGTTGCGCTACAGTGCCAGGAAAAGGAAGGGAAATCGGCGCCGCAACGCCGATCCTTGGTTTTGCACATTAAAGAATGTTTAAATGTAAAAAGAAAGGAAGTGATGTGGAATGAAAATAAAGATAAATATTAGTTGCTCATAACAAGTTAATAATGGTATTAAAACCTTAACAATTGAAAGATAAATTAAACGAATAATTTAACATTAGTATAAAGTACCGAAATGAGACAATTGCTCCGTAGATGGGTTTAATTAATTAGGATAAATGTTTCGAACATTTAACTTAATAGAAGTAATGAATGACATTAAATGTCAATGTACGGTAACGAATGTTAAAGAAAAGTAATAGCTAGATAATAAAAAAAAAAACATCGTAGCGTGGAATACATTAAACAATGTAAACACACGTAAGAAGAGACATTTCCGGGGAAGTGTTTCACATATATTTGAGGGACGACAACAAGTGTTAAAGACAGTTTAGAGTAATGTTTCAATTTTATTATAAAAAAAACATTAAGAAGGATGAATAAAGAAAAATTTAACCGACAAGAAAGGTGAATATGATAATCGAGACGTTCTTAAAACGTTGTAATACTAAGGAATAATTGTAAAGTTTAATCACGTAAATAATTTATAAATATGAACCATATGAAATGGAAATGATGATAGAAGAGGCCTATAGAATGACATTGAGATTTAAATCTCAATTATGAACAACGTTAAGAGAAGTAATGCAAGTATAATAACACGGACATAGAAAGGAATGACTAAGTTAACATAAGTCGATAATCAACGCCTTTATGTGTTTAATTGATGTGCTATCCTTATATGATTTATAGGGAATTCAAAGAACGATATAACATAAGGTTGTAAGCAGCGCTTAAGGCAAGTTTTCTTACCTGTTTATAATATTACTCTATGCAAGTTTCTGTAACTTACTTAAATGTAACTGAGTAAGTTGTTATCTATGTGAAAATAATTTATATTTATGTAAGATATTTATCAATGTTTTGTGCTATGTGCTAATTATTCGCACCTATGTACTTGTAAAATGAACTGTTCTATTGTTCAAGTTGTTATGGTTCTGATAAAGCATGAACTGCGTAAGGAAAGGTCTATACTGATTATTCCAGTTGGGCAAATATTAATAAAATAGTTAAGTCTAAGGAATATGTATGTACGATTGAGTCGAGTCTTAGAGGTATTGTAAGAAGCGTTAATGTTAATGGTTATGATATGATAAATGTTAGTGATATGCTTAAATGTTAGGAATCTGAATTATTCCTATTTATTCAAGCTACTTCATAACTATTGTACAGTTATTGAAGTTTTCTAAAGAAAGAATATCTTATTCTTGATCATGTTATTTTCAACTGCTATAACTTACTGGGCAATTGAATGCTCATCCTTACTTTTAAAAATAAAAATATTTTCAGCAAAGCTAGAGGAACTAAAGGATCTAGTGGCGAAGGAAGGAAGAGATCAAGTCTTCGACTTGAAACGTAGTTAGTTAAACTATTATGTATCTGTTGTGACGGATGAAAGTCACACTTGTAAGTAATGAATAATGTAATTTTCATTATTTATAATATATTTAAGATTTAAAGGTAATAAAATCTGAAATTTGAGGAAATATATTGTTATATTTTAAAGTTTTAACTTTGTCTTTAAGGATATATGGATATATGTATGGAAGACTAGTACTCGTGACACATCAGACTCGGGGTTTGAGGTAGATCCGGATTTGGGGGTGTGACAAGAACAGTGGGTTGAACGTGACTAATAATCTCCTGGGCGGACTTCTCAGTTATATCCCAACGTTCAGCCTCAATCCGAGATGAATAAGAGTCCGACGACGATGTCTGCTCCAACCTTTCTTCTTCTGCTAAGGTGATGATTGGTTCCTAAAGATAGCCCATAAAAGTCCCAGATAATACGAAAGCTATAAGGATTCCCATCCTCACCTGACTGCTGTGGCAACCACGACCCGTCCGTGATCGATTGAGGGTACCGATTCGCCAACCACCTTTAATGATCATCAATTTGATGAATGTCCACCTTTAATGAACATCAATTTGATGAATGTCCATATCTACTGTTACTGTTATTGTTATTATTACAGGTATTTTGTTTTTCCCTTGAAGCAATATACACCAATGTTGTAAGTTCCTTAAGCCAAGCTTTGGTCCTTAGAGCTGAGGACCAAAACCTTCGAGCCCACATCATGGGAAGTTCATCCAAGTTGGTGACGAGTTGGGAATAAGAGAGGATGCTTGGAAATATACATACCATGTGTGTTCTTGGTATGTTAGTGTGTGTTTGAATTATTTTAATATTTAGTTGTTTTATTTTATTATTTAAATTGAAACTATTTTGGAGAGTTTACCATTCTGTCCTTAAAAAAATCCCAACTCATTTGGATGACTGAAATGAACATGAGTTGTCCAAATTTGGGTCCTATTGAGACTTTTAAAAATTTAGGGGTCATATCGAAATTGAGTGACAATTTGGAATGGCAGTTTTATAATTCTACCTTTAAATTAATCAAATGCTTAAATTATCTTACAAGAAATTAAGATGTCGAGTGAGTACAAGTAACTTGTAAAATATCCGTAAACCAAAAAATATAAGTCAACTTGTGAGAGTAGATGAATACAATCATGTTGTTTGCATTTTTTTGTTATTGGGTAAAACTCACGTCACTTAATTGTAATGTTAATTAAACTAATAATTTAACATGATTTTACTACTTTTATGTGTGTGCATGTCTATTTTTAAAATTCATTTGATGAGTTATTTTGATTTGAATAATTTGTTATGACTAACATTTTACAAGTATTATTTGAGAAATTGGAGGTAACTGAAGCTTATGAAAAGGGAAGAAGAATTCCTTAATGGTAAAAATATATAAAATATTTCAAGACTCGGAATCAAGCGCATCAACCATCACACCATACATCGATTTATCCTTGGTATCTGCCACAACCTCCACAATCACAACAATATAGCGATTTATCCTTAATATCTGCCACAACCTCCATTTCAATTTATCTTAGTCTCAACATCAGATGCAGCATCGGCCTCCGCCGTTAGTAGCTCAGCCTTGGCATCAGCCTTTAGTAGCTCAACCTAGCCCTTTAATAATCAGCCTAGCCCTTTAATAATAATTGAAAAAAAATAAGAGATCACCCCAATTAAGTTTACAAAACAAAAATTATGTGACCTACTTTTATCCCATAAATACATCTCTTTGCAGAGCCGGCCCTGAGCAAGGGCATCAGGGCAACCGCCCAGGGCCCATAGTTGCCAAATTTTTTTATAAATTTGTATATTTATGTGTATAAAAAAAATATTAACGATATTATGCATTAAAAATGATATGTTAGAAAACATTAAATATGATAGTATAATTGATGATTTTGCATCTAAAAGTGTAACAAGAAAACATTTTAAATGATATTTTGTAATTTAGATTTCATTGTGCAAAACTAAAGAAATACCTACTATAGTTGATAGGTTTTACTGATTACATCATTGAACTTTTAATTTTTCAAATTACACTACTAAACTAATTATTATTTTGAAATTGAGTCATTCCGTTAAAAAAAATAAACGAATGTTACTTTTTTATCTACAAAACTAATGAATTACCTACTGTAGTTGGCACATTTTACTGATTACACTATTGAACTTTTAATTTTTCAAATTAACCCATCAAACTAATTAAAAATAATTATTTTAAATATTTTTAAAAATAATTATTATTTTAAGTAAAAAATATTAGAAACTTTTTTTACTTCATAAAATGAGTAGAGTTTCATAAAATATATATTCAAAAAAATAACTCATAAAATATATATTCAAAAAAATTAAAGTGATTTTAAATTAAATTAATGTTTACTTAATTTTTTAACAGAATGACTCATTCTTAATATTAGAATTTTTTTAAAAAAAAAACTAAAAATAAAAATTAAAATAAAAAAACAGTAAAAGATAAATAAAAAAACTGATTCAATTTTTTCAAAAAAGAAATTAATAATTTTTATAAATAAATATTATTTTCAAGAAAAAATTGGAAAATTCTTCATATTTTAAAAAAATGAGTAACATTTATAAAAAACATAGATTCAAAAAAATTGTGACGCCCCCAAAATAGGTTTACAACACCCATTCTGAGTCGCCAAATACATGGTACAGAAAGCAAACTACAACTTCAATAATACAATTGTCGTGCAAAATACGACAACACATACTGTGAGTTTAAATACAAATATTTTCTTCTAGACAATATCCACACTCAAGTAAGTCCTCATTACAATTATTCAAACGCTATTTTACAGAAATAGTGAGGACAACTAAAACATCTTTCTAGAATCATCACTCCATACCCCGACTAGATCCTACTATGTTCTCACCTCCTGAGAAGAAAAATGGAACAAAAAGAAAAAGGGTGAGCTCAACTATCCCAGTAAAGAATATTATGACTAAGATAATATACAACAAATTATCATTAGTATTCAACAGGAAAAAATCTGATAGATTATAATCGACAACAAGTTTTAGATCAACAACTGCAGCGGAAACAGCAAACCATTAGAAGAGTCAAGTAGAGAAAGAATTCTACTATCTTCTAAGATTTAAAAGTCCATCATCAATATTTTATCCTTGTAACATCAATCAATAATCATCTTTAACCAAATATTCATCTTTGAACTACAGGTCAAAGATATTCATCAGGTAATCATACATCTTTGCACTACAGGCCAAAGATATTCAGTAATATCATCATTTAGGACTGAGGATAATGAAAAATATCTTAAAGAAAATGAATCCAGTGAGACAGAAGGACAAATAGTAGGGATTCGTATAACAATTTATCCAAGATCAATAATACTTCATAATAATCAATTGTAAAACAGAATTCAAAAATAAAGATCAAAACATGGATACAATCAAAAATAGTAACCATAATAGACATCTTGGACAAAAAGAGAAAATTTTATTTTTCGGTGAATAGTGCCGTATTCGTGAATAGTGCCGTATACGTGAATAATAATCCCGACACAAAAGTTTCAAATTTGATAAAAACTTATATCAATATTTCAGCATAATGATATTGAAGAAAATAATATCATTTAAGAAGAAAATAATATCCCTTACCTCAAAATATCAGTACTTCTGGTCGGAATACCGGTATAAGGCTGAAAGAAACTTGCTCTGATGAATAGAAACTCTCAAAGTATCTAAATACTCACAAAATACACTCAATAATCTAGAGAGAGAAAGAGAAAAAACTTGTTTCTAGTGTGATTTTCAATTCTAACTTAGCCCTCTATTTATAGGAAAATGTTAGCACGCCGAAGCAGACTTAACATGCAACCTGATGGCTTTACCTGCTACTATTCAAGCCTATCACATTTGAATAAAAATCTCAGCACATTTCTTCACCAACCAATAGTGGGGCCCACCAATTCTAGAATTTTCCACCAAAATGATAAACTCCGAAAATTCAATAATTTCTGAACCAGTCATCTCGTAAAATTTATAATAAATCATACGTTCATTTTTAACGGTTCAAAATTTGTGGACATATACTCAACTTATATATGAATAACATATCCAAAAATTGTCACGATCCAACGGTCGGATTAAAAATTATAACCCCCGCAATATTTCTCAAAAACCCTTATTTAATTTTTAATACCTCCATTCCGATAAACATACTGATAAAACACCTCAACATTAACTCCTTCATTTTTAACCACAATAAATATATCCAACATTTATATCCACATAAAATAAATATTTCCTTATCATATGAATCAATAATTAATTATTCACAAATAATATTACAGAATCACATTTATGACAACCAGGCCGTTCCGAGGAAAGAGGGGGCTTTCCAATAAGGATTTTTCCTTACTGGCGCGCAATTAGATGACCAAACCTCTCCTTAGACAGAACTTTCTAGACATTGCCAATAATGTTATCTAATAATATTATTCAAATAATATGAATTATTGATCTGATAATGGAAAATACTGTGCAGCAACAATTATTGAAACAACAATAATATAAAATATCAACGCAGCAATTATTGAATCAATAAAATAAAATATTGAACAGTAACTACTGTAACAATTATTGAGTAGTGCCTTCCTTCGTAAGAATCAATAATTGGTGCAATACCGTGTGCTACTGTATTTTAACCACCGGGTATTTCAACAGTATTAACGGTAACAACTACGCCATTAATTATAAACAACTTATACTTGTCATTTTCTTCATCCAATCGCTTTCCGTTATGGGGCCCACACAAGGTTGCGCCGTCGTACGAATATTCCCCGACAGCAAGAATTTTCCACGACCAAACGAATATTCTCCGACAAAATAAATATTTTATAACCACTTGCTTATTTTGCAAAATTTGCAAATTTCACCGATAACCAAAGTATTATATCAAATTAACACCTTATTATTCACAATAATATTTAGAGAAAATTTTATTTTATTCATTAATAAGTTGGGGTCTTACAACCTCCCCTCCTTATGAAATTTCGTCCTCGAAATTGACGTACGTACCTGGTGTTTCAAAAAGGTGAGGATACCTTGCTTTCATTTCTGATTCTAACTCCCAGGTCATTTCTTCAATAGCATGGTTTCTCCACAAAACCTTAACTTATGGTATAACCTTCGTGCATAGGACATGTTCTTTCCTATCCAATATCTTAACAGGTACCTCCTCGTACGTTAAATCTTCGGCTATCTCATCTGGTTCTAAAGCAATAATATGATTCGGGTCGTCCACATATTTACGTAACATCAATACGTGAAAAACGTTATGAACACGCGACATACTTAGCGTTAAGACGAGTCTATAGGCCACAGTTCCTACTCGATCGAGGATTTCAAATAAATCGAAGGCTTGAGCTTTCTTCTCTTCATCGACTCTTACTTCTAGAATAACACATTCTTACACCTTCTTCTTTATATTCATCAGCTCCAGGTCTGTAGCTTGAGCGGCTTTAACGTTATCGATTAAATTCGATTTTACTCGTATATCATCACGTGGGTCCCTAGAGTCATTAACTCTATCTCTATCATTTATAAATTATACAAAATAGGTCTTTATCTTCAACAATATCGCACTCGTTCTCGCGTACAATCTTTTACTCAACGCGTCAGCTACCACGTTCGCTTTTCTAGGATGGTATGGTCAGAACAGGTTCCGAATGAGTCACCTCTTGAGTTATTGGAAAATCTTCTCGCATTCCTCGCTCCATACGAATTTTGTATCTTTCTGAGTCAGCTAAGTTAACGGAGTAGCGATTCGAGAAAAACCTTCCACGAATCTCCGATAGTAACCAGTTAAGCCCAGAAAGCTACGTACTTTGGTCACCGACTTCGGTTCCTCTCAATTATGATTCATATCCCAATCTTGGATAGCACGTCACAATGACACCTATTGTTTTACCACCACACAAATATAGAGTCCTTACGGAGAGTCTGGCTTTGGTGCATTCCACAAAGGAAATCACCAGATAAAGGCTCGGGTACCAACTTCTATAGTTGGGTTTTTAACTCCTGAAGTTCAATAGGAGCTATTCAATATAAGATTTTAGAAATGAGTTTTGTATCGGGTTGAAGATCAATACAAAAATTCAATATCACGCTCTAGGTTAGGCCAGAAAATTCTTCAGGAAATACGTCAGGAAATTCACTAACAACAGAAATATCATTCAAATCTGACGTATTTTTATTCAAGTCCATGACATGGGCTAAGAAAGCTTGACATCCGTTTTTCAAAAAACGAATGGCTTTATGGCGTGGTATGACAGCGATTGATTTTAGTGGTTTGGTTGCTTGAATTCGCATAACAGGTTGGTTAGGAATATGAAAACTAACAACCTTACGAAAACAATCAATTTTGGCATGATGAGTAGTTAACCAATCAATTCCTAAAATCACATCAAAAGCAAGTATCTTTAAAGAGATAAGGTCAACATGTAATGTGATTGTGCTAATTTGGAATAAGCAAGATTTATAAACTGTAGATATAATGAAAGTTTCTCCTAACGGAGTCTCCACAGATAGGTCAAAGTCTAATTTCTCCGGAGTCAAGTTTAAACGTTGAGCACAAGCAGGAGAGATAAAAGAATGGGTAGAACCGGTATCTAGTAAGGTATAAACTTCGCAAGAATTTATAATTAACTAACCCGTTATACCTTCGTTCGGGTTCCTCACGTTTTGGGCAGTCACGACAAACGCTCTTTCAGAAACCGCCGACTTTATTTTGTCCGTATCCGCCTTTGGTGTCACCGTCCCAGCTGGACTTGGTTTCGCTATAGTACAATCTTGACCGATATGTCCTTCCTTTCCACAATTATAACATACCTTAAACTGTTGTGGGCAGTTTGGACTTATATGTCCCTCCTCTCCACATCTGTAACATCTAACTGGCGGTCGTTCTCCTCCCCTAGAATTTGTTCCTGGTGCTGGTGCTGCTGTCGACGTCTTCCTGTCATCGTTAAATCTTCTCTTCTTGAAATTTTCACTTGACTCACCTCTCCTATTATCATGGCCACGATGACCACCCGAGTGGTTACTATTTTTATCTGTATTTTTCCCTCCTCGCTGGTTCTCATCGCTCCGATGACTGCTGTCACCAGTATGACCCTGGTTGTGGTCCCCCGGTTGAACATACTCATTATCTCGCTCTAATAATTGAGCCCTGTTTACAACATCTGAATATAAAGAAAATTTATGAGAGATAAGATATTGTCGAATCTTGGGTTTTAAACCTCTCAGAAACATCCTTGTCATTCGTTCCTCATTCTCGACCAAATGAGGTGGAAACCTGGATAACTCTGCAAACTTCGCCTCGTACTGGGACACCATCATGTTATTTTATTCTAGTCTAATAAACTCTACCTCCTTCATATGACGAATACTTTCAGGAAAGTACTTGTCATTAAACAGTTTCTGAAACGTTTCCCAGGACATGTTGAGTGCGTCAGGCCGGGAACGCTTCACAGACTCCCACCAGTAGTCTGCCTCACCGCGGAACATAAAGGTGGCGAATGGAACCTTCTGTTCCTCTGTGCATCCCAAGACATCGAATATCTTGGTAATTTGCTTGACCCACGTTTCCGCCATGATTGGATCCGGCTTTTCCTTAAATTCTGGTGGTCCCAATTCTTTGAACTGCTTGGCTGTGACAAACCGCACGTTGTTATCATTTCCACCCGTATTCTGCACACGAGTCTCCCTCGTCTGATTTTGCATGAACTGCAAAAAGCTCCTAAACATTCTATCATTCATCGTTTGCTCGGTAATGTTATTTACAGGAGGAATATTGCCTTCCTGTTGCACGTTCCCCTGGGTGGGGATCAATGATGTCTTCACGGTCTGATTCACTCCATTGTTAACGTTCTCTGCTGCCATTCTCAAATAATGCCTTAAAACAAGGGTTAATTAAACAAATTAACATATCACATAATATTCCTATATTATGACCGACCAAAAAATAAGCTTAGGTAGGACACACTAGCGAATGATTTACTCGTCTCTCCCCTCCTAGTTCTATTCTCCGATCTCTTCCAGAGACCATATCCCAAAGCTCTGATACCAACTGTGACGCCCCCAAAATAGGTATACAACACCCATTCTGAGTCGTCAAATACATGGTACAGAAAGTAAACTACAACTTCAATAATATAATTGTCGTGCAAAATACGACAACACATACTGTGAGTTTAAATACAAATATTGTCTTCTAGATAATATTCACACTCAAATAAGTCCTTATTACAATTATTCAAACACTATTCTACAGAAATAGTGAGGACAGCTAAAACATCTTTCTAGAACTATCACTCCATACCCCTACTAGATCCTGCTATGTTCTCACCTCCTGAGAAGAAAAATAGAACAAAAAGGAAAAGGGTGAGCTCAACTAGCCCAGTAAAGAATATTATGACTAAGATAATATACAATAAATTATCATTAGTATTCAACAGGGAAAAATCTGATAAAATATAATCGACAACAAGTTTTAGATCAACAACTGCAGCGGAAACAGCAAACCATTAGAAGAGTCAAGTAGAGAAAGAATTCTACTATCTTCTAAGATTTAAAAGTCCATCATCAATATTTTATCCCTGTAACATCAATCAATAATCATCTTTAACCAAATATTCATCTTTGCACTACAGGCCAAAGATATTCATTTGTATCACCAGTCAATCATGTTCATCTCAACACCTGTTCATCTTTGCACTACAGGCCAAAGATATTCATCAGGTAATCATACATCTTTGCACTACAGGCCAAAGATATTTAGTAATATCATCATTTAGGACTGAGGATGATGAAAAATATCTTAAAGAAAACGAATCCAGTGAGACAGAAGGACAAATAGTAGGGATTCGTATAACAATTTATCCAAGATCAATAATACTTCATAATAATCAATTGTAAAACAGAATTCAAAAATAAAGATCAAAACATGGATACAATCAAAGATAGTAACCATAATAGACATCTTGGACAAAAAGGGAAAATTTTATTTTTCGGTGAATAGTGCCGTATTCGTGAATAGTGCCGTATACGTGAATAATAATCCCGACACAAAAGTTTCAAATTTGATAAAAAACTTATATCAATATTTCAGCATAATGATATTGAAGAAAATAATATCATTTAAGAAGAAAATAATATCCCTTACCTCAAAATATCAGTACTTCTGGTCGGAATACCGATATAAGGCTGAAAGAAACTTGCTCTGATGAATAGAAACTCTCAAAGTATCTAAATACTCACAAAATACACTCAATAATCTAGAGAGAGAAAGAGAGAAAACTTGTTTCTGGTGTGATTTTCAATTCTAACTTAGCGCTCTATTTATAGGAAAATGTTAGCACGCCGAAGCAGACTTAACATGCAACCTGATGGCTTTACCTGCTACTATTCAAGCCTACCATATTTGAATAAAAATCTCAGCACATTTATTCACCAACCAAGAGTGGGGCCCACCAATTCTAGAATTTTCTACCAAAATGATAAACTCCGAAAATTCAATAATTTCTGAACCAGTCATCTCGTAAAATTCATAATAAATCATACGTTCATTTTTAACGGTTCAAAATTTGTGGACATATACTCAACTTATATATGAATAACATATCCAAAAATTACCACGATTCAACGGTCGGATTAAAAATTATAACTCCCGCAATATTTCTCAAAAACCCTGATTTGATTTTTAATACCTCCATTCCGATAAACATACTGATAAAACACCTCAACATTAACTCCTTCATTTTTAACCACAATAAATATATCCAACATTTATATCCACATAAAATAAATATTTCCTTATCATATGAATCAATAATTAATTATTCACAAATAATATTACAGAATCACATTTATGACAACTAGGCCGTTCCGAGGAAAGAGGGGATTTTTCAATAAGGATTTTTCCTTACTGGCGCGCAATTAGATGACCAAACCTCTCATTAGACAGAACTTTCTAGACATTGCCAATAATGTTATCTAATAATATTATTCAAATAATATGAATTATTGATCTGATAATGGGAAATACTGTGCAGCAACAATTATTGAAACAACAATAATATAAAATATCAACGCAACAATTATTGAATCAATAAAATAAAATATTGAACAGTAACTACTGTAACAATTATTGAGTAGTGCCTTCCTTCGTAAGAATCAATAATTGGTGCAATACCGTGTGCTACTGTATTTTAACCACCGGGTATTCCAACAGTATTAACGGTAACAACTACGCCGTTAATTATAAACAACTTATACTTGTCGTTTTCTTCATCCAATCGTTTTCCGTTATGAGGCCCACACAAGGCTGCGCCGTCGTACGAATATTCCCCGACAGTAAGAATATTCCACGACCAAATGAATATTCTCCGACAAAATAAATATTTTATAGCCACTTGCTTATTTTGTAAAATTTACACATTTCACCGATAACCAAAGTATTATATCAAATTAACACCTTATTATTCACAATAATATTTAGAGAAAATTTGATTTTATTCATTAATAAGTTGGGGTCTTACAAAAATAAACTTTATTTTCAGAAGGAAAAAAATAATTTTTTTTAAATCAGTAAGGTTTCATAAAACTTTAATTTTTTTAAATCAATATTTTATGAAACTTTACTCATTTTATGAAGAAAAAAAATTAAAGTTTCTAATATTTTTTACTGAAAATAATAATAATTTTTAAAAATATTTAAAATAATTATTTTTAATTAGTTTAATGGGGTAATTTGAAAAATTAAAAGTTCAATAGTGTAATCAGTAAAATTTGCCAACTACTATGGGTATTTCATTAGTTTTACCGATTTCATTGATATTTTTATTTTGTAGGTATATGTGATGAATCTTTGCTTCGATGATATTTTAAAGTGTTCTTCCTTATCTTTTGTAAATTCTTATAATTTTAATAAAAATAATTAGTTGATAATTTATTTATTTTTTTTTTATAAAGGGGCACACTTGAAATTTTTTGTCCTGGGCCTTAGAAAATCCAGGACCGGCTCTGTCTCTTTGATACCAATAATAATGATAATAATAATAATAAGTAAAGCTATTATTGTGGGATTGATTTAATAGTTAGAAACAAATAGACCTAGGAGACATTTTATATAAAATAATAAATAGATGTCTAAGGCCAACATAATAGGGTTTCATGATATCAAACATTATCGTATATTATCCGAAACAATACCAGAGTGATCATATTTGATATCTCAAAGTGATCAATATTGAGTTTAAAGCTCTTGTCAACCAAGCCGAAAAAATTGGAAAAAAAGGGTTGAAAATTAGAAAAAAAATCTTTAGCTATATCATGGTGTATGAAAAAAATATAGGTTATATATTCCCTTATTTATATTGAAAGTTTATATTATCATAGGACAAAGATTGATTTAAGTTAAATAGTTTTGCTAGAGAAGTTGATTTTTCTTTCCGTATCTAAACTTTGTAAATTTATACCTTCGTTTATTTACAAGGATTTTACTTGGGATATGAATATTAATTCTAAGTGTCTTGTTTGTTTTCAAATTTAGACTTGAGACTATTAGTTTAGGGATTATAAAATGACTAATAGTATTGAAATTATAATTATAATCCCGAGATTATAATTAGAATTAATAGTCTTGGGATTATAATTCTATGGATTATAATTCTAAAATTGTAATCCTTGCAAACAAAGATAGTCTAATAATGAAATGGAGAAAGAATCATTCTATATCATTTGTTAGAAGTTAAAACAGTATACCAATTACCACCCATACATAACGTAAGTGCGGAATGCATGAGTACAACTTCCAAATAATTGATTCATAAACCAGAATCCTACCTTCATTTTCTCACAACAATTAATAAGCAATCAATTTCACAAGATGGAGATGTTTAAATTTCCCAAGAGATTTCACTTTAGCCTATCAAGTAATAATTAAGCTGACAATAATTTATAAAAACATTTTTTCTAATCAAAATAGCATAATCAAAACTAATAATAAAATAAAATAAAATGCCTAATAAACTAGGCAATAAGATGACTGAATTGAATATGAGTTGTCCGATTTTGGGCCATTTTGAGACTTTTAAAAATTTAGGGGCCATATCGAAATTAGGTGACAACTTGAAGGGACATTTTTACAATTCAGCCTTTAAATTAATCAAATGCTTCAATTATCTACAAGAAATATCACTTACAATAAATCAAGATGTCGAGCAAGTACAAGTAACTTGTAAAACATTCATATACCGAAAAATATAAGTCTACTCCTGAGAGTAGAGGAAGAACAATCATGTTGTTTGCATTTTTTTATTGTTGGGTAAAACTCATCTGTCTTGTGATGTTAATTAAACTACTAAAATTTAACATGATTTTACTGCTTTTATATGTCGTGCATGTCTATTTTTAAAATTCATTTGATGAGTTATTTTGGTTTGATCAATAATTTGTTATGACTGACATTTTACAAGTTTTATTTGAGAAATTGGAGATAACTAAATTTTATGATAAGCACGTGAAAGAAGAATTACTTGATGATAAACATATATAAAATCTTTTAAAACACCAAATCAAGCGCATTAACAATCACAACATATAGTGATTTATATTTAGTATCTGTCGCAGTCTCCACAATCACAATATATAGGAATTGATTTTATAATGATTTATATTTAATATTCGTCATAGCCTCCACAATCACAATATATAAGAATTTATCCTTAATATCCTGCCCAGCCTCCGCCATGTAGTAGCCACCACTAACTACTATTCAACAAAAAGACTACTAGTTCTTTGATACGAGGAATGACAAACAATCTTATGAATTGAATAGCGCTGCAGCATGCTTTAGTCTTACCAGTGTCAACTGATAATCATATCCCCCAATGGCTGCCTTCATTTCGATTTCAATTGACATTGGGTTGCATGAAGTATATTTCATAATTCTGATTGCCTAGCTTATTTTTTACTTCTTTCCATCATAAAAATTAATTAATTAATCAATCTTTGATTTAATGATAGATAAATTTATATATTCTTTTATATGTCTCCATCGATTTAACTTGCTAGTTTATTAATATTCAACAAATTATGAATTGAGTTTAAACCTCTAGGCTAAAATTATCGGCAATATGGTCAAATTATTAAATTAAACTCACAAAAATTTATTACATTATATATATATATAATTCAGGGATCAATTGACCCCACTGCGTAACACTTGGATTCGCTTGTCAACCAAGCTGAAAAAAAATGTAAAAAAGGATTTGAAATTAGAACAAGTCTTTAGCTATATCATGGGTATATGAAAAATATATAGGTCGATAAATTCATAATTTTTCCTATATAAAAAATATATAGGTCGATAAATTCATAATTTTTCCTATATATATATATATATATATATATATATATATATATATATATATATATATTACCTTATTTATATTGAAAACTTATACTTATATTATCAAAGGAGTAAGACTGATTTAAGTTAAATAGTTTTGCTAGAGAAGTTTGGTTTTGTTTCCGTATATAAACTCAATATCGGTAAATTATACTAGTACTCTTATTATGGAATGGGGAAAGTATCATACTATATCATTTGTTAGAAGTTGAAACAGTAAATAAATTAATACCCTGGCCAAACATAACATAAGGGCGGAATGCATGACTACGTACAACTACCAAATAATTGATTCATAAACCAGAATCCTACGCTCATTTTCTCACAACAATTAATAACCAATCAATTTCACAAGATGGATATATTTAAATATCCCAAGAGATTTCACTTTAGCCTATGAAATAATAATTAAGCTGACAATAATTTATAAACACATTTTTTCTAATCAAAACCAATAAAAATAAAATAAAATGCCTAATAAACTAGTAAATAAGATGTAAAGAATTAATCCAAATACATTAATTATTAATTTTTAGCTATAATGAATAATTATTATTTTTTTGTTACATTAACACACATCACACTGACGCCGGGTGGGTTAACGATTTTCTTGCTGGTTGATAAACAAATAAATTCACAAATAAAGGAATAAGAAATTCACCGAAAAACACAGAGAAACTCTTTCTAATGCTTAAATTTATATTTATCAAAATCAAAGTTATAAAATTCAACCCACAAGCTGGGTTTATATAGCTTAACAAAACTTTCTCTCCAAGACATATCCTTCTGCCCGAGTTTCCCAAATCATAACAGAATTCCTAGCGATACATGGGAACAAATCTTCCTAGAGACTCGAAAATAAAATCCTAACAAATAATAACTTACTATTAAAAGATTTACTTCCAAATAAAATACTATTACTATAAAAGAACTAAATATATAGTAATAATAATAATAAAAGCAGTCCATCAACTTCCGAAGTCATGATGTCATTCCAGAAGAAGTTCGCCACACCCGAAGTCATGACTCCATCCGAAGCCGAACTCCGACGCCAAAGACATGAACCAAATGCCTGACCCTGAAGTCAACCAATATCGTTGCGCTTATACCTTAACTTTTGCTCCTTTAGCATCATCATCGTACTGTCCGACCATTCAAGATCTTCGGTTTGAAATCCTCCTGTATCAATCTCCTCGTGTTGGAAAGAACTCGTCCTCGAGTTCGACACAGATAGAATGGAAATTGTTCGAGAAGATACTTCAGCAACTGAAATATTTTCCTTTTAATTTGATCATGGGACAAGATATATCTGTTGTTGAATGTCCCTCATTGGCGATAGTCCTGATGGAAGCTCTTCGGGCAATTCTTGTACATCAGCTGACATTTCAATGCTTTCATCTGTTGAACAGCTCACACAAAGAAGTAGAACATACACCACACCTTCACAATCGGACTCCATTAGGAATCTAGTTATGGATAATAGGTTTGGACTCACAACTGCTCGAGCTGAACTGTCCTCTTCTCGCTGAGGCACTAGTACAACCTTATTCCCTTTAAAATGAAGAGAATACATATTTTTCCGACCATCATGAATGACTATTCAGTCATATTGTCAAGGTCAGCCTAACAACACATGACATGCGTCCATTGCCACCACATCGCACCACGCACTATCAAAGTATTTATTACCGACAAAAAAAGACACTAAGCACCTTTTATCCACTCTTACTTCATTGCCTTTTTTCAACCACGACAACTTATATGGTTTGAGATGCTGATCCGTTTTCAAATTCAGTTTCTTGACAACCTCTTCGGATACTATGTTCTCACAACTGTCGCTGTCAATGATTAACTTGCAGACTTTATGTTCTATTGTGCAAGTTGTATGGAAGATATTGGTTCTCAACCAATCATCTTCATAGAGGAGTTGGTAGACTTGTGCGAACGACTAGGGTCTCTTGATTATCTTCACACAACCCATTTTTCTCTTCATCGCCATCATTATATTCGTCATACTCAGGTTCTCCATAAAGTTCTTCTTCATCTTCATATTCATCATAAAGCTCTTCTTCATCTGCATATTCATCATATACAGGTTCTCCAAACTGATCTACTTCTTCCTCAACCAACTGTTCTTCATCAAAACCGAAATCAAAATTATAAAATTCCTCATCGCGATCAAGGTGCGAGAAATATTTCGGGACTTCCTCGGTCGGATAGTATCCACAAGAATAATACCATTCCTCATCATGATCAAGGTGTGGGACTTCCTCAGTCGAAAACTGTCCACTATAGTGATCAAGGTGCGGGACTTCCTCCTTCAGAACTTGTCCACGTCGACCCCGATTCAGCGCCTTAAGACGCTAGGTTAACTCTGCAACCTGTCTATGTAAATCCTCAATCATCGCGTCTTGAATGTTACAATCCTGGTTCAGGACTTCCTCAGCCGAAATCTGCTCTCTACGACCACAACCAAGATCACCAGCTATTGAAACTGATGAAGTCTAATCCCAGAAAGATATTTGAGCTTTGATACCAACTGATGTCTGGCGGGATAGAGATGATCTCGCGGGCTAGTAAAAAAATGAATTCACAAATAAAGGAACAAGAGATTCACTGAAAAATACAGAGAAACTCTCTCTAATGTGTAATTTATATTTATCAAAATCAAAGTTATAAAATTCAACCCACAAGCCGAGTTTATATAGCTTAACAAAACTTTCTCTCCAAGATATATCCTTCAGTCTGAGATGCCTACGTTCCCAAAGTCACAGCAGAATTCCTAGATATATGGGAACAAATCTTCCTACGGATACGAAAATAAAATCCTAACAAATAACAACTTACTATTAAAAGATTTACTTCCAAATAAAATACTATTACTATAAAAGCAATGAACCGAACGCCTGACCCCGAAGTCAACCAATACCGTTGCGCTGATCCCTTAACTTTTGGTCCTTTAGCGTCATCATCGTAATGTCCGACCATTCAAGATCTTTGGTCTGAAATCCTCCTTCATCAGTCTCCCCTTGTTGGAAAGAACTCGTCCTCGAGTACAACATAGATAGAATGGAAATTGTACGAGAAGATACTTCGGCAACTGAAGTATTTTCCTTTTGATTCGATCCTGGGACAAGATATATCTGTTGTTGAATGTCCCTCATCGGCGATAGTTCTGATGGAAGCTCTTCGGGCAATTTCTGCACATCGGCTGACACTTCAGTGCTTTCATCTGTCGAACTGCTCCCACAAAGAAGTAGAACATACACCATACCTTCACAATCTGCCTCCCTTAGGAATCTAGTCAGGGATAATAGCTTCGGACTCCCGACTGCTCGAGCCGAATTGTCCTCTTCTCGTCGAGGCGCTAGTACAACCTTATTCCCTTTAAAATGAAGGGAATACGTATTCTTCTGACCATCATGAATGATTCTTTGAACATATTGCCAAGGTCGGCCTAACAACACATAGCATGCGTCCATTTCCACCACATCGATCGCACCACACACTATCAAAGTATTTATTACCAACGGAAAAAAGCACTAAGCACTTTTTATCCACTCTTATTTCATTGCCTTTTTTCAACCACGACAACTTATATGGTTTGAGATGCTTGTCCAATTTCAAATGCAGTTTCTTGACAACCTCTTCAAATACTATGTTCTCACAATTGCCACCGTCAATGATTAACTTTCAAATTTTATGTTCTATGGTGCAAGTTGTATGGAAGATATTGGTTGTCAACCAATCATCTTCGGAATCACCTTCAGGAGTTGGTAGAGTCGTGCGAACGACCAGGGTCTCTTGATTATCTTTACATGACCCATTTTTCTCTTCGTCGCTATCATTATATTCGTCATACTCAGGTTCTCCATAAGGTTCTTCTTCATCTTCATATTCATCATAAAGCTCTTCTTTATCTGCATATTCAGCATATACAGGTTATCCATACTCATCTACTTGTTCCTCAGCCAACTATTCTTCATCAAAACTGAAATCAAAATTATTAAATTCCTCATCACGATCAAGGTGCGAGAAATATTCTGAGACTTCCTCGGTCGGATACTGTCCACGAGAATAATACCCTTCCTCTTCAAGATAAAGTTGTGGGACTTCCTTAGCTAGAAATTGTCCACGATAGTGATCAAGGTGCGAGACTTCCTCCTTCAGAACCTGTCCATGTCGACCCCGATTTAGCGCCTTAAGACACTAGGTTAACTCTGCAACTTGTCTCTGTAAATCCTCAATCATCACGTCTTGATTGTTACAATCCTGGTTCAGGACTTTCTCAGCTGGAATCTGCCCTCTACGGCCACGACCACGACCACAACCGCCAACCATTGAAATTGATGAAGTCTAATCCCAAAAAGATGTTTGAGTTTTGATACCAACTAACGTTGGGCGGAATAACGATTATCTTGCGGGCTGGTAAACAAATGAATTCACAAATAAAGGAACAAAAGATTCAGTGAAAAACACAGAGAAACTCTCTCTAATATGTAAATTTATATTTATCATCAAAGTTATAAAATTCAACCCACAAGCCGGGTTTATATAGCTTAACAAAAATTTCTCTCCAAGACATATCCTTCAGTCCGAGTTGCCCAAGTTGCCCAAGTTATAACAAAATTCCTAGATATATGGGAACAAATCTTCTTACGGATACGAAAATAAAATCCTAACAAAGTAACAACTTACTATTAACAGATTTACTTCCAAATAAAATACTATTACTATAAAAGACATGAACCGAACGCCTGACCCCGAAGTCAACCAATACCGTTGCGTTGATCCCTTAACTTTTGGTCCTTTAGCATTATTATCGTAATGTCTGACCATTTAAGATCTTTGGTCTGAAATCCTCCTACATCAGTCTCTCTTTGTTGGAAAGAACTCATCCTCGAATACAACATAGATAGAATGGAAATTGTACGAGAAGATACTTCGACAACTGAAATATTTTTCTTTTGATTCGATCCTGGGACAAGATATATCTGTTGTTGAATGTCCCTCATCGGCGATAGTTCTGATGGAAGCTCTTCGGGCAATTCCTGCACATCGGCTGACACTTCAGTGCTTTCATCTGTCGAACCGCTCCCACAAAAAAGTAGAACATACACCATACCTTCACAATATGCCTCCCTTAGGAATCTAGTCATGGATAATAGGTTCTGACTCCCGACTGCTCAAGCCGAACTGTCTTCTTGTCATTGAGGCGCTAGTACAACCTTATTCCCTTTAAAATGAAGGGAATACATATTCTTCTGACCATCATGAATGATTCTTTGGTCATATTGCCAAGGTCGGCCTAACAACACATAACATGCGTCCATTGCCACCACATCGATCGCACCACACAGTATCAAAGTATTTATTACCGATGGAAAAAGACACTAAGCACTTTTTATCCACTCTTATTTCATTGCCTTTTTTCAACCACGACAACTTATATGGTTTGAGATGCTTGTCCATTTTCAAATGCAGTTTCTTAACAACCTCTTCGGATACTATGTTCTCACAACTGCCACTGTCAATGATTAACTTTCAAACTTTATGTTCTATGGTGTATGGAAGATATTGGTTCTCAACCAATCATCTTCGGAATCACATTTAGGAGTTGGTAGACTCGTGCGAACGACCAGGGTCTCTTGATTATCTTTACACAACCCATTTTTCTCTTCGTCGCTATCATTATACTCGTCATACTTAGGTTCTCTATAAGGTTCTTCTTCATCTTCATATTCATCATAAAGCCCTTCTTTATCTGCATATTCAGCATATACAGGTTCTCCATACTCATCTACTAGTTCCTCAACCAACTGTTCTTCATCAAAATTGAAATCAAAATTATAAAATTCCTCATCACGATCAAGGTGCGAGAAATATTCCGAGACTTCCTCGGTCGGATACTGTCCACGAGAATAATACCCTTCCTCTTCATGATCAAGTTGTGGGACTTCCTTAGCCAGAAACTGTCCACGATAATGATCAAGGTGCGGGACTTCCTCCCTCAGAACCTATCCATGTCGACCCCGATTTAACGCCTTAAGACGCTAGGTTAACTCTGCAACCTGTCTCTGTAAATCCTCAATCATCACGTCTTGAATGTTACAATCCTGGTTCAGGACTTTCTCAGCCGGAATCTGCCCTCTACGACCACGACCACGACCACCATCCATTGAAACTGATGAAGTCTAATCCTAGAAAAATGATTGAGCTTTGATACCAACTGACGCCGGACGGAATAACGATTATCTTGCGGGCTGGTAAACAAATGAATTCATAAATAAAGGAACAAAAGATTCACTGGAAAACACAGAGAAACTCTCTCTAATGTGTAAATTTATATTTATCAAAATCAAAGTTATAAAATTCAACCCACAAGCCGAGTTTATATAGCTTAACAAAACTTTCTCTCCAAGACATATCCTTCAGTCCGAGTTGCCCAAGTTACCCAAGTCAAAACTGAATTCCTAGATATATGGGAACAAATCTTCCTACGGATACGAAAATAAAATCCTAATAAATAAAAACTTACTATTAAAAGATTTACTTCCAAATAAAATACTATTACTATAAAAGACATGAACCGAACGCCTGACCCCGAAGTCAACCAATACCGTTGCGCTGATCCCTTAACTTTTGGTCCTTTAGCATCATCATCGTAATGTCCGACCATTCAAGATCTTTGGTCTGAAATCCTCCTACATCAGTCTCCCCTTGTTGGAAAGAACTCGTCCTTGAGTACAACGTAGATAGAATGGATATTGTACGAGAAGATACTTCGGTAATTGAAATATTTTCCTTTTGATTTGATCCTAGGACAAGATATATCTGTTGTTGAATGTCCCTCATCGGCGATAGTTCTGATGAAAGCTCTTCGAGAAATTCCTGCACATCGGCTGACACTTCAGTGTTTTCATCTGTCAAACCGCTCCCACAAAGAAGTAGAACATACACCATACCTTCACAATATGACTCCCTTAGGAATCTAGTCATGGATAATAGGTTCGGACTCCCGACTGCTCTCGCCAAACTGTCTTATTCTCGCTGAGGCACTAGTACAACCTTATTCCCTTTAAAATGAAGGGAATACGTATTCTTCTGACCATCATTAATGATTCTTTGGTCATATTGCCAAGGTCGGCCTAACAACACATAACATGCGTCCATTGCCATCACATCAATCGCTCCACATACTATCAAAGTATTTATTACCGATGGAAAAAGACACTAAGCACTTTTTATCCACTCTTATTTCATTGCCTTTTTTCAACCGCGACAACTTATATGGTTTGAGATGCTTGTCCGTTTTCAAATGCAGTTTCTTGACAACCTCTTCGGATACTATGTTCTCACAACTTCCACTGTCAATGATTAACTTTCAAACTTTATGTTCTATGGTGCAAGTTGTATGGAAGATATTGGTTATCAACCAATCATCTTCGGAATCACCTTTAGGAGTTGGTAGAGTCGTGCAAACGACCAGGGTCTCTTGATTATCTTTACACGACCCATTTTTCTCTTCATCGCAATCATTATATTCGTCATACTCAGGTTCTCCATAAGGTTCCTCTTCATCTTCATATTCATCATAAGGCTCTTCTTTATCTGCATATTCAGTATATACAGGTTCTCCATACTCATCTACTTGTTCCTCAACCAACTGTTCTTCATCAAAACTAAAATCAAAATTATAAAATTCCTCATCACGATCAAGGTGCGAGAAATATTCTGAGACTTCCTCGGTCGGATACTGTCCACGAGAATAATACCCTTCCTCTTCATGATAAAGTTGTGGGACTTCCTTAGCCAGAAACTGTCCACAATAGTGATCAAGGTGCGGGACTTCCTCCTTTAGAACCTGTCCATGTCGACCCCGATTTACTGCCTTAAGACGCTAGGTTAACTCTTCAACCTGTATCTGTAAATCCTCAATCATCACGTCTTGAATGTTACAATCCTGGTTCAGGACTTTCTCAGCCGGAATCTGCCTTCTACGACCACGACCACAACCACCAGCCATTGAAAGTGATAAAGCCTAATCCCAGAAAGATGTTTGAGCTTTGATACCAACTGACGCCGAGCGGAATAACGATTATCTTACGGCCTGGTAAACAAATGAATTCACAAATAAAGGAACAAAAGATTCACTGAAAAATACAGAGAAACTCTCTCTAATGTGTAAATTTATATTTATGAAAATCAAAGTTATAAAATTCAACCCATAAGCCGAGTTTATATAGCTTAACAAAACTTTCTCTCCAAGACATATCCTTCAGTCCGAGTTGCCCAAGTTGCCCAAGTCAAAACAGAATTCCTAGATATATGGGAACAAATCTTCCTACGGATACGAAAATAAAATCCTAACAAATAACATCTTATTATTAAAAAATTTACTTCCAAATAAAATACTATTACTATAAAAGACATGAACCGAACGCCTAACCCCGAAGTCAACCAATACCGTTGCGCTGATCCCTTAACTTTTGATCCTTTAGCATCATCATCGTAATGTTTGACCATTCAAGATCTTTGGTCAGAAATCCTCCTACATCAGTCTCCCCTTATTGGAAAGAACTCGTCCTCGAGTACAACATAGATAGAATGGAAATTGTACGAGAAGATACTTCGGCAACTGAAATATTTTCCTTTTGATTCGATCCTGGGACAAGATATATCTATTGTTGAATGTCCCTCATCGGCGATAGTTCTGATGGAAGCTCTTCGGGAAATTCCTGCACATCGGCTGACACTTCAGTGCTTTTATCTGTTGAACCGCTCCCACAAAGAAGTAGAACATACACCATACCTTCACAATCTGCCTCCCTTAGGAATCTAGTCATGCATAATAGGTTCGGACTCCCAACTGCTCGAGCCGAACTGTCCTCTTCTCACCGAGGCGCTAGTACAACATTATTCCCTTTAAAATGAAGGGAATACGTATTCTTCTGACCATCATGAATGATTCTTTGGTCATATTGCCAAAGTCGGCCTAACAACACATAACATGCGTCCATTGCCACCACATCGATCGCACCACACACTATCAAAGTATTTATTACCGATGGAAAAAGACACTAAGCACTTTTTATCCACTCTTATTTCATTGCCTTTTTTCAACCACGACAACTTATATGGTTTGAGATGCTTGTCCATTTTCAAATGCAGTTTCTTGACAACCTCTTCGGATACTATGTTCTCACAACTGCCACTGTCAATGATTAACTTTCAAACTTTATGTTCTATGGTGTAAGTTGTATGGAAGATATTGGTTCTCAACCAATCATCTTCGGAATCACCTTTAGGAGTTGGTAGACTCGTGCAAACGACCAGGGTCTCTTGATTATCTTTACACGACCCATTTTTCTCTTCGTCGCTATCATTATATTCGTCATACTCAGGTTCTCTATAAGGTTCTTCTTCATCTTCATATTCATCATAAAGCTCTTCTTTATCTGCATATTCAGCATATACAGGTTCTCCATACTCATCTACTTGTTCCTCAACCAATTGTTCTTCATCAAAACTAAAATTGAAATTATAAAATTCCTCATCACGATCAAGGTGCGAGAAATATTCCGAGACTTCCTCGATTGGATACTCTCCACGAGAATAATACCCTTCCTCTTCATGATCAAGTTGTGGGACTTCCTTAGCCAGAAACTGTCCACGATAGTGATCGAGGTGCGGGACTTCCTCCTTCAGAACCTGTTCATGTCGACCCTTATTTAGCACCTTAAGACGCTAGGTTAACTCTGCAACCTGTCTCTGTAAATCCTCAATTATCATGTCTTGAATGTTGCAATCCTGGTTCAGGACTTTCTCAGCTGGAATCTGCCCTCTATGACCACGACCACAACCACCAGCCATTGAAACTAATGAAGTCTAATCCAGAAAGATGTTTGAGCTTTGATACCAATTGACGTCGGGCGGAATAACGATTATCTTGAGGGCTGGTAAACAAATGAATTCACAAATAAAGGAACAAAAGATTCACTGGAAAACACAGAGAAACTCTCTCTAATGTGTAAATTTATATTTATCAAAATCAAAGTTATAAAATTTAACCCACAAGCCGGGTTTATATAGCTTAACAAAACTTTCCCTCCAAGACTTATCCTTCTGCCCGAGTTGCCCAAGTTGGCCAAGTCATAACAGAATTCCTAGATATATGGGAACAAATCTTCCTTGAGATACGAAAATAAAATCCTAACAAATAACAACTTACTATTAAAAGATTTAATTCCAAATAAAATACTTTTACTATAAAAGAACTAAATAATAATAATAATAATAATAATAATAAAATCAGTCCATCGACTTCCGAAATCATGACGTCATTCTAGAAGAGGTTCACCATACTAGAAGTCATGACGCCATCCGAAGCCAAACTTCGACCCCTAAAACATGAACCGAACGCCTGACCCCAAAGTCAACTAATACCGTTGCGCTGATCCCTTAACTATTAGTCCTTTACCATCATCATCGTACTGTTCGACCATTCAAGATCTTCGGTTGAAAATCCTCCTGCATCACACACTGACACACCCTCCTTGTTGTCACTAAAAATCGAACCCTCACCTAAAGACGAGTCATATCGTTGGGCCAAATATCATAGTGAATAATTACTACAACTGCTTTGTTGTTTTTCATTATAAGATCTGTTTTGTATCATGAAAATGTTTTAGTTTTAGAAGGAAGATTTGCCTTGTTCTGTGTATATCTATTTCTATTTTTGCATTGAAGTCCGTTTGACAGAGGGGTGCGATAGAGTAAAAAATACTTTTAAATTAAACATGAGTCGCGATGGAGTCAAGATCCTTGTTGGTCGGTAAAAAGAAAAAAGAAAATACTCAAGACTCCCAGAAAATACTATAGAGTAATTAATCCATAATTTAAGAAGTATTCCTCTATAGTATTGTCATGTTTTCTTTTATATATATATATATATATATATATATATATATATATATATATATATATATATATGTTAATTTGGTAGGTAGACCTGACAATATAGTTGGTTAACTGTCGGATTAACCCATATTAACTGGAACCAAATGGGTTGGTTAACTATTTTTATTTATTTGGGTTGGGTAAAGTTTGGAACCATATTTTAAAAAAGAAATATAGTTCCAACTCGATTAACCATTTTTCGACCCATATTTTATTCCAAATCCAAATCAAAAGTTCTTTCCATCCATATTTACATATTCAAGAAGCTCAACCACCCACTTACCCACCCCACCTAAACCACCCAACCCAACCCCCGCACCCAACCCCATCCACACCCACCCACACACCCACACCCAAACCCAAACAAAAAAAAAATAATATTATATGATTATGTATACACCCCTTACCCCACACCCAACCCCTCCTCACCCCACCCCACCCCACTCACCCCACCCACCCACCCCTCCACCCCTACCCCCTCACCCACCTACCAACCACCCCACCCCACCCCACCCCACCCACCCACTCACCCATCCCACCCCATCCACCCACCTACCTACTTACCTACCCATCCCACACTACCCCACCTACCTACTTACCTACCTACCCACGTCCACTTCTACCCCACCTCCCTACCGACCCACCCACCCACCCACCCACCCACCCACCCAACACTCCCTCCTAAGAAAAAATAATATTAAACAATTATGTATACACCACTCACTCCACCCACCCCAACACCCTACCCCCACCCCACCCCCACCCCAATCCCCCAAAAAAAATAATATTATGTGATTACGTATACATCCTTACCACCCATCCACCCCCACCCCTACCCAAAAAAAATAATATTATGTGATTATGTATACACCTCTTACCCCCCACCCCCACCCCCACTCCCACTCAAAAAAAATAATATGTATACACCACCCACCCCACCCCACCCCACCCCACCTATGTTAAAAGTTCATTTAAAAGTTCTGTTTAAAAGACAAAATATCTTAAAAATGGTTAATATGGGTTTTAACCATAACCATATAGTTCCAACCTACATAGTCCATATTAAAAATAGTTAATATGACTTTAGTTCTTAAATAGAATTATAACCATATTTTAAAAACCAAAACCAACCTGTAACTATATTTTTTTCAGGCCTATTGGTAGGCTACATTAAATTTCAAATGATTCAAGATGTGTTACTTAACTGGTTACACGAGCAAAGAAGGTGTGAAGTCGAGTGAAAGCAACCCAAAAAACATCCACATGTCCAAAAATATGAGTTTAATTTTGAAAGTTAGTCTAAGGGTAAATAAGAAGAACATGCAGTCAAAGGGAAAGTGAAAAAAGAACACATTTCAGATGATGGTTAGACCGACTATGCACTAAAACTTTTATATGTTTTTATTACTTTTATATGGTGTACGTTGTTACTCTATAATGCATTTGAGGGATATATAATACTAACAGTTTATACTCAATTGCTTCAAAAATATTATTTTATTATGGTCCGATTCTACGGTTTTTGAGGGATTGGAGGCAATAAAGTTTATAATATTAAATCGTAAAAATAAAAATTAATAAAAATATTGATGCAAGATTTTTGAGATTTATTTTATTTTAACATTCTACTGTACACTGATATAAGTTGGATGATTAGAACAAAAATAAATATATTCCTCTTAAATTAAAGAAAAATGTAATTTAGATGAAACTGGAATATAAAGTAAATTGATGTGCTAAATGTATGTCCATTATGCACAGTTTGTCTTCGTAAAAAATATAATTTAAATACAATCTATTACAATATATGTGACTATAGATGCAAAATAAAATTAACTTACTGTAAATTACACTTTTAATTTTGAAAGTAAAGTTAGTTTTAATTTTTTTGAATAATAGGATCAGTTGGACATATATTTTGTATAGTTTAAATAAACATATATCTTTTCATTTATGGTCATTAAATACTTATAGTTATATCTCAAGTATTATTTTCAATTAGTTTTCTAATTGCTTCATGGAATTATTCTTTAAATTGCTACAACAGAATACCTAAAAAATAACCAAAATCATAAACCCCCAAAGAATTTAGCACATCCAAATTAATGAAGAACTTGAGTATTTACAAGAAACTAACTTATTATTAATATTAACATTAAAATTAAAATTAAGAAGGAATATTAATAAAATTTTAATGTTAAATATTAGAATTTACAATATACTAACTAGTTCTAAGATGTATACTAATTAAATTTATTTACAAAAAATCAAGATTAGATAATTAAAATGTTAAATTTTATTGATGTATTAATTAAAACTAATTTATTGCAACTTACACTACAAGAAATTAAAATAGGTCATTGTCGATGAACCATGTCGTCTCCAATGACCACTATGCCGTCGGTAATGAGATCATTAGGGACGACAACGCCCGTCGCCACTCTCGTCGCCCTAGAGGTCGTCGCTCCTGGCTCCTGTCGACCGTCGTTGGTAATGAGATCATTGGCGACAGCTGCCCATCGCCAATGAGTCATTAGCGACGGCATGGGCGACGGACAGTTCATCGCCAATGACTGTTTTATTTTATTATTAAACAGGTCATTGGCGACGGGCAGTCCGTCGCCAATGACATATAGTCCGTCGAGAATGACTATTTCTTTTTTAAAAAAGTATTTTTTTTAATTATTAAAATTCCTCTGTTTTTTTAATAAACTAGTACTACCAATTTAACAAATAAACCACTAAATATAACATCTAAATATACAATATCACACCGCTAAATATGCAACACCACACTACCAATAAACAAACTCAATGTCATAAATTTATATATAAAAATAATATCAAAATTGTACAAATATTCAAAATTACATATACTTTAGATACATAAACATAAAGTCTATCAAACTATATGTCATGATCATTATCTTTATCGATGGACAATCAAATATCGTCAATTGAATCATATGACCACCAATATTGCCATCTCCAGCATCATCGCCGTCTAAGTCGTGCTCATTCTCCATATAAGAGATAAAGCAAGAATAGCATCCATAGAGAGCAGATCCTCTGTCCCCAAATTCTCTGTCCCCTTGTGTCCCTCCACTTATATTTTGACACATAGTCTCTTACTTAACACTAATTAATTCTAAAATAAAATAAAATGACATGTGTCATAATTTAAATGGGGGGACACAAGGGGGACAGGAAATTTGGGACAGAGGATCTGCTCTCGCATCCATAAGACTACAAATTTGAGATTCTAGGATATTAATTTAAACTACACTATTCTACGACATTATTATGCGACTCTTTTTTTTTATAACAATATAGACACCATTCTACGAATTTTTTTTTCTTTTTTCTTTTTTTCTTGATAAATACTATTTTGTTACCCTCCCTGAACTCTGGGCAACAGAGCAGTTGATGCCTTATTTAGGATGTATATTATATTTTTAAAATTCTTTTTAGGAAGGAGGTAGTAGATCTCTTCTAAAAGTAAATAAAATGGTATAAATAAGTTTTAATTATTATATTATTACGGGCTGATAACTCGGCCTTTGGATATCGAAATCGAGTCTCGTAAATTGTAATGTGTGCCTAATATCTATGAGTTGTTATGTCTATAGTTGCTTGTCATTCCGACACCCGATGCGAGTTTTGGTCTTTTTTCGACTATTATTTTAAGTTTTCACAAGTTTGGTAAACGGGTTGATAACTCGACCTCCAGATATTGGAATCGAGTCTTGTAAGTTGTAACGTGTGCTTAATATCTATGAGATATTATGTCTATGGTTTCGTGTTGTTTTGTCGCCCGATGCGGGTTTTGATCTCTTTTTCGACTATTATTCTAAGTTATCACAAGTTAAGCAAACAAACTGATTACTTGGCTTTCGGATATCAGAATCAAGTCTCGTAAGTTGTAAAGCGTGTCTAATATCTTTGATGTGTTATGTCTATGGTTGCGTGTCGTTTTGACGCTCGAGGCGGGTTTTGGTCTCTTTTTCGACTATTTTTCTAAATTTTCTTTAATTTTAACAAGTTAGGCAAACAAGCTGATAACTCGGCCTTCGGATATCGAAATCGAGTCCCGTAAGTTGTAACGTGTATCTAATATCTATGAGGTGTTATGTCTATCGAAAGAGGTGAGACGTTCTATGAGAACTACCCATATGAGAAATTCGGAGTGGTGAGAAGCTGTCTATGTCATCGATTGGACCCATATCGGGTGACGATTCATTCTTAGTAGAGAAGTGATAATTCGTTCATCTAGAGGGTTGCTTAACCTGGAACTTTGTTCAATAGCTTAATGGCACTACTTCAAGATGTTGTCATCTGTTATGATAGAACAGTGAGGAATGTCCGCAGTAATTCAATTAATTTATTATTCGAATATGGGACACAAAGGAACTACGACCCATATTTGTTTTGCTGCCGAGGAACCAGTTTGGGTATTAGCTGCAACTACTATGTCGAATCCTGCATACAAGGAAGTCCTTGACTCTTCTCCTGGTAGTCATTACTCATGGGCGATGATGAAGGTATTTGTTTTACATTATATATAAATTGAAGTTTTCACTTTCAGTAAGTGCACACTTTCATCTTTCTCCAATTTGTTGTATATATACATTTCGGAGATACTGCTTTATGGAGTCAAATAAATTCAAGACTAATTAGGTTGATCGCAGATTCATATTATACTTTCATGATTGAGATTGTGGGAGCAAGTCTTTTCCAAGAAAATGCTGATATTTGGTTACAAAGCATTCGAAATAAGTCGGTCTTAAGGATGCTGCAATTGAGTTATTGATAGAATATGTTCTCTCTTTTACTTATTTTAATTAAATCATTGTCATTCTTTTTTTTAATTAAATCGTTGTCATTTTATTATATAAACATATATATCTTTCAGTATTTTATATAAACATCTTAATGATATTATATTTTGTGAACAAACAGATTGCGACTTCTCATTCACTATAGATTCAAGACTACCACGATAAAGTTTCCCCCCAATACTCCTTGAGAAGTGTAAAAGCTGGTTTGTCCCACCTCTCCATGAAATCGGGAAACATCCTCGATTTTAAAGCCTTAGGCCTTTCAGCCGTTACTCCTGTTTTTGCAAAATTAACTGCCATAGAGTGAAGGATTGTTAAATGAGACATTTTTTACTCATAGTTTTATCTGACTTAAGGTTTGCATGTACTAAATTTTCAGTAGAGATTGTACCCAAGGTATCATTGATTAGATAATTATTCAACAAAGAACTTTTTTATTTCCTGCAAATTAAGAATTATTAGAAAATATGAGAGACAAAGGGAGAGTTGCATGAAATTCAACAGTTCCCAATAAGTGGTTCAATTAATTCAACTATACTTCCTCTTGAATTCCTAAACAAAGTGGTTAAACGGTGAACCACTTTGTTCAGGAATTAACCATTTTGTTCTGGGAATTCAAGAGGAAGTACAGTATGGTGAACTACTTATTGGAAATTGTTGAATTTCCTGTAACTCTTCCTTTGTCTCTCATATTTTTCCCAATAAGTCAGAGTTTGAAGGAAATATTGTGGTTCTTTGTTGATTAATTATCTGATAAATGATACGTTGGGTACAATCTCTACTGCAAATTTAGTACATGCAGACCTTGAGTCAAATAAGACTAAGAGTAAAAAATGTCTCAGTTGACAACCCTTCATTCTATAGCAGTTGATTTTACAAAAACAGAAGTAACAACTAAAAGGACTAGGACTATAAAACTGAGGATGTTTCCTGATTTCATGGAGAGGTGGGCCACAACTAGCTTAAACTTCTCAAGGAGCAATGGGGACAAACTTTATTGACGACGACCAACTATCAAGATCGTAATCTACTTCTTACACTTGGCGGACATTAGCTTATGCAGTGGCGAGATCAACGTTAACACAACAGCAAGATGATGATGCCGATGTAATTTTGTAATGAATTTAACTTTTTGTTTAGTTACTGATGGTTCTTCTATTGTATCTTTTCTTCAGAAAGAGTTTCTCTTTGCAGGAAGTCTATAAATATGACTGCTAAGACTAGTTGTTGATGCTATATATATTTAGATTGTACTATTCTCTTTCACTACGACTAATCGTTTGGTTTTTGAGTTGTTTGATGTCAAAGGCAATGGAGTTAATTATAGTTTTAGATTCAATATATAATTTGTATATAAATTTTAGTCGCTCGCGATCGGTTTGTTTATTGTGTTGGTTTTATGCACGTGGATCAATGAATTTATATAGTTTTGGTGATTTATATATAATGTTGTGTGTTAAAATATAAAACAGGTACAAACATGTTTAGATTTTTTGGGAAATCCAAAAAATAGGCAATTTTTTTAAAATTCATGAATCAGCGACCGTAGACGGTCACTATTACGTATCAGCGGCTGTGGGTGACTTGAGGATATCAACGACTGTGGTGGTCGCTGACACGTGGGCCACATCATTAATGAGACCTGACTCGTGAGTCAGCTTAGCGACGTCATCGGTTACTATAGTGCGGTCGCTGACGTTGCGGTCGCTAATATTGGTCGTCAATGTACAATCAGTGTCTAGAATACATGCGACCTCTATCTGCGATTGTATTCAGTCGCAGATTGTTAGTCGCTATTAAACCTTTTCTTGTAGTAATGAGCAAGGCAAAGAAAAGTCCATTCGCGAAGACAAAGAACAACCGAAACAAACCCAAGAACTCAAATTCTAGCAAAATTAAGTAGTTCAAGATCAGATTTATATCGGAGAACAAACCCACAAAACCCGATCCGAACATATTCATCTACCAAACCCCAAACACCAACAAGAACCATCAAAATCCAAACCACAACCAATAGATCCTCCACCTCAGATCATAACTCAAAAACTAGCTTAACGAAGATCAAAAACCCCCTAGCTACTAATCACACAAAGAAGCCCAACAATCTATCAACCCTCGGACTTGGGCACATAATTGATCGAAAAAGAGATTTTCAGGAAGGTCCTCATTTCAGCCGCTGAAAAACTAAATAGCACCAAAGCAAGATCAACATGGTGGAAGAGGAAGAGATGCTGGGTCGAAGTGGGGGAGAGGGAGGAGGGGGAATGGGTGGGCCGGAAGAAAATGTGGTGGCGGGGATGGAAGAAGGAGATCGAGGTGGGAGAAATTCTAGAGGACATGGACTCGAGGGGAGGGGAGGGGAGGGAGGGGGGAAATGTGGTGGTGGACGAAAATGTATTTAGTTTTAATATTTAATATAAATTGGTTTGACGATTTTGCCATTAATGTATAATAAATGTTTAATAAAAAAATAAAATATTCTTTTTTTGTTATACATCAGCTCAATTATGGCTTACCTAGACAACTATGTAAGCCATCAATTTTTGACGTGGCAGACTCAATTGAATGGGTGCGAAAAAAAATTAATAATTCAATTATCTAATTGACAAAATTAAAACGTGGATCACCGAAATAAAATATGACCTATAATTTATTATAGTAATTTAAACTTAAGTCATTTTTCCCCATCAACTAGTGTATGCTAAAGGACAAAAAATGAACTTATAATCAAGACTCCTTAATATATTTTTTAGGTCATAATTATGTGATTACTTCACAATGTTACACTATTGGTATATTTGCTTATCCATCTCCTATATATATATATATATATATATATATATATATATATATATATATATATATATACACACACACACACACACACACACACAGGATCCTGTCCGGACTCCCGGACAGGTCCTAAAATACGGATCCTATTCTTTTTATTTTTTTTTTGCTTTTTTTTTAAAACAACTAAAAAAAATATTTAATATTTTATGGAACTGAAATTTTTCCATAATACAATGTTTTGGACGTGTTTTGAATACCTATACCAAAAAGTGGTGGTACAGTCTGCATAGACTGTACATACATGTTTTGTTATACGTACCCAAATCACACCCAAAACACTGTATTATGAAAAAATTTCAATTCCATAATTTTTTATTTACTTTTTTAGTTGTTTCAAAAAAAAGCAAAAAAAAAAGGTCCGTATTTTATAAAGTCCGGGATCCCGGACTGGATCCGGACTCTCTCTCTCTCTCTCTCTCTCTCTCTCTCTCTCTCTCTCTCTATATATATATATATATATATATATATATATATATAAATTTAAATCAATCAATTATCTTTAAGAAACATCCCTTTCAAAAAAATCAAGATGTAAACAAGTAAAACCAAGTTGTAAAATATCCATATGCCAAAAATATAAGTCCACTTTTGAAAGTCAAATAAAAAAAAAGAACGAAGAAACCATAAAACATGCATGCTGTTGGCATATTTTTTGTTGAATAAAACACTTATCTTGTGATGGTTAATTAAACTACTAAAATTTAACATGATTCTATTGTTTTTATATGTTGTACATATCTGTTGTGCCATAATACTTTTCATATTGGGCCAGACCGAATGGGTTCGTCCTTTGGACTATGTTACTTTTGTCATATTGGGTCAAATGATTTGGGCCCCGCTATTTGACTATGTTATTGGGCTTAGTCATTAGATTGGTCCATTATGCAGATTGTCTCTTATCAATCTTTGACCAGTAATCATCACAAAAGATAGTAGTTGATTGTTATGTCTGTCACCTTTCTGCATGGCATTAATGAGGATGGGACTCCGATTACCGGCGATGGGAAACAGTGGTAGCAGGTAAGGAAGTAAGCTACATACTTTCGGCTGAGATGACCGGGAGTGGGGGAGGTGTCAGGAGATAGTGGGTGGCACGGTTAATCGGGTCTTGATTACGTATGGGGCAAGGATCACACAAGAGAAAAAGGAGAGAGGTAACAAAACATTACACGACACACAATCATTATATGATTCTCGCTCAAACACTAGTCAATATTTTCCTCCATTGTTAACCTTGTGATCGCCTGTACTGACTCTCACGCCGGAGCTATTCCCCGACGGTCAGGCCGTCAAGCTTTTGGTGTTGACCTGTTGAACTGTGCAGGATCAGAGCGTTTTACGTGATTGGAACGCGGGAGAAGATCTTGGCGTTAACATTGGCGCTAGAAGGAGGGCTGAGTTCTAGTGTCCTGAGTATTTTTTAATCACACATTGTGGTCGTTCTACGTTGGTATTTATGGGGAAGAGTAGAACACCTACACCTGAGGGACAGCCGATGGCTGTAAGTGAATCAATACCGCGAGTGTCTGTCAAGGATCGTTTGAGACCTGCACTAAGTGTTCATGCCAGCACAGCGTCCAAACGCTCGCATGGAGATTCTCGTCCGAGGGTTGTGAGCAAAGCCAAGAGAAAGCTAATTTTCATAGCAGAGAAAGGGTCTGGTCATGGCCGGAAATGAGTAGAAGGCACCTCGCCTAGAACTCGATACCGGGATGACCGAGGCGAAAAGGCCTCCCGGTTGGCTAAGATGGCAAACGAGGCAGATAGAGGACCTGTTCAGGCAGCCCAACCAGTTCAGCAAGTGTTCCCCGCTCCTGGACCACCAGCAAGGCAAGTGATAGATGTCATCACTGGGGGTACTTCTGGCAAGCTTGTTGGAAAGAAGCGCCGAAGTTATTTGGATTCGGTCATGTCGGTGACGGGTACCCTCCCGAAGACTGACAGACCCTTCCCAGGTACGGTAATCTCCTTTACAGATGTGGATTACCCTTCGAAAACCATCGAACCGCGTGAGAGATCATTGGTGGTGACGGCACAAGTGGGTTCGGTGGACATGAAACGAATGATGATCGATAATGGGTCTTTTGTGGATATCCTATATGCCCATGCTTATCAGAGGATGAATCTTGATGGGCAGAAGATGGAGATCGGGCAGGAGGCCCCTTTATAAGGCTTCAGCAACGATCCAGTCAAAGTGGCTGGGACCATCGAACTGCCGGTTATCTTCGGAACGGCCCCCCAGCAAGTAAAAATTATTTACAAATTTTATGTTATACATGTAGATTCCGCTTATAATGCTATTTTGGGAAGGCCCACTTTAACTGCTTTACAAGCTGTAACCTCAATCCCTCACTTCAAAATCAAATTTCCTACGGCTCATGGGGTTGGGGAGGTGAAAGGAGATTTGGATCTGGCCAGAAGATGTTATAGAAATGTCGTGATCACTTCGGGAGTGGGGGTATCAAAGAAAAAATAGACCATGGCAATAAAGAGCGAACCCTTCACGGAGAGCAGCTCAGAGCCGTTGGTCATGCCAGCTGAAGAAACAGAAGAGATAGAGCTCGTCCCGGGCAAGGCTAACAAGACGGTGAAAATAGGTTCGGGACTGCCGGAACCTCTCCGGACGAACCTTATTGAACTCCTGCGATGTTATGTTGACATCTTCGCATGGGAACCTCAGGATATACAGGGAGTGAGTAGGGATATAGCTGAGCATCGGTTGGAAGTGGACCTGTCAAAAAAGCCAGTTCGGCAAAAGAGGAGGATCTTTGCGCCTGAGCGCCAACGAATCATCGATGAAGAAATTGTGAAGCTATTAGATGCTGACTTCATCTTCGAGATCGACTATCCGCAGTGGATGGCAAATGTTGTGTTGGTCCAGAAGCAGAACGGGAAGTGGTGAGTCTGCATCGACTATACAGATCTGAATAAAGTTTGTCCAAAGGATTTCTACCCGTTACCCCACATTGACCAGCTCATCGATGCAACTTCGGGGTATGCTTTATTGAGCTTCATGGATGCATTCTCTGGCTATCATCAAATCTCCATGTGTAAAGAGAATATACCGAAGACGGCGTTCATTACGCATCGTTCGATATATGCCTACAAGAAAATGACCTTCGGTCTCATCAACGCCGGAGCCACTTACCAGAGGATGATGAACTATGCCTTCAGGTATCAGTTGGGCAAGAATATGGAGGTGTATGTGGATGGCATGATTGTTAAGAGCATGTTGGTACATAAACATCTGGATGACTTGGAAGAATGCTTTCAGACAGTTCGTCATCACAAATTGAGACTGAATCCTGTTAAATGCACCTTCGAATTAGGGGCTGGCAAGTTTTTAGGTTATCTGGTCAGTCAAAGAGGAATTGAAGCCAATCCAGAAAAGATTCAAGCGATCCTGAACATGAAGACTCCTCAGTCATTTAAAGATGTTCAACGTCTGACTGGGAGGATTGCAGCTTTGAGGAGGTTTATGTCCAAATCGGCAAAAAGGTGTTTGCCGTTTTTTGATACATTGAAAGGGCCGAAGAATGCCAAGACATTCCAATGGACTTCGGAATGCGAAGACGTCTTTCAGAGCATCAAGTCCTACTTGTCTTCGGCGTCTTTGTTGGTGAAGCCCGCTCCTGCTGAGCCTTTGTATTTGTACTTAGCAGCTAGTTCGTTGGCAGTAGGAGCAGTTTTGGTGCTAGAAGTTGGGGGTAAGCAGCACCCGATTTATTATGTAAGCCATGTCCTTCGGGATGCTGAAACAAGGTACCCAAACATTGAAAAGTTTGCTTTTGCTTTAATAACTGCTAGTCGAAAGCTTAGGCAGTACTTCTAGGGTAGATTGGTAATAGTCTACACAGATCAGCCTTTGAAGAAAATTATGGGCAAACCTGAGGTATCGGGGAGATTAGCTGCATGGACGATGGAGTTATCTCAATTTTTCATTGAATATCATCCCCGAACCGCCATCAAGGGGCAGGCCTTGGCAGATTTTGTGGTCGAATGTTCATTTTCTGAAGCTGATGAAGTTGTGGTAGAAGCTGAAGGGTCTGACAGCATAGTCGCAGTTCTTCAGCAGAAGCAGAGTTCGTGGACGCTGTATGCAGATGGGTCCTCTACTATGGATATTAGCGGAGCAGGGATTATTCTGACGAGTCCGGAGGGATTCAAGGTGCAACAGGCTATCAGATTTCAGTTTAAAGCAACGAACAATGAGGCGGAGTATGAGGCAGTGTTGGCGGGATTGCGACTAGCTAAGAGTCTCGAAGTGCAAAGAATAGTTATCTTCAGCGACTCTCAGTTAGTCGTTAAACAAGTCTCCGGGGAATACGAAGTCCGAGGTCATATAATGATCAAGTATTTGGCGGAATTGAAAGAACGGCTTCAGTATTTCCAGTTCTACGAATTTCAGGGGGTCGAACGTAATGACAATTCCATTGCTGATGCACTCTCCAAACTAGCCACTACGGATGTTAACGTCTTCGATGGGTCGGTTTACTTGGAAATTCTGTAACATCCTAGTGTTCATCATGAATTGGTAATGTGTGCTGATCGAACCAACTGCTGGTTGACTCCATATCTGGAGTATCTGGCAGATGACGTCTTACCTTCGGATCAGATGTTAGCCAAGAAAATCAAGTATAAGAGTGCTAATTTCGTTCTGATAGATGGAGATCTGTTCCGAAGAGCATTCTCGTCTCCACTGTTAGAATGTTTGACTCCATCCGAAGCTGAATACGCTCTCCGGGAGGTACGTGAAGGCATTTGTGGCGACCATATGGCTGCTAAATTATTATCATACAAAGTACTTCGTCAGGGGTACTACTGGCCTACCATCTTCAAGGAAGCGACTGAATACGTCAAGAAGTGCGAGAAATGTCAGCTCAACAGTCTGATCCCACATCAGCCACCAGAAGAGCTATACTCAATCTTATCTCCTTTACCCTTTGCTGTCTGGGGGGTTAATATACTAGGTCTACTACCGAAAGTAAAAGGTCAGGTCAGCTTTGTTATAGTTGCCATCGACTACATGACTAAGTGGGTAGAAGCGAAACCACTTAGGTTAATAACGAAACAGGAATGCTTAAAGTTCATCAAGGAGTCGGTAGTGTTTCGGTTCGGAATTCCTAATGTGGTGATTTCGGACAATGGACGTCAATTTGTGGGATCGAAATTCGAAGCATTTTTGAAAGAACTGGGGGTCCAGCACAGAAAGACTTCGGTAGCTCATCCTCAGTCTAATGGGCAAGTCGAAGTGACCAACAGAACGCTGCTGAATGGAATCAAGCGCAGATTGGACGAAGCTAAAGGAAGATGGCCAGAAGAGCTGCTTAGCGTGTTATGGGCTTATCGGACCACTCCGAGGACCACAACAGGGGATTCACCTTTCAGACTGGCCTATGGTACTGATGCCTTAGTCCCAATTGAAATTGGATCTCCAAGTCTTCGAGTCAGTCAGTTCAAAGAGATATACAATGACGAAGGGCTGAAAGCCAATCTTGATTTACTTGAAGAAGTCAGGGAAATAGCCTTGATCAAACTAGCAGCCTATCCGCGAAGAGTAGCTAAGCATTATAACAAAGGGGTAAAGCTTCGCAGATTCGAAGTAGGAGATTTCGTTCTCAGAGAAGTCGAAGCATCTACACCCCAGAATTTGGGAAAGCTAATGCCAAATTGGGAAGGACCGTATGAAGTCATAGAGGTACCGAAGCCGGGGACTTATCGGTTGAGGGCATTAGACGGGTCAACAATTAAAAATACTTGGCATGCTGGCAGGCTTAGGAAATATTTTTAGTAGATACAATGTCAGTACACCGGAAGTCTGTAAATGTTTCGGTCGTCATCAATAAAAGTCCCCTTTTTCTCAAACAAGTTTTGTATGCATTGCTGTTAACATCATCGGTGTAAGGAGGTTCGGGTGGACTCGCTGACCATTTGATGGTAGCCTCATCGGCAGGTGGTCTTTAGACCTTGTCAGGCCCTTCGTGGTAGGCAAGTGTCATCCTTAAGATGTTGTCAGGCCCTGTGTGGTAGGCAATTGTCGACCTTTAGACCTTGTCAGGTCCTTCGTGGTAGGCAAGGGTCATCCTTATGACGTTGTCAGGCCCTGCGTGGTAGGCAATTGTCGACCTTTAGACCTTGTCAGGCCCTTCATGGTAGGCAAGGGTCATCCTCAAGACGTTGTCAGGCCCTGCGTGGTAGGCAATTGTCGACCTTTAGACCTTGTCAGGCCCTTCGTGGTAGGCAAGTATCATCCTTTAGACTTCGTCAGGCCCTTCACGGTAGGCGAATCCCCAGTGAAGCAGATCTACCTCACACTTTGGTAACGAATAAGTATTCATTTACTTTATTACCTAAATTTTTCTAAGTGTTGAGTTCGGAATGCCTCATTCTTTAGCTTCATCTTATCTGTTATATAACTCGCCTAGTTGTTAATTAACAGTTTAAGTCAAGTCCATGAAAGAGCTTGTACATTTTTCAAGATGAAACGATATTGAAGTATTGATAGAAAGCGCACCAAAGTCACAAGGAAGAAAGTCGATATTTTATTTACATAATATTATTTACAAAACGATAGGAACTTTTTACAGAAATCCTACAGCTAAGGGAAAAGAAAATCATCTTCAGGATTCAGCTTCGTCTTCCGAAGAGTCGAGAATGGTCGGATCAACCTTGGCTGTGACAAGTCTTGCCTTGTCTTTGCTTCGGCACTCGTCATATCCATCCGAGAACATTTGGACAATCTCATCATTCAACTCAGCTGATTTCCGGTATTCTTGTTGAACTTCTCTCCGAAGATCTTCGGTCAGAGGGGGACCCAAATCTCTCAAAGCACGAAGTTCTCGAAGCTCCTCTTCGAGCTTTGCTTGTTCCTTCAGATGTCTCAAGTCCCTAGCTTCGAATTCATTCACTTGCAGCGCCAGGCTCTTGTTAGTTTTCACCAATGTTTCGTTTTTCCCCACAAGGACTTCATTTCTACGAACCAGGTCTACGTTCGTACTAACGGTGATTCGGTGTGTGGCTTCGGCTGTCTCCAATTTTTCTTTTAACTTATTCAAATCCTTTTGGAGGCATTCGTTATTGAAGAGAGCGGTACCATGGTCTCTTCTCTCTTTGCTCAGAGCCGACGTCAGAATAGCATTCTCTCGTCTGGCTACGTCTTCTTCGGCTTCGGTTTCTTTATATCTGGGAAGAAGCCTCCCTAAGACAGCATTTGCCTACAGACATTCAAAGACAGTCGGTAAATTATTAGAAGAAACATATAATTTTCAAATATCCAAATTGAACAACTAATTCACCTTAGCTTGGTAACTCATGCATTCCTCGATTAAACCCCTAATCAAGCTGTTTCCGAACCGATGGTCATCAGTCTCCCGAACAAAGGAATTGAACAACTGAAAGGGAAAGTTTGCGTTAAACTCCGGACATACGGTGGGTGAAGATGCGGCTTCTCGCCTGAAGGCTGAGGGGGAAGATCGTGTTGAAGAGGGCATAGATGGTTCGGGAGGCGGTGGTGATTGATTGTTGGAAGGTTGTTTCCTTTTACAGGACAGAGGTGGAGTCTCGGTTTATTTTTCAAACTCGTCTTTAGAAACATGGATCTCCACAGGAATGATGATCAGAGGATCAACTTCAACAGGGGGAACCCGAAGTTCGTCAGCAGATAAAGGGGTCACCTTGGTCTTCCTCTTTTTGGTACGAAGAGCTTGCATCCGCTCCTTAGCCGGCATATCAATCAGACTGGTGGTAGAGGTTCGTTGAGATTCTTGAGGAATTGATCTTGGTTTTCGGACAGCCCTCTTCTTTTGTCGAGGTCAGCTGGATTCCTCTACAGCTTCTGATTCAGGGAAGACCTCAGCATCATGGGCTCCCGAAGCCGGAATTTTTTCTTGTGGGATTTCTGTGGGAGGTGATGACGGTTTACCCGAAAGGAATTTCTCCAAATCCCTTCGGTCGATCGATGTGGGTTTTATCAAAGACACTGCAAATTAACAAATCACGTAATCCTTTAGACCAGTTTACTAAAAGAAATCTCAGTAAATTATGTATCAATAAGAGTTTAGAACTCACATTTATGGTCATACAACCATGCTTGCTTACTCAGGAGTCCGAAGCTCCATTCCTTCAGGGGAATCTTCTCGAAAATACTCGCCATTTCTTTACACGTTCCTCTGAAATGTCCCCGAAATCTGCAGAAATCCGCTCGGAGATGGTCCATTCCGGAATAGAAGGGATTTCGGGTCCCTTCACGAAGAACCATTCTCTATGCCACCCCTTGTTGCTCGAAGGAGTATCCATCAAAGATCGTTTCTCAAACTTGGCGTTGGGCTTGGGAGGCTGTTTGCTCAGCACCTTGAAGCCTCGTTCCCGAGATTTTCCAGCAGAGAAGAGAGTGAAAAAGGAATCGACTGTATGGGGTATCCCCAGCTCATAACAGAATGCTATGAAAGCCAGGATGTGGATGTACGAATTCGACACCAGTTGGGCGAATCCCACTCCGATAAATCCCAGATGATTGATAAGGAAAGAGTAAAGAGGAAATTTAACTCCCTTCTCTAAAACAGTTACCGGTATGGCAGTCCACCCATCAGGTCGATGGTACATTCGTTCATGTGATGCTGGAGCTCTCACCAGATGGGTGTCTGGAATCTGATAACGACTATTAATGACACGCAGCTCGATCTCGGTGATGATGGAAGGGGTATTGGCGTGAGGGTATTGTTCTTCACTCTCAAAAAACCTTGAAGGGTTGGGTAGTGGGTTTGAGGGGTTTCTGGCAGGACTAGCAGGGATTTGGGGGGTTGGGTTTGAAACCGTCTTGGTAGGGCTGTGACTGGGAGGAATGGTGGAAATCGGGACTGCAGGAATGGGGGTGGTGGTGTCAGAACCTTGAGTCGCCATTGCTAAGATCTTGCAGGTAAGAGAGAAATCGGAGAGAAGGAGAGAATAATATGTGTATCAAATTCAAATTAAAGCTAGTAAAGCCGTCAGAATTGGAGAAAGTTGGCTTTTATAGTGGGTGATCTTTTTAAATTTTGCACGAAAACCAAGGGCAGCGCATTAATTGGAGGTAATGATGTGAGAGAGGAAGAGGTAGCATCCGATTTTGGTTTTAATGGGTTATCCAGAGTGGGCTGACGTCCATTGGATCTTCATTTTTCGTCCTTAAGGCTGATGGGCATGTGCCATTTGGGCTTCCGGATCTATTTGAATTAATGACTGTTGCTTATCAGTTGGACCTCGGTGAGATTCCTTTTAGCCCCCTTTGGATTATTACAAATTCCTTTCGCTATGGACTTATATTATTTACAGTCTTCCACTAAACATCATGTTTAATAAAAGACTGGGGGGCAATGTTGGGCCATAATACTTTTCATATTGGGCCAGGCCGAATGGGCTCGTCCTTTGGACTATGTTACTTTTGTCATATTGGGTCAAATGATTTGGGCCCCGCTATTTGACTATGTTATTGGGCTTAGTCATTAGATTGGTCCATTATGCAGATTGTCTCTTATCAATCTTTGGCCGGTAATCATCACAAAAGATAGTAGTTGACTGTTATGTCTGTCACCTTTCTGCATGACATTAATGAGGATGGGACTCCGATTACCGGCGATGGGAAACAGTGGTAGCAGGTAGGGAAATAAGCTACATACTTTCGGCTGAGATGACCGGGAGTGGGGGGAGGTGTCAGGAGATAGTGGGTGGCACGGTAAACCGGGTCTTGATTACGTATGGGGCAAGGATCACACAAAAGAAAAAGGAGAGAGGTAACAAAACATTACACGACACACAATCATTTTATGATTCTCGCTCAAACACTAGTCAATATTTTCCTCCATTGTTAACCTTGTGATCGCCTGTACTGACTCTCACGCCGGAGCTATCCCCCGACGGTCAGGCCGTCAAGCTTTTGGTGTTGACCTGTTGAACTGTGCAGGATCAGAGCGTTTTACGTGATTGGAACGCGGGAGAAGATCTTGGCGTTAACAATATCTATTTTTAATTGCATTTGATGGGTTTTTTTTCTAGTTTAAATCAGATTTTACAAATATTGTTTGAGAGATTGGAGGTAACTAAAGCTTATTGTTAGCGTAAAACTAATTTGTTATGCACATATCAAGTTTATATCGCCTTCAATTAGTTCAATTATATTAAATTTTTTTTTTCTGAGTTGAGATATTCTAAACATGCTAAATTTTATACCAGTAAGAATGAGTTGGAGGGGATATATAGATAAATGTATTAAGTTTGTTTTAATGAATAGGAAATTGCTGGATTCCAATTAATTTTATCCGTTTTTAAGGGTTAAAATAAAATTCTACAAACTTTAACCAGAATTTTTAAGGGGCAGATTAAAAAAATACAAAATTTCTGTTTTATATATCATGTATGTATACTTTCCTTCCCGAATAACTCCCTATTGGTTAGGATATATTGGCATTCTTCAGCATGGCTTTGCTTGTCAAATGTATAGCGATGGTGAAAACCGTCGCTGTAGGATCTATAACGACACTTTTGTTATGGAAATAATATTTTTTATTGTTGATGTAATAATTTTTTTTTAATAAATACATTTGCCTTGTAAACTCATACGAGCCTAATGTTAGCATACGGTCCGGATCTTAAGCTCACCTCTTATTCAACTCACCCGAACTCACCCCCCTTTAGCGACGGACCCAACGACGGTTCGGTCATACAACCGTCGTCTATACTTTTAGCGACGCTATATGTTGTCCGTCGCTAAAAATATAGATGACGGTTGTATGACCGAACCGTCGCCGGGTCCGTCGCTAAAGGAGGGTGAGCTCGTGTGAGTTGTATAAGGGGTGAGCTTAAGATCCGAACTCTGTTAGCATATATTCTTTTTATTTTATTTTATTTTTATTTTGTAATATAAAATATCAGATGTCAAACATAATGTAATTGTCTGATTATTTCAAGAGAGATTTTTTGTCATGCACATGTAGTCCCTTCTATTATTTTTTCTTTATTTTTTTTTCCTTCTAAAATTAGAATTTATTTAACGCAGGAAATTAAGATTAAATGTCAGTAGATTTGTGAGGAGTATATCTTAGTTACCATTTCTTTAGGCTTAAATACAAATTATTATCCTGATTTATTAAACTTTTTCCACTCGTGGGATTGACTTTTCAATTTTTGTAATTAGATAATCAAACTTTTAATATTTTTTACTTGTGTTTAATTGGACATATTAAGCCAATCAATACTCATGTGTAAACTAAAAAATGTTATTTCAAATATTTTTTTTGACATTTATTAATTAAACATGGTGAAAGTTCATGAAGTCTATAACGTTTTTACCTTTTAATTTTTAATAAATGTGAAAAAAATATTTAAAATAACCTTTTAAAATTACACATGATTACTGTTGGCCTAATTAGCTGTCCATGTCATCAATTTATGGCATGATATGTCTAACTGACGTAACCGAAGAGAAAAAATGTTAAAAATTCATTTTAGTAATTTATATTTAAGCGATTTCTTTATTGTCATATCAAGCATTATAACTTACAAAAACCTTTATAATCAATTATTATTATTATTATTATTAAGTTCTTGGAAATATACAGATACTGATCCTTCTCAAGCATGAGGAATGATTATGTAACTAATCCATGATATTAGAATTAATCCATCTGATCTTTTTATATATTCGGGTAGGTTTCATTTGAATTCAAATGATCCAATTATCAACAATAAGTATGACTTACCATTTGTTACACGAATTAGAAGATGTCGAGCAGGTGAAACTAAAAAAAAACACATTATTCAGTCCAAAAAAAATAAAATAAAAAAATAAGAAACCACTTTTTTTTAATTTTTTTTAGAATATTCAAACATTGAAAGATAGCAACAACGAAAAATCAACTTCATAAACAATATTAAAAATCCCTCAATCACATTATCATCAAGTATCACATTATATGAGTTGATACAACAAACTGTCACACAATAATGAGGAAAAATAGTCTCACAATTAAAAAAATTACAAGCCCACACAAATCGTGAGATCGTGTGTGTGTGTGTGTGTGTGTGTGTATATATATATATATATATATATATATATATATATATATATATATATATATATATACGGTCCGGATCTTAAGCTCACCCCTTATTCAACTCACTCGAGCTCACCCCTCCTTTAGCGACGGACCCGACGATGGTTCGGTCATACAATCGTCGTCTATACTTTTAGCGACGCTATATGTTGTCCGTCGCTAAAGTATAGACGACGGTAGTACGACGAAACCGTCGCCTGGTCCGTCGCTAAAGGGGGGTGAGCTCGGGTTAGTTGGATAAGGGCGAGCTTAAGATCCGGACTATATATATATATATATATATATATATATATATATATATATATATATATATATATAGCAAGGATCAAGTGCATACCCCTTATCTTACTCACCCGTGCTCACCCCCCTTTAGGCGACGGTTTCGGTCATACAACTGTCACCTATACTTTTAGCGACGGACAACATATAGCGTCGCTAAAAGTATAGGCGACGGTTGTATGACCGAAACCGTCGCCTAAAGGGGGGTGAGCACGGGTGAGTAAGATAAGGGGTATACACTTGATCCAGACCGTATATATATATATATATATATATATATATATATATATAGGAAATTTCAAGAGCAGACATATTAAGTAGCAGAACTCCTTAAAGAGCAGACATATTTAAACAAATCGCATGTTTTTTTTAAAGCTCAACTCCCGTGTTTTTTTCAAGCCTTCTCTCTTCTCGATAGAAACAAAAGAAGTCAGCAAAACCAAGCCCTAGCTTTTGATTCCAGCCAAATCGATACAACAAAGAGATGCTTCTTCTCAATTGAAGGGAGCAGAATCGATACAAGAAATAAACGAAGGGAGCAGAATCGATACAAGCCCTAGAATTCCTCCAGCCCCAAATTGATTCTTCTTCTCAATTGAAGGGAGCAGAAGAACCACAGCTCCAAATCGATTCTTCTCAATCGGTAAATCCTTTCTAATAAGCCCTTGAAATTGTGAACTGTGTTGTATGATGATGTCTACTCAATTACATCCCTCGATGATGCTGAGGAGCTCTTCTGTTCAATTTCTAGTTTGGCTCTTTTATGTTTAATTTGATAGTATGAGAAATTCTTCTTCACCATCCCATCTCTGATACAATTTTGTTTACCATCTTTGATGCATTATGCGATTGTCTTTGTGCCCGCCTGCCCATTTTTTTTTCTTTTTTCCATCACATGCTGAAAGATATAGATTGATAGGAGGATAAATATTTATTATTTTTTACAAATTATTTTTTAACAATTTCTGGAAAGGAATTACAAATCCAACTTACAAATTTCCATGATAATAATTTTCTGCAAGCACGTTTCATAATATTCCATCGTTCCAAAATTGCAAATAAATTTTCTTTAATTCGCTTAAAATTAGGAATAAATTATAATTTTTAAACACTAAAGTAATGCAAATATTTTAACATGTCATTAATTATATATATTCTAGGTAGAGAATATATATAATTAATAATATGCTATAACTATTACATTATCGGCGAATATTATTATATTTAGATAGATATAAAACAAAGGGCTTACTTTTTTAAAATAAATTTATCATTATAAAAGTGATGATGTAGGAATATTACCCATCAGAAAAAGAAAAGCTCACAATCAAATTTTTATGCGTTTAGATGTAACATTGTAAATTGTTAAAGTTGTAAGCACATTTGGTTTATGTCGTTCTTTTTTGTTTTACTAGTCACCTTCCTTTTTCTTTTTTCATCAATGTTGGTTCATTTTTATTCGTTCTGAAGTTATATTACAAATACCCATTATTAAACTCTGTTTTTCGTGGCTATTTTATTCTTTTAGGCCTTAACATTGCTGATTTGTTATATGAAAATGAATACTCATGATGAACCTAGTGTCAAGTTATCATTTGTAAATTATCCTGATTGCGTCAAGTTTTATGTTTGTCCAGGTGTAAATATAATGGATGACATGGAGCGTGAAATAGGGAGTTACGGGGATAATGTAGAAATGGAGCATGACATGGAGCATGAAATAGGAAGTTTGGAAATAGAGATGGATGGAGATGACTTGACTGCAGAGGAGTTGAATGTGGACAATACTAAAACTTTTGTCTACTATCCTCAAGTAGCCGATGAGTTTACGCCTAAGGTAGGTCAAGAATTTCAAATATTAGATGATGTTCACACTTTCTACAATACATATGCAATGCATGCTGGTTTTAGTGTACGAAAGTTTTATGAGAGAAAAAAGGTGAGAAGCAATGAGATTTGTAGGAAGGAGTATGTGTGTTCTAAGCAAGGAAAGGGCAAACTATTAGCCGATATGGTTGTAAAAAGAAAACGTGAATCTACAAAAGAAGGTTGTAGTGCTAAAAAGAAATGACTTATACGCAATTACTAAAATTGAAGAGGGTCATTGTCACCCATTGTCAACCCCACATAAGAAACATTTTTTACGATCGCATCGTAATGTGTCAACTGCCCAAAAATCTTTAAGTTAACAACTTGGCATGGTGAATATACCACAATCCCAACAATATAATTTTCTTGCAGTTCAGGGGGGAGGGTTTGAAAATATTGGTTGCACGCAACGAGATTTGTATAACTTCGAAAGAGACAAGCGTAATGAGTTGAAGGGACATGATGGTGATATGTTAAATGAGTACTTAAAGTTGGAACAACAAAAGAATCCTGCATTCACTTTCACAATTGACACAGACGATGAAAAAAGGATTACTCGTTGTTTCTGGGCCGATGCAAGTTCTAGACGGGCTTATAGTTTTTACGGTGATGTAGTCATTTTTGATACCACGTACAATACTAATCGTTATGGAATGATATTTGCACCACTACTAGGGGTTAATAACCATGGTCAAACTATTGTATTTGGTTGTGCTTTTTAAGTGATGAAACCATAGATACTTTTGTTTGGCTTTTCAAGTGTTTTTTGGAAGCAATTTCAGGTGGTGCACCTGTGATGATTATCACCGATCAGGATCCGGCTATGACAAATGCAATTTCACATATCCTTTCTAATACATTTCATAAGTATTGTAGTTGGCACATCTTGACCAAATTTTCAGAGAAGATTGACTCAGTAAAATTCAAAGATTATTATAAAGAGTTTTCAGATTGCATTTAGAATTCGGAGACTGTGGAAAAGTTTGACTCTACTTGGGTGGAGCTGGTGGAGAAAAGTGGATTGAATGCTAATAAATGGCTACAATCAATGTATGACATTCGTTGTAGATGGGTACCCGCACATGTAAATCATGTTTTCTCAGCCGGCATGTCAAGTAGCCAACGAGCGGAGAGTTCTCATTCATTTTTTAAAAAATTTGTTTCTAAAAAAAATTCTTTAGTGAATTTTATGATTTAATTTGGTCGGGCCCTTCAACATCAACGACATGTAGAGTTGGTTTCGGATAACAAAGATTTGGTTGAGAGGCCGAGAATGAAATATCGTCATGACTTCTTAGTTCAAATGGTTGACATTTATACACACTCTATGTATTATAAATTTGAAGAAGAGGTGTGTGAAAGCTTGAATTATAGGTTTGATCTTATGAAGGAGGATGTCAACTACCATGACTATAAGATTTACAAAAGAAATGTCATCAACTGTAAAGTAAGAGAAATTCATTATGACAAATCTTTGGATTATGCAACATGCACTTGCAAAAAGTTTGAGAGTTTGGAAATTTTATGTCGGCATGTAATAGCTTATTTGCATAAGTATCATGATCTTGACAAATTACCTTCTAAATATATTTTGAAGAGGTGGACAAAGACAGCAAAATCAAGTGGTGTAATTGATAATAATGGTGTGGCGATAAAAGATGACAAGCCATATTTACTCTTGCGGAGTCAATTGATTCAACAATCTTTAAATTTCATTGATAGGGCTCTCACAAATGAAGAAGCCACAAATGTTTTAAAAGATTGTTTTGTTAGTGTGGATGAAAAGATCAATCAAATTATTGGAAAGAATGGTTCCGAAAGAAACAATGAAATGGAGAGTGGTGGGATGACTGTATCCAAGTCGGTTAACATGTCTTCTACTTATGATCATAATTATATTGAGCCAAACCAAGTGCGAGCAAAGAGGTGTGGCAAAAGGCTGAAGGGTGGCAAAGAAAAGGCTTTGGGAACAACCAAAAATCACAAGGGTAGACGTTGTAATGGATGTGGTAAAGTTGGTGCGACACATGATAAAAGAAACTGCCCAGTGCTTAATAATCAGTAAGCAAGTTTACGTATTTGTTTAAAATTGATTTTGACTTTGCTATTTTTTGAAATGTAGAATTGGAGCATCAAATGATGATGCTACTCAGGATACAATTGACAAATAGAACTAATGATCATGAGGTATGTGAACTAATAGAACTTGTGTTTTTCTTTTATATCAATACCCATTCATGTTGACATAGAGATTCCATTGACAGTACTAACAGGATTGCTTCTCACTGCTTTACAATGACAGTACTATCAGACTGCTTTTGTTAGTGTGGATAAAAATATCAATCAAATCTTGCAGCATATCCATCCTGCAACTCAAGACTGTTTTGAAAAGCTAGATCAGATGGTTACCATGTGAAACTTTGAGGAAAAAATGAAGGGAATCCAATTTCTTTATGAGGAAATCCATATCAATATTCAGTCATGAGTTTCCTTGATTGTGTTTTGGCATATAGCTTTAATTTCTTATCACCAACTGTCTTAGTCTTATATCAATATTCAGTTATTCTGTTTTTGCATGTACAAAAGAATGTAATAGTTTAGTAGTATTACAAAAGAATGTAATGGTTTAGTGGAATTTGTGTTCAGGAACTTCAATTTGCTGCTTTTGTCTGTACAAATTTTTACCTTTAATTCAACTGGCAGGTTTCTTGTATCTTTTGCTGGGAGTATCTTACATATGATGTTTGTGTTTCACCACTGTTTAATTCAACTGGCAGGTTTCTTGTATCTTTTCCTGTCTCATGAACCCGTGTGATGGTTGATAAGAAGGGGGGAGAAAGAGAGGGTCCTCTAGACACCAAAGAAATTAATCCTGAAAATGCATTTCATTTTGCTAAGTCCAAAGACACCAATTTGTACCTGAATGTTAATATAATCAGGTATTTCCATTAAAAAGAAAAAAGGTAAATATTGTTTAAAAGTGGGCTGTTGAATATTATTGGGAACATGAGCACCAAGTTGAGGAGTTAATGTTCAAAATCCAGAGTCAGCAAATTTGGATGGAAGTCAAAGAAAATGTCTGCTCTTGAAATTCTCTCTCTCTCTCTCTCTATATATATATATATATATAAGGATTGATTCATAGCATATGTATTTGTTATAGATTAAAAATGGACAAATACCATCTTTATCTTTCATTACATTTATGAACGACTAAGATTTAAAAATCAAATTCGTCATTCACTAGTATAACTAACGGACTGAAATGATATAATATAAGGACCATTATACTCCCAATTTACAATAAGTCAAGACCAAGGAGATTTATACCAACCATCAAACCTGCTTCAAAATCAAATACATCCAAATTAGCCATATGTGAACGAAGCTAGGAGATCTATACCAACCACGTGTACATATTAAAGGATGAAGCATTTCAAGTCATCAATTTCCTAAGAATCCATCTACCTTTTGATTTGCAGAAGCCGACAAAAACTTCATATAAATGTGAGGTTTCACATTAGCCAACGCGAGTGCAGCTGCTGGGATTCCCCACAAGGAGTATACTTTCTGAAAGTTTAATAATAATCTAGAAGGTGAGATTGAATAGATTATTACAGAATAAAAATTTATCTTAGGTCTTTTTGAATTTTTAGATAATTAATTTTCAGTGTTACAAATTAATATGCAAGATAGTAAAAATTCAATCACACAATACACAGAGATTTGTCTAGTTCACAACATACATCCCGGGTATGTTGCTACGTCCAGTCTCAAGCTCCTCTCTAGGGCTTGAGATCCTATTACTATCAGTAATAAATACTTCTTTAACAGGCGGAGAAGCCTTTACAAAGTTTTATAGACAAACTTTCAACTAATCTCAACTAATCTAACTTGGACAGCAAGCTTCCAGCTCCCTCCTTAAGTTTAGTTGTACTTCTTTTGAGTTTAGTTCTATTCTATGATCTGGTCTTGAAACAATAACTTCTTCCTCACCTCACAAGTTCACTAGAGACCCAACTCCCAGCTGACCTCTCTAAGACTCTGGTCTTAGTCGAAGAATTACTCGTCTTTCTCACAGGTACATAAAATAAACTAACTCTACCATTTTCCTTTTTACAACAATTTGTTTTTTAAATAAGCAGATAAAATTTAGTACAGATTGATGCTTCTCAAATAAGCAGATATTAGTTAAAGAACATATATATTTATAAAAGTTCAAAGACTCTTATACTTTAGAACATAAGCTTCTTTGTAAGCAGATAGTAATTTATGCTTTGATCAAATAATGCTTCTGATGCCCCCAAAATAGGTATACACAACCCATTCTGAGTCGCCAAATACATAGTACAAAATTTAAATTCAAACTTCCTTACACAATACTACAAAAACGTAGCTGAGAGTTTTTAACACTAATATTGTCTCGTACGTAGACAATATCCAAACTCAAATGGAGTCATCGTTACAATTATTATCACACTATTTTATAAAATAGTGAGGACTACTACAACCACCATCTCGGACCGTCACTCCATTCCCGACTAGTCCCGGCTACGTTCTCATTTTTTGAAGAGAACAATGAAAGTAAAGGGTGAGCTCAACTAGCCCAGTAAGAAATATTATGACTAAGATAATGCAGAATAAATTATCGTTAGCCTTCAACAGTGTTAAACTGGTAGAATAAAATAAACAACAAGTTTAACTGCAGCGGAACAAGCAATTCATTAGAAGAGTCAAGTAAAGCATGATATCTTCTATCTTTGATTTAAAAGTTCATCATCAATATTTTATCGCTGTAACACAGTTCAATAATCCACATTATCGAATTATCCATGCACTACGGGCCAAGGATATTCGTTAGTATCACACATCCACGAATTTTCCATGCACTACGGGCCAAGAATATTCGTTATTATCACCAATGGTCATGATCATGCCAACAACTGTCCATCAATACACTACGGGCCAATGATGACTTTTACCACATCATTTGTAACATTACAGGTCATGATTATACCGATACATAATTCCTAGTCATAATCATACCAATAATTGTCCATCAATGCACTACGAGCCAATGAAGACTTTCATCACAATTTAAGCATGAGGATGATGACAATGATATAAGAATTCAATTAAATGATAACAAGGATAAATTTTAAAGATTTATAAATCAATTTATCAGAATTCAATAATGTTAAAATTGTCAACATGATACTGTTTTGTGGAGTAATATTCAAGAATAATATTGTATCAAAAAAGATTTGGACAGAAAAAAAAAATTAATTTTTGTCATGAATAGTGTGACGCCCCCAAAATAGGTATACATCACCCATCTTGAATCGCTAAATACATGGTACAGAATACAAATACAAACTTAATTATACAACAAGAGCTGAGAGTTTTTACACGAATATTGTCTCATAGACAATATCCAAACTCAAATTCAATTCTCATTATATTTATTATCACACTAAATAGTGAGGATTACTAAAACAGCCATCTCGGACCATCACTCCGTTCCCCGACTAGTCCCGGCTATGTTCTCATTTTCTGAAAAAAATAATGAAAGCAAAAGGGTGAGCTCAACTAGCACAGTAAGAAATATTATGACTAAGATAATGCAGAATAAGTTATCGTTAGCTTTCAACAATTTTAAACTGATAGAATATAATAGACAACAAGTTTAACTGCAGCGGAACAAGTAATCCATTAGAAGAGTCAAGTAAAGCATGATATCTACTATCTTCTATGATTTAAAAAGATTTTCATCAACTTTATCACTGAGACTCAGTTTAATAAATAAACCACATTATCGAATCATCCCTGCACTACGGGCCAAGGATATTCATGTAATCATCAATGGTCATGATTATACCGAATAATTCCTGGTCATAATCATACCAACAACTGTCCATCAATGCACTACAGGCCAATGAGAATTTTTACCACATCATTTGTAACATTACGGATCAAGATTATATCGAATGATCCCTGGTCATAATCATACCGATCAACAGTCCATCTATGCATGTAAGTCAAAGATGACTTTCATCACAATATAAGCATGAGGATGATGACAATGATATAAAAATTCAATTAAAATAAAGCGCAGGATAAATTTTAAAGATTTATAATTTGATTTATCCATAATTCAATAATGTCCAAATTATCAACATGATACTATTTTGTGGAGTAAAATTCAAGAATTATATCCATGTATCAAAAATAATTTGGACAGAAAAGAAATAAAATTTTTGGTGAATAGTATCCCGTGAATAGTACTTCGAGAATAGTACCCTGTAAATAGTCTCTCGACATGAAAAGTATCCCGAATACCCGAGTGAATAATATTTAAGTAAATTGTAATTGGGTGAATAGTAACTCGTGAATAGTATCCCGACATAAAAAGTGTCCCGAATACCCGAGTGAATAATATTTTAGTGAATAGTAATTGGGTGAATAGTAACCCGTGAATAGTATCCCGATAAAAATATTGATATTTAATAAGAAAGTTCAGATCAATATTCCAACGAAACGATACTGGATGAAGCACAAAACTCAAGGATATTCCACTAATTTCAAGGATTATAAAAGCAATACTTACCATAGTAAGTTTAGATTTAAGAATATGAAAAGAAATAACATACGAAACTGCAAATGGATTTTCACCTGTCATACGATACGTAATCCGCGTAGACAAGTTATTCCGACATATTAAAGGATGAATACGAAAGAAATAATACCCCTTACCTTAGTAAAAAGACTGGATACTACAATAGTGAAGTAGCAGAATACTCTTCTTCTTGCTCTCTATAGTTTCTCTCTCTATAGTTTTTCTTACGAGTCTCAGTGAATTAGTGAGAATGAAAGAAGAATTAAGCTTCTATTTATAGAAGAAATGACTAAATAGTAACTAATTCACGAACGATCCAGATTGATTTACTATTAGAACGGACGGTCCAGATTGATTACTTTTAACTTATTACACTTTAGTACCCCTAAAGTTTTCCAAGTTTGCATTATTCCCCTCTAACTTTTGTAATTCACTTATCTTCAATAAACACATTCTTAATACTTTAACAATTATTCATCATTAATATTATAACTCACAATATTTAACAACCAGATCATTTCCAGGAAAGAGGGGGCTTTCCGATAAGGATTTCTCCCTATTAGTGCGTAATTAGGTGACCAAACCTCTCCTCGACAGAACTTTCTAGACATCGTCAATATTACAAATAATAATATGAATAACTTTGTTGTCTCGATTATTGATTTAATAATATAAAATATTATGTAGATACTGTGACAATAATTGAATCAAATAACGTGAGATACTATACAACAATTACTGTAGCAATAATTGAGTAAACTGAGTGGCTTCTTACGTAAGTATCAATAATCAATATGTGTTACTATGCAACCACGCGTATTACTGTACTTTTAACCGAGTAGAGTTTAATACTTTCGCCTATGTCGCAACAATAATGGGGTCCACCAATGATTGTGTCATCGTACAAATATAAAACGAATATTGTGAGTAAACTGAGTGTTACGTAAGCATCAATAATCAATACCGTATTACTATGCAACCACGCGTATTACTGTACTTTTACCACCGATTAGTTCAACAGTTTAACGTAAAACTTTCGCCGATATTTATGTCATATCTACGACAATACTTCCGTTATGAGGTCCACCAATAATTGTGTCATCGTACGAATATTCCCTGTTAAAACGTATATTCCCCAACCAATCGAATAATCCCCGACGCAACGAATATTTTATATCAACTTGCTTACTTAGCAAAATTTTTAAATATCACCCTTAACTTTAACCTTTTATCAATTTAACCATTTATTAAATAGAATAATAATTATAATAAAATTGGATACTTTCATTTCATATAATTCGGGGTCTTACAACCTCCCCTTCTTATGAAATTTTATTCTCGAAATTGGTGTACGTACCTGGTATGGCGAAGAGGTGAGGATACTTTGATTTCATTTCTGATTCTAACTCCCAGGTCATTTCCTCAACATCTTTCTCCACAAAACTTTGACTTGAGGTATATTCTTGGAGCGTAGAATAAGTTCTTTCTTATCCAAGATTTTAACAGGTACCTCTTCATACGTTAAATCTTCCGCTATTTCGTCCGGTTCTAACTTAATAATATGGTTCGGGTCTTCCACATATTTACGTAATATAGATATGTGAAAAACATTATGAACATGAGACATACTTGGCGGTAACGCTAGTCTATAAGCCATAGTTCCTACTTGATTGAGAATTTCGAATGGCCCAATGAATCGAGGATTGAGCTTTCCTCTTTTTTCAAATCTTGCAACTCCTTTCCATGGATCAACACGTAACAACACATGATCTCCAACATTGAACTCCACGTCCTTTCGATGAAGATCAACATAACTCTTTTGTCGATCTTGTGAGGTTTTTATACGTTGCCGGATCATTTGAATCTTTTCCGTTGTCATGCGTACCAATTTCGGACCCAACAATGTTGCTTCACCCACCTCATCCCAGCATACTGAAGAACGACACTTGCGACCATACAACGCCTCGAATGGAGCCATGCCAATACTTGCTTGATAATTGTTGTTGTAGGAGAATTCCACTAATGGCAAGAACTTGTCCCAACTTCCTTTGAAGTTAAAGACACAGAGTCTTAATAAATCCTCAAGAGTTTGAATAGTCCTCTCCTACTGCTCGTCCGTTTGAGGATGATATACCGAGCTAAATCGTAAATCCATGCCCATAGCTTTTTACAAACTAACCCAAAATCGTTAAGTGAATCTTGGGTCTCGATCAGAAACTATGGATACTGGCATGTCATGCAGTCTTACAATCTCATTTGCGTACATACGAGCAAGACGTTCAAGTGAGTAAGTTTCTCGTATAGGTAAGAAATGAGCAGACTTGGTCAATCTATCAACAATAACCCAAATCGCATCAATGCCTTGAGAAACTCTAGGAAGACTAGTAACGAAATCCATGGTAATGTGCTCCCACTTCCATTCTGAAATTTCAAGTGGTTGCAATGGACTTTTTGGCACTTGATGCTCTGCCTTAACTCGTTGACAAGTTATACACCTTGAGATAAACTCCGCTACCTCTCTCTTCATATTACTACACCAAATTGTATGTCGAAGATCACGATATATCTTGGTACCTCCCAGGATGGATTGCAAACGGTGTGTTGTGCGCCTCCATCATGATCTTGTACTTTAAATCAGGGTCGTTTGGAACACAGTCTGGAGTTGACTCGTAGTATTCCTTCTTCATCGATTCTTGCTTCCGAAATAGCACCTTCTTGCACTTTCTTCTTCATACGCATCAGCTCTAGGTCCGTAACTTGAGCAGCTTTAATTTTATCGATTAAAGTCGGTTCTACTCGTATATTTGTCATCATCACGTGGGTCCCTGGAGTCTTTATCTCTATCTCTATCCTTTGCAAGTCATACAAAATGGGTCTTTGCGTTGACAATATCGCACTTGTACCCGCATATGATCTTCTACTCGATGCGTCAGCTACCGCGTTAGCTTTTCCAGAATGGTATTGAATTGTATGATCGTAATCTTTCAACAGCTCGAGTCAATGTCGTTGCCGCATGTTGAGTTCCTTTTTAGTGAAGAAATATTTGAGGCTTTTATGATCTGTATAGATCTCCACTTTCTATCCATACAGGTAATGTGAAAGTAGTATGCACACAACCCAATCATGTTTGATGATAAAGCATATACTTTGTAACAACCTTATTCATTTATTAATAAAAAGTATTAATTTATTAAAGGCTTTTAATTATCTACATGATGCTGTTTTATAATATGTGACAAACTCATAGTTTTAAGCAATGCTTTTAGAATAATAATGATGATCATTCTAATGAAATCTAAATTCTTAGAAAGCTTAAAACTAAAATTGTTCCCAATCGTTGGATTACTAAATTGGGGATTAGTGAATCCGGATAGATCGGTACATATGTTGTTTGCTCATCGGATGAAGATGATTGATCTCATGATCATTTGTGTGGAGACACTAAAGCAAGTATATAGGTGTTTATTAAAGAATAAGTTCACTGGACGTGGCTCGCTAAGGAATACCTAATGGAGTTTTACTTGCCTGTCAATAGGAATTCCTGTAGTGATAGTAATACAAGTGATTCTTGGACTTGAGATCATCATAGTATCTTGTGTATGATGAGTTATACTTTGACTTATTCCTTAAGACCCTTAGAGTATATCAAAGGGTATGCTTGGGTATAATAAGTCGTACATGGAGATAATGTATGATCAATAAAGAATCTACCGCTTCTAGTAAAAGAAGAGAAATGTCCTATGTGATTCGATAAATGACAACCTAGTAGTCCTTGGCCAAGGCAAAATAAAATTAAAAAGGAGTTTCTAATTTACATTATTTAGAGTTGGCATTTATTAGTCGAAATACATATAATTAAATAAAATAAGACTTGACAGTAATTTCATGTATTATATTTAATTGGGACATTGTATGGTGGAAGGATAAAATTGTACAGTAACTATTTACTCAAAGGTTCTTTTATGATTAATGTTGAAATCTATATTATCTGAAAAATCGTTGATCGCTAGGGAGGTTTATCCCTATTGTAGAATAAATATTATTTATTTAAATAAATTAATAGTTTAATTTATTTATTTAAATAAGATTAAAATTGTTCTAATTGATTTATTTACAACTGGTTTAATATGGAGAACCTAAAGGGTCACACCATAAAAGGAAGAATAATTATTTAATAAGTTAATGGCATAATCGTAATAATAAGTTATGTATATTTAATTTAATCTATGGTGATAGAATAAATTAAATAGCTTAATATTTATTATTTAATATTTTTAAAATATTAAATATAAATTAATAAGAGGAGTCTTATTATTATTATTACTATTATTATTATTTAATTCCTAAAGGAGTTTGAGAATTAATTAATAAAAGCACTCTCATATATCCTAATAAGTTTAGGAGGCTAATTAATTAAAAGAGTTTAATTAATTATTCCTAATAAGATTGGGAGCCTAATTATTTAGAGGAATTTAATTAATTAAAATAAAACACAATTCCTTAATTGTTAAGGAGGGTTGCTCACATCTATAAATAAGAAGAGTCTTATTATGGGTGTAAGGGGTTGTTGACTTTTTCACAACATACGTGATTTCAATTGTTGAAGAGTACGCTCTTTTTCTATGAGAGATAGAAAAACTAAGGTTTTGCCAAACACTCATCTTCTTGAATCCTTCTTCTTCCTTGGTGGATCACCTCTAAAGGCCAAACACTTGAATGACTAACGTTGATCAAAAGAAGGAACTAAACTCGGTGGATTTAAGTTGAACACGAAAAGGATTAGAGGTGAACTTGTACATGAGGAAGCTCGGATATTCAAGGGTATGATTCTTGTTCTTTATCTTTCGATTAATTAATAATTGCACATAAAGGATGATCCGGGTATATGGTTTATAAAATTTTAAAACTCTAATTTTTCATGCTTCCGCTTATTTTTTGCAATTTGATTGCGTTCATGAATATTAAAAACCTAACAGTGGCATCAGTGTAACACCCCCAAAATCGGGACAATTTCTCTCCCCGATCTTGTGCGTTAATATTATCCTATTCCAACTTTAAAGCATTATTTAATGTTAAAATAGCTAAAAATGCGAAATAAATTTTTTTTTTCTTTCTTTCCATTCATTTATTCCCTGAATCGCAATCTTTACAATTCTTCTTTGTACTAGAATCATATCTATTCTCATTTCAGAATAAACATTCTTTATCCATTCAGCATTTCAAACTATACATAACTGCCAATTACATTTGGCAAAACAATCAATCATAGATTTATTACCATTTCTAATTCAAAGAAATGTATTCATTTTGCACATCGTTCAATCTTCATAATCCGTATAGCAAGTAATATTGTCTAACATCATTAACCTGCAAAAAGTTTGTGTTTGCAAGATTGAGCTCGACAGCCCAGTAAATTTAATAGTCTATCATGTTTCACATAGCACACAATTCCATATGCACTATATTTCCTTTACTATGCATATCCACATGCAACATATATTTTTTACTATGCATATCCTACATGCATGAATAATTCCTTACAAAGCATACATTTATACATTATACATTCTAATTTATCGAGTTACATCATACAACATGTGCTATCACATATCCCATATAAATTGAGTTCCATAATCCAATTAACTTAGTCATATTTTGACTTTAACAATTCATAAAGCATGATATGTAACTCACCACATAATCACATTTAATCCACAAACATAATAGAATTGAAAAACTTGCCTTGTTTGCTGACTAACTTTATAGTTTAAAGCTCAACTTTCCTTCACGAATCTTACACAATTATATTCACATGTATGAACATATTAGCCACGTATCCATGACATATAACTTGTATAGTTATATATTAAATATCTACATTGCCACATCAATAGCTTATGTTTTTTGTTTTTGAAAAACTTTTGTATTCTTTTCAAATCTTTTATCCTTTTGCTTTCATCACCACAGATGTTGGCACATATTTGGTTCACTTTCATATAATTCTCCTTTAACAATATAATAATTTAATTTGACGAAGGAATCTGTATCTGGAATAACAAGGACAGGCCTACTAAAAGCATAAATGAAGATAGAGGGAATATACTGGTTTGGAGTTCCATTTGGAATTAATAGCATAAAAGATAGCCATGATACTAAGAAGTATAGCAGCTTGAAGATTTTTGGCACAGAAAATCTCCACCCGCCCCTTTCATCTTGTAATTGATATTTAATCATGCAAGTATGCATGTCTCAAAGTATTCTACTCTTTGCTATAATTCCATTACTGTGTTTGTGTGGTAATATTTAAGAACAAACATTTAATGAATACTTACTTTTTAGGTATTTCATAAATTCATTTTATTTTTTTTCCAACAAACCATGTTGATGGAAATCCCATGTAATTGCCTGTCAAAATCCTACTTAGGATCAGACAATTGGATCTACCTAACATGATTTCTTTTAATTAAATGAAACAGTAATAATAACAAATTCCAAATTCTAGTGCATGTAGACCTTCAAATTAATATCTGCCTGTACATCTACTCAACCAACTTATATGATTAACTTATAGCTTCTATAATAAATATAGTTTCATCCCCGTATACTAACGCGTTAAATACTATCGTGCTTCAACATGACGCCAAAACAGTCCCTCTAAGCATTATCAGTCCCTTATTGTCAAGCTATGTCGGCAGCCAAGCCTTGCTTGGCCCTGTGGGGCTCAGTCAGGCTTGGCGTAGCCTCAATTGGCCCTGCGGCCCCAATTTTTTTGGATGCTAACCTTTGCTAACTTTTATTTCCCGTATCTTTGACTCATTTGTTTTTGAATTTTGGGCATTAGATAGGTGATACACCCACCAGTCATAGAAAATATTAGCTAACAATGTGACTATTTTAGATGTGTTGACTGAGACTGACTTCTGCTACTGCTATTCGCTACTTGCTATTGTCAATGGGCAGCGCTCCTAGTCTTGCTCACCCCATGCTCTGCCATTTTATATCTCTCATGATATTGATCCTTTATACGTCAAGTTTTGGATATAATATGGGTGGTATACCCATCTATTTAAGTAAAATATTAGCTAAACATTTTGGGTACTTTAAACACGTCAATTGAGAGCTTCAAAGGAGTCCCAGTCAACTGCTACAGAGCGTTGCTGCTGTACACTGCTGTTGTTGGGCAGCAGCCCTTTTCGCGATGAGGCCACTTTGCGATTTTGTAGTTTTTAATTCGCAAGTTAGTTTGCCCTCAATTTTGGATATGCTATAAACACCATAAGAGAATATATTTTGAAAATATAAGCCACCCATTTTAGACATCATAGGCAGCCCAAAACAGAACTTAAAAATACCCAATCATAACAGTTTTTAACTTTTTCTCAGCTTTACCCTCTCTCGCTAAAACAGTCATAACTTTTTCATTTCAAAACATTTTTGAACGATTCTTGAGCCCAAGCGAAGCTAACTTCCGGGGATACAACTTTTATTCTTTAATCATTTTCAAATTCTTAACACAATTCCAGAATTTCGTGCAAAGGGGACTGGTCAGAATTGATTGGACAGTTATGACGCGACTACTTTGATTGGTCATAACTCGTTGATCCGAAGTCGGAATTAGTCCGTTCCGGAGTCTATGGAAAGCTTTTTCAATGTACTATAATACCCCAACAGCCCAGAATTTTCTGGAAAGTCTAGGTAGCCCCGAATTTTTCTTTTAAGGTCAGCAGCCAAACTAGTTTTCGATTTCTAACATGTTTTACTAAATCATTCACTATAAATTCGTTTTACCTTCTTTTTGGTTCATTCCAATTAACACGAAACGTGTTCCTACCTCTAGACTTTATTACAAGGTACAATAACCCAAATATACACCATCAAGCTATTAACTTTCATAGAATGGATTTTTGACACCATCAAACACCCACCAATTTTACTAAGTTATACCTTACACTTTATTAGTTTGATTAGGCTCAATCTTGAATATTATATAGGTGGTGTACCCACCTATTTAAGAAAAATACTAGTTATATCACTGTGATAATCCATTACAGCCTGATTTGGCATCCACTTAAATCTTGCTGCATTCGTGCAACTATTTTTGGCAGCACTCCTTGTCCAGTCTAAATTCTATACAGAAACTAAAGTAGCTTTAATGGTTGGGAAGTTGATTTTCCTATTCTTTACGGGAAAATTTCCCCAATTGAACTAATGTTGGCGTAACTGTTCAACAAGGTTTCAAACCACCCACTTCCAGATCTCTATATGGAGAGTATAGCAAAATTTCTAGCTGGGTTCTAAACACATTCCTTTCACAACCAATTTCAGTCACAATTTAACAATTAAAGTTCATAATTTCTTTGAAATTTAAGAGGGAGTATATTACCCTTTTTGGTTAGAGACTTGGTTGAATTCTTTGCTTCCATTCTTGATTTGAGATTGAATCAAACCTTCTTCTTGGTGAAATCTACTCACAATTTTTTTTTCAAATAAAACTAGAATCCATAATTTCTACTATCATTTTTCGAATTTTGGAAAGATTCTGTGTGAAGCAATTATACATTCTTGAACTACTCTGTAGCCTAGAGACTTGAAAAGAGACGAGTTAAGTTTTTTCTAACTTAAAGAATAAAAATCTGCCCACCTCTCACAAATATATGGTTTTCCTCTAAATCAATGTTGCTGCCCATTATTTCACTCATGCACGGTTGCACTAACCTGGGTAAAACGTCCCACTAGTTGATATATTCCTTCCACTATCTTGGACATCTCAATGTTAGTATATTACCAAGTAATCTCTCTGTGTTAACATTTTTTCATTTGTACTAATACATAGCAGTTCGCCAACTTGCCGCTCAAATTTAGTGGAGTGAGATTAGCCAACAAAAATTTCCTTTATTATATATATATATATAGCTAGTCAGGGACAATAGTGGTGATGTAATGCATAGAGTCTTATGTTTTAAGAAATTAAATTCATTGAAGCATTTTATCAAGCACTAGGTGTGCATTAGATTTATAGCAGATCTCATAGGAGTTTATACTACGCACAACTAGACTCCTTCTACTCCATCATAGCTATCACAGTCCAATTACTAGTTTAATCACAGCAGTTCACATAGCATTGAAACAGTCATCATATTGTACTAATTCAATATAACAGCCATACATGTTCCCTGGTCACTAACAGTCCAGTTGCTATCATTAGAGAAACAGGAACGAATGGAAATAAAAGGGTTGAATTGTCTTACCTTTGCTCGACTCTTAGAGGCCAAATGCTCTACTAATCAATCTGCCTTGCTTTACTAGCCGTAGCTCTCTCTATATTACACTTGTTAGTCCCTTGCTTGACTGGACGGTTTTACTACTTGGAGTGTTGGTTATATGCAGATTTTTTTCTCTTCCCAGTCGGTCCTATGGCCACTACTTGGCCTTTACACAGCCACCCTACTAAACTGCAACAATCATTCCTAGTCTAGTTTGCTTGGCCCCTATGGAACCTGCCAAAGCCATAGCTACTCGGTTTCTTCTTATCCTCTACTCAGCCTACTGACAGCTTCTTGACAGTGGCCCCTAATCAGCCACTCTATAACATAGCCTCTAACTAACTGCTAATCAACTAACTGATTCCTCCCTCTTGCACCAGTTATACTATTTGCTAACTAATACGACTTAGCATACTTCACCCAACGTGGCTGCTGGAATGAACAATGAATGGGCTGGATTTGAGTTTGGTATTTGGGCTTAATACATAAATCAAAAGTAGTAATGACCTATTACACTTGGGGATAAGATTGGGAGCATACATAGGAAATTTATTAGGGCCCAAATTGTACAACTTGAACTCCCAATACATAATAAGCTTCATGAGTTGATCTACCACTAGGGGTGCTCAAAAAATTCGATTTTTTCGGTTTTTTACCGAACCAGTCTGTACCGAAACCGGCGGTACCGGTTTTTTTCGGTACCGGTTTTTTCGGTACCGGTTTTTCGGTTTTTTTATAATTTTCGGTACCGGTTGCGGTAGTGAATTTTTTGGATTTGGTAAAAACCGAAATACCGAAAAAAAAAACCGAATGATGTCTGCTACTGCTAATGAATTAATGATGTCTGACAAATCCATTTATTGATAATTCATTTCTAATGAGCCTGTAATACCAAAGTTTTACAAAACTAAAATGACAGCCTGCTCATGTATGCTAACCCCAGTACCTCACCCTAGCCGAAAGCATATTTCATTCTACTTCCGTTTTTAAATTAAACAAACTAAATTATATTATTTTATTAATTTCTTAAAACAAATGTACAATAAATTTATTTATTTTTCAATAATTATAATTATTTGTATTATAATTTACAATTAAATAGGTTTATACTTATTTTTAATTTTAAAATTTTACAAATTAAATTAAATAAGTCACATATATCTCTATTATTGATGGATATTCTTTTAATAAAAGAAGTTTACTTCATAAAATATAAAAATTTTAAAGATATACATTTTTTTAAAGTATTTAATTTTTTGCAATGACATGATAATATAATTGTGAACTATAGATCAGTTCATACATGATCTGCATTTATACACAAAACTAAAATGACAGCCTGCTTTCACTACTTTATCGCAAAAGACTAGAATTAATGAATGAGCAAAAAACTTAATGCAAAGCAGTCATGACAGGAGACTAAAATCCAACAACAATTTCAATTGACATAACAAGCAGCCAATTACAGTCTATAAGTCATATATAAATTGTATATAATTTATTTTTCATAGTTTAAAAAAAAATGTTAATATATTAAAAAAAATTATTTAATTATTATTATTTATTAATAATTACATATATCACCATGCATGCAGTATAACCGAAAATCGAATCGAAAAAATCGGTACCGAATTTGTACCGAACCGGTACCGAAACCGGTAATTCGGTACCGGTTTCGGTTCTTGTTTTTGCGGTAATTTCGGTTCGGTACCGGTTCAGTTTTTTCAGTACCGACTCGGTTTTTTACCGATGAGCACCCCTATCTACCACATTCACTTGAGTTAGCAAATTTAATTAGCCCACAAGATTAAAGATAATGGTTCCATGTAATTTAGTTAACCTATTTTAGTACTTATCACTCTCCTTCTTTACTACCACATATTACTTTTGAATGAAATCAATTATATTATAATATAATTGTTTCATTAGCCATTTCGGTAGTTTCATGCTAAAAGTATTTCATAACTAAGTCATGTTGGCTTTCCTTTTCATTTTGATATCGAAATATTATTTTAATAATGTATGCTATTCTTCTTTTCCTTTAATAAATTGTCCCTACAATTTATAAATATATAATATCAATATATTTATTAAGCATAAGCATCACATATTGCATAGTTCATACCCATTTATGCAATATAATATCATACAATATATTATCTAATAAGAATTTTATTTATTTACTTCTTATTTTAATATTACCCAAAATTTTGGGCTATCACAATCAGAGCTAAACCTTTATGCAAATTATTAATTGTTTTGATTTGATATGTATATTGATATGTGTTTAGAACAATTTAATTGTGCATAATCTTGTTGTATAAAATTTATTTAAAAAAAAAAAGATTTCGCGAATCCCTTTTTTTTTCTTTTGCTGAATCTGTGGTTATTCATGGTTCAAGGGAGATTCACGTGCCTCGATATATATATATATATATATATATATATATATATATATATATATATATATATATATATATTATATTCTTAATTTTATAATTAAAATAAAAGTTTATTTTAATTTTAAAATTAGATTTCATGCTAACTAATTAGAGTTGAAATTGGATTTCATGTTTCCTTAAATAAAGGAGTTTATTTAGATATGGAATAAGATTTCATATTATTCAAAATAAAAGAGTTTATTTGTGAATAGGAAAGAGAATTCACGTTTCCTTTAATAAAGGAGTTTTTTCTACTTGAAATTGAATTCCATAATTAATTAAAATAAATGAGTTTATTTTGATTAAAATAAAATAGTTTATTTTATTCAAAATTGGATAAATTAAAATAAAAGAGGTTTATTTTGATTTAAATTTGGATTAAAATAAAGGAGTTTATTTTGATTCAAAATTAGATTTTATGCTAACTAAATTTGCCCATTAAATGATATCAATATATATTGAATTTTTATTATTCATGAGATGAATTTATTTATTGATGCATATGTAGATGTGTATGATAATAAATGTGATTGATTATGGACTATTGATCAATGTGATTGGATTTTATTTTAGTTGGATGCATGAATGTATGAGTTTTATTAAATGGGGTATGCGTACCTCATCTTCTCTAAATTTTTTTCTTAATGTAAATTCTAACTTCCTCCTATGTACTTCCACTTGACTGCTGTTCAAGGTTTCTATTTATTTTAAATAGTTTTGTAATAGGGATAGTTATAATTAAATTTTGAAGAATTAAAGAGCAAGGAGCGCTTGAAGACCCGTTTATAATGGAGCTCAGGTTTAAATGTAATAGTTATATTTAAATATTAATTCTTGCACCCCTAGGGTTTGACCTTTTAGTTTACTTAGTGGCTCTAGTGAACCAAATTAGAATAAAAGTCCATAATCAATCCAGGTATAATATAGTATTCTATATGTGCAAGCTTATACTATTTATATTATATATTATGTGTAATAACCCAATTTTTTCAATATAATTAAATAATAAATTTTACATTTAATTTTTTTTATTACTATTTTAAGGTGGGATTATGTGCAAAGGAAAGTATATATATTTATGTGATAAATAAAATTATTTATTACATGAATAATTGTTAATAATTTCTTTTTAAGAATTATTGATCATTATAGATTATATTCTTATAATAAATTAATTTTGTAATAATAAGAGTATTAGTTATTTTCGTGAATATACGATTATAAGGATTATTATGTTATGTATTTTTATTATATTAGTTAAGTTAATTATTTTAACTTCATTAATAATGGTGGTTATGAAGGTTAATAATTATGTTAATCAATTAGGAGTGGATTAATTAATATTATTGTTAATTAATGTGACAACCGAGAGTTTTGTAAATTAAATTAAATATTTATTAAATTGAATAAATATTTTTTGATGAATTAATTATTAGATTAAATAATTAATTAATGAAATTATGGTAGATTAATGTAATTATATGTGTTATATTTATTAAATTAATGTGGAGAATATTGATTATTTAAGTATGTATTTATGTGAGCTTATTGAATTAAAAAAAATTAATAAGCCTAATGTTATTTTAATTAATTTAATAATTAATTAGAGATCTAATAATTTGACATTATTAATAAATGAGAATTTAATTATTTGATTATGTGAATTAATGAGAAATTATCATATTTTATTTAAATTAAATTAAATAAGATATTTGATTTATGTTATAATTGGATGTGACATTATTAAACTATAGTATAGGGGATTGATTAAAATAAATAGAAGTAATAATTAAATGGTAGCCAAACATGGTTTTTGGGAAGTTAAGAGCAGCTACCCATGATTGGGTAACTGACCTCAACGCGTGAGTTCTTTTCCAGTATTATAAATGTCTTCTTCTTCTTCATTTTTTTTAAGTCTGGCTTAGCATCACAAAAAGAGATTGAGAAATTTTTGGGTAGATTGTGAGTGTGTGATTGAACAAGAGTTGAGAAGGAATTCATCTCCTACTAAACACACTTTACACTTTGGGGCACGTGAAGTGCAGATAGCTGTAAGTTGTTAAACTGTTATTGGTAAACAACGATCAAGGCAAGTCTTTCGGTTCCTGTTTTCTACGTGGACTTGATGAACTGTTTTAAATTGTATAATATGTTATATATATGTTGAAATAATAAAATGTTGAAGTCAATATATGACTGCATTATTTTGGCTAAAGAATGATGATTGAGTAAGGAACTCAATCTTGATATTTGCTATGTGAATTAAAAGCATGTATGCCATATTACTTTAATGAGATGTATATCGAGCATGTTATTATGTGCTATGTGATGCATGAAAACTATTAGATTTTGCTGGGCTGTCGAGCTCACTCTTGCAAATAACCACTTTTGCAGGTCAAGGAATTAAGGTAAGGATATGTGCTAAGTGAGTTATAGAGAACTATATTCAGAAAGATTACTTATGTTTTATGAGAAATGTATGTAATATTTTGAATATAAATGTTGTTGAGTTGTAAATTGAGCTATCCAGTGTATATGGATATCTATTTATGATGTAAGACTTTATATAGTCAGTTTATTGTAGCGATTCATGATATATATTGGATTCGAAGAGATGTAATGTAAAGGTTGCGATTTAGGGCAATAAAGAAGGAAATGTACAAAAGTTTTAAATATTCCGCAATTTTTAGTGATTTTTAATATCGAATAATGATGTAAAATTAGAGGTTGAATGTTTGGTTAACGACCGAAGTCGAGATTTAAATTGTATGGATTTTGGGGTCGTTACAGTTGGTATCAAAGCCGATAGGTTAGAAACCTTAGGTAAGAGTACCTTAGGCTATAATCTTAGAGAAGAGAGATGAAGATAGTGAACGAATAAGCTCAAATAGAGTTTGAACAATAAGAAGTAATTTAAGAAATTTTTAAAGAAGGGATTAAAACTTCCGTGAAAGGATTCAAAGAAGAATCTCGCAGAATTATAAGGAATATGAATGTGGAGTTACCCAACTCTAATAATAATGATGTAAGGTGATAATAAATAGACAATGTCTATAAAAAGAGAGTGATAAAGAAGTTAAGAATAGAGAGTTATATTTAAGTATGGTACAATTGTACTCTTTAGTAGTTGATGTATGGTATCTTGGCTAAACGATTCCTTCATAGAGCGGAGGTATATACGAACTAGCAACTCGGAACCTAGTTTGTTGGTTGTTTGTGGGAAACCACTCAGCGTACCATATTGAAACTGTTAGAGACTCAATGTGTACCAAGTGTAGAACTCGAATGAAATGTTGAGCGATGTAAATGAAGTTAGAATTCTTAAAGGAAGAATTATTTTATAAACAAGAAGATTCAAAGAAGAATCTAAGAGATATAAAGATAAAAAAATGGGAGTTTCCTAACTCCAAAAGCCAAGATAACGAAGAAAGAGGATCGTAAAACAAAACGATCACGAGTTAAGAAAAGAAATTTAAGGGAGATGATTATAGAATAAGATCACGACATGATCTGTTTAAGTTATAAAAGAAAGATGGTCAGTAATGTTTGAATAATTATAGCTTGATGCTATGAAGATAATGTACTATGATATAGTACAAGATAACTCACGAGGAGTTATAGATAATGTGATATGAGAAATTCGTATCGATCAAAGAGTAAGTTATAAGCAAGATAGAGTTAGGTGGGTTTTCAATTGATGACTCATGTGATGGCTGAGTTGTACAAACCTTTGTATGGGCGAGGATTTTGTGCTTGCACTCAGTTTATCTCATTGATAATAATTGAAATGTTTGTGTCGCACTATTTGTTATATGCCTGATGAGAAGGTGATTCTTTTCTCATGTGTATAACAGATAGGTAGAGTTTAGTTAGAGAATATCATAAGGTTAAGTGCGAGTTCTTAAAACTCATACTTGTGGTAGGTTCGTGACTCATAATTATATGGTATGTTTTTGAACCCCTCGGCGAATGGACGCCTATGGTCTGACTAGGATAAGTTCTTAAATTCATATGATTGTGGTAAATTCCTGAACTCATAACGTGTGATAAGTTTGACGAACTGGGTATAGATAAGTGTAAATGGAGTATCGAGGATGATAGGAATAGATAGAATTATTAAGTAATGGATCAGTATAGAAGGTGGAGACATAGGTTTTTCCAAATCTTCTAGCTTTGCTAGATTTTTGAAATTTATTGACTTCTTGCCTATGGTTGTACTTTTAATTTTTGAAAAATGTTGGAATACACTAGTGAACCAAAGAATTTTTAAAACAGTGCTATTATTCGCGTATCTATGCTGTTTGTTTCGGCTAGAAAAAAAATGATTTTTAAATTTTCAAAATTATTTTAATTATATATATTATGTGATATGATAAACGATGGAGTCATCAATGTAATGGAACCTGGTATTGGATGTGATCATATGATCGTCAGCCCACTATGGTGAGATGTAGTATGACAACGTCATAATCATGACGCCATAAAAAGATTTTTTGAGGCTTCTTTAAGATGTGAGAATATATATATATGTATATTTCGGTTGATGTTCGAATTGTTGTAGAAGTCTATGCTATTTGATTCAGCTAGACGATTATTGAAAGATGTTCATGAAATTCAAGCGTTTATTGAAAAGTTATGCCAAACCAAATTGTTTTGGTGCGGATTCAGATGTTGAAAAGCTGAGGTGAACAACCCTATAAGGGGACATGTTTCGGGGACAATGGTTCCGAGTGTAACGCATATAGTCATTACAAAACACTACGTTACGGCCCAACGTAGTGGTACAATAGGCTGGCCACATAGTGTACGTGAGGAGGGTGTTTTCAGTCTTTGTGATTGATAAACACTCTGGTTTGCAGTGTGAAGGATTGAGTTGAAGCACTAGTAAACCGAGAATAGAGTTCACGGTCTTATGACCCCTCAGCATGATTTGGAATCTTTTAAATTCCTGAGTTATTCATACTACTTCCCAATTATTGAACAATTGTAGAAGATTCTTGTTATTCTGCAAGATGGAAGTGAAAGAAGTGAGTCGTAGAACGACACTGAATGATGAGTATGTTGAATAAGTGAGAAAAGAGATTTTGAAGTGAGAAGGATATGAGTTATCAAAGAATACTGTGAAACTTTTGTCAAATTTTTACAATTACTTGAAATCTCTGTAATTGGTAGATGATAGCATGCCATTGTGTTAATTAAGTGTGTATGCATGTCAAGAAGTAGTCTATGTTGCAGCAGAAGATGTTGGCAATGCTTGTGATTGAGGCTCTGCAAAAGCAGAGCCATATTTTTTTTGCCTCTGGACGAAGTGGCGCGGCGCCACTTCCTTAGTCCTTCACCGCGCGGCCGCGCGGGTTACCTATCACAGTTACTGCTGTTGATTCCTTAAGATGTCATGAGCATGCTACTTAAGTTTGAATATGGATATAAATGAACTCAACACATGAATAAATGTTGTTATGAACATGGTAAGTTATTTTAGCTTGACTTAGTATGTATTCAAAGAAAACTTAGCAAATTGGGAACTAGAATTTGTGAACACGAAATAATGCCTAACCTGACCTAAAGCTCCAAAATGTTAAGTTCTGATATGTGACTAATATACTAGTTTATATTATTGAATATAGTATAAGATATTAAAGTATGACTTCAAGGAAGATGCAAGTGAAAGGCTATACTAGCTATGTGTGCATGAACTATGCATATATTAAGTTTAAACTTCAAAACATACTCATGGGATCTATTGTGTGATTATGAAAGCGTGTTATGGAATATGTGAACTTATCTTGCATGCTTAAGTAAGTTTTACTAAGGGAGACTTTAAATTTCAATACAAACTTGATAAACTAAATGGGAATTTGTAAGCATGCTTATATACCCTAATATGCATATGAGAGCGTATGATGTTTAATAAATGAAGTGAATTTGCATACTTGGTAGCCTAACTTGAGATTTTCACAAGAAATCTTGGAAACTAGTTTTGTCAATAACTATATTACGAGTATTCTAACACTGGACATACATGACTTAACTAATGTAAGCATGTGTAGTAGAAACCTATGGACCACATAGCACGTGTTTAACGATTAAACGTAAGAAAATTTGGAATTTAACACTTAAAGTCTTGATTAAATAAAAATAGATGATGATATATGCTAATGTTAGGATAGAAGGTCAAACTTAGTTATCCACATACTAACATGTGTGTTTTGCATGATTATTCGTATTTGTGCAAGGCATGTGTTCACTAGTTTCTACAGGAGCAGCCATGTCCTGGTTTGAACTGGGAGCCGCGCGTCTCCTTAGTACAAATCAGGCGCGGCCGCACCAGTCTGCTGTATGAACAATTTTCTGTAAATGGTTTAAAAGTGGTTGCATGCTTGTATTGTTACTCTAATAGGTATAATATGACCAGTGCAAAACTAATATGTTAAGAAGCATGCTAAATGATTGAATTGAATGATTAATGCAGTGATTAAGAACCTCAAAGTGTTAAAGATATTTGTGAACTATAAGGCAATGATTAAGAAACTGTATTGTTAACTTTGTAGCATCTTATAAACTAATATGGTAATATAAGTTTAAGGTATGTGTAAGGAGTATACAACTAACTTAGATGTTTATGTATGCATTTACACTTATATATCATGTATGAGCATCTGTAACTAATGAATATCCTATACGCGTATTATATTATGTTAGGATTCGAAAGAGTATTGATAAGCGATATTTTGGTAAACTACGCTTAAGGCAAGTTCTCTAACCTTACTCAAATCTATATTGAGCAAGTATCTGAACCCTACTTTTATCGTGCAAGTATCCTAAATCCTTGCTTTGCTTTATTCAACGAATATCGTAAGCTTATCTCTTTGAATGCAAGTATCTTTACTCTTTATATCTAATTATGCAATAAACCTGCGTAAATAAGTTATTGAATTATATTCCGGTTATACGTATTCATGCAAGTTCCTTGAACTCTACTTTTATTGAGCTAGTATCCTATCTTTGCATTTTCTTTATGCAATGGGCAGAAGTAAGAAAGTTTTATAATATTATTATTATTGTACCAGATTATTAACCCTGTTGTTATATATAATATATCTGATCATTGATTATCAACATGTTATTATATTGTATTTCAGATATATATTATATTCATTAATTTCTCTATATATGGTTATACAAGTGTCCCCACTTGGATAATCATTGTATTTAATCACATGTTGATATATATATATATATATATATATATATATATATATATATTGATTGCCAGTATGTATAACAGTAAGTAAAAGTCGTCTAAGCTATTTGACCAGCTAGACACAGATTTAGAAATATCGTTGAATATGATAAAACTTTTTTGTATCCAATCAAATTATTTTGGTTCGGATTCCTGACTAAGTATGAACATCCCGAACATGGGAAAACTTTTGTGCGCCTGAGGTGGATATGATGAACGAGAATATCGTTCTGGCATGTAGTATTGATCAATACAGGGCATAACGAGATGATCACCCCTCGTGCCCGTAAGTTATGACGGTTTGCGGATGAAGTTCTGCTAAACCTATTCGAAAATTGAAAATAATGTTCATAGTATGTCACATTAACCCTATTTATAGTTAGTATGTAGTTTCAAAAATTTGATAGAGAATTGTTATGTTATTATTATCGGTTCAGATTACTTCACAACTATTGATTCGTTGTAGAAGGGTAGTATAAAGAAAGCATTTAATCCTTTCAGCTAATATTTATAATTGTTGTTACTTGCTGGGTACTTAAATGCTCATCCTTGCTTAATTTAAATGTTTTCAGTTAAGTATGATCAACAAGAAGGCTCTGCCAGGAACAAAGGAAAAGGAAAGCTGTCAGAATAAGTTGTGTTATCATATGTAATAGCTAGACTTAAATAAGATGACAATATTTATTAAGTATCATGTAATGAAATGTTTTAAAGGTCGCATACCTGGGATTTAGACAACTCTGATATGTAAATTAAGTTTGATATTTATGGCATTATTATTATTATTCCGCTCAAAGAAATAGTATCGTGAAGCACTGAATTCAGGTTTCAAGCACCTGAATTTGGGGGCGTCACATTATGCAAACATGCTTCGAATATTAATTAATATGATGCGTATTTTATATATATATGTGCATGCACACTAAACAATATGAGACAAATTAATAACAAACCCCTCAAATATTTTATATTAAGTTGTAACGTTCAAAGATATTTGGAATATCGAGCGTCGCCTTCTAGCATGATAAAACAATAAAGTATTGAATATTTAATATGAGTTTGTTGTGCACACAGAAGGCAAGTATTAAATATTTAAGATGTTTTTATTACATATGATGTTTATAAGGAATTGAACATTACTGCTTTGTTGTGCACACACAAGACACACAAGGGTTGTAGTTTTCTCTTCACTTATATGGAAATGCTGGGTTTGACTTAACTTAGATCATTTTAGTTCGGATGTGCACACACTTGACCATTATGATCTAAGAGGCAAAATACAAGGAGTTACATAGTTGATGTAATTGACAAGAGTTGTCTACTTATTTATTTATATATACTTTGTTGTGCACACACAAGACTATATACATTTGAAATAGGATCCTTATTCTCACTAGCATATCTTTAATTAGATTTTTCGAACTATATAAATTGAGGGTAATATAATTTGAAGAAAATAGTGGGAGATACCAATTTAAAACAAGACCTAATTTATTTTGGTAATTAATAAAAGAATGTATGCTAAAATGTTGTTAATTACAAATTCATTTACAGAATTTTATTATGTCTAAATTACTATCACTGCGTAACATATTAGATGCTAAATTAATTGGTCCGAATTAAACGGATTGGTTAAGGAATTTGAGAATAGTTCTCATGGCTGAAAAAGCTATCTTATATCCTTAATACGCATATCCCTGCAATGGTTGCAGATAATGCCTCTGAGGAAGATATTGCTACTTTTAGAAAGTGGCAAGATGATGCACAGTTGACTCAATACATCATGCTCGCATCCATGAGTAACGAGCTTCAGCGTCAGCATGAAACTATGGATGCTCTTACTATATTCCTGCAAATCAAAAAGTTGATGGTGAGGAAAGTAAGACTGATAGATATCAGATATCTAAGGAGCACTTCCGTTCTAGAATGACCAATGACATTACAATACAGATAAAAGTCCTTAACATAATCAATTTGATTGATCAATTAGGACTACGGGTTTTGTCATGGATGGAGAGTTGAGCAAAGATTTGATCTTGCACTCACTCCCGGACTCCTTTCACAATTATTGTGAATTTTTCATATGAACAAGCTAAATATCAGTCTCGCTGATTTGCTTAACATGTTGAAAATGTTGAGTCACTTTCCAACCAAAAAAGACCATGTCTTACTGGTAGAGGCCAAAGAATGTTCTGAAAAGAAGAACGATTCAAAGAAGGTAAAAAGAAAGGCAAAAACAAAGGATAATAAGAACAAAACTGATACAGATAGCAAAGGAGTTTGCTTCTATTGCAATAAGCCTGGACAATGGAAAGAAACTACGAGAAGCATCTTGCAGAGGCTAACCAAAGAAGCTTAGTAAAATTTCGGTTACAAATATAATTTTGTTCAAGATTTAAAATAAATTTTTCTTTAGGTCAAGGTTCTACTTAGGTATTGGATACCGGCTTTGGTTATCATAAATATAGATTTATGAAGGGACCAAGCAGAAGTAGAAAGCTAAATAAAGATAGGTAATCCTATGTATGAAAAATGAAGCAAAGGTTGTTGCATTAGCCATAGAAACTTATAGTTTTGCACTGCCTACGGGCAAATCTATTAATTCAATAAGTTGTTATTGTATTTCAGTACTTGTTAGAAACATTATTTCTATTTTGTTGTTGAACAATGAAATCTTTGGTATTATATTTAAGAACAATTGTTGTTCTATTTATAATAATAATGTTTTGTATAGAACTGGAATATTACTTAATAGATTTTGTATACTTGACTTACGTGAAAATAATTTTATATATTGAACAAATTAGTATAAGAAAAGGAAATGATCATTCAAAGAGTTGAATGTGTGTATTTGTTGAAATACAAGTGTGAATTATTTAAAAGGTTCAAAGAATTCAGAAGTGAAACAAATTGCAAAGTATTAGCATTCTTTGATCTGATCAAGGAAGGAATACTTGTGCAATGAGTTTCTAGATCATCTCAAATGGTTTTCTCACAATGGACATCTCCTGATACGTAATAATTGATTGATGTATCTGAAAGAAAAAATCATACTCCCTCCGTCCCAAATTATCTGCTATTTTAGCAAAAAAAAATTGTCCCACAATATCTGTTTTTTCAAGATTTCAATGCATTTTTTCCCTTTATTTTCTAAGTTTGCCCCTTTACCCTAATTAATGATAGTCATTACTCTCATTCATGCCTCTCCTCTTTTTTAAGCATCTTTTCATATTCCCACCAATAAGAATTCATGGGCAGAAAATAAAAAAGTCAGCACATAAGGGTATTTTAGTATTTTTATCACACATATTGGTATGTGTGTGAAACTCTAGAAAAGCAAATAATTTGGGACGGAGGGAGTACCTTGTTGGACATGGTGTGGTCCATAATGATTTTACCGACATTCCAATATCCCTCTAGGGTCATGCCCTAGAAATGGCTACATATCTACGAAAAGGTAACCTCAAAATTCAGCCCCAAGACTCCATAAAAGTTATGGACATGGAGAATTTCTAATCTTAAGTATGTTAAGATAAAGGGTTGTCCAACTTATGTGAAAAGGTTTCAAAGGATAAGCTTGGAATAAAATTTGACAAGTACAGATTTGTGGAATATCCTAAAGTAAATTTAGGGTATATGTTCTATAATCCTACTTAACAAAAGGTGTTTGTTGAGAAATACGCTACCTTCTAAGATAAATGTGTTTATCATTAAAGGGGCAAGTGGGAGGATAATAGATCTTGAAGAGTTCAAGAACCACAAAACACTATAAGTCAAATAAGAGGAACCTGTAGATAGACCTATTGTACCACAACCGAATCGTAAATCTGGAATAGTATCGAAGATGCCTAGGAGGTATGGATTCATCATAGATGATGATGATGAGGTACACATCATAGAAGATGATAATCCAGTTACATACGATGAGGTAAGAGTTGTAGACACTCAGAGAAATGGACTGAAGCAAGCTTCTCAAATATGGAACATTCGTTTTGATAAAACAAATCAAAAGAGTTTGATTTTATCACAAATAAGAATGAACCTAGTGTATACAAAAAGGTCAGTGGAAGCCCCGTGATATTCCTAATATTATATGTTGATATACTATGGATAAGGAATGACATACTATTGTTACAATCAGTAAAGATAAAGTTGTCTAAACATTCTTCCTTGAATGTTTTGGGAAGAGTATCTTAATTGGGGATAAAATCTATATAGATAGATTCAAGAGGATGCTCGACTTAACCCAAGGAACGTATATTTATTTGATGTTAAAGTCGTTTAGCATGGCAAACTCCAAGAGATGTCTCATGTTGATGAGCTATGGAGTGTATCTCTCTTAATAGTCCCCATAGACTCCTAAAAAGAGAGATTACATGAGTGACAATCATGTATACAATGAAATATACGAGACCTGATGTTGATCGGTTATATTCTGGAGAAGATCACTATCAGACAGTAAAAAACATCTTAAAGTACTTAACCGGTACTAAAGATGTGATTAAAATTTATGGTGGGTCTAAATTAAAACTAGAGGCTTTAACAAACTCAAGTTTTTTCAGACAAACCAAGACGACAAAAAATTCACTTTAAGGTAAAGCGTTACCTTGAACAGTGGTGCAGTGAATTGAAAAGGTTTTAAACAGCAAAGTGTTGCTGGTTTAGTGATAAAGACAAAATATATAGTTATAAATGAAGCTGCAAGTTGATTGTTTGGATAAAAAGTTCATTACAGAACTAGGAATAGTTCCTAAGTCTCATCTTGGATCTAAACATGTGTTGTCACACTTTCATTTGATTATAGAAATCATTGAAAGATGGTAAATCACTAAAAAGATAGTGGACTCTCAAGAACAACATTACATATCTATTAACTAAAGCTTATCCAACAGCAGGATAATCGTCTCTTAGAGAAGAAGGGTATGAGATACCATTGCAATTGACTTTAGTGCAAGTGGGAGATTGAAAGTAGTATGCACACAAGCCAATCATGTTTGATGATAAAGCATATACTTTGTAACATTCTTATTCATTTATTAATAAAAAGTATTAATTTATTAAAGGCTTTTAATTATCTAAATGATGCAATTTTATAATATGTGATAAACCCATAGTTTTAAGCAATACTTTTAGAATAATGATGATGATCATTCTAATGAGATCTAAATTCTTAGAAAGCTTAAAACTAAAATTGTTCTCAATCGTTGGATTACTAAATTGGGGATTAGTGAATCCGGATAGATTGTTACATACGTTGCTTGCTCATTGGATGAGGATGATTGATCTCATGATCATTTGTATGGAGACACTAAAATAAGTATGTAGGTGCTTATTAGAGAATAAGTTCACTGAACGTGGCTCGCTGAGGAATACCTAATGGAGTTTTACTTGCATGTTAATAGCAATTCCTGTAGTGATAGTAGTACAAGTGATCCTTAGACTTGAGATCATCATAGTATTTTGTGCATGATGAATTATACTTTGACTTATTCCTTAAGACTCTTAGGGTATATCAAAGGTATGCTTGGATATAATAAGTCGTACATGGAGATAATGTATGATCAATAAAGAATCTACCGCTTCTAATAAAAGAAGAGAAATGTCCTATGTGATTCGATAAATGACAACCCAGTAGTCCTTGGCCAAGGCAGAATGAAATTAGAAAGGAGTTTCTAATTTACATTATTTAGAGTTGTGCATTTAAGAGTCGAAATACATATAATTAAATAAAATAAGACTTGACAATAATTCCATGTCTTATATTTAATTAGGACATTGTATGGTGGAAGGATTGAATTGTACGGTAACTATTTACTCAAAGGTTCTTTTATGATTAATGTTGAAATCTATATTATCTGAAAAGTCGTTGATCGCTAGGGAGGCTTATCCCTATTGTAGAGTAAATATTATTTATTTAAATAAATTAATAGTTTAATTTATTTATTTAAATAAGATTAGAATTGTTCTAATTAATTTATTCACAACCGGTTTAATATGAAGAACCTAAAGGGTCACACCATAAATGGAAGAATAATTATTTAAGAAGTTAATGACATAATCGTAATAATAAGTTAAGTATATTTAATTTAATCTATGGTGATAGAATAAATTAATAGCTTAATATTTATTATTTAATATTTTTGAAATATTAAATATAAATTAATAAGAGGAGTCTTATTATTATTATTACTATTATTATTATTTAATTCCTAAAGGAGTTTGAGAATTAATTAATAAAAGTACTCTCATATCTCCTAATAAGTTTAAGAGGCTAATTAATTAAAAGAGTTTAATTAATTATTCCTAATAAGATTGGGATCCTAATTAATTAGAGAAATTTAATTAATTAAAATAAAACACAGTTCCTTAATTGTTAAGGAGGGTTGCCCACATCTATAAATTAAAGGAGTCTTATTATGGGTGTAAGGGGTTGTTGACTTTTTCACAACATACGTGATTTCAATTGTTGGATAGTACGCTCTTTTTCTATAAGTGATAGAAAAACTAGGATTTTGTCAAACACTCATCTTCTTGAATCCTTCTTCTTCCTTGGTGGATCATCTCTAGAGGTCAAACACTTGGGTGGCTAATGTTGATCAAAGGAAGGAACCAAACCTGGTGGATTTAAGTTGAACACGAAAAGGATTGGAGGTGAATTTGTACTTGAGGATGCTCGAATCTTCAAGGGTATGATTATTGTTCTTTATCTTTTCGTTTAATTAATAATTGCGCATAAAGGATGATCCGGGTATTTAGTTTGTAAAATTTTAAAACTCTAATTTTCCATGCTTCCGCTTATTTTGTGCAATTTGATTGCGTTCATGAATATTACAAACCTAACAGTGACATCAGAGCCAAACCTTTATACAAATTGTTAATTGTTTTGATTTGATATGTGTTTAGAACAATTTAATTGGGCATAATCTTGTTGTATATAATTTATTTAAAAAAAAAAAAGATTTCGTGAATCCCGTTTTTTTTCTTTTGTTGAATTCGTGGTTATTCATGGTTCAAAGGAGATTCACGTGCCTCGGTTAATATATATATATATATATATATATATATATATATATATATATATATATATATATATATATTCTTAATTATTTTATAATTAAAATAAAAAGTTTATTTTAATTTTAAAATTGGATTTCATGCTAACTAATTAGAGTTGAAATTGGATTTCATGTTTCCTTAAATAAAGGAGTTTATTTAGATATGGAATAAGATTTCATATTATTCAAAATAAAAGAGTTTATTTGTGAAAATGAAAGAGAATCCACGTTTCCTTTAATAAAGGAGTTTTTTTTACTTGAAATTGGATTCCATAATTAATTAAAATAAATGAGTTTATTTTATTCAAAATTGGATAAATCAAAATAAAAGAAGTTTATTTTGATTTAAATTTGAATTAAAATAAAGGAGTTTATTTTGATTCAAAATTAGATTTTTTGCTAACTAAATTTGTCCATTAAATGATATCAATATATATATTGAATGTTTATTATTCATGAGATGAATTTATTTATTGATGCATATGTAGATGTGTATGATAATAAATGAGATTGATTATGGACTATTGACCAATGTGATTGGATTTTATTTTAGTTGGATGCATGAATGTATGAGTTTTATTAAATGGGGTCTGCGTACCTCGTCTTCTCTAAATTTTTTTCTTAATATAAATTCTAACGCCCTCCTATGTACTTCCCCTTGACAGCTGATCAAGATTTCTATTTATTTTAAATAGTTTTGTAATAGGAATAGTTAGAATTAATTTTTAAAAAATTGGAGATAAAGGAGCAATGAGCGCTTGAAGACTCGTTTGTAATGAAGTCCGGGTTTAAATGTAATAGTTATATTTAAATATTAATTCTTGCACCTCTAGGATTTGACCTTTTGGTTCACTTGGTGGCTCTAGTGAACCAAACTAAAATAAAAGTCCATAATCAATCCGAGTAGAATATAGAATTCTATATGTGCATGCTTATACTATATATATATATTATGCAAACATGCTTCGCATGTTAATTAATATGACGCGTATTTTATATGTATATGTGCATGCGCGCTAAACAAGATGAGACAAATTAATAACAAAACCCTCAAATAAATTATATTAAGTTGTAACGTTCAAAGATATTTGGAATATCGAACGTCGCCTTCTAGCATGGTAAAACAATATAGTATTAAATATTTAATATGAGTTTGTTGTGCACGCATAAGGCAAGTATTAAATATTTAAGATGTTTTATCACATTTAATGCTTATAAATAGACTGAACAATATTGTTTTGTTGTGCACACACAAGGACAGTGTTTTTCTTTTGAATATATGGAGTGCTAAGTATGACTTAACTTAGATCATTTTAGTTCGGATGTGCACACACTTGACCATAATGACCTAAGAGGCAAAATACAAGGAGTTGCATAGTTGATGTAATTGAAAAGAGTTGTCTACATATTTATTTATATATAGTTTGTTGTGCACGCACAAGGCTATATACATTTGAAATGAAATCTTTATTCTCACTAACATATCTTTAATTAGATATTATCGAACTATATATATTGAGGGTAATATAGTTTGAAGAAAATAGTGAGAGATATCAATTTAAAACAAGACCTAATTTATTTTGGTAATTAATAAAAGAATGTATGCAAAAATGTTGTTAATTACAAATTCATTTACAGAATTTTGCAATGTCTAAAATTACTATCACTGCGTAGCATATTAGATGCTAAATTAACCGGACCGAATTAAATGGATTGGTTAAGGAATTTGAGAATAGTTCTCATGGCTGAAAAACTATCTTATGCCCTTAACACGCCTATCCCTGCAATGGTTGCAGACAATGTCTCTGAGGAAGAGATTGCTACTTTTAGAAAGTGGCAAGATGATGCACAGTTGGCTCAATGCATCATTCTCGCATCCATGAGTAACGTGCTTCAGCGTCAGCATGAAATTATGGATGCTCTTACTATATTCCTGCACATCAAGTAGTTGATGGTGAGGAAAGTAGGACTGATAGATATCAGATATCTAAGGAGCTTTTTCGATCTAGAATGACCAATGACACTATAGTACAGATAAAAGTCCTTAACATAATCAATTTGATTGATCAATTAGGACAACGGGTTTTGTCATGGATGGAGAGTTGAGCCAAGATTTAATCTTGCACTCACTCCTGGACTCATTTCACAATTGTTGTGAATTTGTTATATGAACAAGCTAGATATCAGCCTCACTGATTTGCTTAACATGTTGAAAAATGTTGAGAGTCACTTTTCAACCAAGAAAGACCATGTCTTACTGGTAGGGCCAAAGGATCTTCTGAAAAGAAGAACGATTCTAAGAAGGTAAAAAGAAAAAGGCAAAAATAATGGATAATAAGAACAAAACTGATACAGATAACAAAAGAGTTTGCTTTCACTACAATAAGCTTGGACACTAGAAAGAAACTGCAAGAAGTATCTTGCAGAGGCTTACCAGAAGAAGCTTAGTGAAGTTTCGGTTACAAATATAATTTTGTTCATGATTTAAAATAAATTTTTCTTTAAATCAAGGTTCTACTTGGGTATTGGATACCGACTTTGGTTATCATAAATATAGAGTTTTGAAGGGACCAAGCAGAAGTAGAAAGCTAAAGAAGAGATAAGTAATCCTATGTGTGGGAAATGAAGCAAATGTTGTTACATTAGCCATAGAAACTTATAATTTAGCAATGTCTATGGGCAAATCTATTAGTTAAGTCAATAAGTTGTTATTGTATTCAAGTTTTTGTTAGAAACATTATTTCTATTTTGTTGTTGGACAATGAAATCTTTGGAATTATATTTAAGAACAATTATTATTTTATTTATAATAATAATGTTTTGTATAGAACTGAAATATTACTTAATGGATTTAGTATACTTGACTTGCGTGAAAATAATTTTGCATATTGAACAAATTAGTATAAGAAAAGGAGATGATCATTCAAAGAGTTGAATATGTGTATTTGTTGAAATACAAGTGTGAATTATTTAAAAGGTTCAAAGAATTCAAAAGTGAAACAAATTGGCAAAGTATTAAGATTCTTTGATTAGATCAATGAATAAATACTTGTGCAATAAGTTTCTAGATCATCTCAAATAATTTTCTCATAATGGACGCTTCCTGATACGTAATAATTGATTGATATATCTGAAAGGAAAATTGTACCTTGTTGGACATGGTGCGGTCCATAATAATTTTATCGACATTCCAGTATCCCTCTAGGGTCATGCCCTAGAAATGGCTGCATATCTACGAAAAGGTAACCTCAAAATTCGGCCCCAAGAATCCATAAAAGTTATGGACAGGGAGGATTCCTAATCTTAAGTATGTTAAGATAAGGGGTTGTCCAGCTTATGTGAAAAAGGTTTCAAAGGATAAGTTTGGGACAAGATTTGACAAGTACAGATTTGTGGGACATCCTAAAGTAAGTTTAGGGTATATGTTCTATAATCTTACTTAGCAAAAGGTGTTTGTTGCGAAACACGCTGCCTTCTAAGATAAATGTGTTTATCATTGAAGGGCTAGTGGGAGGATAATAGATATTGAAGAGTTCAAGAACTACAAAGCACTATAAGTTAAATAAGAGGAACCTGTAGATAGAACTATTATACCACAACCGAATCGTAAATCTGAAATAGTACCGAAGATACCTAGGAGGTATGGATTCATCATAGATGATGATGATGATGAGGTACTCATCATAGAAGATGATGATCCAGTAACATACGATGAGGTAAGAGTTTTAGACACTCAGAGAAATGGATTGAAGCAAGCTTCTCAAAAATGGAACATTCGTTTTGATGAAATAATCAAAAGAATTTGATTTTTTCAAAAAACAAGAATGAACCTTGTGTGTACAAAAGGGTCAGTGGGATCGTCGTGACATTTCTAGTATTATATGTTGATATGCTACGGATAAGGAATAACATTCCAATGCTACAATTAGTAAAGATAAAGTTGTCTAAACATTCCTCTATGAATGATTTGGGAAGAGTATCATAATTGGGGATACAAATCTATATAGATAGATTCAAGAGAATGCTCGACTTAACCCAAGGAACGTATATTTATTTGATGCTAAAGTCGTTTAGCATGACAAACTCCAAGAGATGTCTCATGTTGATGAGTCATAGAGTGTGTCTCTCTTAATAGTCCCCATAGACTCCTAAAAAGAGAGATCGCATGAGTGACAATCATGTATACAATGAAATATACGAGACCTGATGTTGATCGGTCATATTTTGGAGAAGATCACTGTCAGACAGTGAAAAATATCTTAAAGTACTTAACCGACACTAAGGATGTGATTAAAATTTATGGTGGGTCTAAATTAAAACTGGAGGGCTTAACAGACTCAAATTTTTTTTTAGACAGACCAAGACGACAGAAAATTTACTTTAAGGTAAAGGGTTACCTTGAACGGTGGTGCAGTGAACTGAAAAGGTTTCAAACAGCAAAGAGTTGCTAGTTTAGTGATAAAGACAAAGTATATAGCTATAAATGAAGCTGCAAGTTGATTGTTTGGATGAGAAGTTCATTACAGAACTAGGAATAGTTCCTAAGTCTCATCTTGGATCTAAACATGTGTTGTGGCACTTTCATTTGATTAAAGAATAATTGAGAGATGGAAAATCATTATAGAGATAGTGGACTCTGAAGAACAACATTATATATCCATTTACTGAAGCTTATCCAACAGTAGGATAATCGTCACTTAGAGAAGAAGAGTATGAGATACCATGACGATTGACTTTAGTGTAAGTGGGAGATTGAAAGTAGTATGCATACAAGCCAATCATGTTTGATGATAAAGTATATACTTTGTAACAATTTTATTCATTTATTAATAAAAAGTATTAATTTATTAAAGGCTTTTAATTATCTACATGATGTTATTTTATAATATGTGATAAACCTATAGTTTTAAGCAATACTTTTAGAATAATGATGATCATTCTAATGAGATCTAAATTGGGGATTAGTGAATCCGGATAGATTGATACATATGTTGCTTGCTCATTAGATGAGGATGATTGATCTCATGATTATTTGTGTGGACACACTAAAACAAGTATGCAGGTGCTTATTAGAGAATAAGTTCACTGAACGTGGCTCGCTGAGGAATACCTAATGGAGTTTTACTTGCCTGTCAATAGGAATTCCTGTAGTGATAGTAGTACAAGTGATCCTTAGACTTGAGATCATCATGTATCTTGTGTATGATGAGTTATATTTTGACTTATTCCTTAAGACCCTTAGGGTATATCAATGGGTATGCTTAGGTATAATAAGTTGTACATGGAGATAATGTATAATCAATAAAGAATCTATCACTTCTAGTAAAAGAAGAGAAATGTAATATGTGATTCGATAAATGACAACTCAGTAGTCCTTGGACAAGGCAAAATGAAATTAGAAAGGAGTTTCTAATTTGTATTATTTAGAGTTGTGCATTTAAGAGTCGAAATACATATAATTAAATAAAATAAGATTTAACAGTAATTTCATGTCTTATATTTAATTGGGACATTGTATGATGGAAGAATTGAATTGTATGATAACTATTTACTTAAAGGTTCTTTTATGATTAATGTTAAAATCTATATTATCTGAAAAGTCGTTAATCGCTAGGGAGGCTTATCCCTATTGTAGAATAAATATTATTTATTTAAATAAGATTAGAATTGTTCTAATTGATTTATTCCCAACCGGTTTAATATGGAGAACCTAAAGGGTCACACCATAAAAGAAAAAATAATTATTTAAGAAGTTAATGGCATAATCGTAATAATAAGTTAAGTAAATTTAATTTAATCTATGGTGATAGAATAAATTAAATAGCTTAATATTTAATATTTAATATTTTGAAAGTATTAAATATAAATTAATAAGATGAGTCTTATTATTATTATTACTATTATTATTATTTAATTTCTAAAGGAGTTTGTGAATTAATTAATAAAAGCACTCTCATATATTCCTAATAAGATTAGGAGGCAAATTAATTAAAAGATTTTAATTAATTATTCCTAATAAGATTGGGAGCATAATTAATTAAAGGAGTTTAATTAATTAAAATAAAATCTAATTGCTTAATTGTTAAGGAGAGTTGTCCACATCTATAAATAAGAGGAGTCTTATTATGGGTGAGAGAGGTTGCTTTCACAAAACATGTGAATACGTAATTCAATAGTTGGGAGAGTACACCTTTTTTTATAGAGATAAAAAATTAGGATTTTGTCAAACACCCATTTTCTTGAATCTTTCTTCTTCCTTGGTGGATCACCTCAAGAGGCCAAACACTTGGGCGGCTAACATTGATCAAAGGAAGGAACCAAACCCGGTGGATTCAAGTTGAACGCGAAAAGATTTGGAGGTGAACTTGTACCTGAGGAAGCTTGAATCTTTAAGGGTATGATTCTTATTCTTTATCTTTTCTTTTAATTAATAATTATGCATAAAGGATGATCCGGGTATATGGTTTGTAAAATTTTAAAACTCTATTTTTCCACGTTTTCGCTAATTTTGTGCAATTTGATTGCGTTCTTGAATATTACAAACCTAACATAATTCCTCCAGATCTTTAGTGCGAAAACGACAGCTGCTAACTCTAGATCACGAGTAAGCTAATTCCTCTCGTATTCTTTAAGTTATCGTGAGGCATATGCTATGACTTTCCCATGTTGCATCAGGACACATCCTAACCCTCTGACTGAAGCATCGATGTAGATGACAAATCCCTCCGAACCAGATGGTATTGTCAGAACAGGTGCTGAAATGAGCATCCTCTTAAGTTCTTGAAAATTCTTCTCACATTCCTCGCTCCAACCGAATTTTGTATCTTTTTGAGTCAGCTGAGTGAATGGAGTAGCGATTCTAGAAAATCATTCCACGAATCAACGATAATAACCAGCTAAGCCCAAAAAGCTACGTACTTCGGTCACTGACTTAGGTTGCTCCCAGCTTTGAATTGCTTCAATCTTTGTCAGGTCAACAGATATTCTATGATTTGATATCACGTGTCCAAGAAATACTACTTCCTCAAGCCAGAACTCGCATTTCTTCAACTTGGCATATAATTTGTTCTCACGAAGATTTTGTAGTATCAGCCTCAAGTGTTGCTCATGATCTTCACGATATTTGGAGTAAATGAGAATGTCATCAATAAAGATAACCACAAAATGATCTAAATATTCTTTGAATACTCGGTTCATCATATCCATGAAGGCAGTAGGAGAATTAGTTAATCCAAAAGACATGACTAGGAATTCATAATGCCCGTACCGAGTTCTGAAAGCAGTCTTTGGAATGTCATCAGTTTTAATCTTTAACTGATGATATCCGAAACAAAGATCGATCTTTGAAAAGAATTTGGCGCATTACAACTGGTCAAATAGGTCATCAATGCGAGGCAACAGATACCTATTTTTGATGGTGACATGATTCAACTTCCGATAATCAATACAAAGTCGCATACTCCCATCTTTCTTCTTTACGAATAGAACAGGAGCACCCCAAGGAGACGTACTAGGACGAATGAAACAGATGTCTAATAATTCCTGTAGTTGGGTCTTTAACTCTTGAATTTCAACAGGAGCCATTCGATATGGGGCTTTGGAAATGAGTTTTGTACCGGGTTCAAGGTCGATACAAAATTTAATTTCACGCTCTAGTTGTGACGCCCCTAAAATAAGTATACATCACCCATTCTGAATCGTCAAATATATGGTACAGAAACGAATACAACTTCATTACTACAATTGTCGTGCAAAATACGACAACACATAAACTGTGAGTTTAAATACAAATATTGTCTAATAGACAGTATTAAAACTCAAAAGGAGTCCTCATTACAATTATTGATACACTATTTTACAAAAATAGTGAGGACTGCTAAAATAACTTTCTAGAACCATCACTCCATACTCCGGCTAGTTCCTGCTATATTCTCACATCCTGAGAAGAAAAATGGAACAAAAAGGAAATAATATATAACAAATTATCATTAGTCTTCAACAGGGAAAAATCTGATAGAATATAATAGACAACAAGTTTTAGATCAACAACTGCAGCGAAAATAATAATTTATTAGAAGAGTTAAGTAGAGAATGAAATCTATTATCATCTATTAATTTAAAAGTCCATCATCAATATTTTATCCCTGTAATATCAATCAATACACATCTTGAATCAAATATTCATCTTTGCACTACGGACCAAAGATATTCATTTGTATTACCAGTTGGTCATGTTCATCTCAACACCTGTTCATCTTTGCACTACGGGCCAAAGATATTCATCAGGTAATCATTCATCTTTGCACTACAGGCCAAAGATATTCATCAAGTATCACCATTAAGGACTGAGGATGATGAAAAATATTTTAGACGAATCAAGTACGATAAAAGGACAGTTTAGAGATTCGTACTTTAGATAATTCAAGTTTAAAAATACTCCATAATAAAACATAATGGAAAAAATTTAAGAATGACGATCAAAACATGGATACAATCAAAGATAGTAACCATAATAGATATCTGGGACAAAGAAGAGAAAATTTTATTTTTCGGTGAATAGTGTCGTATTCGTGAATAGTGTCATATACGTGAATAGTGCCGTATACGTGAATAGTAACCCCGACACAAAAAGTTTCAAATTTGACAAAAAGTTCAGACCAATATTTTGACATAATGATATTGAAAGAAATAATACCATTTACAAAAAAATAACATCCCTTACCTCAAAATACAGTATTTCTGACCGGAATATCGGATATGACACTGAAGGAAACTTGCACTGAATAGCAACTCTCAAAGTATCTAAATACTCACAAAATACGCTCGATAATATATATAGAGATAGACAGAAAACTTGTTTCTGGTGTAATTTTCAATTCTAACTAAGCACCCTATTTATAGAAAAATGTTAGAACGCCGAAGCAGACTTAACATGCTACCTGATGGTTTTACCTGCTACTATTCCTGCCCACCACTTTTGAAATAAAATTTCAGCACATTTCTCACCAACCAAAAGTGGGGCCCACCAATTCTAAAAATTTACAAAATATTTTAATAATCAGTAAATTCAATAATTCATATAAAATAGCCCTTTTATCATAAAAACATTCGAATCTCATGTCCATTCCACACGAAATCGAATTCTCTACAACTTTGTAGCTTTAAGTTTTTCTAAATTCCAAACCGAAAATATCCGAAATCCACAAACGGATGATTTTCAATACATCATAAAATTCATAATAAATCATACGTTAATTTTTAACGGTTCAAAATTTGTGGACATATACTCAACTTAAATATGTATAACATATCCAAAAATCACAACGATCCAACGGTCGAATTAAAATTATAACTCACGCAATAGAGCTTTAAGAACACTGTTTTGATTTTTAAAACGTCCATTCCGACAAAATACTGATAAAACACCTCAAAATTAAATCCTTCATTTATATCTACATAAAAATAAATACTTCCTTATCATATAAATCAATAATTAATTATTTACAAATAATATTACAGAATCACAATTATGACAACCAGGTCGTTCCCAGGAAAGAGGGGGCTTTCCGATAAGAATTTCTCCTTACTGACGCGCAATTAGGTGACCAAACCTCTCCTTAGACAGAACTTCCTTAGACATTGTCAATAATGCTATCTATTAATATTATTCAAATAATATGAATTATTGATCTGATAATGGAGATACCGTACAGTGATAATTATTGAAACAACAATAATATAAAATATCAACGCAACAATTATTGAACCAATAAAATAAAATATTGAACAGTAATTACTGTAACCATTATTGAGCTTCTTACGTAAGGATCAATAATTCAACAATACTATGCAATACCGTGTGCTACTGTGCACCCACGAGCATTGCTGTATTTTAACCACCGGGTATTCCAACAGTGTTAACGGTAACTACTACGCTGTTGTTTATAAAAACTCAAACTTGTCATTTTCTTCATCCGACCATTTTTTGTTATGGGGCCCACAAATGACTGCGTCGTCGTACGAATATTCCCCGACAATAAGAATATTTCACGACCAAACGAATATTCCCCGACAAAATGAATATTTTATAACCACTTGGTTATTTTACAAAATTTGCACATTTCACCCATAACCAAAGTATTATATTAAATTAACACCCTATTATTCAAAATAATAATTAGAGAAAATTTGATTTTATTTATAATAAGTTGGGGTCTTACGCTGGGGGTAGGCCAGGAAGTTCTTCAGGAAATACGTCAGGAAATTTATTAACAATGGAAATATCATTCAAATCTGACGTATTTTTATTTAAATCTGTGACATGGGCTAAGAAAGCTTAACATCCGTTTTTCAATAAACGAATATCTTTATGGCTTAATATGACAGTGATTGACTTTAGTGGTTTGGTCGCTTGAATTCTCATAATAGGTTGGTTAGGAATATGAAAGCTAACAACCTTACGAAAATAATCAATTTTTGCATGATGAGTAGTTAACCAATCAATCCCTAAAATCACATCAAACGCAAGTATTTTTAAGGAAATAAGATCGACAGGTAACGTGCGGTTACAGATTTGAATCAAACAAAACTTATAAACAGTGGATGTAATAAAGGTTTCTCCCAACGGAGTTTTAACCGATAAGTCAAAGTCTAATTTCTCTGGAGTCAAATTTAAACATTGAGCGCAAGTAGGAGATATAAAAGAATAGGTAGAACCGGTATCAAATAAGGTATAAGCTTCGCAAGAGTTTATGATTAGCTTACCCGTGATCACCTCGTTCGGATTTCTCACTTTTTGGGAGGTTACGACAAACGCTCTTCTTTGAACTACCGATTTTGTCTTGTCTGGGATGGCCTTTGATGCCTCTATCCCAGCTGGACTTGACTTTGGTGTACGATAAAATTAGGCTAGGTGACCTTCTCTTCCACAATTGTAACATACTTTTGACTGCTGCGTACAGTTTGGACTGATGTGTCCCTCCCCTCCGCATTTGTAACATACGACCGGCGGTCGTTCTCCTTCCTTAACAACAGGTGCTGGTGCTGACATCTTTCTATCATTATTGAATCTCCTCTTCTTGAAATTTTTACTTCTATTATCTTGGCCATGATTACCACTGGAGTGGTTACCATTTCTGGCATGTTGATTCCCTCCACGTTTGTTGTCATTGCTTCTATGACTGCTACCACTGGTATTATCGACTTGTCGGCTGCTCTCTCTTGGTTGGGTTGACTCATTATCGCGCTCCAATAACTGAGCCCTATTTACAACATCTGAATACAAACACAGTTTGTGAGAAATTAGGTATTGACGTATCTCGGGTTTCAAACATCTTAGAAATATCCGTGTCATTCTCTCCTCATTATCAACCAAGTGGGGCGCAAACCGGGACAACTCAGCAAACTTAACTTCGTACTGTGACACGGTCATATTATTTTGCTATAGCTTGATGAACTCCACCTCTTTTATGTGACGAATACTTTCGGAAAAGTACTTGTCGTTGAACAGGTCTTGGAACTTCTCCCAAGACATTTTGAGTGCGGCAGGCTGAGTACGCTTTACTGATTTCCACCAGTAATCTGTCTCTCCTCTCAACATGAAGGTGACAAAGAGAACCTTTTGCTGCTCAGAGCATTCCAAGATTTCGAATATTTTGGTGATCTGCTTTATCCACGTCTCCGCCTTAACTGGTTCTGGCTTTTCCCAAAACTCCAATGGTCCCAGCTCCTTGAATTGCTTAGCAATGACCATCTGTGAGTTGTCAGTGTTTCCACCTGCATTTTGAATACGAGTCGCTCTCGCCTGATGTTGCATGAATTGCATAAAGCCTCTGAACATCCCATCGTTCATCATTTGATCAGTGTTGTTGTTTATCTGAGGATTATTGTCTTCATATTGCACATTATCCTGGGTATTGATCGTTGGTGACTCAACGATCTCATGTGCTTCATTGTTGATCTCAACATTTTCAGATGTCATTTTCAAACACTGCCACAAAATAAGGGTTAATTGACATGTCACATATTATCCATATACTCTGACCGACCAATTAAATACCAAATAAACTTAGGTAGGTCATACTAGCGAAGGAATTTTCCGTCTCTCCCCTCCTAGTTCTTGTCTCACATCTCAGCCAGGGATCATATCCCTAAGCTTTGATACTAATTGTGACGCCCCTAAAATAGGTATACATCACCCATCTCGGGTCGCCAAATACATGGTACAGAATACAAATACAAACTTAATTATATAACAAGAGCTGAGAGTTTTTACACGAATATTGTCTCATAGACAATATCCAAACTCAAATTCAATCCTCATTACATTTAGTATCACACTAAATAGTGAGGAGTACTAAAACAGCCATCTCGGACCATAACTCCGTTCCCTGACTAGTCCCGACTATGTTCTCATTTTCTGAAGAGAATAATGAAAGCAAAAGGGTGAGCTCAACTAGCTTAGTAAGAAATATTATGACTAAGATAATGCAGAATAAGTTATCGTTAGCTTTCAACAATGTTAAACTGATAGAATATAATAGACAACAAGTTTAGATGTAGCGGAACAAGTAATCCATTAAAAGAGTCAAGTATAACATGATATCTACTATCTTCTATAATTTAAAAAGGTTTTCATCAACTTTATCACTGAGACTCAACTTAATAAATAAACCACATCATCGAATCATCCCTACACTACGAGCCAAGGATATTCATATAATCATCAATGGTCATGATTATACCGAATAATCCCTGGTCATAATCATACCAACAACTGTCCATCAATGCACTACAGGCCAATGAGGATTTTTACCACATCATTTATAATATTACGGGTCAAGATTATACCGAATAATCCCTGGTCATAATCATACCAATCAACAGTCCATCTATGCACGTAAGCCAAAGATGACTTTCATCACAATATAAGCATGAGGATGATGACAATGATATAAAAATTCAATTAAAATAAAGTACAGGAAAAATTTTAAAGATTTATAATTTAACTTATCCAGAATTCAGTAATGTCCAAATTGTCAACATGATACTGCTTTGTGGAGTAAAATTCAAGAATAATATCCATGTATCAAAAATAATTTGGATAGAAAAGAAATAAATTTTTCGGTAAATAGTATCCCGTGAATAGTACTTCGGGAATAGTACCCCGGCATGAAAAGTGCCCCGAATACTCGAGTGAATAATATTTAAGTGAATAGTAATTGGGTGAATAGTAACCCGTGAATAGTATCCCGACATGAAAAGTACCCCGAATACCCGAGTGAATAATATTTTAGTGAATAGTAATCGGGTGAATAGTAACCCGTGAATAATACCCCGGTAAAAATATTGATATTTAATAAGAAAGTTCAGATCAATATTCCAACGAAATGATACTGGATGAAGCGCAAAACTCAAGGATATTCCACTAATTTCAAGGATTATAGAAGCAATACTTACCATAGTAAGTTTAGATTTAAGAATATGAAAAGAAATAACATACGAAACTGCAAATAGATTTTCACCTGTCATACGGTATGTAATCCGCGTAGACAGGTTATTCCGACATATTAAAGGATGAATACAAAAAAATAGTATTCCTTATGAATACGAAAGAAATAATACCACTTACCTTAGTAGAAGACTGGATACTGCAATAGTGAAATAGCAGAATACTCTTCTTCTTGCTCTTTATAGTTTCTCTCTCTATAGTTTTTCTTGTGAATCTCAGTGAATTGGTGAGAATAAAAGAAGAATTAAGCTTCTATTTAAAAGAGAAATGACTAAATAGTAACTAATTCATGAACGGTCCAGATTGATTTACTATTAGATCGGACGGTCCAGATTGATTACTATTAAAACCACAACCGACGGTCCAGATTGATTTACTTTTAAAACCACCACCGACGGCCCAGATTGATTTACTTTTAAAACCACCACCGATGGTCCAGATTGATTTACTATTAAAACCACTAACGACGGTCCAGATTGATTTACTATCAAAACCACCATCGACGGTCCAGAATAATTTACTATTAAAACCACCACCAATGGTCCAGATTGATTTACTATTAAAACCACCACCAATGGTCTAGATTAATTTAACTTATTACACTTTAGTACCCCTAAAGTTTTTCAAGTTTGCATTATTCCCCTCTAACATTTGTAATTCACTTATCTTCAATAAACACATTCTTAATACTTCAACAATTATTCATCGTTAATATTATAACTCACAATATTTAACAACCAGATCATTCTCAGGAAAGAGGGGCCTTTTCGATAAGAATTTCTCCCTATTGGCGCGCAATTAGGTGACCAAACCTCTCCTCGACAGAACTTTTTAGACATCGTCAATATTACAAATAATAATATGAATAACTTTGTTGTCTCAATTATTGATTTACTAATATAAAATATTATGCAGATGATACTGTGACAATAATTGAATCAAATAACGTGAGATACTATGCAACAATTACTGTAACAATAATTGAGTAAACTGAGTGGCTTCTTATGTAAGCATCAATAATTAATACCGTGTGCTACTATGCAACCACGCGTATTACTGTACTTTTACCACCGAGTAGTTCAACAGTTCAACGATAAAACTTTCGCCGTTATTTTTATAAAAAGATATTTCTGTCATTTTCTATCTACGACAATACTTCCGTTGTGGGGTCCACCAATGATTGTGTCGTCGTACAAATATTCCATGTTAAAACGAATATTCTTCGACCAATCGAATATTTCCCGACACAACAAATATCTTATATCAACTTGCTTACTTTGCAAAATTTTCAAATATCACCCTTAACTTTAACCTTTTATTAATTTAACCATTTATTAAATAGAATAATAATTATAAGAAAATTGGATACTTTCATTTCATATAATTCGGGGTCTTACAAATAGTACCCCGGGTGAATAGTATCACGTGAATAGTACCCCGACATGAAAAGATTAAAAATTATCAAGAATGTTTAGAATAATATTTCCGTGAAAAGATACTAGATGAAGCGTAAATTTCAAGGATATTCTATTAATTTTAAGGAGTATAGAAGCAATACTTAATAAAATGAGTGTAAAATTCAGAATCTGAAATGAAATAATATTACTTACATACTATAGAGTATGGAAGAAAATATTATTTCTTACGAATATTGAACAAAAATAATATCCCTTATCTTAAAAAGGAGAGTATTCCAACTGGTATAGCGGGGATATTCTTGAAAAAAACTTGTACTATTTTCTACACTCAAAGCTTCCTTAAACTCTAAAGAAATACGCTCAATATTATATAAGAAGAATTCTCTGATTCTGGCATGATTTTCATTTCTAAACTAAACATCTTATTTATAGGAGAATGACAAGACACTATTTGAATAAAATCACGGTGCACAGAAGAAAATTTTCATGGACAAAGTTCACGAGCAATTTAACAAATTTTTTTGATTTTACTATACTGCACTATGCATCATATGCATCACTATGCAGTACTATGCACACACTATGCAGTACTATGCAACACAATGCATAATAAATTATAATATATTCTATTTTATATAAAAAACAAAACTTATATATATATATATATATATATATATATATATATATATATAAAACGTAGATAACTTTCTCTCGACGATTTTGAAAAATGAGTAAGTGGGAGTCTATATAATAAACTAAATTTACAACAAATACTTCAATAAAAACCACTCTATTTATCTCAACTCACTTGGCTTCACAAAACATATTTTTAATAACATTTATTCATCATTTATAACTCACAATATTAACAACCAGATCATTCCCAGGAAAGAGGGGGTTTTCCGATAAGGATTTCTTCTTATTGGCGCGTAATTAGGTGACCAAACCTCTTTTCTCGACAGAACTTTGTAGACATCGTCAATAATAGAAATAATAATATGAATAACTTTGTCGTCTCAATTATTGATTTAATAATATAAAATATTATTACAATAATTGAATGAATAACGTGAGATACTATACAACAACTACTGTGGCAATAATTGATTAAAAATGAGTGACTTCTAACGTAAGCATCAATAATCAAAGATATTGTACAATACCGTGTGCTACTATACAATCACGTGTATTACTGTAATTTTATCACCGGATATTTTAACAGTTAACGGTAAAACCTTTGCCGTTATTTTTTATAAAATGTTATTTATGTCGTTTTCTCACTCCGACAGTAATTCCGTTGTGGGGTCCACCAATAATTGTGTCGTCGTACGAATATTTCCTGATAAAACGAATATTCCCAGACCAATGAATATTTTATAACAATTTGCTTACTTTGTAAAATTTATAAATATAACACACAACTATAACATTATATCAATTCCACACCATAATATTCAAAATAATATTTAGAGAAAAATTAATTTTTATTCATAAAAGTTGGGATCTTACAATGCTTCTATGTAAGCAAATATGTAAATTCTACACTGTTATAAAAGTTTAAATAACTTTTATATTTTTCTGTGAAAAGTGCTTCTTGAATAAATAGATGTAAATCTATGCACGATTATAAAAGTTTATATAACTTATATATTTTTGTAAATATGCTTCCTGGTTAAGCAAATTAATCAATTCAATCATAAGTGAAAAATGTGATTCTTTATAAGCAAATATATACTTTAATGCAACTTTATAATTATCAGACCCCAACTTTTCATAAATGAAATTGAATTTCTTTTATTTTTTATTTTGAAATAGTAAGGGTTGATTTGATTAATGTGGTAAGTTATGGGTAAAATGCACAAATATCTTAAATAAGCAAGTGGTTATAAAATATTCTTGTCGGGGAATATTCGTTTGGTCGTGGAATATTTTTACTGTCGGGAAATATTCGTACGACGGCGCAGCCTTGTGTGGACCCCATAACAGAAAGTGATTGGATGAAAAAAACGACAAGTATGAATTTTTTTATAAATAACGGCGTAGTTGTTACCGTTAACACTGTTGAAATACCCGGTGGTTAAAACATAGTAATACGCGGTGTTGCACAGTAGCACACGGTATTGCACCAATTATTGATTCTTACGTAAGAAGGCACTACTCAATAATTGTTACAGTAATTACTGTTCAATATTTTATTTTATTGATTCAATAATTGCTACGTTGATATTTTATATTATTATTGTTTCAATAATTGTCACTGCACAGTATTTTCTTTATTAGATCAATAAATCATATTATTTTAATAATATTATTAGATAGCATTATTGACAATGTCTAGAAAATTCTGTCTAAGGAGAGGTTTAGTCACCTAATTACGCGCCAGTAAGGAGAAATCCTTATTGGAAAGCCCCATCTTTCCTGGGAACGACCTGATTGTCAGTATTGTGATTCTGTAATATTATTTATGAATAATTAATTATTGATTTATATGATAAGGAAAATATTCATTTTATGTGGATATAGATGGAGAAAATTTTAATGTGACAATTATTGAAAATCGATATTTTATCTTTTCTGATAAAATAATTCATTTAAATATATTATTATATTATAATAATATAATAATGGTGATATTTTTACAATGAATGTGGGATATATGAATAAAGGATGAGGAAGAGTATTTTTGTTACTAAAAATATTTAAAACATGTTTTTCATGTTTGTGGACCCCTTTTCTTGACTGAAATTTGATTATAGCCCATAAAATAGTCCGTATGTGAATTTCGGTCAATTTTTGTTTGGAATTTGAAAAAACTTAAACTTATAAAATTGTAAAAAATTAAATTTCCTATGGAATGGACATAAGATTTGAATTTTTCTGATAAAAGGGTTATTTATTATAAATTATTGAAGTTCCGGAATAATTGATTTTTGAAGATTTAATTATTTTTTTAAGAAAAACGTTTTTTTTATTTTGGTGAGGGGGGCTTACTTGTGTGGCTGATGTTTTAGATCAAAGGAAGTGTGCGTAGGGATTTATAAAAAAATATATTAATATTTTATTAAATTTTCTGCTTTGGTATTCTAAGCATTTTCCTATAAATAGGGTGCTTAGGTTAGAATTGAAAAACACACCAGAAACTGAAGTTTTTTCTCTCTATATTATCGAGCGAATTCTTGTGAGTATTTTGATACTTTGAGTGTTGCTATACGGTGCAAGTTCTTTCAGTACTATATCCAGTATTCCAGTCAGAAATACTGTCCTTTTGAGGTAAGGGGTGTTATTTTTTTTAAATGATATTATTTTTTTCAATATCATTATACTGGAATATTGGTAAGATTTTTCTTGTGAAATTCTTGTCTTTTTGTGTCGGAGTTACTATTCGCGTATAAGGTACTATTCACGTATACGACACTATTCACGAATACGACACTATTCATCGAAAAACGAAATTTTCTCTTCTTTGTTGCAGATGTCTATTTTTGTTACTATCTTTGATTATATCCATGTTTTGATCTTTATTCTTGAATTTTACTCCACTATGGTATGTTATGGCGTATTTTTGAACATGGATAAACCGACGTACGAATCCTTAATACTTGTTCTTTTGTTTCACTGGATTCGCTTTCTTTAAAATATTTTTCATCATCTTCAGTCCTAAATGATGATATTACTTAATATCTTTGGCCTATAGTGCGAAGATGAATGATTAACTGATGAATATTTTGGCCCGTAGTGCAAAGATAAACAGGTGTTTAGATGAACATGACCAACTGGTGATACAAATGAATATATTTGGTCTGTAGTGCAAAGATGAATATTTGATTCAAGATGTACATTGATTGATGTTACAGGGATAAAATTTTGATGATGGACTTTTAAATCTTAGAAGATAGTAAAATTCATTCTCTACTTAACTCTTCTAATGGATTGTTGTTTCCGCTGCAGTTGTTGATCTAAAATTTGTTGTCTATTAAATTCTATTAGATTTTTCCCTGTTGAAGACTAACGATAATTTTTTTCTATATTATCTTAGTCATAATATTCTTTACTGGGCTAATTGAGCTCACCTTTTTCTTTTTTGTTCCAATTTTCTTCTCAGGAGGCGAGAATGTAGCGAGTACTAGTCGAGGTATGGAATGATGGTTCAAAAAATTGTTTTAGTAGTCCTCATCATTTTTATAAAATAATGTATCAATAATTATAATGAGGACTTATTTGAGTGTAGATATTGTCTAGAAGATAATATTTGTATTTAAACTCACAGTTTATGTGTTGTCGTATTTTGCACGACAATTGTATTAATAAAGTTATAGTTATTTTTGTACCATATTTTGGCGACTCAAAATGGGTGATGTATACCTTTTTTTTTGGGCGTCACAATAATGAATTATTTATTTTTTATAATAAAAAAATGTGTTTCTATGGATTTAAATAAATTTAATTTTAGATATTCACTAACAAGTATTGCATGAATGAATTTATGTTCAAATACTTGTAATTAAATGAATAAATCAATTTAAACAATAATTATCAACTATAGTAATTTAATCAGTTAAATAATATTTGATATAACAAATATATTTGTTTAAATCAGATAATATATAATAACATTTTATCTATTATGTGACTGATTATAAATAAAGTCACTTATAAGGAATCGTATGGTTCGATTCCCTCACTTAAGAGGAATATCTTCGTAGTCTTTTGGCGTCTAAGTATGACAAAATTTATAGATTTATAATTGATATTTATATAAATATTTTCGATAGATCACTTAGATTTTCAAATCCAGTTTTGATAATTTACTCTTTTCAGAGGAATATCTCAGTGTTGTTTTAAACTATCAAGTGTAGATCTATTTTACGATATTTATATTAATATTATCAATAAAAATTCACTTAGTACTATAAGGAATCGTACAATTCGATTCCCTTACTTAAGAGGAATATCTCCGTAGCATTTTGGCGTCTAAGTATAACTTTTTATTTGATAAATAGATGATATATATATATATATATATATATATATATATATATATATATATATATATATATATATATAATTGTGTAAAACAATTTATATTCGTATATCTATAAATATAAACAAGTAAGAGATAATTTATATAAACTATATTAAATAACTTCTCTCAATTATTTAGACCAATTTTCTCTTCTCAAATAATACGAACTTTGGCAAGAAGAGATAAAAATCTTTAGAGAGAGAGAGTATGTAGGCAAGGAGAGTAAAATTTTATTTTCAAGTGAATTGGTAAAAACCAAATGAATGAAAGACTCTCCTATTTATAGATTTTTGAGGTTGGGGTAAAAATAGTAATTTTGGAAATCAGTTTTGAAATGAAAGGTTGAGATTGCTTCAATTTAGTTTTAATGGATCGGATGAAAATTTTATGCAACATAGCACACGGATTGCCAGCCTATTTCCAAACCATTTTAGCCCATCAAAAATTTTGCCTTTCCAGAGAGAGAGAGAGAGTTTAATTTGGTCAAGGCATATGGTTTTTTGTTTCAAACTTTTGGTCAATACTTCACATGAGTTTAAATGCTCCAGCACACACGATTTTATGTCCCAAAAAAATGACCCAAATAAAACCTCCAGCATATACACGGTTAAGGCTAAAAAGTCCTGTTGAATCTTTAATGCTCATGTGTGTATATTTGTATAAATGTGATGATATAAATGCATGCATAAACCTTTTTACCCCCACAAGCGAATTGAAAGAATATAGGATCTCCTGCCTTAGAAAATTTTATTTTATGAATTAATTTATTTAACATTTGATATTAAAATTAAAATTAATAAAAATCAGTTCAATAAAGTTTAGAAAATAGTTTAGATAAAAATAATTAAAATATTAAAATAATTAAATAAATGAAATATAAAACTTATTTAATTTATTTAATTATTAATAACTGTTATCATCAAAATACACTAAAACTTTGGAGATCTCACCTTCCAATCACCACCACTACCCATCATGCATTCTTTATATTATCTCTCATCTTTCCCTCTCTTACTCTTCCCGTCGGCAACTGCCATCAAACACAGTTGGGCAAACAATTCGTTTTAGAACAAATATCTGGCAAAAAAAATTAAATAAAAAAATCCCAAATCACATACCCACCTCATTTTTGAACAAATACATGAAGCAAAATTTCCAGATCTAAAAAGACATGGCATCGTTGTGGCTAAAAAGGTAGATCGGAGACCATGTGCTTCATCGTCGTTCGAAGAAAGAAAAGGAGGATTGGATATTATTTGTATACACATCTCTTGGTTAAGGTTTTCTAAGAAAATTTGCAATCTTTCAGAAACCCCAACTGAAAAGTTAGGGTTTTTTTCAATTTTGAAGATGATATTGACAACACTACCAAATATGATATCAAGGCACTTCCGATCGAGATCATTCATAAGAAATTGAGGGTGTTATCGGCAGAATTTATGATGGGTTATGATGGGGGTATAATCGGTAGATTTGGGGCTTGAACTTAGACTTCGCAAAAAATGGTTATGGGTTGATTTTGGTTTTTAAAATATGGTTAACCAATAATTTTTCCTAATCACATAATATTTTTCCTAGTGAGAGTGAGGGTGAGGGTGGGGGTTGGTATGGGGTAGGGGGTAGGGGGTAGGGGGTAGGGGGTAGGGTGGGTGGGTGGAGTAGGGGGAGGGGTGGGGGGATGGGGAGTGGGGGTGGGTGGAGTAGGGGGAGGGGGTGGGGGGAGGGGGAATGGGGGTGGGTGGACTAGGGGGAGGAGGTGGGGGGTGGACTAGGGGGTGGGTGGAGGGAGTGGGGTAGGGGGAGGGGGTGGGTACAATTCCTTAATACTGCAACTACAATTCGCTAGCGTTTTATTTATTATTTTCCAATGTCAAATGTAGTAGTACGTAGTATGTGTGTGCTTGCATAGCAGTGCTTCTAATTATATATGCAAATTCTCTTGTAGCTTTGTTTCTATATTAGCAACTGCCTAATTCTATCATATATACACTAGCGGCCTAAATCCATTTTTCTCAGCTCTACCATACTCTTTCCACATAGGCCTAATTTTTTTTTTTAGTGGGAGTGGAGAGGGGGGTGGGGGGCGAGGTGGGGGTAAAGGGTGTATACATAATCACATAATAATTTTTTTTGGTAGGGGTGGGGGTGGGGGTGGGGGCAGGGGCGGGGGCGGGGTGGGATCGTCACAAGATGCTGCTGAGCTTAGTACTTAACGCTACGCATATATGACATGCACTCCCGCTAGAGTTTTTATTATTCTGAACAAGCAAAATAACTGTAAAAATAAAAATAATAAAAAACGGATACATATATAGATTATCAATTGTTAAATCTATCCACTCATGAAAAAAATTGCAATATTCAAAATATATTCATTTTTCATATCTTAACTGCTTCCACCTGTATATATATATATACACACACACACACACACACACACGTACACACACCATTCTAAAAGGCTGATGTATTAAGTGAATAAAACCTCGACCCAGCATGGGGTAACTAAATTCACATATATAACCAAATTGATTTGGAATAAAATATGGGTCGAAAAATGATTAACCGGGTTGGAATTATAACCAACCCAAATAAATAAAAATAGTTAACCAACCCATTGGTTCCAGTTAATATGGGTTGACTTGATAGTTAACCAACTATATTGCCAAGTCTACTTGAACCTATCGGCTAGTTATATTAGCGGAAGGCGAATTTGATTTTTAAATCTTAGTCGTTCATAAATGTAATGAAAGGTAAAGATGGTATTTGCCTAATTTTTATCTATAGCAAATACATAATATTGAACTCATAATTGAGAAGTTTCTGAAAAAGGCCAAGTGCGGAGTGAAGCACGTAAATCTCTGCTTTAATTCTTTACTGTCATGTGCGTGTGTGTGATCAAATTCTAACATATATATAACACATTTCTTGTGATGGTAGACCAACTATAATCAAATTTTTACTTGATTTTATTAAGTTTATGTAAGACCCGAACTTTTATGAATAAAGATTTAATTTTTTCGAAATATCTTTTTGAATAATAAGGTGTGGATTTGATATAATGTTATAGTTGTAGGTAATATTTACAAATTTTGTAAAGTAAGCAAGTTGTCATAAAATATTCGTTTGGTCTGAAAATATTCGTTTTATCAGGAAATATTCGTATGACGACACAATCATTGGTGAAACCTACAACGAAATTATTGTCGGAGTTAGAAAACGACAAAATAATTTTTTATAAAAATAACGACAAAAGTTTTACCGTTAACTGTTGAAATGCCGAGTGATAAAAGTACAGTAATACGCGTGCTTGCATAGTAGCACACGGTATTGTACAGTATCTTTGATTATTGATGCTTACGTGAGAAGTTACTCAGTTTTATTCAATTATTGCCACAGTAATTGTTACATATTATCTCACATTATTGATTCAATTATTGTCACAGTATCATCTGCATAATATTTTATATTATTAAATCAATAATTGAGATGACAAATTTATTCATATTATTATTTGTATTATTGACAATGTCTAGAAAATTCTGTCGAGGAAAGGGGTTTGGTCACCTAATTGCGCGCCAATAAGGAGAAATCCTTATCGAAAAGCCCCCTCTTTCTTGGGAATGATCTGGTTGTTAATATTGTGAGTTATAAATGATGAATAAATGCTATTAAAAAATGTGTTTAGTGAGGCCAAGTGAGTTGAGAAAAATATAGGGGTTTTTTATGAAGTATTTGTTTTAAGTTTGGCTTATTATATGAACCTCCACTTACCCATTTTTCAAAATAATAAAACAAAATTTTTTTTATATAAAACAGAATACTATTTATAAATAGAATATATTATATTTTATTTAATTGCATAGTACTGCATAGTGTTTGCATAGTATTTTTACTATGCAACATAGTATTGCATAGTAAATCATGTGAAATCTGATTTCTGCGCCCGTGAATGTACTGTTTACCCATGATTTTTCATACTGTGCGTCCAAATAGTATCCTGTCATTCTCCTATAAATAGGATGCTTAGTTTAGAATTGAAAATCACACCAGAATCAAAGAATTCTTCTTCTATAATATTGAGCGTATTTCTTTGTAGTTTAAGGAAGCTTTGAGTGTATAAAACAGTATAAGTTTTCTTCAAGAATATCTCCGCTATACCATTCAAAAGTACTCTCCTTTTAAGGTAGGGAATATTATTTTTGTTCAATATTCGTAAAAAATAATATTTTCTTCCATACTCTATAGTATGTACGTAATATTATTTCGTTTCATATTCTGAATTCTACACTATTCACTCGGGTACTATTCACCCGGGGTACTATTCATGACAAAAAGTAATTTTTTTTCTGTCCAAATTATTTTTGATACAATATTATTCTTGAATTTTACTCCATAAAGCAGTTATCATGTTGACAATTTGGACATTCGTGAACTCTGGATAAATTGAATTATAAATCCTTAAAATTTATCATTGCTTTCACTTAATTGAATGGTTATATCATTGTCATCATCCTCATGCTTATATTGTGATGAAAGTCAACTTTGGCCCATAGTGCATAGATGGATTGTTGATTGATATGATTATTACTATGTATCGGTATAATCATGATCTATAATATTACAAATGATGTGGTAAAAGTTCTCATTGACCCGTAGTGCATTGATAGACAGTTGTTGGCATGGTCATGATTGTTGGGAGAATGCATATCTTGATTTGATGTTAATAGTAAATGCTCATGATTGTATGTAAAGTCCTTCAAGGAATATATGTACAAGGACTTAGTGATAGATCAAAGTTGTTAGGTTGATCTAAACTTTTAATGTTTATCATTCTATAAATGAATGTATAGATGAAGATGTCAAAGATATTAGGTTGATCTATCTTGAGATGTAACAAATAGGCCTCAATGAGATCGTAGTGTATCGAGCTGATCAAGAGATTGCAGAAAGCCAAGGAAGAATAGTAGAGCATCGAGGATCGAAGTGTGCCTGCCTTGAAGGGCCTCTTCAGAAATCGTAGAGTGGTCCCAACGTTTGTCGAGGCAACTTAGAGATCGTAGTGTGCTCTCTCGGAGACGTAGAGTCTGCAAGACAAGTAAGTGAAGATCGTAGTGTGCCAATCCTCAAGAGAAATCGTAGTGTTCTCATATCAGATCAAGTACCAAGGTTGCAAGCCACCACGATCTGAATCGTAGAGTATCATCTGCCTGCTTCAGAAGCATCGAGCCTTACCCATTTTGTTTAAAGATAAATTCCAACAAATGTGGAATGGGTTATAAACGTTGAAGTACTCACCAGTCCCAATGACATAAAAGATATCCTTAGTATGCAACAAAGAAGAGTATTGAAGAAGCTAATAAAAGGACCATGGGTCAGAGGAAAATACCTTTTCAGGTGTTAGGTGAGAAAGCAGTCTGCTATGTCAGTGGGCCAGAATACAATTCAGAAGATGTGCAGAAAAGTCTCCATCAAAGTTCAGAAATGTCAAACGCATTTAATGCTTCAACAGATGGATCCAACAGATAGATTTCAAGGATCACATATATGTAAAACACCAACAGATGATTAACAAGTAGCAAGCATTTGAGCAAAAAGAAAAAGAACACTCAACGCTCAACTCTACGATTTGAGAAAAAGAGAAAGCTTGCTCAGCTACTCAGTTCTTTCGAACAAGTGCTCAACGGCAACTGAGTAGCACCAATCAAGAACTCATCAAACTATCAATCAACTGAAGTAAGAAGTTCCAAGTCAGAATGACTTGAAGAGTTCTAGGTGAACTGTGAAGAACCAAGTCTGCTGGACTTGAAGGGTTCAAGAGTGAACTGAGAAGTGCCTAGACTGCTGGTCTAGAAGGAATCTGTGAGATTCAAAAAGTGTAAAAGATATCCTTAGTGGATTTCCTACTTGAGGAGTAGAAGAGTGAACTAAGAGCTTTAAGTGCTCTGAACCACTTAAAAAAATTACTGTGTCTATTACATTATTGCAATAACTGCTATAACTGTTATAACTGTCTCATTCTCATTAACTCACTATATCTAAAAGGGAGAACAAACAAATCTTAATTCCGCTGTGTTTGAATCATTATCAAAACTAACAAAGTAAAAAGAAAAGAATTTTAAATATCTATTCAACCTCCCCTTCTAGATAACTATTGTGCCTCTGGAAACTAACAATTGGTATCAGAGCAGGTTCTACTATATAGCCTACAAAGCTTAAGTAGATCCAATGGCACATGTACCAAGCGAAACAAAGACTAGAGGAGGCAGCAAGCCACCTATGTGCAACAAAGATAAATTCGCCAACTAGAAAGTTCGGATGCAAGCATACATGGATTCAATAGATGAAAATCTATTTAAAACTGTTCAAAATGGGCCCTACATTCCAACAAAACTTGCACCAACTACAGACGATCCAAACAGAATACAAATCAAAGTCAAAGAGGAATGGACATACAATGAAAAGAGAGATGTTTAACTCGACAAAAAGGCCAAGAACAATTTGTTCTAATCATTAGAAGATAACCTGTTCGAAAATGTGGTCAACAGCAAAATAGCAAAGGAGGTGTGGGAAGCATTGCTCATCATACATGAAGGAACAAAAGAAGTCAGAGAAAATAACAATCTCTCCTGACTCAGCAATATGAGATGTTTGTTCACGTTCAAGGAGAAAACGTCATTGCCATCTACGAGAGATTCAATATTCTGCTCAACTCTTTACGAGCCTATGGAAAGATCTATCCAAATAAAGATCTAATTATAAAGTTCATGAGAGCCTTACCAAGTAAGTAGGATGACAAAACCACTGCCATTAGAGAGTCAAAGAATCTCTATGAAATGACTGTTCAACAGTTATATGGCAACCTTCTTACATACAAACTGGAGCTGACTCAACGAGCAGAAACTCTATCTGAAGGAAGAAAGAAGGACAAGGGTGTTGCTTTCAAAGCAGCTGAAAGCACCTCTAAAGTCAACACTGAAGTTGACTCTGACTATGATGAAGATGATGATGAGAATTTTGCAATGCTGGTGAAAAGGCTCAGAAGGTTCATGCGTCAAGGTAAAATCAGCAAACCAAAAAAAGTCAACAACTACAGCAGCCAGGAGCAGATAAATGATCTATGCTACAATTACAAGAAGCCTGACCATTTCATTGCAAACTGCAACAAACCTCTTAGAGAAGAACTAAAGAAGAAATCACATCCAAAGAAGGAATTCAATGGCAACAAAAGGCCTCAGAAGAGAGACAAATGCCTTGTAGCTGGAGGATTGTGGAGTGACTCAGACAATGACTCAACTCCTGAATCTGGAGATGATGAAGATCCTCAAATGGCAAATTTTTGCCTGATGGCCAAGCATGCAAAGGATAAACAGAACTCCAACATACATGAAGTAAGTATAGATGAGGAATTTGACTTCAACTCTCCTGATGTAAACATTGATGACTTAAGAACTGCACTGTATGACATAACATCTGATATGCATCAATACATGAAATGGTTTAGAGTCCTGTCTAAGGATTATTCACTCCTTCAAAAGGAGAAAGAGAAAGTTCAAGAAGAACTGGAAACAGCCCTTCTAAATACCGACTCTCTCTCTAAGCTTGAAGTTGAGAATAAGCTCTTAAAACAGATCAATGAGCTCAATACAGAAAGAGAGTCAAGTCTAACCTCTAAAATTGAGGAACTAGAAAAGACAATCTCTACATGGAATAAATCCTCTTCATCCATGGACTCCTTGATCTCTAGTCAGAGAAGTATCTCTGACAGAACAGGTTTAGGCTTTGGGAATCCACCTCAGAGCTATGTGTGGAAAAGGTAAAGGAAACTAGCACTAGTAATGCTTCAAGTTTTAGTAGAGGCATTATATTTATGAAATCCTCATAGAAGGAAGAACCAGTCCAACCCTGCTCTTCTGATTCAATCCACATTCCAAGGAGTAAAGGATATCATGCTGACCTGATTTCAAAAAAGAGAAGAGTAACCCAGCCACTACTGTCCAACCTCGAAGGATCGTAGAGTTGAGTAAAATCAACTCCACGAGCCAACTGGGAAGGAACAGTAGAGGAAAGGTACACTCCTCACAAATTATGAGACACAAGGACACATGGAAGAAGGAGAATCATTTTAACAAAAGGATGGCTGAGAATCCACACAGTCCAAATGGAGGAAGAATCCACATACACACACAAGCATGCATCATATTAGATGTTTTGTGTGTAATAAAATTGGTCACAAGGCTGCTATATGCTATTATAATCCTATGCATGTGAGACCCAAAATTAAGCAGATTTGGGTTCCCAAGGGTACTACACTAGTACAAAACCATAAAAAGACAACACTTAAAAGATGACGTTTTTATAAAAAATGTTGTAGTATTTTTTTTATAACGTTTTTTAACAAAACACTGTATATACATATAAAAAAATATTATATATTTATAAGGACAATTTTTAATTTTAAATAAATAACGTTTTAAAAAAAACGTTGTGTACGTAAAAAACACGGAGCTCTTTTCAAAAATTCTCAAACCCTTCTTTAAAAAACACGGAGGCCTAATAGTCGGGAAAGAAAAAAAATTGGCTTCCTTTGTTCCCTTCCCATTTTCAAAATCCTCAAACCCTAACCCATCGATCACTCACATTCGCTACATGTAGTCCAAATTTTTTTTAAAAACCCCACTGTACACACTTTCCTCTATTCTGAGTCTGTAAAGAGAAAACCCATCTCTCCTCTATACCACTTTTTCTTCGTATTCAGTACTGAGGAGCAAAATTTCTCTTAATTTGCTTCAGATTTCGATTTTAGCAAGGTAATTAGGGAAACCCACTTTGTTAAAACCGTGTGTATATGCCTTGCATCTATGCTGTCAACAAGATAAATTAGATAACACTTGAAGAGCTGGAGATTCTGGATAAACTTCCCTATTACTGTCCAGTCAGGTAATGAAAGTATTAACGAGCACTTTTGTTGGGTTTATTTTGGTTTTCAAATGCAATTATGTCTTTAAAAATGTAGTGACAGACAAACAAGAATGAAAACTGAGAATGAATTAAGCGCTGAAAATCAATCAAGAGTTATTGCTATTTAATATGTTAATTAATCTAATAGGAGTTTTAACTTTGGCTTTGTCTTTCATTGTTAATTTATAGTAGAATTATTACTTGTTAAGGATTTTTTTATGCAATAAGAGTTTCAATTAAGCTTAGGTTGATTTCCTTATCATTGCGGGGTAGAGTTTTAACTGGATTAGAGCTTGTGTCAGTGATTATATGTCGTGTTACTCATGAGGACAAAAATAAATTTTCCACCTGGAGAGTTTATAGGTTTCTTTGATTGGGACATGTTTCTTGATTCCATGTTTGTAATGTCAACTGCTAGTACTACTATGTTTGTGACTATGTTAGTAAAACTGACAATTCAAAAGTAAGAAGGTCTTGGCCTCAAGAAAAGAGGAAAAGGTATTATAGTCATTTCTTACTATGTTGAAAGGAGTCGAGATTTATTGGCCTGTTCCACTTAATCTCTAAAAGTGTCGTATAGGTTTTAGGATCACAGGGAGTCAGTTTGGATTTTGGGTAAGCCCAGGTGGTTAACTGCATTTTACTATTGAAGATATGAAAACTTCTCTAAAATCTTTACTTTCCTTATCCTGGTTTATCACCATTTTCAGATTATGGGTACATTAACAGTTTTTAATAGAAGAACTACTCCGTAGTTTAATGCCTTGTTTCACTATAACACCAAGAGAGATAGAATTTGAGTGGATTGTCCTGAAAGGTTCAATGTAGGCTAATTTTCCCTTTGATTTGTTTTTACCTACTAATTATTAGTGGTATGACATTTATATTTCTATTAATTCTTGTGACTTACTGCAGTGCTCACTTGGAATGGAATCTTGATGGTCTTTTGGAGAAGATATGAAGACCCAGTAATCCTGTCATCAAAGAGAACTGTTGGGGACTTCTGCACTCGAATACTCAAGGATATGCTTAAACAATTTAACTAGTGAGTACACTCCTAAATTTTATTTTATGCTTTTGAACTTCTGGAAAATACTGAAAGTTGCTTCTGGTAGATTGTGAAATCCCAAATCCTAAGGGTTGATGAAATGGAAGAGGCCAAGATACGCTGTTTCCACTCCCCACTTGGGGATGAGTATACACTGTTTCCACTCCCTACTTTGTTCAGTGTAACAGTGGCAATTTGCAAGTACATTTTCCTTCTATATTTTTCTATGTTGCATTCTGTCTTTGTCCTCTTAATGCTGGTGTGTGTTTATGGATTATCTTTTACTTCTTTGCTTAGAAATAATGTTTATATGTATATCTGGCTGGGCTGCTCTTTGATCACTCACGCAAAAATGGTGTGAATTACTGGTTGGTGTTGCTACCCACGAGCATCAGCAGCAATAGACATAGACTTACCATCTGATGTCTGCTGTTTGAGTGATGGCCAGATAGCAGTGGAGTTTGAATTTTGTTTTTGTTAAGATCTTGATCATGTGATATGCAACCTGCAGGTCTTTTTCCTTCTGCTATTGGTGGTTATGGTATTTACCGCTATCGGACAGATTTCCATGAAATAGAGGTATGTTTTTGGCCTCTGAAAAAGGTCTTGATTTCTTAATCAAATCTATTTGATTCATATAATTTATTCACGTTCTGGTGCTTATGTTTTTTGTGACAAATCATAAAATATTTTTGGTTTCAGCAAATTGGTTATGGAAACTTCAGTCACGTTTTCAAATTCTTTAAAAGAATTGATGGTTGCATGTATGCAGTAAAACATAGCATGAGACAACTACAATTGGACAGAGAAAGGTACCATTCAACATTTTTGGCAGCTAAATTTGAAGATATTCATACCCTCTATTGAGTAGTTTGCTAAAGCAATTACTTTTGCAGGCGTAAAGCTTTGATGGAAGTTCAAGCTCTGGCTGCTTTAGGTTTGATTTCTTCTATGCAGTGTCCTGTCATTTAACCTTCTTAATGGAACAATTCCAGGAAGTTTCTCAAATCTTTCCTCTCTCCAGATACTGTGAGGACCTTCAATCTGTATAATATTGTTTTCCTACTTACTTTTAGAGTACATAGACAAATCTTACTATGTCAGTTTAGCTAATAAACTTACATGTTTGGGCAAGTTGGCTTATTAAGGCTACAGTTCTCCCATGTCTGAACTTGGTCTGCTCACTCTTTCTGTTAGGGAAAGAGGGTATATTATGGTAACTGTGAGTAAAATAACAATGTGTACAACATTCCTTGTGTACCAGTGAACATTGATTGTATTCCTTCCCCTATCTGAAGTAAATCCTACATGTAGCGGCTGAATGTACAGGTTTGTTTGGTGTTACGACAGTGTTGGAATATATAAAAATATATGCATATGAATTAGTTACTTGTTATAAGCTTGATTGACATACCTGATGAATATCTCCAATAAAATGAGAAAGGAAAAGCAGAGCAACTACTCAATTTGATAAACCTGCTTGAATTAATATGGTTGTTTTGCAACTTCCAAATTTAGATTTCTGTATGCAATTTATATTTAACTACTTGGATTTTCCTCAACTTTTTGTTTTCTTCTACTCAAATATTTACTCTGATTTTTTTATATCTTTTCACTTTTCATCTGTCTGGTAGCTAATTAAACTCCTTATTTGATACTGATATTGCAAGTTAATTAATTCCCAGAAGAAGGAACCAGTAGGATTTGAGAGAGTATCTTAAAGCTGCGTAGTTTTTATCTGAACATGTGTTCATATATTAGTGACTTAACCTAGTTATATTGCAAATGCCTATTTATTACTTTTGATCTTTGCCCTCAAATTCATATTTTCTTACTCTTAAAGGATCCTTTTGTGGTTTTCATATAAGCAAACTTTCACTAATATGCTGCTTTGACACAATTTTTACCTGTCTTGTTACACTTGTCAACAACTAGAATTCTGTACTTAGGATATAGTGCAATGAATTATTTGGAAATAACCACTATACAAGGATTTTGACTTAAATTTAGCTTCTACATATTGCGCTACTATGTTGGTAATGATTTGGAATTAGGTTGCGTCAAATGTTGCTATTGAATTCTCGACCTCATGAAAACCATGAGTCATACCGTTGACCAACTTTCCTTTCCTTTCCTTTCCTTTATATATTTAAAATAAAAAAACTCTCTTTTCTCTATTTTAATTAGGAGTAATATTTTTTTTCTTCTTCCAGATTTCCTTTTGATGTATAGATGTAGAAAGGGAGAGAGTCTTCCCTTTTAGCTAATACAAATATCCAATACCTTATATATTTGCATTAACATATTCTCTTTAAGTCTAATGCAGGTAAAGAAGGTGGAGAAGTAGTGGAACTCATTAGAGAATATGCATGCATGCATATATATGCATAACTCTTACTTCAGGCAATAGTTTATTATTATTATTATTATGCTCCTGGTCGAAGTTATATTTCTCGTCTTGGTTATTAGATTTGAACTCATTATTCTACTGGCATTAATTCATATGTTGTGTTTGGACATAATTTATCTATCTAGGCCTGGAAGCCATTGTTGTGTGTTTTGATGGGACATGCCATCTCTTCTTGATTTTTGGAAATCTTTTTGAGTAATGAAGAGAGTACAATCTGAATTTGGGAATTTGGGATACCTGATTGCACTGTTTGGTGTTAATTTCCTGTTACAGATTTGAATTTCTAATTTTTGTTGCTCAATAATTTTCCGGAACATACGCGGTGGGAAAGTTGATCTACAGTCTAGTGATGGTAAACTTTTATATCTCTTTTAGTAAAACAATTTATCATATGTTCATTAAGGAGCTGCCTGTTTTAGTGTTTTTGGTTCCCCTCTCTCTTTGACCACGTAATATGTAAATAATTGTGAACAATTATGCAAATTTGTTTTGTCGGGTAGTCTTCTGAGAAACAAGAATCATTCACGCTGATTGAAGTTTGTTCCTCTGCATTACATGTTTGCTTGCACCCATGTTTGTAGTTTTAATACAGGGCATTGATCAGAAACATTAGTTTCTTAAGTAGTAGGTCTAATGATCTCTTTTACTTGCAATACAGCAATGGAGCTTGCATTGTCTTTGGAAAAATTGACAAATGAAAAACTTCTACACTTGCACGAGGTAACCATTCTTTTAGATCCATCTTGTTTTGCATAGTCATATTTAGAAATGTAGTTTGTTTTGCATTTTAATACTTCCTCATCCGTCCAGAAAAGACGGTCCTACTTTTGTTATAACGCAAAATGGTAGTTCTTTTTACGGACAGAGGGAGTTTTTAAGCAAAATTTACAAAATAAAATAAATTGGTATCCAATATTTGAGGTTCAGTCCTGCCTAAAACATCTTGCGATTGAATTTTTGTTGACATATTCTAACTTATGACAATAGGTGGCGAGTCGTAACAATGATGTCCAATTGGCTGATTTTGTTGAAAGCGAGTTTCTAATTGAGCAGGTAATATAAAAATTAAACACATATTCCACCTGGAAGTTGTTGTTACTTCTGTTGTGCATTATTTGCTTTACCATAATGGGCTTTGGATCCCATAAAATTGATATACAAATTACATATTTTCTTTGCCTTTATCAAGGTGGAAGCGATCAAGATCTCTGAATATGTTGCTCAGCTGAGAAGAGTGAGCAAATTGATAGTTTGGTTTATTTTGTAGTTTATTTTGTGGATTGAAAAGTGAATTTGAGATGTATATATGGATAGTTTGATTTATATTTTGTGGATATAGTAGTTTGAAAATGTAAACGAATGGTATTATTGGGATGTATTTTGAATGGTTGATACATTTTGGCTTTAAATTTAAATGAAAATTTAGACCTTTTAGCTATATATCATGGCATTAGCATATTGCAGGTGCATTGGTAATGTAGGTGTACCACAATTTTTTTTTTATCTACAACATTTTAAAAGCGTTGTGTAAATGTGTCTAAACGTTATCTGATACATTAAACTACAATATTTTTAGCCAGAAAACGTTGTGAAATCATATTTTTTACAACGTTTTCAAGCATCTACTAATTTATGAAAAACAAATCTACAACGTTTTTTTTTAAAAAACGTTGTCTAATGTGCTTAACTACAACGTTTTAAAAACGTTGTGTAAGGATGTCAAATAGATGACACCCTTAACCACGACGTTTTGTTAAATGAAACCACAACGTTTTTTCTGCGTTGTCTATTTACTGTTTTGTAGTAGTGCTAACAAAGTAGGACCTATGCAATTATGGGTACCAAAATGAAAGTTTAATGTTACCACAGAAATTCAGCTCTACGATCACAACCTGGTATCTGGACAGTGGATGCTCAAGGCACATGACTGGAAATAAAGCCCTTCTGTCTAACTACATAGAGAAGGAGGGTCTCTCAGTCATCTTTGGAGACAATGGTTCTGGCAAGACAAGAGGATATGGCTCAGCTAGAAATGGTGCAGTGTCCTTCAGTAAAGCGGCATATGTGGAAGGACTACAACACAATCTCCTAAGCATCAGCCAACTCTGCGACAAGGGTCATCAAGTAACATTCCTCAACAATCAGTGTCAAGTCAGTGATTTGAAGACATTTGCTATAAAGCTAACCGGAACAAGAGAAGGAAATGTCTACACAGTAAATCTTGGTCAACTAAGCTCAGATGAGACAATATGCTTTCTGGCTAAAGCATCTGAAGAAATGAACTGGCTATGACATAGAAGACTGTCTCATCTCAACTTCAAAAACATGTCCAAAATGGCCTCAAAAGATCTAGTTGCAGGCCTACCCAAGTTCAGATTTGTCAAAGAAAGGCCGTGCAATGCCTGTCAGCTTGGAAAGCAGACCAGAAGTTAATTCAAGAGCAAAACTGCCAACTCAATTGACTAGCCCCTGCAGCTGCTCCACATGGATCTATTTGGGCTAATTCAAACAACGAGCCTTGGAGGGAAGAGATACTCACTGATCGTCGTGGACGACTACACCAGATTCACATGAGTGTTCTTTCTAACCTCAAAGGATGAAACAAGCTCCCAATTGATCAAGATGTTCAGACTAGTGATGAACGAGAAAGGGGAGAAAATCAAGGCCATACGAAGTGATCATGACAGAGAATTCGACTTCTCAAAAATGGATCAGTTCTGCACAGACAATGGCATCAGTCATAACTTCTCAGCTCCACGAACTCCTCAACAAAATGGAGTAGCTGAGAGAAAGAATAGAACGCTGATAGAGGCTAGAAGAACTCTACTAGCAGCAGCACATCTGCCTGAATATTTCTGGGCAGAAGCTGTCAACACTGCATGCTACACTCAGAACAGATCACTGATACACTCTACGATTAAGAAGACACCTTACGAAATATGGAAAGGAAGAAAGCCAAATGTCAGCTACTTCCATGTATTCGACTGTGCATGCTATATTCTTAACAATGGGAAGCAGTATCTGACAAAGTTCCAACCCAAGTCAGACAAAGGAATCTTTCTTGGATATGCTACAGACAGTAAGGCCTATAGAGTATTCAACAAGAAAACACTAAGTGTGGAAGTCTCGATCCACATCATCTTTGATGAAACAGACTTAAAAAAAACAGTGTCTCAAGACACTACGAACAATAGCCCAGACTCAACGAATGAAGTCGTCGAGCCCAACACCATGATCATAGTGTCATAAAATGAAATCGTTGAGCAAGGAAGTGAGATCGTATATAGGTCTGCACAAGACAACGAACCCCTACATCAGGAAGCAAAAATTGATCTTGAAGATCTCAGACAAGAAGGCATCACGATAGATGTTCCAACAGGGAACAGATGGGCAAGTGATCACACTCAAGACTTAATCATTGGGGATCCTAGTGCAAGAGTCAAAACAAGAGCTGCCACCAAAAATGAATGTTTCTACCTAAGCTTCCTATCACAAATGGAACCAAAGAAGATAGAGGATGCTATGGAAGACTCCAGCTGGATAGAAGCCATGCAGGAAGAACTCAATCAGTTTGAAAGAAGCAAAGTATGGATATTGGTGCCGAGACCAAAGAGTCAAATTAACATAATCAAAATTAAAAAATAAATTTAAATTAAAAGTCTGTGGGAGATTGCATAGCTTGATTTGATGTTAATAGTAAATGCTCATGATTGTATGCAAAGTCCTTCAAGGAATATATGTACAAGGACTTAGTGATAAATCAAATTTGTTTGGTTGATCTAAGCTTTTAATGTTTATCATTCTGTAAATGAATGTATAGATGAAGAGGTCAAAGATGTTAGGTTGATCTATCATGAGATGTAACAGATAGGCTTCAATGAGATCGTAGTGTATCGAGCTGATCAAGAGATTGCAGAAAGCCAAGGCAGAATCTTAGAGCATCAAGGATCTAAGTGTGCTTGCCTTGAAGGGCCTTTTCGAAAATCGTAGAGTGGTCCCAACGTTTGCCAAGCCAAGTCAGAGATCGTAGTGTGCTCTCTCGGAGACGTAGAGTTTGCAAGACAAGTAAGTGAAGATCGTAGTGTGCCAATCCTCAAGAGAAATCGTAGTGTTCTCATATCAGATTAAGCACCAAGGTTGCAAGACACCACGATCTGAATCGTAGTGTATCATCTGCCTGCGTCAGAAGCATCGAGCCTTACCCATTTTGTTTAAAGATAAATCCCAACAAATGTGGAATGAGTTATAAACGTTGAAGTACTCACCAGTCCCAATGACATAAAAGATATCCTTAGTATGCAACAAAGAAGCGTATTGAAGAAGCTAAGAAAAGGACCATGGGTCATAGGAAAACACCTTTTCAGGTGTTAGGTGAGAAAGCAGTCTGCTATGTCAGTGGGCCAGAATGCAATTCAGAAGATGTGCAGAAAAGTCTCCATCAAAGTTTAGAAATGTCAAACGCATTTAATGCTTCAACGGATGGATCCAACGGATAGATTTCAAGGATCACATATATGCAAAATGATGTGATAAAAATATGTAATTGCAAGTGCACAGTGTCAAATTGAAGAACTGGCAAGTACAGGTCGAATCCACAGAGACTAGATTAATTCTTTAATATATCCTTAATTAATATTTTAGGCGAATTAGAAATAAATATGGTGGAGAAAATTTATTAACTAAATTATTCAAACTACTAATTAATAACGGAAACTATTAATGAGAAAAGATACCTAGGAATCAGAATCCACCAAATATTAACATAGTAAATAATTTCTTATTTCCTAAATCAATTCTCAAATTATTCTCCCTTCCCTTTAAAAATAATGATTCATATAATTAATATGGGCAAGCATAAGTTATGAAAAATTCACAGATTAACTATAACTTATCAAAACCTCGCAATCAATATAAAAATCATATGCAATTTATGCGGAGGAAAATATGAAGGCGAAAATAATTAGACATTAATTTTGAAACGGAAAGAAAATATTATTATGAAATATTTAGTTTCATCATAATCCTAGGTATTAGAAATTTAGCTAGCCATGGAATTAAAAATAAAAACAAATAATATTAGTACTATAATTCGCATGAAATAAGAACAATAATTAAAAAGAGAATTTCTATTATATAAATAAAAGAAAGATACAAATACTCCCTGACAGTAGTTTCACACGTGATTGGAATAAGAGAAAAAAAACAAACTCTAAATATGTTACTCCCTTTTACGCTAGTGAAGAACTAAGAAAAAGAAAATAACAAGTGGTCTCCTTCTCTCTAAAACAAGAGGCCTATTTATAGGGAAAATAACTTGGAACCCTAATTGAACTTGGACAGTTTTGTCCCCAATCAATTTCTCAAAAAGATCTTCTAGATATACTTGTCTTCTCTTGTTGGGTTTGACTTGCACACCAAGATTTTTCAACCTCTTTCCTACTCCTTATAGGATTCTTCTTGGATATTCCTTATATGAATAAAAACATTAAATATCCCTTGATCACCAAGATTTTGACTTTATTGCAACAAATATTAAATCCTACAAAATAAAATAAAACATATTAATTTAATAAACTAATATAATTAAAAGGACAAAATTAGGGATAATTAAATGTATGAATTATGTGTCTATCAAATACCCCCATACCTAGCTTTTGCTCGTCATCGAGTAAAATAAAAAATAAAAATTAAACTACCCCATTTTCGTAGGAAACACGATTGCACTTAGCATGTGCAACAAGCCTTTAAACCCCAAGGTTACCCAAGTGGACGAGTTGTGTCTCGTGAGGGTTTGCAGTGAATATACCCACAAAATTCAAAAATATATTTTTTGGGTTCAACAAATTATGAAATTGAAAGAAAACTTCTAAATATTTATGGGCATTATACATAAGCAAGATTAAATTCAAAATCACACTTTCACCTTATCAAAAATACTCAATCTTTTTATTTTAGACCCCATCCTTCATTAAATCAATTCCATGTGATGCATGCATGTGTATATGATGTAACTCTTAGTAGGAATTTTTACCATGAAAATCAAGCAAGCTCATTTTTTTCTTTTCTTTTCTTTTTTCTATTTTTTTCAATTTTGATTCTTGACTTGTGCAATGTCTCATTTTCTTAGGCTTTTTAGAGTTATCCATGTAGAGCGAGTGTTGGACCAATGACTCCCAAACCAGATGGCTTTAGGACACTAGGTGTAGAGACACCCCTAAGGGCTTACTTACTCGAGTAACAAAGGCCACAAAATTAGACTAGTTAAGCTGCTTTTATCCATCACACTTTTCAGCGTGAATATCGATACTTCCCGAGGCTTGGATACCCAGTTATTTCGTTTAATGGACATTGAAGCAGTTATTTATTTCTTTTTTTTTTTTTCAACTTTTTTCAACTTCATTTTTTTCATTCTTTCTTCTCTTTTTTTTTCTTTGAAATTACTCGAATCATGGTTTATACCCCACAACTAAGAATTAGTGTAAACGTGAAGTGCAAAAATGCTTGTGAAATCAATTTTAATCCATATGGTGTTTCGAACTAAGATTTTGTACCTTATCAAAGATTCAAGAGTTCTAAATCTTTCAATCTTACTCATGAGTTTTGCTCCACAAACACTTATTAGAATTAATTCAATCCATAAAAAGTCAAACAATTTTTTTTTATTACTTTTTTCGTATTTTTTTTTACTATTTTTTCCTAAAAAGAGAAATAAAAAAAAAATCTAATACAATAATACAAACAAACTCCCCCCATACCTAAATCATGCATTGTCCTCAATGTATGTAAATGAAGAAAAGAGAACAAAGATGTGAAAAAAAAAATTATACCTTGTATGCGGGGCATTTGTTCTGCAAGAAAATGTGGTGAGAAAGAAAATAAATGTACATATCTACAAATTTTATGCATCCTAAAAACTATGCGACTGTAAATGATCAGGGATACAAACAGACAACCTAAAGTGGATTGCGTATGATTTTCAGGAGGTCTGGGTAATTGAAAATAGTTAGAATTTGCAACAGAAGAACAATTGTGAGCATACCCGACTGATTTTTTTAAAATTGAGTCAGATAATGATAACGAAAAATGATGGTTCCTTTTGAAAAATTCTAACTTCATAAAATCTATCCAAACTTGCCATCCATATTTGTTACCATGGGGCACTAAAACATTTTTATCATTTTGAATAACTGTTAGACCAAGATGTTTAGACACCACTTGATTAACACATGCATTATCTGAAATGGGAGATATGATCTCATTATCTAAACATGGAAGATTATTATTGTCCACAACCTTTGGTTCATTTGTTAAATCACATTTAGTGTTTCTGGAAGGCGCGTCGGATGGACCCAAGGTAGACTCAAAATGATCATAAGAGGATTGAAGGTCAATTTGATTCTCGTGAAAATGCTCAAAATGTGTCAAACTTGATTCAACTATAGGGTCAATCTAGAGTAAGATTTTTGGGCTGTGGAGTCCAACATCTTGTTGACCTCATTCAAGTATTCAGTTTCATCCCAATTTTGACCAAAATGATTTAGACAAAAGTTAATAATTTCATCTTCCCCCATAAGCTCATTTCCCGACATTTGTTGAATCATATTCACTTCAACGGACTGGTCAAACAAATCACTAGGTTGCTCTCCCACATTAAACACATTTAAGTCAATTGTCATGTTCCCAAATGTCAATTTCATCAGTCCATTTCTACAATTGATCAACACATTAGAAGTTGCTAGAAATGGTCTACCTAAAATGACAGGAATTTGACCCTTGGGATTGGCAACAGGCTGGGTTTCAAGGACAATAAAGTCAACAGGAAAGACAAAATCACCAACCTTAATGAGTACATCTTCAACTATTCCTTTTGGTACTTTAACAGAACGGTCAGCTAGTTGGAGTGTGACACTTGTCTTTTTCAACTCCCCTAAGCCTAAGGTTTGATACACAGAAAATGGTAACAGGTTCACACTAGCTCCTAAATCAAGCAAAGCTTTTTCAATTAATGTGTCACCTATGATGCATGAGATTGTAGGACAACCGGGGTCCTTATACTTCACAGGGACTTGACATGACAAGATAGAACTAACATGGGCTGTTAGAAAAACTTTTTTAGGAACATGAGTAGTTCTTTTATGTGTGCACAAATCTTTTAGACATTTAGCATATGAGGGAACTTGTTGAATGACATCTAGAAGAGGAATATTAATTTTAACTTGTTTGAACACTTCTAGAATTTTGTCCAACTGGGCTGGCTGCTTGTTTGAAATAAGTCTTTGAGGGAATGGGGCTTTTGGTTTAAAGACTTTTTCAATTGACTCATAAGGTGTGGTTTGATCATCTTTTGACACAAGCTTAGTAGGTGGGCCTACTGACTCAGAGTTTGTGGGCTTTTCAGGTAGGGCTGACTTTGAAGATGGATTGTTAGATTCAACATTTAAATTTTTCTCTTCTTCATTATCAATGCCAGCATGATTATTAAAATAATTTCCAGACCTTAAAGAAATTATAGAATTCACATGATTGACTTGGTTGTTTTCATGTGAATTAGCATGATAAGATTTATGATTAGGGACTGGAAATTTTGGATTGGTCTCGGGTTGACTAGGAAGTTTACCCTTCTCTCTTTCACTAACAATAGTGGCCAATTGACTCATTTGGATCTCTAGGCGAGAAATGGATTTTATTACAGTTTCCACACTCTTCTCTAAGGTGCTCACACTTTTCTCTAAGGTGATAAGTCTCCTCTCACTTTCATTAGAAAAACCTTGTGGATATTGAGGTGCTGGATTTGAATTTTGGTACGGACCAGGATTTGGCTTTTGATAAGGTTGAAAAGATTGATTTAGAGACTGATTGATCTGATTTGAAGAGTTATTCGGGTGGGGTCCTTGGTTCTATGTAAAATTAGGATGATTTCTCCAACCTGGATTATAAGTGGGTGCAAATGGGTCATTCGCAGGTCTTTGAAATATTGAATTGACTTGTTCATATTCTTCGAGTTGGGACATGACTCTAGGACATTCCTCAATCACATGGCTTGATGAATTACTTAGATACAAAGGTGTTGGTGTTGAGACTTGGTTCACGTGTGATTGTCCCCTAGTTTCTAAAGCTTCAAGTCTTTTAAGTACACCAGCCAACTTAACTTCGGTAGCAATTGAATTGTCAATTGTATGAACACCCCTAGATGAAATAGGTTTATCTGTCTCTCGGGTGGTTTCCCATTGCATGGTTTTTTCTGCTAAGTCTTCTAAAAACTCCCAAGCCTTTTCCTCATCATTATTCAAAAAATCCCCTTTACACATTGACTCTAACATTGTTTTAGTGGGATAGTCTAAACCTTCGTAAGTAATTTGACACAATCTCTATTTCTCAATTCCGTGGTGTGGGCATTGGGATAACATATTTTTAAATCTATCAAAATATTTCCAAAATGACTCTTTTTCATGTTGGCAAAATTGATGAATTGCAGTCCGAATTTTAGCAGTTTTATGATTTGGAAAATATTTTTTTAGAAATGTAACAACAAATCCCTCCCAGGTTGATATGGAATTATTTGGTAGGCTATATAACCATTTTTTTAGCATTATCTTTTAAAGCAAATGTTATAAATCTTAGCCTAATTGAGTCATCAGACAATTGTTGAATTTTCATTAGGGCACAAACTTCCTCAAATTCCTGAATAAATAAATATGTATCTTCTATCCCTGTGAACCTAGGTAACATATTTATAAAATGTGGCTTAAGTTCAAAATTGTTACCAGTTACCGGTGGTAGACTGATACATGAAGGTTGGGCAGAGCGGGAAGGATAACATCGATCCCTTAAAGAAACAGTTTGTGCGCCCTCCATTTTTCTTAAAGTGAGATCTTTTAAAGAGAAATCCGAAAAATCAAGTGTTCTCACTAATCGGGATGTTTCGTCCCTAATCCACACTTTTTGCATACACTACTTAACAAATAAGCAGATAAGCACAAAAAAAAACAAAATAAAAATAAAAATAATAACAATAAATTTACTTCTTAAGTCAACCTAATTAAAATCTAGACAGCTCCTAACTGTTCCAAGTTACACCTCAAGGTCCACCAAATTCGAAATTAATCACACCACTAGCCAGGTAAGTGTAAGAAAGGTGGGAGTCTCTCCGTAGAAACGGTGACTAATTGATTAACCACACAATCTTTAGGCGTATACCTTTTGAACTACTTGCCTAGACACCAGTAGTTTGATTAATTTAAAATTCAGACTCCTCTTGGAGTTTCTTGTCCTAATTGAGCTCGAGAGTCCTAGGGGCCAACGTCTACTTGATTTTATTAGGTCATGGTCATGCAAAATACAAATTGGGTTATTTGTGGGCCAAGGAAGGGTGATGAAATCCCCACCTTATCTTGTTAAGGGTTGTGCCCTTATTGTTAGATTAAAGATGAAAATGCACAAAAAAAAACTGTAAACAAATAAAGTGTCCTAAAACTATGTGAATTACGAAAGAATGAGAAATTTTGACGTACCTCAATTCTCCAGCAATCACTACAGTTTATATTTGACAAAAATAAAATAATAATAATAAATAAAAATAAAAACCTAACAGGATGTGCTCTACGTGAGTGAATGCATGAATGCGGCAAATAAAAAAATATTAATAATAATAAAAGCTAATTTTTTTTTAAATATGGAGATACGAAGTACCGAAGAAAGCGCAGCAACAAAATTTTTATCTTTTCGCTCCTTCGACCAACTTCAATAATCCTGGGAAAAAAATATAGAGTTAAAGCTAATTCGAATAAATAAAAATTAAGGAATAAATAAAAATTAATTTTAGTCCCCGGCAACGGCGCCAAAAACTTGATGTGATAAAAATACGTAACTGCAAGTGCACAGTGTCAAATTGAAGAACTGGCAAGTACAGGTCGAATCCACAGAGACTAGATTAATTCTTTAATATATCCTTAATTAATATTTTAGGCGAATTAGAAATAAATATGGTGGAGAAAATTTATTAACTAAATTATTCAAACTACTAATTAATAACGGAAACTATTAATGAGAAAAGATACCTAGGAATCAGAATCCACCAAATATTAACATAATAAATAATTTCTTATTTCCTAAATCAATTCCCAAATTATTCTCCCTTCCCTTTAAAAATAATGATTCATATAATTAATATGGGCAAGCATAAGTTATGAAAAATTCACAGATTAACTATAACTTATCAAAACCTCGGAATCAATATAAAAATCATATGCAATTTATGCGGAGGAAAATATGAAGGCTAAAATAATTAGACATTAATTTTGAAACGGAAAGAAAATATTATTATGAAATATTTAGTTTCATCATAATCCTAGGTATTAGAAATTTAGCTAGCCATGGAATTAAAAACAAAAACAAATAATATTAGTACTATAATTCGCATGAAATAAGAACAATAATTAAAAAGAGAATTTCTATTATATAAATAAAAGAAAGATACAAATACTCCCTGACAGTAGTTTCACACGTGATTGGAATAAGAGAAAAAAAATAAACTCTAAATATGTTACTCCCTTTTACGCTAGTGAAGAACTAAGAAAAAGAAAATAACAAGTGGTCTCCTTCTCTCTAAAACAAGAGGCCTATTTATAGGGAAAATAACTTGGAACCCTAATTGAACTTGGACAGTTTTGTCCCCAATCAATTTCTCAAAAAGATCTTCTAGATATACTTGTCTTCTCTTGTTGGGTTTGACTTGCACACCAAGATTTTTCAACCTCTTTCCTACTCCTTGTAGAATTCTTCTTGGATATTCCTTATATGAATAAAAGCATTAAATATCCCTTGATCACCAAGATTTTGACTTTATTGCAACAAATATTAAATCCTACAAAATAAAATAAAACATATTAATTTAATAAACTAATATAATTAAAAGGACAAAATTAGGGATAATTAAATGTATGAATTATGTGTCTATCACAAAACACCAACAAATGATTAACAAGTAATAAGCATTTGAACAAAAAGAAAAAGAACACTCAACGCTCAACTCTACGATCTGAGAAAAAGAGAAAGCTTGCTCAGCTACTCAGCTCTTTCGAACAAGTGCTCAACGGAAACTGAGTAGCACCAACCAAGAACTCATCAAACTATCAATCAACTGAAGTAAGAAGTTCCAAGTCAGAAAGACTTGAAGAGTTCTAAGTGAACTGTGAAGGACCAAGTCTGCTAAACTTGAAGGGTTCAAGAGTGAACTGAGAAGTGCCTAGACTGCTGGTCTAGAAGGAATCTATGAGATTCAGAAAGTGTAAAAGATATCCTTAGTGGATTTCCTACTCGAGGAGTAGAAGAGTGGACTAGGAGCTTTGAATACTCTGAACCACTTAAAAACTACTGTGTCTATTACATTATTGCCATAACTGCTATAACTGTTATAACTGCCTCACTCTCATTAACTCACTATATCTAAAAGGGAGAACAAACAAATCTTAATTCCGCTGTATTTGAATCATTATCAAAACTAACAAAGTAAAAAGAAAAGATTTTTAAATATCTATTCAACCCCCCCTTCTAGATAACTATTGTGCCTCCGGAAACTAACAATGACCACTGGTGATAATAACGAATATCCTTGGCCCGTAGTGCATGGATGATTCGTGGATATGATACTAATGAATATCCTTGGCCTGTAATGCATGGAAAATTCAGTGATGTGGATTATTTATTAAACTGTGTTACAGCGATAAAATATTGATGATGAACTTTTAAATTATAGAAGATAGTAGATATCATGCTCTACTTGACTCTTCTAATGAATTGGTTATTCTGCTGCAGTTAAACTTGTTGTTTATTGTATTCTATCTGTTTAACACTGTTAAAGGCTAATGATAATTTATTTTGCATTATCTTAGTCATAATATTTCTTACTGGGTTAGTTGAGCTCACCCTTTGCTTTCATTGTTCTCTTCAAGAAATGAGAACATAGCCGGGACTAGTCGGAAAACGGAGTGATGGTCCGAGATGGTGGCTATAGCAGTCCTCACTATTCTATGAAGTAGTGTGATAATATTCGTGTTAAAACTCCATTTGAGTTTGGATATTGTCTACGAGATAATATTCGTGTTAAAACTCTTAGCTATATTTTGTCGTATTTTACACGACAGTTGTAAAATTAAGTTTGTATTTGAATTCTGTACCATGTAGTTAGCAACTCGGAATGAGTTGTGTATACCTATTTTGGGAGCGTCACAGTTTATATGTTGTACAGTCACTTAGCAATGCATACGAAGGACATCCAATACTTTAGGCATACATTTTAGTTTCTTTACCACCCAATTGTATGGTTAAATTTTATTAGTACTTGGAGAAATATGAGGAAATTTGAACTCGTAAATTTTATTATTTGGATGACTGGAGGAAACTTAAACTCTAGCTTGACATAAAAGGGATGATATATATATATATATATATATATATATATATATATATATATAACCTTGTAAGTCTCACCATAAACATTTAATTTTGAGTTCAATTAAGTTAAACCTTGCTGTTAACGTCAATTTTGTACGTCTCATGAAATCACCAAAACAAAAGGGTAAAAAAGCGCTAATAGTTGCTGAGATTGTGGATTATGTTGTTGTAAATTCAAATTCACAAAACACATTCAAATAAATATACATACATTATTGTAGGAGAGATAAAAGTATGGACACGAGAATTTTACGTAGAAACACAATCGAAAAAAATCATAAATTATGTATGGAGAGTACATATTGTTTATTTCTCTCTTTCATCTCATTACACTATGTATTCTCTTTCTTCTTTATTGCACCTTATTGTGTTATTCTCTCAAACCCTTAATTATTGTTGTATTTATAGATATCATGTCCACCTGAATTCCATTAGGAGTAGGAGTCATTCTTAGAATCACCTTGTAACTGCAATTAGTGACTGATCAAATTCTTTCCAAATTAGACCCTCTCACCTCCCCTAAATAGGGAAACAAAATCTTAATCTGATAAGGACTCTCCCACCATTTGAGCAAACTGTTAAAATAAATATATATGGGCCAACACCAAATCTGGACTATTAAATTAATTGGGTTACACCTTGGCCTGACCCAAATAATTACATCTCAACATTGCCCCCCCCCACTATCTTGTTATAAAGTATTTATAATATGAGAGTAATCAAAAAGTCCACCATACCTTTTGACTGCCATGTTGGTAAAACTTCCGAACCCACCATATCTACTGCCAAATCCATCACAACCACTGCCGAACATAAGAACCTCCAACATTCTTGAATCTTTCAAACCCTAATACAACAAGAAGAGAGATGCCTCTAATTAAAATGCCTCTGAAAATCTGTCAAAGCCACATCCAAAACTCAAAATTTTTAATTCATTCCTATAATTTAACGACATCCACCAAACTGCCTCCCAAACATTAAATCAGAGAAAAATCCTCAACTCCTGAACTGCAAGCTGAACACGCCACTCTGAAGTGAATTACGCAAAGTCCACTGATATATAAGAGCCTTTCCATTTGACCATCCAACAAAGGAAGAATATTAAAAATCTTCTGATGTCGAATGTCTAGATCTGCCAGAACTACTCGAATACTTATTCCATAATCAGTTGCCCACTATCCAACATCATCGAAAATTCAAACTAAAAAATCATTATCTTCATCCGCAATCGTTAAGCTGTCTAGATATAAAATCTAGGATGATAACAATTATTTCCCCCAGCTACTCTCGAACTCGACCCTCCCTTCGGATCCTTTTCGAAAAATATTCATTCTATTATAAATCACACCAGTGGCTATCCTTCAATTGTTATTCGCAGCCGACCACCCAAGACAGACCGACTCAACTCCACTACTTAAGCAATCACCCTACCAATGCCTTTTTAGACCTCTGTACAAACCTCTGACACTAACTCAGACACATTGTAAGCTCCTCAATTGCGATAAAATTTTTTGCTCGCTCATTGACGTATGACAAGTCTTTTAGTGGATTGATCAGAATAATATCTTTCATGATCTTTTATGAACAACCAATGCTACTGTAATGAACGCCAAGTGAGGATTTGGTCTGCCGATGTTGAGTGAGTTTTAGTGATGTTTAGTGTCATAAGATGTTTGAATTTGGTCAATAGGATTCATTTCTGTTATGTTCGTTCCTGACTTATCACACGGAAAGAATGCTCCTGAATGATAGGGAGGCTTTAATCCGACCTTATATAATCTTCCGACCTTATATTTCCATAATAGTTGTCCCGACCCCTGTGGGAGACATTGACCTTACTTTATGTCTTCATATATAATATTGCTCCCGAACCCTTAGGGAGGCTTTAAATTTGATTTAGGTTCTAAAGAACCATCCAACCTTATATCTTCGCAATATTGCTCTCGAACTCCTAGGGAGGCTTTATGTATAGGATCCGGAGAACCGTCCGACCTTATACCGCCATCCGCCATAATAGTCATCCCGACCCCTATGGGAGGCATTGATCCGACCTTATATCTCCATAATAGCCTTCTCGACCCCTGTGGGAGGCATTGATTCGACCTTATTTCACGATCCAACCTTATACCGCCATAATAGTCGTTTCGACCCCTGTGGGAGGTATTAATCCGACTTTATATTTCCATAATAGTCTTCCCAACCCTTGAAGGTATTGATCGGACCATATACCCCCATAATAGCATTCCCGACCCCTATGGAAGGCATTGATCCAACCTTATACCGCCATAATAGTCATCCTGACCCTTGTGGGAGGCAATGATCTGACCTTATATCCATTGAAGAATTTTTTTCATTCACTAATTTTGTTATCGTGACGAAAAGAGAGACGATAGACGATAGACGATAACCAAAATATGAAGTGAGCCGCAAATTGTTGCGCTCTTTCTTATAAATCTCCACCTCCGATGTTTCTTTATTTGTTTTCCTGAATGGATTACCACCATGCTATATCATGTTGAAAGTTAGCTCTAGAATTTGGGTGCCTCTAGTAAGTCCTTGGGCATAAGGTAATCATAGGTGTTAATCTTGGAAAATCCTTCGCATGTATCAGTTAGATCTCTTTTATCACAAACTCTGTTGCTAATTTTTCCTTCTCTTTGAATCTCATATAATATATTATTGGCTAGTGCCTCCTCAACACTTGCATCACTAAAGGCAGTCAAATTAATGTCTCTATCAGGAAGATAAGTTTGTAATTAATGGCACTGAACCATATGGGAAGACCTCGCAACTGCTACAGTTTCTAATTGACATCAACATATAACTTTAATTCATCTTTTCTAAGATACAACTGTGACGACCTGGAAAATTTTACTTATGGCGGTATAAGGTTGGATCGTGAAATAAGATTTTATGGTTTTTGCCCTTTTGAGATATGTTAAAATGAGAATTTTTTGAAGTGGAACGAAAATCTGTGATAGAATTTACGAGTTTTAGGATCGTATTGGAAAAAAATCGAGAGAAAAAAAGCCAAAAAATTATTGTTCTTCCGGTAGCGTAAAGACGTTTATTTTAATTATTCGAAGAATATGCCAAGGATAATATAATGACAAAAGATGAAATACAATTTTAAAAAAGAAAAGCAAAAATTTTCTGCTGTTTAATGGATCGCGGGAAGTGAACGAAAGATGAAACTGGAAGACTAATAAAATAATAAAGCTAAAAAAGTGGCACCAGTTATTGGTGCATGTCACCAATTATATGCATAAGGGGACTAAGTATAATATTCCATGCCACCAATTATATGTCATGGGGAGGTAAGTGTAATATGCCATGCCACCAATTATATGTGCAAGGGCTAAATGTAATTTTTCAATTAAAAGCTAGGGAAAATACTAAATTACCCTCACTTTTAAACTCCTATAAATAGCAAGTCTCCCTTCTCATTTTTCCTCACCAATTCACAAGTTTCCAAAGAGAAACACTAGATTTTATATACGAGAGGAAGTGAGAGCTCAGGTTTTGTACGAGGAAACTCTACGGAAATCATCTGTAAACTCAGAAAATGAAGATTCCAAAGAGGTAATAACGAAATCCAACTCTTTTAAATTATTTAGAGTTTTGTAGTATATAAAGGATGAATTAGTAAATTATGAATCACTGTTAATCTATAAACAATGAGAAATAGACGTTAAAAGCTAAGAATGAATGAAAACATATAATCAAGTTATTTGATTTATTGTTTGTAGCTTAGATAATAAAATTTGAAGGGATGATATAGTATTCAACTAAAATATATGATCTTTCCAAGTGGAATGGATTAAAAAAAAGTTATAACGAAGTTATGACAAAAAACTAAGTAAAAGACGTTAAACGTTGAAATAGTAGTTTTGTAGGATTTCTGATCAAATTGTTGGGAATAATGGATTTTTATGGGGGAAACGTAGACACGATTAAAATAGAATCGTGGGCTCAAGAACGGACTCATTCCGCCTTCGGATGAGGAAGTTATGAAATTTTGAAAATTTAAACGTAAAGTTGAAAAATGAAGCGGCAAGAGATTTTTGAGCTAATTAAAAGCCTAGTTAGAATGTCTGGAAAACATTTCTGTCTAGGGGGATTTGAAGTATGCCAGGAAAGCTAGAAAACGGCTCAGGAACGGATCAATTCCGAGTGAAAATGATTAAGATATGAATGGGCAAAGTAGACGACAAGATTGAGTTTTAAACTTAATTTTTTTTCAAAGAATTAGGCTCGGCGCCGCAACAGCCATTAAGCCTAGAAATGAGGCACCGCAATGCCAGCCCTGGCTAACACTTTCTGCAGAGTTGCGCCGCAGCGCCAGGAAAAGGAAGGGAAACTGGCGCCGCATCACCGGTCCTAGATTTTACATAGTAAAGAATGTTTAAATGTAGAAATATTAGTTGCTTATAAAAACTTAATAAGGGTATTAAAACCTTAACGATTGAAAGATAAATTGAAAGAATAATTTACCGAAATGAGACAATTGCTCCGTAGCTGGGTTCAATTAATTAGGATAAATGTTTTGAACAATTAACTTAATAGAAGTAATTAATGACATTAAATGTCAATGTATGGTTACGAATGTTAAAGAAAAGTAGTAGATAATAATAAAAAAAACATCGTAGCGTGGAATACGTTAAATAATGTAAACACACGTAAGAAGAGACATTTCCGAAGAAGTGTTTCACAAATATTTGAGGGACAACAACAAGTGTTAAAGACATAGTTTAGAGTAATGAGACGATTTTATTATCAAAGAAACATTAAGAAGGATGAATAAAGATAAATTTAACCGACAAGAAAGGTGAATATGATAATCGAGACGTTCTTAAAACGCTGTAATACTAAGAAATAATTGTAAAGTTTAATCACGTAAATAATTTATAAATGTAAACCATATGAAATGGAAATGAAGATAGAAGAGGCCTATAGAATGACATTGAGATTTAAATCTCAATTATGAACGACGTTAAGAGAAGTAATGCAAGTCTAATAACACGAAAATAGAAAGGAATGACTAAGTTAACATAAGTCGATAATCAACTCCTTTATGTGTTTAATTGATGTGCTATCCTTATATGATATATAGGGCATTCGAAGAACGATATAGCATAAGGTTAATTATAAGCAACGTTTAAGGAAAGTTTCCTAACCTGAACATGATATTACTCTGTGCAAGTTTCTATAACTTACTCAAATGTAACTGAGTAAGACAATCTATGTGCAAATGATTTATATTTATGTAGGATATTTATCAATGTTTTGTGCTATGTGCTAATTATTCGCACCTATGTACTTGTAAGATGAACTGTTCTGTTGTTCAAGTTGTTATAGTTCTGATAAAACATGAACTGAGTAAGAAAAGGCATGTACTGATTATTCTAGTTGGGCAAATGTTAATATGATAATTAAGTCTAAGGAATATGTATGTACGATTGAGTTGAGTCTTAGATGTATTGTATGAAGCGTTAATGTTAATGGTTATGATATGATAAATGTTAAGGGTTAAATGCAAAGTCGACCACTGAACTTTAGTGATTTTTGGGTATTGAGCGCCTTTCTTCCGGTCAACGCAAACTGATCCTCTTTCTATTCGAAAATTTGGACTTTGAACCCCCATGCGCCAAATGTGCGTTGACCTGATGACGTGTCACATGTGGCGCCTACGTGGCACACGTGACAGATCTGACGCGACATTTTACATTGTAATTTGACATGCGTTAGCTGCTAACGTGACGTCTGTTAAATTTTTCCCAAAAAACTGCCTCTCCTTAGATTCGAAGTTGCAACCTCTCGTTTGGAACATTGATCATATGACCACTAGAGCACCACAGGTCAGTTGTTAATATCTTGCAAGGATTAATATTTATATCAAACCATTTCATTTCCCCCCAAAAATTAAAATATTACACAGAATATTATCTTGCCTAACATTAGGAAATTGTTTGTTTGACCTTTTTCCTACAAATAAATTTGTGACATGAAAATTAAATATAAACATTTTATGATTTTACCAAATTATGAAAGTTAATCCACAATATTACATAATATATAATATTTGTTTAAAAAATTATCAATAATATATATTTATTCACCTAATTTGACAATAGATGAATATTTTTAGTAATATTATTATAATAATAATTATTATAATAATACTAATAATAAAAATAAAAATTTAATAACAATAATAATAATAATTATAATAATAGTATTAAAAATAATATTAATAATAATAATAATAATAATATTAGTAATCATAATAGTAATAATAATAATTATAATAATAGTAATAATTATAAGAATTATAATAGTAATAATAATTCATAATAATAATAGTAATAATAATATTAGTAGTAGTAGTAGTAGTAATAATAATAATAATAATAATAATAATAATAATAATTATAAAATTAATTATAATAATAGTGGCGTGGCCGCGTGGGTAATGGGGGGACTGGAATGAATATAAATTATTTTCATTATAAAATGTAATGGGAGAATTGTTATATAAAAAACTTTTTGTTCTGTAATGATAGTCGTGTGTTTCATTTACACATCTTAAATTATTATAAATTAAAAAATAATAATACATTTCAAAAAAAATTTAACATGTCCTTACTTTTATTATCAAGTAATTACATTTTTAATTAATATTACAAAATAATTAGGTAAAATAAAATTTTAAGTAAAGATTATCATTTTATAAAACAAACAAAGCTAAAGCCTTTAAAAGTATTTGTAAAAATATGGGTATATATACGATTGAATCCATCTTATTATTACTATTATCATAATTATTAATATAATTATTACTATTACTATTATTATTATATTTTTAGTATTAATATTACTATTATATTTATAATAATATTATAATTATAATTATAATAATAATTATTATTATTATAATTATTATTAGTATAATTATTATTATTATTATTATTATTATTATTATTATTATTATTATTATTACTATTACTATTACTATTACTATTACTATTACTATTATTATTATTATTATTATTATTATTATTATTATTATTATTATTATTATTATTATTATTATTATTATTATTATTATTATAATTATTAATTATTATTATTATTATTACTAATATTATTATTACTATTACTATTATTATTATTATTATTATTATTATTATTATTATTATTACTATGATTATAATTTTTATTATTACTATTACTATTATTATTATTATTATTATTATTATTATTATTATTATTATTATTATTATTATTATTATTATTATTATTATTACTATTCAACGTGAAACTTTATTTGAAGGAAACAGTACCCATATAAAAGCTAGCAAAATTGTAATAACCGTATAGTATTTTAATTTTTTTGGGAGAAATGAAATGTTTTGATATAAAGATTAGTCCTTGCAAAATATTAACAACCTGTGGTGCTCTGGTGGTCATATGACTAAAGTTTCACACCTGAGGTTGTGAGTTCAAATATCTGGAGAGACAAATTTTTGAAAAAAATTCTAAAGAAGCCACATCAGATCTGTCACGTGTAAAATTACAATATAAAATGCCCAAATTTTATATAAAAGTCCAAATTTTCGAATAGAAAGGGGCTCAGTTTGCGTTGACCGGAAGAAAGGGGCTCAATACCCAAAAATTACTAAAGTTCAATGGTGGACTTTGTATTTAACCCTAAATATGCTTAATTGTTAGGAATCTGAATTATTCATGTTTATTCAAGTTGCTTCATAACTATTGTACAGTTATTGAAGTTTTCTAAAGAAAGAATATCTGATTCTTGATCATGCTATTTTCAACTGCTATAACTTATTGAGCAATTGAATGATCACCCTTTCTTTTAAAAATAAAAATATTTTCAGCAAAGCTAGAGGAACTAAAGGATCTAGTGGCGATGGAAGGAAGAGATTAAGTCTTAGACTTGAAACGTAGTTAGTTAAACTATTATGTATCTGTTGTGGCGGATGAAAGTCACACTTGTAAGTAATGAATAATATAATTATAATTATTTATATTGTATTAAAGATTTAAAGGTAATAGAATCTTGGATTTGAGGAATTAATATATTGTTAACTATTTCTTGAGGATATATGGATATATGTATGGAAGAGAAGCACTCAAGACACACCAGACTTGGGTTTTCAGGTAGACTCGGATTTGGGGGTATGACAACAACAGTGGGCTGAACGTGACTAATAATCTCCTGGGCGGACTTCTCTGTTATGGTCCAGCGTTCAGCCTCAATCCAAGGTAGATAAGGGTCCGACGACGATGTCTGCTCCAACCTTTCTTCTTCTGCTAAGGTGATGATTGGTTCCTGAAGATCGCCCATAAAAGTCTCGAATAATGCGAAAACTAAAAGGATTCCCATCCTCACCTGACTGTTGTGGCAACCACGACCCCTCCGCAATCGATTGAGGGTACCGATCCTCCAGCCACCTTTAATGAACATCAATTTGATGAATTTTCATATCTACTGTCACTACTATTTTTATTACAAGTATTTTGTTTTTCCCTTGAAGAAATATACATCAATGTTGTAAGTTCCTTCAGCCAAGCTCTGGTGCTTAGAGCTGAGGACCAAAACCTTCGAGGCCACATCATGGGAAGACCATCCAAGTTGGTGACGAGTTGGGAATAAGAGAGGATGCTTGGAAATATATAGACTATGTGTGTTCTTAATATGTTAGTGTGTGTTTGAATTATTTTAATATTTAGTTGTTTTATTTTATTATTTAAATTGAAACTATTTTGGAGAGTTTACCATTTTGTCCTTAAAAAAATCCCAACTCATTTGGATGACTGAAATGAACATGAGTTGTCCAATTTTGGGTCATATTGAGACTTTTAAAATTTTAGGTGTCATATCGAAATTAAGTGACAACTTGGAGTAACAGTTTTATAATTCTACTTTTAAATTAATCAAATACTTCAATTATCTACAAGAAATATCACTCACAAGAAATCAAGATGTCGAGTGAGTACAAGTTACTTGTAAAACATCCGTAAACCAAAAAATATAAGTCCACTTCTGAGAGTAGATGAATACAATCATGTTGTTGCATTTTTTTTGTTATTTGGTAAAACTCATGTCTCTTGTGATGTTAACCACTCAAGTATTAAATATTCACATTCCTCAGTCGATCAATCTATACGCCATATTATTTCAGTTGGCCAAATATACAGAGCGGTTCCCAATACAGAGACCAAACCCTAATTGTTACGTACCGTGAATTAGTGCTCCATTCTCGATTGTAGTTCGGAGACGCTGTTGAGTTAAAAGAACGGCAGAAGTTTTTTCGCATCAAAGGCTTAATTCCGCTTCAAGAGGTATGCATTTGATTCTCCTAATTATGTGTAAATATGAATAACATGCGTATTTAAATCCCTTCATTGGTATCAGAGCATGGTTTAGTGATCTCGTGTATGTTATGTATGAAATATTTACACTTTATGCCATGATTGCATGTTTAAAAAGCTTGAAAATATCATTAATGACAATCTTAGATACACTAAATGTTAGGGGATAATATTGCAGTATATTGTAGCCTAAACATAATGTATATGATCTTCATAATTTGGGTTTAATTGGATAATTAATTTGAAACCTTAGTTTGCAAACAACCTTTTTGAATAACCATAACTTTTTTTGTGATTGTCCGATTCAATTGATTTTTGAATTTATGCGTAGTACTCGTTGTAAGCTTCCCAACGATATATTATGGGGCCTAAATTAGAGTTATATAGAGTGAGATATGGCTTCTCAAAATTGTAGTCAAGTAATGATATTTCTATAAATTTTGGTGGCTGGAGGTTGAAAACGACCCGCGGCTCGACACGCGGCCTTACTCGCTCGGCCAACACGCGCGCCTGACTCGCTTTGACAGATTTTTCCTATTTAATTTCCAGAAAATGATTTATTAATTGTTTTTAGCATGGAAATTAATTTAAATATAGTAAAAATGACTATTAAATTCTAAAAAATTAATTATTGGCATATAATTAATTATTATATTGGAATTTGGAAATATTGACTATTTTGGATATTTTTGGTTAATTTTCTACCTATTAATTAATGGCAATTAATGGCTTATTAATTACGAAAATTAGCAAAGATTATCATAAAATTCCAAAAAATTAAGTGACTATATTATGATATTAAGTTACTGTTGTAAATTTTTTTTGAAGGAAATTATCTATTCTGGATAGTTTTGGTTAATTTCCAATTAATTGTGCAATAGTTTATTAATTATGATAATTAACATGATTATCAGATAATTCTAAAAAATTACAGTAATCCTTTTATGATGATAAGCTACTGTTATAAATATTTTTGGAAGAAATTAATAGATTTGGATATCTTTTATTAATTTCCATCTTTTTATGCATGATTAATTAATTGTGATAATTATCAAAATTATCAAAATAAATTCCAGAAAATTACAGTGATATTTTTGTGATGTTAATATACTGTTGAGAATTTTTAGGATGCATTTTAATATTTTTATAGTATACTTGGTATATTAATTGAGTAATATAGCCCGTTATTTAATTCATTTAGCTAATATTTATGGGATATTAATTGCTGGTACTTGAAATTAAATTACTATGCTGTAATTACATATATACCCCTGTTTCTAGTGGGAGTGATTTAGGTTGTAGTAATTTAATTAAATTATTCCCTAAATCATATGTCTTGTGCGCTGAAAAATTAAATTTAAATAATTAGACATTTATATGGATTGTGATTCCTAAGCTTAGCCAAGTCTCCCTTCTATATTTATGTCTCATTATTTTTATGTTAATTTGGTTCATGCAGCAAAGATATCTTATAGACTGTGGTGAACATTGAATATCTCTAATAAATCCTCATATTTAAATAAAAGCAGAAAATGGCTTCAAAACACATTATCGCAGATCTTAACCAAGGAAACAAACTAGACGGAGATAACTATGACATGTGGCACCGGAAAGTCAGGATGGTTTTGGAGGAGCAAGAGGTTGAAGAAACCCTACTGTCCAAAATGGCTAAACCAAAGGGTGAAAATGCAAAGGATCAGATCAAGGTTGCTGCCTTCGAAAGTTGGCGTAAAAAAATCGTATCTCTCGCATAACGTTGCTGAGATGCATGAACAATGACTTTCTGTTTGAGTATGAACAATACTCAACTGCACACGATATGTGGGAGGCTCTCAAAACTAAGTTTGGTGGCACCTCGTTAACAAGGATAAGGAAATTAGCCATAAGGTTCGATGGTTACAAAAAGAAAGATAACCACACTATGAAACAACACCTTCGAATCATGGCTAATATGATCTGGGAGTTAAAATTTGGAGGTACTCAATTGTCAGATGAACAACAAATTTCAGCGGTGGTTCGCTCCCTTCCCGATAATTGGGAACATATGCGGGTCAGCATGACTCATAACGAGAATATCAAGACCTTTGATGATATTCGTCGTCACTTGGAGCTTGAGTGTAACAACCCGGGTCAAATCCCGAGTTCGGAACAAATCTCGGGTCAAATCCCAAGTCCGAATCGAATCAAATCCATCAAAATAAGGCCTCAAACTACTAGCCCAATAGTATCTTCTTGGATCATCTTAGCCCACCACAGGCTCCCAAAAGGTCATGACTTGAAGGTACTATTGGTAGTAACTTATTTTCTTATATGCAGACAAATTTTTCCCCTATCTTTTGATGTGGGACTGGGGTCCTTGATGTTGTCAAGACCTCCAGGGCATATGTGGCTAAATCAAACTCTCGTAGAGGGTCAAGCCTAAGAAGGGGAAGAAACCTGCTCATCCTGTTGCGCCTAAAGGGGTTGCGATTGGGGGTGCTGTCAAGCGTAAGAGAGGCAAACGAGATTCTGGTAAAAAGGATAAAACCAAGATGACATGCTACAACTGTGGCAATGCGAGACACTTCGCTCTTAAGTAAACGAGCCAAAAAAGGTAATTCCTAATCCTAATCTATTTATGTGCTTAGTGTCAAGTACTATTTTTGTTGCTCATTCTCTCCATATGTAGATTGTAGACTCCAGAGTAACAGACCACATAGCTATAGATCAGAGTGGATACGTGGTATACTGTCGAGTTCTGCCTGGCATGAAAGTATTCATGGGGAACAATTCTAGTGTGGACGTGCTAGACATTGGCACTTACAAACTAAAAATGCGAGGATGCTCAGCATTGATCCTTTATAATGTACTTTATGCGCCGGATGTCCAGCATAATTTATTTTCTATTTTATCAGTACTTCGTTTAGGCTATTCTGTTAGTTTTGAGAATAATTTTGTAATAATTTCGAATGGAACGAATGTTTTTGGACATGGTTTTATGATTTTGGATACTATTGATTCTAGCAGTAATAGTAATGATTATTATTCCTTACTTATTAAAAATTATCATGATGGTTCAATTCAATAGCATGCTAGATTAGGCCATATTGGACAAGATAGAATGGCCAGGTTAGCTCGAGCAGGTCTTTTAGGTCCACTAGTTAAGGTCAATCTACCCACATGTGAACATTGTTTAGCAGGGAAATCAACTAGAAAACCATTCGGTAAAGCCACTAGGGCAAAAACACCATTGTAACTTATTCACTCAGATATCTGTGGCCCTATGAATGTGAAAAAAAGGCATGGACGTTCCTATTTTCTCACAATGATAGATGACTATACGTGCTTTGGGTACACTTTCTTGATCTCTTATAAGTCTGAGGCATTAGATTGCTTTAGACGTTATTTGATTGAGGTCGAGAATTAGTTAAATAAAAGTGTTAAGGCACTTCGAACTGACCGAAGCCGTGAGTATCTGTCTGATCAGTTTAAATAACTTTGTGAGGAAAAAGGGATAATCAGGCAACTGACAATACCTAGAACTCCGTAAAAAATGGTGTGGCGGAGAGGAGGAACCAAACATTATTAAACATGGTTAGGTCTATGATGGCGCAATTAAATTTTCTTATCTCCTATTGGGGTGATGCATTGCTGACTGCAACATACATACTTAATCGTGTGCCTTCAAAATTAGTTCAGTCCACCCCATATGAAATGTGGACCGGCAGAATGCGGCCTTGGGGATCGGTAACTTACATGCACCACACTTCTCATCAGCATGGAAAGTTAGGCCCGAGGGGTAAGAAGTGTAGCTTTGTAAAATATTCCGAACACTCCAAAGGCTATGTGTTTGTAAGAAAGCAGCCTGATAGGGCTGTATCTGAGATAGAGTCACGAGATGCGGATTTCTTTGAGATGGATTTCCCTAATAGAGGTTATGTGAGCAAGGAAATGAACCATTATAAGATGGAAGAAGATTTAGGCGCCCCAACTCATATAGTAGAAGCCGAAGATGTTATTCCTCAGGCTCATATAGAAAGTGGGAGTGACATACTTTCGAGCAGTTCTCATCTATCAAATAAAGAGTCTCATGTTCCTCAAATGCGTAGAAGTCAAAGGGGTAAGGTTTCACGTCGTCTTTTTGAGATTGAGGGGAATGCCTTTGTAGCTGATGCGCAAGACGATGAGGAACCTCAATCTTATCGAGATGTTCTATCATCTCTTATGAGAGATAAGTGGATGATTGTAATGGAAGAAGAGATGGAGTCCATGAGGACTAATCAAGTCTGGGACTTGGTTGATCTTCCACCAAGGCAAAAGGCTATTGCGAACAAGTGGGTTCTTAAAGTCAAACATAAGGCAGATGGTTCCATTGAAAGGTACAAAGCTCGTCTTGTAGCCAAGGGCTACACCCAGTAAGAGGGAATTGATTACGAGCAAACCTTCTCACCAGTTGTGAGGTTTGCCTCAATTCGCCTCATCCTAGCGATTGTCGCGCATTTAGATTTGGAGTTATATCAAATGGACGTTAAAATATCTTTTCTCAATGGAGATTAAGCCGAGGAGATATACATGGATCAGCTAGAGGGTTTCGTCATGGAAGGACAATAGCGCAAAGTATGGAAGCTCAAACGTTCTATCTATGGTTTGAAATAGGCGTCCAGATAATGGTATCTAGGGTTCCATCGAGCTGTCATTAGTGATGAATTTACGATGATCGAGGAAGACCATTGTGTATCTATTAAACGGTCTAAGGATAAATTCCTTATCTTATCTATGTATGTCGATGACATCCTTCTAGCTGGGAACGATAAGGAGATGATTGTCGCCCCCAAAGGGTGGTTGTCCTCTAATTTTGAGATAAAGGACATGGGGGAAGCAACTTATGTTCTCGGAGTTAAGATCTATAGAGATCGATCAAAAAAGCTTCTTGGTTTGTCTCAAGAGACTTACCTTAAAAAGGTTCTTGAGCAATTCCAGATGAACAATTGCAAACCCCCAGATGAACAATTGCAAACCCATAGACACTCCTATTGCTAAAGGCGACACCATTGGACCCGAACAATGCCCTACTTTTCTCGAGAAAATTAAGAAGATGTCCCATTATCCGTATGCCAATACTATAGGAAAGCTAATGTATGCAGTTGTGTGTACTCGGCCTTATATAGCATATGTAGTAGGTTATCTCGGTCGTTATCATTCAAACCCTAGGATTCCTCATTGGAAGGCAATCAAGAGGATCTTGCGATATTTGAAAGGTACTTTGGACTACATGTTATGCTATGGAGGACCGAACATGCGATTAATTGGTTACTCTGATGCTAGTTGGGGAGGTAACCAAGGGATTCGCAAGTCGACCTCAGGATATGCATTGGTGGTGCCATCACTTGGTGTAGCAAGAAACAGACTTGCGTTGCTCTTTCTACGATGGAGTCAGAGTTTGTGGCTTGTACATCAGCTGTTCAGGAAGCCATGTGATTAATGAGATTCTTCGAGAATCTTAGTCTCGTCTCTCATGCTTCAGATCCTGTGACTGTTTACTGTGATAGCACGGCGGCCCTAGATTACACTAAGGACCCCAAGTATCACGGCAGGACGAAGCACATTGACTTGAGGATGAAATTCATCAGAGATATCATAGTAAATAATGAGGTGATATCGGAGTACATGCCCACTGGTCTTATGGTAGTTGATCCTTTGACGAAGCCGATTCCTAAAGATGCCTTTTGTAGGCATGTTAGTTCATTAGAGCTTCGTAGGATTTGATGTACTTTCTATTATTTCCTTGTATATCACTCATTATTTGGCTTGTATTAGAGATATTCATTGTTATTTCGAGATATTTATCATTTCTGCAAGATTCATTTATTTCCACTTGTGTTTGATTATTTTAGCGCATATGATAAATTTTAGATGTTCACACAATTTATTATGCATATTGGATATGCACACACTAAATATATGTCAACAGGTTGATTGACTCACTCACACGAGAAATCACCTTTGGCGCTTTGAAAAGCGAGCAAGGTTGAGACAGTTCATTTATTGGCACTTTGAGTAGCGAGTTGTTGATGCTTTTGATAGCAATCAATTGGTGCTTAGTAGCGAGCAAAATGAACATGATGTCGCTTTGGCATGAGCCAAGATGAGGTTGACTTGGATTAACCAAATATACTATGCCCCACCATCTATATTAACCTGTACTGATAGCCGGATACGAAATTTTAGGTTTGGTGCTTGGAAAGTGAGCAATCTGAAAAATTCGATTTAGGCGCTTATGAAGCGACTGAACTAAGATCCGTACGTCACAAAAATAGGACATATGCTCAGTTAGATGAGATTGTCTGTCGTAACATGATAATCAGATGCGAAGTTTCAAATATGGAGCTTAGATAAGTGAGCAATTTAAAATGTTCTAAGGTCTGCACAAGAAAGCTATAGAATAACATGTTGTGAGCGAGTTACATGTGCTTAGCGACCATGTTAAAGAGGTGAGAGAATGAATCCCTGCTTCCTCACCGTGTGAGTCTTGTAGGACAAGTTTTGTTCCTACGTCAAGTGTTCTTTGTGATCTTTGACTATACTGCAAAGACATGGATTAATGTCGCTACTTTAGTTTCGATTCCTAAGGTTAGGATTGATGAGACTATAAGGACCGATTCTGGAAAAGTAGTTGATTCATTTCTGAGTAGTATTAGGGCAAAAGGAAGATAATTTGATTTCATCTCGTTCTGCACTTATTGTCAACAACTATAGCATTTTGATAGCGATATAGTAATAAGTGAGATACGAAATGGACTTGAGCCCAAAAGTGGTTAAGTAAGGCTCTCTGAGGGGTTAGAGATACTTAACCTAGTGAAAATTCAAATGTGTCTGGGGTACTCTGAGTTTATGGGTTGTAGCCTCTACGTGAACTTATTAAGTTCGAAGTGAGAGCTCCCGTATTATTTCTTTGAAAGGATAGATGTCTCTATGTTGGCCCTAACAGGTTTGATATAGAGCTCCCCCATTGCATGTGAACTCAGCGGTCGCACGGTTCGGCAGTTAGAGGTTTACATGTTTTGGTTTGAGTTATTTTTGGCAGATATGACGATTACATCGTCCCCACCATGGGCGAATGGGAGATGCTAGATTTTTGGGTATCTAAATGGGTCACCCATGGAGGGTCCGACACAGTTACATTAACTGAGTTCCCAATTGACAAGGTCAATTGCAGTTCAATAATGTGAACGTGAATTGATTGAACGTGGAGGTAATGCTGGGGAGTGGGTTAACCACTCACGTATTAAATATCCACATTCCTCAGTCAATCAATCTATACGCCATATTATTTCAGTTGGCCAAATATACAGAGCGATTCCCAATACAGAGACCAAACCCTAATTGTTACGTACTGTGAATTAGTGCTCCGTTCTCGATTGTAGTTCGAAGACGTTGTTGGGTAAAAAGAACGGCAGGAGTTTTTCCGCATCAAAGGCTTAATTCCGCTTCAAGAGGTATACATTTGATTCTCCTAATTATGTGTAAATATGTATGGCATGCGTATTTAAATTCCTTGACATGATATCAAACACTATCGTATATTATCCGGAACAAAACCAGAGTGAACATATTTGATATCTCAGAGTAAGTGATCAAATTGAGTTTAAAGTTCTTGTCAACCAAGCCGAAATTTTTGGAAAAAAGGGTTCAAAATTAGAAAAAAAATCTTTAGCTATATCATGGGTGTATGAAAAATATATAGGTTGATAAATTAATGATTTTTCTTATATATATATATATATATATATATATTCCCTTATTTATATTGAAAGCTTATATTATCATAAGACTAAGATTGATTTAAGTTAAATAGTTTTGCTAGAGAAGTTTGATTTTTCTTTCCGTATCTAAACTCTGTAAATTTATACACTAGGGCTTTGTTTGTTTGCAAGGATTTTACTTGGGATAAGAATATTAATTCTAAGTGTCTTGTTTGTTTTTAAATTTAAACTCGAGACTATTAGTTTAGGGATTATAAAATGACTTAATAGTATTGAGATTATAATTATAATCCCGGGATTATAATTATATAATTAATCTTGAGATTATAATCTCATAGATTATAATTTTAAAATTATAATCCTCGTAAACAAAGATAGCCTAGTACTAGAATGGAGAAAGGATCATTTTGTATCATTTGTTAGAAGTTAAACAGTATACCAATTACCACCCATACATAACATAAGGGCGGAATGCATGAGTACAACTTCCAAATAATTGATTCATAAACCAGAATCCTACCTTCATTTTCTCACAACAATTAATAACCAATCAATTTCACAAGATGGAGATGTTTAAATTTCCCAAGAGATTTCACTTTAGCCTATCAAGTAATAATTAAGCTGACAATAATTTATAAAAACATTTTTTCTAATCAAAATAGCATAATCAAAACTTATAAAATAAAATAAAATGCCTAATAAACTAGGCAATAAGATGACTGAATTGAATATGAGTTGTCCGATTTTGGGCCATTTTGAGACTTTTAAAATTTTAGGGGCCATATCGAAATTTGGTGACAACTTGAAGGTACATTTTTATAGTTCAGCCTTTAAATTAATCAAATGCTTGAATTATCTACAAGAAATATCACTTGCAATAAATCAAGATGTCGAGTAGGTACAAGTAACTTGTAAAACATCCGTATACCGAAAAATATAAGTCCACTCCTGAAGAACAGTCATGTTGTTTGCATTTTTTTATTGTTGAGTAAAACTCATCTCTGTTGTGATGTTAATTAAACTACTAAAATTTAACATGATTTTACTGCTTTTATATGTCGTGCATGTCTATTTTTAAAATTCATTTGATGAGTTATTTTGGTTTGATCAATAATTTGTTATGACCGACAATTTACAAGTTTTATTTGAAAATTTTATTTGAGAAATTGGAGATAACTAAATATTATGATAAACATGGAAAAGAAGAATTACTTGATGATAAACATATATAAAATCTTTCAAAAAATCAAGCGCATCAACAATCACAACCTTATGTGATTGTGGTGATTCAACATAAGACGCCTCAAAATAACGCAAACCCTCCAATTCACTAGCATTTGTGGTTGTGGTGGTTCAACATTAGACGCCTCAAAATAACGCAGGCGGCCCTGCCACTCCTCCAACAGTTGTACCGTCTTTTCTTTTATAAAAGGGCCCGACGGGATACGAATAAAATGAAAATGTTCCGTTCTATTATTGGTATCATAAGTTAATATTCCACAAAAAATGGGCTCTGTACATGAATGATACCATTACATGTAACAACTTTCCAAGATTGGGATTAGATTTTGCAAAGACAGGCTACAGATTTCCCAATTTCTAGGGGAAGAATGGTTTTCCTATAGACATGCCACAACCTTATGATGTGTGACACCATTATCAACATGGCTAATAAATTTGACGGTTTTGGTATCGAGTTCGAAGAGTCGGCTGAGGGGGAATAGGGGGAGTTGGATCGATTGAAACCACAAAATTAAAATTAAAACATGAGTATTTCTACGCGGACAGAAAAACTTGACAGGAAAATTAGGCCCAAAAAATAAAATGAATTTATTCCCGTGAACAAACAGACAATACAATCTATTTGTTTGCGGAATAAATTCATTTTGTTCTTCCGATCCAATTCTTCAATCCAATTTTCATATCCACATATACATATTCGATATCATATCATATAGCCCTGCCCCCAATGGCTGCTTTCATTTCGATTTCAGTTGACATTGGGTTGCATAAGTATATTTCACAAATCTAATTGCCTAGCTTATTTTTACTTCTTCCCATCGGAAAATTAATTAATTAATCTTTGATTTCATGATAGATGTCTGCATTGGTTTAGCTAGCTAGTTTATTAATATTCTAACAAATTATGAATTGAGTTTAAACCTCTTGTCAACCATTGCGAAGCCAAAAATTAATAGTAGTGAGGTCAAATTACTAAATTACACTCATAAAAAATTTATTTTATTATATATATATATATATATATATATATATATATATATATATATATATCAGTGGGGTCAATTGACCCCACAGCGTAACACTTCTTTGCTCGTCAACCAAGTTGAAAAAAATGTAAAAATGATTTGAAATTAGAACAAGTCTTTAGCCATAGGTATATGAAAAATATATAGGTCGATAAATTCATAATTTTTCCTATATATATATATATATATATATATATATATATATATATATATATATATTACCTTATTTATATTGAAAACTTATACTTATATTATCAAAGGAGTAAGACTGATTTAAGTTAAATAGTTTTGCTAGAGAAGTTTGGTTTTGTTTCCGTATATAAACTCAATATCGGTAAATTATACTAGTACTCTTATTATGGAATGGGGAAAGTATCATACTATATCATTTGTTAGAAGTTGAAACAGTAAATAAATTAATACCCTGGCCAAACATAACATAAGGGCGGAATGCATGACTACGTACAACTACCAAATAATTGATTCATAAACCAGAATCCTACGCTCATTTTCTCACAACAATTAATAACCAATCAATTTCACAAGATGGATATATTTAAATATCCCAAGAGATTTCACTTTAGCCTATGAAATAATAATTAAGCTGACAATAATTTATAAACACATTTTTTCTAATCAAAACCAATAAAAATAAAATAAAATGCCTAATCAACAAACTAGGCAATAAGATGTAAAGAATTAATCCAAATACGCATACCATCCCTCGAGGCCAGGCCTATTCTTTATTCACTATAGTGAATAATTACTACAACTGCTGTGTTATTTTTCATTATAAGATCTGTTTTTGAATCATAAAAATGCATGTTTTAGGTTTAGAAGGAAGATTTGCCTTGTTCTGTGTATCTATTTCTGTTTTTTAATTGAAGTCCGTTTGACAGAGCGGTGCGATAAAGTAAAAAGTACTTTTAAATTAAACGTGAGTCGCATTCGAGTCAAGATCCTCGTTGGTTGGTAAAAAAATAAGAAAATACTCAAGACTCCCAGAAAATACTATAGAGTAATTAATCCATAATTTAGGAAGCATTCCTCTATAGTATTGTCAAGTTTGCTTTTATATATATATATATATGGTCAGAATCAGGTAAGGGATCCCTTACTTTCTTAAAATGAGGGACTTTTTTTTTTTTGCTTTTTTTTTTGCTTTTTTTTTTTAAAACAACTAAAAAAAAGTTTAATATTTTATGAAACTGAAATTTTTTCATAATACAGTGTTTTGGGTGTGATTTGGGTACGTATAACAAAACATGTATGTGCAGTCTGGGCAGACTGTACCACCACTTTTTGGTATAGGTATTCAAAACACGCCCAAAATATTGTATTATGGAAAAATTTCAGTTCCATAAAATATTAAACTTATTTTTTAGTTGTTTTAAAAAAAAAGCAAAAAAAAAAACAAAAAAAAAAGTCCTTCATTTTAAGAAAGTAAGGGATCCCTTGATCATTTATATATATATATATATATATATATATATATATATATATATATATATATATATATATATATATCTTTTAATTTGGTAGGCTACATTAAATTTCAAGTGATTCAAGATGGGTTACTTAAGTACTGGTTAAACGAACAAAGAAGGTATGGAGTAGAGTGAAAGCAACCCAAAAACATAGTTATGCCCAAAAATATGAGTTTAATTTTGCAAATTAGTCTAAGGGTAAATAAGAAGAACATGCATCGGATGGGTTAAAAATATGTATTTTAAGTGCATAATGTCAAATTAAATAATTAATAAGTATATGTGCAATTCAAATAGACTACATTAATTTTAAAACATTCTTAATATTTATTTTAGGCGAATTAAAAATAAAGATGAAAAATTAATTAACTATAATTTAAAAACTAATATTGAGAAAGCAATCTAAGAATCTGAATCCATTAAACAATAAACATAATAAGTAATTCAGTCTCTTCTATTTTTATAACTTAATTATGATTTTGATCTCCTTTCTCTTTAATTTAGTAATCTTACAATTAACGTGGGTAAGTATAGACTATGAAAATTTAAGAATTAACTATAACCCATCAAAATTTCTTCGAGTAAGCATGTATTATGAAAAACTTATATCTTAACAATAATATATTAAAATCTCTTAATTAATTTAAAATCACATAAGAACTATAAAACGAAAGTATTTCAATAACGAAACATGAAGGCGAAATTAATTAAACATAAAAGCATAAATAATAGAAGAGATGAAAAATATTATCGTGAATAATTATTTAATTTCATCTTCATCCTAGATGTAAAAAATTAACTAGACATAAAAATAAATAAACTAACTAAAATAAAGAAGAGAAGAAGATTAAAAATAAATAAGAAAACTTTCTTTAATTAAGGATCATCCAACGAATGTATAATGAAGAAGTAATTTATTTCAACTCCTACTCCTAACCTAAACTAATACAAAATACTCCTCCTCTCTCTAAAACAAAAGACTTATTTATAGGGAACATAATTTTGTGTCCTACTTTAGATATATTGAATTTAATCTCTTTTGTTCCCTTTCTATATAAGTTTCAACTTTCTAGTGACAGTTAACTTTTCAAAGAGATCTTTTAGATAAAAATATATTCTAGATAGACTTTCTTTTCTCTTGGGCCATGTTTGTTTATAAGGATTATAATCTCGGGATTATAATCTATGGGATTATAATTCTAAGACAATTAATTTTAGGTTTAAATAGTCCTAGTCACGTGTTTGTTTTTTATGGGATTATTCACGGGATAACTTAAAATAATCCCATGTTGTATTTATTTTTTTTCAGAATTAATTAAAGTATTGGATTAAAAAATATTGTTTGGACTATTATACCCTTACAAATAAAACATATTTTAAACTTATTTATACATCAAAAAAATAATATTTACTAATTATATATACACTCCCACTCCTACCCATCACCCGTCCACCCCCCACCCCGCCCACCACACCCCCACCCCACCTCCACCCTCCCTCCTCCCCAAAAAAGTAATACTCAGTGATTATATATACCCACATCATCCCCTAAAAAAATAATATTTACTGATTATGTATACAACCTCATCTCGCCTGCCCACCAGCCCTTAAAATGATATTTACTTATTATGTATACACCCACCCCCGCCCAACCCAGCCCAGCCCAGCCCAGCCCTTGGCCCTCATCCCAATAAAAATATTTACTGATTATGTATACACCCCTACTCGCTCATCCTCCTAAAAAATAATAATATTCAGTAATTATATATACACCTCACCCACACCCTGCCCACCCCCAACTCCCCTCCAAAAAATAATAATATTTAGTCTTTGTACTAGTAAATTTAAGTTGTCACTAATAATAACAGAAATTACAGGATATGATGTTTATTTTAGAAAAAGATTGAGGTTAATTTTGTTTACCAATTTTTAATCCCAAATGCCAGGGATTATAATATCAGATAGAATATAGTATTAAATAATCTATTATCTTAAACTATTTTATAATCCCAGGACTAATAGTCACAAGCACAAATTTAAAAATAAACAAGACACTTGAGATTAATAGTCATATCCCAAGTGTAATCCTTACAAATAAACATAGCATTGCTGGATTTGACTTGCACACCAAGATTGTTCCACCTCCTTCATTCTCGTTGTAATATTCTTTTTAAATATTTCCTTACATGAATAAGAGCATTAAATACTGACTGATCACCAAGATTTTGACTTTATTGCAATAAATATTAAATCCTACAAAATAAAATAAAACATATTAATTAATTTACACTAATATAATTAAAAGGACAAAATTAGGTATACTAAAATGTATGAACTATGTGTCTATCAAATACCCTCATGCCTAACTTTTGCTCATTCTCGAGGAAAATAAAAGAAAAGTAATAAAAAAGAAATCTAGAACTATATACCTCATTTTCGTATGAAACACGATTGCACTTAGCTTGTGCAACAAGCCTTTAAACCCCCAAGGTTACCCCAAGTGGACAAGTTGTGTGTCTCATGAGGGTTTGCAGTGAATATACCCACAAAATTTAAAATTTAAAATAAAATCTTTTTGAGTTTAACTAATTATGAAATTTGTAACAACCCGATATTTTCTATATAAATAAATAAGAAATTTTGCGTATAATTTTTTTTTTTATTTTAAGGATGAGGATTTGTACAAGATAATATATATATGTATTTATGTGGTAAATAAAACTATATTTGTTACATAAATATTTACAAATAATTTTATTTTAGAATTATTGATTTTTATAAAGTATATTCTTATAATAATTAATTTATAGTAAAAATATTTTTATTAACTATGTTCCATGAAAATATAATCATATATTATTTAAATAATATATGAAGTAATTTTTAGAATAATTATAATAATTATTTTATTATATGAATTATAGTACAAATTATTTAGTTAATTATTTTACCTTAATTATTAAGGTTAAATATGAAGAATAAATCAGATATGGAATCCAAACCCTAATTTTGAATTTTTATCAATGGATAAGAATAATAATATAATAATATTATATTTTAATTTTTCAGTGCTATAAATATGTACTGTATGTTTGTGGACTGACAATGGTTGGTCAAGTATGTTGTGTCATGACCAAACCCTAGTATTAATTTATTTCACCCTATTGTGAAATTCAAATGGAAAATTCGAGACGTGTTATGTGGTATATGATTTATATTGTAAAGTGTTAATGTCAATTATAGAAGACCCTAATTAGTAATTAAAAACCCTAAGTTGAAACTCAATTATGAGTTAGAAACTATTATGTAATTGTGTTAAATGAATTATGTTACGTATTATAGAATTTAAGGTTAATTAGAGAAACCCTAATTACTATTTAGAAATTTTAATTTCTAGAAACCCTAATTTCATACTTAGTAAATCTAATTTGCTAAATTGGTAACCCTAATTGTTAATTACAAGCTTAATGCTTATTAGTGGACATTAAAATTATAATGTTCATGTATAATGTAATTAGAAAATTAAGCCCGATTAAGAAACCCTAATTTTCAAAAAAAATTGGAAACTAATATTATTTTTATGCAAACCCTAATTAGTAATTTTAAAAAACCTAATTACTAATTATAAATCCTAATTGTTTAATGATTAATTTTAATTATGATTAGTAAATTTTAAACACAAATGTTCAAGTTATTGAATTAGAAAACTAATTATATTTACTAAACTCAAATTTATATTTTTGGAAACTAAATTGTTATTTATTTTATTAAATCCTAATTTTGGAAATCCTAGAATTTTTCTAGAATGGTTCAAACCCTAAACCCTAAGGGTTAGATTAGATTGTCAAGATTGCCTTTAAAATTTGAAATCAAATTGACCATATTACCCTTTTTGTATTATTTGAGTGATAACTTGCAAATCTAGCTAAAATATGTAGTTGGTAAACCACCAAGATTGCCCATGTGACAAATATAACACAACTCAGCCATATATTGACAACTAATTCAGCCAAATTCATTGCACCAAGAGATTATATAAGAGTTAGAGAGAGAGAAAGTACTCATTTTTTTTTGTTCATTTCTTTCCAAAGCTCTCACCAACTCTCTCTCACTAAAAACCCACGAAATTATGTAGTATATCAGCTCACAATTCAAGCCCCACGAATTCCTTAAACAAAACAGAAACATAGAATCAAGATTTGCTCATAGAAAGGTATAAAGTTAATCTTACAATCTGATTTTGAATGATATGTTAAAAGTTATGTTTGTGTGTTGTAATATGTTCTATGTAGTGTCTATAAGTGATCTAGGTTGGCACATGTTAGATCCATAACATCAAAGTGCTCGAAATTGAAGTTTTTCAAAATTTGGAAATTTTTATTTTTGTATCTGACAGTCAAATGTCAGTCCTCTTAGATCTTTGTATGTTGTGTGTTTTTGTTATTTAAGTGTTTGATGTTGTAGTCTAGTATGAGATCTTTCATCTGGTACAAGAATTAAAGTCAGATCTGTTGTAGATTTGAAGTTATGATTGGTCAAAACCCGTTGACCGGGCATGACCGGTCGAAATCTGGGTAAACCCAGAAAGTATGATCAGCGTCTGACAAGAACTTTGTAAGTCCAGCTCTGTCAGGTTTTAAGTGCTTTAGTCTTTTTGTTTCGTTCATGTTGTAGCTGGTAATATGGACTGTACATTCATGTCTTAATGTCCCATAAACAATCAACATATCAATCGTGAAAAGCGGTCAAAGTAGGCCACTTGTACTGTTTTTGTATTTCTAGAATTTCCAGAAAAGTCTATGAGCAAGCTCTCTGACAGCCTTTGACCGGCTCATAAATTATGATTCCGTTGATTTTGATCTAATATGTTACTTTGTAAATAGTCTATAATACATGGACTATAACTTTGAATCATCAAACCACCTGAAACAAGACCAGAACAGAGATTAAAGTGAGCTTGAATGTGTAAGCTCGAAACTGTCTGGGCCCAGAAAACCCAGATGAATGTCTGACAGCATGTTTACAATCCCAGATCTCTTTGTGTTTTTGTAGTATGACATAGATGTTGATTTCTAGTTGTAGTGTTGTGTAATGACTACACGGTCATGGTTAAGGATATCCCAGAACATGTTTGGATTAAGATTTAAAGTTGGTCAAAGTTGACCCCTGGTTAAGGCCGGTTGTCAGTGTTCTTGAGCTCAAGAACACCAACAGCGACGCTTAGTGTCGCTAAAGACCAATAGCGACGGTTTCTTTTATTTTTATTTTCTAAATTTCTGAAAAATCATTAAAAATAGAAAATAAATTATAAAAAATTATAAAAATGGTTTTAAAAATTATTTTAAATTATGAAAAATAACTTTTAATTATATGGGACATTTTTCATTAATATTTATAATTATTTGAATATTAATGATATTTAATTTATTTAATTAGTGTATTAAATAAATTAGAGAAAAATAATTTTAATGTTATAAAAATCATTTTAAATAAGAATAAAGTGTTTTAAAATATTTTTGGAGTTATAAGTGTAACTTTTAATATTTTGTGATGAATTTCATTAATTAATTAATATTAATGTTAATTAAAGTTATTTAATAAATGTATTAAATAAATTATGGAAAATAGAATTAATGATATAAAAATTATAGAAAAATGATTTAAAGGTTATTTAAGTTATAAAAAAATGACTTTTGATATTTTGTCATGAAAAATATTAATATTTTAATATTAAATGATATTAAATCTATTTAATACTTATATTAAATAAATTAGTTTAAAAATGATTTTAATATTAGAAAAATCATTTCAAATGAAAGTAAATAGTTTAAAAATATTTTAAGTTATAAAATATAACTTTCAATATTTAAAGTTAAATTTTATTAATTAATTATTATTAATGATATTAAAGTTATTTAATAATTATATTAAATAAATTAGTTTAAAAATGATTTTTAATATTAGGAAAATAATTTTAAATGAAAATAAAGTGTTTAAAGATATTTTAAGTTATAAAATATAACTTTTAATATTTAAAGGATAATTTCATTAATAAATGATATTAATTTAATATTAAATAATATTAAATTTATTTAATAATTATATTAAATAAATAGTTTTAAAATGATTTTATTTAAAAATCATTTAAAAATGATATAAATGATTTAAAAATATTTCAAGTTATAATTAATGGCTTTTAATATTTTGATAAATAATACATTAATACTTTAATATTAATGATAATTATTTAAAAATGATTTTAATTCTTTTAAAAATTGTAAGACCCCGAATTTTATGAAATAAAAGTATTCAATTTTTCTTATAATTACTATTCAGTAAATGGTTAAATTGATAAAAATTTAAAGTTATGGGTGAAATATGAATTTTTTTCAAAATAAGCAAGTGGTTATAAAATAATCATTGTTGTCGGGGAATATTCGTTTGGTCGTGGAATATTCTTTCTGTCGGGGAATATTCGTACGACGGCGCAGCTATTTGTGGGCCCCATAACGAATAACTGTCGGGTGAAGAAAATAATAAATTTGAGTTTTTACAAATAACGGCGTAGTTGTTACCGTTAACACTGTTGGAATACCCGGTGGTTAAAATACAGTAATACGCGTTATTGCACAGTAGCACACGGTATTGCATAGTATTTTTGAAATTATTGATTCTTACGTAAGAAGGCACTACTCAATAATTGTTACAGTAATTACTGTTCAATATTTTATTTTATTGATTCAATAATTGCTGCGTTGATATTTTATATTATTGTTGTTTCAATAATTGTTACTGCACAGTATTTTCTATTATCAGATCAATAATTCATATTATTTGAATAATGTTATTAGATAGCATTATTGGCAATGTCTAGAAAGTTCTGTCTAAGGAGAGGTTTGGTCATCTAATTGCGCGCTAGTAAGGAGAAATCCTTATTGGAAAGCCCCATCTTTCCTGGGAACGGCCTGGTTGTCATAAATGTGATTCTGTAATATTATTTATGAATAATTAATTATTGATTCATATGATAAGAAAATATTTATTTTATGTGGATATAAACGAGGGATATATTTTTGTGGTTAAAAATGAAGGAGTTAATGTTGAGGTTTTTATCTGTATTTTTGTCGGAATGAAGGTATTAAAAATCAGGGTTTTTGAAATATTTTGCGGGGGTTATAATTTTTAATCCGACCGTTGGATCGTGGTAATTTTTGGATATGTTATACATATATAAGTTGAGTATATGCCCACAAATTTTGAACCGTTAAAAATGAATGTATGATTTATTATGAATTTTACGAGATGACTGGTTCAAAAATTGTTGAATTTTCGGAGTTTATCATTTTGGTGGAAAATTCTAGAATTGGTGGGCCCCACTTGTGGTTGGTAAAGAAATGTGCTGAATTTTATTTCAAATGTGGTGGGTGGGAATAGTAGCAGGTAAAGCCATCAGGTTGCAGGTCAAGTTTGCTAAAATTTTCCTATAAATAGAGGGCTAAGTTAGAATTGAAAATCACACCAGAAACATAAGCTTTCTCTCTTTCTCTCTCTATATTATGAAGCATATTTTGTGAGTATTTAGATGCTTTGAGAGTTACTATTCAGTGCAAGTTTCCTTCGGCTTTGCATACCGATCAGAAGTACTGCTCTTTTGAGGTAAGGGATAGTAAGGAATTTTAAGGGTTGTTATGTTTTTCAGTTTCGTAATTTTTCTGACCTTCAAAAATTCTGAAAAAATTTAAAATGATATTTTGATGAGTTTTCTTGATTGTGTCCAAAAATGGTGATTTTTGGATGTATAGATTGAGAGTTATGAATTTTATGAGAAAAGACTATTTTAAAAGTAACCGCTTATAATTCCTTGTGGTTAACTCCAAAATTGATGAAAATTTTATTGGGAGTACATGTATATGATAGAAGTATACTCTGTAAATTTCAAAATTTTTGAACAAAAGTATAATTTTTGATAAATGTCTAAATATTCGGCTGTTTTGGCCATATGAAAAATAGTAAATGACTTTTAAAAATTTTGAGAAAAATATATGTTCAATATGGGACTATATTATGCTAAATCCCAGAAAAGAAATATTTTTAGAACTGATTTGGTATTTTTCATAAAAATAGACTAGTTATGAGTAAATGAATTAAATATGTTATGTGAAGTAAGAAAATTGAAAAATAGGATTTTATGACTTGAGAATCCTATATGAGGTATATGCAGATTTTTTATGAAGGTTTTGGTTATTGGTGATGAAATCTTATGAGTTTGGCATTTTAGAATGATTAAATGCATTATTTAGTAAAGTGTAAACAATTAAAATAAATTGTTTATAAGTTTAAGAAATGTTATTCTTTCAATATCATTATACCAAAATATTGGTATGGATTTTATTGTGGAATTTCTACCTTTTTGAGTCGGAGTTACTATTCATGAGTTACTATTCACGAGTTACTATTCACGAGTTACTATTCACAGAAAAATTGGTTTCTTTTTCTGACCAAATTTTCGTTGATTTATGAATATTACTCTTGAAATTAAATCCATGTTTTGATCATATTATTTTTTTTATTATCATATATAACATTTTTATAACCCTAATGTTGAAATTCTCTTTCACTTGAGTGTAAAGATGGGTAGATTGTTGGTATGATCATGACTATGGGTTCTCTTTGGCCAGTAGTGCAAAGTTGAATTATTGACTGGTATGATCATGACCATTGAATTTATAACTGAATATCTTTAGCTTAAGTGTAAAGGTGAATTGATCAACATGGTTATAATTATTGTTTATATAATTCTGAAATGATTATATATTTATTTGAGATATTAATATATTTGGCCTATAGTGCAAATATGAACTGTTGAAGAATATCTTTGGCCTGTAGTGCAAAGATGAATTATTGATGAATATCTCTGGCCTGTAGTGCAAAGATGAACTGTTGATGAATATCTTTGGCCTGTAGTGCAAAGATGAATTATTGATGACTATCTTTGGCCGTAGTGCGAAGATGGATTTATTAGCATGATTATGAACAGGAACTGTGATTTGGTATAACCATGATCTTTGATGTTTCAGGTAAAGACAGGTGATGAAAATATTCTTCGTCCTGGGTGCGAAGAAAAATTTAGAGTCACAATTATGATTATGAGTTATTCATATGATTGTGGAAAGGAACCGTTGAGTGATGTTATATGGATAAAATATTGTTGATGGATTTTTAAAATGGAGGAGATAATAGACTTTATGATTTATTTGACTCTTCTAATGGATTGCTCGTTCCGCTGCAAATATGGTTGAAATTTTTATCATTTACCATATGTTCTAAATCTCTGATTTATTGTTGATGAAGGCTATTGATAATTGAATTATCTTTAGTCATGATATTCTTTACTGAGCTAGTTGTGCTCACCCTTTTGCTTCACAATTCCTTTCAGGTAATAAGAGTGTAGCTGGGTCGAGCGGGGGTAACAAGGGAATAGAACGGTGGTCATCATTTAGTAGTTATATTTGGTGAAGAAAATAGGGTGAGGCGAACCCAACGTTGGAAGGGTGTTTTGTCACTATCATAAAAGATGTCTAATGACATACAACCTCGTGTCATCATAAGACAGGGTTGTGCTCATCCACTTGCTGAGTATATCTATGGGCACTACCTATATAATCTTGGTGTTTGTTTGAAGTATAATTCTCAATTAGAGACAGTGGAGATAATGATAAGTCAAGAGAAGACTCACCATTGGGAAGAATATGATAGTAATCTTCTCGTTTTTCTTTGGGGTCTATTGGGTCAACCAAGGATAATTCTGTGGCCATATGATATCTATCATAACCTAGATGCGTGGCCTCCCATGTACGAAAGTTTCCTTGAGCACTTCCCAAAGATTCTAATTTCTAAAACAGTTTTTGACTATACCTTTATGTAAGGTGTTATTGTGAGGTGATGTCCACGGTTGGAACATGAATCACATTTGGTATATATTTGTATCCAAACTCACAGCATATGTGTTGTTGTATTTTGCACGACAATTGTTGTAATAAAGTTGTAGTTATTTTCTGTACCATGTATTTGACGACTCAGAATGGGTTGGGTGGAATGGACCTATTTTGGGGTCGTTACAAAAATCATTTAAGTGCAATATTAATACTTTAAAAGTATTTTAAGTTATTATAAATAACTATAACATTTTGGCAATGGTTTCATTAATAGTTTAATATTAATTAAATATTAATGATAATAGAATTGTGTAAAATTTAAATCATTTAATAATGATTCCGAGGTTTGAAAATTCATGATAAATTATAATAAATATTTTAAAAATTATTATGAGTCATTTAAAAATAATATGACTAATATTTACGGATATTGAGTTACAGGACAGAGTTTTAGACTCGGTAATTACCCGATAAAGCTGTCGGTACGCCGACGTGTTTCAGAAATTGATCTAAACTTAGATATTTTGACTGTATAATTGATTATTTGTGAATTAGTGGTTGTTAAATATGTGTAACAATGTGATTAGGTTATGTGCTAACTGTAATAAGCAGTGTTATGTGTTATAGTATATTGTTCTAATCGAACGAATGATCTGATTAATGGTAGGTCGTGATATAAGCGATAAATCTTTATTGCGAATTGTAAGCAGCGCATCAGGCAAGTATCTAACCTTTGCATTTTCTTTATGCAATGGACATGAGTAAGAATGTTTCTAAACTATATTATTACTGTACAGATTTTGAACCTTATATTATATAAGCTCATTGATTATCAACATGTTAATATATGATAATTCAGATATATATATTCTGTTCGTTAATTTTTAGAAATGGTTAAACAAGTGTCCCCACTTGGATAATCATTGTATTTCATTACATGTTGATATACCTTTGTCAATTACCCGTATACATATATGTTGAATTATAGATTATTGTTGAACAAGATAAAATCTTTGATTTGAATCCCATACAAGTATGAATATCCCTACACGGGAAAACTGTTTATGCACCCAAAGTGGACAGAGTGAACGATCCTATCGTTCTTATAATGTAGTATTGATCAATACAGGGCCCATGAGAAGTATAACCTAACGCCGTAAGTTATGACGGTTTACAGATGAATTTCTGTTTAACCTTTTCGAAAATGAAAACAATGTTCATGGCATGTCACCTAAACCCTATTTATAGTCAATACGTAGTTTCAAAAATTTAAAAGAGAGTTGTTATATTATTATTATCGGTTCAGAATACTTCACAACTATTGACTTGTTGTAGAAGAATAGTACAAAGAAAACATTTAAATTCTTTCAGATTATATATATATAATTGCTATTACTTGCTGGGTACTCAAATGCTTATCCTTGCATAATTTAAATGTTTCAGCTTAGTGTGAATGATCAGAGAGCTCTGCTAAGAACAAGGAAAGGGAAAAGGTTGCTGAATGAATGAATGAACGTTATCTTATGTAATAGTTTAATACTATTAAGACAAGTATGATATATATTATCTATCATGGTTTGTAATGAATGTTTAAAGGTTACGTACTTGAGATTAGACTTTGATAAATGTAAGTTAAGTTTGATATTTATATTATTGTTATTATTATTAGTATTATTCCGCTCATAGAAATGATATCGTGATGAACCGAGTTCGGGTTTCAAGTACCTGAGTTTGGGGTCTTCACAAAATTGAAAGAAAATTTCTAAATATTCATAGGCATTATTATACATAAGAAAGATTAAACTCAAAATTACACTCTCACATTTATCAAAAATACTCTATCTTCATTCTCGACACCATCCTTCATAAAATTAATTTCACGTGTTGCATGCATGCATGTGCATTTGATGTAACTCTTAATAGAGAATTTTACCATGAAAATCAAGCAAACTTATTTTTTTTTCTTTTTCTTTTCCTCCCTTTTTCATGTTTTCCCTTTCTTGAATCTTTTTCCTAGACATGTGCAATATGCCTATTTTTTTCTTAGGTTTTTCAGATTTATCTATGTAGCGAGCGTTGGACCAATGAGTCCCAAACCAGTTGGTTTAGGGCACTAGGTGTAAAGACACCCCTAAGGGCTTACTAACTCGAATAACAAATGCCACAAAATTAGACTAGTTAATCCCATCACACTTTTCAACGTGAATATCAATACTTCCTAAGGTTTGAATACCCAGTTATTCCGTTCAATGGTTATTAAAGCAGTTATTTATTTCTTTTATTTTTCAACTTTTTTTTCCTTTTCATTTTTTTTAAATTACTTGAATCATAGTTTATACCCCACAACTAAGAATTAATGTAAATGTGAAGTGCAAAAATGCTTATGAAATCAATTTTATTCCATATGGTATTTCAAACTAAGATTTCGTATCTAATCAAAGGTTCAAGAGTTTTAAATATTTTAATGTTACTCATGAGTTTTGCTGAATAGACACTTATTAAAATTAATTCAATCCATAAAAGTTAAACAAAATTTTTAATTTTGTTATATTTTCCTTAAAAAAATCTAATACAACAATACAAACAAACTCCCCCATACATAAATCATGTATTGTCCTCAATGTATACAAATGAAAAATAGAGAACAAAGAAATGAAAAAATTGTACCTTGTATGCGGGACATTTATTCTGCAAGAAAATGTGGTGAGAATGAAAACAAATGTGCATACCTACGAATTTTATATATCCTAAAAAGTCTGTGACTAAAAATGAATGATACAATTGGGTACATGAGTGTGAACTTTTCAGAATTTTTCGGAGGTCTAGGAAATTGAAAATAGTCAGGCTTTTCATCAGAATTGTAATTAGAATCGACTTCGGGAAAGCATTTACTAACATGTTCAAAAGATGGAAGAATTGGTTCAAATACATATTCTAGTTTTGGTGACTTATGTGCAGTGGATCACAGCTCGTTGACCTTATCTAAATATTCAAATTCGTTCTAATTTTGGTCAAGGTGATTTAAGAAAAAATAAATTGGATCTTTTTCAATCAAGAGTCTATTTTCAATTATTTTGTTGAGTTATTGACAACTCTTGTATCATGTTTACTTTAATGGGTTGGTCCAAAAAATTACTAGGTGTTTCTTTAAGAATAAGTCTTTCAGGGTACGAAACTTTAGGCTCTATAGACTTTTTCAACCGACTCATAAAATGTGACATGATCAATTTTAGGAATAGACTCATAATTTTTAGACTCCTCAAATTCGCTTGACTCAAACTGTGTAGAATTGAATACAAAATTTTCATTTTCCTCATCATTTACACAACCATCAAGATTTTTAAAATTAACCTCAGAGTTGCTAGAAAATTCAACCATATCTTGTTCATTTGCTATGGTGGGTAACCGACTCATTCGAATTTCTAGACGAGATATAGCTTGATTCAGGTTTTGTATGAAAGCTTTCATTGTTTTCTCTATGGTGTTGAATCTTTCCTTTTCTTCATTTAAAGATTCTTGTGGATATTGAGATTTTGAAAATTCTTGTGATGGTTGCATCACACTCTATGAGGTGATACAACCATCACACAATAAGGAGAAAAGATAAATCTCACAATTAAGGAGAAAATTTACAAACTCACACAAATTGTAAGATTGGACCTCCATAGGAAGAAAGGAAACACACCATGTATGTGTATATGACACATGCATTTCTTGTGATGGTAAGACCAATTACAGGGAAAATTTCACATGATTTTATTAATTTTATTTGTTGTACGTACAGTCACTTTTGCAATGCATGCATTTGAGGGAGGGACATCCAATACTTTTGGCTTGGGATAAATATTTTTTTGGTCACTCTACTTTAAGTCAACTTATAAATGAGTCACTCAACTTTTTTTTTCTTGTAATCAACACACTGAACTTTACTTTTTTTACAAATCGTTAGAAACAGTAGCGAAGCCAGGATATTGATCTAATGGGGTCAAATTTTTGTGATGATAAATAATTTGGCAATTTTGTGATGTTATAAATAATTTGGCAGGGATTCGGGGGCTCCCGAGTAAATTTTTTAAGGATAATTTTATGCTTTTTGGCCAGTTGCATATATAGAACATGTATTTTGTTATAATATTGTTAATATAACAAGTAATAACATATATATATATATATATATATATATATATATATATATATATATATATATATATATATACGGAGAGTCTCTAAAACGAACTTTAAAAAGCGAACCAAAGACGAACCGTCGTCTTTGGTGTCTATGGCGACGGTTCGACCTGTCGCCAAAGACTACATGGCTAATCACAAATTTGTTAATAATATTTAAATTTCTTATGTTATAAAAATAATATAAATTAGATTATTATTTATTTTAAAAATATTAGAGGAAGATGCATAAATGAAGGAGTAGAAGTAATATAAAATTGAAAAAGTAATAAAAATTCAATTTGACCCATTATTTTAAAAAAATTATAAAATTTCAGTGAGGTCAATTTATTCATTACACTTAAATTTCTTCTAAATTTATCATATATTATAAAATAATTTTTTTTTCCAGTGGAGTCAATTGACCCCACAACCTCCTATGTGGTTTCGCCCCTGGTTAGAAAAATTGTTAAGTCATTTGACTTTAAACGGAAATATACACATAAGCAGCTGACTTGTAAAAAAAAAAGCTTATGTGTCAAGAATTATTCCACGTGACCTTGATTATGTGGATCTAAAAGGGAAATTTATGGAGAAAATAAAAGAATTATTTTAAAGTATAATATAAATTAGAAAAGTTAGTCAAATAAACAAGAAAATATATTTAATTATTTTGGTAATCAATACCGAATGAAATTTTATTTAATTCTTTACAATTAATAATATAAATTAGAAAGATTTGCCATAAAAATTAAGAAAAAAAATATATTTAAATATTTTTGTAATTAATATCAAATGAATTTTTGTTTAATAATTTACAAATATAATAATATAAATTAGAAAAGTTAGTCAAAAAAATGAGAAAATAAATGAAATGTATATTTAATTATTTTGTAATTAATATCAAATGAATTTTTATTTAATTCTTTACAAATATAATAATATAATTTAGAAAAGTTTTCCAAAAATAAGAAAATAAATGGAATATATATTTAATTATTTTTGTAATTAATATCAAATGAATTTTTATTTAATTATTTACTTATATAATAATATAAATTAGAAAAGTTAGCCAAGAGAAAAATATATTCAATTATTTTTTAATTATTATCAAATGTATTTTTATTTAATTATTTACAAATATAATTAAGGAAATTATAAAACAAATATGTAGATCTTGGAAATTATAAAACAAATTGGTAGATCTTGGAAATTATAAAACAAATCCGTAGATCAAAACAACAATTTCATCATTCACCACCTAATTACACCAAATACAAAAATAATGACTTAATTGTCGAAGAACAACAAAATGGTACATAATACAAAAACAGATTCAAAATCTCAACAGATGACAACTAAAATATTACTAGAATAGAATAACACAGGTAAGTCAACAATCTGGAGGTATTTTAGGGGCGAGGCGAGATGCTATTGCAGCTGTAACGAGATCTGAATTCTTTTGCCGTTTCGGACTTCGGTGCATCCGACCCTTCAAGAACCAACCCGTCGGTAGTGATGTTATGAATGTAGTCTGTATCAGAAAAGTGGGCTCCACCAACTGTTGGAGGATGTTGGCAATGGCAAGTTCCGACGACCCTAGTTGGGTTTTTCGGGGTTTGGGGGAGCAGGATAGAGGAATAGAGATGGACTGAAGCAACTGAAAGAGGTGGCCATTCTAATGGATGTGATAATCCAAAATCAGGGGAGTGAGATCTATTAGGAATAAGCATGTGAATGATATTCCTATTTATATAAGATTTGATTATGATCTTAATGAATGAATATGCAAATATATTTGCATTGAAATAAGCTGTAAAGTCCTTGAATAGACAAGAGGAATATATGTACAAGGACTTAAACTGAAATGATCAAATATGTTAGGTTGATTCTACATGAACAAAACAGCTTGTGTAAAGTCCTTAAAAAGAATATGGTGTATAAGGACTAAATATAGAAAAATCAAGCTTGTTAGGTTGATCTTATATGATATAATAGATAGGCATGCCTAATCGTCGAGTTCTGTACCAGCCTTCGAAGTCTGCCAGGTGAAACAAAGAATTCGAAGACTATCAAGGAAGAATCGTAGTCTGTCGAGCCAGCCGAGAGATTGCAGAAACCAAGGTTGAATCGTAGAGTATCGAGAAAGCGGCTATAGATCGTAGTCTGCCTTAGAGGGCCCCGCTCAGTATCGTAGAGTTGGTCCAAGCATCTGCCGAGCTAAGTCAAGAATCGTAGACCACACTTGAAGTCGTAGGCAGAAATCGTAGTCGAGCTGAATCAGACAAGAACAACAAGTGTTAAGACAGAAATCGTAGTCTGATGTATAATATGCTCTCGGAGTCATAGTGTCTGCAGAATTAAAGCTAGATCGTAATCTGCATAGCAAAGTCTTCGACAAAGCCTATCAGTGCTCACAACGCCAAGGAAGAATCATAGTGTTAACACGATTCTCAACACATGAGCACTCCCAAAGCATCCAAAGAATGAAGCCTCTAGACAGAACTATAAAGATGTAATCTACCTAAAGGAAGACAGAGAGCATTCACCAAATGGCTTACAAGCAAACAGAAGATCAAAGTATCAATTCAATCAGCATCCTAATTGAGACGTGAAGCCATTCAAGGGAAGTCTTCCACAAGCAACAGTAAAAAGACTTCAGATAACTTGATTGACAAAAGGAAGTCAACAATGCAGTAGCAGTCAAACAAGAGATGACGCTCTTGGGTATGCCCATGATCGTAGATGAGGCCTATACAGAGATATTGGCCAACCTATATAGAATAGACAAAGAAAATTAAGCATGTGTCAGACCATTGATGATATGTGAACGGGAGATCACAAGGAGAAAGAGAGTTGAGCATGACCAATCAGATGAGTCTTGAAGTTCAGAAGGGCCAGAGCATTCAAATAATTATCATTATCTAATGCAAGTCAAGGCAAACAGAAGTATTAAATCACTGCACGAGTAATGGAAAAGAGGTCCTGTATTGCAAGTCCAAAGAACACTATTAGAATCGTAGAGTTCGGCCATCAACATCAGAATCGTAGAGTTCGGTCATTTTAGTATTGAAGCCTTGACAACTTCTCAATACAAAGACTGACATTCGAACGGTGTTGATTGAAAGCATCGATACAGAAGGACAACTCCTGATGTTCTGATCGAGGAGTCAGAAAGAAGAAACAAGGGTGACTACCAGCCTAACACGTTAAAGTGACATCTCTGAAGTGTTAGGCGATAAAGTAAACTGATGTGTCAGGAAAGTCAAAAAGGAGTTGTCACATCAACCTGACATGTCTACATCAGTGCTCAGAAATGTCTGGAGCATAAATTACTATAATGGATATCTTCGACTTAGACATTTCAAAGGCTACTTCACTAGCAGAGATTAAAAGGGTAGCTCGTCAATAGAAAACCTCTAACGGCTATATTCTAACGGGAAGATAACAGATGAATCTATAAATAGCCAAAGCTTCAGAGAAGAAAAATGTTGTTGACTTGAGGAGATGCAAGTCATATAGGGCATAGCAGAGAAAAGGTCTTCATGTGAATGAGACCACTACAGTAGAGTGAAGCACAACCGATGAGAGTTCTAAAATGATAAAACTTCACTCCACACAAATGAGTATGACAACAAAATGACATCTGTACTAAGAGCCGAAAAGGTCAAGAAGGCAACAACCTGAATGGCATATCAGAAAGCAGAATACTTAAGCCATTCTATGTCTCATCATGGACACACTGAGATGAAGATAAGAAGATACAGAATTAATTCTGTGCACAAGACAATCAGTGTTCAAGGACTGCTAAGCGCTCAAAGAAGTCAAGCTGATGTGCAACGATGATGGTGCACAATGCTGAACATCAGATGAAGACAAGCATCAACTACAAAGAGCAGCAACACCAAAGGATGAGAAAGAATTGCTAAGTACCAACAAGGTGTCAAACTGAACGTACATCTTAGCAGTCCCGAGGATATAATCAAACACCAATGCCAAATGCCCAATGATCACAAGAAGCTGCTAAGAACCAGACGATAAACAAGCTGAACGTCATCTTAGCAGCTTAGCAACAACAGACAACAAACAAAACAACCAAGCAAACAAGGCCTGCAGGGTCCTTGTCTTCGTGACTAAATCAAAGTCAAGTCTGCTGGACTTGCTGAGTACCGGAGGGTACGAGAGATTCTATATCAGCTGGACTTAGTCTACAGTTTCCAAGGTTGCTGGTCTTGAAGAGTTTTTAGTGAACTAGAGTTCCAAGACTGCTGGTCTTGAAGGAATCTTAGTGATTCAGAATTAATCGAATCCTTAGTGAACTACCTACTTGTTGAAGCAGAAAAGTGGTGTAAGACCCCAACTTTTATGAATAAAGATGAATTTTCTATAAATATCATTTTTGAATATTAAGGAGTGAATTTGATATAATGTTATAGTTGTGGGTAATATTTATAAATTTTGCAAAGTACGCAAGTTGTTATATTATATTCGATTGGTCGGGGAATATTCGTTTTAATAGAAAATATTCGTACGACAACATAATCATTGGTGGACCCCACAACGAAATTATTATCGGATTGAGAAAACGACAAAAATATCTTTTTGTGAAAATAACGGCGGAAGTTGTACCGCTAACTGTTGTAATACCCGGTGTTAAAAGTACAGTAATACGCGTTGTTGCATAGTAGCACACGGTATTGATTATTGATACTTACGTGAGAAGTCACTCAGTTATACTCAATTATTACTATAGTAATTGCTGCATCATATCTCTCATATTATTAATTCAATTATTGTCACATTATCATCTGCATAATATTTTATATTATTAAATCAATAATTAAGACGATAAAGTTATTAATATTATTATTTGCAATATTGAAGATGTCTAGAAGTTCTGTCGAGGAGAGGTTTGGTCACTTAATTGCGCGCCAATAGGAAAAAATCCTTATTGAAAAGCCCCCTTTTTCCTGATAACGACCTGGTCGTTAAATATTATGAATTATAATAATGATGATAAATGTGGTTAAAAATATTGAGGAAATTTTTATGAAGTATTTGGTGTAAATTTTGCTTATTTTATGGACCCCTATTTATCTATTTTTCAAAATAATCGGTAGAAAGTTATTCAGTGTATATATATAATAATAGGTGGGGCCACTGTGGGGCCCACGTGTTGTTGATTTTTGGGGAGGGGGAGAAAACTGGTGAAAGTTTTTCACGGGTGGGTGGATTTTTGCTTATAAACATGTGTTATATATATATATATATATATATATATATATATATATATATATATATATATATAATGCTTTTGTTTTGTTTTATTTGAGAAAAATCAAACAACGAATGTGCGTATGAAATCCGTGACTCTGCATTTTGAATCCGTAAGTTTTTTTTTACACAGTGCCCCTTTCAATCTCCTATAAATAGGATGCTTAGTTAGAATTGAAAATCACACTAGAACCAGAGAATTATTCTTCTATAATCTTGAACGTATTTCTTTAGAGTTTTAAATAGCTTTGAGCGTAGAAAATAGTAAAAGTTTTCTTTAAGAATATTCCTGCTATACCAGTCGGAATACTCTTCTTTTTAAGGTAAGGGGTATTATTTATTTCACATTCTGAAGAGATATTATTTTTCATATTCGTATGAATATGATTTCCGTTCAATATTTATAAGAAAATTTTATTTCGTTCAATATTCACAAGAAATATTATATTCATTTAATATTCATAATGAATATTATTTTCGTTTAATATTCGTAATGAATATTATTTTCGTTAAATATTTGTAAGGGATGTTATTTTTGTTCAATATTCGCTTGAAAAAATATTTTCTTCCATACTCTGTAGTATGTAAGTAATATTATTTCGTTTCAGATTTCGAATTCTATACTCGTTTTGTTAAAGTTTTGGCTTCTATACTCAATGAAATTAGTAGAATATCCTTGATATTTGCGCTTTATCCAGTATCTTTTCATGAAAATATTATTCTGAGCATTCTTGATAAGTTTTAACTTTTTCATGCCGGAGTACTATTCATGGGATTACTATTCCTGAAGTACTATTCACGGGGTACTATTCACCCGGGGTACTATTCATGATAAAAATTGATTCGTTTTCGGTTCAAATTATTTTTGGTACAATATTATTCTTGATTTTTACTCCACAAAGCAGTATCATATTGACAATTTGGACGTTATTGATTTCTGAATAAATTAAATTATAAATCTTTAAAAATTCATCCTTGAACTTGTTTTATTGAATTCTTATATCATTGTCATCATCCTCATGTTTATATTATGTTGAAAGTCATCTGTGGCTTGTAGTGCATAGATGGACTTTGTATGATTATGACCAGAGATTATTCGGTATAATCATGACCGTAATGTTACAAATGATGTGGTAAAAGTACTCATTGGCCCGTAGTGCATTGATGGACAGTTGTTGGCATGATCACGACCATTGATGAATACACGATTATCCTTGGTGGCCCGCAGTGCATGGATAATTTGTTGTCGTGATACTAAAGAATATCCTTGGCCGTAGTGCAGAGATGGATGATGTGGATTATTTATTAAACTGAGTCTCAGCGATAAAATTGATGATAAATTCTTTTTAAATCATAGAAGATAATAGATTTCATGTTCTACTTGACTCTTCTAATGGATTGCTTGTTTCGATGCAGTTAAACTTGATGTTTATTATATTTTATTAGTTTAACATTGTTGAAGGCTAACGATAATTTATTCTGCATTATCTTAGTCATAATATTATTTACTGAGCTAGTTGAGCTCACCCTTTTGCTTTCATTGTTCTCTTCAGGAAATGAGAATATAGCTGGGACTAGTCAGGGAACGGAGTGACGGTCCAGATGTTTGCATTAGTAATCCTCACTGTACTGTGAAATAGTGTGATAATAAATGTATTGAGGACAATATTTGTATTAAAACTCACTGATATATTTTGTCATATTTTACACGACAGTTGTATAATTAAGTTTGTATTTGTATTTCGTACCATGTATTTGGTGACCCAAGATGTGTGATGTATACCTACTTTGGGGGCGTCACAATTGGTATCAAAGCTTAGGGATATGATCCATGGCTGAGATGTGAGACAAGAACTAGGAGGGGAGAGACAGGAAATTCCTTCGCTAGTATGACCTACCTAATTTATTTGTTTTTTAATTGGTCGATCAGAAAATAGGGATAATATGTTGCATGTCAATTAACCCTTGTTTTGTTACAGTATTTGAAAATGACATCCGAGAATGTTGAGAATAGCAATAGAGCACATGAGACCGATCAATAACCAGGAAAACGTGCATCAGGAAGGTAACAATCCTCATGCAAACAACACCGCCGACCAAATGATGAACGACAAAATGTTTAGGGGCTTTCTGTAATTCATGTAACATCAGGCGAGAGAGACTGCTGTTCAAAATGCAGGTGAAAACACTGGCAACTCACAGATGGTCACTACTAAGCAATTCAAGGAGCTGGGACCATCGGAGTTTTGGAGAAAGTCAGAACCACTTAAGGCGGAGACGTGGATAAAGTAAATCACCAAGATATTCGAAGTCTTGGGATGCTCCAAGGAGCAAAAGGTTCTCTTTGCCACCTTCATGTTGCGAGGAGAGGCAGATTATTGGTGGAAATCTGTAAAACGTGCCCAGCCTGCAGCACTAAAGATGTCTTGGGAGAAGTTCCAAGAGTTATTCAACGACAAGTACTTTTTCGAAAGTATTCGTCACATGAAGGAGGTCGAGTTCATCAAGTTGGAGCAAAACAACATGACCGTGGCGCAGTACGAAGCCAAGTTTGCCGAGTTGTCTCGATTTGCATCCCACTTAGTTGATAATGAGGAGAGAATGATGCGGATGTTTTTAAGAGGTTTGACACTAGAGATACGTCAATATCTTATGTCTCACAAACTGTGTTTGTATTCAGATGTTGTAAATAGGGCTCAGTTATTGGAGCGCGATAATGAGTCAACCCAACCAAGAGAGAGCAGCTGACAAGTCGATAATACCAGTGGTAGCAGTCATCGAAGCGATGACAACAAACGTGGAGGGAATCAACATGACAGAAATGGTAACCACTTCGGTGGTAATCATGGCCAAGACAATAAAAGTGGACATTTCAAGAAGAGGAGATTCAACAACGAGGGAAAGACGTCAGCACCAGCACCCGTTGTTAAGGAAGGAGAACGACCACCTATCATATGCTTCAAATGCGAAGGGGAGGAACACATCAGTCCACACTGCGCGATGCAGTCCAAAGCGTGTTACAATTATGGAAGAGAGGGTCACCTAGCCCGAATTTGTCGTACAACGAAGACAAGTCCAGCTGGGACGAAGGCACCAAAGGCTGTCCCAGAAAAGTCAAAACTAGTAGTTTAAGGGAGAGCGTTTGTCGTGACCTCCCAGAAAGCAAGGAACCCAAACGAGGTCATCACGGGTAAGCTTATCATAAACTCTAGCGAAGTATATACATTATTTGATACCGGTTCTACCCATTCTTTTATTTCTCCTACTTGTGCTCAACGTTTAAATTTGACTCCAGATAAATTAGACTTTGACTTATCTGTTGAAACTCCGTTGGGAGAAACCTTCATTACATCCACTGTTTATAAGTCTTGTTTGGTTCAAATCGGTGCCCTCACCTTACATGTCGATCTTATTTTATTGAAAATACTTGCATTTGACGTAATTCTAGGGATTGATTGGTTAACTACTCATCATGTAAAAATTGATTATTTTCGTAAGGTTGTTAGCTTTCATATTCCTAACAAACCTATTATGCGAATTCAAGCAACCAAACCATTAAAATCAATCAGTGTCATCTCAAGCCATAAAGCTATTCGTTTATTCAAAAATGGATGTCAAGCTTTCTTAGCTCATGTCACGGATTTAAACAAAAATACGTCAGTTTTAAATGATATTTTTATTGTTAATAAATTTCCTGACAAATTCCCTGAAGAACTTCCTGGCCTGCCCCCAGAGCGTAAAATTGAATTTTGTATCGACCTTGAACCCGATACAAAACCCATTTCCAAGGACCCATATCGAATGGCTCCTATTGAACTTTAGGAGTTAAAAACCCAACTGCAGGAATTGTTAGACATCGGTTTCATTCGTCCTAGTACGTCCCCTTGGGGTGCTCCTATTCTATTCGTGAAGAAGAAAGATGGAAGTATGCGACTTTGTATTGATTATCGGGAGTTGAACCATGTCACCATCAAAAATAGGTACCCATTGCCACGTATTGATGACCTGTTTGACCTGTTGCAAGGTGCCAAATTCTTTTCAAAGATCGATCTTCGTTCTGGATATCATCAGTTAAAGATTAAAATCGATGACATTCCATAGACGTCTTTCAGAACTCGATACGGGCATTATGAATTCCTAGTCATGTCATTTGGATTGACTAATGCTACTGCTGCCTTCATGGATATGATGAATCGAGTATTCAAGGAATATTTGGATCACTTTGTGGTCGTCTTTATTGATGACATCCTCATTTACTCCAAAAGCCGTGAAGATCATGAACAACACTTGAGGCTGATACTCCAAAAGCTTTGTGAAAATAAGCTTTATGCCAAGTTGAAAAAATATGAGTTATGGGTTGAGAAAGTAGCATTCCTTGAGCACGTAATATCAAGTCATGGAATATTTGTTGACCCGGCAAAGATTAAAGCTATTCAAAGCTGGGAGCAACCTAAATCAGTGACCGAAGTACGTAACTTTCTCGGCTTAGCTGGTTATTATCGGAGATTCGTAGAAGGATTTTCTCGAAACGTTACTCCACTAACTCAGCTGACTCGGAAAGATACAAAATTTGGTTGGAGCGAGGATATGAGAAGAGTTCTTAAGAACTCAAAAGGAGACTCATTTCAGCACCTGTTCATACAATATCATCTGGTTCGGAAGGATTTGTCATGTACAGTGATGCTTCGGGCAAAGGGTTAGGATGTGTTCTCATGCAACATAGGAAAGTCATAGCCTATGCCTCTCGACAACTCAAAGAATATGAGAGGAATTATCCTACTCATGATCTAGAGTTGGCAGCTGTTGTCTTCGCACTTAAAATTTAGAGGCATTACTTGTATGGGGAGAAAGTGGAGATCTTTAAGGATCATACAAGCCTCAAATATTTCTTCACTCGAAAGGAACTCAACATGCGGCAACGACGTTGGCTCGAACTGTTGAAAATTATGATCATACCATTCAATACCATCCGGGAAAAGCAAATGTGGTAGCTGACGCATTGAGTAGAAGATCATATGCGGGTACGTGTGTGATATTGACAACGCAAAGGCCCATTTTGTATGACTTACAAAGGATGGAGATAGAGATAAAGACTCCAGGGACCCACGTGATGATGGCCAATATATGAGTTGAACCGACTTTAATCGATAAAGTTAAAGTTGCTCAAGCTACAGACCTGGAGCTGATGCGTATGAAGAAAAAAATGTAAGAAGATGCTATTCCGAAAGCAATAATCGATGAAGAATGAATACTTAGAGTTAACTCCAGACTTTGTGTTCCTAATGATTCTGACTTGAAGTATAAAATCATGATGAAGGCGCACAACACACTGTTTGCAATCCATCCTGAGACTACCAAAATGTATCGTGATCTTCGACATACGTTTTGGTGGAGCAATATGAAGAGAGAGATAGCGAAATTTATCTCAAGGTGTCTAACTTGTCAACGAGTCAAGGAGGAACATCAAGTGCCAAAAGGTCAATTGCAACCACTTGAAATTCCAAAATAGAAGTGGGAGCACATTACCATGGATTTCATTACTGGTCTTTCCAAGGTTTCTCAAGGCATAGATGTGATTTGGGTCATTGTTGATAGATTGACTAAGGCTGCTCATTTCTTACCAATACGACAAACTTATACACTTGAACGTCTTGCTCGTATTTACATAAATGAAATTGTAAGACTGTATGGTATGCCAGTATCTATAGTTTCTGATCGAGACCCAAGATTCACTTCACGATTTTGGGTTAGTTTGCAAAAAACTATGGGCACGAATTTACGATTTAGTTCGGCTTATCATCCTCAAACGGACGGGCAGTCAGAAAGGACTATTCAAACTCTTGAAGATCTATTAAGACTCTGTGTTTTTGACTTCAAAGGAAGTTGGGACAAGTTCTTACCATTGGTGGAATTTTCCTAAAACAACAGTTATCAAGCAAGTATCGGCATGGCTCCATTTGAGGCGTTGTATGGAAGAAAGTGTCGTTCTTCAGTATGCTGGGACGAGGTGGGTGAAGCAACGTTGTTGGGACCAGAATTGGTATGCATGACAACGAAAAAGATTCAAATGATCCGACAACGTATAAAACCCTCACAAGATCGTCAAAAGAGTTATGTTGATATGCATCGTAAGGACGTGAAATTCAATGTTGGAGAACATGTGTTGTTACGTGTTGCTCCATGGAAAGGAGTTACGAGATTTGAAAAGAGAGGAAAGCTCAATCCTCTATTCATTGGCCCATTTGAAATCCTTGACCGAGTAGGAACGGTGGCCTATAAACTCGCTTTACCGCCAAGTATGTCTCGTGTTCATAACGTTTTTCACATATCTATGTTACGTAAGTATGTGGAAGACCCGAACTACATTATTGAGTTAGAACCGGACGAAATGGCGGAAGATTTAACTTATGAAGAGGTTCCTGTTAAAATCTTGGATAAGAAGGAACATATTATACGATCTAAGGTTATACCTCAAGTCAAAGATTTGTGGAGAAACCACGATGTTGAGGAAATGACCTGGGAGTTAGAATCTAAAATGAGATCAAGGTATCCTCACCTCTTCGTCATACCAGGTATGTACCCTAATTTCGAGGGCGAAATTTCATAAGAAGGGAAGGTTGTAAAACCCTAACTTTTATGAATAAAGATGAATTTTCTATAAATATCATTTTTGAATATTAAGGAGTGAATTTGATATAATGTTATAGTTGTGGGTAATATTTATAAATTTTACAAAGTACGCAAGTTATTATATTATATTCGATTGGTCGGGAAATATTCGTTTTAACAGGGAATATTCGTACGACGGCACAATCATTGGTGGACCCCATAACGGAATTATTGTCAGATTGAGAAAACGACAAAAATATCATTTTATGAAAATAACGGCGAAAGTTGTACCGCTAACTGTTAGAATACCCGGTGTTAAAAGTACAGTAATACGCGTGATTGCATAGTAACACACGGTATTGATTATTGATGCTTACGTGAGAAGTCACTCAGTTATACTCAATTATTACTACAGTAATTGATGCATCATATCTCTCATATTATATATTCAATTATTGTCACAGTATCATCTGCATAATATTTTATATTGTTAAATCAATAATTGAGACGACAAAGTTATTAATATTATTATTTGCAATATTGACGATGTCTAGAAGTTCTGTCAAGTAGAGGTTTGGTCACCTAATTGGGCGCCAATAGAGAGAAATCCTTATTGAAAAGCCCTTTCTTTCCTGAAAACAACCTGGTCGTTAAATATTGTGAATTATAATAATGATGATAAATGTGGTTAAAAATATTGAGGGGATTTTTATGAAGTATTTGGTATAAATTTTGCTCATTTTATGGATCATCATTTACCCATTTTTTAAAATAATCGGTAGAAAGTTATTCGGTGTGTGTGTGTATATATATATATATATATATATATATATATATATATAATAATAATAGGTGGGCCCACTGTGGGGCCCACGCGTTGTTGATTTTTGGGGAGGGGGGAGAAAACTGGTGAAAGTTTTTCACGGGTGGGTGGATTTTTGCATTATATATATATATATATATATATATATATATATATATATATATATATAATGCTTTTGCTTTGTTTTATTTGAGAAAAATCAAACAACGAATGTGCGTATGAAATCCGTGACTTTGCATTTTGAATCCGTGAGTTTTTTTTTACACAGTGCCCCTTCCATTCTCCTATAAATAGGATGCTTAGTTAGAATTGAAAAACACACTAGAATCAGAGAATTCTTCTTCTATAATCTTGAGCATATTTCTTTAGAGTTTTAGAAAGTTTTGAACGTATAAAATAGTGAAAGTTTCCTTCAAGAATATTCCTCCTATACCTGTCGGAATACTCTTCTTTTCAAGGTAAGGTGTAAGACCCCAACTTATTAATGAATAAAATCAAATTTTCTCTAAATATTATTGTGAATAATAAGGGATTAATTTGATATAATACTTTGGTTATGGGTGAAATATGCAAATTTTACAAAATAAGCAAGTGGTTATAAAATATTCATTTTGTCGGGGAATATTCGTTTGGTCGTGAAATATTCTTGTTGTCGGAGAATATTCGTACGACGGCGCAGCCTTGTGTGGGCCCCATAACGGAAATCGATTGGATGAAGAAAACGACAAGTATAAGTTGTTTATAAATAACGGTGTAGTTGTTACCGTTAATACTGTTGGAATACCCGGTGGTTAAAATACAGTAGCACACGGTATTGCACCAATTATTGATTCTTACGTAAGAAGGCACTAGTCAATAATTGTTACAGTAGTTATTATTCAATATTTTATTTTATTGATTCAATAATTGCTGCATTGATATTTTATATTATTGTTATTTCAATAATTGTCACTGCACAGTATTTTCCTTTATCAGATCAATAATTCATATTATTTGAATAATATTATTAGATAATATTATTGGTAATGTCTAGAAAGTTCTGTCTAAGGAGAGGTTTGGTCATCTAATTGCGCGCCAGTAAAGAGAAATTCTTATTGGAAAGTCCCCTCTTTCCTGGGAACGGCCTGGTTGTCATAAATGTGATTCTGTAATATTATTTGTGAATAATTAATTATTGATTCATATGATAAGGAAATATTTATATTATGTGGATATAAATGAGGGATATATTTTTGTGGTTAAAAATGAAGGAGTTAATGTTGAGGTTTTTATCAGTATTTTTGTTAGAATTGAGGTATTAAAAATCAGAGTTTTTGAGATATTTTGCGGAGGTTATAATTTTTAATCCAACCGTTGGATCGTGGTAATTTTTGGATATGTTATACATATATAAGTTGAGTATATGTCCACAAATTTTGAACCGTTAAAAATGAGCGTATGATTTATTATGAATTTTACGAGATGACTAGTTCAGAAATTGTTAAATTTTCGGAGTTAATCATTTTGGTAGAAAATTCTAGAATTGGTGGGCCCCACTCTTGGTTAGTGAAGAAATGTGCTGAGATTTTTATTCAAATGTGGTGGGTGGAAATAGTAGTAGGTAAATCCATCAGGTTATAGGTTAAGTCTGCTTCGGCGTGCTAACATTTTCCTATAAATAGAAGGCTAAGTTAGATTTGAAAATCACACCAAAAACAAATTTTCTATCTTTCTCTCTCTAGATTATTGAGTATATTTTGTGAGTATTTATATACTTTGAGAGTTTGTATTCATCAAAGCAAGTTCTTTTCAGCCTTATACCGGTATTCCGACCAGAAGTACTGATATTTTGAGGTAAGGGATATTATTTTCTTCTTAATGATATTATTTTCTTCAATATCATTATGCTGAAATATTGATATGAGTTTTTATCAAATTTAAAACTTTTTGTGTCGGGGTTACTATTCACGTATACGGCACTATTCACGTATACGGTACTATTCACGAATACGGCACTATTCACCGAAAAATAAAATTTTCCCTTTTGTCCAAGATGTCTATTATGGTTACTATCTTTGATTGTATCCATGTTTTGATCTTTATTTTTGAATTCTGCTTCACAATTGATTATTATGAAGTATTATTGATCTTGGATAAACTGTTATACGAATCCCTAATATTTGTCCTTCTGTCTCACTGGATTCGTTCTCTTTAAGATATTTTTTATCATCCTCAGTCCTAAATGATGATATTACTGAATATCTTTGGCCTGTAGTACAAAGATGTATGATTACTTGATGAATATCTTTGGCCTGTAGTGCAAAGATGAACAGGTGTTGAGATGAACATGACTAACAGGTGATACAAATGAATATCTTTGGCCTGTAGTGTAAAGATGAATATTTGGATAAAGCTGATTATTAATTGATGTTACAGGGATAAAATATTGATGATGGACTTTTAAATCTTAGAAGATAGTAGAATTCTTTCTCTACTTGACTCTTCTAATAGTTTGATGTTTCTGCTGCAGTTGTTAATCTAAAACTTGTTGTCGATTATATTCTATCAGATTTTTCCCTGTTGAAGACTAACGATAATTTGTTGTATATTATCTTAGTCATAATATTCTTTACTGGGCTAGTTGAGCTCACCCTTTTCCTTTTTGTTCCATTTTTCTTCTCAGGAGGTGAGAACATAGCAGGATCTAGTCGGGGTATGGAGTGATGATTCTAGAAAGATGTTTTAGCAGTCCTCACTATTTCTATAAAATAGTGTTTGAATAATTGTAATGAGGATTTATTTGAGTATGGATATTATCCAGAAGACAATATTTGTATTTAAACTCACAGTATGTGTTGTCGTATTTTGCACGACAATTGTATTATTGAAGTTGTAATTTGCTTTCTGTACCATGTATTTGGCGACTCAGAATGGGTGTTGTATACCTATTTTGGGGGCGTCACATAAGGGGTATTATTTGTTTCACATTCTGAAGAGATATTATTTTTCGTAATCGTATGAATATTATTTCCGTTCAATATTCATAAGAAAATTTTATTTCGTTCAATATTCGCAAGAAATATTATATTCGTTTAATATTCATAATGAATTTTATTTTCGTTTAATATTCGTAATGAATATTAATTTCATTTAATATTTGTAAGGGATATTATTTTTGTTCAATATTCGCTTGAAATAATATTTTCTTCCATACTCTGTAGTATGTAAGTAATATTATTTCGTTTCGGATTTCGAATTCTATACTCGTTTTGTTAAAGTTTTGGCTTCTAAACTCCATGAAATTAGTAGAATATCCTTGATATTTGTGCTTCATCCAGTATCTTTTTATGAAAATATTATTCTGAGCATTCTTGATAAGTTTTAACTTTTTCATGCTGGAGTACTATTCACGGGGTTACTATTCATGGGATTACTATTCACTCAAGTACTATTCACTCGTGGTACTATTCATGATAAAAATTGATTCATTTTCTGTCCAAATTATTTTTGGTACAATATTATTCTTGATTTTTACTCCACAAAGCAGTATCATGTTGACAATTTAGACGTTATTGATTTCTGGATAAATTAAATTATAAATCTTTAAAAATTCATCCTTTAATTTGTTTTATTGAATTCTTATATCATTGACATCATCCTCATGTTTATATTATGTTGAAAGTCATCTGTGGCCTGTAGTGAATAAATGGACTTTGTATGATTATGACCAAGGATTATTCGGTATAATCATGACCATAATGTTACAAATGATATGGTAAAAGTCTTCATTGGCCCGTAGTGCATTGATGGACAGTTGTTGGCATGATCATGACCATTGATGAATACACGATTATCCTTGATCCGTAGTGCATGGATAATTTATGGTCGTGATATTAAAGAATATCCTTGCCCGTAGTGCAGGGATGGATAATATGGATTATTTATTAAGCTGAGTCTCAGCGATAAAATTGATGATAAATTCTTTTTAAATCATAGAAGATAATAGATTTCATATTCTACTTGACTCTTCTAATGGATTGCTTGTTCCGCAACAGTTAAACTTGATATTTATTATATTTTATCAGTTTAACACTGTTGAAGGCTAACGATAATTTATTCTGCATTATCTTAGTCATAATATTTCTTATTGGGCTAGTTGAGCTCACCCTTTTGCTTTTATTGTTCTCTTCTGGAAATGACAATATAGTTGGGACTAGTCAGGGAACGGAGTGACGGTCCAGATGTTTGCAATAGTAGCCCTCATTATTCTGTGAAATAATGTGATAATAAATGTATTGAGAACTTATTTTGAGTTTGAATACTCTCTAAAAGACAATATTTGTATTAAAACTCACAGCTATATTTTATCGTATTTTATACGACAGTTGTATAATTAAGTTTGTATTTGTATTCAGTACCATGTATTTGGTGACCCAAGATGGGTGATGTATACATACTTTGGGGGCGTCACAAGTGGATTAGGAGCATTCAGTCTCTGAACCACTTAAAACCTCTAGTGTCATTTACTTTATGTTATTTACATTCAGTGCTATAATCTGTTATATCTGCTTGCAATTAACTCTACATTAAAACTGTGTTTAATGCTATATTTCTGAAGGGTATCTTAACCTATTCCGCTGTGCATGAATTGATTCCTCTATGCATTATCTGTTAACTGTTAATCACTTAACATGATAAAAGAAAACACTTTAAAAGTTTTAAAAGATCTATTCAACCCCCTTCTAAATCTATTATGTGCCTCCGGGAACTAACAAGATGAGGAACGGAACGAAGGTTTGGTTTCTAAATTATGGTGGTGATCAAATGGTGTAAGACTAAAGCATGGGAAGGATAAGGTTGCCCACGTGGCTAACGGGTAGAATTTTTGTAAGTTTGGGTGGATAATTTATTTTTATAAATGGGCTATAAATGATGTGTAAAGGACTATTAAAAGAATATTTCAGCTAAAATTTATTGTGCATGTGACAGTCATTTCATACTTCCGTTAAAAAGTTTAACGTCAATGAAGGAAATTCAATTTTTTGTAAAAAAACAGTAGTTCAATGAATTGACTGTAAAAAAAAAAATTAAATAATTTATTTATAAATTGACATAAAATAGTGTGATTAAAAAAATATTTATATCCTCTTGATTGCATGTTAATTTCTTTAACACCGGGTTAAATTTTATTAGTACTTAAAAGATATACGAGGTATTGGGGTGATCGGAGGAAACTAAAACTGCACCTTAACTGTTTAATGTAGGAATGATACTTGAGTATTTATAAGGAACAATTACATATTCTATTATATTTTAAAAAATAATTATAATAATAGTGCACTCATAAAATATTTACACAATTAATACACTTTTATATTTATTTATAATATTAGTGCAATTAGGATTCCTTAATTTATGGAATTAATATTCAATTGGGATTCCTTAATTTAAAAAATTAGTATTAATTTACTTATTAAATTAAGTAATTAATATATCTACCTATTAAAATAAACCAAAATGGCATATATATGAAGAGAGGAATACACAGTGAGAGAAGAGGAGAGGAAGCTCATAAGAAAGATAAAATGGCGTCTTTTTCAGTTGCCTCAACAATGACATAATCAATAGCATTATCTTCATCAAAATCTTTTCCAAGAAAAGCAGGCCACCCCACCTTCCCATAACCCAAACTCAGTGGCCCAGATCTATACACCTACAAATCCTATATCTTTCAATTTTCTTCGTCGTATATTTATAGGAGTGTATATCACTGCATATGTACTTGATTTGGGCTTTCAAAAGCTCCATATATATATATATAGCTGCTTTGATTGATCAAAACAAAACCCTTCACTTTCATAATACTTCATATGACATTATTATGCCCAACTTTGGGCTTTTTCTTTTTCTTTTGAAGTAGAATATGAGTTTACCATGGGATTATAAGGGGGTGTTTGGGTGTAATTTTTTCATGGTGCAGTTGGTAGCCAAACATTCATATCAAGGTAACCAATTCAATTTTGTTAAGTTACCAATTTTTTTTGAATGTTATGCAATTGGTACCCAAACCTTCATGAAATTGGTTCCCAATCTTTTAGACCAAGTAACAAATTCATACTGCAGGTGTGGAGGTAGATTTGGTTATCTTGGTATAAAGGTTTGGTTACCTTGGTATAAATATTTGGTTACCTTGGTACAAAGGTCTCTCTTATCTCTCTATTTCCTATGCAGTGTTCTATTTTTTATTTACCTTCATGAAATTAGTTGCCAAACTTTTAGACCAAGGTAACAAATTCATACTGCAGGTGTGGAGGTAGATTTGATTATCTTGGTATAAATGTTTGGTTACCTTGATATAAATGTTTGGTTACCTTGGTACAAATGTTTGGTTATCAATATTACATTACACATCATTCTCTTATCTCTCTCTTTCCTATGCAGTGTTCTATTTTTTATTGGTTACCTTGGTATAAACGTGGACATGGTTGTAGTAGAGAAATGAGGTCGGAGCAGAGAAGGTACAAGAGGAGGAGGAAGAAAGAGAAAATGATAATGGCGAATCGATAGAGGACGAAGAAAAAACTGAAGCGATGTGTTTGTTCTAAGAACTGGTGGTTGTGGCGACCTTGTAATCTTCCATTACTGTCGACTGTTGTTACAAAATAGTTGTAGTTTTTGGGTTTTGGAGAATAGTTGTCGATGTCAACTGCTATTATTTTGAATTTATTTTTGTTGTTAGATCCCAAATATTTGAATTTGAATTATTAATTATGGCAGTTATTTCTCCTTGATTTTAGGTTTCTTTATTAATGTGAATTGTACTATTTTTGTAATATGGATCCTAATTACACTCTTTTTGTAATTATTTTGTTAATGCACTAAAGGTGTAATTACTTTCTAATTATTGTATATTTCTATAAAGAACCTTATTTATAACATATGAATTATAAACCTTGCAACTCTAAATATAACTTGATTTAAATCATAAAGTAATTTAATATTTCATGCTCACTTGTAATAGTATAATCACATAAATCAAAATAAATATTTTCGAAGAGCAACCCCTTACCCGCCATGGAATTCGATTACCGACATGAAGTTACATTCACAATCCCTACATGGTATTTGATTAAAAGTGCAATGAAACTGATAAATCTATAACATATTTTCACATGAAAACTGTCGTTATAGTCGTTATAGATCTTATAGCGACGATTTATATCGTCGTTATATATCTATAGCGATATTTTTTATGTAAAAATATCTAAAAGTATTGTGAAAATATCAATTTTCAACATATATCATTATCATGCTCTCAGTTTTCTTATACATTCCGCGTATAGTAATAAACTAGCTTGACCTATTATTAAATTTTAGTAAAGGTAGTGTCTAAATACTAGACCTGGCAAAATTGGCCCAGGCCCGCGGGCCGGGCCGGGCCGGGTTGGCCCGTAAAAACTGGGCTTTGGGCTTAACTTTTTTAGCCCATGAAAACTTGGGCATTTTTGGCCCTGCCCGTTTTTGGCCCGGCCAGTGGCGACCCGGCCCGCGGGCGGCCCGGCCCGGCCCGTGGCGCGTGAGTTTTTTTTTTTTTTTTTTAAATAAAATTTTTCTACTTGTAGGGCTTGAACACAAGACTTGTAAGTAAATAAATAAGAGTTCAAACCAACTAAGCTACAACAACTATTTATTTTTAATACAATCTTCAATAAATTTTAACTATATTTGAAAATTATAATTAAGATATGTAGTTAATGTAGGTAATTAATTAATAATACTAATTTATAATACTATTAAAATTTTAATTGATTGAGATATGTAGTTAATAATTTCAAAGTATAAAACTATTAAACTAACAATTATTAGCTTAAGTTAGATAATATAATTATAAAAATTTAAAATTATCTATATATTAGTATTAATTACAATATTTATTATTTTTAAAAGTTAAATAAATTATATTAATTTTAAAGAATCAAATTTGATTATATACTTTGAATTACTAACAATATATAATCCGAATCAACCACTAATTTTTTAGATTGCAACTTTGCAAGTCCAAAATCTATACACAATAATATAGATAATTTTATCCCTTAATTATGCAATCCCCTTACTTATTGTAGTACATTTAGAAAGTAAATCAATCATTATCACTTAATTATGCATTCTCCCTACTTATTTGGAAAGTAAATCAATCATTATCCCAAATCATGCCTTTATTTTAATATCTAAAATTATAATACTATTAAAATTTTAATTGATTGAGATATGTAGTTAATTTAAGTAATTAAAATTATTATTATTATTATTTTTGGTGTATCAAGATTTTGCAAAAAAAAAAAAATAGGAAAAAGCTTGCGGGCCGGGCCGGCCCGCCCAACCCGGGCCACGGGCCTCACTTTTTCGGCCCGCCAAAACCCGGGCCGTTTTTGGCCCGGCTCGTTTTTGGCCCTCCCGCGCTCGGCCAGGCCCGGCCCGGGCCCGTCCGCCCGTTTGCCAGGTGTACTAAATAGGTTGAATGTCATTTTTGTCCTTCTAAGTTGTCATTCACTTATAAAGTCATTTCTAAAGTTCATTTTTTTGTCAATTAGGTCCTTAAAGGGACATTTTTGTTCATTTCGTTCCTTTTATCCGATTTGACTATAACTCGACCCAGTTTAACCCGACTCCAATTTCTGCAATTCATTCTTTTAAAAAAAACAAAAAAGTTTTAAAATTATTTTAAAATAATATTTTATTTTAAAATATTAAAAGAATATTATTTTAATTTTTTTTTAAATAATTATAATTTTCAGGAAAAAATATTAGGAACTTTTATTTTTTTCATAACTGAGTACTTTCATAAAATATAGATTCAAAAAAAATCAAAAATAATAAAAATTTATTTTCAAAAAAGAGATAACATATTCAATTTTTTAAAAAAATTCAAAAGTTCTAAAAATAATTATTTTTTTCAGGGAAAAAAATATAATTTTTTAATTTTTTAAAAAAATGAGTAAAGTTTTATAAAATAAAGATTCAAAAAAACAAAACTTAATTTTCAAAAAAAATAGAAAATTTTATTTTTTTTAAAATAAAAAACTTTATTTTCTTAAAAAAATAGATTTGTTTTATTTTTTAAAAGATGTGTATTTTTCGTAGAAATAATTAAGAATTAAAAATTTTAAACTTTAATTTTTTTGAATCTATATTTTATAAAACTTTACTCATTTTTTAAAAAATAAAAGTTTCTAATATTTTTTCTTGAAAATAATAATTATTTTTAAAACTTTTTAAAATACTAATTATTTTTAATATTTTAAAATAAAATATTATTTTTAAAACATTTTAGTTTTTTTAAAAAAGTTGAATTGGTACTGAAATTGGGTCGAATCAAATTGGGTCGGGTTGGGTCAAAATATGTCGCGTTACAATTAAATCGGGTAAAATGAACATAATCGATAAAAAATATCACTTTAAGAATCTAATTAACGAAAAATAAACTTTAAAGATGATTTTAAAATTGAGTGGCAACTTGTGGGCCCATGTGCAAAATTAGGGTTCATATAACCCAATTAAATTAAATGCACAATTAGGGTTCCATGACCTCATTAAATGTACAATTTAGGGTTCGCATAACCTAATGGAATGAAGATGGAAAAGTCAGAAATAAATGTGCCAGACCGGGAGAAGCCTCCACGTGTCCCGAGGCGGAAGACTCGTGGAGGCGGCTCATTTTTGGGAATTGATTGAGGGATTGGATTGGTGGCTAGAAGGACATGGCAAAATGGGCATTACTTTAATGACTGAAGGGTATTTCTGGAATTTCATTGAGAACATGTGCCTAGCATGTGATGACTTAAGTCCAGGGAACTCTATAAATACCCCTTCCATTCTAGAAAGAAGGGACTCTTTTAGTAGCTGAAGGCTCAGATATTCCACCTAAAAGCACTAACAAGATTCGAACACTCTCTCAACTCGAAGAACCGAAGAAGGCTCTTGGAATCCCAATAACCCTAACACGGTTTCCGGATTCTAGGGGTTCTGTCACGCGTCGTTGGAGTAATCGCCCACCTGTCGTTCTCCCCTCTACAATCAATCAATCAATTCCGTATTCTTCGTGGATTTCTCTCCTCCTCAGCCAACACGAAACCCTAAGTGAGCAAGGCGCGATTTCCTTGCCCACATTTATTTGGCGACTCTGCTGGGGAGGTGTAGAATTCGTGAAGGGTATGCCCACAACTCGAAGTGGGAGAATTACAGGAAGAGCTGCTTCACCAACAGATAGCATTACCTCGCCGGATCCAGTTCCAAGACAAGTAACTCAAGCATTCCAAGGCGCAAACCTGGATTTTGACCAACCACTTGTTGAAGACGTTTCAGAAGAGAGTTCGACATCACCACATATGGCTAATCAACAACAAACCAACGCAGGAAGGCAAGGCGAGGATGTAGGTGGAGACCAGACGAATGCTGTGCAACTGGAGATGCTCAAGGCATTGAAGGAAGCACGAGAAGGACAAGGGATGATGATGGCCATGATGCTGGAAATGCAAAGGAAGCAAGAGGAGATGGGGAACTTTCGCCAGCAGTTGATGCAGATTCCTACGTTTAAGGCCATGTTCCCAGGAAGCTCGCAGGGGGGACAGGTAGGAGTGGAAGACAACAACAATGGCAGCAACAACAAAGAGAACTAGATTGTATCGCCCTCGACGGAAAGTCAATCGGTTCCAATAATCAACTTGGAGGCCCAACACAGCGGTGACGTGCCACAACGTAGGTTGGAAGCAAGCCAACCTCAGACAAACATCATCCCAACTGCTCTCCCATCAATTTCACAGGTGCAAATGCCAACCATTCCAGGCGATGTCCAGCGAGTGAGCCAACAACTTCCACTAGTGCCGACTTTGCATGACGCAAGTGTGCACCAACCAATCTCTCTACCATACACACCGCCGATACCACAGTATATCTCAACACCCCAGAGAGTTCACACCACGAGCCAGTATGTGACGAAGGATGATATGATCGATGTAATCAATCAACTTCGTAGGCAGACATCTCGACCCTCGGAGTTGGACTTTACTCCGCCTTACCCAGCACACATTCGGAGGCAACCTTACCCGATAGGATATATCGAGCATCCCCCGCAATTTCCAAAATACAACGGGGAGAAAGGAAATGCCAGGGAACATATTGCCAGGTTTGTAGAGTCGATGTCTCCGTGGCTGGGATATGATGAAGTGAACAACCACAACTTGTTGATGCGGGAATTCAACAAAACTTTGACAGATAGTGCCTTCAGTTGGTACTACAATTTGGAGAAGGGGTCAGTCCATGATTGGGATGACCTCAAATTACAATTTTTTAAGAAATTTTTCTATGTGCAGAAACAGGTAACCATTGTAGAACTCATGCGGTTCAAGCAGAAGCCAAATGAGGAGCTATCAGATTACGTTGACAGGTTCAGGGCCCAGGCACAGAAGTGTGCAGAGCCGATTGAAGAAAAGAACCTGGTCAGCATTTGCAACAATGGTGCCTTAGATTCCTTCAAGCCCCACCTCATTACCAAGGCTTGTGATTCCTTCGCGACCCTCTCAGCTTTCGCACAAGACTTGGGAGGAATCATGACACTGCCCACTAGCCATGCGACGGTTACATGGAGGGGCAAGAGAACAGCAACTGTGGCTTTGGCTGACTCTCAGTCAAAACCACAAGGGGGCAAGAGGGAGAAGCATGAGAAAAATTTTGAGCGAAGCAAAGGAAGGCCTGGAGATAAATATGCAAGAAAGTCGGTCCCGGAGGCTATCACATGTAGTGAGAAAGCATTCAGGGGCCTATACGAGCAATGGATTGAACATGGGGTGGTGAAACCCCCAAGGCCTAGATTTGCAGTGACGGAGGAGATGAAGAGAAGGCCAGACTTCTGTGTTTTCCACCAATACGCGGGACACTCAACTATGGATTGTTATAGCCTACGTAGGATATTCCACGAGAAGTTGGCAAATGGGGAGATTGAACTGGGAAAGGAAAGCGGTGTTCATGACAAGCCACTGCCAAATCACAAGGGAAAAGAAACATGCAACACTGTTATCCACAACATAATCCCAGAAGTGGAGATGATGGTGGAAGAAAAGGAGGAGTGTGACCCAGGCCTGCAAGTGACAGCGTTGATGAATGGGGCCAAATTCAGAAATTTTTTCGATCAGATAGGGTTGGCCAAGGAAGCAAGGATTGAGGCAACCAGGGCAATCATTAAGGCCGCCGAGACACAGGAGACTTGCATGGCCATAAGCAAAGGATTTGTGAAAACAATGGAGGAGGAAGCAAATAAGATATCTTTCTCTAAAGCTGATAGAGAGATAAGATACCCGCACAACAGACCGTTGTATGTGACAGCGGTAATCAATGGCATCGAAGTGCGGAGGGCATTCATTGACAATGGAGCATCTGTAAATATTATGCCCTACACCATGTTCAAACGGTTAGGCCTGTCAGAGAAGAAGATAGTGAAGGAACAAACAAACATTACAGGATTCGCTAACCAGAGCACGAGAACCCTGGGACATATCAAGGTAGACATGCAAGTTGGAAAAATCCGAGGGCCTGTAATGTTCCATGTTGCAGAGGTAGATGCAGCATACCATATCTTGCTAGGAAGGGCTTGGCAAAATGACTATGGGGTGGTACCCTCAGTCTTTCATCAGTACCTGAAAGCTATCTGGAAAGGGAAAGAAGTGAAGGTACCAGCAACTCGGAATCCCTTTGGACCAGAGGAGGCACACATCACCGAAGCAACTTTCTTCGATGATGTCGCTGAAGAGGGAGAGAACCAGATCGCGAGGCCTGATTCCTTAAGACTAGCAAGCTGGAAGGAAGTGCAGGAAGATAAGTTTGTACCTGCAAAAAAAGTAAAGAAGAAGACCTCGGAACATGGAGAATGTTCCAAAGATATGAAGCCAGTAGTAGTGGACTTGGAGAAGGAAGGAAGAGAAGAGAAGAAAAGGCCAGCAGATCCTGAAGATGCCAGAAATATAATAAATGCCAAGCGGATAGCACAGTCTGAGGATGGCCAAAAGGCAAAATGGGAGAGGGTTCTTAAACCCGACGGAAATGTGGTGTTTCGGTTGTGACGGTGCAAGGGGGAAGAGCCCAAGGAAGCGTGCAAACCCAACGGCTCAGGAGGTGTCCCCCACTCCGGTAATAATGAAGAAAAAGTTGCACAACAAAAGGTTGAACCAGCTCCAGAATGCTTCGAGGATAGGCCAAAACCTCAACAAAATGAACTAGAAGAAGTTGATTTGGCAACAGATGGAGGAACGCCAAGACCGACTTATATCAACAAGGAGCTTGAGGCTAACCAGAAAGAGGAACTCATACAACTATTGCGAGAGTATAGGGACGTCTTTGCTTGGAATTACGATGAGATGCCCGGAATTGACAAAGATCTTGTGGAGCACAATCTAAACATAAGCCCGGGAATGAAGCCAGTGAAGCAAGCACCTCGCAACTATGCACCCGAGGTCGAAACCCAAATAAAGGAAGAAATCAAAAAGTTACTGGAAGTAGGGTTCATCAAGCCAATCCAACATCCAACATGGCTTTCCAGCATCGTACCGGTAAAGAAATCAAATGGACAGCTACGAATATGTGTCGATTTCAGAGACTTGAACAAGGCATGCCCGAAGGATATGTACCCATTACCCAACATAGACACCTTGGTAGATGCAACGTCTAATCATGAGATGATGTCTTTCATGGATGGATTTGTGGGCTACAATCAGATAAAGATGTCCATAGAAGATGCAGAATTAACAGCCTTTCGTACCCCATTTGGAAATTTCTACTATGTAGTAATGTCATTCGGGTTGAAGAATGCGGGGGCAACTTATCAAAGGGCAATGCATGCCATATTTCATGACATGATTCATGATATAGTGGAGGACTATGTGGACGACATAGTGGTAAAATCCAAAAAGGCGACAACTCATGTGGAGGACTTGAGGAAAGTGTTTGAGAGATGTCGAAGGTATAAGTTGAGGATGAATCCGAAGAAGTGCGCCTTTGGAATGACGGCTGGAAAATTCTTGGGCTTCTTGGTGCACAACAGAGGTTTAGAGGTAGACCCAAGTAAGGCAAAAGCAGTTACAGAAATGCCCCCACCAAAGACGCAAAAGCAGTTGAAGAGCTTTCTAGGGAAGGTCTCGTACATGAGAAGATTCATGCCAGCATTAGCCGAAGTCACAGAACCTTTCGGCAAATTATTAAAAGGAAAGGCACAATGGGACTGGGGGCAAGACCAACAACAGGCCTTCGAGAAGGTAAAAAGAATTTTGTCTTCAGCACAAACGATGATAGTGCCACAAAGAGGAATGCCATTACAATTGTACATCACATCTACCAAGAAGTCTATAGGAGGATTGATCACGCAAGAGGTGGATGCAAAAGAGAAACCTGTGTATTACATTAGTCGGATAATTAGAGGACCGGAAACCAGGTATTCACAAGTGGAGAGGCATTGCCTAGCGTTGGTGTTCATTGCGCAGAAAATGCGGCATTATTTTCTAGCACACGAAGTAAAGATTGCAACAAAAACTGATCCAATCAGATACTTATTGACTAGGCCAGCATTAGTAGGGAGACCTGCCAGATGGATGATGATTCTTTCAGAATACGACATCAAGTGTGTAACACCAAAGGCAATCCGATGTCAAGCCTTGGTAGACCTGCTAGCTCAATTTCCAAATGGAGAATATGAACCTCCTTCTGAGGATCTTCCGGGTGGAGAAGTAGAATCAATCGACTTGATGGATGAGGACCCAGAATGGTGGAGTTTGGCTTTCGATGGATCATCTGCAGAAGGTAAAGGCGGAGCAGGAGTGGTATTGACCACTAAAGAAGGAAATGAAATATCCTTGTCATACAAATTGGACTTCCCTTGCACAAATAATGAAGCAGAATACGAAGCGTTCATACTCGGATTGTTAGCAGCTCAAGAGTTGGGAGCCAAATATCTTAAAGTAAAAGGAGATTCAAACCTTATAGTGCAGCAGATAAAAGGCCAATTCGGAGTGAAGGAACCTATCTTGGCGCCGTATCAAACCGTAGCACAAAAGGTGATGGAAGCTTACAAGAAGGTGGTGATTGAACATGTGCCAAGAGGACAAAATAAACAACCTGATGCACTAGCAACAGTAGCATCTCGAGTCTATGTCCAAGGGGAAGATTTGGATGTGAAAGTAATGAAGAGAAACCACCCAACCACGGTGTTAGACTTGTTCCCCAAAGACATGATAGACGATTGGAGATATGACATCTCCCATCAATTGCAAACAAAGGAAGGAACAATACCAATAGTGGAGCTACAGAAGTACAACATCATCAAGGGTGTCTTGTATCACAAAGAAGCAGATGGTGTATTGACACGATGCTTGGGGAGGCAAGAAGCGAGTAAAGTCTTGCATCAGGTGCATGAAGAGAACTGCGGGTTTGCAGACATAGGTTTGTATCGTAGGTTGCAACGCCAAGGGTATTATTGGCCTGAAATGAAGAAGGAAGCTGATGCCCTACAACGCCACTGTGTTTCATGCCAAGAATACCCTGGGGAGGATGAATGCGCTTTAATTGATGACATAACGGATTGGCGAATTCCTTATGTGGACTTCTTACAAAGCGGGGCTCTTCCGATCGAAAATAAGGATGTAATTATAATAAAGAGGAAGTCGCAACGATTCTTCTTACAAAATGGAGAATTATTCAGAAGAGGTTTCAATGGCAAGCCCCTACGGTGTCTAGAACTAAGCGAGGCCAAAGATTTGGTTTATCAAATGCACAAGGATGAACATCAAGGGGGAGCCAAGTTGTACAAACAACTTATCGATCATGGTTACTATTGGCCAAAGATGGAAGGAGATTGTATAGAATTTGTCAAAAAGTGTCATATTTGTCAAATACATGGAAACTTGATACATGCTCCCGCCGTAGACTTGCGCACTTTAGCAACACCATGGCCCTTTCATACATGGGGAATGGATCTTATAGGTCCTATACACCCTAATTCTAAGGGCAACATATGGATTTTAACTGCCACCGAGATGTACACAAAGTGGGTGGAAGCCATACCCTTGAAGAAGGCCACGGGACCAGCAGTGGCAAATTTTATCAAAGAGCACATCATTTGCCGTTTTGGGATCCCGAAGATCATTTTGTCGGACAATGGAACCACCTTCATCAATAGGGATATCAAAAGTCTGATGGAAAGATACAGGGTGAAACATTACAAATCATCACCCTACTATCCGAAAAGCAACGGACAAGCAGAAGCGACAAACAAAACTTTGATAAAAATCTTGTCAAAGACCTTAGATGATCATCCGAAGAAATGGACATAACAACTACCAATAGCGTTATGGGCATATCGAACTTCAAAAAGAAAGCCTACAGGTGAAACCCCATACGCTTTGGTTTATGGTGAAGAAGCTATCTTACCCGCCGAAATAAAAATACCTTCGGCTCGAATGAGACTTCGAAGCTTAGTCGAGGAAGAAAGCCGACCAGCCGCTCTAGAGGCCTTAGCCGACTTTCGAGACAAGGCTAAAGAAAAGCTTGAACGGTACCACGAAAGACTGCGACGACAATACAACACCGCGGTGGTACCACGACAAATTCTAGTGGGAGACCTGGTCCTCAAAACGGTAACTCAAGTTATAAGGGGGACCCCAACCACCAAATTTTATCCCAAATGGGAAGGCCCGTATAGGGTACGAGAGATCTCTGAAAGCGGATATTGCAAGATATCTCGTGTGGGATCAGATGCTGTCTCAGGCCCATTAAACTTGAAATGGGTAAAGAAATATTACACATGAGAAGAGCATCACAAAAGTTATACTTTCAACTTTAAAAGTAATCGAGGCACCTGAATCACAGCCCTCGGAAGTTACACTTTCAACTTCAAAAGTGATCGAGGTACCTGACTAACAGCCCTCGGAAGTTACACTTTTAACTTCAAAAGTGACTGAGGCACCTGAGTATAAGCCCTCAAACCTGAAAGTTGCACTTTAACTTTAAAAGTGGAGAACGTTATGCTTTATTCGATAAAAGCAAAAAAGTTACACTTTATCTCTAAAAGTGGCAAACGTTATGCTTTCTCCGATAAAAGCAAGATTTACTATGTGAAACGTTATGCTTTTCGTTAAAAGTAATTTTTTATCAATAAATTGACAAACTTTCACTTATACTTGAATGTTTTAATTCAAAATTTGACAAAATTGATGTTTTCTTATAATACCTATTGTTGTCTTGGAATATTAATTTGAAAAAAAAAACTTGAGACTCAATGATAAATATTGAGTTTTAAGGAATCATTCAAATTAAAGGCAATCAACAAGGTTAAAGAAACCACGTTTTGATAAATAAAATATGTATAAATGAGTTTCTGAAACAAGAAATCGAAAAAACAAACTACTACAATAAGTTATGATCTAAAGGCCACGACATATCAAAATGAAGAGGAGGCACAACTAAAGCTTCCAAGTCAGCAGCGGCAGCATCTCGAATCTTAAGATTTGCAGCTTTCAGCTCCCTAACCTGTTGGGTAGTCGCCTCTAAGTCCCGGCATTGACGCTCTACCTCCTGAAGTTTTGCCTCTAAGTCCCGGCACTGACGCTCTACCTCCTGAAGTTTTGCTTGTAAGTCCCGACGCTGGCCTCCTAAATCTTGAGACTGGCTCTTCAATTTGTTTGCGGCATCACCAAGCTCAGAAAGCTGCACTGAAAAGGATTCATCTTCACATTTACGTACAGCAACCTCCGAACGTAGTGAAACAATGTTAAAACTTGACTTGAGAAGATCCAACCTATCACGAAAAGGAGACATGTCAACTCCTACGGCTGCAAGGTCATCTACATCATCGCTAAACTTCTTCAAGTCCTCAACTCGCAAGGAATATAAAGAAAGAGTATGCAATCCAAGAATAAGGCCTGCGAGCTGATCTAGGAAGAGGGTCTGGGTGGAAGTTGTCTTAATAGTCAGCCGGTCAAGAATCTGCGGGAACCGAGCTAGGAGACGCTCCAGACTTTCCTGACTAGAAGACGATATCTGGAAACCCCTCCAGGAAATAAGATCCCCACTTGGATTGAAGGAAGCTCTGGCAGGAGCTACTTTAGAGGCCACTATAGAATCTGTCGAGACCAGGGATGGAGGAGCTAAAAGATGTCGTACGGCTAAGGATTCCTCGAAGCCTTGGTCACCTGGAGGATAACCAAGGTCACTACATGGCAAGTGGGCAACATCCGGATGGAGAACAGCAAATAACGCGAGTGCCTCAACGGGCAAAGGCAAATCCTTCATCCTCTCGCTCTGAAAACAAGATGTCAAAGCACAATATATTATAAAGAAAAAGAAAAAAAATGTAAGACAAATCATTTGTGGATTAAAGAAGGATACTCACAATATAGTCAATGGAAAAGGAGTCGGGAGATGCCACAGAAAGGGGAATGTCATTCAACCCATCCAAAGTACTATCAACAATGCCCTCCCGAGCAATCACCACCTCGGTAGAATCCTTCTGGGGAGGATGAACATCACCAATAGTTTCAGAATGATTCTCCCTCGGGGAAGTAAGAGTCTCATCAACATCTTTAGACTCGTCATGGGGAGCATGCATAGGAAGGTTTTTGAAGAAATTGTTGTATCACCCACAGCAGGACTCGAGCTTACATCAGACAAAGTATCCTTAGCATCCAGACTAACACAATCGTCGCGAGGAGTAGATGACTCAATATCAACAAGGACACATTGGACGGGCTCACGACTAGTGGAAGCCGCCGCGGAAGCCTCATTTGTAGTACTATACAATAACCCAAGAGGAACATCATCATCATCATCATCATCATCATCATCTTCATCGACCACAGTTACCTGAAAATCAATAAATATATATATATATATATATATATGTATGTATAGGAAATAATTACTCAATGATATATGAAAACAGTAACACAAGGGATGAAAGAAAAAATGAGAGTAGTACGACAAATTACCAAATTCCTACGGCGCTTCTTGATCGGATCCTCGGCTGCCTGGATACTAGGATCAACATTATCAAGGGGGCGTTTTGCTAATGGCTTTATGATAAGCCTGATAGGACGACTGATTGGAACCTCGGTAGAAACAATAGGAGGAGCTATCTCAGAATTAGTAGTAGTAGCTGCTCTCGTTTTAGAACGAGTAATTCTCATCTCCTCGGCATCAGAGGATCCCTTGGGAGGAGCTAGAGAGGACACCCGAAATGGAGCCCGTGGTGGAAGACTCCTGGAAGTAATGGGAACCTGTGATGGAATGATCTGCTTAGGGGGAGATGACTTAGGCATCAAAATGTCACGCTCAGCCAAGCGGCTACTGGCTGGCCAAAGTGCTGAGCGAACATTGGGCTTGGGAGAGCATAGCAGCCGGCCCCATTGAAGACGTTGTGGAATAGAGACCGGCAATGAACAAATCAAGGTATCATCCTCCCATCTTTTAAGATTGACTTGCCAATAATTACGTTCTCCAGCGGTATATCACCCGCTCCGGGAGTCATCTGGTATGACAAAAGGAAGGGGTCTATAGGGATCACTTGATGGCCTCGGAAATGCCCATGTAAAAGAGGAGGAAGTAGAGATGAAACTGAGAAGAACATCCTCATAATTCCCCCGGCAGGTGTGACCGAAAGGGCGTTCCTGGTCATATCCGAATTGTCTCATGACCCTGTGAGGAGAATACAGTATAATACCAAAACTATTATTCTCAAGGAAATATGGAAGCTCTGTGGACCGAAGGAAAACGAACCAAGACAGTGCGGAGCCACTCAAACTATTTCTGCTGAGGTTGGAGAAGGTACGAAATTTGTGCTTGTAGAAGTGAGGTAGATGACCGCAACCCCCTGAAACGATGGTATAGGGACGAGCAGTGAAGCATGGATAATCATCAAGGAAATGTCGCAAATCCGTGCTGTCAGGACTAGAACGGTGATCAATCCAGCGTAGCATGCGAGGAATGATGTTGCGTGGTGGGAGAGAATGAGATTTTTTCTTTCTTGTAGATAGATGTTCAAGATCGGAATAGCTCGGAAAGCGCTCGAAAAGAAAGATCTGAAGGAAGGAGCATGGAATGAAGCAACTGACATCATACCTGAGTAAATAAAATATATATATATATATATATATATATATATATATATATATATATATATTATAGAAAAGGTTGAAGGAAAAGAAGGGCAGTTTGAATGACAATTAAATATAAAATATGAAAGTGATTACCTCCCAACAGATTCTTTCATGGCAAGGGTTGTTTCGTCTAGGCGACGATATAAGGTCCCTAGGAAGAGAGGAGCAAGGGGAATCTCCGAGCCTCGGGATAACAACGCCGCCAAACTAAACATACGGGCAGAAGGACCGTCTATGGGAGACCCAGGGAAGATGAAACGGGACAGCCACATAACTAGATAAGCTGCCAGAGGAAAGGGGCAAGTCTCTTCACGGAAGGCAAGAACAGACTTATCGTAAACTGAGCTGTTCCACTGGTTGGTCTTGTAATCACGGAAGAAATAGCGCACCCAGGATAACCAAGAATTCTTTTGCCGACCTGAACTCTCGAAATTCGGAAGGAGCGTATCACCCTTGAAGCGGGAAGTGAAGTGGGAAGATTGCCTGAAGGCTTCCATCAAGTAGGCAACGCATTCGTTATCTCTAGTGGACATGTTAGAAGGGCCGCAGGAGTTCGAAGCAACAATGGGAAGGCTACAAGACGAGATTCAAAAAAAATAAAATATATATATATATATATATATATATATATATATATATATAAATATATATATATATATAAAAAAATAAAAAAAAATGAGAATGAATGAAAGGAATAAAAGAAGAAAACTTACTGGTAGAGGGCATAAACATCCTCTAGAGTAGGGGTGAATTCCCCCCAGGCAGTGATGAATGTGCAAGTAGAGGAACACCATCGTGAGATCAACACAGTAAGTGCGTTATGATCCTGGTAAATCTGTAGGTCTTTACACAGTTGAACACAACGAAAGATACTCGCATTCTTCAGTATTTCCACATATTCAGCGTTGTCAAGGATCTCGTCGGTCCAATCTTGCCATCCTTGAATGCGACCAGATGAATCTGACAGGAAGCGAAGGGGACTGAATGGGTACTCTTGCTTCTCTATGCATAGGCGGGGAATGCAATCGACATGAGGAAAGTCATCCCAACCTCCAGAAGCTAGGGCATACAGAAACAAGCCTTCTTTCTCTGGGGGTGGAAAACTTGTACGGTCATAATCTCTAACTCTATCCCAGAAGAGGTCAGAAGGACCAAAGAAGGGAGCTCTTCCCCAATCAGTGATGAATGGGGACTCCTTAGTAGTCCTTAGTTCTGCAGAGGATTCAGGAGAAAGGGCCTACAGATAAGGAGGAGATCATTATACCAATCCTAGAGAAAGTATATCAAGAATGTCAAGTAAAGTATATGAACATAAAGTACTCACCATGGCAAAATAAAGTATATGAACGTCCGATAGTTGAGCTTCAAAACACCTGAAAACAAGAAGAAACAATGTCAGAAAGATTGAAGGAGTACATTTATGCAAGAAAAAATTCCCGAAAATTTTCGAAAAAACTTCGGACGGCCAAAATCCATCCTTCGGAGCCTTTTTTGGACTTAAAACAGCATAGGTCATGGCATAGTGATGAGTTTTGAAGGGCTCATCGATACGGTCGTTTTGATATATTATGGGCCAAAAAACTCCAAATGACGCTCCTAATAGTAGAGACAAGTCGGCCCGAACTTCATTTTTTCGTCCAAAACGTGAATTTTTGCCTAGAGTTCACCCCCTAGGGTTCGGCCCCCCTAGGGTTCGGCCTCCTAGGGTTCGCCCCCTAGGGGTCTGGTCATCTGGAGTGGTTTTGTAGCATGCAATCATATCAATTTTTTCTCTTTTCGCGTTTTCGTCAAGGAAAAATGTTAAGCCACACTTCATTATCCGAGGAAAAAACCAAGATGTACTCAAGGTATTGGGGCTTGGAAGATTAAAAAAAAAAGGTTCGATCCCCCTAGGGTTCGGCGCCCTATGGGGTTCGGCCACCACCTAGGGCGGGATCTCTCCTTAAAAAAAAAAAAGGTTCGATCCCCCTAGGGTTCGGCGCCCTATAGGGTTCGGCTCCTATAGGGTTCGGCCACCACCTAGGGCGGGATCTCTCCTTAAAAAAAAAAAAAAGGTTCGGCCCCCCTAGGGTTCGGCGCCCTATAGGGTTCGGCTCCTATAGGGTTCGGCCACCACCTAGGGCGGGATCTCTCCTTAAAAAAAATTGATAAAGGTTCGGCCCCCCTAGGGTTCGGCGCCCTATAGGGTTCGGCCACCACCTAGGGCGGGATCTCTCCTAAAAAAATAAAAAATAAAAATAAAATAATAATAATAATAATAATAATAATAATTGAATTGAAAAAGTTCGTCCCCCTAGGGTTCGGCGCCCTATAGGGTTCGGCTCCTATAAGGTTCGGCCACCACCTAGGGGTTTGTTCCCACGCATACCTTTAAGGTTTTGTTGCTTTCTTAGTCCACGGTTTGGGACAAATGCTCCTTCACCGCGAAAGTTATAGCCTTGTTTTGAAGAATTCCGAGGAAAAAAGGCCAATAATATATATATATATATATATATATATATATATATATATATATATATATATATATATATATATATATATATATATATATATATATATAGAGAGGAAACAATTATGAGAAATTGGCTAAATGAAAACTCCAATAAAGGTGTGCCCCTAATGGTTTATAATTACCTGGTGTTGGATACCGCAAGAATGTCCTTGATGGTGAGGAACTTGCTAATGTGGCTGCAATGGTGAGGAACACACGTGTGTTCGTTGGCTTCTAGCGATTATGAGACAATCCTGAGAAATATGCACCCAAGTAGCACCTACTCAATCAGAAGGCATGCGACAATGGATTATGAATATGGACTTCTTACTTCTCCAAAATAAAGATAAGTAAAACCCTATAGGGAAGAATAACTTATTTTCGAAAATAATAAAAGGTAGTTTTCGAAAAATAGCTTATATATATATATATATATATATATATATATATATATATATATATATATATATATATATATATCAAATAAAGATAGATTTTATTTTATTTCCAAAATAAATTTAGATTTTATTTCCAAAATAAAGATAGATTTGGTTTATTTCCCAAATAAAGAAAGATTTTATTTTGTTTCCAAAATAAAGAAAGATGAAGCCAGTTTCCAAAATAAAGAGAGATTTAATTTCCAAACTAAAATTAAGATTTTATTTTATTTTCAAAATAAAATTAAGATTTTATCGTCAAAATAAAATTAAGATTTTATTGTCAAAATAAAATTGAGATTTTATTTTATTTCCAAAATAAAATTATGATTTAATTTGGTTTGATGAAAAAGAAAGATTTTGTGGACCACCCAAAAAAAAGATTTCTTTTTGATTATTTTTCTTGTTTTCAATTTTCAGGAAAAATAAAGAAACAAATCCAAGGATTTGGCTCCCTAAGAGTTCCATTTACTAGGACCATGATCTTCAAGACCCGCAGAAGTGGAGTCACGCAAAATATACTCAAAAGTTTGATGTATTCTTGCACGATCATCTATTTGGAAATGCGACTCTCGCGCAGGGGGCAAATGTGGGCCCATGTGCAAAATTAGGGTTCACATAACCCAATTATATTAAATGCACAATTAGGGTTCCATGACCTCATTAAATGTGCAATTTAGGGTTCGCATAACCTAATGGAATGAAGATGGAAAAGTCAGAAATAAATGTGTCAGACCGGGAGAAGCCTCCACGTGTCCCGAGGCGGAAGACTCGTGGAGGCGGCTCATTTTTGGGAATTGATTGAGGGATTGGATTAGTGGCTAGAAGGACAGGGCAATATGGGCATTACTTTAATGACTGAAGGGTATTTCTGGAATTTCATTGAGAACATGTGCCTAGCATGTGATGACTTAAGTCCAGGGAACTCTATAAATACCCCTTCCATTCTAGAAAGAAGGGACTCTTTTAGTAGCTGAAGGCTCGGATATTCCACTTAAAAGCACTAACAAGATTCGAACACTCTCTCAACTCGAAGAACCGAAGAAGGCTCTTGGAATCCCAATAACCCTAACACGGTTTCCGGATTCTAGGGGTTCTGCCACGCGTCGTTGGAGTAATCGCCCACCTGTCGTTCTCCCCTCTACAATCAATCAATCAATTCCGTATTCTTCGTGGATTTCTCTCCTCCTCAGCCAACACGAAACCCTAAGCGAGCAAGGCGCGATTTCCTTGTCCACACAACTTATATGAACAAAAGTGTCATTCAACCCGTCTAAATACCTAATTACATAACCATCTTATATTAGCTAACTAGTAACTACACCTGGTGAGATGTGAACATGCTATAGAATCAGAGCCGGCCCTGGGCATGGGTTAACAGGGCTATTGCCCAAGACCCACAGTTGAGGGGGTCCAAATTTTTTTATAAGTTTATATATTTATGTGTATAAAAAATTAAAATAATAAAAATATTAGCGATATTATGCATTGAAAATGATATGTTAGAAAATATTAAATATGATAATATAATTGATGATTTTACATCTAAAAGTGCAACAAGAAAACATTTTAAATGATATTTTGTAGTATAGATTTCATTGAACAAAACTAAAGAAATACCCACTGTAGTTGGTAGGTTTTATTGATTACACCATTGAACTTATAATTTTTTAAATTATACCACTAAATTAATTATTATTTTGAAATTGGGTCATTCCGTTAAAAAAAATAAACGGACGTTAATTTTTTATCTACAAAACTAATGAATTACCAACTGTAGTTGGCACATTTTACTTACTGATTACACCATTGAACTTTTAATTTTTTAAATTACCCCATCAAACTAATTAAAAATAATTACTTCAAATATTTTTAAAAATAATTATTATTTTAAGTTAAAAATATTAGAATATTTTTTTTCTTCATAAAATGAGTAGAGTTTCATAAAATATAGATTAAAAAAAATTAAAGTGATTTTAAATTAAATTAATATCTACTTAATTTTTTAACAGAATGACCCATTCTTAATATTAGAAATTTTTTAAAGAAAACTAAAAATAGAAATTAAAATAAAAAAATAGTAAAAGATAAATAAAAAAGCTGATTCAATTTTTTTTAAAAAGAAATTAATAATTTTTATAAATAAATATTATTTTCAAGAAAAAAATTGGAAAATTCTTCATATTTTAAAAAAATGAGTAAAATTTTATAAAATATAGATTCAAAAAAATAAACTTTATTTTCAAAAGAAAAAAAAAGATTTTTTTTTTTAAATCAGTAAGGTTTCATAAAACTTTAATTTTTTTAAATCTATATTTTATGAAACTTTACTCATTTTATGAAAAAAAAAATTAAAGTTTCTAATATTTTTTAGTAAAAATAATAATTATTTTTAAAAATATTTAAAATAATCATTTTTTAATTAGTTTAATGGGGTAATCTGAAAAATTAAAAGTTCAATGGTGTAATCAGTAAAACGTGCCAACTACAGTAGGTAATTCATTAATTTTGTAGATAAAAAATTAACGTCCGTTTATTTTTTTTAACGGAATAACCCAATTTCAAAATAATAATTAGTTTAGTGGGGTAATTTAAAAAATTAAAAGTTCAATTGTGTAATTAGTAAAACTTGACAACTACAGTGGATATTTCATTAGTTTTACCGATTTCATTGATATTTTTATTTTGTAGGTACATGTGATGATTCTTTGTTTCGATGATATTTTAAAGTGTTCTTCCTTATCTTTTGTAAATTCATATAATTTTAATAAAATTAATTAGTTGATAATTTATTTATTTATTTATTTATTTTGTATAAATGGGCACACTTGAGAAAATTTATCCCGGGTCTTAGAAAACCCAGGATCGACTCTGTATAGAAATTTGTCTAAAAGAATGGGTGATGAATTGTATTAATATAACGGGTATTAAAGATAGTGCATCTATTACTAATCTTTAACGTGAACAAAATTTGATGTGTTTATAGTCCTCCACTAATAGAATTAAGTAATTTTTTCGTTAAAGGATGAGACGAGAGAGAAATTTTAGATGTTAATGAATTCAACAGAATAACACAAGTTAAAGTTTTATATAAAACTACTAGCCTAAGCAAAATTAAACATTAACAAATTTTGCGTATCCGCAAAGTCCCATTTCCCTTTGTTTTTTCAGCAAAAAATTATATTTTTATTGACAATAGTATAAAAATATTATAATATCTTCAAATTTAATAACACAATATATTATCATGTCACAACAATTAAACTAAACAATAATAGTAATTGCGAATAAACATAAAACATAAATGCAGTCTTAAAAAATATAAATTTTATAAATAGAACTCTTTTTATAAAATGGTGCTATTAACGAGTCTAGACCAATTTAATTTATTGCCTAAAAGTAGACACACACAACATATCAACATGGTTTGGCCTAATTTGGACTTGTCAGACCTTGGAATTTGACTAAGACAGGTCGTTGACTTAAGCTTGTCAGGTCGATCCTTGGCTGCTGGACTATGGTTCGGCTAAACTTGTTGGTCAGGCCAAGCCTGACCCAAGATTAGGCCTAGGCTAGTTTGGTCCGCCTTTTCTTTATAATGTTAAATATTAAATATTAAAAGCAAAAAGTGTTATATGTATATACACAGTTGTGTAATACATAGTCGCCTATGACGACGGTCACCCATCGCCGTAAACCAGAATAGCTATAGCGACGGGTGAACTATTGTTATTGTCCAAAAAAATCATCGTTATAGGCAACTGTGTATGTAAGACCTCAACTTTTTATGAATAAAGATTTAATTTTCTCTAATTATTATTTTAAATAATAAGGTGTTGATTTGATATAATGGTATAGTTATGGGTGATATGTGCAAATTTTGCAAAGTAAACAAGTTGTCATAAAATATTCGTTTGGTCAGAAAATATTCTTTTTGTCGGAAAATATTCGTACGACGGAACAATCATTGGTGGAACCCACAACGGAATGATTGTCGGATATAAAAAGCGACAGAAATAACATTTTTATAAAATAACAACAAAAATTTTACCGTTAACTGTTGAAATATCGGTGATAAAAGAACAGTAATACGCGTGGCTGCACAGTATTACATGGTATTGTACAGTATCTCTAATTATTGATACTTATGTAAGAAGTCACTCAATTCATTTAATAATTGTCACAGTTGTTGTTGCATAGTATCTCATATTATTGATTCAACTATTGTCACAGTATCATCTGCATAATATTTTATATTATTAAATCAATAATTGAGACGACACAGTTATTCATATTATTATTTACATTATTGACAATGTCTAAAAAATTTTATCGATGAAAGAGGTTAGGTTATTTAATTGCGCGCCAATAAGAAAAAATTCTTATCGGAAAGCCCCCTCTTTCTTAGGAATGATCTGGTTGTCAATATTGTGAGTTATAATATTAATGATGAATAATTGGTGAAAGATTACAAATGTGTTGATTGAAGATAAGTGATTTGTAATAAATATTTATTCAATTTTTGATATAAATAGAGGGGTTGTTATGAAGTACTTGTTTTAATTTTGGCTTATTACATAGAGCCCCACCTACTCATTTTTTAAAATCGCCGGTAGAAAGTTATCTCAGTTTTATTTTATTATTATTATAATAATAATAAAATAAAAAACTTTTTATATAAAACAGAATACTTTTTATATTATATATAAAGTTATTTATTTTATTAGATTATAATTAGAATATATTATATTTTATATAAAATTTTTATTTTATTAGAATATTTTATTGCACAATAATGAATAGTCAAAATCAGATTTTCGCCCGTGAAATCGTCAGAAATTTTATTGTTCATCCGCGATTAAATAGTGTCATTCCATTCTCCTATAAATATCATGCTTAGTTAAGTAATGAAAATCACACCAGAATCAGAGAATTCTTCTTCTATAATATTGTGCGTATTTCTTTCTAGTATAAGTATACTCTGAGTGTAGCTAATAGTGAAAGATTTTCACAAGAATATCTCCGCTATACTAGTCAGATTTACTCTCAAGGTAAGGGATATTATTCTTCGTATTCGTAAGAGATATTATTCTTCGTATTCGTAAGGGATATTATTTTCGTTCAATATTCGTAAGGGATTTTATTTTCGTTCAATATTCGTAAGGAATATTATTTTAATTCAATATTTGTAAGAAATATTATTTTCTTCCATACTCTATAGTATGCAAGTAATATTATTTCGTTTCATATTCCTAAATCTACACTTACTTTAATAAGTATTGCTTCTATAATCCCTGAAATTAGTAGAATATCCTTGAGTTTTGCGCTTCATCTAATATCGTTTCATTATAATATTGGTCTGAACTTTCTTATTAAATTTTCATATTTTCATTCGGGGTACTATTCACTTGGGTACTATTCACTCGGGGTACTATTCATGACAAAATTGATTTCTTTGCAGTCCAAATTATTTTTGATATATGAATATCATTCTTGAATTTTATTCCACAATTAGTTATCATGTTGACAATTTGAACATTCTTAAACTCTAGATAAATTAAATTATAAATCTCTAATATTTATCCTTGATCTCACTTGATTGATTCCTTATATCATTGTCATCATCCTTATGCTTCTATTGTGGTGAAAGTTATCTTTGATCCGTAGTGCATAGATGGACTGTTGATTGGTATGATTATGACCAAGAATGGTTTATTGGTATAATCATGACCTGTAATATTGTTATAGACAAATGTTATGGTGAAAATCTTTTTTAACCTGTAGTGCATAGATGGACATGTGTTTGGCATGATTATGACCGCTGGTGATACTAACGAATATCATTGGTCCGTAATGCATGGATAATTCATTGATTTGAAATATTTATTGATTGGTGTTACATGGATAAAATATTGATGATGGACTTTTAAATCATAGAAGATAGTAGACATCATGTTTTACTTGACTCTTCTAAGGGATTGTTATTTTCGCTACAGTTGTTGATCTAAAACTTGTTGTCTATTGTATTCTATCAAATTTTCTGTTGAGGACTAAAGATAAATTGTTCTACATTATCTTAGTCATAATATTTTTTACTAGACTAGTTGAGCTCACCCTTTTTCCTTTTGGTTCCATTGTTCTTCTCAGGAGACGAGAATGTAGCTGAGACTAGTCGGGGAGTGAAGTAATGGTCCAAAATAGTTATTTTAGTAATTCTCACTATTTTAAAAAATAGTGTGACAATAATTATAATGAGAATTTTATTTTAGTTTGGATATTGTCTACGAGACAATAATTGTATTAAAACTCACAATTTATGTTTTATCATATTTTACACTATAATTAATAGTTGTATAAATGAAGTTTATATTTAAATTCTGTACCATATATTTGGCGACTTAGAATGGGTTGTGTAGACCTATTTTAGGGGCGTCACAGTGTACTACACAACTGTATATATACATTTTTCTCAAATAATAATTATAAAATATAAATTAATAAAATTTTATAAAAATGATGCATGATTTTGAGATTAATTTTATTTTAACATTCTATTGCACACCAATATAAGTTGAATGATTAGAATAAAAATAAATATATTCCTGTTAAATCAAAGGAAAATGTAATTTATGTGAAACTCGAATATAAAACAAATTGATTTTGTAAATGTATGTCCACTATGCACAATTTATCTTCGTAAAAAATATAATTTGAATACAATCTGTTGCGTTATATGTGACTATAGATGCAAAATAAAATTAACTTACTGTAAATTACACTTTTAAAATTTGAATGTAAAGTTAGTTTCTATTTTTAATTTATTTTAGTAATATGATAAGTTGAACATATATTTTACAAGTTAAACACACATATCTTTTCCTTTATGACCATTAAACACTTATATAGTTATATCTCAAGTATTATTTTATTTAGTTTTCTAATTGTTTCATGAAGTTATTCTCTAAATTGCTACAACAGAATACCTAAAAAATAACCAAAATCATAACCCTTCCTAAGAATTTAGTACATCCAAATTAATGAAGAACTTGAGTATTTACAAAAAAAAATTAGCTTATTATTAATATTTAACATTAAAAGCTAATTTTTTGATGTATTAATTAATGTTAATATTTAACATTAAAAGTAGCATGGAATATTAACAAAAATTTAATGTTAAATATTAGAAGTTATAATAAACTAACTTATTATTAATATTTAATCAAGTAACTAATTATTAATATTAAATATACTAAATAATTCTATCCATTGAAGATGTATATTAATTGTATTTACAAGAAATCAAGAATGAATAATTAAAAGTTTAAACTTTATTGATGAATAATTATAAATTTAAAGTTCAAAAATTATAAATAACTAGATTAAGAATTAGGTCAGGCCTCAGATCAGACCACGCTCAAACCCAAGGCCAGGCCAAGTCAAACATAAGATCATTCTAGATCAGTGTTTTTTTTGGGTCCTTTACACTAATATACAACATTTAAAAAGTAATTACAAAAATAAAACATATATAACATAATTACAAAAATAAAACATAATCAATATAACGCGCCTAAAATCACGTGTAATTATCCAAGTCAGTTACCCAATTTCATATTTTAAATTAACCGTCCCTAAAATCATGCAACTTTGAAATCGAAACAACAGATCAACGGCGGAGAAGACAAAAATACGAAGCCAAAGCCTCCTGTCGCGACTAAACTCGTAATCGGAGAAGACAAAATCGGTTGTCGCGACGCATCTCTAAGATCGAAAATAGCATACAAAATTAACAACGCCTTCAAGATCAGTAACCAAATACTGCAGTGATTGTTGAATACAAGATCAACATCAACTTCGATTAAAAAATACTGAGGTATGATAGTTTAAAATTTATAATCATATAGTTACCTATTGTTACTACGAATTACTATATTGGTTACCTTTCTTAAGTTTTTTGCACTTAAAATAGTCACACGGTAAGAATAATGAATGTTTTGATTGCAATATGAATGTTTTAAGTGCAAATTGCATGTAAAAATGCAATTGGTTACTGCTTAACATTACATTAGTTACTGTCTAACTATGTCTATTTTACTGTTTAATGATGGATTGGTTAATACATACTGGTACTAACTAATGTTGCATTGGTTGCTGACTAATAATGATTTGGTTACTGTGTCCATTACATTGGTTACTGACTAATAATGAATCGGCTACTGTGTACCATTGCATTGGTTACTTACTAATAATGACTTTGTTACTGTGTAACATTATAATGGTTTCTGATGAAGACTTGGTTACTGACTAATGCTGAATTGGTTACTGCTTAACATTACATTGGTTACTGTCTGACTATGTCTATGTTACTGTTTAATGCTGGATTGGTTAATGCATAATGGTACTAACTAATGTTGCATTGGTTACTGACTAATAATGATTTGGTTACTGTGTACCATTACATTGGTTATTGACTAATAATGAATTGGCTACTGTGTACCATTGCATTTGTTACTGACTAATAATGACTTTGTTACTGTGTAACATTATAATGGTTACTGATGAATAATTGGTTACTGACTAATGCTAAATTGATTACTGCTTAACATTACATTAGTTACTGTCTGACTATAATATGTAATTGTTACTGACTTGGTTACTAACTAATGATGACTTGGTTACTGTGTAACATTATATAGCTTACCGACTAATATAGATTATTGACTAATAATGAAATGGCTACTGTGTACCATTGCATTGGTTACTAACTAATAATGACTTTGTTACTGTGTAACATTGTAATGGTTACTAATGAAGACTTGGTTACTGACTAATGCTGACTTAATTACTGCTTAACATTATATTGGTTACCGTCCGACTATGTATATGTTACTGACTAATAATGATTTTGTTACTGTGTACCATTGCATTGGTTACTGACTAATAATTACTTTGTTATTGTGTAACATTATAATGGTTACTAATGAATACTTGGTTAATGTGTGCCATTATTAATATGCATTTGCAATCTACTGACAATTATTTTATAATGGTAACCATCATCATATAATGGTTGTTGGCTTTTACTGATTTGGTTACTGTGTAACATTATACTGACTAACAGTAACTTGGTTACTGGATAAAATTATAATCTTTATTGGTTACATGATAATGCTAACTTACTTAATGTGCAACATTATATTGGTTATTGACTACTACTGAATTGTTACTGTGTAATTATATACTGGTTACTATATAATGCATATTTAGTTACTGTGTAATATTATATTGGTTACTGATCAATACTGACTTAGTTACTATATAACATTATAATGTTAATGAGATTTATAATTGTTTCTTTTATATTGGTGGTTACTTATTGATTAATATTGTGTACTAGTTAATTGGTTACTATATATTTGGGATGCAACTCTTGATCATATAATGATTACTTACAATTGCTTTCTTGGTTACTGTGTAACCATATAATGGTCACTGGCTATTGCTGAGTTGGTTACAATGTAACATTATACTGACTACAGTAACTTGGTTACTGGATAAAATTATAATCTTTATTGCATAATATTACTGACTAATACTGACTTGTTACATACTATTGCTGACTTAACTAATGTGCAACATTATATTGGTTACTAACTACTACTTAATTGCTTACTGTGAAATTATATAATGGTTACTGTATAATGCTTATTTGGTTACTGTGTAATAATATACTGGTTACTAATCAATACTGACTTAGTTACTATGTAACATTATAATGTTACTGATATTTATAATTGTTTCTTTTATATTGTTGGTTACTTGTTGACTAACAGTGTGTACTAGTTAATTGGTTACTACATATTTGGCATGCAACTGTTAAACTAATTGTATACATTGGGTTTTTTAGGTTGAGACATCAAACTTAGTGATTTTCACTGTTTATGATGTCTCTAAACAGTATATTGTGGACATCGAACAAAAGGCATGCACATGCAGTAAATTTCAGTACCATGAGATGCCTTGCCCGCACGCTGCTGCTGTTATGAGCAAGAGAAATTTGAGCTGTTATGATTTTTGCTCAAGAAATTACACTAAAGCAACTTTGGTCGAGACATATTCAGCTTCCATCATGCCATTAGATGACAAAGAAAATTGGAATGTATCAGAAGAAGTAAAAAACATATGTATAAAATCACCCAACACAAGAAGACCAGCAGGAAGACCAAAAAAAGGGAGGTACAAACACGGATCTGAAATCAAAATTCAAAACAAATGCAGCAGGTGCCAAGAAAGAGGACACAACAGGAAAACATGCAGTAATCCCCCGATTTTAGGACCACTAAAAAGGGTCTGATATAGTGTAGTTAAATTAAGAGTGTAAATACATGAATGTATTATTGTTTAATTTGAGTAACCATTAAACGATTGATTTGTAAAATTTTTGATTGTGTATAGTAAACAAAATCGTTATTCATTTATATATTGATTTCTGATTTCAATGAAACATTAACAATAACTGTAATCGAATAAATACATAACAGTAACCATAACAGTTTTTAATGGTAACCACATAATTACATAACAGTAACCATAACAGTTATCACTTAATAACATAACAGAAACCATACCAGTTTTTAACCAAATAATTACATAACAGTAACTATAACAATGTTTAATGTTACCTAAATAATTACATAACAGTAACCATCACAGTAACCATCTAATTTAATAATAGTAACAATACCATTTTATAATGGTAACCACAACATAAACAACATGTATATCCAGCAACATATAATTAAAACGGTATTGAAGTTTATGAAACCCATGTATACTCACACATGTACACTTAACATATGAAATATGTCCTCATACAATATTGTAACTATCTGATTACTATCAAATCATTATCTGGTTACCTATTTATACATGATTGGTTACCAACTGTATATTACAAAATTATAATTGGTTACCATTTTATACATGACAATAACCATAACAGTAACCATACCAGTTTTTAATGTAAACCAAATAATTATATAACAATAACCATAACAATGTTTAATGATACCCAAATAATTACATAATAACAGTAACCATACCAGTTTATAATGGTAACCACAACATAAACAATCTGTATATCCAGCAACCTATAATTAAAAGGGTATTGAAGTTTATGAAACCATGTATACATTACACATGTACACTTAACATATGATATATGTCCTGATACAATCTTGTAACTCTCTGGTTACTATCAAATCATTACCTGGTTACCCCTTTATACATGATTGGTTACCAACTGTATATTTCAAAAAAATTCAACAAACACAACTGAAAAAGATACAAAATACCAACCAACAAACAATATTTCTTTCATTAATGCTAATATTGTCAAATATATAATCCCATCTACATAAGATCCAATGAACATCAAAAAATCATAAACCATACACAAATATTGTGTATAATACCAAAACTTAAAAAAAAATACACAATAAAATTAATAAAGACAAAACAACAAAATCCGAACTAATCAAAATCTGGAACAAATCTTCGTGAAAATTCTCTATCAGTATCATAGCCCTCCAACTGCTTGTTCCTTGCATGCATATATAGGTTTGTGCACAACTTTTTCCGATACTGCGCAATGGGAAAAGGAATAGGAATCTGATCAAACTTCTGATGAATGACATGCTCAGCAAAACAAATTGTGAACATCCCACAATCACTGTAACAACAAACAACATATAACAAAAATCAAAAATAAAATCAACCTATATGTAATAATTAAAACAATGTACACAATTTAACCCTTACCCTTCTACTTGTTCAGGAACCGTCTCAAAAAATTTCAACTCAATTATATCGTCTTCGTCCTTGTTGCGATACGGGTCACTGCTGAAGTCAATGTCAGACCTATCCTTCCAAAAACCAGACTTGCGTAGTAGTATGGGAAGAATGAAGATGTACGGCTCACAAACATCAGATATTTTAGTTTGCATAGATTTCCTTTTTGGTTGTAGAGAATTGTAAACAGTTAGACACCTACGATGCACATCAAAAGTCAACAACAACCAATGGTCCGGTGATGACATATGAATTGGGAACAACACGTAATCAACGTTCCTTCATGGTGTGTTGACATCCATAAACATTAACCAAAAAGTTATCATATCATAATATAACATTAATCATACCATAATAAAGCAGTAACCAAAAAGTTATATTATATAATCTAATGGTGACCAAAATATAAACAACATGTAGTACATACAATTTTATGCAGTAAACAAATAGTTATATATAATATTAACCAAAACATAATTTAAAGGTCACCAAAATAAAAGCATGTATACCAAAAAATATACTAAAGAAGTAACCAAACAGTTATATGATAGTAACCAAACCATGTTTTAATGGTAACCAACACATAAACAACATGTATACTAAACCCAGTTTAGTCAACCAATGTATACTAAGCAAATACATTGGAACCAAAATAATATATAAAAGTAACCAAAATCCCAATTGAAGAAAAAAAAATAGTTTCCAAATCATAAGCCAACAACAACAAAAAATATACTAATGAAGTAACCAAACAGTTATATGTTAGTAACCAAAACATATATTAATGGTAACCAATACATAAACAACATATAGACCAAACACAGTTTAGTCAACCCATATATACTAAGCAAATACATGGTAACCAGAATAACAAAAAACAGTAACCAAAATCCCAACTCAAGGAAACATAAATAGAATCCAAATCAGAAATTAACAATAACCAAAAACATACTAAAGAAGTAACCAAATATTTATACGATAATAACCAAAACATGTTTTAATGGTAACCAATACATAAACAACATGTACACCAAAATCAGTTTAGTCAACCATGTATACTAAGCAAATACATGGTAACCATAACAACATAAAAAAGTAACCAAAATACCAAATCAAGGTAACAAAAATGGTATCCGAATCACAAGCTAACAGTAACCAAAATATAATGTAGAAGTAACCAAACAGTTATATGATAGTAACAATAACAAAATTTAAATTAGCAAACCTTTAAAAAAATTTGGGTTGAAAATATCTTCTGGCTATGAACTTGAGCTTCTGTCTTAACTACAGGAACATCAAAATTAAAATTCAACTCCACAAACCTAAACAAATTTCTTCAAGTCCTTAATAGAATTACCCTCTGTGATTCTTTTCCTCTTTCCATCCTTCTTCCTTGTATCAACCATTCTATACAAAACATAAAAACAACACAAATCCAAGCAATCAATACCCCATTCTGTTAGAAACATAGCGTATATATATAATCATATTGACAATTAATTAGTATAATAAGAATTAACAGAAATTAGAAGCATACCTTAGAGAGAAACCAGAATCCTTTTAGTTGTGAGAGAGTTGGAGAGAGAAAATCACGTATTCAATTTTCTGTCAAAGTTGAGAGACTATGATGTTGTGTCGGCGGCGGCGGCGGCGGCGGCGGAAGAGGACGACGACGAGGAGTGGCTTCGAGAAGAGAGACGAGAGGAGAGAGAGAAGTAGTAAGGGAGAAGAGAGAGAAATAGTAATGGCGTAGATAGAGAGAGACCGAACGAAGATGGAAACTAATTTGTTATGTAATCTCATTAATATTAATCCCTTAATTTAAGTACTCTTAATTGTATTAGTATTGTAAATATATATGATGAAGTGTCATATTTTTGTAATTATTTTATAAATGTATGATTTTTGTAATTACTTTTAAAAATGTACTATAATATGTAATTGTTCCTAGAATTAGGAACCTTAATTCACAAATCTCTCATCTACCAAAACAACTCCTAGTCCAAGCCCACACAAAATCATATGGACAACGACTCACTTTGAAATTAAGAAAACAAAGGAAAGGAAAGTGAGCTAGTGTGAGGACGAAATTATTTAAGGACATAATTTAATTTAATATTAAGTGTCATTTTGTTAACCATTCATATAAAATAAAATATAAGGATGAGATTTAAAGAACGGTAAAAAAAATCTGGATATTCAAAGTGTCGGTTAAAGATGAGTAATTATCTAATTTATGATTTTAAAATTTGTAAATGTTACTTTTTTACTTCTATTTTTTAATTTATTTTGATTTGGTTCGATTTTTTTATTTTTTTAAGAGAAACTCTTGTGGTAAAACTTAGTTGCAGTACCCAAGTGAACAATTATCACCAAGTCCCCTTAGTAGTATTATGAACATTTATTAATTAACAATGATACAAGTCCCCTTAGTAGCATCATTAGTAGAAATATGTTTTCTTTTTAAAATTAAAGATATATTTTTATTTTTATATTATAGAGTAATATAAAATTCTTAACTTGTTATTACTAATTTTATTTTTATTGTATTATCATGCCACTATTACTATAATTTCAACAAATATCAGGGATAAGTTTGGAAAAATAGGTAAATTTTTTGTTTTGTAACTCATGAAGTAATTTTATTTAATTATCACTTATCTTCTATGGATTAATTGATCTAAACATATTTTGAGCTCGCATTGGTGCGATGGGGAAAAAATATTTTTAAATTAAATAAGAAAATATATATGCCAAAATATAAAAAAAAAGTCTCCTTCTAGGTGTTTGGTTAGGAAAATGAAAAATGCTGTGGAGTACTTTTGGCCGAAAAATTAAATTTATTTTTTGAAGTCCCACCACTCGAGAATGGACAACATAATTTTATAATTAAATATATTATTTAATATTATAATATCAATAATTAATCAAACTACATTAGGAGATGACGAAATAAATTAACTCACAAACAAGCATCAACCCTCTCATAAAGAAGAAAATACTTCATTATTAAGCTGTTATCCATATAAAAAAATCATTATTAAGTTCAAGGAAATAGACCGCGCTCAACAACCACAATCAGCTTATGGTTACTGGTTAGACATCAGTCCTTCTCAAGCACGAGGCAAGGTTATGTAATTAACTGATACAGGCAGAGGCGGAACTAGGGGGCGAGCTGGGGGGGAATCTGCCCCCGGTAGCAGCGATGGTGAGGAGGCACTTGAGTACCACGGAGGCGTCGCTTGTGCGGTGGAGACGGTCCATGAGGGACTCAATAATGGTGGAGGCGGTGGAGGGTGAGCTTGTACATCCTCTTCTTTTTTCTTTTTTCATTTTTTTTTTGTAAACTAAAGTGGTAGTATTTCTTTAATCGACATGTATTGGAGAAGAATATTTTTCCAAATCTTTTAATTATGGAATTTGACAGATAAGGTGCGAACCCCCATATGATAAAATTCACTGTCCCAATTCCCAAGCAGCTCATTATATTTTTTTATTTTAAATTTAGAGATTAAATTAAACTTTAAAATTAATTTGATTCATAAAAAGTTAAAATTAAATTATTTTTATGATTAATATAATTTTTATATATTATACAATTATAATAATTATATTAATTAAAATTAAATAAATTTCATCAATTTAAAATTTAATATATACGTTATTGTTTTTTGAAATGAAAAGAGTAGTATTTAAATTTAATGTCTGATTTTCCAGACACAATAAATAAATTACACTTTTAATTTCTATATGAGAGCGTAAAATGACATAATACCTTAAGTTTAACATCACTAATATTATGTTACCTGAATTAAACACTCAATATATTTATTATAATAAACATGAAAAAAAAATATTCTCTTAAAATTTTAAAAATTTGTAATTGGGATTTTTTTTTATTTTTTTGGGAATTATTTGTAATTGGGATTTTTTTTAATTTTCTTTTCTCCTAATTAAAAAAACTAGAAAACAAGTAGTTTTAATCTCTTTCCAAAATTTCCAACATTTTCTTTTCTATTATTTTTTTTATACTCAAACAATTTTAATGGTATTCAAAACAATACTATTCACTTTCATTTTGTCAGAATGAGTATGGCAGCGGGCGTGTATATGCCACATTCTAACACATTTTAAATCTGGACTATGAAATGCAGAGTCTCTATTTATTTAAAATGGAAAGAATCCTTGAAGAATTAAATTATAATGAAATTTTTTCTTTTGTCCCACCAAATTTAACTTTTTTATTAATCTGTCTCATTGAATTTATTAACTTATAAATTCTGTCTTTTGAGTTTACCTATAAAAAAAAAGTTAACATAAGCAAGTGTCTATATTACCTTCTACCTCCGTCCGCCCTGTCTGGATATGTTATCATGTTCCCTGCATATATAGCACAACTTCAGTGTTGCCAAATTTATTTTTTTCATAATAAAAATCTCATTAAAAAAATCTTAGGTTATCAAATTTATTTTTTTCTTAATAATTTATTTTTCTCTTTTTATGATATTAGGATTACTGACACAATACAATATTTGCCTAAAAAAATTCTAAATCATGATATCATCAGGCCTCGCATCCTATTTGTGATACAAATCCACATATTGTATGATTGGACTCGCATGGGACAAAAAACATGTTGTTCGTAAAATATATGTATACCACATTTCTTGCGACGGTTAGACCAACTATACCTAAAATTTCACATGATTTTGTTACTTATATATGTTGTACCGTCACTTTGCAAATTTGAAGGGATTGAATACTTTTGGATTATATTTTAGTTTCTTAACCATTTTGTTGGTTTCTTTACCATCTTGTTGTACTGGTTAAATTTGACTAGAACTTCCAGAAACTATCCTTTTATTTATTAGCATTTGAGAGATTGGAGGAAACTAAACCTGCAGCTTGAAGCGAAAGAATAATAATATCATCCGGTTACTGAATATATTCAAAATTGGGTACAGGTGATATCCCGAACCGATTAACCAGTCCGATATTGGCACGATACCGATTTTTATCTTATATTATACCGGTTGTTGTTTTTTCAGTCATGATTTCATAAAAAGTTTCAACAAATCAGAACATACAATGTGCATCAAATATTAACTAAATGAATACATGTTAACTAAATGAATACATGTTAATTGTACATAATATACATGTCTATTGTCACAGGGAGCACTGGAGTAGTGGACTGTGGAGCACCACAAACAAATTACAAGCAGGCAGCAACTATTATCTTTACAAACATCTGAATTATCAACAACATAAAACAAACAAATTAATGGTTGGTTTATGCAAAAAGACAACTGGTCATTCAAGTCTGTTTTAGTACCCTCGCTTGTGAACGGAGTTATTCAAGTCTGTTTTAGTACCCTAGCTTGAGTCAGTTAACCAAAATGATTATTACATCATAATGGATTGGATGTTGAACCATTCAATCATCCAAAAGGAAAGAAAACTAGAAAAGTTATTCAAGTTTGATACACCAGATATAGTTTCAAGGAAAGCAATTCAAGTTTGAAGCAAGTTGTATGTGACTGAGTTTCAAGTTGGATGTGACAGATCACACAATAGCAGCTGATATAAGTAACCAAACAGTAGAGACTAGAATGATGAACAACATTTAAGATCAAAGGTAACAAATCACACACAATAAAACTCCTAAAACCAAGTAGACACAGATGTATACATACACACAAAGGAAAACTCGTCCATAGCTTGTTAATTACTTGGTTAGTAGTCGGTTGTAGGTAATTGTTCATTGAGTGTGGCTAATAAACAAGAACTCATAAACAAGCCCTGCAAGGCGCAAGTCAAAATTAAATTACATTTTAGGAAAGAAAAAATAAACAAACAATTAAGTAACCATAAAATCTCCAATTTTGAGAACAAAATTGTTTTGTAACAAACCAAGAAATAAAAGCAAACTCAATTCAAAAAGTATTTAAAGAAGATTGAAGGAAAGATTAATAGATTATCATTAACAGTTGGAAGAACCGAAGACAAGTCTGGAAATTAAAAAAATTACCTAGGAAATTAAAAAAATTACCTAAGAAATTTGGAGTGTAAGGAATTTAATACGCATGATATTCATATATTTACACATAATAGGAGGATCAAATGCATACCTCTTGAAGGGTGATTAAGCATTTGATACGGAAAATCTGATACCGTTCCTTTTCAACCCTACAACGTCTCCGAACTACGATCAAGAACGGAGTAATAACTCACGGTACGTAACAATTAGGGTTTGACCTATAATTTGGGAGCGCTCTATATTTGGCCAACTGAATAATGAATTGCGTGTTAATTGATCGACTGAGGCATGCATGGGTATTTAATACGGAAGTGGTTGAACCACTTCCCCACTTTCTCTCCACGATTAGTCAAGCCACATTCAAATTAATGAACGGCTGTTGACCTTGTCAATTGGGATGTCAGTTAATTAATCCAAATGGGTCGGACCCTCTATGGGTGCCCCATTTGGATACCCAAGATCCAACATCTCCCACTCGCCCATGGCAGGGACCATGTAAATCTCTAACTGTCGAACCGTGCGACTGTTGAGTTCACCTGCAATGCGGAAGCTCTATATCAAACCCGTTAGAGCCAACATAAAGGCATCTACCCTTTTAAAGAAAAACAATACAAGAGCTCTCACGCCGAACTCAACTAGTTCACGTAGAAGCTACAACCCACAAACTCAGAGTACCCCAGATACATTTGAATTTTCACTAGGTTAAGTATCTCTAATCCCTAAGAGAGCCTTACTTAACCACCTTTGGGCCCATGTCCATTTCGTATCTCACTTATTACTATATCGCTATAAAAGCGTTATAGTTTTCGACAATAAGTGTAGAACAAGGTGAAATTAAATTGTCTTCCCTTTGCCTTAATACTACTCAGAAATGAATCAACTACTGTCTCACAATCGGTCCTTATAGTCTCATCAATCCTAACCTTAGGAATCGAAACCAAAGTAGCAACATTAATCCATGTCTTTACAGTATAGTCAAAGATCACAAAGAGCACTTACTGTAGGAACAAGACTTATCCTACAGAACTTACACGGTGAGGAAACAGAGATTCATTCTCTCACCTCCTTTACATGGTCACTGAGTACATGTAACTCACTCACAACATGCTATTCAATAGCCTTGTTGTGCGGACTTTAGAATATTTCAAATTTCTCGCTTTTCAAAGCGCCACATTTGAAACTTTGCATTCGGTTATCATGTCACGACAGATAATCTCATCTACATGAGCATATATCATATGGTCATGTCGTATGGATTTTAGTTAAGTTGCTTCATAGGTGCCTAACTCGAATTTTCAGATTGCTTGCTTTCCAAGTGCCAAAACTGAAATTCCGTATATGGCTATTAGTACAAGTCAATATAGATGGTGGGACATACTATTTTCGGTTAATCCAAGTTAAACTCATCTTGGCTCATGCCAAGGCGACATCATGCTTCATTTTGCTCGCTACTAAGCGCCAATTGATTGCTATCTAAAGCATCAACAGCTCGCTACTCGAAGCGCCAATAAATTAATTATTTCAACCTTGCTCGCTTTTCAAAGCGCCAAGGGTGATTGCTCGTGTGAGTGAGCCAATCATCCTGTTAACATATATTTAGTATGTGCATATCCAATATGCATAATAAACTGTGTGAACATCTAAAATTTACCATTTGCGCTAAAATAACCAAACATAAGTGGAAACAAATGAATCTTGCATAAATGATAAATATCTCGAAAGAACAATGAATATCTCTAATACAAGCCAAATAATGAGTGATATACAAGGAAATATAAAAGTACATCAAACCCTACGAAGCCCTAATGAACTAACATGCCCACAAAAAGCATCTTTAGGGATTGACTTCATTAAAGGATCAACTACCATAAGTCCAGTGGGCATGTACTCCAATATCACCTCATTATTTTTTATGTTCTCTCTGATGAAGTTCATCCTCAAGTCATTGTGCTTCGTTCTGTTGTGATACTTGGGGTCCTTAGTGTAATCCAGGGCTGCCGTGCTATTACAGAAAACAGTCACAAGATCCGAAGCATGAGAGACGACTCTAAGATCCTCGAAGAATCTTCTCAGCCACATGGCTTCCTGAACAGCTGACGTACAAGCCACAAACTTTGACTCCATCGTAGAAAGAGCAATGCAAGTCTGTTTCTTGCTACACCAAGTAATGGCACCACCATGTAGTATGAATGCATATCCTGAGGTCGATTTACACATCCCCTGGTTACCTCCCCAGCTGGCATCGAAGTAACCAATCAAACGCTGGTCCGTTCCTCCATAGCACAATATGTAGTCCAAAGTATCTTTCAAATATCGCAAGGTCCTCTTAATTTCCCTCATATGAGCAATCACAGGGTTAGACTAATATCGACCGAGATAACCAACTATGTAAGACCACAAATTTTATGAATAAAGATTTAATTTTCTCGAAATATCATTTTGAGTATTAAGGCATGGATTTGATATAATGTTATAATTGTGGGTAATATTTATAAATTTTGCAAAGTAAGCAAGTTGTCATAAAATATTCGTTTGGTCGGGGAATATTCATTTATCAGGAAATATTTGTACGACGACACAATCATTGGTGGACCCCACAAAGGAATTATTGTCAGAGTTAGAAAACGACAGAAATAACTTTTTATAAAAATAATGGCAAAAGTTTTACCGTTAACTGTTGAAATACCCGGTGATAAAAATATAGTAATATGCGTGGTTGCATAGTAGCACATGATATTGTACATTATCTTTGATTATTGATGCTTACGTGGGAAGTCACTCAATTTTATTCAATTATTACCACAGTAATTGCTACATAGTATCTCACATTATTGATTCAATTATTATCACAGTATCAGCTGCATAATATTTTATATTATTAAATCAATAATTTAGACGACAAAGTTATTCATATTATTATTTACATTATTGACGATGTCTAGAAAGTTCTGTCGAGAAAAGAGGTTTGGTCACCTAATTGCGAGCTAATAAAGAGAAATCCTTATCGGAAAGCCCCCTCTTTCCTGGGAATGATCTGGTGGTTAATATTGTGAGTTATAAATGATGAATAAATGTTATTAAAAATGTGTTTTGTGAAGCCAAGTGAATTGAGATAAATAATGGAAATTTTTTGTTATAAATTTGGCTTATTACATGTACCCCCACTTACTCATTTTTTTAAAATTATCGGTAAAAAGTTTTATATATATGTCAGTATATATATATATATATATATATATATATATATATATATATATGTGTGTGTGTGTGTGTGTGTGTGGGGGGGGGGGGGGTGTGTGTGTGCGTGTGTGTGTGTTACGTATATGAAATCGTGTGTCTGAGTTATATATATATATATATATATATATATATATATATATATATATATATATATATATATATAAATTTTGTTTTTTATATAAAATAGAATATATTATATTTTATTATGTATAGTACTGCATAGTGGTTGCATAGTAAAATTAATTTTATTTTAAAATTTCAACCGCACGCCTGTGAATCCTTTACTTTGCACCCGTGATTTTTTAAATTCAAATAGTATCCTGCCATTCTTCTATAAATAGGATGCTTAGTTTAAAATTAAAAATCACACCAGAATCAGAGAATTCTTCTTCTATAATGTTGAGCGTATTTCTTTAGAGTTTAAGGAAACTTCAAGTATAGAAAACAGTGCAAGTTTTTTTCAAGAATATCCCCACCTTACCCGTCAGAAATACTCTCCTTTTAAGGTAAGAGATATTATTTTTGTTCAATATTCGTAAGAAATAATATTTTCTTCCATACTCTGTAGTATATAAATAGACCTGGCAAACAGGCCCAAAGCCCGCGGGCCGGCCCGGCCCGGCCTGCCCTCCAAAACCCGGGCTTTGGGCCGCATTTTTTAAGCCCACAAAAACCCGGGCCTTTTTGGCCCATCCTGCTGAAGGCTCGGCTCGACTCGGCCCGTTTGGGCTAAGCCCAAAAAACAGGCATAAAACGCCTTCGGCCCGCGGGCCAGCCCGGCCAGACATCCAAAACCTGGGCTGTTTTTGCCCGCCCCGCCCGGCCCGTTTGCCAGGTGTATATATAAGTAATATTATTTCGTTTCAGATTCTGAATTCTACACTTATTTCGTTAAGTATTGCTTCTATACTCCTTGAAATTAGTAGAATATCTCTAAAATTTGCGCTTCATCTAGTTTCTTTTTACAAGAATATTTTTTTGAACATTCTTATTAAATTTTGATCTTTTCATGCTGGGGTACTATTCACGGGGCACTATTCACAAAGTACTATTCACGGGGTACCATTCACCCGGGGTACTATTCACGACAAAAATTGATTTCTTTTCTGTCCAAATTATTTTTGATACATGAATATTATTCTTGAATTTTACTCTACAAAGCAGTTGTTATGTTGACAATTTAGACATTTTTAAACTCTAGATAAATTAAAAATCTTTAATATTCATCATTGATTTCGTTTGATTGATATTTATATCATTGTTTTTATCATCATGCTTATATTGTGATAGAAGTCATCTTTGGCCCGTAGTGCATAGATGGACTGTTGATTGGTATAATTATGACTATGTATCGGTATAATCATGACCTGTAATGTTACAAATGATGTAGTAAAAGTCCTCATTGGCCCGTAGTGCATTGATGGACAGTTGTTGGCATGATCATGACCACTGGTGATACTAATGAATATCCTTGGCCCGTAGTGCATGGATAATTCGTGGATGTGATAATAATGAATATCCTTAGCCCGTAGTGCATGGATAATTCATGGATGTGATACTAACGAATATCCTTGGCCCGTAGTGCATGGATAATTCGATGATGTGGATTATTTGTTGAGCTATGTTACAACGATAAAATATTGATGATGAACTTTTAAATCATAGAAGATAGTAGATATTATGCTCTACTTGACTATTCTAATGGATTGCTTTTCCGCTGCAGTTAATCTTGTTGTCTATTATATTCTATCAGTTTTACACTGTTGAAGGCTAACGATAATTTATTTTGCATTATCTTAGTTATAATATTCTTTACTGGGCTAGTTGAGCTCACCCTTTGCTTTCATTATTTTTTTCAGGAAATGAGAATATAGTAGTCGGGGAATGGTGTGATGGTCCAAGCTGGTGGCTATAGTAGTCCTCACTATTCTATGAAATAGTGTGATAATAAATGTAATGAGGATTTCATTTGGGTTTGGATATTGTCTAGGAGACAATATTCGGGTTAAAACTCTCAGCTACATTTTGTCGTATTGTATAAATTAAGTTTGTATTTGATTTCTGTATCATATATTTGGTGACTCAGAATGAGTTATGTATACCTATTTTGGAGGCGTCACAGTTGGTATCAGAGCTTAGGGATATGATCTCTAGCTGAGATTTGAGGCCAGAATTAGGAGGGGAGAGACGGGTAAATCATTCGCTAGTATGACTTACCTAAGCTTATTTGTTATTTAATTGGTCGGTCAGAATATATAGATAATATGTGGCATGTCAATTGACCCTTGTTTTATGGTAGTGTTTGAAAATGACATCTGAAAATGTTGAGATAAGCAATGGAGCACATGAGACCGTTGAGTCACCATCGATCAATAACCAGGATAATGTGCATCAGGAAGGCAATAATCCTCATGTAAACAGCAACACCAATCAAATGATGAACGATGGGATGTTCAGAGGCTTTTTGCAATTCATGCAACATCAGGCAAGAGTGACTCCTGTGAAAAATATAGGTGGAAGCACTGGCAAGTCACAGATGGTCACCGCTAAGCAATTCAAGAAGCTAGGACCACCAGAATTTTTGGGAAAGCCAGAACCAATTAAGAAAAAAACGTGTGATGAATGTGGAATATACCCACGAATTGGATACATTTTAGGCTTAAATTATTGTTGTTCTCACATCTTTTAGATGAGTTTTTACTGTGTTTCGTGTTTATTTTGCAGATTGAGGCAGAGTAGGGACAAATTGGGAATTTTAGCATACTAGTGGCAAAACCGTAAATAAACTGAAGACCAGCGCTGGGGCACTATGTTTTGAACTAATCTCAGCGCCGGGGCGCTGAGGCTTGACCGGGCATTGACCAAGGCGTGCGTGGATTGCAGAAGTTGACTAGGGATTGGACTTTGTCTTAAGGAGGAGTATAAAAGGAGGACTTTTTAAGTGTATGCACACTAGATCAAAGGCCAAAAAGGAACTTTTTCTTTACGCAGACGATATCGAAAGGAAGTTCTGAAAATTACGATTGACTAGTGAGGTTATACAATTGGAAGAAGATCTGGCGGCACAAGAAATACCAGTAGTCATAGCAGCGGAAGAACAAAAATCACTCAGGGATTATGCCATGCCGACAGTCACAGATATACAGTCTAGTATTCGGAGGCCAGCAATTAATGCAAACAGTTTCGAGATCAAACCAGGAACGATACAGATGCTACAAAATGCAATTCAGTTTGGGGGTAGTTCGACAGATGATCCGAACGAGCACATCTTGAGTTTCTGGGAAATTTGCTACACCTTCAAATTCAATAATGTTTCAGAAGATGCTATACGGTTAAGGTTGTTTCCGTTTACGGCAAAAGACAAAGCTCGGAGTTGGTTACACTCATTGCCGCCCGGTTCAATCACCGCTTGGGATGACTTGGCTCAAAAAATTTTAGCTAAGTTTGTCCCACCAGCAAAGTCGGCAAAACTTCGGAACGATATTCACACTTTTGCATAGTTCGACTCCGAAACATTATACGAGGCCTGGGAAATATTTAAGGATATGCTCCGCAAATGTCCACATCACGGAATTCCACAGTGGATACAGGTTGGGATATTTTGTGATGGTTTGCACGCGTCCACAAGAGCCAGTATTGATGCAGCCGCAGGTGGAGAAATAATGGATAAGAATTTTAATGAGGCTTATCAACTGTTAGAGACGATGGCCAACAATAATTATCAGTGGCCAATGACTAGGTCTAATCCTCCGAAAACACCGGGAAAGTTTGAATTGGATGCAGTGACAGCGTTGATAGCATAGGTTTTTGCGTTAACTAAGAGGATTGGAACATGGGGTCCACCATCAGCACCACAAGTAGCAATGGGTTGTGAGTTATGTGTTGGGAGTCATGCTACAGATCAGTGTGCCATCAATGTTGAATCAGCTCAGTTCGTGGAAAGCTATAATCAATCCGTCCAACCTTATCCGAATCAAAATGCATATAACCCGGGTCGGAGAAACCATCCGAGATTTTCTTGGAGCAATAACCAGCTCAAGCACCTAGACCGCAAAATCCACTCGGATTTTAAAATCAGACTCAGCAACAGCCAGAGAGGAAAATAAGTCTGGAAGACGCTTTGGAAAAATTTATTGTAGCTACAAACAAAAGGATAAGTGAGCAAGACAAGTTATTGAGTCAAGTAAATATGAATGTGAAAAGCCAAGCTGTTTTGATCAAGAATATGGAAAGCCAGATGGGACAAATTGCACATAAGTTGAATAACCGTCCACAAGGAACACTCCCTAATGATACAGAGATAAATCTGGGTAGAGATGAGCATTGCAAGGCTGTGACTTTACGCAGTGGAAAGGAATTGCAAGAGACACTCAAGGACAAGGAAAAGATGGACAAAGCAACCGTGGAAACAGAGGAAGTCTCAGAAACTAGAAACTGACAGGATGAGGAGTTAGAGCAGAAAGCACCTAAACAAAGCCTTATAATGCCTCCCATACCACATCTGCAGAGGTTTCAGAAATCCAAGTTAGATAAGCAATTTTCAAGATTTTTGGATATTTTCAGAAAATTGCATATCAACATACCATTTGCAGAAGCCTTGGAATAGATGCCGAGTTACGCCAAGTTCATGAAGGAGGTCTTGTCGAAGAAGAGAAAATTGGGTGATTTTGAAACTGTGGCGCTAACCGAAGAGTGCAACGTAATTATCCAGAATAAGTTACCACCGAAGTTAAAAGATCTAGGTAGTTTTACTATTCCATACGAAAGTGGTAATCAGTTTTCGGGAAGAGCATTGTGTGATTTGGGGGCCAGTATAAATTTGATGCCACTATCTGTAAGACCTCGAATTTTATGAAATAAAAGTATTCAATTTTTCTTACAATTACAATTCAGTAAATGGTTAAATTGATAAAAAATTAAAGTTATGGGTGAAATGTGAAAATTTTTCAAAATACGCAAGTGGTTATAAAATATTCATTGTTGTCGGGGAATATTCGTTTGGTCGTGGAATATTCTTTCTGTCGGAGAATATTCGTACGACGACGCAGACATTTGTGGGCCCCATAACAGAATAACTGTCGGATGAAGATAACGACAAAAATTGAGTTTTTATAATTAACGGCGTAGTTGTTACCGTTAACACTGTTGGAATACCCGGTGGTTAAAATACAGTAATACGCGTTATTATTTAGTAGCACACGGTATTGCATAGTATTTTTGAAATTATTGATTCTTACGTAAGAAGGCACTACTCAATAATTGTTACAGTAATTACTGTTCAATATTTTATTTTATTGATTCAATAATTGCTACGTTGAAATTTTATATTATTGTTGTGACGCCCCCAAAATTAGGTATACATCACCCATCTTGGGTCGTCAGATACATAGTACAGAATACAAATACAACTTAATAATACAACTGTCGTGTACAATACGACAAAATATAAAATGTGAGTTTGAATACAAATATTATCTTCTAGAGAGTATTCATACTCAAAAGGAGTCCTCATTACATTTATTAACACACCATTACATAGAATAGTGAGGACTACTAACTAATACTATCATTCGGACCATCACTCCGTTCCCCGACTTGCCCCAGCTACGTTCTCATTTCCTGAAGAGAACAGTGAAAGAAAGGGTGAGCTCAACTAGCCCAGTAAGAAATATCATGACTAAGATAATGCAGAATAAATTATCATTAGCCTTCAACAATGTTAAACTGATAAAATATAATAGACATCAAGTTTAACTGCAGCGGAACAAGCAATCCATTAAGAGAGTCAAGTAGAAAATAAACTCTACTATCTTTTATGATTTAAAAGATTTTCCAACACTGTGATCGCTGAGACTCAGCTTAATAAAATAATCCACATCATCGAATCACCCCTGCACTACGGCCAAGGATATTCGTATATTCATTAATGGTCATGATCATGCCAACAACTGTCCATCAATGCACTACGGGCCAATGAGGACTTTTACCACATCATTCGTAACATTACGGTCATGATTACACCGAATAATTCCTGGTCATAATCATACCAAGTCCATCTATGCACTACAGGCCACAGATGACTTTCAACAAAATATAAACATGAGGATGATGACAATGATATAAGAATTCAATAAAACAAGTTCAAGAATTAATTTATCCAGGAATTAATAACGTCCAAATTGTCAACATGATACTGCTTTGTGGAGTAAAATTCAAGAATGATCAGGAGAATATTTTCATGAATAGATACTAGATGAAGCGTAAATGTCAAGGATATTCCACAAATTTCATGGAGTATAGAAGTCAAAACTTAACCAACTGAGTATAATAAAGAATGAAATAACAAAAGAAATCACCATGCATGCGATAGACCGCACAGACAGGTTATTCCAACAGAATAATAAATAATGGAACCAGGTCCGGCATAAACGCACAGACAGGATATTCCGACAGAATAATAAATAATAGAACCAGGTCCGGCGTAAACGCACAGACAGGATATTCCGACAGAATAATAAATATGGAACCAGGTCCGGCGTAAACGCACAGACAGGATATTCCGACAGAATAATAATAAAAACAGAACCAGGTCCGGTGTAAAACACACAGACAGGATGTTCTAACAGAATAATAGAAGAATGTCACCAAGTATAGGGTAGACCGCGTATACAGGTTATTCCAACAGAATAATAAGAAATGGAATAACAACAGTTCTCTTCATGAATAAGAAAGAATAACACCCCTTACCGTTTTAAAGAAGAGCTGAAGTAAGGAAGTAGTTAAGTAGCAGAATACTCTTCTTCTCTCTCTCTATAGTTTCTCTCTCTAGAGTTCAGTGAATTCGTAAGAAATAATGAAGGAATGAGCTGCTATTTATAGAAAAATAGAATGCATAGTAACTAATCCATGAACGGTCCAGATTGATTACTTTAATCTGACGGTCCATATTTAAAGAAAAATCTTTTAAATAAAATATAATATATTCTATTTATAGAATAACTTTAATAAAGTATTCTGTTTTATATAAAAAGATGTTTCTGTTTTATTACGTTAATAATACGAATAAAACAAAACGTCATTATCGCTAAATAATTCATATTATTAACTGACAATAATGGAATCAAACTGAGTGACTTCTCACATAAGCATTAATAATCAATACCGTGTGTTACTATGCAACCACACGTATTACTGTACTTTTACTACCGAGTAGTTCAACAGTAACAATGGTAAAACTTCCGCCGTTATTTTTAATAAAATATTTTTGTCGTTTTCTCAATCCGACAATAATTCCGTTGTGGGGTCCACCAATGATTGTGTCGTTGTACGAATATTCCCTGTTAAAACGAATATTCCCCGACCAATCGAATATTATATAACAACTTGCGTACTTTGCAAAATTTATAAATATTACCCACAACTATAACATTATATCAAATTAACTCCATAATATTCAAAAATGATATTTATAGAAAATTCATCTTTATTTATAAAAGTTGGGGTCTTACAACCTCCCATTCTTATAAAATTTCGCCCTCAAAATTAGGGTACGCACCTGGTATGTCGAAGAGATAAGGATACCTTGATTTCATTTCAGATTCTAACTCCCAAGTCATTTCCTCAACATCGTGGTTTCTCCACAAAACTTTGACTTGAGGTATAACCTTGGAGCGTAGAATATGTTCCTTCTTATCCAAGATTTGAACAGGAACTTCTTCATACCTCAAATCCTCCGCTATTTCGTCCGGTTCTAACTCAATAATGTGGTTCGGGTCTTCCACATATTTGCGTAACATGGATATGTGAAAAACGTTATGAACACGAGACATACTTGGCGGTAAAGCGAGTCTATAAGCCACAGTTCCTACTCGATCGAGGATTAAAAATGGACCGATGAATCGAGGATTGAGCTTTCCTCTCTTTCCAAATCTCGTAACTCCTTTCCATGGAGCAACACGTAAGAACACATGATCTCCTACATCAAATTCCACGTCCTTTCGATGAAGATCAGCATAACTCTTTTGTCGATCTTGTGAGGTTTTTATACGTTGTCGGATCGTTTGAATCTTTTCTGTAGTCATACGTACCAACTCCGGTCCCAACAACGTTGCTTCACCCACCTCATCCCAGCATACTGGAGAACGACATTTTCTTCCATACATTGCTTCGAATGGAGCCATGCCAATACTTGCTTGATAACTGTTGTTGTAGGAAAACTCCACCAATGGCAAGAACTTGTCCCAACTTCCCTTGAAGTCAAAGACACAGAGTCTTAATAAATCTTCTAGAGTTTGAATAGTCCTCTCGGATTGTCGGTCCGTCTGAGGATGATATGCCGAACTAAATCGTAAATCTGTGCCCATAGCTTTTTGTAAACTAACCCAAAATCGTGAAGTGAATCTTGGGTCTCGATCAGAAACTATGGATACTGGCATACCATGCAGTCTTACAATCTCGTTTATGTATACGAGTAAGACGTTCAAGTGTATAAGTTTCTCGTATCGGTAAGAAATGAGCAGACTTGGTCAATCTATCAACAATGACCCAAATCGCATCTATACCTTGAGAAACCTTAGGAAGACCGGTAACGAAATCCATGGTAATGTGCTCCCACTTCCATTCTGGAATTTCAAGTGGTTGCAATGGACCTTTTGGTACTTGATGCTCCGCTTTGACTCGTTGACAAGTTAGACACCTTGAGATAAACAGCGCTATCTCTCTCTTCATATTACTCCACCAAAATGTATGACGAAGATCATGATACATTTTGGTACTTCCAGGATGGATTGCAAACGGTGTGTTGTGCGCCTCCATCATGATTTCATACTTTAAATCAGGGTTGTTAGGAACACAAAGTCTGGAGTTGACTCGAAGTATTCCTTCTTTATCGATTCTTGCTTCCGGCATAGCACCTTCTTGCACTTTCTTCCTCATACGCATCAGCTCCAGGTCTGTAGCTTGAGTAGCTTTAACTTTATCGATTAAAGTCGGTTCTACTCGTATATTCGTCATCATCACATGGGTCCCTGGAGTCTTTAACTCTATCTCCATCCTTTGCAAATCACGCAAAATGGGTCTTTGTGTTGACAATATCGTACTCGTACTTGCATATGATCTTCTACTCAATGCGTCAGCTACCACGTTCGCTTTTCCAGGATGATATTGAATGGTATGATCATAATCTTTCAACAGTTCAAGCCAACGTCGTTGTCGCATGTTGAGTTCCTTTTGAGTGAAGAAATATTTGAGGCTTTTATGATCCGTAAAGATCTCCACCTTCTCCCCATACAAGTAATGCCTCCAAATTTTAAGTGCAAAGACAACAGCTGCCAACTCTAGATCATGAGTAGGATAATTCCTCTCATATTCCTTGAGTTGTCTTGATGCATAGGCTATGACTTTTCCATGTTGCATGAGAACGCATCCCAACCCTTTGCTCGAAGCATCACTGTAGATGACAAATCCCTCCGAGCCAGATGGTATTGTTAGAACAGGTGCTGAAATGAGTCTCCTCTTGAGTTCTTGAAAACTCTGCTCACATTCTTCGCTCCAACCAAACTTTGTATCTTTTCGAGTCAGCTGAGTTAATGGAGTAGCGATTCGAGAAAATCCTTCCACGAATCTCCGATAATAACCAGCTAAACCAAGAAAGCTACGTACCTCGGTCACTGATTTAGGTTGCTCCCAGCTTTGAATAGCTTCAATCTTTGCCGGGTCAACCGATATTCCACGACTTGATACTACGTGCCTAAGGAATGCTACCTCTTCCAGCCAGAACTCGCATTTCTTTAACTTGGCATAAAGTTTGTATTCACGAAGCTTTTGGAGTACCAACTTCAAGTGTTGCTCATGATCTTCACGGCTTTTGGAATAAACAAGGATGTCATCGATAAAGACGACCACAAAGTGATCCAAATATTCCTTAAATACCATGTTCATCATATCCATGAAGGCAGCAGGAGCATTAGTCAATCCAAAAGACATAACTAAGAATTCATAATGCCCGTACCGAGTTCTAAAAGCCGTCTTTGGAATATCCTCAGTTCTAACCTTCAGCTGATGATATCCAGAACGAAGATCGATCTTTGAAAAGAATTGTGCTCCTTGCAACTGGTCAAACAGGTCATCAATACGTGGCAATGGGTACCTATTTTTGATGGTGACATGATTCAACTCCCGATAATCAATACAAAGTCGCATACTCCCATCTTTCTTCTTCACGAACAGAACAGGAGCATCCCAAGGAGAAGTACTAGGACGAATAAAACCAATGTCTAACAATTCCTGCAGTTGGGTCTTTAACTCCTGAAGTTCAATAGGAGCCATTCGATATGGGGCTTTGGAAATGGGTTTTGTACCGGGTTCAAGGTCGATACAAAATTCAATTTCACGCTCTGGGGGTAGGCCAGGAAGTTCTTCGGGAAATACGTCAGGAAATTTATTAACAACAGAAATATCATTCAAAGCTGACGTATTTTTGTTTAGATCTGTGACATGAGCTAAGAAAGCTTGACATCCGTTTTTCAATAAACGAATAGCTTTATGGCTTGAGATGACAGCGATTGATTTTAATGGTTTGGTTGCTTGAATTCGCATAATAGGTCGATTAGGAATATGAAAGCTAACAACCTTACGAAAACAATCAATTTTTGCATGATGAGTAGTTAACCAATCAATCCCTAGAATCACGTCAAATGCAAGTATTTTTAATGAAATAAGATCGACAGGTAATGTGTGGGTACCAACTTGAACCAAACAAGACTTATAAACCGTGGATGTAATGAAGGTTTCTCCCAATGGAGTTTCAACTGCTAAGTCAAAGTCTAATTTCTCCGGAATCAAATTTAATCGATGAGCGCAAGTAGGAGAAATAAAAGAATGGGTAGAACCGGTATCAAATAAAGTATAGACTTCGTTAGAGTTTATGATAAGCTTACCCGTGATGACCTCATTCGGGTTCCTTGCTCTCTGGGAGTTCACAACAAACGCTCTCCCTTGCACAACCGGTTTTGTCTTTTCTGGGACGGCCTTTGGTGCCTCCATCCTAGCTGAATTTGTCTTCGGTAAACGACAAAATCGGGCTAAATGACCTTCTCTTCCACAATTATAACATGCTTTGGACGGCATCGCGCAGTTTGGACTGATGTGCCCCTCCCCTCCGCATTTGAAACATATGATAGGTGATCGTTCTCCTTCCTTAACGACAGGTGCTGATGCTGACGTCTTTCCATCATTGTTGAATCTCCTCTTCTTGAAATGCCCATTCTTATTATTTTGGCCCTGATTACCACCGAAGTGGTTACCATTTCTGGCCTGTTGATTCCCTCCACGCTTGTTGTCACCGCTTCGATGACTGCTTTCACTAGTATTATCATTTTGCCGGCTGCTCTCTTTTGGTTGCGTTGTCTCGTTATTGCGCTCCACCAACTGAGCCCTATTTACAACATCTGAATACAAACACAATTTATGAGAAACAAGATGTTGACGTATCTCCGGCTTCAAACCTCTTAAAAACATCCGCGTCATTCTTTCTTCATTATCCACCAGGTGGGACGCAAACCGGGATACTCCGCAAATTTTGCCTCGTACTGCGACACGGTCATATTATTCTGCTCCAATTTGATGAACTCCACCTCCTTCATGTGACGAATACTCTCGGGAAAGTACTTGTCGTTAAACAGCTCTTGGAACTTCTCCCAAGACATCTTCAGTGCGGCAGGTTGAGTACGCTTTATCGATTCCCACCAGTAATCTGCCTCTCCTCGCAACATAAAGGCGGCAAAGGGAACCTTTTGCTCCTCGGAGCAACCCAAGACATCAAATATCTTGGTGATCTGCTTTATCCATGTTTCAGCTACAAGTGGTTTGGGTTCTCCCTTAAACTCCGGTGGTCCCAGCTCCTTAAACTGTTTAGCGGTGACCGCCTGAGAGTTTCCAGTATTTCCACCTACGTTGTGGACAGGAGCCGCTTTCACCTGTTGTTGCATGAATTGCATAAAATCTCTGAACATTCCATCATTCATCATCTGGTCAGTGTTGTTGTTTGCATGAGGATTGTCACCTTCCTGATGAACATTATCCTGATTATTGATATGTGGTGAATCAATAATCGCCTGTGCTCCATTGCTATTCTCAACATTCTCAGATGCCATTTTCAGATACTGCCACAAAATAAAAGTTAATTGATATGTCATATATTATCCTTATATTCTGACCGACCAATTAAATACCATGCAAATAAACTTAGGTAGGTCATACTAGCGAAGGAATTCCCCGTCTCTCCCCTCCTAGTTCTATTCTCACATCTTAGCCAGGGATCATATCCCTAAGCTCTGATACCAACTGTGACGCCCCCAAAATTAGGTATACATCACCCATCTTGGGTCGTCAGATACATAGTACAGAATACAAATACAACTTAATAATACAACTGTCGTGTACAATACGACAAAATATAAACTGTGAGTTTGAATACAAATATTATCTTCTAGAGAGTATTCATACTCAAAAGGAGTCCTCATTACATTTATTAACACACCATTACATAGAATAGTGAGGACTACTAACTAATACTATCATTCGGACCATCACTCCGTTCCCCGACTTGCCCCAGCTACGTTCTCATTTCCTGAAGAGAACAGTGAAAGAAAGGGTGAGCTCAACTAGCCCAGTAAGAAATATTATGACTAAGATAATGCAGAATAAATTATCATTAGCCTTCAACAATGTTAAACTGATAAAATATAATAGACATCAAGTTTAACTGCAGCGGAACAAGCAATCCATTAAGAGAGTCAAGTAGAAAATAAACTCTACTATCTTTTATGATTTAAAAGATTTTCCAACACTGTGATCGCTGAGACTCAGCTTAATAAAATAATCCACATCATCAAATCACCCCTGCACTACGGCCAAGGATATTCGTATATTCATTAATGGTCATGATCATGCCAACAACTGTCCATCAATGCACTACGGGCCAATGAGGACTTTTACCACATCATTCGTAACATTACGGTCATGATTACACCGAATAATTCCTGGTCATAATCATACCAAGTCCATCTATGCACTACAGGCCACAGATGACTTTCAACAAAATATAAACATGAGGATGATGACAATGATATAAGAATTCAATAAAACAAGTTCAAGAATTAATTTATCCAGGAATTAATAACGTCCAAATTGTCAACATGATACTGCTTTGTGGAGTAAAATTCAAGAATGATCAGGAGAATATTTTCATGAATAGATACTAGATGAAGCGCAAATGTCAAGGATATTCCACAAATTTCATGGAGTATAGAAGTCAAAACTTAACCAACTGAGTATAATAAAGAATGAAATAACAAAAGAAATCACCATGCATGCGATAGACCGCACAGACAGGTTATTCCAACAGAATAATAAATAATGGAACCAGGTCCGGCGTAAACGCACAGACAGGATATTCCGACAGAATAATAAATATGGAACCAGGTCCGGCGTAAACGCACAGACAGGATATTCCGACAGAATAATAATAAAAACGGAACCAGGTCCGGTGTAAAACACACAGACAGGATGTTCTAACAGAATAATAGAAGAATGTCACCAAGTATAGGGTAGACCGCGTATACAGGTTATTCCAACAGAATAATAAGAAATGGAATAACAACAGTTCTCTTCATGAATAAGAAAGAATAACACCCCTTACCGTTTTAAAGAAGAGCTGAAGTAAGGAAGTAGTTAAGTAGCAGAATACTCTTCTTCTCTCTCTCTATAGTTTTTCTCTCTAGAGTTCAGTGAATTCGTAAGAAATAATGAAGGAATGAGCTGCTATTTATAGAAAAATAGAATGCATAGTAACTAATCCATGAACGGTCCAAATTGATTACTTTAATCTGACGGTCCATATTTAAAGAAAAATCTTTTAAATAAAATATAATATATTCTATTTATAGAATAACTTTAATAAAGTATTTTGTTTTATATAAAAAGATGTTTCTGTTTTATTACGTTAATAATACGAATAAAACAAAACGTCATTATCGCTAAATAATTCATATTATTAACTGACAATAATGGAATCAAACTGAGTGACTTCTCACATAAGCATTAATAATCAATACCGTGTGCTACTATGCAACCACACGTATTACTGTACTTTTACTACCGAGTAGTTCAACAGTAACAATGGTAAAACTTCCGCCGTTATTTTTAATAAAATATTTTTGTCGTTTTCTCAATCCGACAATAATTCTATTGTGGGGTCCACCAATGATTGTGTCGTTGTACGAATATTCCCTGTTAAAACGAATATTCCCCGACCAATCGAATATTATATAACAACTTGCGTACTTTACAAAATTTATAAATATTACCCACAACTATAACATTATATCAAATTAACTCCATAATATTCAAAAATGATATTTATAGAAAATTCATCTTTATTTATAAAAGTTGGGGTCGTACAATTGTTGTTTCAATAATTGTTGATGCACAGTATTTTCCATTATCAGATCAATAATTCATATTATTTGAATAATATTATTAGATAACATTATTGGCAATGTCTAGAAAGTTCTATCTAAGGAGAGGTTTGGTCATCTAATTGCGCGCCAGTAAGAAGAAATTCTTATTGGAAAGCCTCCTCTTTCCTGGAAACGGCCTGGTTGTCATAAATGTGATTCTGTAATATTATCTGTGAATAATTAATTATTGATTCATATGATAAGGAAATATTTATTTTATGTGGATATAAATGAGGGATATATTTTTGTGGTTAAAAATGAAGGAGTTAATGTTGAGGTGTTTTATCTATATTTTGGTCGGAACGGAGGTATTGAAAATCAAATTAGGGTTTTTGAGATATTTTGCGAGGGTTATAATTTTTAATCCGACCGTTGGATCGTGGTAATATTTGGATATGTTATACATATATAAGTTGAGTATATGTCCACAAATTCTGAACCGTTAAAAATGAACGTATAATTTTTTATGAATTTTACGAGATGACTGGTTCAGAAATTGTTGAATTTTCGGAGTTAATCATTTTGGTGAAAAATTATAGAATTGGTGGGCCCCACTCTTGGTTGGTAAAAAAATATGTTGAGATTTTTATTCAAATGTGGTGGGTGGGAATAGTAGCAGGTAAAGCCATCAGGTTACAGGTTAAGTCTGATTCGGCGTGCTAACATTTTCCTATAAATAGAGGGCTAAGTTAGAATTGAAAATCACACCAGAAACATAAGCTTTCTCTCTTTCTCTCTCTATATTATGAAGCATATTTTGTGAGTATGTATATACTTTGAGAGTTACTATTCAGTGCAAGTTTCCTTCGACTTTCCATTCCAGTCAGAAATACTGCACATTTGAGGTAAGGGATAGTAAGAGATTTTAAGGGTTATTATGTTTTTTTTTCAGTTCGTAATTCTTCTGACCTTCAGAAAATTCTAGAAAAATTTGAAATGATATTTTGATGAGTTTTATTGATTGTGTCCAAAAATGGTGATTTTTGGATGTATAGATTAAGAGTTATGAATTTTATGAGAAAAGACTATTTTAAAAGTAACTGCTTATAACTTCTTGTGGTTAACTCCAAAATTGATGAAATTTTTATTGAGAGTACATGTATATGATAGGAGTATACTCTGTGAATTTCAGAATTTTTAGATAAAAGTACAATTTTTGATAAATGTCTAAATATTCGACTATTTTGGCCATATGAAAAATAGTAAATGACTTTTAAAAATTCTGAGAAAAATATATGTTCACTATGGGACTATATTATGCTAAATCTCAGAAAAAAAATATTTTTGGAACTGATTGGTATTTTCATAAAAATAGTCTAGTTATGAGTAAATGAATTAAATATGTTTTGTGAAGTAAGAAAATTGGAAAATAGGATTTTATGACTTGAGAATCCTATATGAGGTATATGTAGATTTTTGATGAGGGTTTTGTTTATTGGTGATAAAATCTTATGAGTTTGACATTTTAGAATGATTAAATGCATTATTTAGTAAAGTGTAAACAATTAAAATAAATTGTTTATAAGTTTAAGAAATGTTATTCTTTCAATATCATTATACCGAAATATTGGTATGAATTTTATTGTAGAATTTCTACCTTTTTGTGTCGGGATTACTATTTATGAGTTACTATTCACGAGTTACTATTCATAGGTACTATTCACGACAAAATTAATTTCTTTTTATGACCAAATTATAGTTGATTTATGAATATTACTCTTGAGATTAAAACTATATGTTGATCATATTATTTTTATTATCATATATAACATTTTTATAACCCTAATGATGATATTCTCTTTCACATGAGTGTAAAGATGGGTAGATTATTGGTATGATCATGACTAGGGTTCTCTTTGGCCAGTTGTGCAAAGTTGAATTGGTGACTGGTATGATCATGACCATTGAATTTATAAGTGAATATCTTTAGCTTAAGTGCAAAGGTGAAATGATCAACATGGTTATAATTATTGTTTATATAAATTCTGAAATGATTATATATTTCTTTGAGAGATGAATATATTTGGCCTGTAGTGCAAATATGAACTGTTGATGAATATCTTTGGCCTGTAGTGCAAAGATGAATTGTAGATGAATATCTTTGGCCTGTAGTGTAAAGATGACATGTTGTTGAATATATTTGGCCAGTAGTGCAAAGATGAACAGGTATTGAGATGAACATGACCAACTGGTACAAATGAATATCTTTGGCCGTAGTGCAAAGATGAAGTTATTAGTATGATTATGAACAGAAACTGTGATTTGGTATAACCATGATCTTTGATGTTTCAGGTAAAGACAGGTGATGAAAATATTCTTCGTCCTGGGTGCGAAGAAAAATTTAGAGTCACAATTATGATTATGAGTTATTCATATGATTGTGGAAAGGAACTGTTGAGTGATGTTACATGGATAAAACATTGTTGGTGAATTTTTAACATGGAGGAGATAATAGACTTTATGGTTTATTTGACTCTTCTAATGGATTGCTCGTTCCGCTACAACTATGGTTGAAATTTTTATCATTTACCATATGTTCTAAATCTCTGATTTATTATTGATGAAGGCTATTGATAATTTAATTATCTTTAGTCATGATATTCTTTACTGAGCTAGTTGTGCTCACCCTTTTGCTTCACAATTTCTTTCAGGTAATAAGAGTGTAGCTGGGTCGAGCTAGGGTAACGGGAAAATAGAACGGTGGTCTCTAGCTGTGGATGTTCTCCCGAAGCAGTATAGAAAAGTTTATTTAGTAGTTTTATTTGGTGAATCCAATAGGGTAAGGTGTACCCAACGTTGGAAGGGTGGTTTGCCACTATCATACAAGATGTCTAACGACATACAACCTCGTGTCATCATAAGACAGGGATGTGCTCATCCACTTGCTGAGTATATATACGAGCACTACCTATATAATCTTGGTGTTTGTTTGAAGTATAATTCTCAATTAGAGACAGTAGAGATAATGATATGTCAAGAGAAGACTCACCATTGGGAAGAATATGATAGTAATCTTCTCATTTTTCTTTGGGGTCTATTGGGTCAACCAAGGATAATTCTGTGGCCATATGATATCTATCATAACCTAGATGCATGGCCTCCCATGTACGAAGGTTTTCTTGAGCACTTCCCAAAGATGCTAATTTCTAAAACAGTTTTTGACTATACCTTTATGTAAGGTTTCATTGTGAGGTGATGTCCACGATTGGAACATGAGTCACATTTGGTATATATTTGTATCCAAACTCACAGCATATGTGTTGTTGTATTTTACACGATAATTGTTGTAATAAAGTTGTAGTTGTTTTCTGTACCATGTATTTGGCGACTCAGAATAGGTTGGATGGAATGGACCTATTTTGGGGTTGTCACAGTTGGTATCAGAGCTTAGGGATATGATCTCTGGCGGAGATCGGGAAATAGAACTAGGAGGGGAGAGATGAGTAAATCCTTCGCTAGTGTGTCCTACCTAAGCTTATTTGTTGGTCAGTCATAATATCGGGATATTATGTGATATGTTAATTTGTTAAATTTACCTTTGTTTTGAAGCTATATTCTAGAATGATATCTAAAATAAAGGAGATGAGCAATGGAGAAATCATGATGATAGGGAAGATGGAATCTGAAATGAAAGCAAGGTATTCTCAACTCTTTGAAATACCAGGTACGTAAATTTCGGGGACGAAATTTTATAAGGAGGGGAGATTATAAGACCTCGAATTTTATGAAATAAAAGTATTCAATTTTTCTTACAATTACAATTCAGTAAATGGTTAAATTGATAAAAAGTTAAAGTTATGGGTGAAATGTGAAAACTTTTCAAAATACGCAAGTGGTTATAAAATATTCATTGTTGTCGGGGAATATTCGTTTGGTCGTGGAATATTCTTTCTGTCGGAGAATATTCGTACGACGACGCAGACATTTGTGGGCCCCATAACAGAATAACTGTCGGATGAAGATAACGATAAAAATTGAGTTTTTATAATTAACGGCGTAGTTGTTACCGTTAACACTGTCGGAATACCCGTTGGTTAAAATACAGTAATACGCGTTATTGTTTAGTAGCACACGGTATTGCATAGTATTTTTAAAATTATTGATTCTTACGTAAGAAGACACTACTCAATAATTGTTACGTTAAAATTTTATATTATTGTTGTTTCAATAATTGTTGATGCACAGTATTTTCCATTATCAGATCAATAATTCATATTATTTGAATAATATTATTAGATAACATTATTGGCAATGTCTAGAAAGTTCTGTTTAAGGAGAGGTTTGGTCATCTAATTGCGTCCAGTAAGGAGAAATTCTTATTGGAAAGCCCCCTCTTTCCTGGAAACGGCCTGGTTGTCATAAATGTGATTCTGTAATATTATCTGTGAATAATTAATTATTGATTCATATGATAAGGAAATATTTATTTTATGTGGATATAAATGAGGGATATATTTTTATGGTTAAAAATGAAGGAGTTAATGTTGAGGTGTTTTATCTATATTTTGGTCGGAACGGAGGTATTGAAAATCAAATTAGGGTTTTTGAGATATTTTGCGAGGGTTATAATTTTTAATCCGACCGTTGGATCGTGGTAATATTTGGATATGTTATACATATATAAGTTGAGTATATGTCCACAAATTTTGAACCGTTAAAAATGAACGTATAATTTGTTATGAATTTTACGAGATGACTGGTTCAGAAATTGTTGAATTTTCGGAGTTAATCATTTTGGTGGAAAATTCTAGAATTGGTGGGCCCCACTCTTGGTTGGTGAAAAAATGTGCTGAGATTTTTATTCAAATTTGGTGGGTGGGAATAGTAGCAGGTAAAGCCATCAGGTTACAGGTTAAGTCTGCTTCGGCGTGCTAACATTTTCCTATAAATAGATGGCTAAGTTAGAATTGAAAATCACACCAGAAACATAAGCTTTCTCTCTTTCTCTCTCTATATTATGAAGTATATTTTGTGAGTATGTAGATACTTTGAGAGTTGCTATTCAGTGCAAGTTTCATTCGGCTTTCCATTCCAGTCAGAAATACTGCACTTTTGAGGTAAGGGATAGTAAGGGATTTTAAGGGTTATTATGTTTTTTTTTCAGTTCATAATTCTTCTGACCTTCAGAAAATTCTGGAAATATTTGAAATGATATTTTGATGAGTTTTATTGATTGTGTCCAAAAATGGTGATTTTTGGATGTATAGATTAAGAGTTATGAATTTTATGAGAAAAGACTATTTTAAAAGTAACCGCTTATAACTTCTTGTGGTTAACTCCAAAATTAATGAAATTTTTATTGGGAGTACATGTATATGATAGGAGTATACTCTGTGAATTTCAGAATTTTTAGATAAAAATACAATTTTTGATAAATGTCTAAATATTCGGCTATTTTGGCCATATAAAAAATAGTAAATGACTTTTAAAAATTCTGAGAAAAATATATGTTCACTATGGGACTATATTATGCTAAATCCCAGAAAAAAAATATTTTTGGAACTGATTTGGTATTTTTCATGAAAATAGTCTAGTTATGAGTAAATGAATTAAATATGTTTTGTGAAGTAAGAAAATTGAAAAATAGGATTTTATGACTTGAGAATCCTATATGAGGTATATGCAGATTTTTGATGAGGGTTTTGTTTATTGGTGATAAAATCTTATGAGTTTGACATTTTAGAATGATTAAATGCATTATTTAGTAAAGTGTAAACAATTAAAATAAATTGTTTATAAGTTTAAGAAATGTTATTCTTTCAATATCATTATACCGAAATATTGGTATGAATTTTATTGTAGAATTTCTACCTTTTTGTGTCGGAGTTACTATTCACGAGTTACTATTCACGGGTACTATTCACGACAAAATTAGTTTCTTTTTATGACCAAATTATAGTTGATTTATGAATATTACTCTTGAGATTAAAACTATATGTTGATCATATTATTTTTATTATCATATATAACATTTTTATAACCCTAATGATGATATTCTCTTTCACTTGAGTGTAAAGATGGGTAGATTATTGGTATGATCATGACTAGGGTTCTCTTTGGCCAGTTGTGCAAAGTTGAATTGGTGACTGGTATGATCATGACCATTGAATTTATAAGTGAATATCTTTAGCTTAAGTGCAAAGGTGAAATGATCAACATGGTTATAATTATTGTTTATATAAATTCTGAAATGATTATATATTTCTTTGAGATATGAATATATTTGGCCTGTAGTGCAAATATGAACTGTTGATGAATATCTTTGGCCTGTAGTGCAAAGATGAATTGTAGATGAATATCTTTGGCCTGTAGTGCAAAGATGACATGTTGTTGAATATCTTTGGCCAGTAGTGCAAAGATGAACAGGTGTTGAGATGAACATGACCAACTGGTACAAATGAATATCTTTGGCCGTAGTGCAAAGATGAAGTTATTAGTATGATTATGAACAGGAACTGTGATTTGGTATAACCATGATCTTTGATGTTTCAGGTAAAGACAGGTGATGAAAATATTCTTCGTCCTGGGTGCGAAGAAAAATTTAGAGTCACAATTATGATTATGAGTTATTCATATGATTGTGGAAAGGAACTGTTGAGTGATGTTACATGGATAAAACATTGTTGGTGGATTTTTAACATGGAGGAGATAATAGACTTTATAGTCTATTTGACTCTTCTAATGGATTGCTCGTTCCGCTGCAACTATGGTTGAAATTTTTATCATTTACCATATGTTCTAAATCTCTGATTTATTATTGATGAAGGCTATTGATAATTTAATTATCTTTAGTCATGATATTCTTTACTGAGCTAGTTGTGCTCACCCTTTTGCTTCACAATTTCTTTCAGGTAATAAGAGTGTAGCTGGGTCGAGCGAGGGTAACGGGAAAATAGAACGGTGGTCTCTAGCTGTGGATGTTCTCCCGAAGCAGTATAGAAAAGTTTATTTAGTAGTTTTATTTGGTGAATCCAATAGGGTAAGGTGTACCCAACGTTGGAAGGGTGGTTTGCCACTATCATACAAGATGTCTAACGACATACAACCTCGTGTCATCATAAGACAGGGATGTGCTCATCCACTTGCTGAGTATATATACGAGCACTACCTATATAATCTTGGTGTTTGTTTGAAGTATAATTCTCAATTAGAGACAGTAGAGATAATGATATGTCAAGAGAAGACTCACCATTGGGAAGAATATGATAGTAATCTTCTCATTTTTCTTTGGGGTCTATTGGGTCAACCAAGGATAATTCTGTGGCCATATGATATCTATCATAACCTAGATGCATGGCCTCCCATGTACGAAGGTTTCCTTGAGCACTTCCCAAAGATTCTAATTTCTAAAACAGTTTTTGACTATACCTTTATGTAAGGTGTCATTGTGAGGTGATGTCCACGATTGGAACATGAGTCACATTTGGTATATATTTGTATCCAAACTCACAGCATATGTGTTGTTGTATTTTGCACGATAATTGTTGTAATAAAGTTGTAGTTGTTTTCTGTACCATGTATTTGGCGACTCAGAATAGGTTGGATGGAATGGACCTATTTTGGGGTTGTCACAGTTGGTATCAGAGCTTAGGGATATGATCTCTGGCGGAGATCGGGAAATAGAACTAGGAGGGGAGAGATGAGTAAATCCTTCGCTAGTGTGTCCTACCTAAGCTTATTTGTTGGTCAGTCATAATATCGGGATATTATGTGATATGTTAATTTGTTAAATTTACCCTTGTTTTGAAGCTATATTCTAGAATGATATCTAAAATAAAGGAGATGAGCAATGGAGAAATCATGATGATAGGGAAGATGAAATTTGAAATGAAAGCAAGGTATTCTCAACTCTTTGAAATACCAGGTACGTAAATTTCGGGGACGAAATTTCATAAGGAGGGGAGATTGTAAGACCTCGAATTTTATGAAATAAAAGTATTCAATTTTTCTTACAATTACAATTCAGTAAATGGTTAAATTGATAAAAAATTAAAGTTATGGGTGAAATGTGAAAACTTTTCAAAATACGCAAGTGGTTATAAAATATTCATTGTTGTCGGGGAATATTCGTTTGGTCGTGGAATATTCTTTCTGTCGGAGAATATTCGTACGACGACGCAGACATTTGTGGGTCCCATAACAGAATAACTGTCGGATGAAGATAACGATAAAAATTGAGTTTTTATAATTAACGGCGTAGTTGTTACCGTTAACACTGTTGGAATACCCGTTGGTTAAAATACAGTAATACGCGTTATTGTTTAGTAGCACACGGTATTGCATAGTATTTTTAAAATTATTGATTCTTACGTAAGAAGACACTACTCAATAATTGTTACGTTAAAATTTTATATTATTGTTGTTTCAATAATTGTTGATGCACAGTATTTTCCATTATCAGATCAATAATTCATATTATTTGAATAATATTATTAGATAACATTATTGGCAATGTCTAGAAAGTTCTGTCTAAGGAGAGGTTTGGTCATCTAATTGCGCGCCAGTAAGGAGAAATTCTTATTGGAAAGCCCCCTCTTTCCTGGAAACGGCCTGGTTGTCATAAATGTGATTCTGTAATATTATCTGTGAATAATTAATTATTGATTCATATGATAAGGAAATATTTATTTTATGTGGATATAAATGAGGGATATATTTTTGTGGTTAAAAATGAAGGAGTTAATGTTGAGGTGTTTTATCTATATTTTTGTCGGAACGGAGGTATTGAAAATCAAATTAGGGTTTTTGAGATATTTTGCGAGGGTTATAATTTTTAATCCGACCGTTGGATCGTGGTAATATTTGGATATGTTATACATATATAAGTTGAGTATATGTCCACAAATTTTGAACCGTTAAAAATGAACGTATAATTTTTTATGAATTTTACGAGATGACTGGTTCAGAAATTGTTGAATTTTCGGAGTTAATCATTTTGGTGGAAAATTCTAGAATTGGTGGGCCCCACTCTTGGTTGGTGAAAAAATGTGCTGAGATTTTTATTCAAATGTGGTGGGTGGGAATAGTAGCAGGTAAAGCCATCAGGTTACAGGTTAGAATTGAAAATCACACCAGAAACATAAGCTTTCTCTCTTTCTCTCTCTATATTATGAAGCATATTTTGTGAGTATGTAGATACTTTGAGAGTTACTATTCAGTGCAAGTTTCCTTCGGCTTTCCATTCCAGTCAGAAATACTGCACTTTTGAGGTAAGGGATAGTAAGAGATTTTAAGGGTTATTATGTTTTTTTTTTCAGTTCGTAATTCTTCTGACCTTCAGAAAATTCTGGAAAAATTTGAAATGATATTTTGATGAGTTTTATTGATTGTGTCCAAAAATGGTGATTTTTGGATGTATAGATTAAGAGTTATGAATTTTATGAGAAAAGACTATTTTAAAAGTAACCGCTTATAACTTCTTGTGGTTAACTCCAAAATTGATGAAATTTTTATTGGGAGTACATGTATATGATAGGAGTATACTCTGTGAATTTCAGAATTTTTAGATAAAAGTACAATTTTTGATAAATGTCTAAATATTCGGCTATTTTGGCCATATGAAAAATAGTAAATGACTTTTAAAAATTCTGAGAAAAATATATGTTCACTATGGGACTATATTATGTTAAATCCCAGAAAAAAATAATTTTTGAACTTGATTGGTATTTTTCATAAAAATAGTCTAGTTATGAGTAAATGAATTAAATATGTTTTGTGAAGTAAAAAAATTGGAAAATAGGATTTTATGACTTGAGAATCCTATATGAGGTATATGCAGATTTTTGATGAGGGTTTTGGTTATTGGTGATAAAATCTTATGAGTTTGACATTTTAGGATGATTAAATGCATTATTTAGTAAAGTGTAAAAAATTAAAATAAATTGTTTATAAGTTTAAGAAATGTTATTCTTTCAATATCATTATACCGAAATATTGGTATGAATTTTATTGTAGAATTTCTACCTTTTTGTGTCGGGATTACTATTCATGAGTTACTATTCACGAGTTACTATTCACGGGTACTATTCACGACAAAATTAGTTTCTTTTTATGACCAAATTATAGTTGATTTATGAATATTACTCTTGAGATTAAAACTATATGTTGATCATATTATTTTTATTATCATATATAACATTTTTATAACCCTAATGATGATATTCTCTTTCACTTGAGTGTAAAGATGGGTAGATTATTGGTATGATCATGACTAGGGTTCTCTTTGGCCAGTTGTGCAAAGTTGAATTGGTGACTGGTATGATCATGACCATTGAATTTATAAGTGAATATCTTTAGCTTAAGTGCAAAGGTGAAATGATCAACATGGTTATAATTATTGTTTATATAAATTCTGAAATGATTATATATTTCTTTGAGATATGAATATATTTGGCCTGTAGTGCAAATATGAACTGTTGATGAATATCTTTGGCCTGTAGTGCAAAGATGAATTGTAGATGAATATCTTTGGCCTGTAGTGCAAAGATGACATGTTGTTGAATATCTTTGGCCAGTAGTGCAAAGATGAACAGGTGTTGAGATGAACATGACCAACTGGTACAAATGAATATCTTTGGCCGTAGTGCAAAGATGAAGTTATTAGTATGATTATGAACAGGAACTGTGATTTGGTATAACCATGATCTTTGATGTTTCAGGTAAAGACAGGTGATGAAAATATTCTTCGTCCTGGGTGCGAAGAAAAATTTAGAGTCACAATTATGATTATGAGTTATTCATATGATTGTGGAAAGGAACTGTTGAGTGATGTTACATGGATAAAACATTGTTGGTGGATTTTTAACATGGAGGAGATAATAGACTTTATGGTCTATTTGACTCTTCTAATGGATTGCTCGTTCCGCTGCAACTATGGTTGAAATTTTTATCATTTACCATATGTTCTAAATCTCTGATTTATTATTGATGAAGGCTATTGATAATTTAATTATCTTTAGTCATGATATTCTTTACTGAGCTAGTTGTGCTCACCCTTTTGCTTCACAATTTCTTTCAGGTAATAAGAGTGTAGCTGGGTCGAGCGAGGGTAACGGGAAAATAGAACGGTGGTCTCTAGCTGTGGATGTTCTCCCGAAGCAGTATAGGAAAGTTTATTTAGTAGTTTTATTTGGTGAATCCAATAGGGTAAGGTGTACCCAACGTTGGAAGGGTGGTTTGCCACTATCATACAAGATGTCTAACGACATACAACCTCGTGTCATCATAAGACAGGGATGTGCTCATCCACTTGCTGAGTATATATACGAGCACTACCTATATAATCTTGGTGTTTGTTTGAAGTATAATTCTCAATTAGAGACAGTAGAGATAATGATATGTCAAGAGAAGACTCACCATTGGGAAGAATATGATAGTAATCTTCTCATTTTTTTTTGGGGTCTATTGGGTCAACCAAGGATAATTCTGTGGCCATATGATATCTATCATAACCTAGTTACATGGCCTCCCATGTACGAAGGTTTCCTTGAGCACTTCCCAAATATGCTAATTTCTAAAACAGTTTTTGACTATACCTTTATGTAAGGTGTCATTGTGAGGTGATGTCCACGATTGGAACATGAGTCACATTTGGTATATATTTGTATCCAAACTCACAGCATATGTGTTGTTGTATTTTGCACGATAATTGTTGTAATAAAGTTGTAGTTGTTTTCTGTACCATGTATTTGGCGACTCAGAATAGGTTGGATGGAATGGACCTATTTTGGGGTTGTCACAGTTGGTATCAGAGCTTAGGGATATGATCTCTGGCGGAGATCGGAAAATAGAACTAGGAGGGGAGAGATGAGTAAATCCTTCGCTAGTGTGTCCTACCTAAGCTTATTTGTTGGTCAGTCATAATATCGGGATATTATGTGATATGTTAATTTGTTAAATTTACCCTTGTTTTGAAGCTATATTCTAGAATGATATCTAAAATAAAGGAGATGAGCAATGGAGAAATCATGATGATAGGGAAGATGAAATTTGAAATGAAAGCAAGGTATTCTCAACTCTTTGAAATACCAGGTACGTAAATTTCGGGGACGAAATTTCATAAGGAGGGGAGATTGTAAGACCTCGAATTTTATGAAATAAAAGTATTCAATTTTTCTTACAATTACAATTCAGTAAATGGTTAAATTGATAAAAAATTAAAGTTAAGGGTGAAATGTGAAAACTTTTCAAAATACGCAATTGGTTATAAAATATTCATTGTTGTCGGGGAATATTCGTTTGGTTGTGGAATATTCTTTTCTGTCGGAGAATATTCGTACGACGACGCAGACATTTGTGGGCCCCATAACAGAATAACTGTCGGATGAAGATAACGACAAAAATTGAGTTTTTATAATTAACGGCGTAGTTGTTACCGTTAACACTGTTGGAATACCCGTTGGTTAAAATACAGTAATACGCGTTATTATTTAGTAGCACACGGTATTGCATAGTATTTTTGAAATTATTGATTCTTACGTAAGAAGGCACTACTCAATAATTGTTACAGTAATTACTGTTCAATATTTTATTTTATTGATTCAATAATTGCTACGTTGAAATTTTATATTATTGTTGTTTCAATAATTATTGATGTACAATATTTTCCATTATCAGATCAATATTTCATATTATTTGAATAATATTATTAGATAACACTATTGGCAATGTCTAGAAAGTTCTGTCTAAGGAGAGGTTTGGTCATCTAATTGCGCGCCAGTAAGGAGAAATTCTTATTGAAAAGCCCCCTCTTTCCTGAGAACGGCCTGATTGTCATAAATGTGATTCTGTAATATTATCTGTGAATAATTAATTATTGATTCATATGATAAGGAAATATTTATTTTATGTGGATATAAATGAGGGATATATTTTTGTGGTTAAAAATGAAGGAGTTAATGTTGAGGTGTTTTATCTATATTTTGGTCGGAACGGAGGTTATGAAAATCAAATTAGGGTTTTTGAGATATTTTGCGAGGGTTATAATTTTTAATCCGACCGTTGGATCGTGGTAATATTTGGATATGTTATACATATATAAGTTGAGTATATGTCCACAAATTTTGAACCGTTAAAATGAACGTATAATTTGTTATGAATTTTACGAGATGACTGGTTCAGAAATTGTTGAATTTTCGGAGTTAATCATTTTGGTGGAAAATTCTAGAATTGGTGGGCCCCACTCTTGGTTGGTGAAAAAATGTGCTGAGATTTTTATTCAAATTTGGTGGGTGAGAATAGTAGCAGGTAAAGCCATCAGGTTACAGGTTAAGTCTACTTCGGCGTGCTAACATTTTCCTATAAATAGAGGGCTAAGTTAGAATTAAAAATCACACCAGAAACATAAGCTTTCTCTCTTTCTCTCTCTATATTATGAAGCATATTTTGTGAGTATGTTGATACTTTGAGAGTTGCTATTCAGTGCAAGTTTCCTTCGGCTTTCCATTCCAGTCAGAAATACTGCAATTTTGAGGTAAGGGATAGTAAGGGATTTTAAGGGTTATTATGTTTTTTTTTAGTTCGTAATTCTTTTGACCTTCAGAAAATTCTGGAAAAATTTAAAATGATATTTTGATGAGTTTTATTGATTGTGTCCAAAAATGGTGATTTTTGGATGTATAGATTAAGAGTTATGAATTTTATGAGAAAAGACTATTTTAAAAGTAACCGCTTATAACTTCTTGTGGTTAACTCCAAAATTGATGAAATTTTTATTGGGAGTACATGTATATGATAGGAGTATACTCTGTGAATTTCAGAATTTTTAGATAAAAGTACAATTTTTGATAAATGTCTAAATATTCGGCTATTTTGGCCATATGAAAAATAGTAAATGACTTTTAAAAATTCTGAGAAAAATATATGTTCACTATGGGACTATATTATGCTAAATCTCAGAAAAGAAATATTTTTGGAACTGATTTGGTATTTTTCATGAAAATAGTCTAGTTATGAGTAAATGAATTAAATATGTTTTGTGAAGTAAGAAAATTGAAAAATAGGATTTTATGACTTGAGAATCCTATATGAGGTATATGCAGATTTTTGATGAGGGTTTTGGTTATTGGTGATAAAATCTTATGAGTTTGACATTTTAGAATGATTAAATGCATTATTTAGTAAAGTGTAAACAATTAAAATAAATTGTTTATAAGTTTAAGAAATGTTATTCTTTCAATATCATTATACCGAAATATTGGTATGAATTTTATTGTAGAATTTCTACCTTTTTGTGTCGGAGTTACTATTCACGAGTTACTATTCACGGGTACTATTCACGACAAAATTGGTTTCTTTTTATGACCAAATTATAGTTGATTTATGAATATTACTCTTGAGATTAAAACTATATGTTGATCATATTATTTTTATTATCATATATAACATTTTTATAACCCTAATGATGATATTCTCTTTCACTTGAGTGTAAAGATGGGTAGATTATTGGTATGATCATGACTAGGGTTCTCTTTGGCCAGTTGTGCAAAGTTGAATTGGTGACTGGTATGATCATGACCATTGAATTTATAAGTGAATATCTTTAGCTTAAGTGCAAAGGTGAAATGATCAACATGGTTATAATTATTGTTTATATAAATTCTGAAATGATTATATATTTCTTTGAGATATGAATATATTTGGCCTGTAGTGTAAATATGAACTGTTGATGAATATCTTTGGCCTGTAGTGCAAAGATGAACTGTAGATGAATATCTTTGGCCTGTAGTGTAAAGATGACATGTTGTTGAATATATTTGGCCAGTAGTGCAAAGATGAACAGGTGTTGAGATGAACATGACCAACTGGTACAAATGAATATCTTTGGCCGTAGTGCAAAGATGAAGTTATTAGTATGATTATGAACAGGAACTGTGATTTGGTATAACCATGATTTTTGATGTTTCAGGTAAAGACAGGTGATGAAAATATTCTTCGTACTAGGTGCGAAGAAAAATTTAGAGTCACAATTATGATTATGAGTTATTCATATGATTGTGGAAAGGAACTGTTGAGTGATGTTACATGGATAAAACATTGTTGGTGGATTTTTAACATGGAGGAGATAATAGACTTTATGGTCTATTTGACTCTTCTAATGGATTGCTCGTTCCGCTGCAACTATGGTTGAAATTTTTATCATTTACCATATGTTCTAAATCTCTGATTTATTATTGATGAAGGCTATTGATAATTTAATTATCTTTAGTCATGATATTCTTTACTGAGCTAGTTGTGCTCACCCTTTTGCTTCACAATTCTTTTCAGGTAATAAGAGTGTAGCTGGGTCGAGCGAGGGTAACGGGAAAATAGAACGGTGGTCTCTAGTTGTGGATGTTCTCCCGAAGCAGTATAGAAAAGTTTATTTAGTAGTTTTATTTGGTGAATCCAATAGGGTAAGGTGTACCCAACGTTGGAAGGGTGGTTTGCCACTATCATACAAGATGTCTAACGACATACAACCTCGTGTCATCATAAGACAGTGATGTGCTCATCCACTTGCTGAGTATATATACGAGCACTACCTATATAATCTTGGTGTTTGTTTGAAGTATAATTCTCAATTAGAGACAGTAGAGATAATGATATGTCAAGAGAAGACTCACCATTGGGAAGAATATGATAGTAATCTTCTCATTTTTCTTTGGGGTCTATTGGGTCGACCAAGGATAATTCTGTGGCCATATGATATCTATCATAACCTAGATCCATGGCCTCCCATGTACGAAGGTTTCCTTGAGCATTTCCCAAAGATGCCAATTTCTAAAACAGTTTTTGACTATACCTTTATGTAAGGTGTCATTGTGAGGTGATGTCCACGATTGGAACATGAGTCACATTTGGTATATATTTGTATCCAAACTCACAGCATATGTGTTGTTGTATTTTGCACGATAATTGTTGTAATAAAGTTGTAGTTGTTTTCTGTACCATGTATTTGGCGACTCAGAATAGGTTGGATGGAATGGACCTATTTTGGGGTTGTCACACTATCTGTCTACAGCCAGTTTGGACTTAAGGCACCAAAACCGACAAATATCAGTTTATAGTTGGCGAACCGGTTATTGACATATCCACGTGGCATTGTTGAAGACGTTTTAGGGAAGTAGATAGGGAAATTTCCATCATTCTCGGGCGACCATTTTTAGCAACGGGGAAAACGTTGATCGACGTACAAATAGGTGAATTGACGATGCAAGTTGAAGATCAAGAGGTCACCTTTAATGTATTTAAGTCAATGAGATTTTCGAAAGAGAAGGGTGAATGTCTATGGGTGGATTTCATGGATGGATTAGTTAATCACAAGTTTAGCGGAAATTATTCTGAGGACCCACTAGAATCTGTTTTGTTCGGGATGGACGACTACAACATTGAGGACAAAATTGAGTATGTCAAATGGCTAGACGCATTACCAGCTGCTAGGAAAGTTAAACAATCATTCGACATTCTTGATCGCCTTGAAGCGGAAGAGAAAAAGTTTAAGCCATCGATAGAAGAGCCACCAGTGTTGGAATTAAAACCTCTACGCCCCCAAAATAGGTATACATCACCCATTCTGAGTTGCCAAATATATGGTACAGAAATAAATACAACTTCATTAATACAATTATCGTTCAAAATACAACAACACATATACTGTGAGTTTAAATATAAATATTGTCTAATAGACAGTATTAAAACACAAAAGTTATCCTCATTATAATTATTGATACATTATTTTACATAAATAGTGAGGACTGCTAAAACAACTTTTTAGAACCTTCACTCCATACCCCGACTAGTTCTTGCTATGTTCTCACCTCCTAAGAAGAAAAATGGAACAAAAAGGAAAAAGGGTGAGCTCAACTAGCCCAGTAAAGAATATTATGACTAAGATAATATACAACAAATTATCATTAGTCTTCAACAGGGAAAAATCTGATAGAATATAATAGACAACAAGTTTTAGATCAACAACTGCAGCAAAAATAGCAATCCATTAGAAGAGTCAAGTAGAGAATGAATTCTACTATCTTCTAAGATTTAAAAGTCCATCATCAATATTTTATCCCTGTAACATCAATCAATATACATCTTGAATCAAATATTCATCTTTGCGCTACAGGCCAAAGATATTCATTTATATCACCAGTTAATCATGTTCATCTCAACACTTGTTCATCTTTGCACTACGGGCCAAAGATATTCATCAGTTAATCATTCATCTTTACACTACAGGCCAAAGATATTCATCAAGTATCATCATTAAGGACTGAGGACGATGAAAAATATTTTAGAAAATGAATCCAGTAAGATAAAAGGACAAAGATTAGAGATTCGTACTTTAGATAATTCAAATTTAAAAATACTCCATAATAAACTATAATTGAGTAAAATTCAAGAATGAAGATCAAAACATGGATACAATTAAAGATAGTAACCATAATAGACATCTGGGAAAAAGAAGAGAAAATTTTATTTTTCGGTGAATAGTGCCGTATTTGTGAATAGTACCGTATACATGAATAGTAACCCCGATACAAAAAAGTAGAAATTCCACAATAAAGCTCATATTAACATTTCAAACATAATGATATTGACGAAAATAATATTATTTACGAAGAAAATAACATCCTTACCTCAAAATAACAGTATTTCTGATCGGAATATCGGATGTAAAGCCGAAGGAAACTTGCACTGAATAGCAACTCTCAAAGTATTTAAATACTCACTAAAATACACTCAATAATATAGAAAGAGAAAACTTATGAATTCTAGTGTGATTTTCAATTCTAACCTAAGCACGTATTTATAGAAAAATGCTAGAACGCCAAAAGAGACTAAAATAATAAAATAATATTATTTCTTTTCTTTTCTTCTACGCACCAACCATTTAAATCATCTTGCATGCCATCTTGGAAAACATATTTGCAGCCCACATGTTTTCAAACAAAAGTGGGTCCCACCCAATTTTAATAAAAAAATATTTAATTTTTGAAATTTCAATAATTCATAATAAATAGCTCTTTTATCAGAAAAATTCGAATCTCATGTGCTGTCCATAGAAAATTTAATTCTCTACAACTTTGTAGAAGAAAGTTTTTTTAAATTCCAAATAAAATTGTCCGAAATTCACATACGGATGATTTTTAGCACCTCTATTTTGCCAAAAATACTGATAAAATACCTCAGCATTAATTTTTTCATTTATATCCATATAAAATAAATATATCCATTATTTATATCTACATAAAATAATTATGTCCTTATCATATAAATCAATAATTAATTATTCATAAATAATATTACAGAATCATAATTATGACAACCAGGTCGTTCTCAGGAAAGAGAGGGCTTTCTGATAAGGATTTCTCCTTACTGGTGCGCAATTAGGTGACCAAACCTCTCCTTAGACAGAACTTCCTTAGACATTGCCAATAATGCTATCTAATAATATTATTCAAATAATATGAATTATTGATCTGATAATGGGAAATACTGTGCAGTGACAATTATTGAAACAACAATAATATAAAATATCAACGCAGCAATTATTGAACTAATAAAATAAAATATTGAACAGTAATTGCTGTAACAATTATTGAGTAGTACCTTCTTACGTAAAAATCAATAATTCAAAAATACTGTGCGATACCGTGTGCTATTGTGCAACCACGCGTATTGCTGTATTTTAACCACTGGGTATTCCAACAGTGTTAACGGTAACAATTACGCCGTTATTTATAAAAACTCAAACTTGTCGTTTTCTTCATCCAACCATTTTCCATTATGGGCCCACAAATGGCTGCGCCGTCGTACGAATATTCCCCAGCAGTAAGAATATTCCACGACCAAACGAATATTCCCCGACAACGATGAACATTTTATAACCACTTGCTTATTTTGCAAAATTTACACATTTCACCCATAACCACAGCATTATATCAAATTAACTCCTTATTATTTCAAGATAATGAATAGAGGAAATTCAATTTTATTTATAATAAGTTGAGGTCTTACAATGTCTATCTGGGAAAGGACGGCACCTTACCAGTTATTGTATCAGCAGATTTGACTGACATGCAAAAAGAAAAACTATTACGGATATTGTGAGAGTTCAAAATAGCATTCGGATGGACGATAACAGATATTCGGGGAATTAGTCCGTCATTTTGTATGCACAAGATTTTATTGGAAGAAGGAGAAAAACCAACCATCGAGCAACAAAGAAGGCTACACCCCATTATGAAGGAAGTAGTAAAGAAAGAGATCATTAAATGGTTGGATGCCGGTATTATTTATCCAATCTCGGACAGTTCATGGGTAAGTCCGGTACAGTGTGTACCAAAGAAAGGAGGAATGACAGTGGTGAAAAATGAATCAAATGAACTCATCCCCACTAGAATAGTTACAGGCTGGAGAGTATGTATGGATTATCGCAAACTGAATAAAGCCACGCACAAGGATGACTTTCCCTTGTCGTTCATTAATTAGATGTTGGATAGGTTTCCAGGACACTAGTTTTATTGTCAGTTGGATGGATATTCCGAATATAACCAGATTTCCATAACGCCAGAAGATCAAGAAAAAACCATGTTTACATGCCTTTACGGTACGTTTGCATTCCAGCGTATGTCTTTTGGCCTATGCAATGCTCTGGCAACTTTTCAACAGTGCATGATGGCCATTTTCTAAGATATGGTAGAACATAACTTGGAAGTGTTCGTAGATGACTTCTCCGTGCTTGGTGATAGTTTCGACTTATGCTTTAAGAATCTGGTTTTAGTTTTAAAGCGCTGTGTAGAGACGAACCTAGTTCTTAACTAGGAAAAATGTCACTTCATGGTGCAAGAGGGGATAATTTTGGGGCATAAGGTTTCCGTAGCAGGGCTAGAGGTGGATAAAGCCAAAATTGAGACGATTGAGAAACTACCTCCTCCAACCTCTGTGAAGGGAATACGGAGCTTTTTGGGACATGCGGGTTTCTATAAACGCTTTATTAAGACTTCTCCAAAATTTCGAAACCCTTATGTTCCCTCTTGGAGAAAGATGTACCGTTTAAGATGGATCCGTTATGCGTCGATGCTTTCGAAGTATTGAAGAAGAAATTGGTTTCAGCTCCAATTATAGTGGCTCCCGATTGGTCTTTACCGTTTGAATTGATGTGCGACGCCAGTGAGTACGAAGTTGGAGCAGTATTGGGACAACGTCGCGATAAAATTTTTCACACTATTTACTACTCCAGCAAGACGTTGACGGATGCTCAGTTGAATTACACGACCACAGAAAAAGAATTACTTGCGGTCGTGTTTGCCTTCGACACGTTCAGAGCATGTCTCATAGGGACCAAGGTAATTGTCTACACTAATCATTCAGCTATTAAGTATTTGATTGAAAAGAAAGATGCCAAGCCGCGGTTAATACGATGGGTTTAAGACCCCAACTTATTATAAATAAAATTAAATTTCCTCTATTCATTATCTTGAAATAATAAGGAGTTAATTTGATATAATGATGTGGTTATGGGTGAAATGTGCAAATTTTGCAAAATAAGCAAGTGGTTATAAAATATTCATTGTTGTCGGGGAATATTCGTTTGGTCATGGAATATTCTTACTGTTGGAGAATATGCGTACGACGACGCAGCCATTTGTGGGCCCCATAACAGAAAATGGTCGGATGAAGAAAACGACAAGTTTGAGCTTTTATAAACAATGACGTAATTGTTACCGTTAACACTGTTGGAAGACCCGGTGGTTAAAATACAGTAATACGCGTGGTTGCACAATAGCACACGGTATTGCACAATATTTTTGAATTATTGATTCTTACGTAAGAAGACACTACTCAATAATTATTACAGTAATTACTGTTCAATATTTTATTTTATTGGTTCAATAAGTGCTGCGTTGATATTTTATATTATTGTTGTTTCAATAATTGTCACTGCATAGTATTTTCCATTATCAGATCAATAATTCATATTATTTGAATAATATTATTAGATAGCACTATTGACAATGTCTAAGGAAGTTCTGTCTAAGGAGAGGTTTGGTCACCTAATTACGCGCCAGTAAGGAGAAATCTTTATCGAAAAGCCCCCTCTTTCCTGGGAACGACCTGGTTGTCATAATTGTGATTCTGTAATATTATTTGTGAATAATTAATTATTGATTTATATGATCAGAAAATAATTATTTTATATGGATATAAATGATGAATATATTTATTTTATGTGGATATAAATAAAGGAATTAATGCTGAGGTGTTTTATCAGTATTTTTGGCAGAATAGAGGTGCTAAAAATCATCCGTATGTGAATTTCAGACATTTTCTGTTTGGAATTAGGAAAAACTTTCTTCTACAAAGTTGTAGAGAATTAAATTTCCTATGGAAATCACATGAGATTCGAATTTTTCTGATAAAAGAACTATTTATTATGAATTATTGAAGTTTCAAAAATTAAATATTTTTTATTAAAATTGGGTGGGACCCACTTTTGTTTGAAAACATGTGGGCTACAAATATGTTTTCCAAGATGGTCTCTGGCGGAGATCAGGGAATAAAACTAGGAGGGGAGAGGTGAGTAAATCCTTCGCTATTGTGTCCTACCTAAGCTTATTTGTTGGTTGATCATAATATAGGGATATTATGTGATATGTTAATTTGTTTAATTAACCTTTGTTTTATGGCAGTATTTAAGAATGACAGCTGAGAACGTTAACAATGGAGTGTATGAGACCGTGGAAACACCTTTAACCACAAACCAGAAGAACGTACAACAGGAAGGCAATATTCCTCCTGTAATCAACACAACCGAGCAAACGATGAATGATGGGATGTTTAGAAGCTTTTTGCAGTTCATGAAAAATCAGACGAGGGAGACTCGTGCACAAAATACGGGTGGAAATGATAGCAACGCGTAGTTTATCACAGCCAAGCAGTTTAAAGAGTTGGGACCGCCAGAATTTTGGGGAAAGCCAGATCCTATTAAGGCGAAAACGTGGGTCAAGCAAATTACCAAGATATTCGATGTCTTGGAATGCACAAAAGAACAGAAGGTTCCATTCGCCACCTTTATGTTCCGAGGTGAGGCAGATTACTGGAAGGAATCTATGAAGCGTACCCAGCCAGCTGCACTCAACATGTCTTGGGAAAAATTTCAGAAACTGTTCAATGCTAAGTACTTTCCTGAAAGTATTCGTCATATGAAGGAGGTAGAGTTTATCAGACTTGAACAAAACAACATGACGGTGTCCCAGTACGAGGCAAAGTTCGTAGAGTTATCCAGGTTTGCACCTCATTTGGTAGAGAATGAGGAACGAATGACATGGATGTTTCTAAGAGGTCTAAAACCCGAGATTCGAAAATATCTTATCTCTCATAAATTTTTTTATATTCAGATGTTGTAAATAGGGCTCAATTATTAAAGCGAGATAATGAGTATGTTCAACCGAGGGACCACAACCAGGGTCATATCGGTGATAGCAGTCATCGGAGCAATGATAACCAGCGCGGAGGAAAAAATACAGACAAAAACGGTAACCACTCGGGTGGTAATCGTGGTCATGATAATAGGAGAGGTGAGTCAAGTGAAAATTTCAAAAAGAGGAGATTCAACAATGATGGGAAGACATCAACAGTAGCACCAGCACCAACAACAAATTCTAGGGGAGGAGAACGACCGCCAGTTAGATGCTGCAGATGCGGAGAGGAGGGACACATAAGTCCAAACTGTTCACAGCCTTCCAAGGTATGTTTCAATTATGGAAAAGATGGTCATATAGCCCAATTTTGTCCGGTAGCAATGTCAAGTCCAACTGGGACGGCAGCACCAAAGGCGACTACGGACAAAACAAAGTCGGTGGTTTAAGGGAGGGAGTTTGTCGTGACTGGCCAAAACGCGAGAAACCCGAACGAAGTGATCACGGGTAAGTTAATCATAAATTTTTATGAAGTTTATACCTTATTAGATACCGGTTCTACCCATTCTTTTATCTCTCATGCTTCTGCTCAATGTTTAAACTTGACTCCAGAGAAATTGGACTTTGACTTATCTGTGGAGACTCCGTTAGGAGAAACTTTCATTACATCCATTGTTTATAAATCTTATTTGATCCAAGTTGACACCCTCACATTACCTGTTGATCTTATCTCTTTAAAGATACTTGCTTTTGATGTGATTTTAGGGATTGATTGGTTAATTACTCATCATGCCAAAATTGATTATTTTCGTAAGATTGTTAGTTTTCATATTCCTAACCAACCTGTCATGCGAACTCAAGCGACCAAGCCACTAAAGTCAATCACTGTCATATCAAGCCATAAAGTCATTCGTTTATTGAAAAATGGATGTCAAGCTTTCTTAGCCCATGTTATGGACTTGAACAAAAACACGTCAGATTTGAATAATATTTCTGTTGTTAGTGAATTTCCTGACGTATTTCCTGAAGAACTTCCTGGTCTACCCCCAGAACGTAAAGTTGAATTCTTTATTGACCTTGAACCTGGTACAAAGCCCATTTCTAAAACCCCATATCGAATGGCTCTTATTGAACTTCAGGAGTTAAAAGTCCAACTACAGGAGTTGTTAGACATCTGTTTCATTCGTCCTAGTACATCTCCTTGGGGTACTCCTATTTTATTTGTAAAGAAGAAAGACGGGAGTATGCGACTTTGTATTGACTACCGGGAATTAAACCATGTCACCATCAAGAATAGGTATCCACTACCTCGCATTTATAACATGTACGGGCATTATAAATTCTTAGTCTGGATATTCATTACTTCGTTCTGGATATCATCAGCCGTAGATTAAAGCTAAAGATATTTCAAAGACTGCCTTTAGAACTCGGTACGGGCATTATAAATTCTTAGTCACGTCTTTTGGATTGACTAATGCTCATGTTGCTTTCATGGATATGATGAACCATGTGTTCAAAGAATATTTGGATCAGTTCGTTGATGTCTTTATTGATGACATCCTCATCTATTCCAAAAGTCGTGAAGATTATGAGCACCATTTGAAGCTGGTACTGTAAAGGCTTCGTGACAATAAGATATACGCCAAGCTAAAGAAATGCGAGTTCTGGCTTGAGGAAGTAGCATTCCTTGGGTACGTGGTGTCAAAGCATGGAGTATCTGTTGACCCGGTGAAGATTGAAGCCATACAAAGTTGGGAGCAACCGAAGTCGGTGACCGAAGTACGTAGCTTTCTGGGCTTAGCTGGTTATTATCGGAGATTCGTAGAAGATTTTCTCGAATCGCTACCCCGTTAACTCAGCTGACTCTGAAAGATATAAAATTCGTATGGAGCGAAGAATGCAAGAAGAGTTTCCAAGAGCTTAAGAGGAGACTCATTTTAGTACCTGTTCTGACAATACCATCTGGTTCGGATGGATTTATTATCTACAGCGATACTTCAGGCAAAGGGTTAGGATATGTTCTCATGTAACATGGGAAAGTCATAGCTATGCCTTACGACAACTCAAAGAATATGAGAGGAATTTTTCTACTCATGATCTAGAGTTTGCAGCAGGCGTTTTCGCGTTGAAAATCTGGAGGCACTACCTGTATGGGGAGAAAGTGGAGGATAGAGTTAAAGGCTCCAAGTACCCTTACGAGTAGAACCGACTTTAATCGATAAAGTTAAAGCTGCTCAAGCTATCCTGGGACTGATGCGTATGAAGAAGAAATTGCAAGAACGTGTTATTCCAGAAGCAGGAATCGATGAAGAAGGAATACTTCGAGTCAACTTCAGACTTTGCGTTCCTAACGATTCTGACTTGAAGCATAGAATCATGATGGAGGCACACAACACACCGTTTACAATCCATCCTGGGAGTACCAAAATGTATCATGATCTTCGACATACATTTTGGTGGAATAATATGAATAGAAAGATCGCGGAGTTTATCTCGAGGTGTTTAACTTGTCAACGAGTAAAGGTGGAGCATCAAGTGCCAAAGGGTCTTGTAAGACCCCAACTTTTTTATAAATAAAATCAAATTTTCTCTAACTATTATTTTGAATAATAAGGTGTTAATTTGATATAATGTTGTGGTTATGGGTGAAATGTGCAAATTTTACAAAATAAGCAAGTGGTTATAAAATATTCTTGCTGTCGGAGAATATTCATACGATGCCGCAGCCATTTGTGGACCCCACAATAGAATTATTGTCGAAATGAGAAAACGACAGAAATATTTTTTATGAAAATAGCGGCGGAAGTTTTACCGTTAACTATTGAACTACCCAGTAGTAAAAGTACAGTAATACGTGTGGTTGCATAGTAGCACACGGTATTGATTATTGGTGCTTACGTGAGAAGTCACTCAGTTTTACTCAATAATTGTTATAGTATTTACTGTTCAATATGTTATTTTATTGATTCAATAATTGCTACGTTGATATTTTATATTATTGTTGTTCCAATAATTGTCACTGCACAGTATTTTCTATTATCAGATCAATAATTCATATTATTTGAATAATATTATTAGATAGCATTATTGGTAATGTCTAGAATGTTTTGTCTAAGGAGATGTTTGGTCACCTAATTGCACGCCAGTAAGGAGAAATCCTTATCAGAAAGCCCCCTCTTTCCTGGGAACGACCTGGTTGTCATAATTGTGATTCTGTAATATTATTTGTGAATAATTAATTATTGATTTATATGATAAGGAAATATTTATTTTATGTGGATATATTTATTGTGGTTATAAATGAAGGAATTAATGTTGTGGTGTTTTATCAGTATTTTTGGCAGAATAGAGGTACTGAAAATCATCCGTATGTGGATTTCAGACATTTTCTGTTTGGAATTTGGAAAAACTTAAAGCTACAAAATTGTAGAGAATTAAATTTCCTATGGAAAGCACATGGGATTCGAATTTTTCTGATAAAAGGGCTATTTTATATGAATTATTGAAGTTACTGATTATTTAAAATATTTTGAAAATTTTTAGATTTGGTGGGCCCCACTTTTGGTTGGTGAGAAATGTGTTAAAATTTTATTTCAAAAGTGGCGGGCGGGAATAGTAGCAGGTAAAGCCATCAGGTAGCAGGTTAAGTCTGCTTCGACGTTCTAACATTTTCCTATAAATAGGGTGCTTAGTTAGAATTGAAAATCATATCAGAAATAAGTTTTCTCTCTTTCTCTCTCTATATTATCGAACGTATTTGTGTGAGTATTTAGATACTTTGAGGGTTGCTATTCAATACAAGTTCTTTCAACACTATATCCGATATTCCAGTCAGAAGTACTGCTCTTTTGAGGTAAATGGTATTATTTATTTCACATTCTGAAGAGATATTATTTTTCGTATTCGTATGAATATTATTTCTGTTCAATATTCATAAGAAATTTTATTTCGTTCAATATTCGCGAGAAATATTATATTCGTTTAATATTCGTAATGAATATTATTTTCGTTTAATATTCGTAAGTGATGTTATTTTCTTCGTAAATGATATTATTTTCTTCAATATCATTATGCTGAAATATTGATATAAATTTTAGTGTGAAATTTCTTCTTTTTTGTGTCGGAGTTACTATTCTCAAAGTTACTATTCACTGGGTACTATTCACTCAGTTACTATTCACCCGGGGTACTATTCATGATAAAAATTGATTACTTTTCGGTCCAAATCATTTTTGATACAATATTATTCTTGAATTTTACTCCACAAAGTAGTATCATGTTGACAATTTGGACGTTAATTATTTCTGGATAAATTAAATTATAAATCTTTAAAAATTTATCCTTGAACTTGTTTTATTGAATTTTTATATCATTGTCATCATCCTCATGTTTATTTTCTGTTGAAAGTCATCTGTGGCCTATAGTGCATAAATGGACTTGGTATGATTATGACCAGGGATTATTCGGTATAATCATGACCGTAATGTTACAAATGATGTGGTAAAAGTCCTTATTGGCCCGTAGTGCATTGATGGACAACTTTTGGTATGATTATGGCCATGGATTCTCTTCGGCCAATGGTGTAAAAATGAATTATTTTATAGCATGATCATGACCGTTGATGAAAATACGATTATATTTGGCCTGTAGTGCAAAGATGAATATTTGATTAAAGATGTATATTGATTGTTGTTACAGGGATAAAATATTGATGATGAACTTTTAAATCATAGAAGATGGTAGATATTATGCTCTACTTGACTCTTCTAATGGATTGCTTATTCCGCTGCAGTTGTTGATCTAAAACTTGTTGTCTATTATATTCTATCAGTTGTTATACTGTTGAAGGCTAAGGATAATTTATTCTGTATTATCTTAGTCATAATATTTCTTACTGGGCTTGTTGAGCTCACCCTTTCTTTCACTGTTCTCTTCAGGAAATGAGAATATAGCTGGGACTAGTAGGGGAATGAATTGATGGTCCAGATGGTTGCATTAGTAGTCCTCACTATTCTGTGAAATAGTGTGATAATAATTGTAATAAGGAATTATTTTGAGTTTGAATACTGCCTAGAAGATAATATTTGTATTAAAACTCATAGCTCATGTTGTATATTTAAGTTTGTATTTAAGTTCTGTACCATGAATTTGGCGACTCAGAATGGGTGATGTATACCTATTTTGGGGGCGTCACAGTTGGTATCAAAGCTTAGGGATATGATCCCTGGCTGAGATATGAGACAAGAACTAGGAGGGGAGAGATGGGGAATTCCTTCGCTAGTATGACCTACCTAAGTTTATTTGGTATTTAATTGGTCGGTCAGAGTATAGGGATAATATGTGACATGTCAATTAACCCTTGTTTTGTGACAGTGTTTGAAAATGACATCCAAGAATGTTAAGAAAGCAATGGAGCACATGAGACCGTTGAATCACTAACGATCAATATCCAAGATAATGTGCATCAAGAAGGCAATAATCCTCGTGTAAACAACAATACTGATCAAATGACGAACAACAGTACGTTTAGGAGCTTTTTAGAATTCATGCAACACCAAACGAGAGAGACTCCTATTCATAATACAGGTGGAAACACTGGCAACCCATGGTTGGTCACCGCTAAGCAATTCAAGGAGCTAGGACCACCGGAGTTTTTGGGAAAGCCAGAACCACTTAAGGCGGAGACGTGGTTAAAGCAGATCACCAAGATATTTGATGTCTTGGGATGCTCCGAGGAGCAAAAGGTTCCATTTGTCACCTTTATGTTGCATAAAGAGGCGGATTATTGGTGGGAATCTGTAAAGCGTACCCAGCCTGACGCACTCAAGATGTCTTAGGAGAAGTTCCAAGAGCTGTTTAACGACAAGTACTTTCCCGAAAGTATTCGTCACATGAAGGAGGTGGAGTTTATCAAGTTGGAGCAAAATAATATGACCGTGTCGCAATACGAGGCTAAATTTACGGAGTTATCTCGGTTTGCATCCCATTTGGTCGATAATGAGGAGCGAATGACGCAAATATTTCTAAGAGGTTTGAAACCCGATATACGTCAATACCTCATTTCTCACAAACTTTGTTTATATTCAGATGTTGTGAATAGGGCTCAGTTATTGTAGCGCGATAATGAGTCAGCACAACCAAAAGGCAACGACCAACAACACGATAATAATAATATCGGTGGCAACGTCCATCAGAACAACGATAACCATCGTGGGGGAAATTATCATGCCAAGAATGGTAACCACTTCAATGGTAATCATGGCCAAGATAATAGAAGTGGAAATTTCAAGAAGAGAATGTTCAATAATGATGGAAAGACCGCAGAACCAGCACCCGTTTCAAAGGAAGAAGAACGACCATCGGCCGTATGTTTCAAATGCGGACAGGAGGGACACATCCGTCCAAAATGTACGCAGCAACCCAAAGCGTGTTTAAAATGCGAAAGAGAAGGTCACTTAGCTCGATTTTATCGTGTAGTGAAGTCAAGTCCAGCTGGGATGGTGATGCCAAAGGATGTCTCAGACAAGTCAAAGTCGGTAGTTTCAGTGAGAGCGTTTGTGAAGGAACCCGAACGAAGCTATCACGGGTAAGTTAATCATAAACTCTTGCGATGTTTATACCTTATTCGATATCGGTTCTACCTATTCTTTTATTTCTCCTACTTGCGCTATTCTTTTATTTCTCCTACTTGCGCTCAACGTTTAAATTTGACCCCAGTACAAAATCCATTTCTAAAACCCTCAAATATTTCTTCACCCAAAACGAACGTAACATGCGCCAAAGACGTTGGCTCGAGCTGTTGAAGATTACGATTATAACATTCAATATCATCGTAGAAGAGCGAACGTGGTAGCTGACGCGTTGAGTAGAAGATCGTATGCAGTTACGAGTGCGATGTTATTAACACAAAAATCCATTTCGTATAACTTACAAATGATGAAGATAGAGTTAAAGACTCTAGGGACCTACGTGAAGATAATGAATATACGATTAGAATCGACTTTAATCGATAAAGTTAAAGCCGCTCAAGCTACATACTCAGAGCTGATGAATGTGAAGAAGAAGGTTCAAGAGGGCGTTATTCTAAAAGTAAGAATCGACGAATAGAGGAAATCTCAACCCTCGATTTAATTGGCCTATTTCAAATCCTCGATTGAGTAGGAACGGTGGCCTATAGACTCTTTTTACCGCTAAGTATATCGCGTGTTCATAACGTTTTTTTCGTATCGATGTTACGTAAATATGTGGACGACCCGAGCCACATTATTGAATTAGAACCGGATGAGATAACGGAAGATTTAACGTATGAAGAGGTACCTGTTAAAATCTTGGATACAAAGAAACATATTTTTATGCTCAAAGGTTATACCTCAAGAGTTAAAATCTGACGAGGTATCCTCATCTGTTCGGCATATCAGGAACGCACGCCAATTTCGAGGACGAAATTTTATAAGGAGGGGAGGTTGTAAGACCCCAACTTTTTTATAAATAAAATCAAATTTTCTCTAATTATTATTTTGAATAATAAGGTGTTAATTTGATATAATGTTGTGGTTATGGGTGAAATATGCAAATTTTGTAAAATAAGCAAGTAGTTATAAAATATTCTTGCTGTCGGGGAATATTCGTACGATGACGCAGCCATTTGTGGACCCCACAACAGAATTATTGTCGAATGAGAAAACGACAGAAATATTTTTTATAAAAATAGCGGCGGAAGTTGGTTACTGTTGACCTACCCGGTAGTAAAAGTACAGTAATGCTCGTGGTTGCATAGTAACACACGGTATTGATTATTGGTGCTTACTTCGAAAGTCACTCAGTTTTACTCAATAATTGTTACAGTAATTGCTGTTCAATATGTTATTTTATTGATTCAATAATTGCTACGTTGATATTTTATATTATTGTTGTTTCAATAATTGTCACTGAACAGTATTTCCCATTATCAGATCAATAATTCATATTATTTGAATAATATTATTAGATAGTATTATTGATAATGTCTAGAAAGTTCTGTCTAAGGAGAGGTTTGGTCACCTAATTGTGCGCCAATAAGGAGAAATCCTTATCGAAAAGCCCCTTCTTTCCTGGGAACGACCTGGTTGTCATAATTGTGATTCTGTAATATTATTTGTGAATAATTAATTATTGATTTATATGATAAAGAAATATTTATTTTATGTGGATATATTTATTGTGATTATAAATGAAGGAATTAATGTTGTGGTGTTTTATCAGTATTTTTGGCAGAATAGAGGTACTGAAAATCATCCGTATGTGGATTTCAGACATTTTATGTTTGGAATTTGGAAAAACTTAAAGCTACAAAGTTGTAGAGAATTAAATTTCCTATGGAAAGCACATGAGATTCGAATTTTTCTGATAAAAGGGCTATTTTATATGAATTATTGAAGTTACTGATTATTTAAAATATTTTGAAAATTTTTAGATTTGGTGGACCTGACTTTTGGTGGGTGAGAAATGTGTTAAAATTTTATTTCAAAAGTGACGGGCCAGAATAGTAGCAGGTAAAGCCATCAGGTAACAGGTTAAGTCTGCTTCGACGTTCTAACATTTTCCTATAAATAGGGTGCTTAGTTAGAATTGAAAATCACATCAGAAACAAGTTTTCTCTTTCTCTCTCTATATTATCGAACGTATTTGTGTGAGTATTTAGATACTTTGAGGGTTGCTATTCAATACAAGTTCTTTCAACACTATATCCGATATTCCAGTTAGAAGTACTGCTCTTTTGAGGTAAAGGGTATTATTTATTTCACATTCTGAAGAGATATTATTTTTCGTATTCGTATGAATATTATTTCTGTTCAATATTCATAAGAAATTTTATTTTGTTCAATATTCGCAAGAAATATTATATTCGTTTAATATTCGTAATGAATATTATTTTCGTTTAATATTCGTAAGTGATGTTATTTTCTTTGTAAATGATATTATTTTCCTCAATATCATTATGCTAAAATATTGATATGAATTTTATTGTGAAATTTCTTCCTTTTTGTGTCAAGTTTACTATTTTCGAAGTTACTATTCACTGAGTACTATTAACTCGGTTACTATTCACCCGGGCTACTATTCATGATAAAAATTGATTACTTTTCGGTCCAAATCATTTTTGATACATTATTATTCTTGAATTTTACTCCACAAATCAGTATCATGTTGACAATTTGGACGTTATTTATTTATGGATAAATTAAATTATATATCTTTAAAAATTTATACTTGGACTTATTTTATTGAATTCTTATATCATTGTCATCATCCTCATGTTTATATTCTGTTAAAAGTCATCTGTGGCCTGTAGTGCATAGATGGACTTGATATGATTATGATCAGGGATTATTCGGTATAATCATGACCGTAATGTTACAAATGATGTGGTAAAAGTCCTCATTGGCCCGTAATGCATTGATGGACAGTTTTTGATATGATTATGGTCATGGATTCTCTTCGGCCAAAGGTGCAAAGATAAATTATTTTATGGCATGATCATGACTGTTGATGAAAACACGATTATCTTTGGCCTGTAGTGCAAAGATAAATATTTGATTCAAGATGTATATTTATTGTTGTTATTGGGATAAAATATTGATGATGGACTTTTAAATCATAGAATATGGTAGATATTATGCTCTACTTGACTCTTCTAATGGATTGTTTATTCTGCTTCAGTTGTTGATCTAAAACTTGTTGTCTATTATATTCTATCAGTTGTTATACTGTTGAAGGCTAAGGATAATTTATTCTGCATTATCTTAGTCATAATATTTTTTACTGGGCCAGTTAAGCTCACCTTTTCTTTCCCTATTCTCTTCAGGAAATGAGAATATAGCTGGGACTAGTCGGAGAATGAATTGACGGTCCAGATGGTTGCATTAGTAGTCCTCACCATTCTGTGAAATAGTGTGATAATAATTGTAATAAGGACTTATTTTGAGTTTGAATACTGTCTAGAAGATAATATTTGTATAAAAACTCACAGCTCATGTTGTATATTTAAGTTTGTATTTAAGTTCTGTACCATGTATTTGACGACTCAAAATGGGTGATGTATACCTATTTTGGGGGCGTCACATGTCTATTGCAACTACTTTAGATTCTGAAATGGAAGTGGGAAAACATTACCATGGATTTCGTTACGGGTCTTCCCAAAGTTTCTTAAGGCATAGATGTGATTTGGGTTATTGTTGATAGATTAACCAAGTCTGTTCATTTTTTGCCTATACGTGAGACTTATTCCCTTGAACGTCTTACTCGTATGTACGTAAATGAGATTGTGAGATTGGATGGCATGCCAGTATCCATAGTTTCGGATCGTGACCCAAGATTCACTTCATGATTTTGGGTTAGCTTGCAGAAAGCTATAGGAACGGATTTACGATTCAGTTCAGCATACCATCCTCAAACGGATGGGCAATCAGAAAGAACTATTCAAACCCTTGAAGATCTATTAAGACTCTGTGTCCTAGATTTCAAAGGAAATTGGGATAAATACTTGCCATTGGTGGAATTCTCCTACAACAACAGTTATCAAGCAAGTATAGACATGGCTCCATTTGAGGCGTTGTATGGAAGAAAATATTGTTCTCCAGTATGCTGGGACGAGGTAGGTGAAGCAACGTTATTGGGACCAGAATTGGTACGCATGACTACAGAAAAGATCCAAACAATTCGACAACGTATACAAACGGCACATAATCGACAAAAGAGTTATGCGGATCTTCATCGAAAGGGCGTGAAATTTAATATTGGGGATCATGTATTGTTACGTTTTGCTCCATGGAAGGGAGTTACAAGATTTGGGAAGAGAGGAAAGCTCAATCCACGATTTGTTGGTCCATTTGAGATTCTTGACCGAATAGGAAATGTGGCCTATAGACTCGTATTACCTCCAAGCATGTCTCGTATTCATAATATTTTTCACAGATTTATGCTTCGTAAATATGTGAAAGACCCGAACCACATTATTGAGTTAGAACCAGACGAGATAGCCAAAGATTTAACGTACGAGGAGGTACCTGTTAAGATCTTGGATATGAAAGAGCATATCCTACGCACCAAGATTATACCACAAGTTAAAGTTTTATGGAAAAACCATGCTATTAAGGAAATGACTTGGGAGTTAGAATCAGAAATAAAAGCGAGGTACCCTCACCTTTTCGAAACACCGGGTACGTACGTCAATTTCGAGGATGAAATTTTATAAGGAGAGAAGGTTGTAAGACCCCAACTTATTATAAATAAAATTAAATTTCCTCTATTCATTATCTTGAAATAATGAGTTAATTTGATATAATGTTGTGGTTATGGGTGAAATATGCAAATTTTGTATAATAATCAAGTGGTTATAAAATATTCATTGTTGTCGGGGAATATTCGTTTGGTCGTGGAATATTCTTACTGTTGGGGAATATTCGTACGACGGCGCAGCCATTTGTGGGCCCCATAACGAAAAATGGTCGGATGAAGAAAACGACAAGTTTGAGCTTTTATAAATAACGACGTAATTATTACCGTTAACACTGTTGGAATACCCGGTAATTAAAATACAGTAATACGCGTGGTTGCACAGTAGCACACGGTATTGCACAGTATTTTTAAATTATTGATTCTTACGTAAGAAGACACTACTCAATAATTGTTACAGTAATTACTGTTCAATATTTTATTTTATTGGTTCAATAATTGCTACGTTGATATTTTATATTATTGTTGTTTCAATAATTATCACTGCACAGTATTTTCCATTATCAGATCAATAATTCATATTATTTGAATAATATTATTAGATAGCATTATTGGCAATGTCTAAAAGAAGTTCTGTCTAAGAAGAGGTTTGGTCACTTAATTACGCACCAGTAAGGAGAAATCTTTATCGGAAAGCCCCCTCTTTCCTGGGAACGACCTGGTTGTCATAATTGTGATTCTGTAATATTATTTGTGAATAATTAATTATTAATTTATATGATAAGAAAATAATTATTTTATGTGGATATAAATAATGGATATATTTATTTTATGTGAATATAAATGAAGGAATTAATGCTGAGGTATTTTATCAATATTTTTTGGCGGAATAGAGGTGCTGAAAATCATCCGTATGTGAATTTCGGACATTATCTATTTAGAATTTAGAAAAACTTTCTTCAACAAAGTTGTAAAGAATTAAATTTCCTATGGAAAGCACATAAGATTCGAATTTTTCTGATAAAAGAGCTATTTATTATGAATTATTGAAGTTTCGAAAATTAAATATATTTTTTTTAAAATTGGGTGGGACCAACTTTTGTTTGAAAACATGTGGGCTGCAAATATGTGTTCCAAGATGGCATGCTGGATGATTCAAAAGTTGGTGCGTAGAAGAAAAGAAAAGAAATAATATTATTTTATTATTTTAGTCTCCTTTGGCTTTCTAGCATTTTCCTATAAATAGGTGCTTAGGTTAGAATTAAAAATCACATCAGAATTCATATGTTTTCTCTCTATATTATCGAGCGTATTTTAGTGAGTATTTAGATACTTTGAGAGTTGTTATTCAGTGCAAGTTTCCTTCGGCTTTACATCCGATATTCCGATCAGAAATACTGTTATTTTGAGGTAAAGGATGTTATTTTTTTCGTAAATGATATTATTTTCTTTAATATCATTATGCTGAAATATTGATATGAACTTTATTGTGGAATTTCTACCTTTTTGTGTCGGGGTTACTATTCACGTATACGATACTATTCACGTATACGGCACTATTCACAAATACGACACTATTCATCGAAAAATAAAATTTTCTCTTCTTTGTCCCAGATGTCTATTATGGTTACTATCTTTGATTGTATCCATGTTTTGATCTTCATTCTTAAATTTTACTCAATTATGGTTTATTATGGAGTATTTTTAAACTTGAATTATCTAAAGTACGAATCTCTAATCTTTGCCCTTTTATCTTACTAGATTCGTTCTCTAAAATATTTTTCATCATCCTCAGTCCTTAATAATGATACTTGATGAATATCTTTGGCCTGTAGTGTAAAGATGAATGATTAATTGATGAATATCTTTAGTCCGTAGTGCAAAAATGTACAGGTGTTGAAATGAACATGACCAATTAGTGATATAAATGAATATCTTTGGCCTGTAGTGCAAAGATGAATATTTGATTCAAGATGTATATTGATTGATGTTACAAGGATAAAATATTGTTGATGGACTTTTAAATCTTAGAAGATAGTAGAATTCATTCTCTACTTGACTCTTCTAATGGATTGCTATTTCTGCTGTAGTTGTTGATCTAAAACTTATTGTCTATTATATTCTATTAGATTTTTCCCTGTTGAAGACTAATGATAATTTGTTGTATATTATCTTAGTCATAATATTCTTTACTGGGCTTGTTGAGCTCACCCTTTTTTCTTTTTGTTCTATTTTTCTTCTTAGGAGGTGAGAACATAGCAGGAACTAGCCGGGGTATGGAGTGATGGTTCTAGAAAGTTATTTTAGCAGTCCTCACTATTTTTGTAAAATAGTGTATCAATAATTATAATGAGGACTCCTTTTGAGTTTTAATATTGTCTATTAGACAATATTTGTATTTAAACTCACAGTATATGTGTTGTCGTATTTTGCACGACAATTGTATTAATGAAGTTGTATTTGTTTCTGTACCATGTATTTGGTGACTCAGAATGGGTGATGTATACCTATTTTGAGTTATGGGTTAGGAGGATATGCATATGAATTGTTCATACTTATCATGCACTGGATATTTTTAGTGTCACAATATCAAATACATGCTAGGTGTTTATCTATATCTCTATGTGCTTTGTTTGATCGGCTATTTGGGCAATACTATATTACTCCGCAATTTGACCATGTTAGTAATATTGTATGTTTTTAGGTTCAAATGGTATATACCTCATATTCCACAAGACTATTATAATTCAAAGCTTGGGGGTTGTGATACATGTACAAGTTGACTTATACACTTTGAACTAAATTCTAACTGGTGTATTTCCATTTGTAGAGTATTCTAATGGCTTCAAAGCATCAACGAGGAGAAGGTTCCGGGTCCGCCTCAGTTCCCCCAAAATTTGACAGCCGTAGGTTAGTCAGCGCCGTAGCTCAAGAACGCTATAACCGTATGGCTACCCGCTTACTGATACCAGAACGAGGGTTAAGGCCAGACCAATCAAAGGATGCCAACATGGCTGTGATGATTGCGGAGAGGAATTGGGTCACGTTTACTGAACAACAGGATCCGGCAGTGATTGCAATCGTTAAAGAATTCTACGCCAACATTTCTGAGCACTTCCATTACGGAGTGTATGTGCGTGGCAAGATAGTGGAATTCAGCGAAGAGGACATTAATGAGTGTTATCAACTACCGTTGGAGGGACAACACAATGAGTATGCCAGTCTTGTGAGCCAAGGACCAGAATATGAAACCATAATACGCGAGCTTTGTGAACCGGGCACAACATGGACAATGCATGAACGGGGTAGCATGACGTTCCCTCTTTCGCACCTCGGTTTATATGGAAAGGCTTGGTATGCCTTTATATGCGCTAAAATTATGTCATGCACACATGTTAGCCATGCCACCAAGGAGTGGGCTGTGCTGCTATATTCCATAATTCAAGGCTTGAAAATTGATGTCGGCCTCGTCATTCAGCAATCAATTCTGCGAGTTGCACGAGGAGGTACTACAGGAAGTTTACCCCATCCGTCTCTCATTTGTGTTTTATGTGCTAAATTTGGGGTCAAATGGAAGTCGGATGAGATAATTCAACTCCCAATGCCAGTGTTAGACCATAAATTGATCAGCAGGTATAGGGTGTGGACTGGTAGAGCAAACCACCCCCGTGGATTGGGTTTTATAATTCCTCAAGTCGAAGCTCCACAAGCTTCACCAGCTCCTGCCCCCACCCACTTATGGTCCTTCCTCTGCAGTTCACCGCGGTGTTGTTCCCGATGCAATTCAATGAGAATTAGATGGTTGGTTCTACAATCTCAAATCCTAGAATGTTCGCCTATCTGAACGCCAAGATGTGATCTACAAGTTTTTAGTCGACTACTTCTACGCCCAGAAGACTATGTATGCTCAGCTGTACCCTGGAGTTGATCTTAGTCGACTACTTCTACGCCCAGTGTTTCCCCCTTCTGATCAAGAGCTGAGCGAGGATGATGATGATGCGCCCGAGGAATAAGCTCGTCAGGGAAGTCCTCTGTTTTATTTTGTTGTATTCTTCGCATGAGGGCATTGCTCTTTATAAGTTTGGGGGTAGTCTAGTTTCTATTTGCATTCGTAGGTGCCATGTTTATAGTAGTTTGTGAGTATGTTTTAGTTTGTGTGTTAAACTTGATGTTAACTTTTTAGTGAAGTATTGCATTTAGGATGTCACATAATTTCACATAATTCCAGCCGTTAAGTAGTTTACGTATATTCGGGGCCAATGATGAAACTGAAATTGCATAAACAAGTCTATTAAGGATTGTTAAGCCTGTGATATGCTTTCTTGACATGATTTAAATCTTTATCTGTTTGAAACTGATATTATCATGATAGCATGTGTTAAGAAACGACCATGTTGGCTGAGTAAGTTTAAATGGATAGATAATAGATTTCTAAAGGATAAATACTAGTTGAATGAAAGAATAACATGAATAGATAGTGATGGCTGAAGTTAGACAGGAATTTAAGTTTGGGGGGGAAATATTTGGAGTATATAAGCTTTAAAAAAAAGAAAAAAAAAAGAAAATACGTGGCTAGTTTTGTTTCAGGGCCTTTGTTACTTGAGAAAGTAAGCCCGAGGGAGTGTCTCTACACCAAGCGCCCTAAGGTCTTATATGGTCTAGGAGTCATTGGTCGAAAGCTCGCTAATGGGTAGCACTGTTAGCCTAATGGAATGAGACATTGCACAGTCATGGAAAATAAAAATAAAATAAAATAAAATAAATAAAAAATGAATGAAACGAGAAAAAGTGCAAAAAAGCCACCGTTAAAAAAAATGAAAATAAAGCATAAGTATTCCATTTTAACCCCTGAACTTTGGTGATTATTTGATTTTAACCGAATCTAGTTTATTTGAGGAGTTCTCGAGTTTACACTGTATGATGCCTTCTAAGAATTCTATTATGTTTCGTATTTTGCTTTTCATCAATTAGCATGGTTGTTGAGCACACACACGATATCAGTAATAACATGTTTAGATTTGATGATTGATGGGATAATATTGATCTGTCTTGATATGATGTACTAGCATGTTATTGTGATTTTTCTGAGGCCTATGAGTATACGACGTTCTGTTCGATTGCTGGAATTACAAACATGTAGATAGTTATTTGTGCATTTGCATGGTATATTTAGTTTTTCTTGTTGCATTGTGTTTTGTTGCTTGAGCACAAGCAACGGTTTAAGTTTGGGGGTATTTGATGAATGTGGAATATACCCATAAATTGGATACATTTTAGGCTTAAATTGTTGTTGTTCTCATATATTTTAGTTGAATTTTTACCGTGTTTTGTGTTTATTTTGCAGATTGAGGCAGAGTAGGGACAAATTGAGAATTTTAGCATACTAGTGGCACAACCATAAATAAACTGAAGACCAGCGCCGGGGCACTATGTTTTGAACTAATCTCAGCGCCGGGGCGCTGAGGCTTGACCGGGCGTTGACCAAGGCGTGCGTGGACTGCAGAAGTTGACTAGGGATTAGACTTTGTCTTAAGGAGGAGTATAAAAGGAGCAAGTAGCTGAAAAAATTGGAGGAAATTGATTCATTACTGGAGTCTAATCAGGAATCAAGAGAGATATTGTGGAGAAGAATTCCAATTCAAGATTGAAGCTTAGGAGATTTTCTTTAAGAGTTTTCTTCTTCTTCTTATTTTTAATTGTGTAATTCTTGCAAAGATGATTTTCATGAGATTGTTGGTTTTATTTTCCGTTATGAACTAATTCTTTTATTAAGACTACAAATTAAACCTTTTATGTCTATGAATTAATTATTCAATTTATTCCAATTATTTATGTATAGGTGAATTGTTTATCATGTCTTGCACTTTTTGATTAATTATTTGGTCAATAATTACCGTGTTATTCTAAAAGGATTCGGAAGATGAAATTTAGGGTTGGAACTGGACATGATAACATGTATGCTTAATTATTTGCATGAGATGAATAATTAGGGTTGTGAATTGAATAGGAATATCTATTCACTGCATGTAATAAATTGGGACTTGGAACTTAATGGGTTTAATTTAATTATTTTGCATAGGAATATCGCAAGTTAACTGATCACTTGGGAAAGGGCTTTTAACGCTTAGAATTCCTGTTAACAATTCAGTAGGCATAATAATTGAATTAGTTGGATAATTGGTTTGTAGTGCATAAATTGGGGATATTGTAGTCTTAACCTTTATTTATCTGAATTCATTCACCGAGTCGTAATCTTTATTTAGTGAATTAATTTTAGAGTAATGTGCGCGGCAAGACAGTGGAATTCGGCGAAGAGGACATTAACGGGTGTTATCAACTGCCGTTGGAGGGACAACACAATGAGTATGCCAGTCTTGTGAGCCAAGGACCAGACTATGAAACCATAATACGCGAGCTTTGTGAACCGGGCACAACATGGACAATGCATGAACGGGGTAGCATGACATTCCTTCTTTCGCACCTCGGTTTATATGGAAAGGCTTGGTATGCCTTTATATGCGCTAAAATTATGTCTTGCACACATGTTAGCCATGTCACCAAGGAGAGGGTTGTGCTGCTATATTCCATAATTCAAGGCTTGAAAATTGATGTCGGCCTTGTCATTCAACAATCAATTCTGCGAGCTGCACGAGGAGGTACTACAGGAAGTTTACCCCATCCGTCTCTCATTTGTGTTTTATGTGCTAAATTTGGGGTCAAATGGAAGTCGGATGAGATGATTCAACACCCAATGCCAGTGTTGGACCATAAATTGATCAGCAGGTATAGGGTGTGGACTGGTGGAGCAAACCACCCCCGTGGATTGGGTTTTATAATTCCTCAAGTCGAAGCTCCACAAGCTTCACCAACTCCTGCCCCACCCACTTATGGTCCTTCCTCTGTAGCTCACCGCGGTGTTGTTCCCGATGCAATTCAACGACAAATAGATGGTTGGTTCTACAATCTCGAATCCCAGAATGTCCGCCTATCTGAACGCCAAGATGTGATCTACAAGTTTTTAGTCGACTACTTCCACGCTCAGAAGACTATGTATGCTTAGTTGTACCCTGGAGTTGATCTTAGCCATTTTCATGTTGCTCCTGTTCTGCCGGTGTTTTCCCCTTCTGATCAAGAGCTAAGCGAGGATGATGATGATGCGCCCGAGGAATAAGCTCGTCAGGGAAGTCCTCTATTTTATTTTGCTGTATTACTGTACTTTTAACACCGGGTATTTCAACAGTCAATGGTAAAACTTAACCCGTTATTTTTATAAAAAGATATTTCTGTCATTTTTTAACTCTGACAATTATTCCGCTGTGGGGTCCACCAATGATTGTGTCGTCGTACGAATATTTCCTGTTAAAACGAATATTCCCCGACCAATCGAATATAATATAACAACTTGCGTGCTTTGCAAAATTTATAAATATTACCCACAATTATAACATTATATCAAATTCACTCCTAATATTCAAAAATGATATTTATAGAAAAATTCATCTTTATTCATAAAATTCGGGGTCTTACATCATCAGTTAAATATTAAAACTGATTACATTCCAAAGACTGCTTTCAAAACTCGGTACAGACATTACGAATTCCTAGTCATGTCTTTTAGATTGACTAATGCTCCTGCTTCCTTCATGGATATGATGAACCGAGTATTCAAAGAATATTTGGATCATTTTGTGGTTGTCTTTATTGATGACATCCTCATATACTCCAAAAGCTATGAAGATCATGAGCAACACTTTAGGCTGATACTCCAAAAACTTCGTGAAAACAAGCTATATGCCAAGTTAAAGAAATGCGAGTTCTAGCTTGAGGAAGTAGCATTCCTTGGACACGTGATATCAAATCATGGAATATCTATTGACCCAGCGAAGATTGAAGCAATTCAAAGTTGAAAGCAACCTAAGTCAGTGACCGAAGTACGTAGGTTTCTAGGCTTAGTTGGTTATTATCGGAGATTCGTGGAAGAATTTTCTTGAATCGATACTCCAGTAACTCAGCTGACTCGAATAGATACAAAATTCGGTTGTAGTGAGGAATGTGAGAAAAGTTTTCAAGAACTCAAGAGGAGACTTATTTCAGCACATGTTCTGATAATAACATCTGGTTCGGAGGGATTTATTATATACAATGATGCTTCAGACAAAGGTTTAGGATGTGTTCTCATGCAACATGGGAAAGTCATATTCTATGCCTCACGACAACTCAAAGAATATGAGAGGAATTATCCTACTCATGATCTAGAGTTGGCAGCAGTCGTTTTCGCGCTTAAGATCTGGAGACATTACCTATATGGGGAGAAGGGGGAGGTCTATACAGATCATAAAAGCCTCAAATATTTCTTTACCCAAAAAGAACTCAACATGCGGCAACGACGTTGGCTCGAGCTGTTGAAAGATTACGATCATACCATTCAATACCATCCTGGGAAAGCGAACGTGATAGCTGATGCGTTGAGTAGAAGATCATATGCGGGTACGAGTGCGATATTGTCAACGCAAAGGCCCATTTTGTATGACTTACAAAGGATGGAGATAGAATTAAAGACTCCAGGGACCCACATAATGCTGTCAAATATACGAGTTGAATCGACTTTAATCTATAAAATTAAAACTGCTCAAGCTACAAACCTGGAGCTGATGCATATGAGGAAGAGAGTACAAGAAGGTGCTATTCTAGAAGCAAGAATCGATGAAGAAGGAATACTTTGAGTCAACTCTAGACTTTGTGTTCCTAACGACTCTGATTTGAAGTATAAAATCATGATGGGGTGCACAACACACCGTTTGTAATCCATCCTGGGAGTATCAAAATGTATTGTGATCTTTGACATACATTTTGGTGAAGCAATATGAAAAGGGAGATCGCGGAGTTTATCTCAAGGTGTTTAACTTGTTGTGTCAAGGCGGAGCATCAAGTGCCAAAAGGTCCATTACAACCACTTAAAATTCCAGAATGGAAGTGGGAGCACATTACCATGAATTTCGTTACTGGTCTACCCAATGTTTCTCAAGGAATAGATGCAATTTGGGTCATTGTCGATAGATTAACCAAGTCTGCTTATTTCTTACATATACGAGAAACTTATTCACTTGAACGTCTTGCTCGTTTATACATAAATGAGATTGTAAGACTGCATTGTATGCCAGTATCCATAGTTTCTGATTGAGACCCAAGATTCACTTCACGATTTTGGGTTAGTTTGCAAAAAGCTATGGGCACAGATTTACGATTCATTTTGATATATATCATCCTCAAACGGACAGACAGTCGGAGATGACTATCCAAACTCTTGAAGATCTATTAACACTCTGTGTCCTTGACTTCAAAGGAAGTTGGGACAAGTTCTTGCCATTAGTAGAATTCTCCTACAACAATAATTATCAAGCAAGTATAGGCGTGACTCCATTCGAGGCGTTGTATGGACGAAAGTGTTGTTCTCCAGTATGCTGGGATGAGGAGGGTGAAACAATGTTGCTGGGATCGGAATTGGTACTCATGATAACGGAAAATATTCAAATGATCCGACAACATATTAAAACCTCACAAGATCGACAAAAGAGTTATGATGATCTTCATCGAAGGGACGTAGAATTCAGTGTTGGAGATCATGTGTTATTATATGTTTCTCCATAGAAAGGAGTTACAAGATTTAGAAAGAGAGAAAAGCCCAATCCTCGATTCATTGACCTATTTAAAATCCTTGATCAAGTAGGAACTGTGGCCTATAAACTTGCCTTACCGCCAAGTATGTCTCGTGTTCATAACGTTTTTCACATATCTATGTTACGTAAATATGTGGAAGACCCGAATCACATTATTAAATTAGAACCAGTCGAGATAGCGAAAGATTTAACGTATGAAGAGGTACATGTTAAAATCTTGGATAACAAGGAACATATTCTACGCTACAAGGTTATACCTTAAGTCAAAGTTTTGTGGAGAAACCACGATGTTGAGGAAATGACTTGGGAGTTAGAATCTGAAATAAAATCAAGGTATCCTCACCTCTTCGACATACCAGGTACGTGCACTAATTTCGAGGATGAAATTTCATATAAAATGGAGGTTATAAGACCCCAACTTTTATGAATAAAGATTTAATTTTCTCGAAATATCATTTGAGTATTAAGGTGTGGATTTGATATAATGTTATAGTTGTGGGCAATATTTACAAATTTTGCAAAGGAAGTAAGTTATCATAAAATATTCGTTTGGTCTGGGAATATTCGTACGACGGCACAATCATTGGTGGACCTCACAACAGAATTAATGTCGGAGTTAGAAAACGACAGAAATAACTTTTTATAAAAATAACGGCAAACTTTTTACCGTTAATTATTGAAATACTCGGTAATAAAAGTACAGTAATACGCGTGGTTGCATAGTAGCACACGATATTGAATAGTATCTTTGATTATTGATGCTTACGTGAGAAGTCACTCAATTTTATTCAATTATTGTCACAGTAATTACTGCATAGTATTTCACATTATTGATTCAATTATTGTTACAGTATCAGCTGCACAATATTTTATATTATTAAATCAATAATTTAGACAACAAAGTTATTCATATTATTATTTGTATTATTGACGATGTCTAGAAAATTCTGTCGAGGAAAGGGGTTTGGCCACCTAATTGCGCGCCAATAAGGAGAAATCCTTATCGGAAGCTCCCTCTTTCCTGGGAATGATCTGGTTGTTAATATTGTGAGTTATAAATGATGAATAAATATTATTAAAAATGTGTTTTGTGAAGGCAAGTGAATTGAGATAAAAATAGGGGATATTTATGAAATATTTATTTAGCTTATTACATGTACCTTCACTTACTCATATTTTCAAAATCGTTGATAGAAAGTATATATATATATATATATATGTGTGTGTGTGTGTGTGTGTGTGTGTGTGTGTGTGTGTGTGGTGTGTGTGTGTTACGTATGTGAAATGATGTGTGTGAGTATATATATATATATATATATATATATATATATATATATATATATATATAAATTTTGTTTTTTATATAAAATATAATATATTATATTTTATTATGCATAGTGCTGCATAGTGCAACATAGTAAAATTATTTTTTTTTAAGTTCAGTCGAACACCCTTGAATCCTTTACTGTGCACCCATGATTTTCTAAATTCAAATAGTATCCTGTCATTCTCCTATAAATAGGATGCTTAGTTTAGAATTGAAAATCATACCAGAATCAGAGAATTCTTCTTCTATAATATTGAGCGTATTTCTTTAGAGTTTAAGGAAGCTTCGAGTGTAGAAAATAATGCAAGTTTTCTTCAAGAATATCCCCGCCCTACCAGTCAGAAATACTCTCCTTTTAAGGTAAGGGATATTATTTTTGTTCAATATTCGTAAGAAATAATATTTCCTTCCATACTCTATAATATGTAAGTAATATTATTTCGTTTCAAATTCTAAATTCTACACTCATTTTGTTAAGTATTGCTTCTATACTCCTTGAAATTAGTATAATATCCTTGAAATTTGCGCTTCATCTAGTATCTTTTTACAATAATATTTTTCTAAATATTTTTGTTAAATTTTGATCTTTTCATGCTGAAGTACTATTCACGGGATACTATTCACGAAGTACTATTTATGAGGTACTATGCACTCGGGAACTATTCACCCGGGATACTATTCACGATAAAAATTGATTTCTTTTCTGTCCAAATTATTTTTGATACATGAATATTATTCTTGAATTTTACTCCACAAAACAATTGTCAAGTTGACAATTTGGACATTTTTAAACTCTGAATAAATTAAAAATCTTTAATATTTATCATTGATTTCGTTTGATTGATGCTTATATCATTGTCATCATCGTCATGCTTATATTGTGATGGAAGTCATCTTTGGCCGTTAGTGCATAGATGGACTGTTGATTGGTATGATTATGACTATGTATCGGTATAATCATGACCTGTAATGTTACAAATGATGTGGTAAAAGTCATCATTGGCCCGTAGTGTATTGATGGACAGTTGTTGGCATGATCATGACCACTGGTGATACTAACGAATATCCTTGGCCCGTAGTGCATGGATAATTCGTGGATGTGATAATAATGAATCTCATTGGCCCGTAGTGCATGGATAATTCATGGATGTGATACTAACAAATATCCTTGGCCCGTAGTGCATGGATAATTCGATGATGTAGATTCTTTATTGAGCTGTGTTACAGCGATAAAATATTGATGATGAACTTTTAAATCATAGAAGATAGTAGATATTATGCTATACTTGACTCTTCTAATGGATTGCTTGTTCTGCTGCAGTTAGACTGGTTGTCTATTATATTCTATCAGTTTTACACTGTTGAAGGATAACGATAATTTATTCTGTATTATCTTAGTAATAATATTCTTTACTGGGCTAGTTGAGCTCACATTTTGCTTTCATTGTTCTCTTCAGGAAATGAGAATATAGATGGGACTAGTCGGGAATGGAGTGATGGTCCAAGCTGGTGGCTATAGTAGTCTTCACTATTCTATGAAACAGTGTGATAATAAATGTAATGAGGACTCCATTTGAGTTTGAATATTATCTAGGAGACAATAGTCGTGTTAAAACTCTCAGCTGTGTTTTGTTGTATTATATGAAATAAGTTTGTATTTGATTTCTGTAACATGTATTTTGTGACTCAGAATGGGTTATGTATACCTATTTTGGGGGCATCACAAACTACATGTGTTATATTAGGTCGAGTACACACAACTGCATACATTAGCTTTCCTATAGCATTGGCATACGGGTAATGGGACATTTTCTTAATTTCCTTGGGAGAATTATGGCATTGCTCGGGTCCAATAGTGTCGCCTTTGGCGATAGGAGTGTCTATGGGTTTGTAGTTGTTTATCTGGAATTGTTCAAGAACCTTCTTAAGGTAAGTCTCCTGAGACAAGCCAATAAGCTTCAAGAACATAAGTTGCTTCCCCCATGTCTTTCATCCCAAAGTTAGAGGGCAGCCATCCTTTGGTGGCGACAATCATCTTCTTATTGTTCCCAGCTAGTAGGATGTCATCGACATATATATATAGATAAGATAAGGAATTTATCTTTGGACCGTGTGATATATACATAATGATCTTCCTCGATCATCGTAAACCCATCACTAATGACGGCTAGATGGAATCTTAGATACCATTGTCTGGACGCCTGTTTCAAATCATAGATAAAATGTTTGAGCTTGCATACTTTGCGCTCTTGTCCTTCCATGACGAAACCATCTGGTTGACCCATGTATATTTCTTCATTTAAATCTCCACTGAGAAAATTTGTCTTAACGTCCATTTGATATAACTCCAAATCCAAATGCGCGACAATCGCTAGGATGAGGCGAATTGATGCAAACCTCATAACTGGTGATCAAAAGGTTTCATCGTAACCAATTCCCTCTTGTTGGGTGTAGCCCTTGGCTACAAGACGGACTTTATACCGTTTGACTTTAAGAATCGATTTGTTCCCAATAGCCTTTCGCCCGGGTGGAAAGTCAACCAAGTCCCAGACTTGATTAGTCCTCATGGACTATATCTCTTATTCCATTGCAATCATCCACTTATCGGTTGTAGTTGATGATAAAGCATCTCGATAATATTGAGGTTCCTCACCATCTTGTGCATCAGCCAAAAAGGCATTTCCATCAATTTCAAAAAGACGACGTGGAATATTACCCCTTTAACTTCTACACATTTGAGGAACAAGAGACTCCTTATTTGATGGAAGAGAACTGCTCGAAGGCATGTCACTCCCACTATCTACAGGAGCCTGAGGAATAACTTCTTTGGCTTCTACTATATAAGTTGGGGCACCCAAATCTTTCTCCATCTCATAATGGCTCATCTCCTTGCTCACATCACCCCTGTTAGGGAAATTCAACTCAAGGAAATCCGCATCTCGTGACTCTATCTTGAATACAGTCCCATCAGTCTACTCACCAACAAACACATAGCCTTTCGAGTGTTCAGAATATCTTACAAAGATACATTTCTTACCCCTCGGGCCTAACTTCCCATGCTGATGAGAAGTGTTGTGCACGTAAGCAACTGATCCCCAAGGCCGCATTCCACCCAATTCAAGTTTTCTATCGGTCCACATTTCATATAGGGTGGACTGAACTAATTTTAAAGGCAAGCGATTAAGTATATATGTCACAGTCAACAATGCATCACCCCAATAGGAGAGAAGAAAATTTGCTTGCGCCATCATAGACCTAACTATGTCTAATAATGTTTGGTTCCTCCTCTCCGCTACACTGTTTTGTTGCTAAGTTCTAGGGATTGTCAGTTGCCTGATTATCCCCTTTTCTTAACAAGGTTCTTTAAACTGATCGGACAGATACTCACGACCTCGGTCAAATCGAAGTGCCTTAACACTTTTATCTAACTGAGTCTCGACCTCAATCAAATAACCTCTAAAGCAATCTAATGCCTCAGACTTATGAGAAATCAAGAAAGTATACCCAAAGCGTGTATAGTCATCTATCATTATGAGAAAATAGGAATGCACATGTCTTTCTTTCACATTCATAGGCCACAGATGTCTAAGTAAATTAGCTGCAATGGTGTTTCTACCCTTGTGGCTTTACCGAATGGTTTTCTAGTTAATTTTCCTGCTAAACAATGTTCACATATGGGTAGATTGACCTTAGCGAGTGTGCCTAAAAGACCTGATCGAGCTAACTGGCCATTCTATCTTGTCAACTATGGCCTAATCTAGCATGCCATTGAATTGAACCATCATGATCATTTTTAACAAGTAAGGAATAAAAAACACTACTATAAATGCTAGAATCAATAGTATCCAAAACCATAAAACCATTCATCATAAAATTGTGTCCAAAAATATTCGTCCCATGCGAAATTATTACAGAATTGTTCTCAAAACGAAGTACTGATAAAATAGAAAATAAATTTTGCCTGACATCTGGCACATAAAGTACATCATAAAGGATCAATGCTGAGCATCCTCACATTTCCAGTTTGTAAGTGCCAATGCCTAGCACGTCCACACTAGAATCGTTCCCCATGTATACTTTTCGGCCAGCCGAAACGCAACGATATTACACGTATCCGCTCCGATCTTTAGCAATGTGGTTTGTTGCTCCGGAGTTTATAATCCACATATGGAGAGAATGAGCAACAAAAACAATACTTGATACTAAGCACATAGATAGATTAGGACTAGGAATTACCTTTTTCAGCTCAGTGCACTCACGAGCGAAGTGTCTCGCCTTGCCACAGTTGTAGCATGTCATCTTGGTTTTGTCCTACCAGAACCTCGTTTGCCTCTCTTACGCTTGACAGCACCCCCACTCGCAGCCCCTTTAGGGGCAGTAGAATGAGTAGGTTTCTTCCCCTTCTTAGGCTTGAACCCTCTACGAGAGTTCAATTCAGCCACATATGCCCTAGAGGTCTGGACAACATCAAGGCGCTCAGCCTCGAGCTCCAAGTGACGAAAAATATCATCAAAGTTCTTGATATCTTCATTATGAGTCATGTTGACCCGCATATGTTCCTAATTATCGGAAAGGGAGCAAACCACCGTTGAAATATGTTATTCATCTGACAATTGAGGACCACTGGATTTCAATTCCCGGATCATATTAGTCATGATTCGAAGGTGTTGTTTCATAGTGTGGTTATCTTTCTTTTTTGTAAAAATTGAACCTTATGGATAATTCCCTCAGCCTTGTCAACGAAGTGACACCAAACATAGTTTTAAGAGCCTTCCATATATCGGGTGTAGTGGAGTATTGTTCATACTCAAACAGAAAGTCATTGTTCATACAACTCAGCAACGTTATGTGAGAGATACGATCCTTTTTGCGCCAAATTTCGAAGCCTGCAACCTTGATCAGATCCTTTGCATTCTCACCATCTGGTTTTATCATCTTGGACAACAGGGTTTCTTCAACCTCTTGCTCCTCCAAGACCTTCCTGACTTTCCTGTGCCATACATCTTAGTTATCTCCATCTAGTATGTTTCCTTGGTTAAGATTTACGACAATGTGTTTTGAAGCTATTTTCTACTTTGATTTAAATATGAGGATTTATTAAAGATATTCGATGTTCACCACAGTCTATAAGATATCTTTGTCGCATGAACAAAATTAACATAAAAATAATGAGACATAAATATAGAAAGGAGACTTGGCTAAGATTAGGAATCACAATCCATATAAATGTCTAATTATTTAAATTTAATTTTTCAGCGCACAAGACATATAATTTAGGGAATAATTTAATTAAATTATTACAACCTAAATGAATCCCACTAGGAACAGGGGTATTTATGTAATTACAGCATAGCAATTTAATTTCAACCAACAACAATTAATATCCCATAAATATTAACAAAAGAATTAAATAATAGGCATTATTACTCAATTAATATACCAAGCATGCTATAAAAACATTAAAAATGCATCAAAAAAATTTCAACAGTATATTAACATCACAAAATATCACTGTAATTTTTTTGAATTTATTTTGATAATTTTGTTGATTATCACAATTAAATAATCAATGTGTAAATAGTTAAAAATTAACCAAATGCATCCAAATTTGTTAATTTCTTTCAAAAAAATTAGTAACAGTAGCTTATCATCATAAAAATATTACTGTAATTTTCTGGAATTTTCTGATAATCAAGCTAATTATCATAATTTATAAACTATTGCATAATTAATTGGAAATTAACTAAAACTATCAAAACCAGTCATTTACCTCTGAAAAAATTACAACAATAGCTTAATACCATAAAATAGTCACTGTAATTTTCCAGAATTTTTATGATATGTTTGCTAATTTTCATAATTAATAAGCCATTAATTATTAGACAGAAAATTAACCAAAAATATCAAAATCTGTTAATATTTCAAAATCTCAGTACTAATATTAATTATATGCTAATAATTAATTTTTGTAAAATTTTAGAATTGAATAATCAATATAACTATTTTTTAAATTAATTTCCATGATTAAAACAATTAATAAATCATTTTCTGGAATTAAGATAAAATAATTAATAACAGTCGGGTCAAAATCAATCGTGGGTCAAACGGTCGGGCAGATCAGTAGCAGTCCGAGCAAGTGGGCACGGATCAAGATCAGCGCGTGAGATACACGCACAAGCTGCAGAAGGTAGCCGCGCAAGGCGCGGGTGCGTGTCTACCGCGGAGCTCCGGCGCGCGTGTAGGTCAGGCGCCGCCTTCTCGAGCTCTGATTTCGGCGCCGCTTTTTTCTATTTAATCACCCGGCCATGCTAATTCCAATGGTGTGTTCAACCATCATTTTGGGAGCTACTATAAGGGAGGTGAACTGCATAGAAGTCTGTCCGAGAGTGAGACTTGCAATTCATCTTCAACCGCCAGCAGTCCAAATTTACAGAAAAACCATTTCGCGACCCAAACTTTGAGAGGCCATAACTTAGCCAATATAAGTCCGATTTAAGTGTATAATATATCGTTGGAAATCTTGTAAGATATACTACGCATATATACCAAAATCATTCAAAACGGACAATCAAAGAAAAAATTTCGGCTATTCAAAGAAGGTTGTTTGCAAACTAGGGTTTCAAATTAATTTTAAAAAACAAATCCAACTAAACCCAAATTATGCAAATCATATACATTGTGTTTAGGCTACAACATACTGTAATATTAGCACCTAACATTTAGTGTAACTAAGATCGTCATTAATGATATTTTCAAGCTTTTTAAATATGCAATCATGGCACACTGTATAAAAATAACATACATAGCATACATCAGATCGTTAAGCCATGCTCTGATACCAATGTAGGGAATTTAATATGCATGATATTCATATATTTACACATAATAGGAGGATCTAAGGCATAACTCTTGAAGCGTGATTAAACATTTGATGCAAAAAAATTCTTTTCGTTCCTTTTCAACCCAACAGCGTCTCCGAACTACGATCGAGAACGGAGCACTAATTCACGGTACATAACAATTAGGGTTTGGTCTGTAATTTGGGAGCGGTCTGTATTTGGCTAACTGAATAATGAATTGTGTGTTAATTGATCAACTGAGGCATGTGTATTTAATACGGAAGTGGTTGAACCACTTCCCCACTTTCTCTCCACGATCAGTCAACCCACGTTCAAATTAATAAACGGTTGTTGACCTTGTGAATTGGGATGACAGTCAATTAACCCAAATGGGTTAGACCCTTCATGGGCGACTCATTTGGATACCCAAGATTCAATATCCCTCACTCGCCAATGGCTCGCCAATGGCGAGGACGATATAATCCTCATATTTGCCAAAACAGCTCAAACCAAAAACATGTAAACCTCTAACTGTCGAATCGTGCAACCGCTGAGTTTACCTACAATTCAGAAGCTCTATATCAAACTCCTTAGAGCCAACATAGAGACTTCTACCCTTTTAAAGAAAATAATACGGGAGCTCTCACGCTAAACTTAATTAGTTTACGTAGAGGCGACAACCCATAAACTTAGAGTACCCCAGACACATTTGAATTTTTATTAGGTTAAATATCTTTAATCTCTTAAAGAGCCTTACTTAACCACCTTTGGGCCCATGTTCATTTCGTATCTCGCTTATTACTATATCGCTATCAGAGGGCTATAGTTGTTGACAATAAGTACAGAACGAGGTGAAATCAAATTGTCTTCCTTTGCCCTAATACTACTCAGAAAGGAATCAATTGTTATCCCAGAATCGGTTCTTATAGTCTCATCAATCGTGACCTTAGGAATCGAAACCTAAGTAGCAACATTAATTCATGTCTTTGCAGTATAGTCAAAGATCATAAAGAGCACTTAATGTAGGGACAAGTCTTGTTATACAAAACTCACACGGTGAGGAAATAGGGATTCATTCTCTGACCTCGTTTACATGGTTGATAAGCACATATAACTCACTCATAACATGCTATTTTTTTTATAGCCTTATTGTGCGGACCTTAGAACATTTCAAATTTCTTGCTTATCTAAGCGCCACATTTGAAACTTCGCGTCCGGTTATCATGTCACGACAGACAATCTCATCTACATGAGCATATGTCCTATGGTCATGCCGTACGGATCTTAGTTTAGTCACTTCATAAGCGCCTAACTCGAATTTTTAGATTGCTCGCTTTCCAAGCGCCAAAACTGAAATTTCGTATATGTCTATCAGTACAGGTCAATATAGATGGTGAGACATACTATATTTGGTTAATCCAAGTTAACCTCATTTTGGCTCATGCCAAGGCGGCATCATACTTCATTTTGCTCGCTACTAAATGTCAATTAATTGTTATTTAAAGCATCAACAGTTCACTACTCAAAGCGACAATAAATGAATTATCTCAACATTGCTCGCTTTTCAAAATGCCAAGGGTGATTGCTCGTTTTAGTGAGCCAATCAACCTGTTGACATATATTTAATGTGTGAATATCCAATATGCACACACTAATTAAGTTTGGCGTGAGAGCTCCCATATTGTTTTCTTTAAAGGGTAGATGTCTCTATGTTGACTTTAATCAGAGCCGGCCTTGGCCCAGGGCTACAAGGGCTACAGCCCTTGGCCCAAAGCTGAAGGGGGGCCAAATTTTTTAAATTTATAAGCTTATGTATATATACCCACAACCCACAGGTCAGCAAATAGCAATTAATCTTCTACTCAAAACTCAAAAGTCAGTATATTACTACAGCACTAGGGGGCTATCTTGCTACTTCGTTCACTTCGCTAATCGCTAGTTCGCTATTTTGTGTAAGTTTAACTCCTATTGTTCTTCTTTGATATTTGTGAATTTTTTTTCCATGAATCTCAGAATCTGCATTTCCTTCTCATTCTTGCATGTGTTCTTTTGATCCAATTTCGCAAATAGTTTAACCCCTATTTGGGTTTTTCATTTTTTGGTTCTTTTGATCCAATTCCGTAATTCGTTCATGGAATCATGGTCTGGTGGGTTTTTTGATTTTTTGAACATTAGACAAGAATTTATCATAGTTTCGTCATTCATGATTCATTTTTGGTTGAATTTAAGTAAATTGAAATTAGGAAATGTTCGTGGTAATGAAAGAATTGAAACAGTGAGGGTTTCAATTGATTTTTATTTTTGTTTATTTTTTCCTAGTTTGTAAATTGTAATACATATACCATATCTGTGTTAACTTTTTCTTATTTATTATTTGATTCAATAGAAAACTTGGTTGGGATTCTTGTTATTTATAATTGTAAGTTTCAAGTGGAAGAAAATATACTCAAAATCCATGTTTTATTGTTCTTTATTAATTAGTTTTATTGTTTTTTACTGTGTTGTGTTTATTATAAAAATTAAAAAATGCATCGTAAGAAATAACTTTCTGAAAATCTCAAGAGACAAAGAAAGAAAAAAGAAGAAGAAATTGCTCAAAGTTTAAAAAGATCTTTGAATAAATATTTTTTTAAACAATCTAATGCTTCACTTGAAAATTTAGATGAAGATTTACAAAATGAATATGGACAACCAATTCAATTGGAAGAATTAGTAGAAAATGAGAATGATGTGAATGAAGAAATTGGTAATTTAGATGAAAATGAAAATAGTGACGAACCTTTCCTTGATGAACCTTGCCATGAAAATGAATGTCCCGAAACAAGATTTGATTTGAACATTTATGATCCACGAGTTTGGGATAATCTTGATGCAAAAATGAGAGATTTACTTGTAGAAAAAGATCCCCTAAGAGAAACTAATCTCAAATTCCCCATGGACGAACACAATAGACGTTTTTCTTTAAATTATTATCTTCGCACGTTACCAAATGGGGAAACTAAGGATCAAAAATGGCTAGTGTACTCAAAGGAGTTGGATAAAGTGTTTTGTTTCTGTTGTATGTTGTTTAAAACAATGAATTTTAGAAGTCAGTTAACTAGTGAAGGAATTTGAGATTGGAAACATCTTGGTGAGAAGCTTAAACAACATGAAAGCAATATTTAACACCTCACTAACTTGAGGTCTTGTGTTGAATTGCAAATCAGATTGAAAACAAATCAAACAATTGATACAGAATTACAAGAGCTAATCAAGAAAGATACACTACGTACACTGGAAAAATGTTATTGTCAAAATCATCGTTGTTGTGAAATGTCTTGCTATACATAATTTGGCTTTTCGTGGAACAAATGAAAAAATTTATGAAGATGGTAATGGTAACTTTTTAGGCCTACTTGAAATGATTGCAGAGTTTGATCCAGTAATGCAACACCATTTTCGACTCATTAAAGATAAGAACATTCTTTATCATTATCTTAGCCATAAAATTCAAAATGAGTTGATAGCTATTTTAGCATCAAATGTTAAACATGCAATCATTGAAAAAATAAAAATAGCTAAATAGTTCTAAGTCATTCTTGATTGTACTCCTGATGCAAGTCACAAAGAACAAATGACTTTAATACTGAGGTGTGTAGATGTTTCAAGTACTCCAATAAATATAGAAGAGTACTTTTTATAGTTTCTGAATGTGGAAGATACATCTAGATTAGGAATTTTTAATGAATTGCAAAATGTAATGTAGTCCCTTACACTTAATATTGATGATGTGAGGGGACAAGGTTATGATAACGGCTCTAATATGAAAGGGAAAAATCTAGGTGTACAAAAAAGATTACTTGATATAAATCCTAGAGCATTTTACATACCATGTGGCTCTCATTGTCTCAACTTAATAGTTTGTAATATGGCCAAGTCATGTGTTAAAGCAAAATCTTTTTTTGGAGCATGTCAATGCATATATACGGTATTCTCTAATTCAACAAAGCGATGGAATGTGTTACTTGATTACATAGATGGTTTGACTTTGAAATCATTGTCAACTACATGTTGGGAAAGTCACATTGAAAGTGTCAAAGTAATAAAATCTCAAGCTTCCCAAATCAGAGAAGCTTTATTTAAATTAACAGAAATTAGTGAAGATGCCAAATTGAGTAGGGATGCTCAAAGTTTAGCATTAGGAGAGCTTTCAAGTTTTGAATTTATATTAAGTTTGGTTATTTGGCATGACATTTTGCATAAGATTAACTTATTTAATAAAAAGTTACAATCTGAAGACATGCGTCTTGATGCTGCCGTACGACAATTAGAAGGACTTATTTTATTTTTTAAAAACTATAGAATAAATGGGTTTGTTTCTACCATGATTGATGCAAAAGAATTTTCCCTTGATATGGGAATTGAGCCTGTATTTCCAAAAAAGTGTTTGATGATAATAAATTGAAAAGTTATTGTGTGAATCTTAAAAATGCTTTAAAACATGGTGATGTTTCTGATGTTGGTGCAAGAGACTTATTTTCAGAATTACAGGTGTTGCAAGTGATGTTACCAAAAGAAGCATATGAAACAGATAAACCATGGACATCCATTAAAATTCTTGAGTTTGTAAAGACTGTGGATATGTTTCCTATTGTAATGGTTGCTTATAGGGTATTATTAACTATACATGTGACTGTGGCATTTGCTGAAAGAAGTTTTTCTAAATTAAAATTATTGAAATCTTACTTGCGGACCACCATGACTCAAGATAGGCTAAATGGATTAGCGATAATATGCATTGAAAATTAAAGGATATGTTAGAAAACATTAAATATGATAGTATAATTGATAATTTTGCATCTAAAAATGCAACAAGAAGACATTTTAAATGATGTTTTGTGGTTCAGAATTCATTGCTATTTTTTTTGTAGGTACATATGATGATTCTTTGCTTCGATTAATTGTGGAGGATGAAAAGAAGATTGATCAAATCAAGAAATGTTTATGGAGATTCAGGAGGAAGCATGCAGACTCAAATATGTAGTTTTCGTTTTATAATGCAATGTTTACAATTCGAGGTACTTTTTTTTCTTCATTTGGGGTTTTGTCCCATTGGGTTTTTCCCAAACAATGTTTTAATGAGGTCCCAAAGTATTCTTCCTTATCTTTTGTAAATTCTTATAATTTTAATAAAATTAATTAGTTGATAATTTATTTATTTTTTTGTTTAATTTGTATAAAGGGGCACACTTGAGAAAATTTGCCCTGGACCTTAGAAAACTCAAGACCGGCTCTGACTTTAATTGGTTTGATATAGAGCTCTCACATTGCAGGAGAACTCAATTTTAGCTGTTTTGGAAGATACAAGGATTATATCGTCACCGTCATGGACGAGTGGGAGATGTTGGATTTTAGGTATCCAAATGGTGCGCCAATGGAGGGTCCAACCCATTTGAGTTAATAAACTGACATCCCAATTGACAAGGTCAATAGCCGTTCTTTAATTTGAACATGGCTTGACTTATCGTGGAGAGAAAGTGGGGAAGTGGTTCAACCACTTCCGTATTAAATACTCATGCCTTAGTCGATCAATTAACACGCAATTCATTATTCAGTTAGTCAAATACAGAGCGTTCCCAAATTACAGACCAAATCCTAATTGAAGGAAAGATTAATAGATTATCATTAATCGATGGAAGAACCGAAGACGAGTATGGAAATTAAAAAAATTACTTAAAAAAAATCTGGAGTCTAGAGTTAGAGACAGCGCCGCAGCAGAAGAGTGAAGACTGAACAGAAACGAGAAACGACAACTGAATTAGACTGCACTCAGTCCAGTACTAACCATTCATATATACCACACCATGACATCCAAACCCAAGAGCAATTTAACAAGGCATGTTCAATACTTTCATGCTCTCTTTATGCCATCAACACTAAACTTCCATATGACTCACTCTCATTCCTCTATTCACCAAGAAGTACTCTTTAACTTGAATACAATGTTGAATTGCCAGCCACATAAAATTTGAATTCTAGAAGGCATCTCCTTTCTCCACACCCATTTGTTCTATTCAACAATATTTATTTGTTTAGATTCCCCCATCAACTGAGAGAATTTTTTTATTAAAAAAATGCCATTTGCATCACCACACCATATCACTCTATCTGTTTTATCCGCATGTAATTGCACCCCTTCTAAAAGCATGCCATTTGCATATATATATATATATATATATATATATATATATATATATATATATATATATGCATTCATTTGGGTAATCGGTGGGAAAAGTGCATGGGGCGACCCTTTTCCTTGCTATTTAACATCCGAAGCGACTCAGGTGTGATACACCAATTACCCATTCTAAAAAAAGCCTACGTCGGAGAGAGTAACAAAGGTTGTCAAGATAGAAAAATAGGGAGCAGTTAGCGGTAATTTAATTTTGGTTAATTGATTAATATTATCGACCAAGGTAGGAGCGGATCTAAAAATTTTTCTCAATGATGGATTCTGACTAATTTTTTTTGTTGAAATTAAATAAAGAAAAGTCAAAATAATCATAATATTACCTAATCATAATAATGTTTACAAATTTTAATAAATATTCATAATCCAAACTAAAAAAGAAATTTCAAATAAAAAATATTTAAATACAATTTAAAAACTTATTTCGGTTACTTGTCATAGTTCAATTTGAATGATTTCCTAAATACTCAAAGACTCAAATCAAATTTGCTTTCTATATTCAAACAAAACCATGAATTAATTTCAAATTTTGTATTTATAAGATTTCACCAAATCTTAAACTTAAAAAATTTTGTACTTGTATTTAGAATTGATTTATGAAATTTATTTACCCCCTTCAAGTTTAAATCTTTCATTAACCTGCCCCCTTAAATTTATTAATTTATATATCTGTCTTACCCTTATATCTATAAAATAAAAATTTCAACAGGGGCAGCGGCCTATGTTGCCCCTAATATAGATCCCCTACACACAGGTCGGGATGATATCTCTCTCTGCGTGTCAACACTTTATTGGTCAATTAACCGACATACCATGAAGTTAATTCTATAGTAACCGAATCCAAAAAATAGAAAGAAAAATTAAGTTTCGACTAAAGCTTGGAGAAAATCGAGGTAAAAAGATTAAACAACTTTGTTTGTTGCTTGGGATTTCAGCCTAGTATTATTATGGTAAGGTAATTTGAATGTTCACTCGAATTAAAATACTTTGTATTTTTTCAGTTTATTATTATAGAAGATTTTTCTTTCCATGATTTTTATCTTTTATTTGAAAGGATTTTTCACGCAGAATCTTAATATTTTGTACTTGGTTATTTTGGCGCTATTATTTCTTACTAGTTGATAGCCCGTCAAAAGCAATGCACGGCCTAGCTAGTTCGAAAAATAGAAAAAAAAATTGTTTTTTAAAATCTACGCTATCATATATTTGAATAGGTAATATCTGTGGGGACCGTGGAACACCTCTCAAATCCAAATATGGAACAAACCAAAAACCAATAAATCAATTATATTAAGAAACATTAATGAGTTTAACTACCTGATATGCTCATATATATATATATATATATATATATATATATATATATATATATATATATATATATATATATATATATATAAAATCAAAGCATAATAGCTATTATTTCAGTATAAAACAAAAACTACAGCCTTGAAAGCAACTGACAATAGATAAAATTGATAGTTTAAATTCAAATACATAAATTGGAATACAGAGAGAGATACATACTCTTCTAAAGAAAAAGAGGATTGACACTGAATCTCATAGTTAAATATTAATTTTGGAAAAACTTCGTTAGTACCATCACATTCCTGCAATATTATCAAAGGACACCAACTACAATTCTAAAAAATAAAGTAAAAAAATAGAATTTGATACATGTATACATAAATTGGAAAACTCCATCATAAAATTTGAAAAAGAAAGCAGATAGGCTTCCATGGTTATGCAAATCTATATGAAATCATGTTCTCCCTTGACTATCGAGAAGCAAAATGTGGAGGAAAGTGGAAAACATTAATGCAAGTCTCTATTTATGAGTGTGTTTGATCAGCATCAAATCTTTAACTGAGTTTCTCTTATTTAATCATCATCATTTCATGTTTTCCACATTAAAGTATAAAATTCACCACCTTCCCATCTTACATAAAATCCCATGTACTTTCACCACATTAATCTACTCTCTCTTCTCTATACATGTTCAGATAAAAATTGCAATGAAGAGCAAATTTTTGTAGGAAAATTCTAACTTCAATATTTTCAGCTACAAAGATCAAAGATTTTGTATCTTAACTATCAAAGTGAACTTTTTAAATTAAACAGATATAAAGAGAGTAGTAGTTCAAAAACTATTCACATTGCTTCCTTTAAAATCCTTTTACAGATAAACAAAAAACCATCATGACTAATTTCTTATAAAGTAACACGTACTATTTATGCAATAAAATCTTCTAACTATTTTACATCATCATCATCAGAAGGAACATTGAAATAAAATAAAAAGACATAATAGCATATCTATTTTAGTACGTTAACACATTAATCAAACAATTGTTGGTATTTTACATCTACAGGTCATATAAAAGGATTAGCATTTGAATTTTCAAGGTCAAAAGCAGAATGCAAGTAGTACTGTTCATCCGAATTTTACTTCAAGCATCTTGAACAAAAATTATGAAGATCCCACTCAAAAAACCATCTACTATATTAGTCTAAATTATACATAGTTTTATATATACAGAGAAATTACTTACTATGGAGAATTTGATTCAGAGATAAAAAGTTTTCCAACGCTTGGATAGGAGAAAAAGCTTTCCAACGCTTGGATCGGAAAAAAAGCTTTCCAATACATTATGCTATAATTGATGTTCAAAATGGTAGGTATTCTAAAGCTCTATTCTATTAGATGCACTAATTTAAAGAAAGGGACTTGAGAAATGTAAAGAAGCCCAACAATCATAATCCTGAGAAAAGAGACAGATAACACATGCTATACAAATGCAACCAATATTGTTATGAATTTCAAACACAACATTATTTTGTAGTTTTAAGAAAATAAAAATTTTCCCATTGCAAGGCTATCAAATCCACTCATTTTATTTGGTTGCATTGCATTATAGCCATCAAACTGGAATTGGGGTTGCTCTAGTTGAATTTAAAAGTTAATTTCTCCAGTACCAACTGCAAAAGTGAGGAATGATATTTTATTCCAAATGCTAGGCAAAAAAGCTGAAATACAAATAAAAAAGAAGTATAGATTAATTTTTTTTTAATTTTGAAATATATATATATATATATATATATATATATATATATATGTATGAAGAGAGGGGAAACCTGGAAAAGGGGTCTATTTCTCTGGGTAGTACCATCCTCAACTTTAGCACCTCGAGTTCTCCTAGCTTGTTCCAACTGTCCTCAACACTCAAAGCCAAACAAAACAAAAAATAGCGTTAATTAGGGTTTACTTAGAAATCATCAAGAGAAAAAGTACAAAAAAAAGAAGAGGATGAATCAATTAGTAATATAATGAAAGTTTAAACTTGGTCTTCAGAAACGAAATAGCATGAATTCACTAATAATCTAACACTTCACAAAATATCAATGAACACCTGACGAAATATCAATGAACATTTGGGCAGGCATGTAAATTTAATCTATTGTTCAACTAATAGTAGTAGTTATACTAAAGTTAATCTAATGTTCGACTAATAGAAACTATACTAAAGTTGTCTCTAACAGAATTAAATTATGGCAAGAAGTATAAAAATTGGGTCAGAAGCAGATATTCTATACTCCCGATTAAAATGTTGCATTTAAATACCTATTGTCCAAGCACTGATGTTTCTCCTAATATCTCTTTTCCCACAAAACAATCATTTATACCCTACATTTGTTGATGTTTGGAAAAAAAGAAACATCAATTTCAATGACAAAAATAAAAAAGAAACAATGATAATAAATAAAAAAGTTTGTTGATACACATACCTTAAAATGTATTGTCATTCTCAAGATCAACCTCCTGAACCGAACTGCGATAGAAATTTGCTCCACTTAAAAAAAGGAGAAATAATAGCCTTCATGTATGTCTAGTTCAGCTATACATACAGGTGAAGTGTGTGCAAAATATGAGAGAAGCATTCTAAAATATTTAAAAGTTCGTAAATTTGGAGCGCCAATCACCAAAATATGTGTGAATGAAATTCTAATGATCGTTGAAGTATGAGTACACTTTACAATTTATACTTCCAATAACTAATAAATTTTTGATCTCCCACAATTATTAATACTAAGAGCGTCTTCTATATATATCAATAAAGACAGAGTTTTTCACACACACCCGAAGAGATTGGGGTGTGCTGGTTCTTTGCCATTGATTTGTGGTGATGAGAGGCTTAATTAATTCAGCGATTCAACACATCCTATTCCTAGCTGTTGCACACACACACACACACACACACACACACACACACACACACACACACACATATATATGGGGCATGGGCAGGCATCTATCTCTCTTTAGAAAAAAAAGGAAAAAAGGGAAAACGAAATGAAAAGTGCAGCCTGAGATTCAACATTAGGTACAATCAGATTCCAAAAGTGCCTCAAAAGTCCAAATTGCAATCAAATCTAATTTGGAATAATCCCCTACTACTGCTGTTGCTGCTGCTTTAACATGTGAAACATGGGGGGAATTGTAGGAGGAGGGGCATGAATGGAGTTTTTGGGATTTTGTGAAATGCGGTGGAGTAGCATTGTAAAGTTTTTCACACACCCGAAGAGTTTGGGGTGTGCTGGTTCTTTGTCATTGATTTGTGGTGATTAGAGGCTTAATTAATTCAGCGATTCAACACTTCCTATTCCTAGATGTTGCACACACACACACACACACATATATATATATATATGGGGCATGGGGCATGTGGCTTCTATACCTTGAGAAGGAAGTTCAGAATTCTTTTTAGCTGTTGGCATTGGTATAAACTACATATATTTGATATCCAAATTGATGATTCTGATTTTTTTTGTAAACTGTCATACCTCTTGACTTTTTAGTATGCTTTGTATTTTTTATCATTAAGTTCCAGCTTTTTTTCATATTGCTTATTCCAATTGTGTTTTTTTCTACAATATTTTGCTTGTTTACTGGTTTTGTTTTTCCCTTTCGTAAATAATCATTTTCTGTGCTTGTTTTTATTATTTATTTCCATATGCTTACTGGTATGTAGATTCTTCTAACTCTCAGTGGTATCATTTCTTAGGACCAGACGAAGTATACGAAGCCTACCTCCCTTTTTGAACACTTCATTATTGTTGGTCTCCATCCATATTCTAATCTTGAAGCTGTGGAGGACGCATATGCTAGACGGAAGAAGAGGGAGTTACAAACAAAAAAATCCGAGGGGATAGATTTAGCAGTGATGCAGCGTTTGGGGCCTTCACTCCCAAAACTTGAACCGCAGGTTGTTCTTTTATTACTAAATTACTGTTTCGCGTAACAGTTTAAGCTCTGCTTCTTCCTGTCACAATTATTTTCCCTACAATATCTTTCTGCGGTCAGGAATACGTGATAATAATTCCTGTTGTTAAGTATCTCTCATTTGCTCGTGTATTTGAGTTATTGAAAGAAAAACTCTTGTCATCTCCCCACACCTGAAAATTTTCTATTTTGTTCTAGTCCAAGATTATTATTATTATTTCTTTATATTTTCTTATAATGAAAATTTTAGTTATGAAATCTTTAGAGGTTTATTTTAGATTCTTTTATGATCTCAGGGGAGACAACATCTCGAACTATTGTCTGGTTTCTTGGTCATGGAAACTGAAATTTTATTTGGATGTTTTAGGTTTTTGGTTTTGGTTTTAATGCTAACATTATGTTTTTGTTTTCTCTTCCTTCTTTCCTATTCTATATATACTTTTTAAGTATCAATAGTATATCTTTTCATTGGAGCATTTCACCAAACAGTTTATATGCACCATGCCAGATAACTCTAAATTAACAAAAAGTAGTGTAAAGTGCATATAGGAAACTCAATATGAATGGGATGTGAATTAACAAATCAAGAAAACTCACCGTACATCCATATTGATATGGGTCGATTTCTTGGGTTCCTTCATTCTCAACGAAGACCATGTCGAACTTGGTCTATTCCTCATGTCCAGAGACTATCCTTCTCAGAGGTTATCCATGGTCCATTGAAATCTTCTAAAAAATCTGAAAACAGTCACTCCTCGTTGGATAGATGGATAGAAGTTTCGAGGATGATCAATCTAGGGCTTCATGATTGATCGAATTAGGGGCTTTGTTGTTGACGAAGACATATTGCCGATTGGTTTGTAAACGACGAAGAAGATAAAGATAGGGTGTAAGTCGAACCAAGTAGTTCGTTACTCGATTCGAAATCGGCTCGAAAATATGATCCAAAGCTCGAATTCGAAGTTGATCCGAGTCGAATCTGATCCATACTCATTTTCTGTTTAATGATACACGAGTCGAATTCGAGCATACTAGTGTTTGCTCAGATTAGGGTTCGAGTATTTCATTTTTTCTCGAACCAGACTCGATACATGTTCGATGGATCATATTCGAGTATTGGTTTGATCCATTCTATTAAGCTAAATATGTGATATTTGTATCAATCTTTATAATTTATAAAGTGTAGTATAAAATTGTGTAAACTTGTACTTGAATAAATCAATGAATTGAATGTCAATTTTTATTACATTCTTTATAATTTCAATACATAAATAAAAGTGAAAAAGTTTTATATATAAATATTAGTTAAGTAACCAATTTAGTATACAGTGGTTCAGTTTTAAGTGAAACGGTTCATATTCGAAATTCGATTTGAAGGCTCGTGAGTAACTCGCTTTGTAAACGAGTCGAGTACTTACGAGCCGAGTAGGTCCGAGTAATGATCCGAGTCAAATCTGGCGCAAAAATATAAATCTCTTATCGAATCCGAGTCGAATTCGAGCTCAATTTTTTCGAGTCGAGCCGAATCTGAGCATGAGGGTGTTCGCTGAGATTCGACTCGTTTACACCCCATAAAGAGCTGAAGAGAGAAGGGACACGAAAGAGGAAGATGAAGAGGAAGAGGAAGAGGAATTCCATTCGATCGATTTAAATTAAGTGAGTTAACTCCGGCTGTATTTTAAATCGAAAGGTACCTGATTTTTCAAATTGAGTAAGTTGACTCATCCAATTTTGAAATTAAAAGGATCGGCCTTGATGCCTTTATATATAACTAGGTTAGTAGCCCGTGCAAAGCAAGGTACTGTATGATAAATTCGATTTTAAATAAGTTAAGTTGTATAAGAAGAAATATAAAAATATATGGATTGAGATTGTTAATCTCTTAAAATATAATTAAAATTTTATATTAAATACATTCATACATTGTATTAAGAAGGCTATTGATCATTTTATATTAATGGTTGATATATCCGGGAACCTCTTATTTTTTGTGAAAGGCTAAAATATTACTAAAAATATATCCCAAAATCTATTAAGAATTAAATAATAGAATATAAGATTACAAATTTGTATGCTGCATAAATTGAGTAAGCTTTGATGCTGTTTTTTCTACCAGTCTTTGATTTCAGGTCTTGTTTGCTTCACTTGATTTAGTTCATGCTCCTTTCATAGAACATTTGCAAACATATCTAGCACGCAAGGAACATTTGTGAGAATATCTAGCACGTATTGGGTTGGTTTGTATCTGATCTGACTTTAATTACATGACAAAACTTCCTCTTCAGTTGCTCGAGTTCCTTATTGTATATATGGTCGAGATCTCCTCCAAAAAAGTTCCTTATTATCCTGCATGGATTTAACTGCAACAATCTTTATTATACTCTGCACCCCACCTTCTCTAACTTTCCTTTATTTGGACATTCATAGCAAAAAAAATTGAAATTTTGTTGCATAAAAAACACAACATATCCCAAATAATCTAACATGGCAAGGCTCCTGCCATTGTACTTCAAGGCCACTACCATCTGACAATACACCATTTGAATGACAACCTAAATGAAACTCTTCTGTTGAAATTTGCTCCACCAATGAATTCCCATTAATTTTTTTGTTCAAAAGCTTCTGTGACATGACATGCATCCCACGAATTGAAGCTTAGTGTCTTCCCATGAATGCTCTCTAACAGAGCTTAACGAAAAAGACGTGCTCTTTCTAAGAGATATTTTGACATTTAAGTGTGGTTTGTTTGGTTCAAATAGTAAGCATTCCACCACATAACCAATTTTTGGCAAAAGAAATGTGTCAGGCATTGCTGCTGATAGGTGCACGTGGAACAAAAAACTCCCTGAAAAAATTTAAAATAAGCAATGAGAATAACAATATGATACGAAATATGTAATTACCCTAATGTTAAAAATCAATAAAACCACTCATCCCTTATCTTTCAACTACACTATTACAGGTCATGCATATCCACAACTAAAAATTTACGGAATTTATAGACAAAATCAATTGTATATTCAACAAAATAAGTCTTCTTCCAAAAATAATAATAATTAAATACCTAGTGGAATCATGAGCAGTATAATTTTTAATATAAAGTGCATTAAGGATAGTACTAATCATGGACACCAAACCAATAAAATTTCCTTTTTATATACTTGTACTCAAAAGTTTATTTGCCTACCAATCTAAAATTTTAAACCATGACTTGCATTTGATGACAGAAATATTGTATAATACATAACAGAAAAATATAATGTGTTAAATTGGATCATGTCAAATTCAAAAAGATATAATAAATCATCCCAACAATGACATTTAAAATGGCAAAACTAAGAATATACCAAAAATTCCTCTAAAACTGATTATGAGAAAATAAGCTTACTTCCACTTCTTCTTGCAAACCTTTTTCTTGCCTCCAGTGACACACCTTTTGTGCATTAAATCCCAAAAACTACCTACAACGTAATATGAATTTCATTAAGAAACAACATTCTAAAGAGGATAACCTGGAAGGAAAAAATATCACATACAATTTCGCAAAAGTATAACATCATAAATGATCCGATTGAAGCCAAAAATTAAGAACAGGAAAACATATACCTTCACATCGATCCAACTGGTTGCTTATAAAAAACGTGTCCAATTATATTGAGAAAATGAATTGCACGCAAAGATTAATTCATTTATAGATTGATAGTGCACACGTATCCAAAAAAACATTTTTAATCTTATGCCTTCATACATACATACATACATACATACATACATACATACATACACACTCTAACCAAACTGACCTCAACGGAAAGCACCAACCTTCTCTCGTTGACACTGCTACAAATCCGCCTTGTTCATCCCCTCATCGGAGTCAACCTCGTTCAAAAACATCAAGTAACTTGCATAAAAGCCGGCTGCTAAGATTTATTGGAGTTTTATAGTTTTAGTCACTAAACATACCATGTTGCTCACCAACATATGACCAACATAAATAAATATATATTATATTATATTATATATATATATATATATATATATATATATATATATATATATATATGTTTCACTGAAGAATCATAACTTGACCTACCGACAAACTTGATGCAAATTTAAAACTATTCACCTCAAGTCAAGTCGTTAAGCTGCTTTTTTCATATTCAACATAAATATGTTATGGATATATTTGGAAATATCAACCTGAATTAGAATAAAGTTTCCCAAGTAAATACCAAAGGCAAAGACAGTTCTCTTTGAAAAATTATCCCACATATAATGAAGAAGATGAACCCATGAATTTGAACTTTGTCAGGCATATAATTTAATTTACAACAACGTGTAAACCGGCATTATATACGCATACAGCTAGAGGGAAATGAAAAACAGTATATGCTAATAATTCTCATCAGCAAATTATCCATCCGGTTTATGCTACTACCTTAAGACGTAGCAAGCACCATTATTTCACCTGTTAATGCTTGATCGGGATTCGCCTTGGGTAACTCGCAGGCATGGATCATGGTGCATACGTCATTTGATTCCAGCAAATGCTCCACATTGGCAAGGATTATAGGCCCGTATTCGAAAATCATTCTTTTACACTGTCAAAATAAATAAAGCAAAGGCATAATCAAAAAGATTTTTAAACAGAAAAATGAAATGTGCAATGAATGAACGATGAGCATTATTACATATGAGGGAAGCAAGAATCTCAATTTTTTATGTACTCCATGAAGCTTGAGCACTTTGAATGATAACATAGTAGATGTTTAACCATAGCATATTTTCAACTGAAGTTATGAAATTATTCTAACCTGCTTTTCATAACCCTTCACTGCATGACATCCCTTCAGAAGCACTTGGATTATTTCCAACTGAAAGAAATTTCAAATGAAGTTAGGTCTAATGAGAGGCATCATTCATAAAACCACATAAACATTAAAATTGAAAGGCATAACAATGATCAATTTTGTAAATGATCTCCATTGTTGTCAGTCAGGTTTCAAATTTTGTTGCCATGACGAATTTTAACACATGTATCACTGACCTGTAGGTTGATCAATATTTAGTCAACCTAATATATCTCATATAAAAAGCATAAACTATACACCAACATATATATGTCCCAACTGGTATAAACATTTCATGTGTCCATTCCTACAAATAAGTATATGCATCTAACCCTACCTCTATGTTAGTTAATAGGGTGTATAAATTTGGTGATCTCAAATGATCTGCCAACACCAACCAAAAGTTTCTTACTGACCCCAAAAGTGCCTATTTTGCTACCACCTAAGTTGAAGTTTAGATTATCTTTGGTGAATTTTAACATAGGCACAAAGGTACTCGTCTTGGAAACACAAAAAATTTGTTGATAAAAATTCATTAAATATCCTATCCCTTTTTGAACAAACAACAAATACTTACATAAACTATATTAGTCTCTTCTTACTTTTACCTGATTCAGCCACTTTTGTCTTCTCTGATTTCAAAGCTTGTATAGCTAAATTTGCAGAATTATCCTTGCATATTCCAATAATTGGAGCTTAGTTTAGAGAGGAAGGGACAACTAGCAACCACTCACATGATAAATTTCATAATATGACGATATATACATTTACAATAATTTTAGCTATATATACACGCTCTCCTACCCTAATCTAAAAAAAAATTAGCTACGATATTTATTCTGTAACTATATGGTCCTAGTATGAACACTGAAAATTCTTTTTAAGCTTTATATTCCAATTGGAAAAATTCACACTCACTACCCCTAAAAATGCATATTTGGCAAAAACTCATTTAATCCAGCAAGAATAAGATCAAAGTAAAATTCAACAATAACCCAATTCAGAAATGCATCAAAACAAAAACTTGGAATTTAGTTTACCCGCAATTGTGACTGGAGAATTGTCATCCTTTGAAATAATTTGGTCCTTGCTTTTGAAAATCAGATTTTCCTGAACTATCTGGCAAAGTAAACATGCCATATGAACTATCAATACAATCAGAACCATTTTAGCATTAATTGAAATATCAATACAAATAATAACACTATGATTTCTATCAAGAATCATTATTCCCCTATTATGTTACATGTGGAATCAATATGAGGAACCTTTATGATCTGCCACTATCTCCTACCAAGATAAATTTTTGAGTTTAAATATTACATAAACAAATATTTGAAGAAAAAAGAATGACTGAATTATCATAATCTTGCACAATGTAAAGGTAGGCCTGTTTCATGATCAACAATTACTACCTCTGTGATATTACTGCCAAGCACATCCTGTCTCAGTTTTGCCCCTGCAGCCTTAAGCCCTTTTAAAGAAACTGGCTGGTTGAAGAGATTTAGTGATGGCAATTTTCAAGCTGCTGGCAATTTCCCATTTGGCAAATAGTTCCTAAAGTCTTCTTTTAACAATGGCACCTAAAAATCACTCTTGTCACCTAAGTTGAAGTTTAGATTATCTTTGGTGAATTTTAACATAAGCACAAAGGTACTCGTCTTTGAAATACAAAAAATTTGTTGATAAAAATTCATTAGATATCATATCCCTTTTTGAACAAACAACAAATAGTTACATACACTATGTTAGTCTCTTCTTACTGTTACCTAATTCAACCACTTTTGTCTTCTCTGATTTCAAAGCTTGTATAGCTAAATTTGCAGAATTATCCTTGCATATTCCAATAATTGGAGCTTAGTTTAGAGAGGAAGGGACAACCATCAACCACTCACATGATAAATTTCATAATATGACGATATATACATTTATTATAATTTTAGCTATATATACATGCTCTCCTACCCTAATCTAAAAAAAATTAGCTACGATATTTATTCTGTAACTATATGGTCCTAGTATGAACACTGAAAATTCTTTTTAAGCTTTATATTCCAATTGGAAAAATTCACACTCACTACCCCTAAAAATGCATATGTGGCAAAAACTCATTTAATCCAGCAACAATAAGATCAAAGTAAAATTCAATAATAACCCAATTCAGAAATGCATCAAAACAAAAACTTGGAATTTAGTTTACCCGCAATTGTGACAGGAGAATTGTCATCCTTTGAACTAATTTGGTCCTTGCTTTCGAAAACCAGATTTTCCTGAACTATCTGGCAAAGTAAACATGCCATATGAACTATCAATAAAATCAGAACCATTTTAGCATTAATTAAAATATCAATACAAATAATAACACTATGATTTCTATCAAGAATCCTTATTCCCCTATTCTGTTACACGTGGAATCAATATGAGGAACCTTTATGATCTGCAACTATCTCCTACCAAGATAAATTTTTGAGTTTAAATATTACATAAACAAATATTTGAAGAAAAAAGAATGATTGAATTATCAGAATCTTACACAATGTAAAGGTAGGCCTGTTTCATGATCAACAATTACTACCTCTGTGATATTGCAGCCAAGCACATCCTGTCTCAGTTTTGCCCCTGCAGCCTTAAGCCCTTTTAAAGAAACTGGCTGGTTTAAGAGATTTAGTGATGGCAATTTTCAAGCTGCTGGCAATTTCCCATTTGGCAAATAGTTCCTAAAGTCTTCTTTCAACAATGGCACCTAAAAATCACTATTGTCACCTAAGTTGAAGTTTAGATTATCTTTGGTGAATTTTAACATAAGCACAAAGGTACTCGTCTTTGAAACACAAAAAATTTGTTGATAAAAACTCATTAAATATCCTATCCCTTTTTGAACAAACACCAAATACTTGCATAAACTATGTTAGTCTCTTCTTACTATTACCTGATTCAGCCACTTTTATCTTCTCTAATTTCAAAGCTTGTATAGCTAAATTTGCATAATTATCCTTGCATATTCCAATAATTGGAGCTTAGTTTAGAGAGGAAGGGACAGCCAGCAACCATTCACATGATAAATTTCATAATATGACGATATATACATTTGTTGTAATTTTAGCTATATATACATGCTCTCCTACCCTAATCTAAAAAAAATAGCTACGATATTTATTCTGTAACTATATGGTCCTAGTATGAACACTGAAAATTCTTTTTAAGCTTTGTATTCCAATTGGAAAAATTCACACTCACTACCCCTAAAAATGCATATTTGGCAAAAACTCATTTAATCCAGCAAGAATAAGATCAAAGTAAAACTCAACAATAACCCAATTCAGAAATGCATCAAAACAAAAACTTGGAATTTAGTTTACCCGCAATTGTGACAGGAGAATTGTCATCCTTTGAACTAATTTGGTCCTTGCTTTCGAAAATCAGATTTTCCTGAACTATCTGGCAAAGTAAACATGCCATATGAACTATCAATACAATCAGAACCATTTTAGCATTAATTGAAATATCAATACAAATAATAACACTATGATTTCTATCAAGAATCCGTATTCCCCTATTCTGTTACATGTGAAATCAATATGAAGAACCTTTATGATCTGCAACTATCTCCTACCAAGATAAATTTTTGAGTTTAAATATTACATAAACAAATATTTGAAGAAAAAAGAATGATTAAATTATCAGAATCTTGCACAATGTAAAGGTAGGCCTGTTTCATGATCAACAATTACTACCTCTGTGATATTGCAGCCAAGCACATCCTGTCTCAGTTTTGCCCCTGCAGCCTTAAGCCCTTTTAAAGAAACTGGCTAGTTGAAGAGATTTAGTGATGACAATTTTGAAGCTGCTGGCAATTTCCCATTTGGCAAATAGTTTCTAAAGTCTTCTTTCAACAATGGCACCTAAAAATCACTCTTGTAACCTAAGTTGAAGTTTAGATTATCTTTGGTGAATTTTAACATAAGCACAAAGGTTCTCGTCTTTGAAACACAAAAAATTTGTTGATAAAAATTCATTAAATATCCTATCCCTTTTTGAACAAACAACAAATAGTTACATAAACTATGTTAGTCTCTTCTTACTGTTACCTGATTTAGCCACTTTTGTCTTCTCTGATTTTAAAGCTTGTATAGCTAAATTTGCAGAATTTAGCTATTTTTGTTTGATGTTGACATGGTGTGAAAAATTTCATACCTTATAAGAACTCTATGCTGTGTGAATGAATCTCCTGGGAAAAAATGAAGTATTATGCATTAGGTGCTTTGGTGAATTCAATTAGAAGTACCAAAGGTGTATGTGCAGATTACCTAAGGAACTTTTTAATGATTGGAACAGAGAGCTGAAATCCCAAAAAGTTCAAAATTTGGCTCTCCATTCCCACTACCTGCGACGTGCCTTAATTATAAGTCCATACATATCCACCAATGAAATGCAAATCAGTGAAGAATGAAGACTACCAAAGCTTTGTAGAAAGATACAGAAATTAGGTAAATAAAATTAGGCAACTCTAGAAAAATGGTTATCATGTTAAAGAAACCATTCAAAATAATTTTAATGAGTTGGTTTTGTATTAGCATCATGGTATCTGGATAAGAGTTTACTAAAATTGGAAAATGAAGCTAGTAAATTCCAAAAGTATTCTTTCTAGATTGGACCAAGAAGACCTAAAAGAAACTAATTACTTAGAAGGTGATTCTTTTTGACAACCCCGGCAGCTTAAACATCTGAATCTCTAAGAATTATATAAGATGTTAAACCACCCCCAACTGATCAGAAAAAAGGATGAGGAATTATACTTTGTATATATGTGTACTTGCTGTATGTATAAATCATTGAGTCTAATAACACTCATAATTATATCTATCCATAGCTTGATGTAATACATTAATAAAATATCTAAGAAAATTGAAACCGGAGTACCATCTAATTTCGAATTTTTTCTCACTTTACTAAAACAAAACAAATCCGAAGAAACCATGAAATCAGAAAACAAAGCCCTAGATCATGATCACAAACACGCACTCAATTTCAAAAGGAAAACTTACTTGAAAATCGTTTCTCAATCCGAACAACAACTCTTCAGCAGTATAAAATCGCTACTTTTTGCTCGCCGTGGTTCTTAGGGTCTGTTCATAATTTGGGGCTGACGAATTTGAACCAACACGGATCTTGGGTTTATTACGGCATGTGTAATCCACAGTGGTAAATAACCAAAATTTGTGATGGAGAGAAAGAGAGGAACAAAGCGGAAGAGGAGTGGGAAGAGGAGGTGAATTGTGGAACGGATCTTGGGTTTGTAAACGGCTAAGAAGATAAAGCGATGAAGAGACCGAATTAAATCGAGAAGGGGAGCGGAAGGGAAGAAACTGAAGTGATTAAAGAGAAGGCAGTGAAGAAAAACAGATGCTTTATGGTTGAGGAAGATGAAGAGATTTGATCAACTCGGTAAACAACTCAGTCAAATTGAATAAATTAATTCAGAGTCGATTTCAAATTAAAAAATTTTCTCACTTTACTAAAACAAAACAAATCCGAAGAAACCATGAAATTAGAAAACAAAGCCCTAGATCATGATCACAAACACGCACTCAATTTCAAAAGGAAAACTTACTTGAAAATCGTTTCTCAATCCGAACAACAACTCTTCAGCAGTATAAAATTGCTACTTTTTGCTCATCGTGGTTCTTAGGGTTTGTTCATAATTTAGGGCTGACAAATTTGAACCAACACGGATCTTGGATTTATTACGGCATGTGTAATCCGCAGTGGTAAATAACCAAAATCTGTGATGGAGAGAAAGACGGAAGAGGAGTGGGAAGAGGAGGTGAATCATGAAACGGATCTTGGGTTTGTAAACGGCTAAGAAGATAAAGCGATGAAGAAACCGAATTAAATCGAGAAGGGGAGCGGAAGGGAAGAAACTGAAGTGATTAAAGAGAAGGCAGTGAAGAAAAACAGATGCTTTATGGTTGAGGAAGATGAAGAGATTTGATCAACTCGGTAAACAACTCAGTCAAATTGATTAAATTAATTCAGAGTCGATTTCCAATTGAATCGCTTTTGCTGCCTTTATATATAAGGTATTGATATAAAGTAATAATGGGGGTTAGTATTTTTAATAATGGGGGTTAGTATTTTGATAGGACTGCCATATTTAATCTATTTAACATATGTTGATATTTTTTGCAGTTTAATTTTTCAAATAGTTATTGAGAGGTGATTTTTCCCCATATGGACTTTAACACCTTAGTCCCACATTAAAAAAATATGAAAAAAATTTGTTTATATATAAGTAATTAAGTTACTACCAATAGTATTTTCAAGTCATAACATTTAGGGTGAGCCTGTGGTGGGCTAATATAACCCAAGAAGATACTATTGGGCAGGTGATTTAAGATTTTATTTGGATAAATTTGACCCGATATTTATTTCGGACTCAAGATTTGACCCGAAGAAAATTCGGGTCAGAACATGGATTCTCAATTGCCTTTTTGAGCCCTCCATAGATTTTGATCATAATACAAATAACATTACTACAAAACCTTCTATTTTGTAAAGGTGTTTGACCTGGCAATGTAAAATTAGATAACATGCCTTTGTGGACATGGTACAAATTTCAATTTTTTTTTGTTATTCTTTCTTTCTATAAAAAGAGTATCATTCGCTAATTTTTTATTCTTTCATAGCAAAACAACTTTTTACTTTTTTATGATACTAATATAAATGACATAATATTTTATATTTTATTTTTTATCATTTCACTACTACAAAACTAACACCTCATTATTTCTAGAAATAAACGTGTAGCAAAAATACAGACTTAATTAGTGTTTGTAAATTTTGTACTCCCACTGTTCCAAACTATAAGATTATTAATGACTTTTAAAAATCAATTTTTATCATTGATTTAAATTAAAGAACTGCATTTCAATTTTGGGGTTAAAAATATTTTTAATTAATTTTAAAAAATTAATAATAATCTTATAATTTGAAACATAAATATGAAACACAAGTATTAGACTCTTATTAGAGTTCGACTTTCAAACAATTGATTTTCTAGCTTGCCCCGGATTTATAAACCAGAATATTAATTTCATTCTCACAACAATAACCAATCAACTTCACAAGATGGAAATGTTTCATGTTTCAAATTTCAACTGCCTGCAGAGAGAAATCAAAAATTCTAGGTGGAAATGAAAATTATACACAAGTGTATTTGAATTTTACAAATAGGTAAAATTCAAATACACTTATGTCCAATTTTTATGTCCACCTAGAAGAGCTCGAGAGAAATTCACTCTAGCCTTAAATAAAAATTAAAGGACAATAATTTATAATCATATTTTTTCTAGCACTCAAATTAACATAATCAAAAATAAAAAATAAAATAAAATAAAAAGTCTAATGGAACTAGGTAATAATTAAGATGTTAAGAATTAATCCAAATTAAATATGCACACCATCTATTTTATGTGATCCAAATACGACCAGTGGAACTAGGTAATAAGATGTTAAGAATTAATCCAAACTGGTCGTACGTTAAATACTACAAGTGCTTTGTTGTTTGAAATTATAAGAAGAACATGCAGTCAAAGAAAAATGAGAAAAACATGCTTTAGAACACATTTCTTTGATGTTAGCCAGACCGACTATGCACTAAACTTTTGTATAATTTTTAGATGGTATATATTGTTCCTTTATAATGCATTCCAAGATATGAAATATACCCATAGCTTACATTTAGTTTATTCAAAAAAAATATTTTTTTTATGGTCAGATTCTAAAAGTTTTTTGAGAAATTGGAGGCAACTAAAGTTTATATCAATTTCATAACTTGTTGAATTCAAAACTATTTTAATTTTTGTATATTTACTGCAAATTGTCACGAGATACAACTCGTGCACTTTGGATAATCTTTGGTTTCGTGTTTCGAACGAAAATGGAGTAGTTTTGATTTTTTTTTTAATTTATTTTATTTTACTCGAAGACGAGCAAGAGATAGGTATGGAGTATTTGATATACACATTTATTATACATTTTAATATTCTCATATTTATTATTTTATACTAATACATTTTATTTGATTTTGTAGGATTTATCTGGTTTATATTACTATAAAGTTTTAAAGATAACATTGGATTCTTGGAGGATTATCATGAAGAAGTTGAAGTCAATTTAAAAATAAAGACATAAAGGAAAAAAAGATAGACCAAGTTTAATGTATTAATATTAGGTTAAAATTTATTTTTGTCCGATAAATAAGTCTCTTATTTTAGTGAGAGGAAACCACTTTTTATATTTTTATTTTCTTTTTCCTTCCTCCTGCTGGAACAAAATGAGCCATAAGTTTATTTTTTTTCCTTACCAATTAATATTAGTTTGGTTCACTGGTAATGATTGTTTTCTTTTCTTTTTCGCAACAGTATTTGTTTAATTTGTTTATATAATTTATATCATTCTTTAATCATTTTATTTTACTTGCTTACCCATCATACAAACTTAGTAATTTAAATACCATTCTGATAGTCAGTGTTCCACTTAATTTAGTTAGTTATTTTGGTTAGTTTAGACAAATATTTTTCATGCAAGTAGTAACCAGTTTATTTTTTTTTATTTAAAAATTCATGACTAACTAATTTTTTAATACCTAGAATAATGATGAAACTAGGTAAGTATTTCATAATAATTAAATTCATACCATTCCGATATTAATACCTAATTGTTTACTCCTTCATTTTAACTTTCGCGCAAATTTCGTTACGGTTATTATATTGATTGCGAGGTTTTGATAAGTTATAGTTAATCTGTGAATTTTTCATAACTTATTATTGCACATATTAATTATATGAATCATTATTTTTAAAGAAAAAATAATTTGGGAATTAATTTGAAAAATAAGAAAATGTTAATTATGTTAGTACTTAGTGGATTCGGATTCTTAGGAAGTTTTTCTCATTACTATTTCTCATTATTATTATTTTAGTTTGCATTATTTAGTTAATTAATCACCTTCACTATATTTATTTTTAATTTACCTGAAATTTAAATTAAAATTTTGATAATTAATCTAGTCTATATGGTTCGACCTTCATTTGCCAAATTTACAATAGATGACAGTACAAAATTTTATCACATCAATTCACAATATCCATTGTGGGTGCAACTGAAATGCATATTTTGTAAAAAACACAAACTAATATACATTACAATGTTGAATTGGACAGATCGCATCTAACTGCTGGATGATAGTTTTGATTTACGAGGAACGACATAACACAATGTTAGGTTTGTGGTATGTGTCTATGTGGAATTCGAAAGATAACAAGAGAGAGGACAGAGGAGAGAGGAGAGAGGACAGAGGAGTGAGAATAGATTAGTGTTAATAGATTGAAGATTTACACTGGGATTGTTTGAGTGGGAAAAAAAGAAAAGAATTTAAAACTTGTGACAGAAAAGAGAAGGAAAAATAAAAAGAATTACTCTCTCCATCCAATATTTTTTGTTCGATGAGTAAAGGTACAAAAATTGAAATACAAGTGTGTTATTTAGTGGGGTTCATTAGTATAAAAAAAATAAAAGTACTCATCATTTTATATAATTTTGTAGGGCCAATAAAGATAAATTTGAAACTTTTTTACTCTCTTTAGTGGGGTTAAATTTTTTTTTGGGCAAAGGTCCAAAAATAGCCTGACGTTTTCCCGAAGTCTCACTTTCACTGAAACTTTTTTTTTCTTCCAAAAGTACACTTGGCGTTACTAATTTAAGGTCAATTATGTCCTTACTCCTAACAGACATGCTAGCTAGACTAACCGCTTACACTTGGATATTTTTTTATGACTAAGCTCTTTCTCTCTCTCTCTTTTATTATTTGTTTTTTTCTTTAACTCTCCACTATTATTTCCTTCTCTCTCTCTCTAATATCTAACCAAAAAACCAGATCCATTTTTTACGCCGCTGGATACTACGCCACCGCCCTCGCTGACGTAGCCAAGTCAAACGGAACCCTAAAAACAACCACCGCCCACATCAAGAAGCTCTTTTACGAAGAGGCGGTCCTCAGCTACTTCACAAACCCTACCGTCACAATCGAGGCTAAACAAGAGCTCCTCGACCAGTACACGACGTCGGCTAACCTCCATCCGCACATCACCAATTTTCTTAACATTTTAATCAACATGAAACTGATCGGCCAGATAAAGGAAATTGTGAAGGAATTCGAGATAATACATACATACACATACATAGTGCGGTTTCGATTTTATGTGTGCGGTTTTGGCTAGTAATCAAACCGGAACCGTAAATTTGGTTATTAAACCCACCTAAAACCGCCACATAAGTCGGAACCGTTGGTGCGATTTTAATTGGTGCGGTTCGTGCGGTTTTTGGTGCGGTTTCGGTTTCAATTTGATTACTTACTCAGCCCTATATATAACATAACTTTATTAAAATTTTCAAATTTTTTTGTTCTCTTTATTAAAAAAAACAATAACTTAGCTTACCAAATTTATTTTTTTCATAATAAAACATTTATCTTATTAGTATTAATAACACTATAATATTTTCCTAAAAAATCTCTCAATCAGGATATGATCAGGCCTCACACCCTATATGTGTGATGCGCAACCCTTTCAAATTAAGACAAAATATACAAATTCACACATTGTAAGTAGGAGTGAGCAAAAAACGGATAAAATTGAACTACTGAACACAATCGAATTATTTTAACCGAATTATTTCGGTCTTTCGATTTTTTTTCTAATTTTGGTTATATCCGAATTTTTGATCGGTATTCGGTTTCGGATTTGATTTTAAAAAACGGGTTATTCGGATAACCCGAAAAATCGAAATTATTAATTAAAAAGTAAAATTTTTATAATTATATATGTAGGAGTGAGTCTATCTGTCTTACTGTCTAATTGTAAGATTGGACTCGCATGGGACAAAAAACATGTTGTTCGTAAAATCTATAATATAAAATAGAGCAGAGAGAGAAAATACATAAGTGTCTCATCCAAGTCCACGTCAGCTGCTCTATCTCATTCCTCTGTATTCAAATTTCAAACCCCCCCTCTCTCTCTGTTCTCACACAAACAGAGCTCTAGCCAACTCGATTCCCCCAAATAACTTGATCCCTCTCTAAATCTCTTATCTCTCCTACCCAGCCCTAATTCCAGCCCCAAATCTCTCAAGGAGAGCTTGTTTTGTGCAAGAGAGAAACAAAGTATCTCCAAGCCTTAGAGCAAGGAACAGACGAACAATCGCGTCTTCGTCTCTTCCAAATCGATCTCCTCGAGTACGACTCCATTGTCACCGCCGTTAATGGCACCCCCCGTGTCCTTGATCCCGAGGTCCTCAGTCCTTTTCTCTTCTCTACATATATGTATATAGTTTTTAGTCATTTTGGATTTGGTCATTTTGGATTGGTGGAGCAGTTTTGGGGGAGTCTGGGTGGGAATTTAGGAAGTGGGTCAATGTTGAATTGGCACAATTTGGTGTTGGATGGGGAGAAAGGGGAGCTTGTGAAGGCTCCGGGGGGAGTGGAGAAGAAAGATGGGGTTTTGGAGGTGAAAAATGTGGCAACTTTGAAGAGCCATAGGGAGGTTGAGAGTATGTGATTTGAGCATTTTTCAAGTTTTTAAGCGGATTATAGCATGTCTCTCTCGCACACACATTTGCACTATGTAATGTTTTCTCAATTTTTATTTAACAGGCTTCAGATGCTAAAATCATTAGATGTGTCGTTCAACTTGATACTTGATATACCTGAAGAAATTGGATCAGTGGCTTCCCTGGTCAAGTAGGCTTCTTTCTTTTATCCTCTGTTTATTGGCTTTTTAAGAATTTAGATTCAAACTAGGAAATTATGTCTCAAACAACCAACTGAAGAGTCTTCCGAGCTCTCTTGGGAGATTCTTAGAATTATTAGAACTCGAGGTATATCTCTATTATATACTTTAAGAACCAGAAGCTTTAACAGCTTTCAGGACCTTATCCTCTGACATCTTGATAAGTGGGTTTTATGCCTACTTATTGAATACCAATTCACGCGAACTATGCCCATCTCAAGTACATTTTAGTGTGTTTTAGTTGTATTTCATGTTATTTTGCATTGCATTTACTTAAAACTCCTTTTGGTGAAAACGTGTAGAAAACAGCCTAATTTAGTGGTATTAGAGGGCACGAGAGTAATGGACGCATGAAGCGAGGCACAAGCTGGGGTATACGTAGCATGAGGATCAAGTGGAGCAGAAGACTAAGCATGGATGGACAAAGGAATGAGCAGCAGAACAGATCAGTTGCAGCAGCAGAACCAGAACTCAAAGTTGTAGAATCCGCGCGGCCGCGCGGTTATACAGGCCAGCACGCGCGCGCCCGCGCGACCACCCGGCTGGACCAGACATTGCACACTGCAAGTCGCGCGCCCGCGCGAGAATTACTAAGGGGCAGCGCGTGCCCACGCGCGACGTTGACTGCAGCTACTGACTTTATTTTAAATTGGAAATTGGAAGCGTAACTCAAGAGAGAGTTCGATTAGGTCTTATATATTAGACTTATTATCAATAATAAAAGGGGGATTCCACCCCTTGGGGGATCACGTAGATAATATTGCTTTATCTCTTTACTTTCAATAGGAGATTAGTGTAGGTACTTTTGAGATTGGATTAGATCCGAAGACTTGAAGCAATTGGAAAGCATCAGAGATTCTATCTTGGATCAGGAGAACAGATTTGCACTCTAATTCTCTACTCTTATTTTCTCTTTGATTCATAATTGTATCTTACGATGTTTATTCAATACGTGGATGATAGATTTTATTCAACTATGATTTAAATTTTATTCTGAGATTACAATGGATTCTATGGATTAGTTATTTCTGATATATTGCATTTTTAGCCATATTAATTGCTATGGGATTGTCTAATTAGATTCATGCTTGCTTAGTTGATTGGCCATCAATTACTATGATAACCCATATGGACTCGAGAGACGAAGTATGGGTTTAGATCTGATCTTATTAGCTTGTGATTGTATGTTCTACATTGTGATGAGATGTATGATTTGTGCTTAGGATAGACATATACCGAAGCACCACTCATAGTCAATCGAGGACTTGGGCGTAAACCCAAATTATTTGTAAATCACATAGACATATAGTGGTTTAGGTAATGTGGGTGTTCATGTGTATTCTATCAACTATGGATTATATATGATATGGGTATGGTACATTGAGTGTGACAACCCCAAAATAGGTCCATTCTATCCAACCTATTCTGAGTCGCCAAATACATGGTACAGAAAACAACTACAACTTTATTACAACAATTATCGTGCAAAATACAACAACACATATGCTGTGAGTTTTAATACCTACTGTGACTCATGTTCCAACGATGGACAACACTTCACATTGATACATTACATAAATGTACAGTCAATAACTGTTTTAGAAATTAAAATCTTTGGGAAGTGCTCAAGGAAACCTTCGTACATGGGAGGTCATGCGTCTAGGTTATGATAGATATCATATGTCCACACAATTATCCTTGGTTGACCCAATAGACCCTAAAGAAAAACGAGAAGATTACTATCATATTCTTCCCAATGGTGAGTCTTCTCTTGACATATCATTATCTCCACTGTCTCTAATTGAGAATTATACTTCAAACAAACACCAAGATTATAGAGGTAGTGCTCGTAAATATACTCAGCAAGTGGATGAGCACATCCCTGTCTTATGATGACACGAGGTTGTATATCATTAGACATCTTGTATGATAGTGGCAAAACACCCTTCCAACGTTAGGTTCACCTCACCCTATTTGATTCACCAAATATAACTACTAAATGATGTATACAACACTTTTCTATACTGCTTAGGGAGAACCTCCACAGCTAGAGACCACCATTTTATTTCCCCGTTACCCTCGCTTGACCCAGCTACACTCTTATTACCTGAAAAGGAATTGTGAAGCAAAAGGGTGAGCATAACTAGCCCAGTAAAGAATATCATGACTAAAGATAATTAAATTATCAATAGCATTCATCAGTAATAAATCAAATATTTAGAACATATGGTAAATGATAAAACTTTTTAACCATAGTTGCAGCGGAACGAGCAATCCATTAGAAGAGTCAAATAAACCATAAAGTCTATTATCTTCTCCATATTAAAAGTCCACCAACAATGTTTTATCCCTGTAACATCAATCAACAATTCCTGTCCACAATCACGTGTATAACTCATAATCGTAATTGTAGTTCTAAATTCCTTTTCTCATTCAGGACAAAGATAATTTTCATCACCTGAAACATCAAAGATCATAGTTATACCAAATCATAGTTCCTATTTATAATCATACTAACAATTTCATCTTTGCACTACGGCCAAAGATATTCATCAACAGCCCATCTTTGCACTACAGGCCAAAGATATTCAACAACAGGTCATCTTTGCACTACGGGCCAAAGATATTCATCAATAATTCATCTTTGCACTACAGGCCAAAGATATTCATCAACAGTTCATATTTGCACTACAGACCAAATATATTCATATCTCAAAGAAATATATAATCATTTCAGAATTTATATAAACAATAATTATAACCATGTTAATCAATTCATCTTTACACTTAAGCTAAAGATATTCAATTATAAATTCAATGGTCATGATCATACCAGTTAACAATTCATCTTTGCACTACAGGCCAAAGATATTTCTCAGTCACGATCATACCAATAATTTACCCATCTTTACACTCAAGTGAAAGAGAAATTCAACATCAGGGTTATAAAAATGTTATATATGATAATAAAAACAATATGATCAAAATATGAATTTAATTTCAAGAGTAATATTCATAAATCAACTATAATTTGGTCAGAAAAAAAAACTAATTTTGTCGTGAATAGTACCCGTGAATAGTAACTCGTGAATAGTAACTCGTGAATAGTAACTCATGAATAGTAACTCGTGAATAGTACTCCGTATTCGTACATAGTACCGTATATATAAATAATGTCATATACGTAAATAGTGTCATATACATGAATAGTGTTGTATACGTGAATAGTGCCGTATACGTGAATAGTAATCCCGACTCAAAAAGGTAAAAATTTCACAATAAAATCCATACCAATTTTTCAGGATAATGATATTGAAAGAATAACATCATTATGAAGAATATAACATCCCTTAATATCCCTTACTATCCCCTACCTCAAAAGAGCAGCACTTCTAGCTGGATATCGGATATGACGCTGAAGGAAACGTGCACTGATGAATAGCAACTCACCAAGTATCTAAATACTCACAAAATACACTCGATAATCTAGAGAGAAAAAGAGAGAAAACTTATGAATTCTGGTATAATTTTTAACTCTAACTTAGCCCTCTATTTATAGGAAAATATTAGCACGCCGAAGCAGACTTGACCTACTACCTGATGGCTTTACCTGCTACTATTCCACCCACAAAAAATTAGCCATCTTCCCCAACAACCAAAAGTGGGGCCCACCCATTTCTAGAATTTTCCACCAAAATCATTTATAAACCTAATTTCCAAATCAGTCACCTCTTAAAATTCATAACAAATCATTCGTTCATTTTTAACGGTTCAAAATTTGTAAACATATACTCAACTTATATATGTATAACATATCCAAAAATCACAACGATCCAACGGTCAGATTAAAAATTATAACTCACACAATAAAGCTGTAAGAACACTGATTTGATCTTTTAATACCTCCAATCCGACAAAATACTAATAAAATACCTCAACATTAATTCCTTCATTTATAACCACATAAATAAATCCATCATTTATATCCACATTAAATAAATATTTCCCTTATCATATAAATCAATAATTAATTATTAAATAATATTACAGAATCACAATAATGACAACCAGGCAGTTCCCAGGAAAGAGGGGGCTTTCCAATAAGAATTTCTCCTTACTGGCGCGTAATTAGATGACCAAACCTCTTCTTAGACAGAACTTTCTAGACATTGCCAATAATGCTATCTAATAATATTATTCAAATAATATGAATTATTGATCTGTTAATGGAAAATACTGTGCAGCAACAATTATTGAAACAACAATAATATAAAATATCAACGCAGCAATTATTGATTCAATAAAATAAAATATTAAACAGAAATTACTGTAACAATTATTGAGTAGTGTCTTCTCACGTAAGAATTAATAATTGAAAAAATATTATGCAATACCGTGTGCTACTGTGCAACTACGCGTATTACTATATTTTAACCACCAGGTATTCTAACAGTGTTAACGGTAACAACTACGCCGTTATTTATAAAAACTCAAATTTGTCGTTTTCTTCATTCGACAGTTATTATGTTATGGGACTCACAAATGGCTGCGCCATCGTACGAATATTTCCCGACAGAAAGAATATTCCACGACTAAACGAATATTCCCCAACAACAATGAATATTTTATAACCACTTGCGTATTTTGAAAAAAAATTCATATATCACCCTTAACTTTAACTTGTTATCAATTTAACCATTTACTAAATAAAAAAATCGAATACTTTTATTTCATAAAATTCGGGGTCTTACATTGAGAGATGGCTATATTTTACTTTTGTGTTCTCAACTAACAGTTCAGTTCAATTAGTTTGACTTAATATGCGGTGTATGGATTTAAATGAGTCAATAGATGAAATTGTGATCTCAAGTCTTCATTATCTAGTCTCGCTCTAGGGATAGTTAGGTTTATTTAATTTCATAGTTTTAATATACAACATTAAATCATTCGTTTAGATAAGACTTAGTGGGTTACGGGTTAATGCTTGGTGAACTTTATTAGTTAATTCTCCGTGGGAACGATACTTTACTTACTCTTTATTACTTGTTGACCGTGTATACTTGCACGCATATATTGATCATCGGTAAAATGACCAACAAGTTTTTGGCGCCGTTGCCGGGGAATTAGCTTAATAAATTTTTGCCAACATTAATTTCAATCAAATTAGTCTTAATTTAAACATTTTTTGTTGTTTTAATTATCTTCTTATATTTCTCTCTTTTCAGGTACCATGGGTGACTTTGCTTATCAATGGCCTTATACAAATATGATTCAACCAAGGGACACGAGCACTGAGGGACTCAATGTATTTTCTACATTGTCAGCACAAATTGCAACACTTTCGGAGATGTTGGATATTCTTGCAGCCCAACGCACTCGAGAGATAGTAGTTACATGTGAATACTGTGCTGGCGAGCATGCGAGTTATCAGTGCAACATCAAGGTTGGACAAGTGCAGTTTGGGGGTGATTACTTCAACAACGATGTTTATCCTGATTATCAACAAGGTTGGGGGTATCACCCAGATTATGAATGGAGTTATAATTATCAAGACCAAGACTGTGTTCCAAGTCCAACATATCCATCGGATTTCTCATATCTACCTCCAATGCAACAAGAGGACAATTCAGAGTTGAAGAAATTCATGTCAAAAAGCATAGCAGACCATGAAGAGATGATGATGAGTCAGGAGTTATCAAGCCAAAATCTTAACAGACAGATGGAACAACTCATTAAATCCTCAATGAATGGTCCACAATACATGGATTTCGAAACTGAACAAGATAATTCAAGAGTGGAGGTTTTGTGGTTCAAGTTTGTAGCATCAACTAAGGAGAAGATGATTGAGCAAGGGAGGTCAATTCGAAATCTGCAAAATTAAATGGATCAAATACTCGAAGCCTTGAACAATCGCCCTCAAAATAATTGGTGTTATGACATGGACGATGAAACTGATGGAGAGCCAGAGGTGTTCATGCCAGTGAATGAACTGAAAGGAGTGGACATTGAGGAGACAACAGGGGGTATGAAAAATGAAGATCATGAGCTGACTTGTATAATACACCAAGTGCCTTCTCAGATAGAGTTGAAAAATTCAGTGAAATTTGCACACCCATGTCCCCTTGGTAGTCACATCCAAAGCAAGAATTTTTGCGATTATGAGGCCTCTTACAACCCATGGTGGGCTGAGGAAGAGAAAATAGAAGAAAAGAATCATGTTGTATCTGTCATGCCTCAATGCAAAAATCTATTCACAGACACAACGGAAGGAGCACCTGGCTATACAATAGAACTAGGGGCATCATGTACAGGAAATATGCCAGGTTGTTTCAATTCAACGACACACAAGATGGGGAACCTACTAAAGCACATAGCGGTTCTAATGGATGGAGGGTTCCTAGCTTATAGTAGAGGAATTGGATAGCGGTGTCAAGAAAAGAGTCCAGCTAACGGACTATAAATCGAGCGGTAGATGGGAGGCACCCCATCCAATCTTCCTCCCTCCTTGTTTAATTCTTATTTACATTTCCATATTTAGTAGATGTTAGATAGTGGTAAGTCTTAATAATAGTTTTATTGTTTCTCCTCTCAGGTTCAATCCAATTGCTATAAGCATTCAGGATCAAACGGAAGTCAAATAAAACTGAAGCTACCAGAGTACAGAGTCGCGCAGCCGTGCCCAACTACAAGTCAAACACCGCGTGGTCGCGCCATAGCTCAGTCACAGAAAAAAATGCTAAATTTTTAGAATTTCTGACTCAAGCGGACAGTTAGAAGCCCACACTCAGTCTTCAACTATAGAATATCTCAAACTTAGCCATCGCCTGATATACCATCGGATCATGAAGAGGCGAACGGAGATGACATTGCCACTTAGGGGAGTATTCTTTCACTTTTTATTACAATGAGGGCATTGTTTATTTTAAGTTTGGGGATATTGGGTTTAGTCAGTAGTTTAGAGCATGTAGTGTAATTGCATCATATAGAGTAATTTCATGTTACATATAGCATGTTAGTAGTTATTAGTTTAATTTTGTAGTAAATTTTTTCTTTTTGTTTCCTTAATATATGTTTTAGTTGCACAATCCCAGGCTTTTAGTTAGTTGAATTCTAATTTGGCCAATGATGAAATAGAAATGTGATAGATTTTTGAACTCTGTTGATAACTTAAACTTAGTTATAATTTCATACATGATGGAATCTATGCATGTTGTTTAGATGTTACTGGGTAGCACGACAATGTTCCTATTTGCTTGTTGGTTAATATTAGCATGCTTGTCTGCTGAGAGGAAAATGTTGTTTTTAATGATAGAATTGTGTAGGAAGTGAGTAATGACTATGAAAACATAGATACTCAAACTTTGGAAACACATGGGTATGCTTGCTATTAGGACGAGATGGAGCGTAAAACGCATTCGCTATATATATATATATATATATATATATATATATATATATATATATATAAAAGAAAAAAGAAATCAATAAACACCGCGGGAAAGTGCGAAAATCGCCCTCGTGAGTAAAAATAAAGCAGAATAAACCCATTGTTGAACTTGATTTGTATTGATGTGTTGGATTAGTTGATGTCTCATTAGTATATGCAGTTCTTGATTTAAATTTTAATTTTCTGTCTTAAGCAATTTAGCATGTGGTATCTTCATCTTTGTCAAGCTTATCTGTGAACACATCACACACACACAACATCTTTATAGCAGGTTAGGATTATCTGATTGTATGTCATTATGCCTGTAGCTTAGTTTGATGCTTTGTTCTTGGATCTTGATATTTCTATTAGGCATATCTTATTGGAATTCTTAGCATGGTTGGAAATATAGGGATTCATTGTCATAGTAGCGTAGCTTGCATAGCATGTAGATTTCACTATGTTTCATTGCTTGATGGCAAGCAATAGTTCAAGTTTGGGGGTATTGTAGTTAGGTGCAACTAGAGATTTAATTGCTCACATAAGACTAAGGACCAGGTTCTAGAAAAATAAATAAATCTATAATATAAAACAGAGCAGAAAGAGAAAATACATAAGTGTCTCATCCAAGTCCACGTCAATTGCTGTCTCTCATTCCTCAGTATTCAAATTTCAAACCCCCCCTCTCTCTCTGTTCTCACACAAACAGAGCTCTAGCCAACTTGATTCCCCCAAACAACTTGATCCCTCTCTAAATCTCTTATCTCTCCTACCCAGCCCTAATTCCAGCCCTAAATCTCTCACGGAGAGCTTGGAACAGACGAACAATCGCGTCTCGTCTCTTCCAAATCGATCTCCTCGAGTACGACTCCATTGTCGCCGCCGTTAATGGCACCCCCGGTGTCCTTGATCCCGAGGTCCTCCGTCCTTTTCTCTCCTCTACATATATGTATATAGTTTTTAGACATTTTGGATTTGGTCATTTTGGATTGGTGGAGCAGTTTTGGGGGAGTTTAGGTGGGAATTTGGGAAGTGGGTCAATGTTGAATTCGCACACTTTGGTGTTGGATGGGGAGAAAGGGGAGCTCGTGAAGGCTCCGGGGGGAGTGGAGAAGAAAGATGGGGTTTTGGAGGTGAAAAATATGGCAGCTTTGAAGAGCCATAGGGAGGTTGAGAGTATGTGATTTGAGCATTTTTTCAAGTTTTTAAGCGGATTATAGCCTGTCTCTCTCGCACACACATTTGCACTATGTAATGTTTTCTCTATTTTTATTTAACAGGCTTCAGATGCTAAAATCATTAGATGTGTCGTTTAACTTGACACTTGATATACCTGAAGAAATTGGATCAGTTGCTTCCCTGGTCAAGTAGGCTTCTTTCTCTTATCCTCTGTTTATTGGCTTTTTAAGAATTTAAATTCAGACTAGGAAATTATGTCTCAAACAACCAACTGAAGAGTCTTCCGAGCTCTCTTGGGAGATTATTAGATTTATCAGAACTCGAGGTATATCTCTATTATATAATTTAAGAACCAGAAGCTTTAACAGCTTTCAGGACCCTATCCTCTGACATCTGTAGTTAGGTGCAACTAGAGATTTACTTGCTCACATAAGACTAAGGACCGGGTTCCAGAAAAATAAATAAATCTATAATATAAAACAGAGCAGAGAGAGAAAATACATAAGTGTCTCATCCAAGTCCACGTCAGCTGCTCTCTCTCATTCCTCAGTATACAAATTTCAAACCCCCTCTCTCTCTCTGTTCTCACACAAACAGAGCTCTAGCCAACTTGATTCCCCCAAACAACTTGATCCCTCTCTAAATCTCTTATCTCTCCTACCCAGCCCTAATTACAGCCCCAAATCTCTCACGGAGAACTTGTTTTGTACAGAAACAAAGTATCTCCAAGCCCTAGAGCAAGGAACAGACGAACAATCGCGTCTTCGTCTCTTCCAAATCGATCTCCTCGAGTACGACTCCATTGTCGCCGCCGTTAATGGCACCCCCGGTGTCCTTGATCCCGACGTCCTCCGTCCTTTTCTCTCCACTACATATATGTATATAGTTTTTAGTCATTTTGGATTTGGTCATTTTGGATTAGTGGAGCAGTTTTGGGGGAGTCTGGGTGGGAATTTGGGAAGTGGGTCAATGTTGAATTTGCACACTTTGGTGTTGGATGGGGAGAAAGGGGAGCTCGTGAAGGTTCCGGGGGGAGTGGAGAAGAAAGATGGGGTTTTGGAGGTGAAAAATGTGGCAGCTTTGAAGAGCCATAGGGAGGTTGAGAGTATGTGATTTGAGCGTTTTTCAAGTTTTTAAGTGGATTATAGCCTGTCTCTCTCGCACACACATTTGCACTATGTAATGTTTTCTCAATTTTTATTTAACAGGCTTCAGATGCTAAAATCATTAGATGTGTCGTTTAACTTGATACTTGATATACCTGAAGAAATTGGATCAGCGGCTTCCCTGGTCAAGTAGGCTTCTTTCTCTTATCCTCTGTTTATTGGCTTTTTAAGAATTTAGATTCAGACTAGGAAATTATGTCTCAAACCACCAACTGAAGAGTCTTCCGAGCTCTCTTGGGAGATTCTTAGAATTATCAGAACTCGAGGTATATCTCTATTATATACTTTAAGAACCAGAAGCTTTAAAAGCTTTCAGGACACTATCCTCTGACATCTGTAGTTAGGTGCAACTAGAGATTTACTTGCTCACATAAGACTAAGGACCAGGTTCTAGAAAAATAAATAAATAAGAGTACATATTTGGCGTGCTTAAATTTTTAATTTTTATCAAATACAGATTCTCAAGTATTCCAGAAACATGTAGTTCAAATGTTTACTGAATAGGGTATTCCTTGGTAATTGGTTGATCAATTAGAGGTCTCATTTAGTTTTGTCAAGTTGATGATTTCCAAGATAATACAAGTTGGGTGGTGGGGAAATGTCATTGCAATTTGGTTGTGTAATCTTTTAAACTTCTTTATTAAGAACTTTGATCAACTTATTAAAAGAATAAAATGAAAAATTAAAAAGAGAACTTGAGAAAAAAAAACATTTCTCTTCCTCATCATTATGTTCTCACAGACCTTATTATATGATTTAGCTTTCTACATGTGGCTCAAATAACTGCATTACCAGCTTGCCAGAAGATCTAGCAAATTGTTTCAAGTTGATTAAGTTGACTGTAGAGGTATAATAAATAGTTTTTTTTAGTAACACCTAATACTACCCTCCCCCCCCCCTTTATTACACATTAAAATGATTATTATCGTGAATTTAGGTATTTCAAGCATGTTATGTATCGTTGTTATATGTCTGGGAAACAAGCTGACTATGCTATCTGAGAATATGATTGCATCGTGGACCAGGCTTACTGAACTCAACGCCGATAGAATTCTTCATTTCTGCTTTTGGATTGATTATTTATACCAGAAAAAAAATCTACAAATCAATACATTCAACAATCTGAAAACTGCAACTAATTTACTAAATTTGTAGCAAAAAATTGTCTGAGTGGTATGCCGGAGAGTATTGGAAATCTTTCACGTCTGATTCGCCTTGACCTTCATCAGAACCGTGGGTTTAATTTCCTTTTAGTCTAGACTAACTTTGTACATGCATGAATTTAAAAATCATATTACTGTTAATTATATTGATCATTTTCGAATTCTCATTTTTAAATCATTCGATTTCTCTTCTCCGTTCTGCTAAAACCATTTCATATCTACGAATCTGCAGGGATTTTGTCAATCCCATTGTCGATAATGGCTTGCTCTTCCCTTATGGAGCTTTATATGGGGTCATTCCGTTTTCCATTGTTGCAGGTCATATTTAACTAGATACGAGTTTCAGTAATTATTTATTCATCTTCATTTCATTCTTTCCATTTACAGGAACAATTCTTTATCTTTATTACCAGCAGCGATAGGAACACTTTCCCAGTTAGGGACATTTGATCTTCACTTAAATCAGGTGGCTAAATGTATTTTTATTTAATTTTAGTAAAAAAATCTTTATATTTATTCTTTTAAATAAAATCACTTTTAAAGATATTACCTGTGAAAGATAGGCTTGGAAAGGAGAACTGTTATAGCTTGATCCATAAGTTTGACTTTTTGAATGATAATAACCAATATCTCCGCCGATTATTTCATTATGCATGCAGTTAAAGGAGTACCCCGTGGGCATGCAAGTTGCGTCTTTTAGTTCTAGATTTATCAAATAATTCATTGTCTGGCTTGCCAACTGAGATCGGTAAGGTTAGCATATTGTATCTTGACAAGTAGTATGGATTAGTTTCATATACTCTAATGAAGCGTATGTATATAAGTACGTTTTGCTACTTTCCGCAATTAATTTCCCTGCCTGATTTACATTTTAATGGAATTCTTACCTTAACAAGCATCAAAGAAATAAAAGCAATGCTTATATTAAAACACATTGCATTTGAACGCCTAAGGATAATTGATGGATAACAAGAAATCCACTTTCTATTAAAATAAGAATTCCAATTGAATTGATCCATCCTTTGAAGCTTGTAGCTATCATTTATTCAGATTTCTTCCATATGTAGCAGATTCACAGTGGGTATCTTGACGGGATATATATTATTTGTTTTCAGCTTCTTTTTAATTTAGTTAGAAATTTTATGGTTTGCATGAGTTAAGTATTGCTTCTGTGCCACATTGCATTGGGTCTCCATTATAATCTAGCAGAAATTCACCTACCACAAAAATTAAGTATTGCAGAAATGATGAGATTTAAAAAAAGCAAAATTTTATCCTTTTCTTACATTATACTTGTGACGCCACCAAAATAGGTATACATCACCCATCTTGAGTCGCCAAATACATGGTACATAAATCAAATACAAACTTAATTATACAATTGTCATGTACAATACGACAAAACATAGTTGAGAGTTTAAACAGGAATATTGCCTTCTAGACAATATCTACTCCCCAAGGAGTCCTCATTACATTTATTATCATACTATTTAACAGAATAGTGATGACTACTAATGCTATCATCTGGACCGTCACACCGTTCCCCGACTCGTCCCAGCTTTATTCTCATTTCCTGGAAGAGAACAGTGAAAGAAAGGGTGAGCTCAACTAGCCCAGTAAGAAATATTATGACTTAGATAATGCAGAATAAATTATCATTAGTCTCAACAATGTTAAACTGATAGAATATAATAGACAACAAGTTTAACTGCAGCGGAACAAGCAATTCATTAGAAGAGTCTTGTAGAGCATAAAACCTACTATCTTCTATGATTTAAAAAGATTTTCATCAACTTTATCGCTGAGACTCACTCAGCTTAATAAATAAACCACATCATCCATGCACCACGGCCAAGGATATTCTTGTAATTATCAATGGTCATGACTATACCGAATAATCCATGGTCATAATCACACCAACAACTGTCCATCAATGAATTACAGGCCAATGAGGACTTTTGACACATCCTTCGTCACATTACGGTCATGACTATACCGAATAATCCCTGGTCATAAGCATACCAAGTCTATCTATGCACGTAAGCCAAAGATGACTTTAATCATAATATAAGCATGAAGATGATGACAATATTATAAGCATTACTCAAATGAAATCAAGAATAAATATAAAAGACTTTAATTTTATCCAAATATTATCAATCATAATCTAATATTGTTAATATTATAACAATATTTTAATCACTTCATAAACTTATAAATAAATTAATTTAATTATTTACACTTTACCAAATAATGTATTTAATCATTCAACAATACCATACTCATAAGATTTCATCACCAATGATCAAATCACTCATCAAAAATCTGCATATACCTTATATAGAATTTTCAAGCCCTAAAATCATATTTACCAACTCTTTAACTTCACATAACATATTTAACTCATATGTTCGTAACTAAACTATTTTCATGAAAAATACCAAATCAGTCCCAAAATTTATTCTTTTCTGAGATTAGGCATAATATAGTCCATATTGAACATATATTTTTCTCGAAATTTTTAAAATTCATTTACTATTTTTTAAAAATCAATTTCTAATTAATTCCTTAAATTAGCTACCTCAAGTTTAACTCCAGAAATTCCCAAATCTTGGCAGAATCTTACACATGTTAACGTAAGCTTTCAGTTTAAATTTCATGGTCATCGGAGTTATAGAACTCCGGTTATAGCGCTTTTCGTCGAAAAAACCTAAATATTGAAATGGTCATAACTTGCTCATTTTAAGTCGGAATGAGCTCATTTTTGGACAGGAGGTACTTTATACCATATACTTTCATGTCCCAAAAGGCCAGAATTTTTCCCATAAATTAAGTGTCCAAAACAGACCTTTTAAAATTATGGGCAGTAGCTTTTTGGTACTTTGCAGCTTTTGACTCCTTTGCTAAAATCAGTCCACACGAAAATCTACAACACCTTTTCCAGTGATTCCACTTGGATAAGTTACAAAACTCATAGACCTAACTCTAGAACTTGACCTCACTCAAAAATTCGAAATATAATAGGTGATATGGTCAATTGAATTTCATGTTCCATTTTCACCAAAATCTGATTTTTCAACCCTTGGTGATTTCTAAGAAACTTCCATGTTTTCACATAATAATCAACATAACTTATCATAACACTTACTAATACTACATATACCCATGATTTTCATTAGTCTAATTTTTTTATTATGACTTTCATCATAGTCCACGTAAACAGATCATTTCCACAATTTAATAAGAAAAGAATACGAAGGATCATTCACCATGCATGTGGTAATCCACATAGACAAATTATTCCAACAGAATAATAAAGAATAGAATAACAGAAGGATTCACCATGCATGCGGTAGTCCGCGTAGACGGGTTATTCCCAACAGAATAATAAATAATGGAACCAGGTCATGCGTAAACGCACCGACAGGATATTCCGACAGAATAACAAATAATGGAACCAAGTCCGACGTAAACGCACAGACAGGATATTTCGACAGAATAATAAATAATGGAACCAGGTCCGACGTAAACGCACAGACAAGATATTCTGATAAAATGATAAAGAACGGAATATTAGAAGAATTTTACCATGTATGCGGTACTTCACATAGACAGGTTATTCCAACATAATAATAAATAATGGAATAACAGAAGAATTTCACCATGTATGCGGTACTTCGCATATACAGGTTATTCCAATAGAATAATAAAGAATGGAATAACAATAGCTCTCTTCATGAATATGAAAGAAATAATACCTCTTACGAGTATTGAAAGAAAATAGTTCTCTTCGTGAATACAAAAGAAATAACACCCCTTACCTTAGAATAAAGCTGGATACTAGAATAGATTCTCTTCTTCTTTCTCTCTATAATTTCTCTCAATAATAAATGCTCTATAGCTTTAGTGAATTGGTGAGAAATGAAGGAAGAATGAGCTTCTATTTATAGGAAAATATAGTTTCAATAATTGCACATTTTGGGACTCAAAATATTACAGTATAATACCTCCCTTTTTTTCTTCATTTTTACTTTAGTCCTACAAGTATTATCAAACTTGTACCAACTCCCCTAATAGTAAATCATGTGAATCAATAGTTCAATCATGTGACTCAATAGTATAATCATGTAAAAAAACTAATTACAGTATAGTACCTTCAACTATACCTCTATTTTTAATTTAGTCATGCAAGTATTATCAATCTTGCACCAACTCCCCTAATAGTAAATCATGTGAATCAATAGTACACACATTGAACACATAATTATAAGCGTATGAATTAATAGCAATTAATTACTCATTTATCCGATAAATTATCCGATTTATCAATATAACCCCCAGACATTAATTATCATCGGAATAGATGTCGATTTCCACTAACACTAATAATTCCAACACAATGGAACTATCAATTTCATCTTTAATCAACACGAACTTATTCATCATTAATATCATAACTCACAATATTTAACAACCAGATCATTCTCAGGAAAGAGGGGGCTTTTCGATAAGGATTTCTCCTTATTGGCGCGCAATTAGATGACCAAACCTCTCCTTGACAGAACTTTCTAGACGTTGTCAATATTATAAATAATAATATGAATAACTTTGTCGTCTCAATTATTGATTTAATAAAATAACATATTATGCAGATGATACTGTGACAATAATTGAATCAATAATATGAGAGATATGATGCAGCAATTACTGTAGCAATAATTGAGTATAACTGAGTGACTTCTCACGTAAGCATCAATAATCAATACCGTGTGCTACTATGCAACCACGCGTATTACTATACTTTTACTACCGAGTAGTTCAACAGTATTAACGGTAAAACCTCCGCCATTATTTTCATAAAATATTTTTGTCGTTTTTTAACTACGACAGTACTTCCGTTGTGGGTTCACCAATGATTGTGTCGTCGTACGGATATTCCCGACAAAAAGAATATTCCCCGACCAAACGAATATTATACAACAACTTGCATACTTTGCAAAATTTATAAATACTACCCACAACTATAACATTATATCAAATCCACACCATAATATTCAAAAAAATTATTTCAAGAAAATTAAATATTTATTCATAAAATCTAGGGTCTCACAATACTATTGTTGGATGAATAGGTAAAATCCTGCAATAGGTTGTCTCATCTACTATTGTATATAATATGTATTCATTTTCGTAAAAAGGCTATATATATCATATCTGCTGCAAATATCATTATCTAGGCTTGATGACAACTTTGCGGAAACTTTTGCTTGCCGACAATCCATTGTGAACTCTATGAAGGTCTCGATCAGTATCTAAATTTTGTTGATTGGGTTCTGAGATAATTTTTACTGAATTACATTCATATATAAAGCCTTGTTGATTTGAGTACATCTATATTACCATCAAAGAGACCATAGGTAGCATAGCTATACATGAGCTTTTGTCAACGTCTAATCTAATTACTGTTTGGTAATGAGGATCAATATTCAGGTATTGCAACTTATAACTATCTTTTTTTTTGTCATGAGTACTATTTGTTATTTTATTTTTTTTGAACTTTAAGGTTTGCATTAAATAAACTAAAATGTATGTGATTATATATGTTGATTGTTGTTTTGCTATGCAGAATTACATAGTTGCAGTGGTCGGATGAGATGAAATGTAACAGTTGCACACAGTGAAAGTATGTTAGATTCACTGCTTCATAGATGTAACTTTGGCCCTACGGTGAAGCCATGTTTATATATTTCTAAAAGCTGTAAGCTGTGATATATTTCCACTCTCATTATAAGTTTTCATGAATCAAACTCTGTAAGCTGTATGATCGTATATTTTCAGGTATTTTCAGGTATACATTGAAGGATACTTGGTGTAAGCTATAAAGAATACGAAGTTGTTTCTCTATTTTCTGCATGTGTATATTTTTTGTATTTCGTCTTTTGTAAAGTCAATTAATTATACATGGTTATGATGATTTTGGGTATGGAATAATGGTTGTTTTGGTGGTTTGAATATTTATTGATTATTGTAAGTGTTGTAGACAGGTTTAAATTTTTCTGGATATTTATTTTTATAGGAAACTTTGTCGAAATTTATTGAAATTAGTAGCGACTAGCTTGATGTTTTGGTGGCTAGATATGTGTTGATGCTTGGGTATGTATTAATTATTGTGGTTGTATAATGAATTATGATAATTGTTATGTCTGCTTGTAAGTTATTTTAAGTTGCAAAGAATTTTTAGGTAATGTATTTCTTTTTTAATCTAATTTTTCGTTTCGTCGTGCCTTCAGACATGGGTTATCGCTAGTAAGAGTACATATTTGGCGTGCTTAAATTTTTGATTTTTATCAAATACAATTTCTCAAGTATTCCAGAAACATGTAGTTCAAATGTTTACTGAATAGGGTACTCCTTGGTAATTGGTTGATCAATTAGAGGTCTTATTTAGTTTTGTCAATTTGGTGATTTCCAAGATAATACAAGCTGGGTAGTGGGGAAATGCCATTGCAATTTGGTTGTGTAATCTGTTAAACTTCTTTATTAAGAACTTTGATCAACTTATTAAAAGAATAAATTGAAAAATTCAAAAGAGAACTTGAGAAAAAAAAACATTTCTCTTCCTCATCATTATGTTCTCACAGACCTTATTATATGATTTAGCTTTCTACATGTGGCTCAAACAACTGCATTACCAGCTTGCCAGAAGATCTAGCAAATTGTTTCAAGTTGATTAAGTTGGCTGTAGAGGTATAATAAATAGTTTTTTTTAGTAACACCTGATACTACCCTCCCCCCCCCCCCTTATTACACATTAAAATGATTATTATCGTGAATTTAGGTATTTCAAGCATGTTGTGTATCTTTGTTATATGTCAGGGAAACAAGCTGACTATGCTATCTGAGAATATGATTGCATCGTGGACCAGGCTTACTGAACTCAACGCCAGTAGAATTCTTCATTTCTGCTTTTGGATTGATTATTTATACCAGAAAAAAATCTACAAATCAATACATTCAACAATCTGAAAACTGCAACTAATTTACTAAATTTGCAGCAAAAAATTGTCTGAGTGGTATGCCGGAGAATATTGGAAATCTTTCACGTCTGATTCGCCTTGACCTTCATCAGAACCGTGGGTTTAATTTCCTTTTAGTCTAGACTAACTTTGTACATGCATGAATTTAAAAATCATATTGCTGTTAATTATATTAATCATTTTCGAATTCTCATTTTTAAATCATTCGATTTCTCTTCTCCGTTCTGCTAAAACCATTTCATGTCTACGAATCTGCAGGGATTTTGTCAATCCCATTGTCGATAATGGCTTGCTCTTCCCTTATGGAGCTTTATATGGGGTCATTCCGTTTTCCATTGTTGCAGGTCATATTTAACTAGATACGAGTTTCAGTAATTATTTATTCATCTTCATTTCATTCTTTCCATTTACAGGAACAATTCTTTATCTTCATTACCAGCAGCGATAGGAACACTTTCCCAGTTAGGGACATTTGATCTTCACTCAAATCAGGTGGCTAAATGTATTTTTATTTAATTTTAGTAAAAAAAATCTTTATATTTATTCTTTTAAATAAAATCACTTTTAAAGATATTACCTGTGAAAGATAGGCTTGGAAAGGAGAACTGTTATAGCTTAATCCATAAGTTTGACTTTTTGAATGATAAGAACCAATATCTCCGCTGATTATTTCATTATGCATGCAGTTAAAGGAGTACCCCGTGGAGGCATGCAAGTTGCATCTTTTAGTTCTAGATTTATCAAATAATTCATTGTCTGGCTTGCCAACTGAGATCGGTAAGGTTAGCATATTGTATCTTGACAAGTAGTATGGATTGGTTTCATATACTCTAATGAAGCATATGTATATAAGTACGTTTTGCTACATTCTGCAATTATTTTCCCCTGCCTGATTTATATTTTTAAGGAATTCTTACCTTAACAAGCATCAAAGAAATAAAAGCAATGCTTATATTAAAACACATTGCATTTGAACGCCTAAGGATAATTGATGGATAACAAGAAATCCACTTTCTATTAAAATAAGAATTCCACTTGAATTGATCCATCCTTTGAAGCTTGTAGCTATCATTTATTCAGATTTCTTCCATATGCAGCAGATTCACAGTGGGTATCCTGACGGGATATATATTATTTATTTTCAGCTTCTTTTTAATTTAGTTAGAGATTTTATGGTTTGCATGAGTTGAGTATTGCTTCTGTGCCACATTGCATTGGGTCTCCATTATAATCTAGCAGAAATTCACCTACCACAAAAATTAAGTATTGCAGAAATGATGAGATTTAAAAAAAGCAGAATTTTATCCTTTTCTTCCATCATACTATTGTTGGATGAATAGGTAAAATCATGCAATAGGTTGTCTCATCTACTACTGTATATAATATGTATTCATTTTCGTAAAAAGGCTATATATATAATATCTGCTGCAAAATCATTACCTAGGCTTGATGACAACTTTGCGGAAACTTTTGCTTGCCAGCAATCCATTGTGAACTCTACGAAGGTCTCGATCAGTATCTAAATTTTGTTGATTGGGTTGTGAGATAATTTTTACTGAATTACATTCATATGTAAAGCCTTGTTGATTTGAGTACATCTATATTACCATCAAAGAGACCACAGGTAGCATAGCTATACATGAGCTTTTGTCAACGTCTAATCTAATTACTGTTTGGTAATGAAGATCAATATTCAGGTGTTGCACAGGTATTGCAACTTATAACTACCTTTTTTTTTGTCATGAGTACTATTTGTTATTTTATTTTTTTTGAACTTTAAGGTTTGCATTAAATAAACTAAAATGTATGTGATTATATATGTTGATTGTTGTTTTGCTATGCAGAATTACATAGTTGCAGTGGTCGGATGAGATGAAATGTAATAGTTGCACACAGTGAAAGTATGTTAGATTCACTGCTTCGTAGATGTAACTTTGGCCCTACGGTGAAGCCATGTTTATATATTTCTAAAAGCTGTAAGCTGTGATATATTTCCACTCTCATTATAAGTTTTCATGAATCAAACTCTGTAAGCTGTATGATCGTATATTTTCAGGTATTTTCAGGTATACATTGAAGGATACTTGGTGTAAGCTGTAAAGAATACGAAGTTGTTTCTCTATTTTCTATATGTGTATATTTTTTGTATTTCGTCTTTTGTAAAGTCAATTAATTATACATGGTTATGATGATTTTGGGTATGGAATAATGGTTGTTTTGGTGGTTTGAATATTTATTGATTATTGTAAGTGTTGTAGACATGTTTAGATTTTTCTGGATATTTATTTTTATAGGAAACTTTGTCGAAATTTATTGAAATTAGTAGCGACTAGCTTGATGTTTTGGTGGCTAGATATGTGTTGATGCTTGGGTATGTATTAATTATTGTGGTTGTATAATGAATTATGATAATTGTTATGTCTGCTTGTAAGTTATTTTAAGTTGCAAAGAGTTTTTATGTAATATATTTCTTTTTGAATCTAATTTTTTTTTTCGTCGTGCCTTCAGGCACGAGTTATCGCTAGTTTATATATATAACAGATCTTGTGATGGTTAATTATAACTAAAATTTCACATGATTTTATTACTTTTATATGTTGTACCATAACTTTTCCAAATTTGAAGGGATCGAATACTTTTAGCTTTTATTTTAGTTTCTTTACCATTATATTAATATTTGAGAGATTAGAGGAAACTAAATCTGTCCGGTTTTTATCGATCGGTTCAATCAGTTTAACCGGGAATCAGTTCTATGTCCGGTCTGATTTGTTCCCGTTGAATCATTTTGGTCAAAATTCATATTGAAACAGTTGACCACCGATCGAACCAATGGCCAACTGATAAAACCGGTTAAGCGGATCTAGTGAACCGATTTTTATTTATTTTTTAATATTTTTTTGTAATTCATGTTTTAGTTCATAAAAAAAAGATTTTTTAAAATTTTATTAATTACTAATAATATATATTTATGACGTTAACGGCTCAATAACGGTTTATCTATTAGTTGATCAATGACTCATTCACCCAATAATTTTTTCGATTCAATGCGGGTCCGAATTTGAAAACATTACCTGCAGCTTGACATAACTGCAAATTAGAAAGAATAATAACACCAATTTTGACTTCAGTTTTGTTAAACTTATCAAAACTAGTCATACATTTATAAATATAAATACCCATAAATTCTTAGGTACTAAATTCTACTGCCAACTCTTAGTTCACAGATTTTGGTCATAACATAACATCATTACTACAAAAGGTGTTTGACCTGGCAATGTAAAGTTATATAGAATGCCTTTGTGACGTGGCACAATTATCTTGTACCCTACATATATAACGTTACTCTAGTACAAATTTCAAATTTTTTTTTATTCTTCCTTTCTATATAAATAGTATCATTTGCCAATTTTTTATTTTTTTCATAATAAAAACACGTTATACATTCTGATATTAGTATAAATGACACAATATTTTTAAATTTATTTATTCTTATACATAATTTTTTTATTATGTCATGACGACTACAAAACTAACACATTAACTTTTAGAAATAAATGCAAATGCATGTGTAATAAAAATACGTAGACTTGGTATTTATAAATTTTGTATTACTCTTATTATGAAATAAATTAAAGAGATAGTATCATTCTAATAGAGTCTTCTTGAGATTTTGGTGGTCCGGGATAAAAAAAAAACGAGACCTTTTTCGAAATATTGTCTTCACCATAAAAATAAAAATAAATAAATAAAAAATACAAGTTATATCCAAAAAAATACATTTTCGGAGTGATTTGCTTTTTTTTATAACTAAAAAAAATTAATATTTTATGGAACTAAAATTTTTCCATAATACAATGTTTTGAGGGTGATTTGGATACCTATACCAAAAAATAGTGGTACAGTCTGCACAGACTATACATACATATTTTGTTATACGTACCCAAATCACACCCAAAACACTGTATTATGAAAAAAATTTAATTTCATAATTTTTATTTATTTTTTTTAGTTGTTTTAAATAAAACAAAAAAAAAGTCCGAATTTTGATCCGGTCTGGGTGTCCGGACCTGTTCCGGCCTCATATATATATATATATATATATATATATATATATATATATATATATACATATAAATTGAGACCCTCTAATCGAGGGTTCAGAACAGTCGACCCTCCCGTCCGTGCTCAAAAATGACTCTGCATTTCTATGTACGGAGGTTAATGGCTAGAAGTTAAAAATTAAAAGTATATATCACACATACATAGACCTGACAAAAGAGGCCCAGGCCCGCGGGCTGGGCCGGAACTTATATATATATATATATATATATATATATATATATTGAGACCCTCTAATCGGGGGTTCAGAACAGTCGACCCTCCCGTCCGTGCTCAAAAATGACTCTGCATTTCTATGTACGAAGGTTAATGGCTAGAAGTTAAAAATTAAAAGTATATATCACACATACATAGACCTGGCAAAAGAGGGGGCCGAAACTTATGTTTTAAAAAATTAAAATGTTGCTACTTGTGAGTTGTGAATTAAAAGTATATATCACACATACATAGACCTGGCAAAAGAGAGGGCCGGAACTTATGTTTTAAAAAATTAAAATGTTGCTACTTGTGAGTTGTGAGGCTTGAACATAAGACTTGTAAAGTAAATAAATAAGAATTCAAACCAACTGAGCTACAACAATTATTTGTTTTTAATGCAATTTTCAATATATTTTAACTATAATTGAAAACTATAATTAAGATATGTAGTTAATGTAAGTAATTAATTAATAATACTAATTTATAATATTATTAAAATTTTAATTGATTGAGATATCACACGTGTGCAATTAACCGGTAAATGTAATAAGTATATAATTTAAAATCCAGAATTTGAGTAAACACATACTCCGACAGTGTCACTAAATCTTCCAACAAAATTGGAAGTGTGCCCAAAAAACATCCAACATATATTATTGAAACTCGGCAACTAACTACAAGTTTCAGTATACATTGTCATGTTTGTATAAGCATGGGAGGCTGGACATAGGTCAGGTCCGGTCCTTCTTGCATGTGTAGTGACTAGTGATTTTGAAGAAAATTACAACACTCACCAAGTCCTTCTGTGGGGACCGGGATTTTCCGACCGGGGTAGTGACCGGCTGGATTTTTTTTTTTTTTGTTTTGTACTATAAAATAATTAATGTGATTTATTAGAACTGAAATTTTTATAAAATACAGTGATTTAGGTGTCTTTTTGGATACACGTAATAAACAGGATTATATAGTCTGTACAACCCTGTTTTTTACGTATATCCAAATGACACCTAAATCACTGCATTTTGTAAAAATTTCAATTCCAATAAATCACATTAATTATTTTGTAATACAAAGCACAAAAAAAAAAAAAAAATCCGGCCGGTCACTATTCCGGTCGGAAAATCCCGGTCTCCCTAGACTTTTTCTTAAATATATGATGTAGTAGTAGTATCTTTTAAAAATATTGGTCAGTCTCTTGCATTAATTATATTTTCAAAATAATTAATGGTTTTTTTACTTTTACTCGTTTGACATAATAATTAAAATCGGTAGTATTTATTATTCACAGTAACCTCTTTACTTTTCTAATGAATGTTAATATTTATTCTAAAGCACAATTGTTTTTCACATGTTTTATTATTTTTAATATTTATAATTTATTATTATTACTATTTTTGATGTAGCAAAAAGTTTAAAAAAAATAAAAATAAAAGGAGAATCCTGCGGGCTGGCACGGGCCACGGGCTTTACATTTCCAGCCCACCAAAACTCGGGTCATTTTGGCCCGGCCCGCCGTTGGCCCGGCCCACGCTCAACTCAGCAAGCGTTCGCCCCGACTCGCCCCGACCCGCCCGTTGGTCAGGTCTACACATACATAACATAACATAAGGGCATACATGAGTATTGCTATCTTTATTAATTATTAGTGAATAATTACTACAACTGTTTTGTTGTTTTTCATTATAAGATCACCGAATTGGTTTAGTTAATTTAGAAGGAAGATGGGTATGTTTTGTATATCTATTTTTGGCAGAACAGTGCGATAGAGTAAAAGTACTTTTAAATTAAACATGAATCGCGCTCAAATAAAGCCCCTTATTGGTTGGAAAAAAATAAGAAAATATTCACCACTCTCAAAACATATTATAGACGATATGATTATGTAAACAAATCATAATTTAAAAAGTATTCCTCTTATATTAATTGTTGGTATGTTTCTTTTTATATAGTCAGTTGGAAAATAGCTATAACTCAAAAAATCGCCATTATAGTCAGTTTGCTTTTAGTTCGTTGTTTAACGTTCGCTAGAGAAGACAATCATATATATATATATATATATATATATATATATATATATATATATATATATAGCGAAATATTAAAAATTAAACTGCGGACGAGAACTATATTGATCATATTCAGATGAACAATCAGTAATTGTTGAAAGAATATACTCAATGTTAGCTATGGATCCTCCAGCAAGGCAGCAATATTAAACTATGGTGCCTCAAATTTTTTTAATAAATAATCTTGGGAATCCGCAGTTTAAAACTGCGGAGCCTTTAGAAAACAAAACCCAATTTGAAAGGAGAAGGCTAATGCCCAAGGCTGCTACTATAATAGCTTTAAGGTGACAAAATTAGTTTCATACATTTTTTCTCCCTTTCTCTCTAGAAACCCAGCAGTACCAAAACAAGAGAGAAAAGTGAGATTTTTGAATGGATTGTGATTTGAACCCAGCAGTACCACTCCACTTTCTCTCTCCACAACAGCACCCTCATCCTCTTTCCCCCTCATCCTCCCACCATCCATCTTCAGCCACAACAAATTCTCTATCATCTGTTGTTGCGGCCTGTTCCACCGCCCATCAAAGTCATCCTCATATTTCATGTTTTTCTTATAACATGAAATCCATTATTTGCAATCCCAACCATATGAAACTATAAAAAAAACCAAAGGAATATATGTATGCATGTATGTTTTGTCCCTGCAATTATAAATTATAAATTAAGGGGAACATTACAAACACATGCACCAACTCTTCAGAAGCTGAAAGATTATGGCAGACCTGAAGAAAGAGCAGGCTGAGCACTAAAATCTCATTTTCTAGAAAGAATAGGAAAAAGGGTGTAATAATATTTAATGCAAGAACAATATTAGATTAACAAAAAAATATTCCCTCCACACCCATTATCAAGTGTTGCATTGCAAATTGTTACTTCAATTTCACAACAAAAGCTGAACCACAAGGTTACTAGTAACCCAAAAAGAATGGCAGTACATGTGATACGCTAGCTAAAAACACATTCCTCGCCCCCAAAAACATTTCAAGGGGGAACAAAAATTCACACCATAGTTTACAGTCTCGTGATCAAAGAATTCACATTACCCAGAATTGTCTTGCAGCAAGTTCTGTATCTAACCGAGCCTACAACCTACTAATCTATCGGTCCTCCAAAGTACACAACAGAATCAAACGAAATACCTCTCTGATACAACATACTGAGGGCTGGGCTCCCCCTCGTGCTTATTTCTTTATTACTTGAATCCCTGTGCTGCCAAATTCTCTTCATAGTTCAGAGTTTTTGCTGCAGTTAGAAGCATATCCACCCCACCAGATTTGTCCAACAAATCTTCACCCATCTCTTTCTGTACATTTTTCAGATTCTTGTATGCTCCTTTTCCCCTTTCATCTCTCTTTATCAATTTATATTGCCTATTCTCATATGCCATTTCCTCCCTTTCACCTCTCTTTATCAATTTAAGTTGCCTACTCGAATATGCCATTTTCACCTTGCGTATGCACTGGAGACCTTGATCGCAATTTCCACAAAACCAATTTCCCTCGGGAATTGTAGTAAGTGGCGGTTGCATGCAATAAGTGTGAAAAGCTTGATCGCAGCCATCACATAATACAATCTTATCATCATCACGATCAGTTAGGCACCGTCTGCATAGACAAGACGGGCAATACCAACAAGAACCGTATGTATTTAGCTGCTTGACTGTTAGGCATCTCTCATGGTAATACTTGTTAGGGCAGAAGGAATGACCACATAGCCTAAACTTCTCGTTTTCTACCTCGTTTTTACAGAAATTGCAGTGACGCGAACTTTCCTCTCCTATTTCTAGCATGTCTTCCTCTAAATCATCGGAGCTCTCCTCCAGTTCTAGTTCTTCAACATTTGTTAGAAGTCCAGAAATTTCAGTACCAGAAGATCTGCGTGCATTTAGACACTCACATAGTACACAATTCTCATGGAGAGATCCAATCCCCTTTGCCCTGCAATTTGAACAGCACCAACTTTTCAAAGGAATTTCTTGAACATCAGGCCCAATGCACGAAACATGGTACATCTCCTCACAATAATCACATACTAGACACTCTCTACCCTCTGTTTTTTCTTCACAATGCCTGCAAGTACAGGTTCTGTACTGACGAGAGCGTTCGTTTTGCTCCACTTCAGCGTGCCCGTTAGATTCTTGTATAAGAAACTGCTGCAGTGACAAAACATATCATTTCAATGATAACCAACATATCAAGTCTAACAGAGAAAAATATAAAAAGACAAACTAAACAAAGCCAATGTAAATGAGCAAGGGTTTTCCTACTGCCTTGGTTTAACTCCTAGAAAATTAGGCCCAAGGAAATGTTGATGCAGAACCCAGTACAAAGACCTACTTTATAAGAATTAAGCAGTTTCAGAAGTAAAAATACTCAATACCACGGTTGCAACATATTTTTAACGGTCTGTTGATCTTTCTCACCATGTGATGAACGAGAAGGAAAGTCACATGATAAGAGAGAGAAGACACAGCATCGAAGATTATTGTAACCGTTGCATTGTGTATCTACTTCGGGATTATGGGTAAAATAGTCAAGTTACTGGAGAATGACTCGAGACGAGGAATCAGGAAAATTTGATATTAGGCCAGAAGAACAAGGGTTCACCACAAATTTAACTTGTTGCCCATCGTTAACTTATAACAAGGATATCAGTTGCTCCAAGTCTAGAACGGATACATCATTTCGAGTTTCGACAGTTATAGCAATAAGACAAGTATGAGCTAATGATCAATTTTCCAACTTTTCTAGTGTACCTAATGCAATCTAAGCATAGTAATCAACTAGTTTTACAGATACAAAAAGCTCTTACCTGATCTTTATCATCTTCAGATTGCATCGAGTCTCTCACCTACAAAAGTGACATAGTTCAGGCTAACTTGTAAAGTCAAAAGCATACCCTATTAGAATCAAACCAACCAGTAATTTAAGAAAGAGGGCATCACCAACTTTATTTCATATCCAGCCTCCCCACCCGAAAGGCCAACACACCCAAAGAGGATGAAGAAAGCAGAAAAAAAAGGTTTGCAGTTCAATTCATCTTTTACCTCATCATGACAAAAAGCCCTCGACTTCTCTGAGAGGCTCTTAGCCAGAAAAACCATTTCGGTGCCAACCTTTTGAAGCTTTGTCCACACCTGGAAAAATCAGTTAGGTTTAAGATACACAAATCACAAGACGATAAATCGCCTCATCTTCATTATACAAGAATGTTTGTGCTAAAAGGATTATTGCATATGTGGCATACAACACGTGAATTATATAGAGCTTACAAAAATGACTAGAAAATCAATAACAGCTGTTGCAACTTCTGGATGACAATATGCATCATTTTCTGGCATGTAATACACACAAATAACCAACCAGAAGTGAGACACCAAAACCTCCACTTGGTGAATGGAAAAATATACAAATAAGCTAAAATATGATAAATGACCAAAAAAGCAACATCCTAAAAAACCTAATTTCAACCAAATAACAAGTTGACAAGCTGATGTCATAAGCGAGGCCATAATAGCATTTACCAAACAAATGAGCAGTATGACCAAAACAATTGAATGCCTCAAAATGGAGTTGAATACTTATTAAAGGTGGAGAGGGAAACAAGGTGATCATACACTAAAGGACTGACAGTCTGACCATAATGATAGTAAAAACTAGCTGCAAATATGCAGTACAAATCCTCTGCTAACCTCTGAAATATTTTAATCAGAATACAATACCACAATAAAGCCTTCCAATTCAAGATTTCCTTTCACTATGGATATATCACCAAAGATATATTTTTTACTTTGAAGCTTTGCATAATTTATATGCCAAATTTTCTACTTTTCTATAAAGTATGTGAAAGTCAAAACGGAACTTCTAATTTGGGACAGAGTAAATGATTGCAACCAGGAGGGTGGTGTTTCAGGGGTGAAGGGGCGACAGGCAGTTGTATACAGCATTAGACATTGGTTTGGCCAGTTACATATCGTAGATATGTTACTGTGTTACTATTACATAAGCTGTAACGAGCAGCAGCATCAACTTAGATTGTCATAATAAAACGTTACGAAGAAAATACAGTAACATTGTAAAACTAGAAAGCATTTGTCATCACTATAATACTACTCTTACTCTAGTAATCATATTTGCCAACTTATAAATGTCGAAAAACTAACCTTACCCGAAATCTCTATACTGTCAGTGATGTACTGAATTGAATAGTATAATCAAATTACCATAAAGTGGTGTATATCAAAAATACAAGGGACCATCGGAAAGTCTTATAGCAGTGGCCAATACAATATTATTCAGGTCAAAAGCTATAAACAACCTTTAGTAACTGTAAAGCAGTGCATGATGACATCAACCACGGTTAAAAACAATAAAAGTTCAGAAATAAAGTCCCTCCGAAATCACAAGGAAGCTAACCTCATACAGTGACCATTTTGGAAGTTAATACAAGTTAAGAAGCAATAAAAGAACTAGCTACTCTCCAACACAAAATGAAATTCTAGTATTGCCAAACAAAACCATGCGTAGGTTGTAAATTCATGACAGATCACTATTCATACTAATCCTGCCCATACTTGGCAAGAGAAGCTTAGGTGCCGATGTCAAGTATCACCACAGACTGTGCTATCTGTGTAGTGTTGGTTCGCATGTGCATATACACAACCTACCACACAGCGGATATACAACTCCTCAGATAAAAATGAAGGGGTCAAATAGCAGTTTTGGAGCAGTTGATGAAAAGACAGAGCAATGCTATCTAGAACGTAAATCCTTTTTTTCTGTGAAACCGACAGGAGAATGTGCTACACTACTAGATAGGCTAAAAATGAGTATCAAGGATGGATCAAGTAAAGCTCTAAAACTTTGCCTAAATACTGAATATTTGACCGTTGACTCTTTCTCCTTTCAAATGAATGTGAAGGATGGATCAACAAACATAGAGATACCAAATAACTACAATTGCGAACACAAATTTTGCCAAGTGCCATCAAAACTACTATATGCATGATTACCGTAAAACCAAGTGGCCTTAAGGCTAAAATGGTTCAAAAGCACGAGAAACAAAAAAATCTATATCTAAAACACATTAGTTCTATGTGCATCACTCTCAATCAATGACAACAGAATACAAACATGTAACATGGAAGTAGAATGAGACTATCACGTATAACCAGTCACCATAAATAGGACATTGTAATGGAACCAAGTCTAAGCTCAACTACTGAAGAAACTAGTTATCTAATATAATCAATAAACACAGGAAAACTGGAGAGCCAAACTTTCGGCAGATCAATATAACTAAAATTAGCATGTATATAACACATGAAAATGGTTGCTAAGAGATAATAGATCAATTTCTTCAGTCAATTTTCAGAATGCGTGGTGTATCTTTGTGTATATGGGATAAAAGCTAATATGCAGTTCAGTTGCTTACAACTACTTGAAGGAATTAGAAAGCACAAAAGAATTTGCAAGAAACAGAAGATAGTGTATATAAGTGTACAAAAAGATAGATTGAATAAAGTAATTATTCTGACAAAAACATTGTTTACTGAATTAAGTTCATAACAAATTTCTTTCTTATGACTACAAATATAAAAAGTACTAGAACGATCATAGAAGTGAGTCAGAAGATGCACAAGTCATATTAATATTAAGCAACCTCCTGCAGAAGTTTATTGTTTGCAACATGGAAGAAAAAAATGATAGACCTCACCGTGACATTAAAACACCTTGATCATATGCATAGCTATTGCTAACTATTTCCAAGTTGTACAACTACAATTAAGCAAATTATGTTATACACCATAATATCTCTAATTACGCAAATTATGTTATACACCATAATATCTCTCATAATTAGAAGACCAAAGTATAATAAGTAAAATAGAAGAACTCAAGCTATATGACTGAATAGATATCTACCTGTTGAATATCAGAGTGAAATAACATGGTTGAACTTTCGTAAGCTCCCTCTTTAATCCTTGAATTTATCATACTAATGTCAAAAATCCTGTTAACCTTCAATCCTTCAAAGTTTCCAAAAAGTAGGTCACACAGTTCTGCAAACTTAGTTGATATTAAGACGTCGAAAAGAGCATGTTTACATAGATCAGTTTTTGTACGGAAATTTGATTCATCTGTTGATCCATTTGACATGACACCCACATGCTCCTTAGATGCATTCTGGATTCCACTATGCATTTCTTTACCAAAATGAACAGATTCCTGCAGATTTTCATTAACTTCAGTGAATTAAATAAATTAACAATAAGTTGTAAAGTACAACAACAACATGCAGATCTAGTGAAGCATGTACTTTGATTGTACTTGTGCAACCGCTTTCTGGATGAAATAAAAGAGCATCTCTGATGCACTCATGCAAACCACCTTCAGTCTCATTAAGTGACTGATACATCTGTTCCAAAGCGATCTTTCTCCAGTCTTTGACTGTGCAATCTTCAGAACCATTTCTAGAAGCATGTGAATCCATCCTAACAAGATTAACTTGGTTGCACGAACTACTTGGAAAACACATATCCTGTGGTTCTTTTATACTCTGGTGGAAATCAAATAAACAAGATACCCGTTGATAAAAAACAACTAACAATTAAAATAAGAATAGACAAAGGGGCGCTGGAGAGCAGCCATCAAAAATAGAACAGTCCGGACTCTACAGCAAGAAGAGAAAGGCAAGGACATTTAAATGTAATCAACAAAAGTCCCCCATAAAACCAGCTCCTTCATCAGGAGTCTCAGGAAAGTAGTGTAGCCTTTAATTTAATAAAGTTTCCGCGCGAAAAAATAAGGAAAATTATATTTCCACAAGGCCCTCGTCACACGAATAATAAATACAAATTAGTTCAATTTCTTTATTTATGACTGATAGAACATACTTCATGCTTGTATAAACACCATCAAGCCATCTACATGTAGGAGGCACGTAGGCCTCATGTGACAACTAGTATTCAGGAAAATAGATATCCAACTATGCATTCAATTGTCATGTATGTCTGAAAGCAATTAATAATCTCTCCTTCCACTTTTAGTTGACCCCTTATGACTTTTTTCAATCAATTTAACAAAATAATGAGATTAATGGGAAAAGTCATTTAGAGTTTCAAAATAATCCTTTAGTGAATCACTCAGGAAGGTGCTTTTAATAAGAGGGGGGGGGAGGTAAAGTGAGAACCCTATAAGTAACTTGAAGATTAAGAGGACAAGGTCTGAGAACATCCAAGCTAGGAAAGGAGGACATGTAAGGCGGTATGGAGGGAGTATGAAATTTAGATATTCTTTTATTTTTACAACTTAGGATCTGCAAGAAACTCCTAAACTTATATTTTCAACGTAGCCTGAATATTACTTTGTGCCTTGACACAGTTCTGCCAATTTTTCCGAGGATATATACATGCATAGTGCATCTATACAATATTAAGAGGACAAACATTTTCCAAAAGATATATCTGGAACAACTAACATATGCATACATTGGTTGGTGAGAGGGAAAAAACATTTTCAAATCAAACTACCATCAAACAACTAACATATGCATACATTGGTAGGTGTTAGGAGTGGCTGCAACTTCATTGAATGGATAGGTCCCCAATTGTATGATCGTACAAGAGTGGTGATTCCATGATTAATTGAGAGATTGGAGACAAAATATGAAGTATTACGCATATAGAGGGCAAAGGTTGAAAAACTCAAAGTTGAGTTGAAGAGAATCAAGTCAAGAGAGACAATGGCATGATTGACTTGCTCAAAGATATTGTTGGCCATTTTTATGCTCTGTTTTGCAATTTTTATCTCAAATGATTAGGATGTTCTTGCAGTGATTATGTTTAAAGTGGTGTGTTTCATGAAGATTAAGGATATTAGTTATATGAAGTGGTGTGCTTCATATGTAATATGGCCTCTTTGATAAATGAATGAAATATTTTCTCAAATGAATGAATTTTAGGTCTTGAAAAACACCAGATCTGTTTTAATGGTGAGAACGATGTCATTTGACTTAAATACCCTTATATCCCACGCACTTGGAACTTCCGACGAAGATTTGCCCGGAAAATCTAGCGGAGTGAGCATTTAATTGTTTGGGTTGAAGTTTAGGGTGGGTTCATTTAATCTAAAATTTTGTATAGGGTGCAAATCGATTTTCGCTGCAAAGTTTGGGGTGCAAAATGGATTTTAGTCTGATAATTAATCTAGCATATGTGCCATTAATTTGTTTAAATAGTGAGTTTTGTCAGGTAACAATAAGCAATTACCATCATATACCACTAAATGTGGAAGAGATGTATGGACTATACATGGTTGAACTCACTGTGTTGTTCTTGTTCTACTGTTTAGTTTCATGAAATGCTGGTTTATATTACTCAATATTATTTAAACATTAACTTATAGAAAGGTCAAACACAAAGAATTAACAAAGAAACTTCTAAAGTTCCTCTAAAAAATTCAAAAACAGATAGACTGAAGTTTTAATCAAACTTTAAAGTAAATCTAAAGTATAAAAACTAAAATTGATATTAAATTCCACGAACAAGAACAATTTTCATAAAATCATATTTTTCAAAGGAATTACTCTATCAATGAATTTTCATTACTGTTCAGTTTGAGTGACAGTTTATAACAAATTAAGAACCCATTACGCCTCTGCATAAGTTTCTTGTTAATGTGAACTTCTAACAAGATCAGGGGCGGACCTAAGACAGGGTAGGGGGGCACCTGACCCCACTGAATTTTCAGGGGGTCAGGGGGGCATATTAGAAAAAAATTAAAATAAGAGGGTCTAAAGTGAAATTTTTGGCACTTGATGGTCAACTCCAAAAAATAAGAGGGTCTAAAGTGAATTTGCGAAATTTTACCCTTCAGAATTTGATGATATGGAACTTTTGGCACTTAATGGTCAACTCCAAAATTATATTGTGGATATGAGAAACGATCCCAAGTTTTCAAGTATAAAAGGAATTGGTGAATTGGCTCAAATGTTGGTTCAGAAAAGAAAGGATGATGTGTATCCCTAAGTCTATTTGTTGCTGAAAGTGGCTCTACTTTTGCCCGTTGCTACTGCAACTGTTGAAAGGACATTTTTATTCATGAATATCGTGAAGAATGAACTTCGTAACCAAATAGCAGATGAATGGATTAATGACTGTTTAGTAATATACATTGAGCGTGATATTTTGTAACTATTAAAAATAAAGCTATCATGCAACAATTTTAAGCAATGAAACCTCGAAAAATGTTATTATAAATAATATTTGAGGATTATTTAGTTCTGTAAGTTATTTTATAAAATTTTCATTCGTAAGAATTTTTTTTCCCGAGTTTGACCCCCACTAAACTATCGGTCTGGATCCGCCCCTGAACAAGATTGCCAAGCTTAAATGTTCACAAGCAACCACAATTTTTTTAAGAAAAATAATGCTGAAAAATTAAAAGAAAACAACAAAACAGTAAAGGCAAACCTTTTCCAGATGGTGGCTGGCCGAATTTGTAGAAACCTTCCCATCCTCAAAGAATTTTTCCTCTGAACTACTACTCATTTTCTGCCTTTTCCGCCTCAAATATGTTCGAAAATAATTCCCAGACGAACCGGCAGAATTCCCCTCAAGACCATCCCCATTCTCAATTTCAATGACAGACCCATTATTCACTTCCTTACCCTTCAACTCCATACTCACCACACAATCACTATTTCTTTCTCTCTCTTCATCAACCATTTCCTTCCGTTCAAACAAAGTAAACCCTAATTTATCAAGAATCTCAACACACCCAAAACCCCACCAGTGTAACCGCCCACAAGATTCAATCTTTCTGTAATATAAACAAAAACCCACTAAAATTATAAACAATTTAAACATACTCTACACACTAATTCACCCATTAGTAAAAAAATATGGGTTTTTAAGTACGAAGAAAATGTATTTTATACTCGTACATAATCTATATACACATATAAATACATATATATTATATAGATGTTTGGAAAGTAAAGAGAGAGGGTAACTTACCTGAGCTTTGAAGATTTACAGAGAAAAAGAGCGAATTGAAACCTAGAGACTCTGCAAATGGGGGAAAGGGCTCTTGAATATTTTGATTTGAAAACAGGAAGGTGGTCTTTTTAAGGAGTAGTTAGTTTAGTGTACTTTAATCAGTTACGGGTCTGGGTCGGTTAGCACCGTAACTTCCGTAAGTGTGTCAGTGGGTTGTGACTTTAGAAACCCAACAGTCAACATTTGTTCAACTCCTAAATCTTCCGAGTATCTTGCCTAAATTGTGACGTAATAATATTGATGGAGATTTTGCGTGGTAAATTACTAAATTAACACTATACAGTACTATTAGTATTTTTTTAAAATGTAACTGATGTCAATTACTTAAACTAATTGTGTCTCGTGACTCCGGCACTACATGAACGGTATGAGTTATCTCAAATTTTGGACGGCCCAGATGATTTATTAGGGTGAGCGGGAAATTCAAAATCAGTTGTATTTTGTTAGATAGATTTATTAAGAATTTGATTTTTTTTTTATAATTTTAACAAGTCTAATATATATTAAAAGGAAACTGATAAATCCACAACAGAAAAATGATATTCACAACAAAATCGTTACTATAGATCCTATAGCGACGGTTTTCACCATCATTATACAGCGACATTTTTGTAGTAGAAATATCAAAAAGTGTTGTGAAAATATTAGTTTCTTACCAAAAAAGGAGGTGAGAGGCGCTGAATATAAATAGGTGAACTATCAAAAACGATGTCATTTTGTGTAATTGTATATATAAAAGTACCCTCCCTCCCTTTGTAAATTTTTTTTAAAACAGTATCAAACAACTCACACAATAATATAATCTAGATGATAATGTTGGGAAGTGGTTAGCATGAAGTTTATTTTTTAGTAAGTTTGTCAATTAATCAATAGAGTGCTGACACGCAGGCGAGGTTTTATGTGTATCAATATTCTATTGACCAATTGAACCAATTTACCCAAAAATAAACTTCATGCTAACCCGATCCATAATGTTGTGGTTATCTTAATCCATTTCATACAATTGAATTTACAAATGAAACACAAGGTGCTATTTATACACTATCTTCTGCCTAAACTAACAATAATAAACTCTCATTTCTTTGCACACTATGCATTGCTAGTTGTCATTTGTACCACCACCCCCATTTACTTGATTTCCTTTACTTTCTCAGCACTACTACTGTCTTCAATCCCATTTATAGAGCTCTGCAGCTTAAATACAATTAGCCGCTCTTTTGGGATGCATAGCTATTCTTGTGTTAATTTCAAAACATTCCACTCCAATTCAATTATTCTTCTGGTTTTTCTTTATTTTGGTATTGAGCCCAAGTTTTATATATGAAGTGATTTATAATCATTAAAATTTAGATATTTTGAGTTTTAGATGATATTAGGTGTGAAAATTCTATGTTTGTAAATTTGACCAAAGTGAAATGTGTAATTTTAAGAAACGATATATATCATCTTTTTAAGTCCACAATCATAGTTTTGCAATAACAAAAAGGAAACTGATATTTCCGTAAGTGTTTTTGACACGTGAGCATAAAGTGAGTCTCACCTTTTCATAATGTAAAAATATCAAAAAAACATGTAAAAATAACGATTCCCCAACAATAAAACATATCACACATTAAATATTCATAAAATATATGGGGTATAAATTTAATTTTAAAACAAAAAAAAAACAACACAAAACAAACAATTGAGCTTACTAGTAAAAGCATGATTAATTTTTATGATAGATGTTTACCCTGAAATTTTGCTAGTTAGAATTACACTAGCGCTTGTCACACAGATTCCTAGAATTAAAGTTGAATGCAAAGCTTCAGTAGCTGCATGTCATATAGTTTTTAATACATATATATATATATATATATATATATATATATATATATATATATTAAAAAGAAAAATAAAATGCAGCAAAAAATATATATAAAAATAAAAGGCACCAACTCAAATTTGAATCACTGCAGCATGGGACATGAATTCACCAAGACTAAAGAACAATGATGATCAAAACAAGTGCACTTCTCCAGTATGTTAATTTTCAAGCATTAACAGTTTTATACGCTCTATAAGCTGGTAAACTAACAAGTACCATAACATCTCTTACTCTCTGAGACAAAAAAAGTATAACCAAATACTAGGCCCAAACATAATAAGGCAAAAGGCACTAGCAAGTTTCTTTCAATGAGAGGGCGACCGAAACTAGATCACACCACCTGCTAAATGTATTCTTAGCCCTTTAATTATGCCCAAACCCATATTTGGATTTCGGCAGCATGAGATGTAAATCCACCTGAAAACTATTGGATGATTCATTCATCTTAGCATACTAGAGCAAAAGAACACACAAGTTTCTTCCACCAAAATCAGTAACTGAGACAAGATCACACACCCTGACAAAGGTGATCCTAGCCATTTATTCATATAACACAAGATCTATATTAACAGGAAAAAGAAGTCTGTAGTACTAAAAGAAAAAAGAAGCCTGTAATATTTCTACCTGAGACAAAAATAACTTGCACTATCCATGTACATGACATTCCCCCAAAACATGAAATTGTTCAAGGCATTACCAAGGTTAAGAGGCGACGTACCACAGTGAAGTTGATCTGACAAAATATCCTACTCAAGTTACCTCGAGGTAACAAATATAAGCACTTGACAAATATGATAGGCGTCTCTAAGCTCATAATTGCACATAGCAACAAATCACACTACAGGCTAACAAAAAACGATGTATTATAACTCCAGCGAATAAAATAGGAAACTGAAGACCACTAGAAAATAGGGGAGGCAAGCATATGTTTATTTAAAAAGTAGGCTAGCATGTGTAAATCTCTGGTAGTCATTTATTGTCCAGACAAGTTGAAAGATCAGAATGAGATTGGAAAAGAGAGGCTGGGTGCTATTTTTAGCTGGCACTTGGTTAACTGTCGTCCACCTATAAATTACCTAACTAATATGCACTAGATTGAATTAACCTAACCATTGAATCAAAATGACACCTGAAAGATGGAAACCACAACAATTGTGGTAACACAATGTATTCATGTATAAATAAAAAACAAATATCATACTATCACAATGCATGAAATTTGAAGTTTTCGCTCACCCCCTAGATAGAGTAGTGTTTTTCATTGTTTTTTTTAAGAGGAGTTTATCCTTGTAACATGATATGGGTTTGTTTTAGGGTGTTCCATGAATAGGATCATTCAGGAATCCATGTATTTGCAGTCTTTTTGTTATCCTAATTATGAATACTTCACATGGAATTGGGATAATAACTTGGGAACGAAAAAGGGTAATAGAAAATTTAAGACGAGATAACAAAAACAAACATTCAGACCATTTAAGAATAAATTAGCCAAGAACATTCCTTGAAGAGAAGAACGTCTTACCTTCTACTTAAAAAAATGGGTCATATCTTCAAAGAATATACTTGACAATGAAGTAGCAAGTAGCAACACATCAATATTTAACAATTTGAACTTACCAAATAACAAAATACACAAACTATAAATTGGACAGCGTGCAGAGATGAATAATAGGACGTATTATTCAACACAAATTATTTGTGAAAATTCGCCATAACGAAGGGCTTTCTGCTTGAAATGCAGAGGCTTTAAGACTTTAAGAGAGCATTTGTAACAAGATACCCTTTCGAATTAAAAAGAAGCACCCTTGAAATTCAGTAATACACTAAACTAAATCATATAGAAATAGATCAAGTATGATAGTTGCTTACTCTGAAATCCTCATAGTTACTACATTTACGTTTCTCACACGATTCATGCAAGTAAACTCAAGTTTAAGTAGCATCATCTCAAATAAATTCCAATAAAAAACGGGAGTTTTTTTCCTTAGTATTACTTTTATTTTTTAATAAAAAGAAATGCAGAAACAAAAAAAGCTGGTACCAAAAGCATGTCAAATTTCCATCACAGCAACTTTCTCAAGGTAACCAAAAGGAACAACCTCTGCTTTCAGACTAACTGCAAGTCCGCAACATCTAGGCTTAGCAGCTTCAAATTGTACACTAGATAAGCAACATATGGTATTAAATCACTATCCAATTCATCTCATTATTTTTTATAACACAAGTAATGTTCTAAAAGGCGCTAGGTGGGAGTCGGGCGTCCGGGAAGCCTAGCGCCTAAGGGACTTAGGCGGGATTTTTTATTTTAAACCAATTTTAATATTTTATCTTACATTTATCCAAACAAAACAATAATATAAAGCAAAACAATCTATAATAAAGATAATAAAGGCATTTGCTTAAAGTTCAAATACATATCCATATTGCTAATGTCAAAATTCAAACATAAAACATGCAATTATTCGAAGTTCAAACATGTTTTTAACGCATTAGTTTTATTCATAAACAAGATTGCTATTAAATAATAAAATTTAAAATTTCAAGAATTTAATTCAATATTAAAACTTAAGAAAGTAAACATAAATTTAAGAATTATATTGAATTAAACTAAATATTACAAATGTATCATCATTTATATAATTTGAAGTTGGTACAAGTTCAAAAAATTACAACTATAATAAAATTATCCATTTTGACTTAATATTGTTCAGTTCTTGTTGTGATTTGATATGCTACAACCTGTATTATTAATATGGTAAATCATTAAAAAAATAAATATATCAAAATCTAGTTTGGGTAGTTATTAAAATAAAAAAGCCTCTCCGCTTAAACCCCGCCTAATTTTATGGAGGAATTTTTTTGTCGCCTTAGGCCTAGGTGAGACGTCAGGGGGGCCTAGCGCCTAAGCAAGGCGCCAAAGGGGGCCCGACGCCTAAGCGGGGCGCCAGGGGGCCTACCGCCTAGGCGGACCTAGGCGGGAATTTTTAGAACACTGAGCACAAGTACACTACTTTCGTAAACTTAGCTTTATTTCTCATTTAGTTCAGTTTTAGTTTAGGTTTATTCTCTAAAATGAAATTTCATCAATAAGAATTAAATATAAATAAAGAATAAGGAGTCTTTATGTCACGTTACCGAGTTTCTTCAACAAAATAATCATTTAGGAAAGAACAGGAAAAAACAGATAAACTTGTAAAATCAAAAGGGAAAGCAAAAAAAACAGCTAAAGGGAATAAACTAAATAAAATTTAAAGCACCAAATAACCTGTCTTTAAAACCATAGACGCAATCCTAAAAGAGACAAAATTCATATCCTGGCCCAAGTGTGTAGAACAAATACCAGCTAACCAACGGTCCATCTACTAAACCATATCATTGTAGCTCTACTGTATTCAACTTATATGTCCTACTAAAGACTTATGAGCTAAATATAAATGCTTATATATGGTGATTGGACGGCCTCTATAAGGGCATTGTACAAGGATAAAGGACGAAAATTTGAGACCTGAATTTACATCGGGAAGTAATCTACACAAATCGTGTAACTAGTATTTGATTTCAAAGGCTTTACATAATTATATTTGAGGAAAATTTAATTAGTATTTCTATCCTCTCCTCCCAAAGAAGGTTACCAGATCATCCAAATCAGTTTTGCTCTCAGAGCTTAATGTTTCATCACCCCTTGTAAAGTGAGAAATCATGTGTGCCTTCTTGGGTTGGCAAATCAAGCAAATACCGTTGATACACAAAAATAAGTGAATAAAACCAAATTGCAACAAACATTCAACCAATCAACTATTCAGCTCCAACCTATGTCAACTCTATTTCTTTGAACTCCTAATTATGCAAATAACTAAAACAATAAACATATAGATTTTTGAACACATTAGATTTGCAGAGTGTAATCTTTTCTACGCAGCACTCATGCATTGAGTGTTTCCTCTGCCACATGCAATACAAAATCATTAAACCCAGAAGGAATCTTAACAAGTCTCAAAATCCCAAATTATATGCAAGCATATGCCGAACATGTTTTTTCCAAAACCAAAGCAACACTCGTTCAAAACACACGCACCACTAATTATAACAAATTAGAAACAAAACATTTAACATACTGGAGGTTCAATCATCTGCATCCTCTGTGGGCCTCCCACCAAAAGGATCATGAGAAGGGCCCGTATCCTCCCCAATGTGGCGCTGCACTAGACGCTGCAAATCAGCCATAACCTTCTGTTCACGCTTTGCCTTCTCCTCATAGTTAAACATAGCCAATGCCCTCTTATCCTCAGCACTATAAACTTGGTTTTCTTTCCTGATACGAATGGCATTCATCCTCTGATGCCTACTACCACTCATCACATACCCAAGAGTCTCAAACTTGGAAATCTCCTCAGCCGAAAGACCAACTTCACCTCTACGTGGGATACGCTTCCCTTGCTGAACATACTGAGCAATGGCATCACCTTCACCAGGCCGAAGTGCCCCTCCGTAGCTAATATGTCCTTCAGCCCTTGGCAAGGGCATTGGCCCAACAACAGGTTCAGTTTCCAAAGTAGGTTTCTTCTCTTTAAACAAAAACAACTCACTGTTAGTCTCATTCTTCTCTATTTCATCCAATGTCAGTTTAGTTGTATCCTCCCTCTCTTCTAAGCTTTCACTCTCACTCACCGTTTCTCCCTTTTTCTTCAAATGGGTTTTCTTTTTCTTTGATTTCGACCTATCCCTTGATGATCTACTTGCATCAGAGTCCTCACCTTCACTCTTCTCCTCACTACTCTCGTCCGAAGAACTATCCCTATCCTTCCTTCTACTCCTCTTTTTGCTTTTAGAATTTCTTCTAATCTTCTTCTTTCGCCTGCTGCTGCTTCTTTTCCTTCTTTTATCTTCTTCTTCTGAATCATCACTCAAATCATCTGATTCACTCTCACTGACAGACATCGATTTCCTACGTCTACTACCACTAGACCTTGAACTCTTGCTCTTCCTCTTCCTTCTCGACCTCGAATCATCCGAAGATTCAGTCTCCGATTCACTGCTCATATTCTTCGATTCAGACTTCAATTTAACATCTTTATCCTTATCAACAGTTTCCCAATCCTCGGCAATTTCCTCAGGTTCCAGCTCGTCTGGTTCGTTTTCGGTTCGAGGTGGGCTAGGGGTAACATTCCATATACAGTTCCTCAACATCTTTCTCCATTTCTGGCGCTTAAGCCTCCGGTATTCTTCGTAGTTCAATCCTTTCAATTCTTCGTCCGATTCAGACCCCGCCACTCGTCCTCCGTTTCTGTAATCACGGTCAAGATAGGGCTTTTTGTGATCCCCATAATAAGATCTTCGGTCTTTTGTTTGATATGTTGGGCTAGTGCTTTTTCTAGGGTTTGAATAATCTGGAGATCCACGAAGATTATGGCGATTATTGGAATAGTGATTGAACCTTGTGTATCCGTTGGCAGGGCTCCTGCTCCGACTCCGACTCCGACTCCGACTCCGACTCCGGCTCATGCTGCGTCTTCTGCTGTAATTGCGACGGGAACTAAGACGACGACCGTCACGGTATGTATCGGAGTCTGATGAATGGCGGTGGCCATTGCTGCGGTGGCGTTCATCGGAAACTTGTACGGCGGATGAAAGCTTGGGCATTGGGAGTATTGTTACCTATTCTCTCTCCTTTGCAAGATCGAATTCGAAACCCTCGTCTCGTCAGATTTGATAATAATCCTATTCCTGAAGATTTTGGCAACGATTCTTTATTTGGACAAACTTGCCCCTCGAAAAAAAAACGACTGAACTCCCCTTTTAAAATAGGTTAAATGTTTTTTCAGTTACTATACTATATGTCAACTTACAGCTGGATAACTGAACTTTTTTTTCTTACAATTAATTCACTGTACTCAACTTTTCTAATAAAAAATTAAAAAATCCGTTAAGTCAAGTTGACTTTAACGGAAAATGACACATCATCTGTTGAGTTGTCCAAAAAAAAGTTGATGTGACTTCCTTGTGTGACGTGACAGTGATTATGTGAATTTGGAAGAAAAATTTTATGAAAAAAATATTTTAAAGTATAATATAAATTTAAAAAGTGTGTCAAAAAATAAGAAAATAAATAAATAAATATATTTAATTATTTTTGTAATTAATGTCAAATAAATTTTTATTTATAATTAAGTCATTTATAAAATATATAATCCAAAAATATGCTAATAATTTTTTAAGATTACAAATGAATAGTAAACGTACTATTCATCTTAAAATTAATTTATATATAAACGTAATATTTTACGTTTATTTACGTAATTTACTAATAATATAAAATTAATTTACTATTTAAAAATGTTTAAGATAAACAGTAAATTACGTAATTTTACGTTTATGTAAATTATTAGTAATTTACTATATAAACAGTAATTTACTATTTTTAAGATATTACGTTTATTTACGTAATTATTATAAATAAATAAACAACAATTACAAATGAACAGTAAACGTACTTGTAAGACCCCAATTTTTATGAATAAAGATGAATTTTTCTATAAATATCATTTTGAATAATTATGGTATTGATTTGTTATAATATTAAAGTTGTGGGTAATAATTATAAATTTTGCAAAGTACGCAAGTTGTTATATTATATTCGATTGGTCGGGGAATATTCGTTTTAACAGGGAATATTCGTACGACGACACAATCATTGGTGGACCCCACAGTGAAATTATTGTCGGATTGAGAAAATAACAAAAATATCTTTTTATAAAAATAACGACGAAAGTTTTACCGTCAACTGTTGAAACACCCGGTGTTAAAAGTATAGTAATACGCGTGGTTGCATAGTAACACATGGTATTGATTATTGATGCTTATGTGAGAAGTCACTCAGTTTTGTTCAATTATTGCTACTGTAATTGCTGCATAGTATCTCACGTTATTTGATTCAATTATTGTCGATATTTTATATATTATTAAATCAATAATTGAGACGACAAAGTTATTCATATTATTATTTGCAATATTGACAATGTCTAGAAGTTCTGTCGAGGAGAGGTTTGGTCACCTAATTGCGCACCAATAGGGAGAAATCCTTATTGGAAAGCCCCCTCTTTCCTGGGAACGACCTGGTTGTTAAATATTACGAATTATAATAATAATGATAAATGTTGTTAAAAATTTTGAGGAATTTTTATGAAGTAATTGTGTAAATTTTACTTATTTTATGGACCCCCATTACCTATTTTTTAAAATAATCGGAAGGAAGTTATAAAGTATATATATATATATATATATATATATATATATATATATATATATTTGTATAACATGTGGGTGGGTGGTGGTGGTCCTGGTGGATAAATTTAGCAGGTTATGGAATGATTTTTCAAGCTTGAACATTATTGGCCAACATTTTCCAATCATGCAATATTATTGATAACTTGTAAATTAGGGTGCATTCTAATTGGCTAAGGCTGTTATATTGGCATGTGTTCAGTTTTCTCATTTGCCAACTCCTTGAAAAGAAATACTGATACTTAGGAACCGTGAAGCTGTGATGTTTCCTCTGTGATTTTAAAAAAATTAACTGTTGCGTCCGTTTCTTAACAGTACTCCTTCCATTCTCCTATAAATAGGATGCTTAGTTAGAATTGAAAATCACACCAGAATTAGAGAATTCTTCTTCTATAATATTGAGTATTTCTTTCGAGTTTTAGAAAACTTTGAGAGTAGAAAACAGTATAAATTTTTTTCAAGAATATCCTCGCTATAGCAGTTGGAATACTCTTCTTTTTAAGGTAAGGGATGTTATTTTTGTTCAATATTCGCCTGAAATAATATTTTCTTCCATACTCTGTAGTATGTAAGTAATATTATTTCGTTTCAGATTTCGAATTCTATACTCGTTTTGTTAAAGTTTCGGCTTCTATACTCCATAAAATTAGTAGAATATCCTTGATATTTGCGCTTCATCCAATATTTTTTTCATGAAAATATTATTCAGAGCATTCTTGATAAGTTTTAACTTTTTCATGCCGGAGTACTATTCCCGGGGTTACTATTCCCAAAGTTACTATTCACGAATATTATTCACTCGGTTACTATTCATCCGGGGTACTATTCATGACAAAAATTGATTTTTTTCGGTCCAAATTATTTTTGATATAATATTATTCTTGAATTTTACTCCACAAAGCAGTATCATGTTGACAATTTAGACATTATTGAATTCTTGATAAATTAAATTATAAATCTTTAAAAATTTATCTTTGAACTTATTTTATTGAATTCTGGATAAATTAAATTATAAATCTTTAAAAATTTATCCTTGAACTTGTTTTATTGAATTCTTATATCATTGTTATCATCCTCATGTTTATATTATGTTAAAAGTCATCTGTGGCCTGTACTGCATAGATGGACTTGGTATAATTATAACCAAGGATTATTCGGTATAATCATGACCGTAATGTTACAAATGATGTGGTAAAAGTCCTCATTGACCCTTAGTGCATTGATGGACAGTTGTTGGCATGATCATGACCATTGATGAATACACGAATATCCTTGGCCCATAGTGCATAGATAATTTGTGGTTGTGATACTAATGAATATCGTTGGCCGTAGTGCAGGGGTGATTCGATGATGTGAATTATTTATTAAGCTATCTCTGCGATAAAAGTGATGAAAAACCTTTTAAATCATAGAAGATAGTAGATTTTATGCTCTACTTGACTCTTCTAATGGATTGCTTGTTCCGCTGCAGTTAAACTTGATGTTTGTTATATTTTATCAGTTTAACACTGTTGAAGGCTAACGATAAATTATTCTGCATTATCTTAGTCATAATATTTCTTACTTGGCTAGTTGAGCTCACTCGTTTGCTTTCATTATTCTCTTCAGAAAATGAGAACGTAGTCGGGACTAGTCGGGGAATGGAGTGACAGCCCAGATGATAGCATTAGTTGTCCTCACTATTCTATGAAATAGTGTAATAATAAATGTATTGAGGACTCCATTTGAGTTGAATACTGTGTAGAAGACAATATTCGTATTAAAACTCTCAGTTTATGTGTGGTCGTATTTTATACGACAATTGTATTATTAAGTTGTATTTAAATTTTGTACCATATATTTGGCGACTCAAGATGGGTGATGTATACCTATTTTGGGGGCGTCACAGTACTTGAAAAGTAAATTTTATTTTAATTTTATCAAATAATTTTTAAATTTTCTTAATTAGCAAATATTTATTATTTTCTTAATTAATTTACTGTTCATCTTAAAATTAATTTATATATCATTTGTAATTAATTTTACCTTTATTGGTTTTTATCTACGTTTATTTATCATTTGTAATTAGTGTTCTTCTTAAAATTAATTTATATATTATTTGTAATTATTTGATAGAATTTGGTGATATTTTATTTTTCTTTTCTAACTAGGATAAATAAAATTGTACTTTTACATGCAAATAATTTTTATCAAATAATTTTTAATTTTATCAAATATTTTTTAATATTAATTTAATTTTCTTAATTAGCGTAATAATTATATTATGACAAAAATAAAATTATAGTATTAAGATATTGTTTAAAAGATGAAAGGAGTATATATCCTCAAAATGTGGGTTTCACTGATGAGTAAAAAGGAAAGATTTAACAGTTAAATAAAAATATATATATATATATATATATATATATATATATATATATATATATATATATATATATATATATATATATATATATATATAGTAAATAAATGTTTACAATTAATTAAAGCAACCCAACCTAGGGAAACTACAAATGATTTAGTATTTCCCTATCAGTTGCAAAATTAAAAATTATGTGATAAAAATTATTTGCATGTAAAAGTACAAATTTATTTATCCTAGTTAGAAAAGAAAAAAAAAATTATCACCAAATTGACTCAATTATAAATTTAATGTCCGAATTTGAAAAGATTTTTAATTTTAAAATATTTTTAATTTTATAATTTATATAATTTCCTCAATTATATTTGTTATTAATTATATAAAAAAATATTTTCTATTAATTACAAAAATAACTAAATAACTCTTTTTATTTTTTAATTTCTACCATGTATTTTTTGCTAAATTTGCTAGTTTTATTATAATTTTCTTTCATTTCCCCCTAAATATATTTCACACTCCCCTTAATTTTAATTAGCATATTTTTGGATTTTCTATTTTATAAATGGCTTAATTATAAATAAAAATTTATTTGATATTAATTACAAAAATATTTAAATATATTTTTAATTTATTTTCTTGTTTTTTGGCACACTTTTTAAATTTATATTATACTTTAAAATATTTTTTTTCATAAAAATTTTCCTTCAAATCTACATAATCACTGTCACGTCACACAAGAACGCCACATCAACTTTTTTTTGACAACTCAGCAGCTGATGTGTCATTTTCCGTTAAAGTCAACTTTACTTAACAGATTTTTTAACTTTTTGTTAGAAAAGTCGAGTACAGTGAGTTGACTATAAGAAAAAAAAATTCAGTAATCCATCTGTAAGTTGATATATAGTACAGTGATTAAAAAAGCATTTAACCCAATAATTATGCCCTTCTCTTTTAACAGCCTTATACCGTCAATGGTCCCTGACTCCCTTCCTTCATCATCGGTAGGTCTGCTACCATACTTTTTGCTTTTAATTGCAAGAAACAAAGAAGATACGCAGAGCCGGCCTTGGCCCAGGGCTACCGGGGCTACTGCCCTGGGCCCAAAGCTGAAGGGGGCCCAAAAATTTTTAATTTATAAGCTTATACCCACAACCCACATAACAATTAATCTTCTCCTCAAAAATTTAAACCGAACAGTCGGTTCAATTGCACCGAAAATATGTAGAACACGGAACACTAAAAGGTTTAGCTTCAATTGCCAGCACCTAGAAGCCATCAACAGCACCGAAAAATCTCTTGCAAGTTGCAACCCAATACCCATAACCCATCAGCCATTAAATAGATCTCTAGTACCGTCAAGCAGGTTCTGTGGCTTTCAAATCTGATTCTGCTTCTTGTTGCGCTCTCTGAGGTATGTAAGTATGTTCTGTAGATTGTGTTATGTGTATTTGACTATTTGTGTGTTAATATTTGTGTGTGATAGGCAAAGGGTTTGTTTGAGTTTGTTTGTTAGGAAGGGGGGATAAGAATTCATGGCCTTCTTTTCCATTAGTGAGATTGAAAAAGTAGAGTGTTTAAATTTTGAAGAGAGAAAGAGAGAGTTCTATTTTAATTTAATAAAATAAATTTTTTGATTTAACAGTTTCAAATTTTTTTAATTTGAGTGGGTTTTGGGTTTTTTATTGTAGAATTGAGAATAAAATATGGTGTGATCATCTTTTTAAAAACATCTTTTGAAGAAAGAATTTGAGTAAATCATGTGACAACCCCAAAACAGGTCCATTCCATCCAACCTATTCTGAGTCGCCAAATACATGGTACAGAAAATAACTACAGCTTTATTACAACAATTGTTGTGCAAAATATAACAACACATATGCTGTGAGTTTGGATACTAATATATACCAAATGTGACTCATGTCCCAACCGTGGACAGCACCTCACAATGACACTTTACATAAAGGTATAGTCAAAAACTGTTTTAGAAATTAGAATATTTGGGAAGTGCTCAAGAAAACCTTCGTACATGGGAGGCCATGCGTCTAGGTTTTGATAGATATCATATGGCCACAGAATTATCCTTGGTTGACCCAATAGACCCCAAAGAAAAATGAGAAGTTTACTACCATATTATTCCCAATGGTGAGTCTTCTCTTGACATATCATTATCTCCACTGTCTCTAATTGAAAATTATACTTCAAACAAACACCAAGATTATATAGGTAGTGCTCGTAAAGATACTCAGCAAGTGGATGAGCACAACCCTGTCTTATGATGACACGAGATTGTATATCATTAGACATCTTGTATGATAGTGGCAAAACACCCTTCCAACGTTGGGTTCACTGTAACGACCCCAAAATAGGTCCATTCCACCCAACCTATTCTGAGTCGCCAAATACATGGTACAGATAACAACTACAACTTTATTACAACAATTGTCGTGCAAAATACAACAACACATATGCTATGAGTTTGGGTACAAACATATACCAACTGTGACTCATGTCCCAACCTTGGATAGCACGTCACAATGACACATTACATAAAAGTATAGTCAAAAACTGTTTTAGAAATTAGAATCTTTGGAAAATGCTTAAGGAAACCCTCGTACATGGGAGGCCATGCTTCTAGGTTATGATAGATATCATATGGCCACAGAATTATCCTTGGTTGACCCAAAAGACCCCAAAGAAAAATAAGAAGGTTACTATCATATTCTTCCCAATGGTGAGTCTACTCTTGACTTATCATTATCTCCACTGTCTCTAATTGAGAATTATACTTCAAACAAACACCAAGATTATATAGGTAGTGCTCGTAAATATACTCAGCAAGTGGATGAGCACATCCCTGTCTTATGATGACACGAGATTGTATATCATTAGACATCTTATATGATAGTGGCAAAACACCCTTCCAACGTTGGGTTCGCTTCACCCTAGATGATTCACCAAATATAACTACTAAATGAACTTTTCTATACTGCTTCGGGAGAACCTCCACAGCTAGAGACCACCGTTCTATTTTCCTGTTACCCTCGCTCGACCCAGCTACACTCTTATTACCTGAAAGGAATTGTGAAGCAAAAGGGTGAGCATAACTAGCTCAGTAAAGAATATCATGACTAAAGATAAATAAATTATCAATAGCCTTCAACAGTAATAAATCAGAGATTTAGAACATATGGTAGATGATAAAACTTTTCAACCATAGTTGCAGCGGAACGAGCAATCCATTAGAAGAGTCAAATAGACTATAAAGTCTATTATCTTCTCCACGTTAAAAGTCCACCAACAATGTTTTATCCCTGTAACATCAATCAATAGTTCCTTTCCACAATCATATGAATAATTCATAATCATAATTGTGATTCTAAATTTCGCATCCAAGACGAAGATAATTTTCATCACCTGTCTTTACCTGAAACATCAAAGATCATGGTTATACCAAATCACAGTTCCTGTTCATAATCATACTAATAAATTCATCTTTGCATCACGGGCCAAAGATATTCATCAACAGTTCATCTTTACACTACATGCCGAAGATATTCAACAACAAGTCATATTTGCACTACGGGCCAAAGATATTCATCAACAACTCATCTTTGCACTACAGGCCAAAGATATTCCTCAATAGTTCATATTTGCACTACAGGCCAAATATATTATTATCTCAAAGAAATATATAATCATTTCAGAATTTATATAACCAATAATTATAACCATGTTGATCATTTCACCTTTGCACTTAAGCTAAAGATATTCAATTATAAATTCAATGGTCATGATCATACCAGTCACAATTCAACTTTTCACTACTGGACAAAGAGAACCCTAGTCATGATCATACCAATAATCTACCCATCTTTACACTCAAGTCAAAGAGAAATATCATCATTAGGGTTATAAAAATGTTATATATGATAAAAAAAAATATGATCAACATATAGTTTTAATCTCAAGAGTAATATTCATAAATCAACTATAATTTGGTTAGAAAAAGAAATCAATTTTGTCATGAATAGTAACTCGTGAATAGTAACCCATGAATAGTAACTCGTGAATAGTAACTCGTGAATAGTAACTCATGAATAGTAACTCGTGAATAGTAACTCATGAATAGTAACTCATGAATAGTAACTCGTAAATATTAACTCATGAATAATAACTCGTGAATAGTAACTCGTGAATAGTAACTCATGAATAGTAACTCATGAATAGTAACCCCGACATGAAAAGATAAGAATTTTACAAGAAAAATCTTAACAATATTCCGGTATAATGATATTGAAAGAAATAATATCATTGATAAAAAAAAAAACATCCCTTACTATCCCTTACCATCCCTTACAATCCCTTACTATCCCTTATTATCCCTTACAATCCCTTACCTCGGAAATACGGTACTTCTGACTGGAATACTAGATATAGTGCTGAAGGAAACTTGCACCGTATAGCAATACTCAAAGTATCAAATACTCACAAGAATACGCTCGATATGGAGAGAGAAAGAGAGAGAAACTTCAGTTTCTGGTGTGATTTTCAATTCTAACCTAAGCACCCTATTTATAGGAAAATGCTTAGAACACCAAAGCAGAAAATTGAATATAATAATATTATATTTACAAAATTGTCAAGCCCACCTAAGAAATCTGATTTCAAATCATGTATAACACATGTGAGCCACTCAATTGCAACAAAAAATGTTTTTCTTAAAAAAAAACATTTTAAACTCCCAAAAATCAATTATTTCGAAACTTCAGAACTTCAATAATTCATAATAAATAGCCCTTTTATCAGAAAATTCGAATCTCGCGAGTTTTTATAGGAAATTTAATTCTCTACAACTTTACAGAAGAAAGTTTTTCCAAATTCCAAACAGAAATTGACCGAAATCCACAAACGGGCGATTTTACAGTCAATAATAAATTTTCGGTCAAGAATTGTGTCCACCAACACACAAAACATGTGTTAATCATTTAATGCCACAAAAATACTCTTCCTCCTCATATACTCATATATCCCACATTCATTATAAAAATATCAGCATCAATATATTATTAAAATAATATATTTAAATGAATTATTTTATCAGAAAAAGATAAAATATTAATTTTCAACAATTGTCACATTAAAAAATTTTCTCCATCTATATCCACATAAAATCAATATTTTTCTCATCATATAAATCAATAATTAATTATACACAAATAATATTACAGAATCACAGTACTAGCAACCAGGCCGTTCCCAAGAAAGAGGGGGCTTTCCAATAAGGATTTCTCCTTACTGGCGCGCAATTAGGTGACCAAACCTCTCCTTAGACAGAACTTTCTAGACATTGGCAATAATGTTATCTAATAATATTATTCAGATAATATGAATTATTGCTTCGATACTGGAAAATACTGTGTAGTGACAATTATTGAAACAACAGTAGTATAAAATATCAACGCAACAATTATTGAATCAACAAAATAAAATATTGAACAGTAATTACTGTAACAATTATTGAGTAGTGTCTTCTTACGTAAGAGTCAATAATTGGTGCAATACCGTGTGCTACTATGTAACAACACGTATTACTGTGTTTTAACCACCGGGTATTCTAACAGTATAAACGGTAACAACTACGCCGTTATTTATAAACAACTTATTTTTGTCGTTTTCTTCATCCAATCGCTTTCCGTTATGGGGCCCACAAAAGACTGCGCCGTCGTACGAATATTCTCCGATAGTAAGAATATTCCACGACCAAGTGAATATTCCCCGACAACAATGAATATTTTATAACCACTTCTGTATTTCGAAAAAAAAATTCATATATCACCCTTAACTTTAACATTTATCAATTTAACCATTTACTAAATAGTAATTATAAGAAAAATTGAATACTTTTATTTCATAAAATTCGGGGTCTTACATTCACCTCACTCTATTTGATTCACCAAATATAACTACTAAATGATGTATACAACACTTTTCTATACTGCTTAGGGAGAACCTCCACAGCTAGAGACCACCGTTCTATTTTTTCGTTACCCTCGCTCGACCCAGCTACACTCTTATTACCTGAAAGGAATTGTGAAGCAAAAGGGTGAGCACAACAAGCCCAGTAAAGAATATCATGACTAAAGATAATTGAATTATCAATAGCCTTCATCAATAATAGATCATAAATTTAGAATATATGGTAGATGATAAAACTTTTCAACCATAGTTACAGCGAAACGAGCAATCCATTAGAAGAGTCAAATAGACTATAAAGTCTATTATTTTCTCCACATTAAAAGTCCACCAATAATATTTTATCCCTGTAACATTAATCAACAGTTCCTTTCCATAATTATATGAATAACTCATAATCATAATTGTAATTCTAAATTCCTCTTCGCATCCAGGACGAAGATAATTTTCATCACATGTCTTTACCTGAAACATCAAAGATCATGGTTATACCAAATCACAGTTCCTGTTTATAATCATACTAACAATTTCATCTTTACACTACGGCCAAAGATATTCATCAACAGACCATCTTTGCACTACAGGCTAAAGATATTCAACAACAAGTCATCTTTGCACAACGGGCCAAAGATATTCATCAACAATTCATCTTTGCACTACAGGCCAAAGATATTCCTCAACAATTCATCTTTGCACTACAGGCCAAAGATATTCCTCAACAGTTTATATTTACACTACAGGCCAAATATATTCATTAACAGTTCATATTTGCACTACAGGTTAAATATATTAATATCTCAAAGAAATATATAATCATTTCAGAATTTATATAAACAATAATTATAACCATGTTGATCATTTTACCTTTGCACTTAAGCTAAAGATATTTAATTATTAATTCAATGGTCATAATCATACCAGTCAATAATTCAACTTTGCACTACTGGCCAAAAGGAACCCATAGTCATGATCATACCAAAAATCTACTCATCTTTACACTTAAGTCAAAGAAAAATTTCTTCACCAGGATTATAAAAATATCATATATAATAATAAAATTAATATAATCAAAATATCTAGATTTAATCTTAAGAGTAATATTCATAAATCAACTATAATTTGGTTAGAAAAAGAAACACATTTTGTCGTAAATAGTAACTCGTGAATAGTAACTCATAAATAGTAACTCATGAATAGTAACTCATAAATAGTAAACCCGACACAAGAAGGTAGAAATTCCACAATAAAATACATACCAATATTTCGGTATAATGATATTGAAAGAATAATATTTTTAAGCTTATAAACAATTTATTTTAATTGTTTACACTTTACTAAATAATGCATTTAATCATCCTAAAATGCCAAACTCATAAGATTTTATTACCAATAACAAAAACCCTCATCAAAAATCTGCATATATACCTCATATAGGATTCTCAAGCCATAAAATCCAATTTTTCAATTTTCTTACTTCACATAACATATTTAATTCATTTACTCATAACTAGTCTATTTTCATAAAAAATACCAAATCAGTTCCAAAAATATTTCTTTTCTGGGATTTAGCAGAATATAGTCCCATATTAAACATATATTTTTCTCAGAATTTTTAAAACTCATTTACTATTTTTCATATGGCCAAAACCGCCGAATATTTAGATATTTATCATAAATTGTACTTTTATCCAAAAATTCCGAAATTCACTGAGTACACTAATATTATATAGATATACTTCCAATAAAAATTTCATCAATTTTGGAGTTAACCACAAGGAGTTATAAGCGGTTACTTTTAAAATAGTCTTTCCCCGTATAAAATTCATAACTTTTAATCTATACATCAAAAAAATCACCATTTTTGGACACAATCAATAAAACTCATCAAAATATCATTTTAAATTTTTTTAAAATTTTCTGAAGGTCGGAAGAAGTACGAACTGAAAAACATAATAACCTTTAAAATCCCTTACCTCAAAAGAGCATACTTCTGACTTGAATATCGGATATAACCCTGAGCAACACTCAAGATATCTAAATACTCACAAAAATATGCTTCATAATATAGAAAAAACTTATTTCTGGTGTGATTTTCAATTCTGACATAAGCACCTATTTATAGGAAAATGCTAGAACGACAAATGAGACTAAAATAATAAATATTATTTTTCTTTTTTACACACCAACCATCCAAGACCAATCATCAAGCAAGCATGCTAATTCTGAAAAAATATAGCACCACATGTTATTAACACCAACCAAAGTGGGTCCCACCCTATAATTTAATAAAAATCATTTTATTTTTTGAAATTTCAATAATTCATAGAAAATAGCCCTTTTATCAGAAAATTCGAATCTTACGATTCCTTATAGGAAATTCAATTCTCTACAACTTTGCAGAAGAAAGTTTTTCCAAATTCTAAACAGAAATTAACCGAAAATCCATAAACGGACGATTTTACAGGCTATAATCAAATTTCAATCAAGAAATAGGTCCACCGACACACAAAACATGTGTTAATCATTTAAAAAAAAAATACTCTTCTTCCTCATATACTCATATATTCCACATTCATTGTAAAACTATCACCATTATTATATTATTAAATATAATAATAAATTATTTTATCAGAAAAGATAAAATATCATTTTTCAACAATTGTTACTTAAAAAAATTTTCTCATCTATATCCACATAAAATTAATATTTTCCTCATCATATAAATCAATAATTAATTATTCACAAATAATATTACAGAATCACAGTACTGGCAACCAGGCCGTTCCCAAGAAAGAAGGGGCTTTCCAATAAGGATTTCTCCTTATTGGCGCGTAATTAGGTGACCAAACCTCTTCTTAGACAGAACTTTCTAGACATTGCCAATAATGCTATCTAATAATATTATTCCAAATAATATGAATTATTGATCTGATAATGGAGATGATGTGCAATGACAATTATTGAGCGACAATAATATAAAAAATCACGCAACAGCAATTATTTAATTAATAAAATAAAATATTGAACAGTAATTACTGTAACAATTATTGAGTAGTGCCTTCTTACGTAAGGATCAATAATTTAAAAATATTGTGCAATACCGTGTGCTACTGTGCAATAACGCGTATTACTGTATTTTAACCACCGGGTATTCCAACAGTGTTAACGGTAACAACTACGCCGTTAATTATAAAAACTCAATTTTGTCGTTATCTTCATCCGACAGTTATTGTGACGCCCCCAAAATTAAGTATACATCACCCATCTTGGATCGCCAGATACATGGTACTGAATACAAATACAACTTAATAATACAACTGTCGTGTACAATACGACCAAACATAATCTGTGAGTTTGAATACAAATATTGTCTTCTAGAGAGTATTCATACTCAAAAGGAGTCCTCATTACAATTATTATCACACTATTTCACAGAATAGTGAGAACTACTAATGCTATCCTCTGGACCATCACTCCATTTTTCGACTCGTCCCAGCTATATTCTCATTTCCTGAAGAGAACAGTGAAAGAAAGGGTGAGCTCAACTAGCCCAGTAAGAAATACTATGACTAAGATAATGTAAAATAAATTATCATTAGCCTTCAACAGTGTTACACTGATAAAATATAATAGACATCAAGTTTAACTGCAGCGGAACAAGCAATCCATTAAAAGAGTCAAGTAAAAAATAAACTCTACTTCTTTTATGATTTAAAAGGTTTTTCAACAACTGTTATCGCTGGGACTTAGCTTAATTAAATAATCCACATCATCGAATCACCCCTGCACTACGGCCAATGTGACGACCCCAAAATAGGTCCATTCCATTCAACCTATTCTGAGTCGCCAAATACATGGTACAGAAAATAACTACAACTTTATTACAACAATTGTCGTGCAAAATACAACAACACATATGCTGTGAGTTTGGATACAAATATATACCAAATGTGACTCATGTTCCAACCGTGAACATCACCTCACAAAACACCTTACATAAATGGATAGTCAAAAAACTGTTTTAGAAATTAGAATCTTTAGGAAGTGCTCAAGGAAACCTTCGTACATGGGAGGCCATGCGTCTAGGTTATGATAGATATCATATGGCCACAGAATTATTCTTGGTTGACCCAATAGACCCCAAAGAAAAACGAGAAGATTACTATCATATTCTTCAAATGGTGAGTCTTCTCTTGACATATCATTATCTCTACTGTCTCTAATTGAGAATTATACTTCAAACAAACACCAAGATTATATAGTAGTGCTCGTATATATACTCAGCAAGTGGATGAGCACATCCATGTCTTATGATGACACGAGGTTGTATGTCGTTAGACATCTTGTATGATAGTGGCAAACCACTCTTCCAACGTTGGGTACACCTTACCCTATTGGATTCACCAAATAAACTACTAAATGAACTTTTCTATACTGCTTCGGGAGAACATCCACAGCTAGAGACCACCGTTTATATTTTCCGTTACACTCGCTCGACCCAGCTACACTCTTATTACCTGAAAGGAATTGTGAAGCAAAAAGGTGAGCACAACTAGCTCAGTAAAGAATATCATGACTAAAGATAATTAAATTATCAATAGCCTTCATCAATAATAAATCAGAGATTTAGAACATATGGTAAATGATAAAAATTTCAACCATAGTTGCAGCGGAACGAGCAATCCATTTAGAAGAGTCAAATAGACTATAAAGTCTATTATCTTCTCCATGTTAAAAATCTATCAACAATGTTTTATCCCTGTAACATCAATCAACAATTCTGGTCCACAATCATATGAATAACTCATAATCATAACTGTAGTTCTAAATTCCTCTTCTCATCCAGGACGAAGATAATTTTCATCACCTATCCTTTACTGAAACATCAAAGATCATGCTTAACCAAATCACAATTCCTGTTCATAATCATACTAATAATTTTATCTTTGTACTATAGGCCAAGATATTCGTCAACAGTTCATCTTTGCACTACAGGCCAAAGTATTCATCAACATGACCATCTTTGCACTACAGGCCAAAGATATTCAACAAAAGTTCATCTTTGCACTACAGGGCCAAAGATATTCATCAATAATTCATCTTTGCACTACGGGCCAAAGATATTCATCAACAAATTCATCTTTGCACTACAGGCCAAAGATATTCATCAACAGTTCATATTTGTACTAATGCCAAATATATTAATATCTCAAAAAATATATAATCATTTCAGAATTTTATAAACAATAATTATAACCAGTTTGATCATTTCACCTTTGCACTTAAGCTAAAGATATTCAATTATAAATTCAATGGTCATGATCATACCGGTCAACAATTCAATTTTGCACTACTGGCCAAAGAGAACCATAATCATGATCATACCAAAATTTACCCATCTTTACACTCAAGCGAAAGAGAAATTCAACATCAAGGTTATAAAAATGTTATATATGATAATAAAATAATATGATCAAACATGGATTTAATTTCAAGAGCAATATTCATAAATCAACTATAATTTGGTTAGAAAAAGAAACCAATTTTATCGTAATAGTAACTCGTGAATAGAACTCATGTATAGTAACTCCGACATGAAAAAGGTAGAAATTTCACAATAAAATCAATACCAATATTTCGGTATAATGATATTGAAAGAATAATATTTCTTAAGCTTATAAACAATTTATTTAAATTGTTTACACTTTACTAATAATGCATTTAATCATTCTAAAATACAAACTCATAAGATTATCACTAATAATCAAAACCCTCATCAAAAATCTGCATATACCTCATATAGGATTCTCAAGTCATAAAATCCTATTTTCCAATTTTTTTACTTCACATAACATATTTAATTCATTTTTCATAACTAGACTATTTTCATAAAAAATACCAAATCAGTTCAAAAAAATATTTCTTTTCTGGAATTTAGCATAATATAGTCCCATAGTGAACATATATTTTTCTCAGAATTTTTAAAAGTCATTTACTATTTTTCATATGGCCAAAATAGCCGAATATTTAGACATTTATCAAAAATTGTACTTTTGTCTAAAAATTCTGAAATTTACAGAGTATACTTCTATCATATACATGTACTCCCAATAAAAATTTCATCAATTTTGGAGTTAACCACAAGGAATTATAAGCTGTTACTTTTAAAATAGTCTTTTCTCTAAAATTCATAACTCTCAATCTATACATCCAAAAATCACCATTTTTGGACACAATCAAGAAAACTCATCAAAATATCATTTCAAATTTTTCCAAAATTTTTGAAGATCAGAAAATTACGAAACTGGAAAAATAACAACCTTTAAAATCCCTTACTACCCCTTACCTCAAAAGAGCAGTACTTCTGACTGGATATCGGATATGATGCTGAAGAAAACTTACTGATGAATAGCAACTCACAAGTATCTAAATACTCACAAAATATGCTTCATAATATAGAGAGAGAAAGAGAGAAAGCTTATGTTTTGGTGTGATTTTCAATTCTAACTTAGCCCTCTATTTATAGGAAAATTTTGGTAGTAGTTTGACCTGCAACCTGATGGCTTTACCTGCTACTATTCCCACCCACCACATTTGAAATATAATTCAGCACATTTTTTCACCAACCACAAGTGGGGCCCACCAATTCTAGAATTTTCCACCAAATGTTAAACTCCGAAAATTCAACAATTTCTGAACCAGTCATCTCGTAAAATTCATAACAAATCATACGTTCATTTTTAACGGTTCAAAATTTGTGGACATATACTCAACTTATATATGTATAACATATCCAAAAATTACCACGATCCAACGGTCGGATTAAAAATTATAACCCCGCAAAATATCTCAAAAAAACCCTGATTTTTAATACCTCCATTCCGACAAAAATACTGATAAAAACCTCAACATTAACTCCTTCATTTTTAACCACAAAAATATATCCTCATTTATATCCACATAAAATAAATATTTCCTTATCATATGAATCAATAATTAATTATTCACAAATAATATTACAGAATCACATTTATGACAACCAGGCCGTTCCCAGGAAAGAGGGGCTTTCCAATAAGGATTTCTCTTACTGGCGCGCAATTAGATGACCAAACCTCTCCTTAGACAGAACTTTCTAGACATTGCCAATAATGTTATCTAATAATATTATTCAAATAATATGAATTATTGATCTGATAAGGAAATACTGCTGCAGCAACAATTATTGAACAACAATAATATAAAATTTCAACGTAGCAATTATTGAATCAATAAAATAAAATATTGAACAGTAATTACTGTAACAATTATTGAGTAGTGCCTTCTTACGTAAGAATCAATAATTTTAAAAATACTGTGCAATACCGTGTGCTACTGTGCAATAAGCGTATTACTGTATTTTAACCACCGGGTATTCCAACAGTGTTAACGGTAACAACTACGCCGTTATTTGTAAAAACTCAAATTTGTTGTTTTTTCTTCCCCGACAGTTATTCGTTATGGGGCCCACAAATAGCTGCGCCGTCGTACGAATATTCCCCGACAGAAAGAATATTCCACGACCAAACGATATTTTCCCGACAACAATGATTATTTTATAACCACTTGCTTATTTTAAAAAAATTCATATTTCACCCATAACTTTAAAACTTTTATCAATTTAACCATTTACTGAATAGTAATTATAAGAAAAATTGAATACTTTTATTTCATAAAATTCGGGGTCTTACAATCTCCCCTCCTTATGAAATTTCGTCCCCGAAATTTACGTACCTGGTATTTCGAAGAGTTGAGAATACCTTGCTTCCATTCAGATTCTATCTCTCAGATCATCATGATTTTTCCATTGCTCATCTCCCATGATAACTTCATTTGGGTTCCTCATTTGTTGGGAAGTCATGGCAACCGCCATCCCTCGAACTACTCCGTTTTGACTTGTCTGGAGCAGCATTTGGCGTCATCATTACCGTTGGAATATACCTTTCTATAGGACATATTCCTCCCTCAACTGCCTCTTCGTACTCCTCATTCATGATCTGAATCATCAATCTTCGATCCATATCGGATTCAGGTTGACCGCTATGTACAGGGTAATTCAAAACTCGATGTTGGGTTCTCCCAATTGCTTTCCAAAAAGAGAAATTCATATCATCTATTTTAGCCTTCTTAGATCGAACATCTCTTTCCACAATATCCACGTGTCGCGGCTTTTGCCCATGCATCACTTATTCTCACTCGTTCAGTTTTTTCTTCTCTCAGCTCAGATTCTATTTTTATCATCTTATACTCTGCCAAAGAATGCTTCTGTTCAAGCATCATATCGGGTAACACAAGCTTGAATTGTTGCATCCTTTTGTTCCACGACCGCCTGTCGTTCTTCTGCCTGCTCTTCTAATCATGAATACGATTTTGAAATTCTACATTTTGATCATATAATACCTCTAATAAACTCTCCTCTGGTACTTCTTCTTCCTCTTCTTCCTCAGTCTCAGCTGTTACTCTGCGACTATCTCGGGGTGTAAAACTATCAATTCTTCACTCACCACATGGATATCTCTAATTCTTTCTTCGTCTGACATCACATTATCACGGTTAGTGATTAGAGGTATCCCCACAGTCTCATTCACTCCATTATTAGCATTCTCAGCTGCCATTCTCAAATACTGCCATAAAACAAGGGTTAATTAAACAAATTAACATATCACATAATATCCCAATATTATGACTGACCAACAAATAAGCTTAGGTAGGACACACTAGCGAAGGATTTACTCATCTCTCTCCTAGTTGTATTCCCGATCTCCGCAGAGATCATATCCCTAAGCTCTGATACCACCTGTGACGACCCCAAAATAGGTCTATTCCATCCAACCTATTCTGAGTCGCCAAATATATGGTATGTACAGAAAATAAACTACAACTTTATTACAACAATTGTCGTGCAAAATACAACAACACATATGCTGTGAGTTTGGATACAAATATATACCAAATGTGACTCATGTTCCAACGTGGACATCACCTCACAATAACACCTTACATAAAGGTATAGTCAAAAACTGTTTTAGAAATTAGAATCTTTGGGAAGTGCTCAAGGAAACCTTCGTACATGGGAGGCCATGCGTCTAGGTTATGATAGATATCATATGGCCACAGAATTATCCTTGGTTGACCCAATAGACCCCAAAGAAAAACGAGAAGATTACTATCATATTCTTCCCAATGGTGAGTCTTCTCTTGACTTATCATTATCTCTACTGTCTCTAATTGAGAATTATACTTCAAACAAACACCAAGATTATATAGGTAGTGCTCGTATATATACTCAGCAAGTGGATGAGCACATCCTGTCTTATGATGACACGAGGTTGTATGTCGTTAGACATCTTGTATGATAGTGGCAAACCACTTTTCAACGTTGGGTACACCTTACCCTATTGGATTCACCAAATATAACTACTAAATGAACTTTTCTATACTGCTTCGGAGAACACACCACAGCTAGAGACCACGTTCTATTTTCCCGTTACCCTCGCTCGACCCAGCTACACTCTTATTACCTGAAGGAATTGTGAAGCAAAAGGGTGAGCACAACTAGCTCAGTAAAGAATATCATGACTAAAGATAATTAAATTATCAATAGCCTTCATCAATAATAAATCAGAGATTTAGAACATATGGTAAATGATAAAAATTTCAACCATAGTTGCAGCGGAACGAGCAATCCATTAGAAGAGTCAAATAGACTATAAAGTCTATTATCTTCTCCATGTTAAAAATCCATCAACAATGTTTTATCCCTGTAACATCAATCAACAATTCTGGTCCACAATCTATGAATAACTCATAATCATAACTGTAGTTCTAAATTCTCTTCTCATCCAGGACGAAGATAATTTTCATCACCTATCTTTACCTGAAACATCAAAGATCATGGTTATACCAAATCACAATTCCTGTTCATAATCATACTAATAATTTTATCTTTGCACTAGGGCCAAAGATATTCGTCAACAGTTCATCTTTGCACTACAGGCCAAAGATATTCATCAACAACCATCTTTGCACTACAGGCCAAAGATATTCAACAAAAGTTCATCTTTGCACTACAGGCCAAAGATATTCATCAATTAATTCATCTTTGCACTACGGCCAAAGATATTCATCAACAATTCATCTTTGCACTAAGGCCAAGATATCATCATAGTTCATATTTGCACTACATGCCAAATATATTAATATCTCAAAGAAATATTAATCATTTCAGAATTTATATAAACAATAATTATAACCATGTTGATCATTTCACCTTTGCACTTAAGCTAAAGATATTCAATTATAAATTCAATGGTCATGATCATACCAGTCAACAATTCAACTTTGCACTACTGGCCAAAGAGAACCCATAGTCATGATCATACCAATAATCTACCCATCTTTACACTCAAGCGAAAGAGAATTTCAACATCAGGTTATAAAAATGTTATATATGATATAAAAACAATATGATCAAAACATGGATTTAATTCAAGAGCAATATTCATAAATCAACTATAATTTGTTAGAAAATAACCATTTTACGTAATAGTAACTCGTGAATAGTAACTCATGAATAGTAACTCCGACATGAAAAAGGTAGAAATTTCACAATAAAATCCATACCAATATTTCGGTATAATGATATTGAAAGAATAACATTTCTTAAGCTTATAAAACAATTTATTTTAAATTGTTTACACTTTACTAATTAATGCATTTAATCATCATAAAATGCCAACTCTTAAGATTTCATCACAATAACCAAAACCTCATCAAAAATCTGCATATACCTCATATAGGATTCTCAAGCCATAAAATCCTATTTTTCAATTTTCTTTCTTCACAAAACATATTTAATTCATTTTCTCATAACTAGACCATTTTCATAAAAAATACCAAATCAGTTCCAAAAATATTTCTTTTCTGGGATTTAGCATAATATAGTCCCATAGTGAACATATATTTTTCTCAGAATTTTTAAAAGTCATTTACTATTTTTCATATGGCCAAAATAGCCGAATATTTAGACATTTATCAAAAATTGTACTTTTGTCTAAAAATTCTGAAATTTACAGAGTATACTTCTATCATATACATGTACTCCCAATAAAAATTCATCAATTTTGGAGTTAACCACAAGGAAATATAAGCTGTTACTTTTAAAATAGTCTTTTCTCATAAAATTCATAACTCTCAATCTATACATCCAAAAATCACCATTTTTGGACACAATCAAAAAACTCATCAAATATCATTTCAAATTTTTCCAAAATTTTTGAAGGTCAGAAAAAATTACGAAACTGAAAATCATAACAACCCTTAAAATCCCTTACTATCCCTTACCTCAAAAGAGCAGTACTTCTGACTGGATATCGGATATGATGCTGAAGGAAACTTGCACTGATGAATAGCAACTCACCAAGTATCTAAAAACTCACAAATATGCTTCATAATATAGAGAGAGAAAGAGAGAAAGCTTATGTTTCTGGTGTGATTTTCAATTCTAACTTAGCCCTCTATTTATAGGAAAATTTTGGTAGGTTTGACCTGCAACCTGATGGCTTTACCTGCTACTATTCCCACCCACCACATTTGAAATATAATTCAGCACATTTCTTCACCAACCACAAGTGGGGCCACCAATTCTAGAATTTTCCACCAAAATGTTAAATCCGAAAATTCAACAATTTCTGAACCAGTCATCTCGTAAAATTCATAACAAATCATACGTTCATTTTTAACGGTTCAAAATTTGTGGACATATACTCAACTTATATATGTATAACATATCCAAAAATTACGTTCCAACGGTCGGATTAAAAATTATAACCCCCGCAAAATATCTCAAAAACCCTGATTTTTAATACCTCCATTCCGAAAAAATACGGATAAAAACCTCAACATTAACTCCTTCATTTTTAACCACAAAATATATCCCTCATTTATATCCACATAAAATAAATATTTTCTTATCATATGAATCAATAATTAATTATTCACAAATAATATTACAGAATCACATTTATGACAACCAGGCCGTTCCCAGGAAAGAGGGGGCTTTCAATAAGGATTTCTCCTTACTGGCGCGCAATTAGATGACCAAACCTCTCTTAGACAGAACTTTCTAGACATTGCCAATAATGTTATCTAATAATATTATTCAAATAATATGAATTATTGATCTGATAAAGGAAAATACTGTGCATCAACAATTATTGAACAACAATAATATAAAATTTCAACGTAGCAATTATTGAATCAATAAAATAAAATATTGAACAGTAATTACTGTAACAATTATTGAGTAGTGCCTTCTTACGTAAGAATCAATAATTTTAAAAATACTGTGCAATACCGTGTGCTACTGTGCAATAACGCGTATTACTGTATTTTAACCACCGGGTATTCAACAGTGTTAACGGTAACAACTACGCCGTTATTTGTAAAAAACTCAAATTTGTCGTTTTCTTCACCCGACAGTTATTCGTTATGGGGCCCACAAATAGCTGCGCCGTCGTACGAAATTCTCCGACAGAAAGAATATTCCACGACCAAACGAATATTCCCCGACAACAATGATTATTTTATAACCACTTGCTTATTTTAAAAAAAATTCATATTTCACCCATAACTTTAAACTTTTATCAATTTAACCATTTACTGAATAGTAATTATAAGAAAAATTGAATACTTTTATTTCAAAAAATTCGGGGGTCTTACAGCCA